>OY998176.1:41726893-43050643 GCA_963921935.1 Galeruca laticollis
GTTGATCGTTTTGGGTTGCATGTGGATCCGGATAAGGTGAAGGCAATGTTGGAGTTACCGACTCCTCGTAATATTACGGAAGTTCGTCGTGTGGTTGGAACCTTCTCCTGGTACCGGAGATTTATACCTAATTTTTCGACCATCATGGTCCCCATTACGGGTCTTCTGAGGAAAAATCGTCCTTTTGTGTGGTCTTCTGAATGTGAGTCTTCGTTTCGTCGTGTTAAGGAATGTTTGGTTTCTGCGCCGATTCTTACGTGTCCCGATTTTAATAAACCCTTTGTTGTACAGACCGATAGTAGTGGATATGGTTTAGGGGTTGTGTTGAGTCAGCCTCATGGTGACAAGGTTATTTGCTATTTAAGTAGATCTCTTACTCGCCAAGAACGGAATTTTTCAACCACTGAACGCGAATGTCTCGCTGTGGTTTGGGCACTTGAACAACTTCGGCCTTATTTAGAGGGTGTTTCTTTTACCGTCATTACGGATCACTATAGCCTACTAAGGCTACAGAAGTTGCAGAGTCCGAAGGGTCGTCTAGCCCGATGGGCAGTCAAAATGCAACAGTATAACTTCCAAATTATACATTGCAAAGGTCGTGAACACGTAGTACCAGATGCTCTTTCTCGGTCCGTCCCTGTGGTCGATGAGGTGTCTGTGGAGTTTTCATCTGAAAAGGTACCGCCCCCTCCGTTTGATACAACCAATGATAAGTGGTATTGTAAGATGGTGAAGAATGTCGCTAGTAATCCCCTTATATTTCCGGATTGGCGTGTGAAGGATAATCTTCTCTTCAAACATGTTGTCAATAAGTACACACAACCGCTGTCGCCTGGTGAATCTTGGAAACTGGTAGTTCCTAAAACTGGTAGGTCGCGTATTATCATGGAAGCCCATGTCCCTCCCACATCTGGACATACGGGTATTTTTAAAACCTTCCACAGAGTAGCTGAGCGTTTTTACTGGCCGAAAATGAGGGTTGATGTCGCTAGCTATGTTAATCGTTGTGAGGTGTGTGCTGCGCATAAGGTGTCACAAGGTAAACCTGTTGATAAGATGGCGTCTCATCCAAAGCCTAGCAGGCCGTGGGAAATGATTTGCACAGATCTGATGGGGCCTCTCCCTAGGTCGAAACGAGGTAATTCTTTCATCCTTGTCGTTACGGATTATTTGACCAAGTATGTGCTGATATACCCACTTAGAACAGCGTCTGCAGCGGTCTTTGCTCGTAAGATTGAAGATGAAGTATTTCTTGTATATGGGGTACCCAAGGTGATTTTGTGTGATAATGGCCCCCAATACCGTAGTAATCTTTTCCGAAGCTTAGCTTCCCGATATAGCTGCCGTATCAAGCTGAATGCCAATTATCATCCAAGGGCTTACCCGTGTGAAAGAGTTAACCGTGTGATTAAGACTATGATGGCTTCCTATGTCTCGGATAACCATCGTTGTTGGGACGAGCATCTCGCTCAGATAGGATGTGCGATTAGAACATCTACTCATGAAGTCACGAAGGTAACACCGTATTTCGCTAATTTTGGTAGGTCTATGCTGTTGTCTGGTGCCGATTATGTTGATAATTCAGATTTAGATCTGGGAGATAGTGTGAGTACTCCCGAGAGTAGTCGTAACGAGAGTTTTAGGAAATTGTTCGCTGACATCAGAAAACGGTTAGAGGATGCCAATCAGAAGGCTTGTGATAGCCATAATCTGCGACGTAGGCATGTGGAGTATCTCCCGCACGATTTAGTGTGGAAGAGGAATTTTGTCCTTTCGGATGCTGCGAGGTATTACACGCGTAAGCTAGCGCCTAAGTATATAGGGCCCTACTAGATAGCTAAGAGGGTATCTCCGTGGACGTATGAGTTGCACGATAAGGATGGAGCTACGGCAGGAGTATGGCACTGCAAGGACTTGAAACCATACTCTACGTAACCGCCTGACGATGAAAATTAACCCTTCCGGTTTAATTTTCTTTGACGAAAGGGGGGGAATCTGTAACGCGAAAAATTCGCCGAGCCGTCGTAAATTTAATTTGGCTAACCTGTCGACTGAGAGAAGTCACAGCGCTATCGGTATGGAGTTAAAAATTTCAGTCCTCCATTTGCCGTCAAGGTGTAAACACATCATTTCAACAAAAGATATTTGCATGTGCTCTGGAAGCCATAACGTTATTTCACGGAAAATCCTGATAAATTCTACGTAGGGGAAGAAAATATCGCTCGATTTAACAGATCGAAGGTCTGACCCAATAATATACTGATCCACGGGGTGCCGATGACCAAAGGATACCAGTAGAATTGGTAGATTTAGGAAACCACGTAGAAAATTCCTGTAGACGGCGTTAGCTGGAAGGATTCATTAAAAGGGGGGTTTTTGTATATGGACATTAAATCGCTGATTGGAATTTAATGGGTCAGTGAGACCAGTTCCAGGAGGTCTGGATTAATCTGGAGAAATTTCAGTTCCTGTTCTGGTGCCGGAAACGGATAAGTTAACAGTTTTCCTTTTCTTATTTCTTCAAACTCAGTAGTAACTTCACATCTATGCTTCACATATTACCGTTTTTTTATATTAAGTTTTATTTCTTTTTTTCTTGCGGCAATTACTATAATCTCGTTTATACTTGAATTTTGTATTTAAATTTTTTTTGAAATCTTGCTCATAGATTAAGATACGCTGGAACACTTGGTACCTACCTAGTATTGCGATATTTAGTAGTTTTTACCTATTTCTAATGGTTTATGTATATAATTTGCGCCGTATATAATTTTGAGTTGTATATTCTCCAGCAACGCTAAACTCGTTGTAATTTAAATTTCTGGCTTATGCAATTATTATATTTATATTGATACTGGTATAAATTGCGGAAGTGTGAACCCTTGTAACTATACATTGGTGATTTTGACATATATATATATATATATATATATATATATATATATATATCTATATATATATATATATATATATATATATATCTATATATATATATATATATATATATATATATATATATATATATATATATATTATCGTTGTATTTTTGGAATATTGTACATGAACAATTTGGTCGATTCTCTAGAATTTTTGAATTGAGACATCGGTGTAGTTTGGGGCCCTCAGCTCTACTGCACCCTGAGATTACAGCCTTCAGCTGAGCTCAGACGTTATTTGTAATATTTTTCTTTTGGTAGTGGTATTGTATTAAATATTTTGAAAAGAGACCTATGGTCCACCAAGACTAATTAAAATTTCAATCAGGGTATATTTGCTGACTTTTCTTTACTTTTGATAATTTACCTATCAGTTTAACCTTTGGAGTGTGTAGTGAGTGTTGTTAACCCACTGAGGAGTTGTGGGCTAACTTAGGAAGTCTTGGGTGCTTGCCAAAACTTCTCTGGTGCCCTTTTTGTATACTTAATAATTTTTGAAGAATCCTTCGACTCGAAGCTAGTCGACTGGCGAGCACGGGTTGTACCGCGTGAGACAACCCGCATACCTATAACGAGCACTGTGAGGGTTTGTAGGTTTTTCTCGTTATAACCGCCCCCCTTCAGTCGCTGGTTAGTCCAAAGTAGTTATTTTTATTTGAATATCATCTGTACCGTCCCAATTGATCTGTATTTAGCTTTAATTTCAGTTAATGTCTAAATTTTATTTTAGAGGAATGATGAAGTAGAAATTTATTGAACGACTACCAAATGTACAATAAAATTGTTTATTAAACTTTTAAATATAAACACAGAATCAATAAGAAATACAATCACAATAGAAATAAGAAATGCAATAAAATAAGAAATACAAAATTAATAATAAAGAAAAATTCAATAAGACGGTTGAGGCTGGTTGAGTGTTACCAGTTATCGGGTTCCAATTTCATTAACATCAATCGCAGATCGCCACGTTCAGTGATGTGTGGTCCGTTCCTCTTCTTTGACAGCAAATCTGTTACTGCACTGAATGCACGCTCAGCCATATAGGACGAAGGAAATGCAATTAACAACTTCTGTACTATTGTCCACAATCCAGGATAGAGAACTCGTATTGGTTTTTGAAGCCAGAACTCTTGATATCCACGTTTGAATTTTACTTTCACTTTCAGTTCTTCGTTAGTTGTAAGTTCTAATAGCTCCTCTTCCAAATTTGATGAGCCTTCAGTATCTGTGTTTGCGAAAGGATCTATAACCCAACTTGGTATTTCCATACTTAAAATATTTTGGAAACGCTCTGTAAAATCAACATGAAGAACTTCCAAGTGGTGGCAGTAAGTAAGTAAATCTTCCGGTTTTGCAGACACTGTTGATAATGTGGGAAAATGGTTGTACTCACCTCTACCAAGATTTCTTTTGTATATAAGAAGTTTTCCTGCAAAAGCAGCTATGACGTTTTAAGTTTCAATTAAATTGTAATCATCACCTTGCAATTGTAGATTAACTTGATTAAATACTTTAAACAGATCCGTCAAATAAGCGATGTCATTTTTTGACGTAATCAGGTTTTCGCGCAATTGTTCGTTTACTTCAAGAAATTCCAACACTGAGTCAAATATATTGGAAAAACGATTTAGACAAACACCTTTAGAGCGCCATCGTACTCCTGTGTGCAGCAGCAAGCGATTGTAGTCTTCATCATTTTAATTGCAAAGCTTATGAAACAAACGGTCATTCAATGAATTGCTTCTAATGATATTGATTGCTTTAATAACGTTATTGAGGGACGCATGCAGACGTTCATTTAATTTTTTGCAACCTTATGCTGACGGTCAATAATACAATGTACAGCGAGTACATTTGGCACTGCTTTTCTCAAATGTTCTATAAAACCCTTATGACGCCCGGTCATTGCTGGAGCACCATCAGTAGCAGCAGACAAAATATTGCTAATAGGAATTTCTTCCTCTTGAAAAAATTTTTGCATGATATTAAATATAGAATGTCACTTTGTATCAGATTCCAAATTCTTGGCAAATAATAACTCTTGATGATTTATTTCTTCTTTTATAAATCGTACGTATGATAAGAGTAAAGCTTCGTTACTTGGTAGAGTTGATTCATCGAGTTGAATGGAAAATTTGCAAGTCTTTAGGTAATCGCATAATGATATTTCAACGTCATTTGCCATTTCATCCATTCTTCTTTGCACTGAATTATTACTGAGAGGAATTTTTTTAATGATATCAAATGGTGTCTTATGGTGGAGAATAGTTTTTAATATCTCTTCGACTGCCGGCAAAATTAATTCCTCGCCAATGGTGTGTGGTTTTCCTGACTTTGCGAGTAACAATGGAACGTTATATGAGGCTCGTAGCCCATCATCGTCTCGTTTAGAAGACGATTCAAAAAGGTTGGCTGTTTTAAATATTGTTTTTCGAGTTCTTGAAAATAGAATATATCTTCGTTCTTCTTATCAGGATGCATTTTATGTAAATGCTCTTGTAGCCTAGAAGATTTCATAGCTTCAGTTGGAAAAACTTTTCGGTAAATTAAACACATAGGTAATGATTTGTTTGTAGAATATTCCGCAAATCCATATTTATCAACTAAACTAACTCTCGTTCGTCGATCCTTTATTTATATTAGTACCTATTTCACTAGTTAATTCTAGATTGCCGCTTAATCAAAAACAATAGGCTCTGGCTTTTTCTAGATAAGACTGGTCACAAAAACAATGTAGATAAGATAGTCAGTATTCGTAACAATTCTAGGAAACCCTGCGCGTCCGCCATAATTTTAACTTTCATACCTGGCTTAGACAGAGTCGGATTTAGGGACTATACCAGTGTGCTGTTCCGTAACAATATGAGATAAAATGCGAATTTAATCTGTACATTTATGAGCCTGTTTCTCACAAACTACCAAGGTTAGCGAGAAATTGTAATCAAATATTCTACATTTACGGTACTCATTCAGTCAATATTCTTTATGATTGTGATTTTGTTTCCATTGTGTTTCTTTATATTGATTTTTTTCTTCCTCTTTATTCAGGGTTGATATAACTGTAAGTGGCTGTATAACAAATCATGGTATAAGGGCCAAGGAGATTCATGTTAGGCACCAAAAGATCACCAAATTAAGGAAGTATTACGTGACGAATTTGTTTAATTTGGAGACTTTGGAATTCAAAGATTGTCAAATCGAGTCAATAGCACAAGGAGCTCTGAGACATTTACCAGTAATCAAACATATAGAAATTACATATAACCCGTTGAAAGAAATAACTGGAGGTAAGTAAAAGGAATTTTGAAAGAAGGGAAGAATCCTTTACAATTGAGAAAACTTCAAATATTTTCTTAGAAAGTTGATTTGCAGAACTGAGTATCGTTCTTTTATTACAAGGGATCAATGATTTGTTAAATCAGTAGCATTTTCTCACCCATTGGACAACCCAAGTAACAAACATAGAACCGTTTTTGCGACCTTATGAGCCACTACATAGTGGACGGTCACTATAGGCGGCCACGTAGCCGGCACTAAAATTGGGAAAAATTTAGAGTAGTTGGGTAGTGTACCGGGTGGTCTCAGTTACTATAATTACCAGTATATTTTGTTGCATTGTGGTGGCAATGTAGTAGCAGCTACAATTCTGGTACGTAACGACCTAGTAGCTGTTACGTGGCCGCCTAGAGGCTGCCACCATACATCTTCCCACTAATGGTGACATTGTTTTCTAGCGACCTCTTCGTAATAGCTATTTGTGTATTAAGAGCGGAGAGTGATACTTTGCTGCTTGAGGCAGAGAGTTGCCGAAAGCGGCAACCCACTTCCTGCTCGAATTGCACACAATATTTTTTCTACGATTACATTATTTTTTGACAAATAATTTAAAAAAAAAACATGAAAAGTACACTTTATTAGAATGTGATGCTGAAAACATATAACAATTACTTATTATTTTTATTTATTGCCTACAATATTAAAGTTGAATGTACAGTTTTGGCAATTTTTAATATTTATCCCAGGACCTGAAGAAGTAGAAGGTAGCGTAATATCTTCTAAATCTTTCTCTGCAATATCAGATATAGACGGAATCGAAAGTTCTTCGCTAGTTGGTACTGCTGCGTTCCCAGAAATTTTTTGGAAGGTATCTATTTTATTGCTAATGGTTTCGGCGATATATCCTTCAGCCAAATTACTGCTCTTCCGCCCACCATGTTTTTTAAGCTGAATTAAGTCGCCTCCACCATTCACTAATAATGTCGCCGACTTTCGTCGAAAGCAATGACCAGTAAATAAATTTTTATCGGGCAATTTTAAGAAACTGGCTATTTCGCTTAGTACTTTGCCCACAGTATTTATACCAATCACCTGATTGAAGCATTTACCTTTGGAGTATCGTAGAAATAAGCACTGAATAATGTTATTACTTTTAATTTGACATTGCTGTCTTAAATTAAAATATTTTCTATAATAGAACATATAGTCGATCGCCTTTTCTTCGGCACTATTAATTATTGCGAATGTACGACTTTGATTCGTTTTCGAATCGGGGATTCGGACCACTAGAAAGGATTCCCTATCATCTATATCCTTCAATTCAATTTTGATTAATTCATCCCTACGGCATGCACCAACGATACCCATGATTAGGATAACCTAAAAACAATATTCTGTGAAATTCTGTATTAGAATAAAATAAATAGTGAAACGTTTGTACCCTTCTCAGCAAATGTTCATCGTCAGGTGCAAAACAAATAAAGCTCTCCACTTGTTCCTTTGAGAATGCTTGTGACTTCTTTGCTTTGTAACCCACTGCTTCTAACTTCAAAAATGCAATCAGTTTAGTGTATCTACTGATGTTAATATCATTTTTTACTTGCAAAGTGTCGAAGCATCGAATATTGTGGTTGAAGATTATAGAGTTTTGGATTTTTCGCCAAAATAAGTCAGCAATACATTCTCCAAGATGAGGCGCACAAGGAATTACCTTTGACCGGCTCATTATTGGATTTCCACAGGCTAAACTGGAGCAGTGTACAGGTTGTGGAACTGCGATGCGGAAGACAAGTGGGAGACCACCGCATTATTTTCCCCAGGACATCCGTCCATACCCTATCATGATGAAAGAACTATTACAAATGGCCCCTAGTCCCGGGCAGACCTTTAATGGTCAAGGGGTGCGAAGAATCTCCCGGTTCCAACTTGATAGGAAAATCAAAGTCGCAACATGGAATGTAAGAACTTTGTTTGCCGCGGGCAAACTACAAAATCTAATTCAAGAGATGGAGAGAATGAAGATCAGTATCCTTGGAGTAAGCGAAGTTAGATGGCCAGATTCTGGAATGGTTCGTTCGAATGGAAAAGCGTTTTACTATTCTGGGAGCACAGCGGCCGTACGAAATTACAGAAATGGTGTGGGTACCCTGATAGATGAGAGTCTCTGTAAATCGGTTAAGTGCTTTCTACCCATTTCGGAAAGAGTCATGCTTGTCCAACTGGCGGAAAGACCGATCAACATTAATATTATTCAAGTCTATGCTCCCACCACTGACGGAACCGAAAAAGATATAGATATATTTTATAAACATCTAGACGAAGCTCTTAAGTTAACAAAGAAACATGAAATAAATAAAGTATTGGGGGACTTCAATGCAAAGATCGGCAAAGGTCGTGTCGAAAACATAGTGGGTGAGCACGGCCTTGGTATAAGAAATGAAAGTGGGGAGCGGTTAATAAAATACTGCGAAGAAAAAGATCTTGTGGTCACAAGTACATGGTATAAACTACCACCTCGACGACTATACAGATGGAAGTCACCACAAGACAACGACAACCATATAGTTCGCAATCAAATAGATTACATATTAATAAACCGGAGAATTAGAAATACGATAACGAAAACCACCACACTACCCGGAGCCGACATAGAATCAGATCATAATCCGTTATGCGCTAACGTCAAACTACGATTGTCAAAAGGCAAGAAAAGAAAAGTCACCAAAAGAATCGACCCAAAATTACTTAAGGATGCTGATACGAAATTCAGCTTTGAGCAGCATTTAAATCACCAACTGATTAATTCCTCAAACTCAGAAGACGTTGAAGAAATATGGTCGAGCATTAAAAAATCATTCCAAACAGCAAATAATACATTTCTTCTGCAACCAAGAGTCACAGCAAAGAAGGAATGGATGACGGAGAGTATCTTACAACTAATGGAGAGTCGCAGGAAATGCAAAGTCAATAAGGACCATGATGGTTATACTTCTTATCAAAGGAGAATTCGAAACGAGATAAGATTGGCAAAAGGGAAATGGCTAACGGAGCGTTGCGAGGAGGCTGAAAACTTTGTTCGTATGGAAGACAGTTTTCAACTACACAAAAAAGTAAAAGAAGTTGCTGGCATCTACAACAAAAGACCTACAACCACTCTTAGAAATGATCAAAACGAACCGATCATAGACCCAGACGAGTTAAAGGAAACCTGGAAATCATACGTGGCCAGCCTTTTCAATGACGACAGAGCGCAGAATACACCCGAAGTTATTAACAGTGCACCGGAGGGGCCGAGCATACTGGAAAGTGAGGTAAGATATGCCATAAAACTAATGAAGAACAACACAGCTCCCGGACCAGACGATATGTATGCAGAGACTATACACATGCTAAACGCAAATAACATGAAAAAATTAGTCAAGTTTTTCAACATCATATTATATGACACCGGACAACTCCCTAAAGACTGGCTGAGATCCACGTTCATCACTCTTCCAAAGACGGCCAATGCAAAATTGTGTAAGGACTACCGACTGATAAGCCTCATGAGCCATTTTTTAAAACTCTTTTTACGCATCCTACATACTAGGCTATATAAAAAATGTGAAGCAGCCAGTGGGTCCAGTCAGTTTGGATTTAAGAGTGGGTTTGGCACGAGAGAAGCTATATTTAGTTTACAAACACTGGTTCAGAACTGCCTCGACCAGAGAAAGGATGTATTCATGGTGTTCATTGACTACGAGAAAGCGTTCGACAATGTGAAACACGACCTGTTGATAAGATACTTACAGGAATTAGGACTAGAGAATAAGGATATCAGAATAATAGCTAGCTTGTACTGGAACCAATCTGCCGAAGTAAGGTTTTAAAATTTTAGAACCACCGAAGACATTATAATAAAGAAAGGGGTAAGGCAAGGATGTATTCTCTCACCTATGATATTTAACCTGTACGTAGAAAGAGCGTTTGCCGAGGTAATGTCAATGTGTACAATTGGTATAAAAGTAAATGGCATCCCAATTAATAATATTAGATACGCGGACGACACAGTAATCTTAGCGGACAACGCAAACGACCTTCAAGCACTTCTGCATATGGTTCAAGAGAAAAGTGAGCACCTGGGCCTAAAAATTAACATAAAGAAAACCAAGTTTATGGTGGTTAGCAAAAATAACATCCCCGCCACTCCTTTATACATAAACGGCATTCTAATAGAGGAAGTCACTAAATTTAAATACCTGGGCTACCTCGTTACCAACAAATGGGATCCAGAAGTCGAGATCAGAAGCAGAATTGAACAAGCCCGATCAACTTTCCTCAAACATAAAAAATTCCTAACAAATAATGATCTCAGCTTTCAACTCAGATACAGAATGGTTAAGTGCTATGTCTGGTCCGTCCTGTTGTATGGTGTCGAAGCCTGGACTCTTAAAGCAACTTCGATAAACAGATTGGAGGCATTTGAAATGTGGACTCTTAGAAGAATGTTTAGGATCCCTTGGACAGATCTGGTGAGAAATGAAGAAGTCCTTAGAAGAGCTGGTCTGACCAGCCGTGAACTATTCGACGCCATTAAGAAGAGAAAGACTTCCTATCTGGGTCACATCCTGCGTGGTCCTCGTTACGAATTCCAACGTCTTATCCTCCAAGGAAAAATCGAAGGAAGAAGGGGAATAGGAAGAAAAAAACTTTCATGGCTCAGGAACATTCGACAATGGACAGGAATACACGAATTTATGTCTCTCCAAAATGCTGCTCTAAATAGAGAAATCTGACAGGATGTAAATAGACGGTCGCCTACGCAGGAATCTGCTTGGCACTTTAAGAAGAAGAATACATTCTCCGAATATTTTTTAATTTTCTTTGAGCGGCACCAATTCATGAAAATATTGTATTGTTTTCTGTATTTACCTCTGGATTTAGTTGGCAGAAGATTAAGAGTAGTATTTTTAGCAAAATCTGCTATATCTGGAGGTGTGCTTAAAAATTCACTGTCCCTATCCATTTTTCAAATAGCTATTTATAAACAGACAACTTTTTTATAATCTAAAAATGAAATAATGACGTTTCATTAATTTCATAGTCTACTATTTTCACAAAATAGTAGGTAGGTTGCATCTAAGTGTATAATGCATTGCCTACCTTCTGACTGTTATATTTTTTCTAGGTAAATTTTATAAATCAAGATGTAATTTCGTTCGAAATATCTTCAAATATTAATATTTCAACTAAAATATTCGGACTGCCCTACATTTTGTTTTAAAATATCTATTATTCACTACCTTTCTTTAGTTTATTGTAAATGAAAACAGGCGAGGGCAAAAGTGCGCTCTAGAGCGGAAATAATGTCAAATTATGACAGATCACGGAAAACATCAACTTCGCGATTAGATTTGAGTGTGCAAAAGTCTACTTTGGGTAGTAATCGTAGGAAAGTTATATTTTAACTAGTATGACGGTAAGTTAATAATGATAGAGAAATGTCAATCTAACTTGGCTAGTTTCGGATAATGGCGTCTTATAAAATTATTCAAAGTTCCTGAAAATGTCGATCTTTAATCGTGTATGTGGATACATCCAGGACCAATATTTGAACGCATATAATTTTACTGACAAAAATGAAGATTTTAGAAGGAAACATTTCCGAAATTAATTAGTTGATAAATAATAGGTATTCAATGAAAAAATAAACGGGTTTGAAGATTAAAACTAACTTTTCCGCATCTGTGAGATGCCCTGATTAATATTCTATCATAAAATTGTCACTTGTATACACTCCGGGGGATGTATCGTGTTGAAAAACCGAAATTTCTGTGAAAGTAAACAAAAATCTTGAAAAATATCCCATTGGCTACTTGTATACACTGCGGAGGCTGTATCGTACTAACAACCCGAAATTTCTCCAAAAACGAAAAAAAAATGTAGCACTTCAGGTACCATAGCACCCGCTGTACTAGCTCTGGTGAGCTAAAAATCAATAAGTTTCATCTATAAGACGCCCTGAACAATATTCAATAATAAAAAGGGTCACTTGTATACACTCTGGAGGCTGTATCGTGCTAACAAACTGAAAATTCTCCAAAAATGACAAAAATTTGGTACCCCAAGTACCATAGAACTCGTTGTACTGGCTTAAGTGAGCTAAATTTCAATAGGATTGATCTTTGAGACGCTCTGAATAATATTCAATCATAACATTGGTCACTTGTATATACTCCGGAAGCTGTATCGTGCTAACAAACTGAAATTTCTCCAAAAACGACAAAAATGTCGTACTTAAAGTACTATAGCACCTGTTGTACTGGCTGTGGTGAACTGAAAATCAATAAGGTCCATCTACGAGATGTTCTGAATAATATTCAATCATAAAATTGCTGGCTTTTTGCACTCCGGGGGCTGTATCGTGGTAACAAACTTAAATTTCTCAAAAAATTACAAAAATGTCGTACTTCAGGTATCATAGCACCTGTTGTACTGGCTAATGTGAGTTGAAAATCAATAGGGTTCATCTGTGAGATGTTCTGAGCAATATCCAATCAAATTTGTGATTAGTTGCACTCCGGAGGCTGTATCGTGCTAACAAGACATGTGACAAAAAGTGGCCGAAGACAACGACGACGACTACGACGACGACGACATACACATAGGATTTTTTTAAAAAACCATTTTTTCGTGTTGTTCTTGATGAAAAACGTAAAAGTAACTCAAATTTTTTTTTCTAAAATTCAACTTATAAAAGATTGTTATCGAGAGAATAAAATGTTGTTTTCTGTACGATTTCATTGATTATAAAAAATGAAAAACTAGTTATGTGCTTGCTGACTTTGATATTATATAATAATCTCAAATAATTAAATACTATTGAGGGAAATAAAGTAAACTTTTGTACAAAACGAATCACTTCAAGTTTTTTAATTACATTTCAGAAAACATCGGGAGGATTGGGAACCAAATAAAAATACTAGAAATTGCAGTGCTCATTTTGTCAATAATCAAAAATCAGATAATCCCCTACACCCATCTTACATACCAACAATTTTTCCTGACAAAGAAAATAAAAAGATCTATCCATTTTTTGCATTTTGTAGGTTGTTTATTATACTGTTCACATCACAATGTTTTTCTTATCTAACACCAGGGCACTCTACTTTCGACAGAAGTGCTGCCTCTATAGTTCGGTCTTGATCCCTAGACAAACATAAAATTGGTGATTTATTGCAATCCGGAGGCTGTATCGTGCTAACAAAACATGTAACGAGAAGTGGCCGACGACAACGACGACGACGACGACATACACACAGGATTTTTTTTCTAAAAAGCATTTTTTCATGTTGTTCTTGTTGAAAAGCGTAAAAATAACTCAAAAAAAATTATCAAAACTTCAACTTTTTTGTGTGTAAGCCAATACTTTTCTCGCATATTAGATAGGTTGGGCGGAAAAGTAATAATTCTAACAAAAAATCGTGATCGTAAGAAATGTTTGGCTAGCACTTAGCTACGATAAAGATTCTTCCTATAGATCATTTTGAGTCACGTGATTTTGACAGAGCAGCCATTTTTTCGGTAGTGATAAAAGGGTGGGTCTGCCATATTGGCATTTTAACAGATGTCAATGGTCTGCCACATGCCCTGCGATCTTTTATAGCCACTGCTAAACTGCATTTTTAACGCCATCTATTCGCTTGGAAGGTTACTAACGAACTTTATTTTACTGATTGCTGTAATACCGTCATCTGTGAATTTACCCACACCAAGCTGTTTGGATGTCAATTTTAAAAAATAAAGTCATTTTTGACAAATGGGTAAATTTATGTGGAAACAGAAGGTTGAAGGAGAAAATGACATCTGAGAATATTTACAACAATTGTAGAGTGTGTGCCTTACACTTTTTACCTAAAGATTTTGGTCCAAATAAAGTTGTGAAAAGAGGAGTTTTCCCATCAGTCAATGTACCAGGAAAATCTATAATAATTAAAGAAAAAAAAACTAACATCTAACTAGGATACATTTATTCAATAAATGTTTTTATTTTCTAGAATCTTTAGAAACAGTAACTGATGATGTTCCTTCCTCAATAATTGAAGCTGAATCATCAACCTCTTTAGCTGCACTTCAAATTGGCACTGCATCTGTAACTGAGAGTCCTAGGACTTTAAAGTTATAGGAAGCTTCAAATGCTCAGTTTGTAAAACTGAGAGCTAAAAAAGCACAAGAATTCTGTGCTATTAATGAGACTAGTTGTAGCTATTCACTTGAACCAGAGCAGAAATTATCACATGCTGTTCAAGATTCTACTTCTGTCACACCAGCAGACTTGAATGCCCCAGTTATTCCAAAAATAAGTGCGTGAATAATCAATTGATTTATTATTATATAGGTGTTTAACAAAGAAATTTTCACAGAAATAGTAGATATTAGGTATAGGTCAATATTTTGATTTATTAAAAAACATGAAAAATTATTAGGTACTTAGAAATGCATTTATAATTTCATATTATTTAATCACATTAAGTTTGACTGTATATCTCTATTAGAATATTATCTAAAACAGGGTTTAAACTTTTACATTTCAACAAAAATGTTATCTAAATGCAATGTATATAGCATATTCATATTATTTTTTATTGCTAATGATATTATTTTTCAATTTAGAAAGATCTGATTTACTTGCTGAGGTGAATGTCTCTAGAGTTAAAGACCTATCACCAAAATCCAGACGTCTATATCAAATAGCCACTCAATTTAAAAAAGAGCTACCCAATTTAGAAGAAGTCGTCAGTTGCTGTTAAAAAGGTATGCTGCTAAAACCTTTAAGAAATCTGAACTTTTTGAAAAATGTGTATCCATTTTATTGTATCATATGTGTAATATTTGTTAGCACATACTATTATCAATAAATTATTCTTATCTTAAGTTTGAGAAGAAAATAAAGAAAATCACCTGTACTATTTTATAAACGAAATTTTATATTAAATTTTTGAAACTTTTTGTCGACATCCGTCTTTTAATAAACTATCATGGTTAATAAAAACGGATAAAAGCTTTAAACAGCTTTTTGAAACAACCTATCCTACTTTTAAGCCAAAATAAAATAATAGGTTGTTTCAAAAAGTGTTTAAACTTTGTGTGACTATTCTTACTTGTTTATTTAAGAAAAACCAATACAGGCATAATTTAAAAAACCTTCAGTATTGGCTTGGCATCTAGTACAAGCTAGTAAACTGTAACTAATCATGCAGGTCTCTTCCTTTATTTTTTTCCTGTTGGTGAATAGTAACCTTCCACCACAATAGATGGCGCAGCACTCGACAATACTTTGTGGCTTCGGACTTAGTACAGGAGATTCCATTCTTCCCCGATTGAAAGTATTTATCTATGTTCGGCCATTAGGTTCTCATTGTTAGCTGCAGGTTTGTGATGTTTATTTCGAGTTTTTAGTGCGTTTATTGCAACTTTAACTATAATATGGATTGAATTGTATACCACTTATCTCTCAAAGGAAACGTGAAATCGCGTTACGACTCAAAACTTCGAATTATAGACAATGTTGATTCCTATACTCTTGGTGCAAGTGGGAATAATTTGAGAATCTGTATGTAGCACGAATTTAAAAAAAGAATTTTTACAGTATAAAACATCAATTAACTAATCTGGAAAACCAACAATTTCTCCGCGGAAACACATATTAACAGTAAAAATTCAATATGAAACGTGTGAAAATTCTAATATTTACGCCAAATTTTTTAACAACGTTACCAAAGTAGACAATAGAAAAATTAAAAAAGAAGAATATATCAACTACTGCTTCTTATTTTAAAGGTCTCAGATGACAAAATTATTCAGCTCAAACCTATTAACTATTAATTGAGTAAATGATCTAACCTTTATGGCTTAAACAGTAAACATATGTTTTAAAGATCGCTCCCCGACACCTAACACATATCAATAAATAACCTATACACGTATGTAGTATACCTATTTACGCCCGTATTACTGAATAATGTGCCGGGTCAACGTTTCGCAATTCGTGCGCGCGAGAATTGCGAAACGTCGACCTGGCGCTTTTTTTTGCAAACTATTGATAGCTGTTCATAAACATTTTTTTCTTTCCAAATTGTGCATATATTCCTTATAACGTATGTGGTATACTTACTTAAGCCTGTATTATAGGATAATGTGGATTAAAATCGCGAGCGAAGCGAGCGCGCGAAACGTCGACCCGGCGCGCTTTTTTTGTAAACTAATTTCATGGAATTCCGAAATAACCATAAATAAAAAAATATCGAAGTAACTGCATACAAACGAAATCGAGACTTACTTTTTTCGTAATTTCTTAACTTCATAAATTTGGCAACGTTGCTAATGTCAGTGATTAGGAAATGTCAGTTGAGATTGTTGTCAAAGCATAACAAAATCATTTTGAAAAATACTAGTGTTTATCGTAATGATTCAGTCTACAATTATCACATATCTATTAAGAACAAAATAAATATTATACTTCGAAAATATATATGAAAGAAAATATGAAAAATATCCATTCGAAAAGGGACAAATTCGAAAATGATAATCCTTCCAGTGTGTTTGTTAAGTTCCGCAGCAAAATTTGTGGTGCTATATGTTTGTTAGTAAGTGCCTTACATAATTAAAAAAGAATTTTCGAAATCGGTGTCAGGTAGGTTTTCTCAAATTTTACCTTTTTGACATTCGTATATACTTACTATGCAAATAACATTATAGTTTAGAAAATGTGTTTTTTACATCTGGAGTAGGTAAAATTTAAAAACTAAATCCTGTAAGAACGTTTTTATTAAGTTTACTAAATATATAGCAATTCTTAAATGTATATTTTAATTAAAGGTATAGTATTATTCGCTTACAAGTTTTTACACTTATCTGTACATCACTTATCCGACACAATTTCGTATTAATAATTTTTTCATCAAACTGTTTCTATAATATTCAGTTGTTATGATAAAAATCCATGAATCCTTCGACATAGTACTGTTGGACTCCTTTTTGTAAAGGAATCATTCTTCTAATGAAGAAGATAGAGAGCAAAATCAAACAGAAAGCAATCCAGTCGAAGAGGAAGGTAATGATGAAAAATAGTAGAAGAAAAAACTACAAATGAGGATATATCAGGTATTGATTTCGAACAGACATACTCACCAGTACAGAAAAAATCTATGAGGTTACTTTTTGCCATAGCAGTTGAGAAGAAGTGGTCTGTACATCACATAGACATTACTGCAGCATATATTTCAGCTGACTTAGACGAAACAGTTTATATGGAAATACTGGTTGGATATTTTCAGTTGTTCGATAAACTGAAATTGAAGTTTCCTAATTTACCAGAGAATTATTCAGATGGAAAGAAAGAACTGGTTTGTAAGTTGAATAAAAGCATATATGGCCTTAATTAGAAGGTTCTTATGTGGAATAGGACACTAGATCAGTTCATTAAAAGCACAGGTTTCTCCAGATCCATATCTGATCCATGTGCCTATTATCAGGGGAAAGGAAACCTCATCATCACTGTGTACGTTGATGATATACTGATATATGGAAACCACAAGAACATAATGAATTTTAATGCTGAGTTCAAGAAACGGTTTAATATCAAAGATCTAGGGCAAGTAAGGAACGTATTGTCCATAAAAGTGACGAGAGACGAAAATTCAATTATGTTGAACCAGACTCTATATGCTGTAGAGCTATTGAAAGGAATGAACATGTTACAAGCAAAAGGTGCAGCTACACCTTTACCTATTGGGGAAAAGTTTTGCATGGATGACGACGAATTACTTAGCGAAGACGAACGAATGTTATATCAAAAGTGTATTGGAAGCATTCTATATTTAAGTGTAACGACATGATATTCACAGCAACTTTCATGAGTCAGTTCAACCAAAATCCTACCAAGCATCACTGGACGGGAATAAAACATATGCTGAGATATTTGAATAGGACCAAAGCGTATGGTATTGAATATAAGAAGACAGAGAGAACAGTCGAAGCTTTCACAGATGCAGGTTGGGCTTATAATTCAATGGTTAGGAAATCATTCAGCGCATATGTATTTGTTCTCGCAGGAGGAGCCATAAGTTGGTGTAGCAGAAAACAGAATTGTGTTGCTCTCAGCACTGTCGAATCTGAGTTCGTTGCACTTAGTGAACTCTCTAAAGAATTCGTGTTTTTTGAAGAAGCTAGTTCATGAAATCCACATGGAGAATGTTTTTGATGAACCATTTCCCATATTTGTAGACAATCAAGGATCAATAAAATTAGCAGAAAACAACACAACATCTGATAGATCCAAACACATAGACTTGAGACTATTTTTTAAATCAGAGATTTGATAGAACAGAAGAAAATAATTCTGAAATATGTGGAGTCAAAGAATACCCCAGCTGACCAATTCACGAAGTACATATCAGCAAATGTTTTGAATGATCATTTGAAGGAATTGGGGATCAAAGATCCAGGGGAAGTGTTAGAAGTGGTTTGACTTGATAATTCCGTACTGATCCTGTATCTTGTTGTCATAGTTAAGATGAATGTTTTGGAGGTTCTTGATTAAAAGTCGGAATAAAAAGTCAGAACTTCTTTATTTAAAAACCATTATAATTTCCTATAAATTGGGCAAATATTTGGAACTACGCTACAAGTATAACATAAAGCACCATTATCTAAATGATTTAGTTTCTAGTAAAGAGATTTTTATTCAATATGTTTCAACTGACAGAACAGTTTGTTTACCTTAGAAACAAAATTAGCGTTTTGTAAATGTCATGTTTATTTCAGTTTATTCAAGTTATGTGTGTATATATACGATTTCATATTTTTATTTACTCTAAAACATTTGAAAGCGAGGGTGTCGGGGAGCGAAGACGGGCAGTAACCTAAGTGGAGTGTATTATTTTTTGGTGAGGTGGTTGTTGACGTTTAAGTGCACTATCCTGTCTCCGCTGACCACGAAAGGTTGAACAATACCAATAAAAATTCAGTTTAAACTCAACTGATCTTTAATGATACCACTTAGAAAGTAGAAAGACCATATAAGACAAAATAAATAAATATGTGAAAAATTCTCCACAAAAATTGTTCTTGCCAATATTTGACAACACTGTGATTTTGGCGATTAACATGAAATAATTATCACACTAAAATAAAAAATATATCATAAACCTGATCAACGTTTTAATACAGAGCAGGGAGAATTAACAACGTGCGAGTGATGCAATTGTGATTGGATGTAGAGCGACTAAAAACTGAACTAAACACTCAATTTGAACATCTGGTTGTCAGCGTGTAGATACACATACATTCGGTGTGCTTCCGACGAAAGTTACTACTGTTCTCTTTTAAAATGAAATTGCGCGCGCAGAGATTTGTTACTGCTAGACACCCAGCGGCATCTACGCCTGTTCCAATACATATGTACAGGGTGTCTCGAAATATATAATTAGAACAGTTGGAATTAGTGTAAATTCCAACAGAGGGAGTGTGTTATAATATTTAGTAATACGCAATTTATGTAGTGTGACTTGAGGTAGGCGCGTAAGTTTGTATAATTTTTATACAGTATCTGGTGTTGAGTCTGAGGACAAGGCATATTACTCTTGTGGAGATTTTCTTCAGAGACAAAATATTCATTCTGTGTCGTTTGTGTATCAGAAAGCCAGTTCCTCCCACTGAGCTATCGTCATCTCCTACGTAATAGAAACTGTGCCCAGATTTTAAAGTAACAAGCTGTTCACCCCGCCTTCTAACTTCACTAAGACCCACGATATCCCATTTGATATTTTCCAGTTCGTACTCAAGTTCAGTTAATCGTTCTTCCGATAGTAGTGACAGTGTATTGTATGTTGCAATATACATAATTTTTTCCTTTCTGTATCTCTTCTTCTTAAGTTTCTTTGCCAGATGATTGTCCCCCCCCAGAATCCATGGGACAGACTGATTTAGCATCAGTGCGAGATTCTGAAGATAATCTTCTACTCGCCTGGGGTATATGAGTTTGTATAACGGGCATTTTCATAAGGGGTATTTTGCCGTAGAACACCACGCTGGCTAGGCGTCTTGGTGAGCACATATTTCAGCCGCCCAATTTGGGTCAGACGCTGTTTGCAGCCGCCCACTCTGGGTCAGACGCTGCTAATCACCATATCTCGTTACCCTCACTTGGTTTAGCCTGTGGGTCAACACAGTTTACCAGGGTGTGGCGCTTGGAGCCAAAAAAAAAATTAATATATCGAAAACGAAATATATGACGAATCTGGTTCCTAGTGGAAATATTGCTATTGGTGATGGGGAGGTAGAGTTGGTGGATAAGTATACATACCTGGGTCATGAGATAAAAATCTCGAGAGACAATCAAACATGTGAATTAAGAAGAAGAATTACGCTCTCTTGTGCTGCATTTGGTAAAATGAGGGAAGTGTTTAAGGGCAATCTCCCAATGTGTCTGAAGCGAAAGGCCTATAATCAGTGCGTTCTACCAGTTATGACCTACGGAGCCGAAACTTTGACTCTGACAGCCACATCCGCTAGGAAGCTTAGAGTAGCCCAACATAGGATGGAAAGATCGATGCTTGGTGTGTCACTCCGTGACCGCATAAGAAATGAAGACCTAAGGGCGAGAACAGGAGTCACGGATGTTATCTATCAGGTGGCAAAACTCAAATGGAACTGGGCTGGACACGTGGCCCGCATGACAGATGGACGATGGACAAAAAGGCTGCTCGAGTGGAGACCAAGGACTGACAAAAGAAACAAGGGAAGACCTCCCACGCGATGGACGGACGATATCAGAAGAATGACTACAAACTGGATGCAAGCGCTCAAGACAGAAGACAGTGGGCAGAAATGAGGGAGGCCTATATCCTGCAGTGGATGCGACAGGCTGATTGATGATGATGATGATGATGAATTTATGTAGTTGGCAACATTGTTGCAATTTATATATGTCATGTCAATGTCAAAAATACAGTTCGTTCGTTACTTTTTGGTGAGTGCAATATCAGCACATGTTTTATATAGATGATTCAATAATAAAATGATTTGTTTTATCTATTACTTTAAGTTTATTTAGATTATAACAAATGATAAGTTCCTTTACCAGTCCCTATTAAACTATAACAGTATTCCCAGCTTCATCTATCTCATCCTAAAGAAAATGAAGACTTTGATTGGGGATTACAACTTTTGTAAATAAGAATAATCGTGACCATTTTAAGAAGTTTCGAATGACGTTGAACAAATCTAACATGTCTTTTCAAACTTTGCTCATCCTGTGTTTTGATGCTAATGTATCCCATATTCACAGAAGGGACCCAATCCGGGCTATACCTAACTTACACTTTGGCTGGTTCTCCTAAAAAGTGGAACAACAATCGTTCAGTTTAACACCATATTAAACTATACATTCAAACATTTTGGATAATAATTTTTGTATTTGTTGTATACTAATATAATTTACATACCTTATACAAAACCATCTGTACAAATTCGTGCATGTTTAAGGAATGTATCGCTCAAATGGCCCCGTTCTAAAGTCCTAACCCAACATTCTCGACGATGTTTTGATAAGGCGTTCAACATTTCTCCTCGGATTTTTAAGGATTTGGAGATTCTAAAATAACAAATTTGATCCATTTCTACCACTTTACAATATTCCACAACAAAACATAACGCCGGAATTTTAAATTATTTAAATTTTAAAAAACGATTTTTTTTATTGTTTACAATGACGCGAACGTTTAGTACGCCCTACCGGCAATATGGCGGACATGTTCCTGTTCTTCTAGACAGGCCAAAAATAATGGCTAATTGTTACGGTATACTGTATCTACTTATAGATTGAAATATTGTATTAAATTGAAATATGTGTTATTTTTGACATTCTGCTTTTTGCTCCATTACAATGTAAATAATTTGAATTAATTAAAATAGCTGAAGTACAAACGAAATTATTGACACTAAACATATTCGATCCTGGAAGACACCAACAAAGCACTTAAGAATATAATTATTGAAGTAGTAAATAGCAGTAACGAATGCGTAACACTAATTTGGAGTCAGGTGAACAATTTTAGAAGCTGATATTAAAATAGATAATAGCAAATAACTAGAAAACCAAGAAAGCATGAACGAAATTTATAGAAGCACTCACGAATGACACTTTAATCAAACATTTTGGGGGCTAACTTCATGGAAGTGCTAATAAATTAATATCAATTATCGTAAAAATCAAGGTAGCTCTAATGAGAAATATTGAAGAACTAAAGAGCACGAACTTTAATCGAATCGTAGATACTTTGGGGGCTGACCTCGAAAATTGAACATGAAATATCTCGGAAACCAATAAAGCATTAGCGAAAATTATTGAAGCTTCAAAGTGCACTAACGAAGCGTTTGCGAATTGTATTAATTTGGAGTAATCGTGAGTACTTTGGGGGCTGACCTCGAAAATATAATGTCAAATATCTCGAAAATCAATAAAGCACTAACGAAAATATTTGTAGCTCTAAAGTGCACTAACGAATGACACCAATTTGGAATTATTTTTAAATACTTTGGGAGCTCAACTTGAAATAAAAATAATATTCAATATGTACCAAACCACGGAAGCACTAACGAAATTTATAGAAGCAATAAGAGGCACTAACGATGTACTAACAGATGACACTAAATTTAGTTAAATCGTGAAAACTGCGGAGGCTAACTTCGCGGACCTGAAATAAACCCAGAGTTGTTACATAATAATAATAATAATAATAATAATAATAATAATAATAATAATAATAATAATAATAATAATAATAATAATAATAATAATAATAATAATAATAATAGATAGATAGATAGATATACGTTTATTGACAACATGTACATATGTATTATGTTTGAAGTCAGTCATCATGAGAGGAATAAAACAATATTTGAAACAATTAATAAAAGAAAAGTAACAATAATTTAAAACTGGGTTAAAGGTAATAAAACATCAACTAAAAAATGAAATTAACAACGGCGGTCTCTGGAAGCAAATTTTAAAAAATCTTCGATAGAATAAAAACAATGTTCCAATAAAAACATCTTAGCGAATTTACAAAATTCACGAAGACTCCTATTTTGGAGATCGAGACCTCTATAAAAACTATTAAAAACATTGTAATACTCAACATTTAGTTTATTCACCTGGGTAGTCCTAAGCCTAGAGAAAGGGGCCACAAGATCCACCGCATTCCTCGTGCCGTAGGTATGAATATTATAGTGCGAATTATAATTGGATCTATTTTTGTGAATCAATACTAATGTTTCATAAATGTACAGACAAGGAACCGGTAAAATCCTGCACCCCCTAAACAGTGCAAGGCAGTGCGAACCATAAGGAGCATTCCCGACAATCCTCACGGCGGATTTCTGAAGAGCGAAAACTTTATAAGCCCCACTCGAGTTTCCCCAAAATCTAATGCCGTAAGTGAGAAGTGAGTGAATGGTGCCAAAATACACAGTACGAAGGGCCTTGGTTTGCAAGCAATGCTGAAGCTGCCGCAGTGCATAAATTTGCGAAGACACCGCAGAGCACAAGGCTTCAATTTGAGCAGACCAGGTAAGACTCGAGTCAAGTGTTAACCCAAGAAGCTTAACTGGTTGTGACTTATGAGCAAGCTTGTCCGAGGTAAAAGTGATTTTGGCGGTCTTGCTTTCATTCAATTGAAGTCTATTAGCCACAAACCAATTTTTTGCTAATGAAAGATGTTCAGATTCATCAGACTCATCTTCATCATAAAGTAGTGTCGTGTCGTCAGCATATAAAATACAAGTACATCCGTTAACGGCTGACGGCAAGTCATTAATAAATATTAGAAACAGTAAGGGTCCCAAGACTGAACCCTGTGGAACTCCAAATCGGATTGGCATATTGACTGATTCATGCCCATCAAAGCTTACATACTGGGTTCTATCGGCAAGGTAAGAGCCAATGAGCACCAATGGTAAACCACGAATGCCGTAATGCTCCATTTTGGCAAGCAAAAGAGAATGGTCCACGCAGTCAAACGCCTTGGCGAGATCGCACAGAATAGCAGAAGTACCATGACGTTCGTCAAGGCCATCGACCACGGTCCCAATCACCTTTGCAAGAGCATCGATTGTTGAGACATTTTTTCTAAAACCAAATTGATGAGGAGAAATGATGGAATGAAGCTCAAGAAATTCTAGAAGCCGGTGGTTGATGATAATTTCAAAAATTTTGGATATAATGGGAACAATGGAAATCGGTCTAAAATTATTGGCACAGTTCAATTCGCCTTTTTTATGCAACGGCAAAACCTTAGCAATCTTTAACTCACCAGGCCAGTTACGCTCGGTCAAGCAAGCATTAAATAAATCTGTTAAAGGACCAGTAACGTGTTCAAGAGCAGCCTTTATTAAACGGCTATTCAGACCATAACAATCAGTGCATGTTGAGTTTTTCAGCTGTAATATAGCAGCTTGAACCTCACATTCAACGACAGGAGGTAAGAAGAAAGAGGCAGAAGGGCTAGGTAAAACACTGACAAAGTTAAGGGGATCAGAAACTGCTGCCGGCAAAGAGCTAGAAATTTTTTCTGCAATGTTAGCAAAAAAGCTGTTAAATTCCGAAGATGTTACCGCAGAAACTGTATTACGACATTTATTGTTCTCTTTCTCCTGGTTTACTATGTTCCAGATCATTTTATTCTGATTATCTGACGTCAAAATAGCCTCAGAATACGAAATCCTTTTGGCGGATCTAATCTCTTGCTTGTAAACCTTTCTGATGCTGCAGTACAAACGCCAATCCTCAAGACCTCCAGAAGACTGGAAAGCGCGTCTACATCTAAACACTTCTGTTCTGCGCATCTTAAGCTCACGACCAAACCACCTTGCTCGCGTTTGTCTACGAGAGTGTAACTTGGTAGGTATGTGTATATCTTTTTGTACACATAGAATGCCCAACAATGTTTGAGCGATTTGATTAGAATCCATAGACGCAGCATTAAGACTAGTCCAGTCGACCGCAGCCAAACCCTGGGCAAAACTGTTCAATGTGACATCATTCAACACCTGAATCACCCGTTGATTCCCCGAGACCAAGTTGGGAACCTTTAAAATAGATATGAAAATCCCCAAATGATCAGATACCAATGGTTCGCACACACCTGTTTCAAACAACTCAGGGCAAATATTTGTAACAATGTTATCCAGACATGAGCCAGTGTTGAACGTAACACGTGTTGGTACGTCAATGTAATGCCTCAGGCCGTATAAATTAAAAATATTGTTCAAGTCACGAGCATGCCCTGTATCTCCATTTAGGTCAATATTGAAATCGCCAAGAAAGACAAGAACTTTAAATTTAAGATTAAGAAAATCAATCAAACCATTAATCTGGGTTTTGAAAATATCAACATTACCAGCACACGACGACCGGTAAACCGTAACAATGCAAGTACTTGCACCAGGAATGCAAGCACAACA
Source organism: Galeruca laticollis (assembly GCA_963921935.1). Lineage (NCBI taxonomy): Eukaryota > Metazoa > Arthropoda > Insecta > Coleoptera > Chrysomelidae > Galeruca > Galeruca laticollis. The sequence continues at coordinate 41,752,615 of OY998176.1, forward strand.
AAACTCTGCGTGAACAGGGCGACAAAATGCAGAAATATCAACTGATTTAAGGTAAAAATCAAAACGTGAAAAAATAGCTACACCTCCGTGAGATTTATCTCCACGGCAAAATGAAGATACAAGATTATAGTTTTTTAACTTGAAAAAGGATAAAGTATTAGCATTTAGCCAATGCTCCGATATACATAAAATTTTAAACTTTGATGTTTCTTCAAGAAAAACATGTAAGTCATCGGCTTTATTTGAAATACTTTGAACATTAATATGGAAAACAGAGCATGCTGAGGATACCTGACTAAAATATGGTACAATAGGAACTTCACAATCACTGGTTTCTACTATGAAATTTTCTTGGCGGAAAAAAATGATTGATTGAAACCCCCGAGGGCCAAATATCACTAACTAGAATAGCATCGCACTCACTAGCGGGAACTGATATCTTGAAAGACGAGTAAGAGGCAGAATCGGAACGGTTTAGCTTGAAAACTTCTACACCAGGAGAAAACTGTATAAGGTAATTCTTCAAGTCAACTTCATTTAGGTTATGCTCCAGGTTGGTAGCATGAAAGTGTTTAAAATCATCATTCCTAGGCTTAGCTGCTTGAAAAGGATATCCATTACTTTTAGCTCCGTTGCCAACCAGAATAGTGGCTTGTTTACGTTTAGGATTAGCAGGTTTGGCATTAAAGGCATTGTAAGAATGCGATGTAGCAGCTTTCTCACTGCTATAAAACTTTTGGCATAACCTCTCAGTCTCAACCTGATGTATGGCTCCTGCAACTTCCCTGCTTGAAACAATAGGTTCATCCTTAGATGAGGAAGGGGGTGATGAAGTTACCGAGGGTTGTTGTTTTTTATTGATGAAGGAACCACGGGATCCAGTAGAATTAACCAAGCCGGCAGAAGTCGTTCTATCGTCTAATTTGTTATGACTTAATAGGTTAATATGATCAAGTAGATTTCGAATCATTTCCTCTTGCTGTTTAATTAGCATATTCTTTTGATTAATAGTATTTTCATTATGCCTGATAACAATGTCTCTCTGTTTAATGATTTCTTCAAAATAGGAGCTTTCAGATTTAGATATAATTGGCACGGAAGTACATGAGTCCTGAGCACCGGAAGGAGCTAATGATTTGGGTTTCCCAGTTGAGCCCGTGTCACCTGCCTCACAACAGATACATGTATCGTTATCAAAGTACTTGACTTTGTATTTCTTCTGTAATTTTAAACAAGCAGGATGCGATAGCACCCCGCATTTAATACATCTAATTCCAGATTTGGCAGTACTCTTGCATCTAGTACAGACATCACGTGAATCATCAGCAGATTTATCACCACTCATAGTAATGATAGTAGAAAACAGAAATCAACAATTCAAAATACAGATTAAAAACACTGCTGCGTGCAGTTGTCCACACCTTAAAGTCGATGTAGGTAATTAAGGGGCAACAAAAAAAGTTGATTGTTAAATATATTCCTACAACAACTGATATAAACGATGTGAAAAATCAAAAAACGTACCAGAATAGCAAAACTGCAGGTTGAAAAATCTCATAAACCACACAGAAAACTGTTCAGAAAACCACTATGCACTTTCAACTAATTAAAATGATCAATAAACATTAAAAATCACTCAATGTATAAGGAGCAAAATAATTACAACTTGACCTTACAAAGTCAACTGCCAATAATAATAATAATAATAATAATAATAATAATAATAATAATAATAATAATAATAATAATAATAGACACGATAGATCAAGCTAAATCGGTTGAATGGCTTAAAACTGGAACGCTGTTCCCAGAAACTGAAGGTTTTATGGTTGGTATACAAGATCAGGTTATAAAAACGAGGAATTACCAAAAGTATATCTTGAAGGAAGAAATACCAACAGATAGGTGCAGAAAGTGCAACAGAAGTCAAGAAACGATTGAACACATTCTTTCTAGTTGCCAAAGCATAGCTGAAACTAAATATCTAGAACGACACAACAAAGTTGCCACAGTAGTATACCTAGAAGTACTGAAAAAACTTAACCTTGATCCACAAAACAACGAGCCATATTACAAATATAAGCCCCCTCCAGTTATCGAAAATCAGTATGTTAAGATCTACTGGGATAAAACTATCATGACGGACGTAACAGTACGACACAACAGGCCGGACATCACAGTCATTAATAAACAATCCAAGCAAGCTCTGCTTATTGACATATCGATCCCAAATAATTCTAACACAGAAAGCAAATACAATGAAAAACTAAGCAAATACGCCAAGCTAAGGACCGAAATAAAAGAATTGTGGAATCTTAAAGAAGTCAAGATCATTCCAGTTGTTTTATCCTGTATGGGGCTAATTCCCAAGAAACTAAGTACTTCCCTCAAAGACATTGATATTCCTGAGTCAACCTACCGATTAATGCAAAAATCTGTAATCCTGGATGCGACAAACATTGTTAGGTCATTTCTAGAATAGTGACACCCAACGAAAGTCTTGCTGTTGAGGCCGACTGTCGTTGAAACACGGCGGGTGTAAATCCGGTGTCACAAAAAGGAAAATAATGATAATAATAATAATAATAATAATAATAATAATAATAAAAATAAATAAACATCTAACAAAACATAACATACTCACGGAAGAACAAAAAGGTTGCACAAAATTCAGTCACGGATGTAAAGAACAATTAATAATAGATTCGATAATTCTACAACAAACCAAAAAGGAATGCAGGAATCTACACATGTGCTACATAGATTATAAAAAGGCTTTCGACTCCATACCCCATAGCTGGTTAACAAAAATCTTAGACATCTATAAAATAGACACAAAAATCAAACAATTCCTAACGGAAATAATGAAAACCTGGAGAACGAAAATTACCATAACTTCAGAATTAGAAACCATACAGACAGATGATCTCTACATTCAACGAGGAATTTTCCAAGGTGACGCACTAAGTGCTTTGTGGTTCTGTATGTGCCTAAACCCACTCTCAAACGCTCTAAATAACTCCCAATATGGCTTTAACATAAAATATCGAAAAATGGTACAACATAAAATCAACCACCTACTATACATAGATGATATAAAAATATATGCACCAACAACAACACATCTTAAAGGACTGCTTAAGATCATAGAAACATTTACAACAGATACACAAATGGAATTCGGTATAAGTAAATGCAAAACACTACATATTGAAAGAGGAAAATGGAAAGAAAGCGAACACAAGGAAACCCTCAAAAACGAAATCCTAGACAACATGACAGAAAACGAAACATACAAATACCTCGGATTCCAACAAAACACTAAGATAAACCATGCCGATATAAAAATAGAATTAAAAGAACGTTACAAACAAAGATTACTGGCAATATTGAAAACACCACTCAATTCCCGTAATCTTTTCAAAGCCATAAACACATATGCAATCCCAACATTAACATACTCGTTTGGCATAATCAAATGGACCCTAACAGATCTGGAAAGCATCCATACCCTTACTAGATCAGAGCTCACCAGACACAGAAAACACCATCCCAGCTCATGTAAAGAAAGAATAACAGTTAGCAGAAAGGATGGAGGAAGAGGTATGATAGATATTCAAGAATTACATACAAGACAGATACAACAGCTCCGGAAATTCTTTCTAAATAAACAAACATCCCTTCACCAAGCAGTTTGCAAAGCTGACAATAATTATACACCACTTAATCTATAATCATCCAATCTCCCATTGGATACTTACACTCCATCACAAAATATTGCAGAAAAACTTATTTCATGGAAAACAAAACAACTGCATGGAAAACATAGATACAACATAGAACATGATCACATATCAAAAAAACTCTCTTATAAATGGCTTACAGAAGGAAGACTTTTCCCTGAAACAGAAGGCTTTCTCATGGCAATACAAGATCAGGTCATATCTACACGTAATTATCAAAAATATATAATAAGAGACCCAAACATACAGACCGATAAATGCAGAAAATGTCACCAATTTAACGAAACCATAGACCATATAACCAGTGGATGCAAAGTCTTAGCAGGCACAGAATATACCGAAAGACACAACATGGCAGGAAAAATTATTCACCAAGCCCTTGCAAAGACATATGGACTCATAACAGAGGAAACACCCTACTACAAATACACCCCAACCACAATTATAGACACCAACGAATACAAACTATATTGGGATGTAGAAATCCGTACTGACAAAACAATAAAATGCGACAGGCCGGACATCGTTTTCCAAAATAAAAAAGAGCAAATCACCTATCTCATAGACATATCAATTCCTAACGACCCCAACATCCAAGTAAAATACAGAGAAAAAATAGCAAAGTATACTGAATTAGCCATAGAAATTCAGACACTTTGGAAACAGAAAAAAGTAGAAACCATACCGTTCATCATTTCAACCACAGGCATCACCCCACACGCCTTTAACTCACACCTTGAACAACTAAGTCTTCACCCAAATACCCATACAAACATACAAAAGTCTGTCATCCTGAAAACATGTAATATTGTGCGATCTTTCCTCAATTCAAGCAATACGATACGATACGATACGATACGATTTATTGACCAGTTTTAAATACAAAAGCATTTGTGTAGTCCTAATATTAAATTACTAAGTAGTTATCAAAATTCCTAAATCAGATAATAGAATAGAAATAAAGTTAAACCAATATTTTCATAAAATTAGATTTCTGAAGTAACATATATGTGAGAATGAATTAGTAAGACTGATAATTGAACGACATGTAGTCCCGAACTGCGTAAAAACAATTTTGTAGTAAAAATTGTTTTGAAAATCTATAGAACTGATTCTGGCTCATATTTTTCACATTCTTATCAGCATGCAAATCTAGAAACTTATTATACAATCTAACATCTAGTTTGTTGTATTGTGTTTGATGCAGCCTAGAAAAAGGCACAATGAGTCGCTCTGCACCTCTGGTGGTATAACAGTGAACACCAGAATGAGTTGCCATATGTAGTACACCCCTATGAATACACAGAAGTGTCTCAAACATGTACATGCAAGGCAATGGCAGGATCCCATATTCCGCGAAAAGTCCACTGCAATGTACTCGACTTTTTGCATTATGAATAATGCGCAAAGCAGTCTTCTGAAGAGTAAAGACTCTTTGTACTCTGCTAGAGTTACCCCATAGAGAGATACCATAAGCCAGATGACTGTGGATCAACGCAAAGTAAATCGTACGCATAACAAGATTACTACCAATAGATGAGCGTAATTGTCTCATTGCAAAAATCTGTGATGAAATCTTTGAGCATAGTGAGTCTATGTGGTAACCCCAATTGATACCAGGATCTAATGTGATACCCAACAATTTCACAGATTCCCCTTTGGTACCTCGTTTCACAGAGCTAAATGTTATTTTTTTAGTTTTCCCATCGTTTAATTTCAAATTGTTTGAATCAAACCAAGATTTAGCTATCTTTAGATTCTCGATGCTGACATTTTCCTCTCCTTTCGTTAAGAATGTAGCATCGTCTGCAAATAAAACCGATCGACACTCAAGAGACGCCGGTAGATCGTTTATGTATAGTAAAAATAATAATGGTCCTAACACTGAACCCTGCGGGACTCCATCGTTTACCGACATCCGACTAGATTCACAGCCATTGTAGCTTACGTATTGCTGACGATTTTCCAAATAAGATTTAAACAATTTCAACTCTCGACCACGGAATCCGTAATGTTCCATCTTTCGCAATAAAATGTCCGAGCTCACACAGTCGAAGGCCTTAGTTAGGTCACACATAATGGCGTACGTGTTTTTACCCGCATCCAGACCCTCAACTATGCTCTCAATCGCATTCAAGATTGCCAGAATGGTTGACTTATGTTTCTGAAACCCAAATTGACATTCAAATATTAAGTTCTTATGTTCTAAATAGGAGCTTAGTTTATTTTTTATCAGTATTTCAAATATTTTGGAGATTATAGGTATAATAGCTATAGGCCTATAGTTGTTAACGAGATCGATGTCGCCACTTTTGAATACCGGAATAATTTTTGATATTTTCAGTACGTGGGGCCAGTTCCCCTCATTTATACATTTGTTGTATAAGGTTGTCAATGGTCCAACTAGCGAAGTCAAAGTAACTTTAATCATCTTTGCGTTTAAATTATAAAAATCCAGACTTGGCTTACATTTTAGAGATAATACAGCCTCGTGAACATCAGTCTCCAAAATTGACGACATGAAAAAGGATGATGATGGTCTAGGTAGGGCATTCAAAAAATAGACTTTGAGACGACCTGGTACAACCTGTCATCCCAGAAAAGAAATACCACTTGATTCAAGTGAGGAGAAAAAAGATAACAATAATAATAATAATAATAATAATAATAATAATAATAATAATAATAATAATAATAATAATAATAATAATAATAATAATAATAATAATAATAATAATAATAATAATAATAATAAGGAAGGAAGTAAAAAATCAGCTTAAAAATAAATTGAAAGAGCGAACCAAAGACATTCTCAAAACACAATTATCCGCACAAAACATCACGACGGCAATAAATGCTTATGCTATTCCTGTAGTAACATATAGCTTTGGTGTCATAAACTGGACTATTACGGAACTCGAAGACCTAAATAGAGCAACTAGAGTATGCTTTACTAAACATCGGAAACATCACCCCAAAGCATGCAAGGAGAGGTTCCACCTACCTCGGAATAAAGGAGGCAGAGGTATAGCTGACATGCGCATTATGCACAAAAAACAAATAGAACTCATGCGCAACTACTTTTACAACCGAGCAACAGATTCCCCCCTCCACCATGCAATCATAAATGTCGATAAAAATATAACCCCGCTAAAACTAACTGATACAGAATACGCATGCGACCCGCAGCACTCCGTCTTAGCACTGGAATCACAATGGAAAGAAAAAGAGCTGCATGGACGATATCCAAATACACTAAATAATACTTCCTTAGACAAAGCTGCTTCCATAGCATGGCTCAATAGTGGTAATCTTTTCCCAGAGACAGAAGGATTCATGTGCGCCATCCAAGACCAGGTCATCCCTACTCGTTCATATCTCAAATATATAGTCAAAGACCAAAGCATTATATCAACACAGTGCAGAATGTGTGGAGACAAACATGAAAATGATGAACACCTCCTTAGCGGTTGCAAAACACTTGCTCCTAGAGAATACACTACTCGACATAATAACGTCGCTAAAATCATACATACAGAACTTGCCCGCAAACTAGATTTAACTGAGGCGAAAACGCCATACTACAAGTACACACCCCAACATGTGTACGAAAGCGACAAGTTTTTGCTATACTGGGACAGAGATATCCAAACAGACAGGACTGTACAACACAACAGACCCGACATACTGGTTTTCAATAAAACTGAAAAAGAAATACTCTTGGTGGATGTTTCGGTTCCAGCGGCTGCTAACATACAAAAAAAGGACATGGAAAAAATAGAAAAATACTTACCATTGTGCGAGGACCTGAAAGAGACATGGCAGGCGAAAACGGTTAAAACCATCCCAATTATTATTGGAGCCACTGGAGAAATACCGAAAGACCTGAAAAAGAACCTGGATAGCCTAGGACTCCAGAAAAATCTTTTCTACGAGCTACAAAAAGCGGTCATTTTGAGCACGTGCAATATAATCAGAAAAGTGTTGAACAAAAATAAATAGGAAATGCTGGAAACCTTGCAACTAACCTTGCCGGTTCTCACGCTAAACATCCGGTTAACGTGAATAAAAAAAATAAATAATAATAATAATAATAATAATAATAATAATAATAATAATAATAATAATAATAATAATAATAATAATAATAATAATAATAAAACTCTTAACGACACCATCCCTTCAGAGTCATTACTTGATATCTGCCATGCAGTAAACTGTGCTGCTCATGTTGTCTGCTCTACATATGGTTCCAAACACAAAAACAAAAAGTTGGATAATGAAACGCCCATGAAAAACACCCCGCCTTGGGAGCGACGCATAGAATGCAGAATAAATACCATACGTAAGGAAGTAGGTATTCTACACACGTATCTTAACTCTGAGAGCAGCCAAAAGTTGAAAAAGAAGGCGAAGAGCTATGCCAAACGTGCAAAAATCAACCCAGGGAGTCCATCATATCAGCAGGATCTTCTAAAGTATCTGGATGGCCTGAAACAAAAGATAAAAGCATTAGGAAATAGGATAAGAAGGTACCGACTAAGAAGCCGTCGGTATCAAGAGAATAAACTGTTCGCAAGGGACCAAAAAGCATTCTATAGACAACTACAACGAAACACAGTGAAAACCTCACATATAAAACCTAAAAAAGAAGACATGCAAACGTTCTGGAAGAACATATGGGAACAGAGTGTCACGCATAATGACAGAGCATTTTGGATCGCGCATGAAGTTAAATCTCACGAAACAACTGGACAGATGGCGCAGCCTGAAATACGGAACGTAGATATTACCGCTGCAACCAGCAAGCTGAAAAACTGGACAGCACCGGGCGTCGACCATATTCACAACTTCTGGTGGAAAAAACTCACCCGAATTCACCAAAAAATAGCAGATAAATTTGCAGCAGCCATCCTGGATCCTTCGATCATACCAGAATACTTCACTCTCGGGATTACCCACATGCTCCCTAAATGTGACGACATAAAAGACCCTAGAAATTATCGGCCCATAACTTGTCTACCGTCCATTTATAGAATCTTGACTTCGATCATATGCTCACATATCACACATCACATAAATGTAAACAATATTCTTGCATGGGAACAGAACGGATGTAAACAAAAAGCACGGGGATGTAAGGAACTTCTTGTAATTGACAACATTGTTACAAGACAAGCAAAATTGAAGAAAAAAAAAATATCCATGGCATGGATCGATTATAGGAAAGCCTTCGACTCAGTTCCCCACTCCTGGCTACTGAAAGTACTAGAGGTATATAAAATCCACCCCCATCTTTCTGCAGTGCTGAGACATTTAATGGCAACATGGCGAACGACACTGAATCTTCAAACCTACAGAACAGATGAGATAAAAATCAATAGAGGCATTTTCCAGGGTGACAGCCTGAGCCCAATCTGGTTCTGTTTAGCACTTAACCCTTTAAGCGACATGTTAAAAAAAGTGGAAACTCATACGAGTTTGACAAAGGGACAATAATATCCCATGCATTTTACATGGATGATCTTAAGGTGTATGCCAAAAACCCTCAACAATTGCAAAGTTTGCTAGAGCTTGTTAAGGCGTTCAGCGATGCGATTAGAATGGAAATGAGGCTAGAAAAATAAGCAGTCGTTCATGTGGATATAGGAAAGGTCACACAGTCCCAAAATATGACACTGATGGATAACATAACAACAATCCCATCCCTAGGCCCAGAGGACAGATACAAATACTTAGGCTTTCAGCAAGGATTAAGCCTCGACAAGAAAGGTAATCAAGAAAGAGCAACAGCAGAATTTTTCCGTCGAATTAATACCGTTTTGAAAACACAACTGAACTCTAAGAACAAAATGCAGGCAATCAATGGATGGGCAGTACCCGGGTCGGCGTACTCATTTGGCATAATAGATTGGACACATACAGAAATACAACAAATAGACAGACAAGTACGTACAACGCTCACAAAATTTCGCCTACACCATCCAAAATCTGCGATGGACCGATTGTATATACCCAGGAAAGAAAGTGGCCGTGGACTGACTAATCTCGAGAGCATGTTAGTGGATGAAACTCAAAAACTGAGAGGATATTTTAAAAATAAGAACTTACCTCTATTCAGATGCCTAGTTACAGTAGATGATGGATACTCGGCACTAAACCTCGCCGGCGGGGAACCTGATAGGGAAAATGACTGCATCAATAGAATGAAGGAAACTTGGCATGTAAAAGTGTTACATGCAGATATTACAACTCACTGCACCAGGAAGATGCAGATTTCAGAGCAACGAATACTTACCTCATGACGGGGTACTTGTTTGCGGAATCCGAAGGCGCACTCCATGCAATCCAGGACCAAGTGGTGGCAACGCGTTGCCACCAGAAATATATCATTAAAATGGACATCCCAAACCCCCTCTGTAGACTCTGTAATAAGGAACAGGAGACGATCCAGCACATAATACCAGCATGCACCCAATTAGCCCCCACCGCTTACCTGAGTAGACACAACAATATGGGAAAGGAACTACATCTCGCTGTGACCCAAAGATTAAATCTAAAAAGAGGAAAAACACCAGGGTACAAACATCAACCGTTAAGTCTAGTTGAAAATGAGCACTATAAAGTCTATTGGGATACTTTGATAAGAACAGACCGAGAAGTTCAACACAACAAACCGGACATGATCGTGCTAGATAAAAACAGCAAATCTGCGATCATTATTGATTTTTTGGTCCCACTGGACGAAAATCTGGGGAAAGCTTACAAAGACAAGATAGTGCGATATCGTCCGCTAGCAGATGAGGTAAGAGATTTATGGAATTTAAGAAAGGTAGAGATCAAACCATTCATAATTTCTGCAAATGGCTTAGTGCACGTTAAAGTAACTAGACACGTGGAAGAGCTAAGCATATCTCGACATATCTGTGGTTTGATGCAAAAAGCAGTAATTCTGGGAACAACTGCAATTGTTCGAAGAACACTAACCCCCTAATTAAGTAGATTTATACCTTGATGCAACTGCGTCCGGTAGAAACTGCAACCACCAACCACGTACAAGTGTGAAAATAAAATAATAATAATTGTTACAAATAAATATAGCAAGAAATCCGGAACAGGGTCTATAAATAAATACACAGTTCATGCGGCAAAATCACAATGAAAATAAACAATAAAAGAGCGAAAAAAAAATTGTGTATAACCCAAGCTATTCGTTTATAATAAATGCATGAATTTTGAGTACGCCAATGAAATAATTCTAAATTTGCTTGATATCCGCCAAAGAAGCAGTATTCAATAAGGCAATGAAATCATCAAAATTATGCAGATTTTTGATAATTTGCAATCTAATACAATCATACATCCTGCATTGAAGCACAATATGTTAAAGTGTTTCATTTTGACGCGAGTTGCACAGAGTACAAATTTCTTCTTGATTAATGGTATAAATACTTCCCTTATACGTTAATCTAACAAAAGTCTTCTAACATAAACGGATCTGACAAAATATTCGAACCAATTTAATCGGCAGTTTACTAGTTAGATAATTTGCAGGACCTGAAATGACTGTTAAATGTTTATATATTACACAGTAATTACTATTAGCAAGGCGTTGTAAGTCGGAACTATACAGTTTTTGTTTGAAATTCTCAAGAATTGCATCGTAATGGCTTTTTAGTGAACCAAAAGAGAGGTTATTCCACATGTCGTTCAACCCGAGATCTATAAAAATCAGTTTCATTTGTAGGGCCCAGTTATAGCAGGGGTTGTCAAAGTCCTCTAACTCTAAGAGCCTGAGAAAGACAATCTTTGGCAATCTAGTATTTGCAAAAGGAAACATTTTTAATAACCAATTGAGGCACAACTTAAATACCGTATAATCAAGCCTAACAACACCCACCTCAAGGCGTACTAAATAATCAGGAGTGTTTAGCGGTAATAGGAGCAATCTTTTGAAAAAACCAACTTGGGTTTTTTTCAACAATGTTAAGATAACGCAGACCCCAGATAGGGACCGAATTGGCAAGTGTATTAATTACTATGGAATGATACAGGGTTATGCGTGATTGCCAGGAAGTTGTTTTTGAACGTGAGAGCATATTCATGACAGCACCTATGGCTTGTTTGCATTTGGAAGAGGTATTTATTGCGTGTTCGCGAAATAATGAAGAACAAGTGAGAGTAACCCCTAAGTATGTATAGTGGTTAGTCATCTCAATTTCTACTTTGTTGAACAGAAATTTGTAATTTCTTGTTATTTTGTGGCCGCCTCTCGAGAAACAAATAATTTTAGATTTACAATTGTTAACAGTAAGTTTGTTAAGGCAAGTATATTGTTCAAGGGTGCGTAGCTTTCTAGCCAGATCTATTTCAGAGTCAGCAAGGATAACCAAATCGTCCCCATACAACAGAAGTAACAAATCATTCCTTTTACCAATATTAATTCCAACCATATCAGATTTTCTGAAGAAGTCGTCAATATTAGCAATGAATAGTGAGAAAAGCAAGGGACTTAATGGTTCACCCTGCAGAACGCCCTCATTTATTTCAAAGAGTTTAGAGTATTCATTGTTTACTTTTACACAAAAAGAGGATTTGTCATACAGAGCTCTGACTAGACGAATAAATTTAGAACTGATACCCAGCTTAAATAATTTTTGCCATAAGAGGGGATGATTAATAGAGTCAAATGAGCGCTTCAAATCAATAAAAGCGGCAAAGACTCTTCTGCCTTTGCGATGTAGGTGAGTTTGAATGGTGTTATTGAAGACAAAGATGTTGTCCATACAACTTCTGTTCTTCCTAAAACCCGCCTGAATTTCTGGGAGAATATTATTACTTTCAACCCAAGAGTTTAATCTGTTCAACATGATCATATTAAAAAGTTTAATAACAGTGTTAATGCAGGCGATGTCCCTATAATTGCTGGGGTTATCGATGGGGCCCTTCTTGTGTACCATTGAGAGCGATACTGTAGACCATTCAGTAGGGAAAACTTCGTTTTCGAAAACTTTGTTAAACAAACTACACGAAAAAAGACACCAGTTTTGAGGGAAATATTTGAAAAACTCTAAGGGAATTCAATCTAATCCCGGGGCTTTGTTCCTTTTGCAACTGTTAAGCACCGCAAAAACTTCAGATGGGGAGATTTTCGTGTCTAGAAACGGATGCCAAGCGTCCATCTGTAAATATTGAAAATCACATTTCACTGTGGTAAGGGTATCAAAATAAGTTTCCCAGGTTTCAAGCGATACACTTGCGATAATCTTATTGGGACGGAATTTTTTATAGTCCTCCAAAATGTGAGACAGTCTTTAGAGTTACTGAGCAATTGAACCATATTATTTTCAAATGCATTTTTTTTGCTGTACATGTGCTTTTAAAAGATTTTTTCGCCAATAGGTAGTCATTTTTGACTTCATCAGCAAAATTATGAGTTTTACAGATTTCAAGTTTTGACTTAACTGACTTTTTTAAGTTAATGCACTCTAAGTCAAACCAAGGTTTGTTATTATGAGTGAATGGTTTGTTTAAAGTTACACATTTTTTCTTCATACCACAACTATCGGCGGCAAGGTAGATTGAATCACGCATAGGGTGGTAACTTTCTGTATTACCATTGGACAACATTGCTAAGGAAGAGTTGCGCAAAATATGCTGATACCTATCTAGCTGCGAATCATCCCAAATTAATTTAGTTGTTGTGGACTGTTTATTGCTTATGAATGTGTCAGGTATGATAAAGTTTCGTGTTATTTCAACCATTATAAGGAAGTGATATGATGTTACCGGTTCATTATTTAGCACTGCAAAATTTTCAATTAATGAAAGAGAGGCATTAGAACACCAAATTTGATCAACAGTAGATTTACCGTTGGAATTACAAAATGCCCGGCTGATCTTTAACTGATCTGCCATTAAGTATGGTGAATGAGTTGTCATTCATAAACTCAGAGGTTAAGACACCTCTATTATTAATAATTGAATCAAGACTAATTCTTTTGACAAAAAGGCTTGTATTTTCAAACATCTCCTCTGGAGTTTCACACTTAGCACCAAGACGGCAGTTGAAATCTCCTCCAGCTACATACAAGAAATCAGGATATGCCGAGTGCAGCTCGGTCAATGTTATTTGAAGGCTTTCTAAGATATACTTAAGCTCAAAACTAGGTTTAAAGTCCACAGCACACAATATAAAAGAGAAACTTTCCAGAGAAATCAAGCAGAACAGCCAATGAGGAGAACTGTGAAGTAACCGAACATTGTAGTGTTTTTTTATTAATATAGAGATCCCCCCACTGGCCCTACCCATTGATTTCTCCTTAATAGCGTGAACAGAGTAAATGTTGAGATCAAAGAAATTTAGGATAGAGTAATCACTATCATGGGTAGCCCATGTTTCGCATAAACAAAATATATCAACATCTTGTGAGAAAACGTCATCGAAATTCCTGATGCCCTCTGAGTTCCAAAACACAATTTTAATTGTTGGATTTTTTTTATATTCCTGGTTGCTATGACCTTTGTTTTTAATTTTAATAATGCCCTGCTTTGAATATCGCTCTTAGGACCAGACTTAGAACTAAAATTTACATTATAACTACAACTTAATCTAATACAATTATGGTGACTACATTTATCATTATATTCAGCTGCTTGGCCGAACCAATGCATTTCCGTAAATTCAAGATACGCTATAGATGTATGGCTATCTAGTTTTTTGGCAGTCTTTGGTCTGTTCTAGTGGATTTCATTACTTTTTTATTTTCGTCATCTTCGGTAGGTGATCTCTCACTTGTGGTTCTTGTGCCTGTTTTTCTATGTGGTGTCACGCCGAGGTGTCTCTTCCCATCTTCAATTTCCTGGCTCCTCATCAATCCCTCTACTGTGTATACAGTTCCATTCACTATGAGTTTATTGTACCGCATTGTTGCACGCTTTCCTAGTTCTCTTGCCGAGATCAAATGTTTTCTAAGCACTTTACGTTGTTCCTGTACATCCCTCGGGAAGTCTTCATTGATGCTAAATTTAGTTCTCTTAAGTTGTTTACTGGCTTTCAGGATGTCAATTCTTTTATTACCATTCCGAAGTTCTACCATTATCGGTCTGATTTTGTTTTCTTCTTTTTTGCCTATTCTTTTAATCTTAACTATATATTTTTCTGTATCAAACTCTACACCAGCTATTTTCACCACTTCAGCTACTTTATGTTCTTGCATTTTTTTATCCTCGTTATTAGCTTCATCGATTCCAAAGATAATAATATTTTTTCTCTTAGATTCTCTCTGTAATTGCTCGATCTGATCATTTTGTATCCTTAACAAACCCATGAGTCGTTCATTCTCCGGTTTTCTTGCTTGATGTTCAGCTTCTAACTTTGATAATTTAGTTTGTATATCATCAATTTTACCTTCAATTCTTATGTTTCTTTCTTCCGCGATCTTAAGTTTATCTAGAATTTCTTTAGCATAATTTTCCATATTCAGAAATCTTTGCACTTCTAAAAATAATCTGAAGCCAACCCTGTTGGCACTTTTGAAAGAGTTCTAATATATCTGCCTACTAATTTACTTGTGTTATCTCAATTTAAAAAACTGGTTTCTTGTCTACCGGCTGATTACTGTTTAATAATGGATACTAATTTAATGTGGCATATAACTAACAATATATTAGTAATCTTACTTGGCTGGTAGTTAATCTTGCTGCAATTTACAACAGGCACTTATTACACTAAGGTGAATGATTACGTTTAGTTTAAAAAATAAAAATATTGCATTAATCCACAAATATCAGAGTATTTTAAGGAGCAGAGCTCAAGCACGCTTACTGAAAATAATGCGATAATAACGATGCACTAACAGTTGACACTAAATTTAGTTAAACCGTGAAAACTTCGCGGACTTGAAATATACCCAGAATTGTTACATAATGTATCAAAAGCCTTTTGAAGCTCGATTGTATTATTGTACGAAAACATTGGAAACCAACGAGAGTCAATTCGAACATCTTATAAAATGATTTATCACTGTTATCTTAATTTGTTGAGAACTATACCGTTTCAATTAGATAATAGAAATTATCAGTAGCCCCCAGATGCCTCACATTTTACTCTAAAATGTTTCTGAAACTACATCAGTCCTAAGTGAATTTGTATAAGTATTTTCCATTGTTTCAGGAATATTTGACATATTTGACACAATCAAGGTTATAAGACTCAACAACAACCAAATAAGTTCCATAACCGATGGAGCGTTATCAAATATGATGGTAACGGAAGTTAATTTCAGTCACAACAAGTTGTCAGTATGGAAAAGCGTCTGGTTCGCTAATTCGCCTTATATAGAAAAATTGGATTTTTCTTTCAACAGCATTACCACTCTACCGAAACGAGCGTTCGACGGGATGCCTGTACTGAAGAAGGTCAACTTTGAACACAACAAAATATCCGCCATAGGTTCTGGAGCTTTTGAAAAATTATCGTCCTTACAAGTTTTAAATTTACGCAGTAATTTTTTAACGGCAATCAATGTAGATATATTTGGTTACAAAATATCTATAAACAGTTTGAATTTGGCTTCTAATCGCTTCAACGATCTACCGAGTGATGTTTTAGGAAAGTTGGAACTTAAAGAAATTTCATTGAGTCGTAATCCATGGGTATGTCCTTGTTTATACAAGTTACATAATTGGTTCTATAAAAAAAGCGTCAAGGTTGTACCAGCGGATAACTGTAAACTATATTCTTTACCGGTTTGTATTGCTAATGATGTGTGCGGACATCCTCGAAGTAAAAGAGCTTTTTATCTGTTTTATGATATGATATTTAACTTGCAAAAAGCTGATAGAGATTGCATTGGGTTTCAAGGATGAGGATATAACCAGAATTCCAGTGAAGAGATTATTGTTCGAGTTAATGATTCATATTGTTGTTTTGGGATATTTAATTAAACTTTCTTCTGAACAAATAAAAAAGGAATTACAAGATGGTTTATATTCTTGTCAAAATTAAAAGATATTTTATTTACAGGACCTTATCACATAAGAAGCATCCTCGCTAGGACAATATATCATTTGTTTGTCAAATATAGTAGTTATATTATATTTGCCATACTTCTAGTAGGGAGTAAAAGTAGTGCCATATTTAAAAAATATATTTACTCGACACGTTCTCAAAATTCGACTGTACTATAAGTAAAATCATTTTTTACAGCATTGTATCATTGTATTGTATTCGTTTGGATACAATTCTACCTAAAAAAAAATTATTCCCAACTGTAGTACTCGAGCCATGATGTAGGAAGAACGTATTCCTTTAGGATTTGTACCAGTATGGCATTTTTCTAACAGGGGAAAAGTTGTGCCATGAAATTATATTTCACATCCATATACATATGATATATATATATATATATATATATATCTATATATTTATATATATTTATATATATATATATATATATATATCAAGAGTGGTGCTATTAGAAAAATAAATTGAAGAACGTCTGCGAAACCGTGACGTATTGAAAAGACTCATAGACATTACAGTGTGTTTAGCAAAAGGTGGAAGATCATTCCGTGGCCATAAGGAGGAAAAAATATAGTTCTGAGCGTGGACTTTTACTAGAAATAATTCACCTTAATTCTCAATATGATCCTTTGCTGAAGCCTCATTTAACAGAAGGACCAAAAAATGCACATTACGTTAGTAATAAAATCCAAAACGATTTTATTTTATCTATTCATAATGTCATACTTCAAAGTATCGTATCCACTTTAAATGGAAAACATATTGCCTTGATAGCAGATGAAACATCTGATTGTGGTCATCACGAACAAATGACTATCGTAATTCGATTTTTGACCCTTTTATAAACAAACCTATAGAAAAGTTCATAGTTTTACAAAGATTAAATTCTATAAATCCAGAATTCATTTCTAGTTCTTTGGATAATGCTGTTAGATCATTGAAATTACGCTGGGAACAAGTAGTTTCCATATGTTTTGACGGACTATGTCTGGAAATATTTCTGGTGTTCAGTCGCGATGCAAGCAAAATAACCCGGATATATTATATGTTCAGTGTCACGCACACTGTTTAAATTTAACTTTGGTAGATGCTTGCTGCTCTCACTCGAATAACTAGTTAATATTCGATTTTTTTGGAATCATTCAATTTGTTTATTCGTTTCTCGAAGTAAGTTGCGTAAGACATACAATTCTAGAGAAAATAGCTAACAGTATAAATATGTCACTCAAGACATTGAAATCGTTGTCAACAACTAGATGGGCATGCATATCTGAAGCGGTATAGGATAATTATGAAATTTTGATCATAGCTCTTCAAGAAATTATTGAAACCACCAAAAAATCTGTTGTTAAAGTAAAAGCTGTGGGATTACGGGCGCAGTTGAAAATCATTTAATTTCTTGATTTGTTTACATATAACTGCTCCCATTCTAGTAATGATACTCAAAGTAAGCAGAGCATTACAAACGGAAAATTTACTCTCCGCAATGAATACTGTGAAGAGTGTATAAGCAAGTTTACAAAAATTGAGACTGGATTCAGAAACTTTTTTCAATGAAATGTATGTTGAAGTGGAAAAAGTATCTGACAAACATGGTATTACAATTCAGGAAACAAGAAAAAGAAAAATTCTGCGTAAAATTGATCAGATGTGTGATAATCAACATGAATTTGAAAATATGATAGATGATTTTGTTAGTATAAATACATTCTATCCATGTTTATATTCACTTATTTCCGGAATAGATCAACGTTTAAGTCAAGATACAACAGACATTATTAAAAGTGTGAACGAAGAACTATCATTGAATTGTGAGGGTGATTTAATTGAAAATGAATTTAAAATAATAAAAGACGAATTGCTTGCCGAACTGAGTGTAATAAAATTTGATAATTCTATTCCTAAAGGCGTTAATCTTGATGGCTTGGATCCTTTCCTCAGACAACTACAAAATATACACTAGCTTTTTCATGCTTCTGAAAATGTTTGCTGTCATACCAGTTACTAGTTGCTCTTGTGAACGTTCGTTCTCAAAAATGGTTCAAGTTAAATCAGAACTGAGGAGTACCTTGTCCCAACCGAGACTCGATTCACTTCTGTTTTTATTCACTGAACAAGAGGAAACGGCGAATGTGAATTATGACAATGTATTAGACGAGTTTAAAGTGTTATCCGAAGCAGCACGTCGAATGCGTTTGTAAATTAATTGATAGGATATTATCATTATCTATCTTTTTCTTCTGGATTCCATGTATTGTTACGAATGTTACGTTTTGTTTTTCTAGCTTATTTTTTGGTTCAATATATGTTGTTATATTACTTATAATTGCGTTATTACTAAATCTTTTAATTAGAAAATGGGCAATGACGTTTTTTTATTTCGCCGATGAGCCTGCAATGGACTTTTACGTTATAGAAAAGGCAGCGTTATTGCTTAATTATAATTTTTAATAGGCATACTCAAATGAATCAATGCCCCTCCCCCTAATAAAAAAGTCTGCGCAAGCCTATGATTAAAATCCAAATTTATTCACACCTTACAAGATTATGATTATGACACAAGGTTAGACTTTTGTGCGATGATTGGTGAAAAACTTTCCGATTCTTTCACAATAATATTTTGTTTTATGATGAAGCAACGTTTACAACAAACGAAGTCGTTTCTTCCCAAAATTGTCCATATTGGGCTAGTGAAAACCCAATCTACAGGATTAACTGTAATAGTCAATTTGCTGAAAAAGTTAATGTTTGATGTGCGCTTTTACCGGATCGAATAATCGGACCGTATTTTCTGGAGATACATTGAATCAGGAGGTAGTTCGACATGTACGAATAAACATCGTTTGAAATGAGCTCGTGATTATTCTAACGTTTAAAGTGTGTTTTTGCTATAAAATATTATGTTCTTTGTATCAAGTGGTGTGTGTAGTTAACGAGAAGTTTGGGATGCAACTTATTTCGTAACAAGTATACTCTTGATGAATTTTTGAATTTTTAATCAACATTCAAAGCTTGATATCGTATACTTTTAACCAAAACTGCCAGTTCACTTTTGAAAACTAAGAATCATGAGCAAAACTAGAGGTGCGTCGGTATCTGATGAAAGTATGATTGAATATGCAATCAACAAATTACTGCCCAAATTAACTGCCAAAATTGATGAAAGCACTGAAAAACTTGTTAAAAAAATTGACAGTATAGAAGTTAAGTTAAATAATGCTATGGTACAACTTTCAACATTAGAGCTTATGGTACAATCTAATAAGAGTGAAGTGGATTCAGTCAGAAGTAAACTGGAGGAAATGGATCAGAAATGTAAAGGAAATGTATAATGGGAATTAAAGAAGAAAATGAAGAAAACCTTCTGGCCAGGATACTGTTAGTGTTTAATGATGCCATGAAAATCAAGTGTTCACATTGGGAAATCTATAATGTTTTTAGAATTGGGAAATTCAATAGAGATGCGCCAAAACCTAGAACAGTTATTGTGGAATTTGTAACATTATTTAAAAGAAATGAAATAGTTCTGGCACGAAAAATTCTCAAGAACTCAGGTATTCTGTTAAATGAAAATTTAACGAAAAGTCGTATCAGCTTTTACGAGCTACTAAACAAAAATATGGTAATCGATCTGCTTGGTCGAAGAACGGAAAAATCTTTGTGAGATATGACAAAAATGTATTGGCGATTAAAGATACAAGCGACTTAATATGAGCTGTTTAGCAGGTACTACTCATGTTTAGTTACAAAAACTTAATAAAATGTGTGTACTTAGTTTTTATATGTTTACTGTAATTCTTAATACCATTTTATTAGGATCTGTTCACACTTAAGGAATATTGGAGTTTCGTTTGTTGGATTTTTTGAGTTTATTTATATTGTAGTCTCTTCCTCAATTTTTAAGTTTTAATTATTTTTCTCTCGCATTAGTTGGTACCGGCAAAATGGATTATTATACTATTAGAAATGGGTTTTTTTATTCTTCTTGTTTTGTATTGTTATGAGGCTTAATAGGCAAAAACAAACACCAATTATGTCGTCACCTCGCTTGATTCCCATAAAAAGATGCTGACCCTGCGTATTATACAGTCCGGAGTTTAGTTTCCCCGAATCCGACTTTTGTGGGAATTCAGCAAGATTACGAAGGTGTCTTGTGGACGATGCGCTGATTTTTTAGTTAGTTATAGACTAGATTTCAAACTACAAACATATATTTTTCATAATTGTTATAATATTATTTAAATTGTAAAAATAAAGTTTTTTAAAAAGTTACTTATAGATATCCGAATTAAAATTGGCGCAGTCAGTAGGATATCCGGGTTATCGCGTATCAAACGTGGTGATTTCGTTCTAACGATTAACTGGATACCGAACATAGTTGATCCGTTGTGAAGTGTTGCAGAGGACCGTCCACCAGTGATCCGTCTGAAGCCCTTCGTCACCGGAACATCGAGAATTGGAACTTACATTGTCCATTTCTGCAAGGATCGATACTTCTGGAGGAGACATAAATCGCAAATCCAGGGCCCTTCCTTATAGCTGTTAGGAAGGATATGCTTGAAGTAACTCTATTATTTCTGTAAGTACATTTGAATGTCTATCGAGAATTTTTCTGATATACTTGAAAATTTGAATTTGGGTGACTCTCTAACTGACTCTCAAATTAATCGTAGAAAACCTGATTACTCAAAAAATCAATCCATGATGGCTCAATTTAAATCAGAATAGTTAAATTGTATTCCCGAATTCATTGGGAATCCAAATGAATTAAATAATTCGATTTGTGACCAAATTATTCAAAATTTTTACGATTTTGGAAATCCAGCTAATTTTCATAATGTTTACTTATTAAATTCGCTTATTTCTAAACTCACGGGCAACGCTAGACTAGTTGTAAATATTCAATTAACAACTAACTGGAAAGAACTAACAGAAACGCTACAGAGGAACTTTTCTGACCAAAGAGACGAAGCTTGTCTCAACAGAGATTTAGTAATGTTAAGACAAAATCAAAACGAAAGACCGCAACAGTTCTACGATCGACGCCTCAAAATTTTGAATCTAATTTGTAGCTATGTAGATATGCATGAAACAAGCCAAGAAGCAAAAGTTCTGAAACGCAATTTGTACAATGAATTAACATTAAAAACATTCTTGTCAGGTCTCAAAGATCCTCTTGGTACTACGATACGTTGTATGAGACCACAAACACTGAGTGAGGCCTTACAACTCGTTATCCAAGAATATAACACACATTATTTTCAAAATTCAAACCAAAATAGACAAAAAGCCCGACAAAATAATTTTTCCACAAGGCAACCGCCACAACAAAGATTTTCAAATAATTATTCAAACGATAATTTTAGTAATTCATTTAATCAATATAGGAATCAAAATTCACAAGTGTCGTTTCCTTCTCAACCTATTAATAAACAACCAAAACAGAATAATCGCCCACAAAAATTTGTCACAAATGCTCAAGTATTCGGTACAAACAATCAACAAAATAGAAATGTTTTCAAACCAAATTATACTAATAATAGTTTCTATAGACCTACGCCAATGAGCGTAAGCACTAGAAACACATTTAGGCCCACGCCAATGAGTGTGAATACAAGAAACACTCCGAGACCTCCACCAACGAACTTCCCAAATAATCAAAATTATTCAAATTTACGATCATTTGATCAATCAATGCAACCCAGACGAACTTTTGTTTCAGAAGCATTGTATAACACAGAATTCAATGAAAATTACGATAATTTCGAGGAACAGTACGATATTGTAGAAACTGATGACTTGCAAGAACAAGCACTCGATAGTGAGAACGTTGCCGGTACGAATCGAAATTTTCAGACGTTTTGTAACAGGAACCCGATTTAGTATCGAAAATCATTCCATTCAATACTACAGATGCAAGTGAATTACCATATGTTATTTTACCTAAATATAATATAAAAGTTTTACTTGACTCTGGTTCGACAAAATCGTTTATCGACCCAGATATAGCTAATAAGTTTTTTCCTAATTTGATCAGGCATGACCCATTTGTTGTATCAACAGTGTTTCAAAAATCAGCACATAAATTTAGTGCATGTATTCCAGCTTCAAAGTTATTTAGATTAAAAAAAATAAAACATTGAAATTCTATCTATTCAAGTTCCATAATGTCTTCATAGAATTGATTGGACTCGATAGTTTGAAATCATTACAAGCTACTATTGATTTCGATAAGGGATATTTAATTACACCACATACAAAAGTAAACTACTATTCCAAAAAACACAAACGGATTTAAACCTAATAAATGTGAATGCCAGATCAGAACAAGTTATTAGAGTAAAAACGTCCATAAACAATGGCGAAATAACTATTCCGCATCACAAATTTCATAACTTTGTAATACCGGAATGTCTCACAATTGCAAAGAACGGCCAAGCCTTGATAACTATTTTGAATAAAACATAAAATAATGTAACATTACATTTTTCTGAACCTTTAACTGTAGAAAAGTTTGACCGTAAACATGTACAAGAAATCGAACTAAATAATTTTGACGAGTTTCCTAACAAAAATTTAGATACAACAAAAACTAGACTAAATCACTTAAATAATGAGGAACGTAATGAAGTACTTAAGTTGTGTAAATATATTTCGGACATATTTTATAATGAAGAGGATCGTTTAACTTTTTCTAACCGCATTAAACATCAAATAAAAACAGTAGATGAATTACCAGTCTACACAAAATCCTATCGTTATCCATTTATTCACAAACAAGAAGTAGAAAAGCAAATTAAGGAAATGTTAGATCGAAATTTCATAAGACATAGTGGTTCTCCGTGGATTTTCCCAATTTGAGTTGTTCCAAAGAAATCCGACGCTTCCGGAAAACAAAAATGGAGAGTTGTGGTAGATTATCGGAATCTGAACGAAAAGACGATTGGAGATAGGTACCCACTTCCTAATATAACCGACCTACTCGATAAACTCGGAAGATGTCAATACTTTATCACTCTCAACCTGGCTAGTGGCTTTCACCAGATCGAGATGGATGAAAGAGACATAGAAAAAACAGCTTTCAATGCGGAAAATGGGCATTACGAATATTTGCGTATGCCATTTGGGTTAAAAAATGCTCCCGCAACTTTTCAGCGAATTATGGATAACATATTACGTGGAATTCAAAATGAGAAATGTTTAGTGTACTTGGACGATATAATAATTTTCTCTACATCGTTACAAGAACACATAGAAAGGCTTAGATGCGTTTTCCAACGACTTCGTGATTCTAATTTCAAGATACAACTTGATAAATCCGAGTTTTTGCGGAAAGAGGTCGCATACTTGGGTCACGTTGTAACCCCTGAGGGTGTAAAACCCAACCCTGATAAAATAAAAGCAATCAAGCAATTTCCTATACCAAATAGTACTAAACAGATAAAAGGTTTCTTAGGTTTACTAGGATATTATCGTAGGTTTATAAATAACTTTGCAAAAATCACCAAACCTCTCACAAAGTGTTTAAAAAAAGGAGCGAAGATTGAACATAATCAAAAATTTTTAGACTGTTTTAATACTTGTAAAAATCTTTCAATTAACGAGCCGATACTACAGTATCCGGTTTTCTCTAAACCTTTTGTTTTAACGACAGATGCTAGTAACGTTGCCTTGGGCGCCGTCTTATCCCAAGGTCCGATTTGTAGCGATCGACCTATTGCTTATGCTTCTCGAACGTTGAATTATTCGGAACAGAACTACTCAACTATCGAGAAAGAACTACTCGCAATAGTTTGGGCTACGAAATATTTTCGACCGTATTTGTTTGGTAGAAAATTCGATATTGTAACTGATCATAAACCCCTAGAATGGCTTTTTTCTATTGAGGAACCCAACTCCAAATCAACCAGATGGCGAATAAAATTGGAAGAGTACGACTATAATATTAAATATAAAAAAGGTAAACTAAATTCGAATGCCGACGCACTCTCGCGCGTAGAAATCAATACCAAAACAGTGTCCGACGAAATAGAAGATTTAGTGAGAAACATGAAAAATGATCCTAATAATCTTGGAAACGAACAAATAATTCGAGAAATATTCGAATCACAATACGCAAATGAACAACGAGACATGGACAACATCTCTATGCAAGTACAAGCAGACGGATCTGTTCAAAACGTAGAACAAGGCGAAGAAAATGACGAGACTATTCATTCCAATGCCGATCAAAACCCATTTGTAGGTATTCCAATATCAGACATGCCTGTAAACTTTGGTCAAAATCAAATTATTATATCTACAGTACTACATTCCCCAGCAAAGCCAAAAATACGATTTTATTCGAAAGAAAACAACGTATTAAAGTCCAAATATCGGAAAATAATTTTGAAAATGAAATTACGAATTTTATCAGAGAATATATCGCACCAAATGTTCAATATTATCTTTATTTTCAAAACCCAAATATCTATGAGAAATTTTCAGTAATTTTACAAAAAAAATTTAGATGGCCTTCTATTAAGTTTAAAAGATGTAACAAATTTTCAATTGACGTGACAAACAAAAATGACATTGAAGAATTAATTTCGAAATATCATGAAAGTAAAACAAACCACCGCGGAATCGATGAGACAGTAAAAAAAATTAAAGAAAATACTATTTGCCAAATATCAAAGAATCTGTTCAAACTTACTTCAATAATTGTGAAATTTTCCAGCAAAGTAAATACGAGCGACACCCCATACGAATGGAAATGAATATTACTCCAACAGCATCAAAACTGTTTGAAATAATTCATTTAGATACCTTTACTCTCGAACAATCAAAATTCCTAACTATCGTTGATAGCTTTTCCAAATATGCTCAGGCATATTATTTGAACTCATCCTGTGGAACTGAAATCGTTGATCATTTAATAAAAAAATTTCACATCACGTTACATCTAAACAAATAGTAGTTGATCACGGTACTGAATTCAAAAATTCTGTCGTAACAGAATTACTGAAACTTCATAAAATTGATACTCACTTTTGCAGTCCAAATCATCCTCAGTCAAACGGAATTGTTGAGAGGTTCCACTCGACAATAATCGAACATGTCAGAATATTGAAGACAAAAGGATTCTTAAAAACCCCAATCAAAAATAAAATCACTCATGCAATTTTGGCCTATAATCATTCCCTACATTCTTCAACGAAATTCGAACCTATCGATATTATAAACGGACGTATAACAGATAATAACTCTTTTAAAATGGAAATCGATCAAATATTAATAAATGATTATATAAATGATCATAGGCAGAAATCAAAATTACTTTACTCAAAAATTAACTCAGATCTTATCGCTCTAAAATCAAAGACTATACAAAAACTCAATGTTAACCGAGACAAACATGAAATATTCCAGCCAGAACAAAAAGTTTTCCTCAAAAAACATATAAGGCAGAAACAAGCAAATGAATATGACAAATCCACTCAACTAACAACAGTAAATAAGGATTTAAAAACAGTTTCAACCCCAACACACGAAAAAATACATATGGATAATATAAGACGCCCACTTAAACAAACCTATACTTTCAAAAGATAAAATATTTCATTTCTGCTATTTCAGTCTCCCGGGGATCCTCGAACTCCAGGAAAAAATTCTACTTCAAAAATTAGAAAACAATCCCGGCCTTATTCCAGTCAAATTAGGAACTGCTAAAGTCGAACAATACACACATACACTTATTCACTATTACGATATGAATCCAATCATTACAGAAATCTACAAATCAAGATTAAAATCTCATAATATAATCAGGCTAATACTCACAAATAAAGATCATTCTTTTGATACATCAAACTATCTAAAAATGTTACAATTCACTGAAGACAAAGTTGAATGAAAACTGAAAAACATTCTCCCGCATCACATTATCCGTAAACGAGGATTAATCGATGGCTTGGGCTCAATATTCAAATCCATTACCGGAAATTTAGATGCTTATGATGGTTAACGCTACGGAAGCAAATAGTGTCAAATATGGGAAAACAATATTCGATATCTCTGAATGTCATAGATCAATTCAATAAAACAATTCAAAAAATTAACCATAATGAACAATTGATTACTTCATAAATAAACCAAATTAGTTTGATAGTTGAAAACAATACATATAGAGAAAATGCTATGTTAATAAAAGATGTTCTCAATCAAATAATAAATATGTACGAAATAATTAATTCCATTCTACAAGACATCGAGATTTAATTACTTTTTCAAAATTACAAATTATGCACCCGAGCATTATTTCAATGAATGACCTATACATCGAACTAAAAAAATTAAGCAATCAAACCGAATCGAAACAACTGCCATTTCCAGTGAATGTCAATAACACTGAACCTTATGAGAAACTCATAAAAATCAATAGCTTTATTCTAAATAATAAAATCACATATATTCTACATATTCCAATTACTTTTCCTTTTGATTTTGAATTATATCATTTTTATTCAGTACCAATATATTCTGAGAATTAGTTTAAGACAATTATTCCAAAAAATAAATTCTTGATAAAAAGCCAAATGTATTTTACATTTATGAGTAACTCTTGCAAATAAATATTTGCGACAAACAAGAGCTAAAAGAAATCGAAGAGGGTCCCTGTGAAATTCAGCTCCTCGAGGCCAGAAACATCTCCAAATGCGGCCTGACTCAAGTCCATTTGACCCAACCACTGCTAAATCAGCTCGACGCATCCAACCAATGGATCGGATTATTTCCATATGAATAAATAA
This sequence comes from Galeruca laticollis, assembly GCA_963921935.1. Classification (NCBI taxonomy): domain Eukaryota; kingdom Metazoa; phylum Arthropoda; class Insecta; order Coleoptera; family Chrysomelidae; genus Galeruca; species Galeruca laticollis. The sequence goes on from OY998176.1 coordinate 41,780,175, forward strand.
TAAAATTGAAATGCTCCAGACAAGAAGAAATCCGAAAATTAATGGGCACATTCCTCATCGAAGTCTCTACTGGTTGCCAATTCACCACTAATCAATTGACTATAATCAATGAACAGCAATACACGAACCCGGAGCAGCCGATCCTGTTCCTCGATATAGACGCTGCCATTCCGACGCCCTCAAAGATTAATATAAGCATCGATTTAGTAGACCTCCGATTAGACGAATTTCAAGAAATCCGCAGCCAAGTGATCGAAAATCAGCCCAATCTTCATTTCGAGAGCCCTGTCTACGTCCCCAGTGCCTGGACGATCCTCATTTATGGACTTCCGATTGTTACAAGTTGCTACTCAATCTACAAGAAGCTCACCAACAGATTTCGGACTTCAACACCCCCACAGATGGACCACCACGATGTTCGCCTTCCTCTTTAACCCTCGAAAGCCGAGACTATTGGGGGAGGAATTATGTCGTCACCTCGCTTGGTTCCCATAAGAAGATGCTGACGCTGCGTATCTCACAGTCCGGAGTTTAGTTTCCCCGAATCCGACTTTTGTCGGAATTAAGCAAGATTGCGAAGGTGTCTTGTGGACGATGCGCTCATTTTTTAGTTAGTTATAGACTAGATTTCAAACTACAAACATATATTTTTCATAATTGTTATAATATTATTTCAATTGTAAAAATAAAGTTTTTTAAAAAGTAACTTATAGATATCCGAATCAAAATTCACTAATGATTATTGAATCTTGATATTAGGAGCTCTTAATATGACACATTCAACATATCTACTCGTATATTTTCAGAACTGCAGAGGACTGAACAGTAAACTGAATGTTTCTTTTATTAATAGTGTTAATGGTAGTTATGACATTGTTATTGCTGTAGAAACATGGTTGCAGGAGAGCGTTCTGGATGGAGAAATTGTGGATACTTCAGTATTCAATTTGGTAAGATCTGACAGGGACCTTGAATACACAGGGAAATCTAGGAGAGGAGGGGTTCTTATAGCACTTAGAAAACATTATAAACTTTTAAATGTCACAAGGTATAGCACTCCTTTTGAGGCCGTTGTAGTAGATTTTAAGGTGAATAGTATTAAATATACATCATGTGCTATTTACATACCTTCGGGAAGTGTGGGAAATGTATACGAGACTGTATTCGAATGTTTGCAGTCTCACATAAAGGATGTGGAGAAAGTATACTTTTTTGGAAATTTTAATATATCTGGTATAACAGGAATTAACTTTGATAGTAACATTTCTAATGAAATCTTTGACAAATTTCAAGATTTTATGGACTTCAATGGATTCAAACTTTATAATGATATCATTAATTTTCAAGATAGGACGTTGGATTTAGTAATTAGTTCATATAATAACTGGAATAATTGTACAGTAACTGAGGATTCTCTCCCGTTTGTTAAAGAAGATGTATACCATCCTGCTCTAGATGTTATTATTAAAATCAGATCGGGTGTATAATTGGAAAATATAAGTTCAAGAGGAAGTAGGTATAATTTTAAAATAGCGGACTTTCTAAGAATAAACGAGAGCATTAGAGATGCAAACTGGGAAACGGTTAGGTATTTATGAGAAGCTTGACGTAAACCGAGCTTTACACGAATTTTATAAAATTTGGAATGAAATTTTGAACGAATGTGTTCCTAAATTTTCTGTTATTGGAACGGTAAATAAGTTTCCGGTTTGGTTTACCAAGGAAATTAGGGATTTGCTTAAAGAAAAATGTAGGGTTAGAAGGTTGAGATAAGTGTCTGATTATTACTGCCAAAGATATAAGAATTTGAGAAATAAGGTGAATAGTTCAATTAAGTCAGAAGAACGTAAACATATGAGAAATATTGAAAGAAACTTAATTACAGTTTTTGGAATCACATAAATAGTAAAAGAAAAATTAATTCTAATTTTGGCAATTACATTTACAACGGAGAACAAGTCTCGGAGGAGGAAACTGCTGATGCATTCGCAGATTTTTTTTCTTCCGTATACTCATCGGTAAAAGCATCTTATAATTTAAATTCTACAGCAGAAAAAACTTTTCTTAATGATGTTTTTGTGATAAGTTCCATTACTGAATTGGATTTTAAAGCCGCAGTGAGAAAACTAAAACCAAAAAAAGCAGCCGGCGGGGATGGGATACCACCTTATGTCCTTAAAGCTTGTAGTGATTGGTTGGTGCATCCACTGTTACATATACTTAATTTAATAATCTCTACTAATAACTGTCCAACAATGTGAAAGACGGCTTTAGTAACTCATATTTTTAAATCTGGTAATAAAATGAATGTGGAAAACTATAGGCCTATATCAATAATGTGTGCACCATCCAAGTTGATTGAGCAAATCATTTATTTAAGTTTATATCCATATGCTGAAAAGTACATAGTATCTCAGCAACACGGTTTCATGGCCAATAAATCTACCATCTCAAACTTATTTGTTTTCACCAATTATGCATATGAAACTTCAGAATGTAAGTCCCATTTATATACCGTGTATACAGATTTTCGTAAAGCATTCGACACGGTTGATCATGACGTCTTATTGACGAAATTAAATAGGCTTGGATTATCCGACAAAGTGATTAAATTAATAAAGAGTTATTTGCGAAATAGATTTTTGATTGTAAATCATAATGGAAACACTTCTGGTAAATTTGAAGCCAATTCAGGGGTTCCCCAAGGCTCCAACTTGGGGCCTCTCTTATTTGTAATCTTTATTAACGATTTACTAACAGCTCTGAAATATTCAGAATGTATCTTGTTCGATGATGATCTAAAAATTTTCAAACGCATACAGACGGTTCGGGACTGTATATTGTTACAATGAGATTCAAATAGTGTTTTTGAATGGAGTTCTCTAAATAAAATTATACTTTAATGTGAAAAAATGTTTCACTCCATCTGTGACACGTTTGAAGGATCCTATTATTTTTGAATACCAAATGGGTGGGGAAACTTTGGTGCGCTGTACAAAGGTAAGGGATTTAGGCATCACATATTATCACATGTTGTCTTTCACTGAACATATAAAAAATATAGCAAAGTCTGCGAACCGTCTGTTGGGTTTTGTAGTAAGACAAACTTTCAATTTTAGAAATATAGATACACTAAAAACTCTTTATTATACCCTAGTCAGATCAAAATTAGAGTTTGGTGCTCAAATATGGTTTGGTGGGTATCAAACTACTTTATTCAAAATAAATTTTTTAGATACGAGTACGTTTATTATAAAAAGCATTATACCCCCCCAGATTATAATGTAGTTAGGAGTGTTCACCTTAGAAATGAATTGAAAATATTATCTCTAGAAGACACAAGAAAACTAGTAGCACTCATTTTTTTATTTAAAATTGTTAATAATAAAACAAACTCACCTGAAATTCTATTTTTGGTAAGATTCAATGTTCCATCACGAAGAACACGCACTGCGGTAATGTTCAATATTTCATTATTGCGGACTACCACCAGGGCCCCTCTTGTGACCATGTGCCGATTAGCAAATAATTTCAATACCCTTACGGAGTTAGATTGGTCAGTCTCCCAAAATGTTTTTCGTAAAACAGTATTGAGACAAATTGTTAATTTATCGATATAGCAGCTGTTTTCGTCTCATCACTGTCATACATTTTGATTAGATGTGTTTCACATCCTCTGTCATAGGTTTATTTTTTGGTAACTTAGGTTATAGCATAGATTTCAACTTACCTATGTTTGTTAATGTATTATATATGGATTTTTTTTATTATCCTTGTAATCAGACCGCAAGGTCTGTTTGGATATAAATAAATAAATATTTTTATTTGTTGGACAAATTCTTAATACCTGAATTAGAAAACATTCCCTTGGAGCAAAGGCGTAAAATGTACTTTCAACATGATGGATGTTCGTCACACGACTTTGCTAATTAGAGGATGGCTGGATGAATATTTTCCTGGGCTATGGATGGGACCTTATGGACCAATACTTTTTCCGCCCCTATTCACCGATTTAACTATTTCAGATTTTTTTTAAGAGGCTACTTAAAATAGAAAGTTTACGCAAATAATTTAAACCATAATATTCAAGACTTGGAACGAGCTATCATTGATGCCGTTAACGAAATCACCCCAGAAATGCTGCGTAATACTTACAAAGGATTTAGAAAGAGAATTGAGAGATGTTTTGAAGCTGGGGGAGGATATACTGAATAGATGTTTTTTGTTTACTTAGTGTTTCTTACATTATTATTCTGTTCTGTTATTTCTGATAGTGATTGTAATTCTTGAATGGTTAACATTGTTGTCAAATATTTCTAAAAGAATGACAATTTGAAAATCATTTATAAAAGCTGACAGTTACTTGGTACTTCGTAAATGTTACTCACTAGATTAACCTTCTAGGACTCGCGCCAAGTCTCACAGACCCAACGAATTTACTTCTACGTGTCATATGGTGGTGGGGCAACACTCGATACTGGGATGCTCAGTAGCTTTCCATGTCCAGTCGATATTTAACCTCGTGACGCGATATATCAAAAAAGTCTTATTTGTGAGTCGTAATTGTCGATTAAGGTCTGTTAGACCCGGCGCGAGTAGTCGTATTACTGTTGAATTTATGTCGCCGACTATAAAGGACCTATTTTAAAGGTAATCTTTTCAATTAATTTGTAACCAGCTCTTATAATTAAATATTATACTATTTTCAGATGTCTCATGAAAAGGAACAGGCTTATCTTTTACGGCTTAATGCTGAAGTTCCTACACCTGAACACAACATAGATGATAATTTCAGTCTTTCTGAAGAAGATAAATTTGAAGAACCGCAGATTGGTGAAGCATCTGATCTTGAAGAAGACCATCTTGAAAAAAGAAACGAAGACACAGATACAGAGCAAGAGGCGGAATCTGACGAAGAAAATTTTGGTCGCCCAGCAAAAATTACACGGATTGCAATATTTATTGGAAAGGATGGCAAAACAACTGGGAAAAATATATCACTAAAAAAATGTAAGAACACGAAAATACAATATTGTGACTTCACTTCCTGGCGTTAGACCTTGTGCTAAGAATGCAAAGACTCCATTTGAATGTTGGAATTTATTTTTTTGTAATAATATATTGTAAATAATTGTACGAAATACGAATAAAATGATCCAGATGAAGAGATCTGATTTTTCCCGATAAAGAGATGCTAAAGAAACCGATAAAATCGAAATGAAAGCCTTGTTAGGTCTACTATATTTAGTTGGAACTCTAAGAAGCAGCTATCTAAATGTTGATGACCTATGGGAAAGAGATGGTACCGGCGTTGAAAAGTTTTGACTGACGATGTCTAAAGAAAGTTTTTTTTTGACTAAGATATTTGCGATTTGACGACAAACAAACAAGAGATGACAGAAAAGCTGAAGATAATTTAGCCCCGATTAGAGAACTATTCGATATTTTTGTTGTTAATTGTAGGAAAAACTACACTCTTAGTCAATTTGCAACTATCGACGAAAAGTTACCGGCCTTTAGGGGAAGGTGTCCATTTCGATAATACATCGGTAGTAAGCCCAACAAGTACGGCATCAAAATTTTGGCCATGGCGGATGCAAAAATGGTGTATGTTCAAAATATGGAAGTATATGTTGGAACACAACCTAAAGGACGTTATTCTGTTCCAAATGATGCATGTAATATTGTGCTATAACTTGTTTCTCCTATTTCCGGCACTGGTCGTAATGTAACCTGTGATAACTAGTTTACTTCATTTCCGCTTATAACGAGACTCTTGTCAGAGCATAACTTGACCTATGTTGGAACAGTACGAAAGAATAAGCAAAAGCTACCTTCTGAATTTGTCAATACAAAAAGTCGTCCTGATTTATCAAGTATTTTCGTTTATCAAGAAACCACCACAATTCTTTCGTATGTACCACGTAAAGGAAAGAACGTAATTATTGCTTCCAGCATGCACCGCGATGGAACAATCGATTCAGATACCGGTGATAAAAATAAGCCAGAGTTGATCACATTCTATAATGCAACCAAAAGTAGAGTGGATACTGTGGACAAACTTTGTGCCACATATAATGTAGCAAGAAACACGCAACGTTGGTCATGGTAATTTTTTTCCATATAATGAATATCGCTGGTATCAATTGTCAAAGAATTTATGCTGCGAATAATAAAAAGTATTCCTTGTAAGAAGAAAATTTCTAAAAGAACTGACAAATATGCTAACAGAAGATCATCAAAGATGCAGAGCTCAAGTGACAAATTTGTCAAGAGAAGTGAGAGAACGCAGACAGGAAGCAGCTGGAATACTAAATTTAAATCAAGACCAACCTTGTTTTGCCCCTGGCACTAGAAAGAGATGCTATTTTTGCAAGAAAGATAGTAAAACCAAATATTTTTGCCAAATGTGTAGAAAGTTTGTTTGTCTGACTCATGCTCAAATTTTGTGCCGAGGATGTGTCAGAAATTAAAAAAAAAAAGTTCTGTTTTGTAAGAGTATAAATATAATTTGTTTTGTATTTTTTTTATTAAAAGTTTATGTAGTTTCAATAAAATGAATTACTTTTGTGTTGTACATATTTTTTTATATTTAAATTGCCATTCCCCTTTTTTATATAAAAGAGGTTAAGCCAATACAAAATAGTCTGCTGTACCCGGCGCGAGTACTCATGTATCAAAATAAAGCGCGAGTCCTGGAAGGTTAATACATTATTTTGAAAAACTTGAATTTTATTTCATTCTATGGGGTTTCAGAACAAGCAAAACTTTTTATCAAGAATGACATTTTTCACTAAAACTAATATTTAAACATTTTTCGCCTATAGGATAACCCATTCATGGACACGCTGTATAATAATTATTCAGGTAATATATTACAACCACTATCATCATCTATTTTAATTATTATATTGGTGCTATATTATTTACAATTTGGATATAGGATGTTTTCACTTTTTCAACAGGTGTAACAGAATTTGAGCAACTCTGTGAATGGATGATACAAACTTAAATCTCAATTAGTTTAGGTACACTGGAGTTAACAGTGGAGCAAATATTGTTACGGCGAATAGCAGATTTCAGTTGGTACCAAACATGTGGAAATCTTAAAACTGAATGCCCTACATTTTTACATAATTATCACAGAAGTATTCTTTTTGCAGTTTTAAACTTAGTATTAATACCTTAATTAATTGACTTTTGGTGCAATCCTCGTGAAAATAAATGTCATGATCGTACATGTAGATTTGGATTGTTGCTTCTATATTATTCGAGTCTTGTTAAACTGCTCACTATAACCATAGTTCGGATTTAAAATAAACCCTTCCTGGGAATTAATTATATTCATCAATGCCTACTAATTATGCAACCTCCGTACGAACATAAAACATTAAATTTGCAAACATGAAAAATGTCACGTAGACCACTCAGATAACCCTCTAAAACCTGCTCCCCTTTCCTCCCACATGCTTCACACATAAATACGATACGAACCAACAAATCGCTCATTTTGAGCTTCGCTGCTTCCAAATATCAATCCCCGATACAACCCAAAACAAAACTCTCCCCCAGTTACCTTCTAGCGAAAATCCCGTTCAAATTTTTCAATTCCATACACCTTTCAAATTTTTTTCCTAGTCACTTTTTCAATATTTTCCAGACACTTTTTCAATTTACTATCTTTTATCCAAACACCAATTCATATCGTGCTCAGCCCCGAACGCGGTCTAAAACATCCAATACACCCCTAATCCAGCCCTGAAGAGGAAACAAATCCTACACCAGAGCACCAACCACAAAACCAACAATTCATCTACAACAAAAGCCCTACCCAACATAAATTTTTAACGAATTTCTCTCTCTCTTTTTACAAATCGCTCTCTTCTCATCGAGCGCAGTGCAAGCATGACGTAAAATCTCAATAATTACCGGCAAATAACGCGAATATTCGCCGAACTGTCGGAGATTCAATATTGGCAAGCCTGTCGACGGAAGGAATTCAGATCGCGCACTACACGAAGTTAAAATTTAGTCCTCCATGTGCCGTCAACGTGTAAACACACATTTCTGGTGTTAAATTTTTCATCTGCTCTGGGAGCCACAACGTTATTTCACGGAAAATCCTGACAAGTTCTACGCAGGGGAAGAAAATATCGCTTAATTTAACAGCTAGCAAGTCTGATCCGTTAATCCACTGGTCCAGGAAGGGCCGTTGACTAAGGATACCAGTAGAATTGGTAGAATTAGGGAACACGTGGTGAATTTCTGTAGACGGCGTTTGTTAGTAGGATTCATTATCAAGGGTTTTTTTTATGTGGTTGTTAATTCGCTGATTGAAGCTTAAGGAGTCAGTGAGACCAGTTCCAGGAGAACTGGAATATTCTGGAGCGACTTCAGATGCTGTTCTGGGTCCGGAAGAAGGATGAGTGGACAGTTTTCCTCTTTATTCTTCTTACATTTGTACGTTTACTTTTATCCGTCACATTTCACAAATTTTTTTAAGTAAAGTTTTTATTTCTCTTTTTGCGGCAATTACTATAATTTCACCATTCACTTTGTATTTAAAATTGTAATCATTTGCTTCATAGTTTAAAATATTGGGCTGTTGGCTCTCAACGCTAGGATTCTACGGTTCGTACCTGGGTAATGCGTTATTTAGTGGAATTTCCCAAACTCTGACGATTTTATGTAAATAATTTTGAGCCGTTTCTCCATAATTGTAAATTTGAGACATCGGTGTAGTTTGGGGCCCTCAGCTCTTCTGCACCCTGAGTTTGAAGCCTTCAGCTCTGCTCAAAGTTTATAGAACCTGCTTGTCAGTTATTTATTTAAGCTGTGACTTCGTTGTAACTGATAATTTAGTTGGCGATTTAAGTTTTTATGTAGATTCCGGCCTTCAGCTTAACTACATTCTGAGTCTACAGCCTTCAGCTGAGTTCAGATATTATTTGGGACATTTTTGTTATAAACTTGTAATACATATTTTGAAAAGAGACCTATGGTCCAAAGTGATTAATTAAAAACTTCAATCAGGGGATACTTGCTGACTTTTATTTTCTTATGATAACTTACCTATCAGTTTAACCTTTGGAGTGTGTAGTTAGTGTTGTTAACCCACTGAGGAGTTGTTGACTAGTTTAAGAAGTCTTGGGTGCTTGCCAAAACTTCTCTGGGGCCCTTTTGTTAACTCAATACTTTTTTTGAAGAATCCACCCCTTCTACGACTCGAAGCTAGTCGACTGGCGAGCACGGGTTGTATCACGTGGGACAACCCGCACATCTATAGCGAGCACTAACGGTTAGTAGCGTTTTCTCGTTATAGGTTTTTGGTGCCCATAACGTGGGGCCGCTAGAAAAAAAGACATATGGACAATCGGATTCGGCCAAATTGGAAAGAGACTATATGGAGAGATACCACTACTTATCAATTATATTATATTTGTTTTTTTGGTTCTTCGTTTGGGCACTTCCAAGTCTCTAGATAAGTTTGTCGGCTTGTACGTTGGGCCGTCTTTACCAATGCAGAAATGTTCGGCTTTCCGAATCGGAACATCGCACTTTCGGCAGGGTATAAACACAATTATTTTTTTTCGCAATTATTTCTAATAATAATATATGTTTATTCACTAGAAATTACAAAGTATAACAAATGTAGATCAAAAATCGTAAATAAACACAGTGCCCCACAGAAGCTGTAAAAAACAGCTTGTGAGTGGTATCTAAGTTAAGTACAGCGACAAAATTAGTTACACTTACAACAATAGTAAACTTAGCAACAATAGTGATAGTAGTAATATCACAAATAATACATAGCACCATCAGACTATCACAACAAAATATGAATCTAAAAAAATATAATATGAAAAATCGAAGGAATAAAGAAAATGAACCTGTACTACTACAGAAAAAAAACCTGTAGTATATTGAACTGTCAAAGTGATTGAACACTGAAAACTCCAACCTTCAGCCAATGTAACCATGTGTAGGTGTAGATACTTCTCACGTTAGGATTTTTGTATCGCAGAATTCTCTTTTCTGCTTTAAAATGGAATGTTTTGGTTTCTTTTTAAATAATCGAATATTTTGAATGCTTTTAATATAATCTGGAATACGGTTGTAAATCTTAACGGAATAAAAAGAATACGTTTTCTGACAACTCGTTTTTATCATCCTAGGGACTATATGGAAATGTCTATTCCGAGTATTGTAGTTATGGATTGGTAAGTTGTAGGTATTTTTTGATCCATGATATTTCACTGAAACGAACAAGAAGTATAGTTGTTTCAGATCCAATATTCTACTTTCAGAATACGAACGATCTGGAGGATGAAGGTCCGGTTTAGACATTATGATTTTTAGAAATCTCCTCTGGATTATATTTAATGGCTGCAGGTGAGTTTCCAACGCACTTCCCCAAACCTGAATTCCATATCGAAGATGGCTTTCCACCAATCCAAAATATAAATTGCGGAGATGCTGGCTGGAAATATACTTTGTCAAGTGCCTAAATTTATGCAAAATAAACTGTAATTTTTTTATTATGTATTTAATATGACAATCCCATTTTAAATTTGTATCCAATATAACCACCAAATATTTTATTTTGTTTGTTGGTTCAATCAATAAATCCTGATCAAACTGTGATATTTTCAGTGGATAAAATCGGTTATTGGATGAGTTGGAGTTAAGAATAGGCATGTAAAAAGTATTTTCAAAATTTATGGATAATAGTTCACTAACAAACCACGACTTAATTAGCTTTAGGTCAGATTCAACTTTTAGCTTCAAATCATACCAATTACTGTCCTCATAAACAATTGCAGTATCATCCGCGTAACCAATTATATTACCAACACTATTTAAAGAAAATAGATCATTCATGTAGAGATTGAATAACACAGGGCCTAATATAGTACCCTGTGGTACTCAGTATGTTATATCGCGTTCTTCACTAACAAATCCATTGATTTTGACGACCTGTTGTCAATGTGATAGATAACTCCTAAATAACTTCAAACAAGTATCCCGCATCCCGTAGTTGCCCTGCGTTTTTAATAGACTACTGTGGCTCACAGTATCGAATGCCTTCGCTAAATCCAAAAAAATACATAGGCACGTTCTATTCCTATTAAGAGCATCAAATTTTTTGGTTGTAAAATATAATAAAGCATTGTGTGCGGAACTGTTTTGTTTAAATCCAAACTCGTGGGACGATATCAACCCATATTTGGTCATGTATGAATCCAATCTTATTTTCAACATACTTTCAAAAATTTTTGATATATGTGGTACTAATGATATTGGTCGATAGTTCATAGGAAGGGATTTGTCTCCATTATTATAAATAGGTGTGATTACAGATTTTTTAACGCTTTAGGCCATATTCCCACCTTCATACACTTGTTTATTATGTGTTGCAGCGGATCAAGGATATATGATTGTATTGCCTTCAGACACTCAGAACTAATTTCGTCTATACCAGTTGCTTTTTTGTTTTTCAAGCTTTTTTGTTTTTCAATTCATTTATAATGGACTTCACTTCAAATGTATTTGTTGGTAGCAAAAACATTGAATTTGAGAAAGAAACTCTATCATATACCCGCTGTCGGTTTTTGTCAATTTTTTCAGCCAAATGTTTCCATACTTCAGAAAAAGTTAAACTCATTCGCTATTTGAAGAGGATGGGTTAATATATTTCCTTTTTGATCATTAATATTTCCTGTGTTAACTCGTAAATTGCTTGATCCACAAATATATTTCACTACATTCCACAGTTGTTTGTTATTATTGGAATTTTCGGTAATTTTTGTGATATAATAATTTTATTTTGTAGTTTGAATTAGAGCATTCAACTTATTTCTGTATAGTCTGTAATGTGAAAGTATATTACGATCATTCGGACTTATTTTGGTTAACTGAAATAAACGTTTCTTTCCATTTATGGACCTCAGTAGAGCATTTGTTACCCATGGCGCAATTTTGGTATTTTTCCGGTTGTGTCTTTTATAGTGAAGGCACTTATCAATATTTTCTTGAATTATTGAAACAAATTTCTCTGTAGCATCATCTGGATCATAGCAACTTCTTATCGAATCCCATGATATTTTAGAAACAGTTTCCTTAAGTTTTTGGTAGTTAACATGCTTTGTTACCCTTTCGGATGGCTTCTTTTGTTCTTAATTGTCCATTATAATTTGTAATGAAGTGATCTCTTATACCAGTTTTTATTACCAAAGGAATAATATTTTCTTAATTTTCATTATACTTTGAATATAAAAAGAGATGGTCTAGGCAGGAATTCAGTCTAGTTGGCTTATTAATGGTAGATGCAAATCCATATTCGCTCAAGGTACTAATGTAATCTATCGTATTGTGATCTGAGTCAAGTAAGTCTATGTTGATATCACCCACAAATATGCAGTACTGCTCAGTACCTACTCTATTATTCCTTAACAAAGTATCTAGATTATTGATGAACTCGGGTATTTTAGGATTACAATTCTCCTGTGATGGTGATCTATAACACGCCAAAATAACGATCCTAGTATTATTGTGAATATCTATTGCAACTTTTAGAACATTAGTTGATCCCAGACTTATAATACTATGTTCAAAACTGAAAGCAGATTTAACATACACTACCAGCCCATCATTTTTATTTGAATCGCCCTCATTATAAATTAAGTTGTAACCTGCTATATTATATAGATTCGTATCGATAATTTTCCATGTTTCCGTCAAAACGATACAATCAAAACCCAGGATATCAGATAGTGATACTTTCAGCTCATCCAAATTTTTTGATACGCTTCGTATATTATTATGGAAAATCGTAAAATTATCATTATGCTTATTAATCTCAAACAACTGATCACATTGGCCTAAATCTGTCGAACAATATGTGTCAATACCAAATTCAAAAAAAACACAGGGAAATCAATTTAGGCTCAAGACACAGAACATACACTAGTTGTTTGAGTAATAGAGTAAAATAAAATAATATGTACAATACAGTAATGATAAAATTTCAGTCAAAACAAATTAAAATAAATACATGTATACACATCAATGATTTTTTTAGTTAGAAGAAGAGCTTAGGAGTATTGTCCGTATTCCCTTGATTTAGATTGCCCACCTTCGGTTTTGTTTTCTCTGTTTTATCGTTGATGACTTCAATCCTCAAACCGGCAATGCCATGATGGAGCTCGGGGGTTTTTATTGCTTGATTTGTAGCAGGAGTAGAAGGAGCGCTATTCCCACGGTTATTAAATTGATTTTGTTGGTCCTGCAGTTGTTCGACTGTGTATTCCTTTTGATTTATGTATTAGCTTTCACACTCTATGTATGATTGATGATTATTGGCTCTGGTAGAGTTCAAATGATGTCTTAAGATATTTTGAGTCTCTCTCTCTCTGCAGTCTGGTATAGTCATTCGAAATCGATATACTAGAGCCTTTTAGCTTGGAGCAATTTCGAAGTATAGCTAATTTCTTTGAATAGGATAAAAATTCCACTTTAACTGGTGCGTTTTCCGATTTCCCTAGAGGGTATGCATCATTAATATGTTCAGATGTTATTTGAACGCCCGTGATATTAGCTAATGATTCCGATATTTTTGCTGGAGTCACTTCATCAATCTGGTCTTTCAACCCAAATATGACTATATTATTATCTTTGCTTACTTTCTCCAAATATTCTACTCTGAGGTGAAGTTCCAAATTTTCGTTTTCTAATTTTCGAATTTTCTAATTTAGGGATTCAAACTTCAACAAAATATTCACTTCCGAAGCCTCTATAGCAAGTCGCAATTCTTTTCTGGTGTTAACTATTTCATTCAGAATGGTATCCAATATGTGTTCTACTTTGCTCATGGTATTCGTGTGATCGTGTGTGGACGTCTATAATTTTAGGTTATCGACAACTGTTCTTATTAATCATCTTTATCTATATAACCTGTTGTGTTCTCAATATTTTGGTTAACATTCATCAATTTGATGTAAAACAACTTTGATTTATATACTTTTTTCATGGATTTATATAGTTCTCATTACTATCTCATTTCAGCTTACTATTTATACAATTCATAATAAGTTATTTTTGTTATTTTACTCACTAATTTTGTTTTCTTGGTTCTTCGTTTGGGCACTTCCAAGTCTCTAGCTAGGTTTGTCAACTTGTACTTTAGGCCGTCTTTACCAATGCAGAAATGTTCGGCTTTCCGAATCGGAACATCGCACTTTCGGCAGAGTATAAACAAAATTATTTTTTTTCGCAATTATTTCTAATGCCAGGACCCTCCAAACATGCCCAGGTCCCTACGTAGGGGCCTATTCGTCCGTTGAGTTGAGTCGGCACTTTTAAATCGTTCATGTCTTTGTGCCATAATAAATTCCCTATTGTTTGGCCTACACATCCATTCATTGTCTCATCTAACAATTCATAATCTTGGGCTAATAAGACAAAAAGCTGTGAATTAAGGTTAACCATAGCGATAAAGGTTAGGTTAGGTCAATTTTTAGAGCGGCGTTTGTGAAAATAAAATGAGAATCCTCGTATGTTGTTAATTCCATCTATGATTATCTATTTATAAAAAAGTAGACGTCAATGTCGACCTTGAATGGAGTTGAATGCGTTGATTCGTGTAGGACTACAAATATAAAAACATCATCATTATAATTCAAGAGGTGCTATTTACTAGATTGTTGATATAGACAGTGACCGTAGTAATTGATAAAAGGTATTTATATATTTTTTCTAACGAAATAATTAGGCGAAGAAGAATATTTGTTTAGTTTAATCACTGTCTAATAATGCAGGTAAAAATGCTTTTTTCATTAAAGTATCGCCCAACTGAAAAACTACGAAATATGTTTCAGGAAAAAGACGAAAATATTCATTTTTCATCAATTAACAATTTTATATAGACGCGAGGGAGGAAGCTATCTTTTCACGAGTTTTCCTATTTTTAGGAAGAGGAAAAAGTTGCAGGGGTAGTGAATATGGTCCTTGATTCATAATTACAACGTTGTCTTCTTTTAACAGACATTTTTACAGCTTATTTTGTCCTCGACTTCCACTTTTTTCACCATAGCAAATCTCCCACTGTCATCGCCTCTCCAACTTCTCCTCATTATTCTCCTTTCTCTTCGATCCGGACGTATCCACCCAGTATTTTCCGGGGCTATCTGTCGTCCTACATTAACTTTACGTTCCCAATCCAAATATGTTGCCTGCTTTCAATTTTTCGTTCTGTTTATAACTCTATCTAGTTATGACCGACTGTACCTTCTTCTGAGGAAGTCGATACATTCCAAACTTCTACTCCATAAAGTAAAAGCAACATATTCCGCCGCAGTTTAGGATTTTTTGAGTTTGAGTTCAAATATTAGAAAAACTGACTTTGTTACATCCAGTTTGGCATTTTTTAAATGTAAAATGATATGTTGTGAAACATAGGAAAATATATTTTTCAAATAATATAACGTGCTCCCTTGGTAAAGCAAATATTTTTCAAAAAATGCCACAATCTCCTTATTCCGACGTGCATTTTTAACTAAGATCCTAATTCCGACCTGACAGGTTCCTAATTTCGGCGTAAACTTTTATATTGTTTTTTTTTACATATGGTTATAATTAACACAAAAAAACATTGAATTCGAGAAAAATATGCAGATCGATATATTTATTGAAGTGAATTAAAAAATAATCGGCTTATAAGTAATACAAGAGAATAAAAAACTTTTACATATAGGTTTTTAAGAGTTTACTTATATCAAATATAAAATTCATATTGAGTATATCACTAAAACGAATATTGCCCGTTTAGTCTATACTTTCTCAGGAACAGAATAAAATCCCCTCCTATTTACAAGACGAGGAACACTTATACGACAAACAATTTCATCTTTTTCATACCATATGACATCCTCGACAGCTGGCCATCTCCAATGTATCCCAATCCGTTCCATCGCCTTAATAAAAAAATTGGATTTATTTTTATCAATAACTTGTCCCGGAAAATATTCATTTTTATATATAAAAATTACGTAATCATCTTGTTGATAACCGCTGTCTTGCATTTACTTTTTACTGGTTCGGCTTTTGCTTTGTTCATCATATTTTCTGATTTTTTTCTCTCTTCCCTTCTTTTTCTTCCGCTACATTCTCCTGTTCATAATTTTTTGCTTTCTTCTGATAGTTGTTCTTGGGTTATTTGTTCTGGGTCTGCCTCTTTTGTTTTTTGTCATTTGATTTCTTAGGGATTGTTTTAATTTTCGCTTTATTTTTCTGGGAAAGTCTTTCTTTTCTCTTTTCCTTTTTGACATCTTTTTGGCTTCTAGTCGCCTTTGATACTCTAGAAATTCATCAGCTATGGCTACAATTTGTGTTATATTTTTTGTAACTCTTTTTTTTGCATTTTCTTTCGGCTTTTTGGGAAAATAAAATTCATTTTTGAAAGGCATAAGAAACTTGGGCGGTGTTAAAAAATATGACGAAGATGACTGACTACTACATGGTTCCGGAGATACCTCAGATAATGGAAGGTTGACAGAATCGGATTTTTCGGAAATTGTTTGATTGGGCGGTGTAAGGAAATGGTTATTTACAGAAATATTTTCTTTATCATAGACTGTAGTGTCATGAGCATCAGATTGTACAGATGAAGTGGAAGGTGATTCATTTGGAAGCTTGATTGGTTCAAGGTATTCTATTTTTAAAATTTGAATTTTATTGCGGTATTGTTGTCGATTGAGTTACTATGACATGGTTTTTTGAGAGGAGGTTAATTTTGCTGTTGTTTGAGGTTTCAAGATTGTTTCAATACTTCCGTCCGTTAATTTTTTATGGTTGTTTATTGAATTATCAGTTGTCATGTATTCGTTATTTTCAGCGACCAGTTGTAAAAAGACATCTCCTCCAATGCTAAATATACTGAAATCTTCATCATTTATGTTGGTAATTAGTGTTGAGTCCCCTAACTGATGTAACGAGGTCTATTCATCATCAGACAGCAATTCTACAAGGTTTTGGACAAGATGTTGTGCAGTTCCATTTGATAGTTTAATCGATAGTATCTGGTCATCCACTTCTTCTTTGGGGTTGAGTGATTTCCAGAATTCAAAAAGATATCCTGACCAACCTGCATTACTAGATTGTTTGATAAAATGTTCAGAAGATAGAGGGTTTTCAAACTCTTTTCTAAAATCTGGTCCTGGAACAGTGATTTCGGAACAGGCCTGTCAAGAAATATTGTGTGGGGCTTGAGTTCTATTTGTTTGGAGTTTCTAGAATTTAATTTTTTCGACGTTAAAAGGATATAATCCAGTACATTCAAATGCACATTGAATTGTTTGAGGTTTTGAAGTCTTATCAAAACATTCTTCTAGTAGCAGGGAAAAATCTGTTCGTTTAATTTTATTAAACTCATGTTCAATTCTAAAATCATGGACTATTAGTCTTAAGATTAGTGGTAATAATAATGATAGACTTGACTGTCTCGACCCTTACTTCGTGGAATATGCTCATATTA
This sequence comes from Galeruca laticollis, assembly GCA_963921935.1. NCBI lineage: Eukaryota > Metazoa > Arthropoda > Insecta > Coleoptera > Chrysomelidae > Galeruca > Galeruca laticollis. The sequence goes on from OY998176.1 coordinate 41,797,705, forward strand.
GTGTTTTTAAATGGAACTCAAGGTCTCTAGTTAATTCCACAATATAATACAAGTTATTGGAAATTTTTGGCTAGACCAAGAAGTAACCTAACTTGTGATTGGCTCAATATATGTTTATAGAAAAAAGAAGAAGATGTGACATTACAAATATTGAAGCTTAGATATTATTAGCCCTAAACAAGCTGATGAAACTAAAACTTATAAAACCATCACATATGCAGGAAATATTTCTTATAATATTTCAAAGATAATATCTTCAGCACCGAATACAACAATTTCTTTTAAAACAGAAAGTAACGTTAGTACAAAATTGTTAAATGTAAAAACAAAAATACCACTATTAAAGAAGTCAGGTATATATAAACTCAAATGTCCAGATTGTAATGCTGTCTATTTGGGTCAGACCCTTAGGAATTTTGAAATACGATACAGTGAGCACTTACGAGCATACAGATTAAAACAACCAGATGAATCCCACTACGCAAAACATCTACTTGACACCAATCATTCATTGACACCTAACACAGAACTAGAAGTACTGCATATTTGTGAAAAGAAACAAGAACTGGATTTCCTTGAAGAACTGGAAATTAGAAGACATTTAAGAAACCCACAATATGAAGTTGTCAATGAACAGTTAAATCTAGGGAATTTTCCACTAATAAACTGTCTTCTTAAGTGATAATTGTAAAGATCAGCAGATATAGTTTTCCTGGTTTTCTATATCATTGCACAGTTATACTGATCTTGATTGGAAAAATGATATCCAGGATATCACCATAGGGCTAATAATATCTAAGCTTCAATATTTGTAATATGACATCTTCTTCTTTTTTCTATAAACATATATTAAGCCAATCACAAGTTAGGTCACTTCTTGGTCTAGCCAAAAATAACTACTAAACATCAGGTAGGCATAAAATGAAATGTAACTTCTGTCATTCTGACGATGATATTGATTTATCGAAACAATTGTCAATTTTTTAGAATTTTCAATAACTTGTATTATATTGTGGAATTAACTAGAGACCTTGAGTTTCATTTAAAAACACTAATTATAGACTTAGTTATAATATTAGCAATAGTGGTATTATGAGTGGGATGGATAGGAAAACTATTTGTAATGATAGAGGCGAGAGTAAAAAAAATGGGGATATTATATCAAATAAAAATAAAAATAAATTAAAAATGAGGAAAATAATGAAAATGCCAATAGATTCAGGAATAAAAAAAATAAAAAACAAAGGAACTAAAATTATGCACGTGGAACGTCAGAACAATGTTAATACCGGGTAAAATGATGAAGCTTGGGGACGAATTAGAAAAAATTCGAAATATACATAGCGGCCTTACAGGAGATAAGATGGAAAGATCAAGGGGTGGTAGAAAAAAATGATTTTAGTTTTTATTACTCAGTGAATAAAAATCGAGGACAATTTGGGGTAGGTTTAATAATAAGGGTTAATATACGAAATCTTATATTAGAATTTAGACCAATAAGTGAACGACTGGCATGCCTGAGAATACAATCAAAACCAATGAATATATCGATAATTGATACATTCACACCAACTGAAAGTGTAGATAAGGAGAAGAAAGATAATATGTATGAGAAAATTGAAGAAGAAATGGAAAAAATACCAAAAGAAGACACAATACTTTTAATTGGCGACTTCAACGCAGAAATAAGAAAGGGGACCACTTGGGAAGAGTGGCAGGAAAGTACATTGTACATGAGAAAATAAACAGCAATGAGCAGCGCCTATGTAATCTGGCAGCAAGTTTAAATATGATAATAAGTCGCATTAAATCTTCCCACTCAAGAAAACACAAGATAACATGGACTTCGCCGGATAATAAATATAGTACACAAATAGGTCATATGCTTAATAATAGAAAAAAGTAGTCGTCGATCAAAGATGTACGAACATACAGAGGGGCAAATGCCCACTCGGATCACTACATGGTAGTGGCCACAATCAAACAAAAAAATTAAACGCTACAAAAACAAACCGAATTAAATGGAACCTCGAAAAATTTAGTAATGAAAATATAGGAAGAGAATACGAGAAGCAAGTGGAAAAAAAGTCAATAGAATATGAAGAAACGGAGAATGTGGAATTGGAATGGTATATTATTAGAAAATGTTTACAGAGTTCAGCGGAAAGTCAATTGTGGAGAGAATAAAATGGAATAAACAAGCAATAGTATGATGAAAAATGTCGAGAAATTGTAAGAGCAAAAGGAATCGCTAGAATAAAATGGATAAGTACAAACAACCCAGAAGATAGAGAGGACTATGAGAGGATAAGGAAAAAATGCAACAAATTGATAAGAAATGCTAAAAGAGAATAGACGAATGGCAGAATAAGAAGAATAGAAAATGAAAAAAACTAACTTATAAATGTAAAATTAAAGGCATAAGGAATGAAAACGGCGAAGTAATACAAGAAGAAGCTCATTATAAACATATTTGGAAAGAGTATTTCGAGGAACTGCTAACCGAGGCACTCTCATATATTACAATAGATGAAGAAAGCGAAGAAGATGAAGAAGAAAATATATCATAGGAACCATCGAAAAATGAAGAAGTAGAAGTTATTAAAATAAGTAAGAATGGGAAAGCACCGGGCAAGGACGAAATAAACATGGAATTAATCAAGTATGGAGGAGAGGAACTGCACGAAATACTGCATCGGCTAATACAGAAAATATGAAGACAAGAAGGAATGCCCGAAGAATGAGAGGTTGGACAAATCGTCATTATACACAAGAAAGGGGATCAGCAGGATTACAAAAACTACAGAGGTATAACTCTCTTAAATGTAGCGTACAAAATAATGTCAGCAATAATTCAAAGTCGCTTAGCTGGAAAAGCACACAAGGAAAGTCAACAATTAACGCTATTCACACTATCAAGCATGTAATGGGAAATGCTCAAGAACACAAAATGGAAATAGAAATGCTATTTATTGACTTCCAACAAACATTTGACTCAGTAAAACGAAGTAAACTGATGAAATGACTGAAAGAACGGGGGATAGAAAGTAAGTTGGTAAGATTAATTGCATGACTATGAACGAGTAAAGAGTGAATAGAGGTGTAAGACAGGGTAATGGCCTATTAACAACATTATTTAATCTGACCCTGGAGCATGTTATGAGAAACGTGAAGAATGGAAATTTAAGAACGAGCGGGAGCCAGGTAGTCGCATATGCAGATGGCATATTATTGATAGTAACGAAAAAATGGGATATTCTAAATCAAATGCTAGAATTAACAAAAGAGGGCGAAAAAATGGGATTAAAAGTAAATAGCAACAAAACCAAAATAATGAGAGTTGGCAAACATTGTGAAAACAGAATGATAAAAATGGGACAAGATGAATTTGAGGAGATGGAAAAATTCAAATATCTGGGAGTCACGATCAGCATTAATGGGGAACGAACATCAGAAAACGACGAAAAAATAATGGCAGTTAATAGGGCATACTATGCCAATAAGAGATTTTTGAAAAGCAAACTATTAATAAGATCCACGAAATATAGCATTTATAACACAATAATAAGACCTGTGTTGATGTATGGAGCAGAAACGATGACAATGCCAAAAAGAGATGAAAAGGAGTTGAGGATAATATAACGCAACATAATAAAAACAATTCTAGGGCCAATAAAAGTTGACGACAATGAATATAGGGAACGTATAAACCATGAAATTTTGAGAGAAATGAACGGAGAAGAGAATAAAGAGGCAAAGAATAAAATGGCTCGGCCATGTATGGATAGAAGGAGAACGCGCAATCGTTTGCTCAATGATACAGTGGGATCCAGGTGGTAGGAGAAGGCCAGGAAGACCCAGATCTTAGTGGTTGAAAGAACTAGAGAGGAACTTGAGAAGGATAGGAATCGTTAGATGGAAGGAAAAAACTGGGGATAGAACACTATGAAGAAAAATAAGCGAGGAAGTGCTGAAATGACGGGGATTGATCCACACCAAAAAACGGATCTAGAAAGAATTTATGCGGCAACCCAACAAGAGATGTCAGATATCATGATATGAACCATCCAGTAAGTATAATGAGCGCTTTGAATCTATTTGCTTGAATACATTGACGTTGTGACAAAATTAATAAGGCTGTTGATGTTCGGATTTCAAATTACTTGGAGATACCCACTTCTTTGGTTTTAAAATTTAAAAAAAACATGTCTAAATCTATTATAGATGCAGATAGTAAAAACAGTGAACAAAATCCTCACAACCATACTGAATAAAAGTCACCAAAGATAGTGAAACAGACAATATACTCGTTGAACCGTCAGAATCTTAAATATTGAAGTCCGATTAATTTTTAACGGAAATTAACACTAATAATTCAGTGGATGATGTAATTTCAAAAGAATCCGTCGAAATTAGAATGAAATTTATAATAATTTAAAAGAAACACGGCACATTTTGATATAGTTAGTAAATATAATGTTTTATGCAAGGGATTTCAGGAATTTTTAGTAAATAGTAAATAAGTTATGTTAATATTTATATGTATAAAAATCCTCATCTATATACATTCTCATTTCTGATACTAAAATGTTATTTCATGCTTCATATACGGCTTGAAAATTAATGGTTTATTGTAATATAAACAGCGAATCGTCGACAAAGACACAATGGTTTATACAATTCATAATGTATAGATAGATAAGTATCGCTAGCAACCCGGAACGAGGTTGATTATGATGATGGGGAATGAAAAACGTCAGTGATTTTGGAAACGTCAAAGTGAATATAATATAATAATTTAACTCGTCTATGTGGAGAAATTTAAGGAAGGACTTATAAAAACAAAGTATAAACAGTGAAACTGACCTTTTGAAAGCTTTTGGTGGAAAATAAACGATTCATATTTCAATTCTGGAGATAATAAGATATGTTTAAAAGTATATTTACCTAAAGACTTTCCTAATGAAAAACCTTCGTTGAAAGTAGTGCCTACAATAGTGCATCCTTTGATGACGAGGGATGGTGATATTGCTTCAGCTATAGGTTTGCTAATTTGGATGGTACGACAGCATCGTCTAGTCGACAAGTTGAAAATCGTACAAAATAGAGATACTGGTTGAAAAATTATGTGCGATAGCTCATTGGATTCGGAATGACGCCTGGAAAAATGTGCTAAAAGCGTGTATTAGTACATAAAAAAATTGCAAAAGTTATAAACAATTAAAGATGAAAAGAAAATTATATTTCGTTTATTGCCAATATTTCATGAACTCTTAATATTCAAGAAATTTCAAAAAAAGATTATCAAAGAGGAGGAAATTTCCAATAAAAAACTCCTAAGTCCCGGAACTTTATCTCCATTAGTTATACTTTTAATTTAACGCTGAAAATAGGTCTGCGTGCGACATTTTTAGATTGCGAGAGCGGCGTCAAAAGCGAGTACGGCACATCAATTGATTTATTTAAGGTATTGAATATTTTTTTTAATTTGAAAAAATTATGGTGTATTCTGAACACTATAAATAATTTATTCCCGTTGGAAATTTTACTTAAAGTTAATTTTTCAACAAGTTAAACAATTGTTAACTAACAAAATTTTCTTGAACTTCAGTCTTAATTGCAAGTGAAAAAAAATGTTTAAATAATAGTTGTAAAAAATTTTCAAATTAAAAAAAAATTTCAATACCGTTAATAAATCAATTATTGTGCCGTACTCGCTTTTGACGCCGCCCTCGCAATCTGAAAATGTCGCGCCCAGATCTATTTTCAGCGTTAAATTAAAATTATGAATAATGGAGATAGAGTTCCGGGAGTTTTCTATTGGAAATTTCCTCCCCTTTCAGAATCTTTTTTTGAAATTTCTTAAATAATAATAGTTTATGAAATATTGGCAAAAAACCAAATGCCATTTTTTCATGTTTAATTGTTTATAACTTTTGCAATTTTTTATGTGCTAATACACGCTTTTAGCACATTTTTCTAGGCGTCATCCCGAATCTTATGAGATATCGCACATAATTTTAAGAGCAGGATCTCTATTTTGTACCATTTTCAAATTGTTGACTAGACTAGCAAAGAAGTTGAGGGTGAAGATTAGTTTCAAGTGGATACAAACTTAGTGAAAGGAAGGTATCTTTTTAAAATATTATATTAGAGATCTCTAAATTAAAATAGGCATTTATTTCATAAAATGGAGGAATGCATTCATGATTAGTAAATAATCTAACATTTTTGATTGTTCTAAAGTAATTGTAGTTTATTTTTCCGTAGTGTATACACATTTTCTGTTTATAAACTTCTATGTTTAAAAAAATTTTGTTTGTTTGTTCATTTTAATCTCATAATCCAATATTTATAGTAAATTTGAATGGCGCAATTGAACCCTACCCTTTGATAGAGTTGTTATACATGTTTAACGATTATTCAGTTTCAGATAATAAATAATATGAAAACTTATACAAATTTGTCGGCCCAACGTGAGGCGAATTAAAAATTTAATTGATAGGAAGTTTTAAAAACATTAAATTTAAACAATTAAAATTTCACACTAAATATAATCCAATACAATATATACTTACCATAACGATATCCTCAAAATTATCTTCTACTTGTATATTTTTTAGTATTTTCATCATAAACTAAATAATAAACAATACACTGACCTAAAATTTTATGGAGCGCTTTCATCTTTCCTACACTTGTAACGTTGCTCTAGCTAGTAGCTAGCAAATTATTATATTAAATGGTCTAAAGGTAAATTTGAATAAATTTTGTGTTAAAAATATTAATAAATAAAGTACGTTAACGTTTATTCATTAATGATTTGTCAATGGTTTATTTTTATATTGCATAGGATCAATATATAGGTATACATAACGTTCAATTTTTGGGATAAATTACCTACCAGATATCTATGTGAAGATGTATTATAGAAATAATTCTGTTCATGATATAATATAAACAGATCGGAAAAAGCTATTTTTTAAACAAATAATCATCCTCTGTTTGCTTGAATGAAATTTTGTTTACAATTTACACAATTATTCGGTCATAGTATGTCAAAAGTGCTGTGCTGTGATCTGACCAATCAGGAATCTACAGAATTGCTATTTTTCAGAAAAAATTCAATAAATGCAAATTATAAAGAATATTGTGTAAAACTTGTGTCACAATGACTTTCTGTAGTACTTCGAGGTTCGGTGCGCAAACTTCACTCGTACTACAAAACGAGTCATTGTCACACTTGTTTTACAAATAACTATTCTGTATGTTCCGCACAACAAAACGAAGCGCAATATATACGACTTAATATTGGACAATGGAATATAAGATGTCTATATTTAAATTCGACAATTTATTTTTGTGTAGTTCACTTTGGTGACGTTTTTACTTTATTTCCAAAGCTCTAAAATAATCTGTGTCTAACCACATCACTAAAGTCTTCATTTATAAATAAAGACAACACAAACTTAATATATTACTTTCTCTACGTTTACAAACATAACTCTTTTTCATCGCAATAATGGCCTAAGGGATCTAAAACAAGAGAAAAATATATGATCCTAACGTCTAAAGAAATCTATGACATAACCTATGATACATTTGGTATTCGAGGTATTTTAAAAGTTGTTTTCACAGAATTAGAACTCTGATAAAGTTGTATTTTTTAAGACTAATGAGTGTACATACAAGGAAGTTTCGACATTTCTGAATCCTGCTGAACAAATATCTTTGTTCGATAGTCTTTACCTAATCCAACCTTTTTTTATATCGCCATTCACATTGACTTCAATATCATAATTCATCTAATTACTTTCATAAGAAACGAGATAACTATACAAAAGCAAACATTATATGTATGATATTGCCTTAGAATCAGTCTACAATTTTATTGATAATAAATATATACTTCTATTATCAGTTATTATTAAAAATATTTTTGTTATTGTAAAATTTATTTGTCGTAAACATTCGTTCATGATGTATAGTATTTAATATCTGGCCTTCCACTGGAATCTACCAAATCGTTATCTAAGTTTCTCACTCCAAAATAATTATCAGACGATTTAAAAGCAATCATCTCACCAGAACAATGTCCATAATTGATGATATAAAATCCGAATAATTGCGCTTCTATAAAATGAAGATCTTTTCACTCCCACGTGTCAATTAACAAATTGGCTTGAATTTAGAGAGAACCGTATGCAGGATCACTCACTTCGAATGAAGTTGGTATAATTTGGAAAAAAAACGTAGTGCCTCTTTGCTAATATTACTTATTTAGGTTTTTACTCAGATATGATTAGAAGGTTGGATCGGGCATTGAGGGCGAAATTCGAAAATAAATGAAAATCGTGACATTTTTTAATTTTATATGGAAAAATAATTTTTCCGAAAATAAAACAGATAGAGATAGAGAATCGATTTTGTTATTGCATGAAAGGTAATAACGGACATTTTTAACAGTGTGTTACAAAAATTTGAAGTACATCTGATTGTTAAACTTGGAACTTTAGTTGTTTGTTATTTTTATGAAGTAAACAATAGTCTTTCTAAAATTTTCACAAGCTGTCATTTTGTCGTCGAAGAAAATATTAAGACGAAGTTATAGGGTCATAAAGAACTCCGCGAAACCTTCAAAAATAGCTACGGCACGGCCTCTTTACCATTTTCAAATTTTGAAGGTTGTTCACTTTCCAGCTATAGGGTTAAATCTACGAGGGTGAAAAAGGTGAAATTTGGTTCCTCTTTAACCTTCATGGGACGGACATCAAAATTTTACGAAAAGGACTAACTGGGGTCCGAGATGACCCCATGCGTAAAATTGCAGAAATGCTGTATTTTTCTTTAAATTAAATATATAGAAAAGAAGTTTTTTTAAAGTTTTAGTATTAACCATTTATTAGTCAAAAATCATCACGAAAAAATACAAAATACCCTAATCACTAATACTACTAGCTACATATCATTTTAACATTTTTAACAAACTATCTCCGATTTTGAATGTTCTAGGCACACAAAGTTAGTACATCTAATACATATTTTTCTGGATTTTCTGTCTTTTCCTCTTTGACACATATGGCAGCGCCCCCTGGTAATCTTTTGTTGTTCAACTCTATGTTCTGTTGCATCCAGTAGTTCGGAAAAAACGTCTGTCATATGCCGTTTTCTATTCGTCGGAATGTATTTATTATTATATCGCCGGAAAACGTTTTTCTTTATGAGTTCTTTTCCTAGTACCAAAATATACATTTTACTTTTATCCAATTTGTTTTTTCGCCAACCCGGGTTTTGCAGTAACCACAATTTATAAGCATTTATTCCTGCGATATCTATAAGATGCCATTTGCCAGCGGTTTGACTTTCTCTGCACTGTATATTCTTTGGCCAACTTATCTGAAGTGTCGACAGCACCTTTTGTTTTGTTGTAATGAAGAATAATTTCTGGTTTATAGTGCTGTTCTTCTCCAGCTACTTTACTATCAGTATGCTCACTTGAAAGTAAGATGACAGCATGTTTTTGTTTTGGAACATAGGATACTAGCGTTCTTTGATTTCTAAAAGCAAACATACTTGAAAACTCTTTCTTGTACGATGCCGATAGAAGTTCCCTGGGAATAAATGTTTTATTTTTCCGGATGGTTCCACATAAAGTAATATTTTTTTTCCACAACTTGTCAGCAAGTTCTAAACTTGTAAAACAGTTATCGGTCGTTATTCCAAATCCGCCTTCCAAATGGTCTGTCAAATCTAGGACAACCCTTTGACCTTGATCCTTTTCCGCTTTGTTACCTTGTTTTCCTAAAAATTAATAGATACATAGGAATATAAAGTTTGCCTATATTGCTTTTCAAAACACTTACCCAAATAAACTTGCATGTTTGCAATATAAGAAGTGGTGCAGTCCACAAGAGCCCATATTTTGATTCCATACGTATCAGGTTTACTCTTCATATAGACTCGGAATGGTGCCTCACCCCTAAATGGTACAAGCTGCTCATCTACACATAAATGGTCGCAAGGATTAAGTGATTTTTTACAATTAGAAGGGAAAATATCGAATATATCTCTTATCGGAGCTAGCTTATCTACTAATTTTCGTTCTTGTCTTGTTTGAAAATTATCAAAGCGTAAAAATGAAGTAATTTGTTTGATGAAATTGACTGTCTCGACCCTTACTTCGTGGAATATGCTCATATTAGTGTTTTTAAATGAAACTCAAGGTCTCTAGTTAATTCCACAATATAATACAAGTTATTGAAAATTCTAAAAAATTGACAATTGTTTCGATAAATCAATATCATCGTCAGAATGACAGAAGTTACATTTCATTTTATGCCTACCTGATGTTTAGTAGTTATTTTTGGCTAGACCAAGAAGTAACCTAACTTGTGATTGGCTTGATATATGTGTATAGAAAAAAGAAGAAGATGTGATATTACAAATATTGATGCTCAGATATTATTAGCCCTATGGTAATATCCTGGATATCATTTTTCCAATTAAGATTAGTATAACTTTGCAATGATAAACAAAACCAGGAAAACTATATCTGCTGATCTTTACAATTATCACTTAAGAAGACAGTTTATTAGTGGATAATTCCCTAGATTTAACTGTTCATTGACAACTTCATATTGGGTTTCTTAAAGGTCTTCTAATTTCCAGTTCTCCAAGGAAATCCAGTTCTTGTTTCTTTTTTACAAATATGCAGTACTTCTAGTTCTGTGTTAGGTGTCAATGAATGATTGGTGTTAAGTAGATGTTTTGCGTAGGGGGATTTATCTTTTTGTTTTAATCTGTATGCTCGTGAGTGCTCACTGTATCGTATTTCAAAATTCCTAAGGGTCTGACCCAAATAGACAGCATTACATTCTGGACATTTGAGTTTATATATACCTGACTTCTTTAATAGTGGTATTTTTGTTTTTACATTTAACAATTTTGTACTAACGAAATTGTTGTATTCGTTGCTGAAGATATTATCTTTGAAATATTATTAGAAATATTTCCTGCATATGTGATGGTTTTATAAGTTTTAATTTCATCAGCTTGTTTAGGATATATTAGTTGTAATGCCACTTTTTCCTCTTTTTTACTAATTAGCTCATTTATCATATCCAATGGATAACCGTTAGATGCTGCTATTTGTCTAATTGTATTAATCTCTCTATCAAAATTACATTTGTTCATAGGAACTGAAAAAACTCTATGTATCATTGAATTATATGCTGCTAGTCTGTGTGACACAGGGTGGTTAGAATTGAATGGAAATGTTACATCAGTTTGTGTTGGTTTTCGGTAAATTGGATAATCAAGTTCATTATTAACTCTTTGAATTTTTAAATCAAGAAAATTGATTGAGCTATCTTCTTCAATTTCTAATGTAAATTTAATTTTCGGGTGTAAATTATTGATGTGGTTGAAAAATACATCTAATTGTCGTTCACTACCCATAAAACAAGCTTATATGTCATCTACATATCTATACCAAAATAAAATATTTTTCGAAATATTACTTTCAAAGATCTTTCTTTCTAAATTGTCCATAAAAATGTTTGTTAAAATAGGTGATATAGGGCTTCTCATTGGTAAACCTTCATTTTGAATATATATCTTATTGTCAAAAGTGAAATAATTCTGATTAATGCATACATCAAATAAATTCAGTATATATGATATTATTCCTGGATTAATATTTTTATCTTCTAGTAATTTTCTTACAAGTGTTAGACATTCTTTAGGAGGAATTTTAGTAAACATGTTAGTTACATCGAACGATATGAGTTTATAGTTATCTTGTAAGTGGAGTGCTTTCAACTTTTTGATTAGTTCTCATGAATTTCTAATTGAGTACTGAGATTCATATCCGTAAGTATTGAGTATATTGTTGAGCTTCTTTGCCAATATATTATTAGGAGCATTAACATAAGAGACTACAGGTCTAATTAGTTTCGTTATTTTATGTAATTTAACTGTTTCATATAATTGTGGATAATGAGGATTCTTATGTATGATAGACCTCTTTTCGTAATCATTTAAAAGATAATTTGAATTATTAACAATATCACTTACATTATTAGAAAACTTCTTTGTTGGGTCTGCTTTAAGAATCCAGCGATGTAAAAGTTCTTAAAGCAACAGTTCAATATAAGCTTCAATTTCTGTAGAATCAACAGCTACAAAAACTTTAATTTGATTCGGATTTTCTATATTTCATTTATCATAATATGTTTGTGCCTTTCTGTTACTATTATGTTCAGAATATCCAGAGATAGGAAAAGAAGAAAAGCGTCTTTTATACTTGAGATATCAGAACTGTGATTTGTAAGGCCTAGAGCATGTCTCCGAATATTCATGTATTCATCTTCTAAGTCACTCGATGTTTCCTCATTGATAACACTATCAAACTCTGGATCATCACTTTCAAGTATACGTAACATCTCATCGTCAGTAAGCCCCTTGCGATTGTTTGTAAATAAAAACTGACTCATTTTCAAAACGATGTACCCTACTCGCGATATCACAAGAGACTTACCCGAATATTCAAGTCTAAAAATTATATCGCAGTGCGGGGAATCCCCCATTTGAACTGGTAATATATATTTTACATTTATATTGGTAAATTCACTGTGAGTAAACAAACGTTAAATGTATGGGATTTTCCGATTTTACTAACAGTTACCGGGATTATTTTATCGGACGTTAAAGGCTGACCGGGGTCTGAAGAGATCCCTGGAATATAAAACTATTTTTTGTTTATACCAGCCAATAAAAACTACTAAATACATCATATTCTATCAAAATAATTCATAAACTGCAGCTAGATGAAAGATCAATGTTTGGAAAATTTGCGTTTGCAAAGATACAGCAAAAACATACGTCATGGGATACAAACGGACCCCGGCCAGTCCTATGAAGGTTAAATAAAAAATTGATGTGCTAGAGCATTTTACAAATGTTGATTTTAAATCCTAAAAATTGGGGTGGAAAGTGTCCACTGACTTACCTTTTTATTTAAACAAACATTTATTTTGCAGGTGATTTAAAACCGACATAATGCTCCAACTACTGCTGATTGTATCCGTTTTGGTTGGCCTGTTTTATTATTTTTTCGTCCGACCTATGAGCTACTGGAAGAGATTGAATGTTAGACAGACCAAACCATTATGGTTTTTTGGAGACAGTTGGGGTACTGTTTTCAGGATGCACAGTTTTTTAGATTTGATGAAATACGTTTATGATGCTGTTCCTGGGGCAAGGTATAAAATGCTCATTTTATATACTTGTATAAAACTGATATTAAAAATAAAAATTTTAAGGTATTCCGGGATGTATCAATTCTCAATTCCGACGCTACTAATCAAAGATCCGGAACTAATCAAGCAAGTATGTGTCAAAAATTTTGATCATTTTACGGACCACAGAGGTGCCGTTCCAGAGAAAGCTGACCCGTTATTAGGGAAAAACTTATTCTCGTTGAAAGGTGAGCAACTCAATTCGAAATACTAATTATTCTTAATTGGTTATTTCTGTCAGCATAATCATGTCGACTATCTAATTTTTCATACTTAAAAAACCCATTCTATTAAAATTTGTCGAAGTTGTTAGGAATGCCATTTTATATTACATTGGGAGTAGGCAATTTTTTTACTTGGTTACAAAAATGTTTTTTCAAAATGTAATCAGAAAGAGAAAATAAATATATGTCACCTACGCCATTGCCCTTAGGGGGACAATATATTGTGCTGACCAAGTATTTATATCATTGTAGAATTGCTTAGTTTGTGTTTGCTACGAGGTTATTTAAATTCATGTTTATAATAAAAATATCAGTCTTGTATTTGAAATTGTTGTATTAGTTTGTGTTAGAAATGAAGTTAATTTTTAAAAAACACGGTTTCAATTAATTAAAAGTTAAGTGGCGCAGTCAGTAGGATAGTCAATCGAAACTTAAAGCATATAACATTCGGTTCATTTCTACGATTTATTGACTATTCGAACAAGTGAATTTTGATTATTGTAACTCTTAGTTGGGCGAACTGAGTAACTCAACTAAAAAATCTGTGTTGGGCGAAGAACCGGAAGAATGATGAGGAGATTGGTTGTTCCTGTGCAGTCCGAGCCAATGGAAATGATCTTCGTTCTATTACTGTAAGTGTTTTTATGTCATATAGAGGGAATATTAATTATTTTTCTGATACATCTGACGATTCTGACTGAAATTCTGATTCAAATAATTCAAATTCAGGCTCAAACTATTTTAACACTAAAATAAAATTAACTTTAGCATCACCAAAACATTTTCCCATAAATAATTTCAATAAAATGGCTACTCCACAAATACCTATTTTAAAAAAAAAATATCTGGATATGATACCAGAATTTGATGGAAACAATGCATTACTTCCTAGGTTTATTGAAATTTCAGAGAAATTAGTGAGTAAGTTTTATAATACTGCAGATGTAGGGGATTTTCAAAATGAATATTTGATGTCTAACATCTAAGCAAAAATAAAAGGTGAAGCAGCTTCTTGTACTATAAGAACTTGGGAAAACCTGAAAGATGCACTTCTTAATACTTATGCTGATAAAAGAGATATTTACACATTAAATATAGAACTTTCAGAAATGAAACAAGGTAATGAAACGCCTTTCGAATTTCATAATGGAATTCAACATTTATTGAATCTTCAAATTTCTCATCTCATCACACATTCCAATGTGAATGAACATTTAATTTTAGGAAATTACTTTAAGAATTTGGCACTCAGAGTATTGCTACGCGGTTTAAAAGAACCTTTAGGTACATTAATGCGTACAAAAAATCCAGAAAATTTAAATATTGCTTTAAGTGTTCTTACAAATGATTTTCAAGTTTATATGACCCAGAATAATCATCTAAAAATTATTTTTTCAAATTTAAATACACAAAATTATTCGTTTAAAAATAAAACCAAATTCCAAAATAACGTGGCACATAGGCAGCCACCTCCTAAGCCAAATTCTATGCAGAATTATCAACACACTAACCGAAATCCCCCATCAAACCCCCAAAATCGTCCATCAACTTCTTATAATTCTTCTAATAGGAATAATACAAGTTTTTCTAATAATGGTGTTCAAACCTAATCCAAATCAAAGATTCTCAAATCCAACTCCAATGAGTATGTCTACCAGAAACACACCTAGACCCCAACCTCAAAATTATCAAAATAGGTTCCAACACAATCCTAATCAACCTAGAAATTTTATCTCGGAAGAACTCCATAATGTAGACGATTCCGATTGTACTAATGATGAATCCGATAATTTTTTAGAGATACCAGCCTCGGAACCAAATCGAACATTATCGAATTATTGATCTTAAATAATTCAGAAAGTGTGTTACCCTATATAATTTTCCCAGAACAAAATCTAAAAGTTTTGATTGATACTGGTAGTACAAGATACTTTGTGACACCAGCTGTAGCTGAAAAATATTTCAAAAAATCTTATGTCAAAAAACCATTCCATGTAAAATCTGCCTTTGGTAGCAGTCAACAAAATTTCTGTACTTTTATTCCAGTCCCAAAAATGTTTAATTACAGGAAACCGCGTAATTTAGAATATTGCGTTTTCAAATGTCACGATCATTGTGATTGTTTGTTAGGATTAGATAATTTAAAAATACTCAATGCAATTATTGACTTAAGTAATAATTTGCTTATGACTACTTATAATCAAATTAAAATGAATTACTTTGACATTGAAACTGGGTCCACGAATTGTATAGTAGTGCATCCATGTTGTGAGCAAGTAATCAAATTAAATATTGAAAATGTAAAAAAATGGTAATGTAATTATACCATATACACGAATTGGGAAATTAGAAATCCCGGAATGTTTAACAAAAGTTGAAAATAATATAGCTTTATGTACAATTTAAAATCCTTCAGAATCCAACTTTCGAGTAGATTTAAGCCCTTCTATTAGTGTTGAGACATTCGATGAATACGAACAAGCCCTGAACCCAAATTTTAATAATATTTATTCTGAAAATGTTGAATTTGATGTTTCGAAAGCTAGCACTGAACATATGAATTCCGAAGAGGCACAATCTGTATTAAAATTAGTTCAAGAGTATAGTGATCTTTTTCATGTTGAAGGAAATCAGCTTACCTTCACAAGTAAAATAAAACATCACATTGAAACTTCTAATGAAATACCTATTTATTCAAAATCATACAGATATCCTGAGATTCGCCGAACGGAAATTCAGAAACAAATTCAAAAAATGTTAAATGATAATATTATTGGGCCGTCCAGCTCTCCGTGACCGAGCAATATCTGGGTAGTTCCAAAGAAGCTAGATGCTTCTCAAAAGCCAAAGTATCGACTCGTTGTTGATTATCGAAAACTGAATGAGATCACAATTGGAGATCGATATCCTTTGCCAGATATTACAACGTTACTAGATAAGCTTGGACGTTGTCAATATTTTACAACATTAGATCTCGCTTCTGGTTTCCATCAGATCGAGATGGCTGAAGAGGATATTCCGAAAACAGCCTTTAATATTGAAAATGGGCACTATGAATATGTGCGCATGCCCATGGGTCTGAAAGGGGCTCCCGCAACCTTTCAAAGGGTCATGGACAATATCCTAAGAGGTATACAGAACGAGAAATGTTTGGTTTACCTTGATGATATAATTGTGTTTAGTACCAGCTTACAAGAACACATCACAAATTTAAAAGAAGTATTCAATAGATTGAGAGATTCTAATTTTAAATTACAAATTGATAAAAGCGAATTCTTGCGAGAAGAAGTTGCATATCTGTGACATCTTGTCACGCCAGAAGGTGTTAAACCGAACCCAGATAAAATTTTAGCTATTCAAAAATTTCCGATACCAAAAAATTCAAAACAATTAAAAGGATTCCTAGGACTCCTAGGGTATTATCGAAAATTTATAAAAGATTTTTCAAAATTGACAAAACCATTAAATATTAGATTGAAAAAAGATGCAATTATCAATGTAAATGATTCAGATTATGTCGAATGTTTTGAAATGTGTAAAAATCTGTTGATAAATGAACCAATACTTCAATATCCAGATCTTACAAAACCCTTTAACCTTACCACAGACGCCAGAAATTATGCTTTAGGTGCTGTTTTAAGTCAAGGCAAAATAGGCTCTGATTTACCTGTGGCTTACGCCAGCAGAACCTTAATTGATTCAGAATGCAACTATTCGGTAATCGAGAAAGAACTTCTTGCCATAGTTTGGGCAGCGAAATACTTCCGCCCGTATCTTTTTGGCAGAAAATTCACAATAGTTACCGACCATTAACCAGTTCAATGGTTATTCTCACTTAAAGATCCAAGTTCAAAGCTTGTCAGATGGCGCTTGAAACTTGAAGAATATGATTATGATATCGTATACAAAAAAGGTGCTTCAAATACCAATAGCGATTGTTTGTCCCGAATTTTAATAAATATTAATGAAACTGAATCACAAGAACCCCAGTGTTCTAAAAATTTGTTAGTTTATATGGACAAATTTGATAAAAAACTCTCATCATCTCCCGATGATAATAGATCTCTAATAGTTGACACGGATAATGAAAGTAACAATAATGAGGATGATGACGAAGACATCACAGTTCATACAAATGAAGAAAATCCTGTACTCGTTATACCAATTTCAGATTCAGCGATAAATACTGGTAAAAATCAATTAAAATTTACAGAAGTAAATTTCGAACCAGCCATACCCACTACTATCAAACTGTATGAAAATAAACGAAGAATGATTGTACAATTATCAAAAAACAATTTTGAGCAAGATGTCATTAATTTCGTGAAAGAATACGTAGTACCTAAAACTAAATATTTTATTTATTTCGAAGACCCTATTTATGAAAAATTTAGTGTCATACTACAAAATAACTCTCAAGATTCTCAAATTGACTTTATCAAATGTAGTAAAAAATTAATAGACGTTCCTTTGAATGAAGTTAAAGAAGTAATTCAAAATTACCACGAGGGTAAGATTAATCATAGAGGTCTAGATGAAACTGGAAATCAATTAAAAGCTTTGTATTATTGGCCAAATCAAAGAGCATCTATACAAACTTATATAAACGAATGCGAAGTTTGCCAGTTAAGTAAATACGATAGAAAACCAATGAAACCATTTTTAAATGTTACTCCTACAGCGACTAAACCTTTCCAAATTTTTCATTTAGACACGATTACGCTAGAAAATAGTGAATTTCTTACGATAATAGATTAATAATTTTCCAAATATGGTCAAATGTATGAATTAAAATCAAGACAAGGAATAGAAGTAGCTTATGGAATTGCCGAAAGATTCCACTCTACGATTATTGAACACATCAGACTTTTGAATAATCAAAAAGATTTTGAAAATGAGACTATTGAAAATAAAATACTCTATGCATTATTAGCCTATAATGATAGCGTTCATTCTGCAACAAAATTGAAACCTAACGAAATTATTACCGGACACATAGATAGTAATCCACCCTTCAATATAGAATTAGATCGACAAGTAGTTAATAATTATATACAAAATCATGAAGATAAAATGAAAATTTTATACTCGAATTTAAATCACAAATTACAGGAAAACAAATCAAAAGTAATCTCTAAAGCCAATAAAAGCCGAGAAAAATTACCAGATACAATACCCACTAAAGTGTATGTACGTAATAAACAGGCACAAGGTAAAACCAAAAATAAATATAAAAGTGAAGAAATCAAAAGCAAAAATATCCTACTAAAAACAGCAAAAATCGCTGCTAGACACAAAAATACTTCAGAAAATATTCATCTTTCAAACATAAAACGTCCTTTAAAGACTCCATATAAATTAATTTCAGGTTCGTCACCGTCGGAGACGCAACAGTCAAAATAAAAGATGTTACCCATAACTTGGGAATACTTCCCATAAATCTTGGATATGCCAAGCTGCAGAAATCCAGTCAAACTTTCGTTCATTTTCATAATTTAAGTCCACTATTAGTAGAATATAATAAGTTAAGTATACAATATAATCACGTTAAATATAATATGTCCAATAATACATTTTTTCTAACTGAAACAGAGAATATTGTAAATATAATAGAGTACACTAAGAATAGTATAGATGATAAATTTGATAACATTAATATTCATTCAACCTTAGATAGACCAAAGAGAGAGTTAATTAACGGTCTTGGATCAATAGTAAAAACGATTTCGGGAAATTAAATTATGGAACATTTAAAGCAAAATCAAGAAAACTTGCAAACTCGAATTAAAATGCAATATTCTGTTAGTCACCAAATAATTGATAAATTTAATAAGACAATTCAGGACATCCAGTATAATGAAAAAATATTAAGAACGAAAA
This sequence comes from Galeruca laticollis, assembly GCA_963921935.1. Taxonomy (NCBI): domain Eukaryota; kingdom Metazoa; phylum Arthropoda; class Insecta; order Coleoptera; family Chrysomelidae; genus Galeruca; species Galeruca laticollis. The sequence goes on from OY998176.1 coordinate 41,817,107, forward strand.
TCTTTGAGATAAGAGATATTTTAGATTTTCAAGCAAATGCAGAAAATATTATTTATTTGAAACAGCAATTCAACGAACTTCTTATCATATTCAATGTAATCTTAGACGTTGTAGAAGATTCATAAACCTTCTGTGAACATTACATTCAAGTATTATAAAATCTGACAACTTATTTGCAGAGTTGCAAAAAGTGCATTATTACTATCAAACGGAATTACCTTTCGAATTAAAACATAAAAGCATTTTAGAATTTGAAGCCGCCATAGACGTACTTTGTAAAGTAGAAAATAATCAAATACAATATTTTTTATCGATACCTATTAATTATGATATTTTCTTTAATATTTTTTAAATTTTACCTATATCTACAGAAATTGAATCAGAATACGTAACATTAATACCTAATTCAAAATTTTTACTAAAATCAAATAATGTCATTAAACCTCTAAATGACATTTGCACTCACAGCAATATTTTTCAATGTCCTAATCATTTGCAAGACAATAATAATTATGGGTGCAAAGAAAACATACTGCTAGCAGGAAATTCTACATTTTGTCAATATACAAAAATTGAAATAATTAAGAATCAAATTAAAATTATTCCGGAGATAAATCAATTTTTGGCAATATTTCCAGTAGAAGAAAAATTAATCATAAAATGTAAGCAAGAAACTGAAGTGAAAACTCTTAAAGGCATTTATTTAATTGAAAATTCAGCATGTAAATTCATATTTAGAAATCAAGAGTTAATATTTCAACAAAAAACTCTTGGACAACCTTTTGTAATAAATGAACTGAATTTGAAATTAAATCAATTACACGTTTCTCCAATGAAGATTGATTTAAAAAGTTTAAAAATAAAGGATATTCCAAATCAATTGGAAACGCCCATATTTACGGAAAACCATAATTTTCACATTACTAGTATTTGGACTATTCTTCTTTATACAGCATTGATAGTGGCTTTCCTTTGGATCATGTATAAGAGGAAACATTCAGGAAGGACAAGTAAGAGTCATCAGGAGTCAACGGAAGATGGGATCCAGGTTCCAGGCTGTCACCTAAGCCATTGCGCTTAGGTGGACAGTATATTGTGCTGATCAAGTATTCATATTATTGTAGAATTGCTTAGTTTGTGTTTGTTACGAGGTTATTTAAATTCATCTTTATAATAAAAATATCAGTCTTACATTTGAAATTGTTGTTTTAGTTTGTGTTAGAAATAAAGTTAGTTTTTAAAAACACGGTTTCAGTTAATTGAAAATTAAGTTATATGAAAACGTCAATAGTTCTAATCTAATTTATTATAAATAGATTTCTTAGAATAATTAAATATCTAGTTTCAATAGCACTATTTCTAGTGATTTATGCAATCTCGATTTTTGAATTCCCAGAATTGTGTCTCATTTTCATTGCTATTAATTAGAATTGCATTTTATTAAGATGTATTACATCATGATTTCAGTTCTCTTTATTTAGAATCAAGTTTTTTTTCTTATGTTTCAAATTTTGTTGCTTAGTATAGTTAGCGTAAAACATATATTGTAGCAATGTAATCGTCTATCCCTTCAAGTTATTGTAATGTTTCTCTTATTTATTTAAATGTTTTTATTACGGGTGGGATAAATGTATACACACACTTTATGTCTACTAACTTAATTTATTTATTCACTACACTATTCACTAATTTATATTATATACACAGTATATTATTCACTTACATTAATTTATATAAACACTTCACTACTCAGACTATTTACTTGTTCGTTGTTTATATCACGAGATCACTTAAAACTGACTTCTCCCGCTGGTCGGTCCTTTATATATAAGTGCCTTATTTACTAGATAATTCTAGATTGCGGCTTAGACAAAAACGATCGGCTCCCTGGAATATTCTTTTCTTTTCGGGATATTTCTTAAATGCCGGCTCAGTCCTTAAAAGATCTTCGGAAAACATGTCTATAAAAACGGTCACTAAAAATCCCAATAGGCCTTCTCAGAATTCGGCACACTCGTCATTTTTTGAACACCGTTAACATAAGGTTACAAAACTGTACTTATTATCTACTTCGGTGTGCGAGTTCGTAACATTACCCCCTCCTTAAATGGAACTTTTGTGTAGCCGAGACTGGATGTTTGAACCGGCAACTGGTCACATTTTTACAATTTTCGATCTTATGGAAATAACAGGGCACCGTATTCATCGGATACTTATAACGGGGGTTGTAGCTGCAAATTAATATCTGGACACCGGCATCTTGGAAGATCACCTCTACCATGTTTCTGATGACTCGCCAATCCAACTGGTAACTCGCTATCTTAGGCATAGCCAGTTACTTCACGCTGGATTCCAACACATGGTCTCGGAGGTTTCGAAGTGCTTCTCACACATCGCCAATTGTGTTTCAGTCTCAGTGTCTTGCCAAGGGCTGGAATCTGGTCTTCAAGTTTTTCTAGTTGCCCGTACTTCTTTCGAAAGCCGGTTGCCACCCCTCGTGCGTTCTTGATACGGGCGGAGATGTTGTATGCCAGAGAATATTCTTCCGGGAGAGTGAACAAATTTTGTCGTTGTTTTTAAGTGACCCCATAACTAGCTTTCCCAGCACCTCCATACGCGTCCATAAATTCTAGAAGGTAGGTGGTCTCCTTCGAATGGCGCTAGTCGGTTTTGGTGAACTACTTTTGGTTTTCCATTGGGGATAATGCTTATGCGATATATAATATCATTGATCCTTTTCTTGATTAAATATGGACCTTCTCAGGATTTTTGTAATTTTGGAGAAAATCCTTTTCTCCTCGCCGGGTTATGGAAACAAACTTTGTCTCCTTCTTTAAAACCGCCTACTGTGGCTTGCGTGTCATACCGACTTTTCATTCTAACGCTGGCAACTTGAAGATTTGTTCAAACTAATTCATGAATAACGTCCAGTCTTCTTCTCAATTGGATCACGTACTGTTCTCCTGCTAGATCTTTTCCAAGCCTGCAGACAAATTCTAGGTCACAAAGAAGCCTCATTTCACGTCCAAACAGGATTTTCGCAGGTGCTTTACCCGTGGACTCCTTGATGGCAGATCGATAAGCCAATTCAAATAGGGAAATATATTGGTCCCTATCTCTCTGATGGCAGGAAACTACTTTTGGCAGGTCTTTTCCAATAATTCTGTTCATTCTCTCGACCATTCCGTCTGACTGTGGATGTAATGCTGTTGTCGTGGTCTTCTTCATTTCCAACTTGTCGCAAATCTCCTGGAATAGATGACTTTCGTAATTTCTTCCCTGGTCGCTGTGGACTTCCAAGGGCACTCCATAGCGGCTAATAAATTCTTTCACCAATAAATGCGCGACAGTTGTGGCCTCTTGGTTCGGGATAGCGTAAATTTCCACCCACTTTTTGAAATAATCTATTACAACCAGTATGTATTTGCCTTTCGAAAGGGCTTCCAACATTGTACTGTTTTGTAGGTACTTTTCTCTTGCTGTATGGTCCATCACTCGTAGCACAAGTCGTACATTTCTTACACCAGTCCTTCACATCATCGGAGCTCTTCATCCAATAAAACCTCTCACGGATTTGCTGGAGGGTTTCCCTCACTCCCAGATGACCTCCCGATGGACTGGCGTGTTACTCTTGTTCTAAGGATAACTTGCTGTCTCCTCATCTCGGAACCGTAATCGTTTTCAAGGACTCTCTTTAACAGCCCTTCTGCCCTCCTTTAAGGATAATGGAGTCCCGCTAAGCCCAATACGCCTTGATTGTCGGTGAAAATATTGACACTTCTTGTCATGTAGGTCGCCGATTTTCTTTCATCCATTGCCGAATCTGTTTCAGGTAAGGATCATTCCCCTGATCTTCTCTGATCCTAGTGGGCGACCATTTTTCATTAACTACCGTAATTCATGAAACTGCAACTTCTTTAGATTTCGATTTGTTGCAGTGAGAATAGTCTACAAGGCATGACCGTCTAAACAGAGAGTCGGCTTTTCAGCGATTCACATCAACTTGGTGTTCGCCAGTGTCTGATTGCTCCTGTGACTGGAGTTCTTGGGTTGCAGGAGTCTTGGGGCGCTTACACGGACTGTGTACGTGCTCTTGTCTGCCATACCTTTCAACAAGTTAACGATCTAGTCAAGTCTGTCATCGTCATCTTCTTCCTGCATGGTCCTACCTTTGTTGTACCGCAAACCCTTCGTGACTGCTTTGCATTTATGAGGTACTTGGTTTGCAGGAGTCGTAGGACGCTTACACGAACTGCGTGCATACTCTATCTCGCCACAATTACAGCACATGGTTTCCTTCAGATCCTTGTTTACCATACCTTTCAACCAGTAGTTGACGATCTGGTCAAGTCTGCCATCGTCACCTTCTTCCTGTTTGGTCCTACCTTTGTTGTATCCCGAAGCCATCGTGGCTGCTTGATACTCAAGTGAAACTGTGAATGCGTCAACTAATGTTTTGGAATGGGCTAAACGAGGCGTCATCTGCATATCGGGGTCACGTAAGCCATCAGTAAAAGCCTGGATGCCCAGATATTTCATCATGTTCTCTGGTGCTGATGGATAAGCATATCGAACTAATCGGGCAATATCCATTTCGTACTCTTGAAGGGATTTATCACGTTTCTGCCTTCGGTGCTTCAGCAGGGATTGGTACAAATGTTCGTGACCGTATCGCATGTTCAACCTCTTCTTCAGCTGCTCAAAGTCATTCGTTCCTTCCAGAGGTTTTGTCTGAAGTACGTCTAAGGCATCTCCCCGAAGCGCTATAGTTAAGTTCACCGCTTTCTCCCTCTAGCAGCTGCTTCAAACTGTTTTATGTAATTGCCAATGTCTTCCAACTTAGGTACTGTTTCTGGCTTGCAAGGTTTCGTTTGCACGGTCTTCTTTTCTTCCTCTTCCTCTTTTATTTTCGTCGTCAGCAACAATGTCATTTTTCATTAATAAGATATCGGCAGAAAGTTTTTCCATGTTAGCCGAAATATCGTTCTTTATAACAGAAATATCGTTTCTTACATTAGTTGAAATCTTTCCATCCATGGCAGAAATCTTCTCGTCCATGTTAGCAGAAATTGACGAGATTAAGGTGGAAGCCTCGTCATTGAATAAAAATGTTTCTGGATCCAAGCCGTCACTCACCAGTGCCCCTTTGAGTCTTTTTACTAACTCACTCTTCTAACCGGATGTTTCTAACTCGCGATTTACCAATTCTGCCTTCAGCTCTGTCACTTTCAGGTCACTAAGTCTCTTGGCCATTTTTACGTTGCAATTTATTTATATTACCACACACCTGACACAATTGTAATGTTTTTCTTATTTATCTAAACGTTTTTATTACGGGTGGGGTAAATTTATACACACACGTTAGTCTACAAACTTAATTTATTTATTCACTACACTATTAACTAATTTATATTATATACACAGTATATTCACTTACATTAATTTATATACACTTCACTACTTAGACTATTTACTTGTTCGTTGTTTATATCACGAGATTACTTTATAAAACTGACCTCTCCCGCTGGTCGGTCCTTTATATATCAGTGCCTTTTTTACTATATAATTTTAGATTGCGGCTTACACAAAAACAATCAGCTCGCTGGAATATTCTTTTCTTTTTGGGATATTTCTCAAATGCTGGCTCAATCCTTGAAAGATCTTCGGAGAACAAGCCTAGAAAAACGGCCACAAAAAGTCCCAATAGACCTTCTCAAAATTCGGTGCGTCCACCATTTTTTCAACACTATTAACATAAGGTTACAGGACCGTACTTAGTATCTACTTCGGTGTGCTAGTTCGTATGTTGCGGAGCTGAACTCTGAAAGGTTTTAATATTTTGTTTACTTACCAATTTGTTACGTAATTGTTTAATCGGAAAAGAATAACAAAAAAAAGAAATTTTATAACAATGAATAAAACAATTCTTTAAAAATAAATATTATGTCAACTCCTGTTTGTCACTACTATATAAGTAACATGAAAAATATATTAAACTTAATTAATGTTATTCCAAAAATTCTATCAATCCCTCTCCTATATCATCTGCTTCAATATCACTATCGTCTTGTAAATCAATAATAAATTTATTTCTTCCATTAATATGGACTTGCCCAATATTCTTATACTCAACTTCAATTTTGATTACTTTTTTAATCTCTGTTTTAATTATGCCCAAATTAACTCAAAGGGATTGAAAATACAAAAATAAGGAGGAAGCTTCACTATAGAGTGACCATGTTGTTCAACAATACTCTCTAGGGCGTATAATTTCTTTGTATGTAAAACATCAATCAGTTACTGATTTGTATAAGAATTTTCAAAGTACAAATTATTATCCATGAAAAGATTTTGTTCTTTGGTCTTCTTGTAGCTTTTATTTGGTATTTTATTGAGCTGTCATGAATGATAAGAAGCGTTGTCAGGAACTACAACACTATTTAGGATCAATATAAATTCAAACCATGTTCTTTTGATAGTCAACGTAGCAATCTTCCATTTTTTTCCACATATTTTTAATATGTGGGAACCCATTCTTCATTTTCACTGCAATGCACAATAATAAGTCTAGATCCTTTGTTTGCAGGCATTGTTGGCATACAAATGTTTGACCCATCAGTCCACCCTTTCTTAATCGTGTCGTGTGCATCATACCAAGTGTAATAACTACGGATGTGTTCACCGCTGTCACCAGTGTAATAAAGTAGTTTTACTATTCATTGTCACCACTCTAACAAGTGGGTAGTTCCGGTGTAATGATTCTATGGTTTGAAGAAAAAAAAACAATGTCACCGGTAGATGGGTTCGGTTCCTGTATTATCTCGCTGATTGTAGTGACCGGAAGGATCCTACTGTATACTCCTACCCTAAAAAAAAATCATTGCAGCGTGCTGTCACCAGTGCCTCACGGCACAAAAATTGTAGAACCAGGAACTCTCCCTGCGGGATTACCTCGAGGGAGGGGTTGTTCCAGGCTTGAGCGATCAAGGATGTCGTGGGGCCCCTTGGGCTTATACAGGGTGCCAAGCCCGAGTTCGTAGTGCAGGTCCCTCCTATTTGACGGGCACGGGGGGGGTGAGGATGAGGTTATGGAAATAAATTGAGAGGTTAAAATACGTAAAACATATATTACAAAATAAAAAAAAGAAAGGAAAAATTATTAAAACCCTATACGCACGTTTTTCAAAAGAATATTACATGTGGCTTTCTCCTGGTTCCTAGGATAGCCTACGTAACATACCCTACATAAACAAGAGGCCGACAACTGATATATATTACAAAGAAAAAAGGACGGGAAGTTCTTTACCCCCTCTTTCCAGCGTTAATTTCACTTCTCGCAGAGAGTGAAGCAATAAAACTATTAGAAATACCCTATATATCAGATAAAAATTCAGAAAAATCATTTATGAAGACAGGATTTACTATGATCCCTAGTGAAGTATAAATATTTCTATGTTATTATCAGAATAGGATTAACTATGACCCTTAGTAAAATATAAATATCTTTGCGCCACTATCAAAATTCTAAAATAAGATTAACTATGACCCTTAGTAAAATATAAATAATCTTTGTGCCACTATCAAAATTCTAAAATAAGATTAACTATGACCCTTAGTAAAATATAAATAATCTTTGTGCCACTATCAAAATTTTAAAATAAGATTAACTATGACCCTTAGTAAAATATAAATATCTTTGCGCTACTATCAAAATACTAAAATGAATATATATATTATATATAGGCTGAATAAGATACCGATTACAAATGTCAGTAAATGTGGGGCGCTGATATATATGAAACACCAGATATGACCAGGAAAATACTATGGGGTTCCTTCCCTATCTTATGGCATCCGTTTAAGTCAAAGGAAAAAAAATGAAATATCACAGTTCAAATGCACAATATAATAAAATAGTTGTACGTTAAAAACTTACGTTTTGGATTATCACCCGTCGCACAAACTGCACACTATTACTGTTGGGAGGGTGAGGGCCCGTCAATACTTAGACTTGCCTCACCGGGGGAGAGATACTTTCTTTCTCCCTCTGATTCCTCAAAATCTTTCGTTTTTTCATTTCCCAGTTTCACCTTGCGTGAAGGTTAGTTTTCCATATCATTGTTTATGTTTGTAGTAAACAAACCTGACCTGTTCGTAATCTAATATGTTTTGATAACCTTGTTTTTGTTTGTGTTATTTACTTTAGCTGGGGTCGATAATTAATAATTAATTTGAATTAAAAAGGATCCGTCTACATAGGGCGTTCCCAAAATTTATGTCATATCCTATGTTTATTACAAATAGACAATTGGCCGGTTTTCTTCTCTATACTTAGTTACTTTTCTTTTTGCTTTCTATGACTGTTTGACGTTTATTAATCATTTTGAATTTGAATCCCAATTTTTTAATCCAGTTTTCAATAGTTTTCTTACAACCATTTACATTTCGGCCGGCATTTGCCAATTTATTTCTTATTGTTTCAATCGTAGGTAACCGATTACTTTTGTAACAGTCATATATGGTGGTTATCACAAATTTTATTACGGACAAATCTAAAGGTTTGATCAATCCCTTATCACATCGCTTCTTGCGTTCATAAGGCCCATTCTTGGCTATTTTACGTATAGTTGACAGGGAAATTTCTGTTACATCAGATACTGCTTGCATTAATTGTGTATGTTCATTGAAACCAAACTTTTCCCGAGAAATATAATTGATGTACTTACCCAAATTCCTCAGAAAATACTACACTATTTCTTGATGTCAGACTACCAACTGAAAAGTGGACACCCACAGATATTAGTTATAGTTCAGTGGAAGATATGAATAATAATGAGTTATTTGGAATATATATTTCTAATTATACTTTATAAAACGAGATATGAGGTAATATTAATTGTCTGATGTTAAGTTTAAGATGTTTTCAAATATAATATATTATTGTGTAAAGCAATTTATTTTGTTCTATACATTAACGCCAAGTATCTTAAAAAGTAGCATGGCGCTCCATAATTGCGGATTAAAAATAATCGTTAGACAGTCGATAAATGTTGAAATTATAATATTAAATGAATTTATTGTCAACTGAGCATTTAAAATTATAATATTGACTGGACTATGATAATATCTTCCAAACGAAAAGGGACAGCGGTGGAATTCTGAGAACATCTGTAAGATCTATCAGCCGAAATCTGTAAGAGTTACAGGAAATGCTATTCTAACCTTACCTGTTACTTACAAATACCTTACAGATTCGTGAATATTCACGGGCTAGACATCTGACACTGTAAGCAGTACAGGGTGTGGTACAGAGCGTTGTATTATTATTATTATCATTTTTCGTGTATTATTAGTTAAAACGTGTAGAGTTTCTAGTTTTTTTGTGATTTTTAAGTGATTATTAAGTATTCAAGTGAACATCATTGACATTAATATGAACGGACAATTAAATATTTTCGCCGGTATTCTGTTGGAAGAGGATGAGAATCGGTTTATACATATTTTTTATGGTATTATTATAAAATACTCTTCCCATTTTTCCAGAAATCATATGAGAATCAAACGAAAACATTTAAGGGATCAATTAAATCCGTTTGATATGCCCGACAGGCATTTTAGACAAATGTTTTGGTTGGACAAAAATAGTCTTAATTCATAATTTAAGACCTCATGTTATGGAGAATAATTTAAGAATTCCCTTTGTAGTGAAAATAATAATAATTAATTCACAGCATTTTTACAATGCATTTAAATAGTTTTTTTAGGTTTTTGCTATTCTAAGCTTTCAGAATGATGTTGGCTTGGATAGCAATTAGCCTGACATCTATGAGTAAAGTCATTTCACAAGTATGTGAATTGATTGTTCAAATAGTAATGAGGACTTACATAAAATTTCCTGTAAATGAGGAACAAAAAATTCCGTAAAACATGGGTAAGTTCAATAAGTAGCTAGTAGTGAACAAAATGTGTGATCTTTTTTTACAGGTTTATGAAAAATATAATTTTCGTGGAATTGTGGGTGCAATTACCCTTTACCCACCATATGTTCATATAAACAGAAAAGGAAAACATTCTATTAATGTCATGCTGGTAAATATGGATAATATTCAGTTACCCTTTTATATGAGTTATTTAAACATTTGTAGATATCGAATTCGAATTGCAAAATAATAGGATGTTCAGCTAGATACCCTGGCTCAGCTCACGGTGCAGAAATTTGGAGTACCAGTTCAATTCAAGCTCATTTACTCTCCAAATATCTGAGAGGGGATACAAGTTCCCGTTTAATAGGTAAATTACAGTATGTTAATTAAACAGAAACATCATGTGTTATTTTTTAGAAGACAGTGGTTATCCATTGGAACCATGGCTCATCACTTCTTTCCATAACCCTCGAGATGAGGGTGAAGGAGCTTTTAACAATTTATTGGTGTCAAGCAGAAATGTCATTGAGCGCACCAATGGCATATTAAAAGGAATATTCAGATGTCTTTCTAGACATCGAATACTACTTCATCACCCCAGAAAAGCAGCTAATATAATTTATGCTAGCTGTATTATTCATATTATTGCAATAGATGCAAATTTGGAAATTGCAGAAGATAATATAGAGTACCCTGAAGACAATAGTATATCAAAATAAATCTATGAATTGATGAAAAAATTAATATTAATTTTTTAGTTAATATTGTATCAAGAATACTCAAATTCTGGTAGAATTACTAGAGAAAAGTATATTGAAGAAAATATTTTAAACCAATAAATATTTTATTAAAATATGCCAGTCTTTTTATTCAAATAGACAAATAAAACACAAAACATTTTCAAACACAACAAGAAACATTTTTATAAATAAATAAAAACAAGTTTCTCTAACAAACTTCGAAAATAAAATATAAAACGCTAATTCTTGATATTACTTAACTTTTATAAGAACACTGTGGTAAAAAACTTTGGTACTAAACTACTGAACATAGAAGTAATAAATATATAACACACTTAACACTATATTGACAACGAATTGATTTGCGATACGGTATGTAAATCCCAGCAGTCTTTTAAGTGAAAAAATATTATTTAATTTAAAAATGAAATTCAGGATGTTGAAATTTGAATTTTCTATTTTAACCTTCCTCGACTGGCGTGAACTTTTTGTGATCCACGACTGGCTGCGGACTGTGACTCCGCATACTAGATTCAGGGCCATTACAGATCTGTTTGTAACTATATTTGTTTATTTGAAATAAAACATCAGAAATAATTGAACAACATTTATTTTTAAGTTTAAAAACCAATAGGAACATAATTTTTGACATTATTATAAATTAAAAAATATTACTATCTATAAAACTAGCTACTCACAAAACCTTAAATCAAAGTATTTATTGAAAAATTCAGAGAAATACTTATGTACACTAAAAACTATTCGCTGTGACATTCTGAACATATAGGTATTAAATGTTTCAAGCACAAAAACTTCCCACATGTTATGCACGAAAAACGCGTTGGTCGATTTTTTCTCCCGTCGCAGATGCTACAGCGACTTCTTAACAACAGGTACAATAGCATTATCTATGTTAAGAATTTCTTCAATTCTTGATTTTATAGTTCGCGGAATATTAGAAATCGTTGCGCGAACACGCATGTGGTTCTCAACCAACTCAAAAGACAACAAGTGCAAAAAATTTCGGCGTGTTATATTTTTATCTACATTCTGTAGATTGTACAGCACCATTGAATTTATTCCAGCCATATTCAGCATCGAATAAAAGATAACCATTGGCCACCTACGTGTGTTTCTAGCACAATTGTATTCTGTACACATTTTGTCTCAACCCCACCTTTTGTGTCATTATAGTACATAATCATTTCAGGCTTGCCCGTTATTTGGGATATCTTGTCATCGTGATGAAGGGTTGATACTAGTGGCACATTTTTTTTTCTTTCAGGGATATAGGACACCAATGTAATGTAATTATTATAGCCAAACATACTTGATCCTATTGGCCTTGTGGGGTTGGAAAATTCTAGAGGTAACTCTCGTCCGTTTTTCCTTATAGTGCCCAAAAACGTTAGTTTGTAATCATTATATAAAGTGGTTATTAGCGGGATACTAGTGAACCAGTTATCGCAAGTTACATTTCGCTTTGAATTTATAATTGGCTTTACTAGTCTTTTCACTACGGCAGATGCAGAATTGTCAGAAGCATAGGGTCCATTTGGTTGTGTTCCAGCATAAACTTCCAAGTTGATCGTATAATAAGTTTTGGAGTCAACGGTAGCATACACTTTTTAACCATACTTATTCGGCTTGCTTAGAATGTATTGTCGAAAAGCACATTTTCCACGGAAAGCCTCCAATCTTTCATCGATTGTGATATTATGAAATGGTGTGTATGCAGATTTACACTTGTCAGCAGATGAATCAAATGTATTCCTGATTTGGGCCAGTTTATCTATTTGTCTTCTTTCCGCACGAGTATCTATGTCATCAAATCGCAAATGCTGAAGCAAAAACATAAAACGAAATTTCGACATTGTGAGTCGAAATAGCTCAACACCGGTTCCTGTGTTGTTCCATAGTTTATCTACACTTAGGCGACCTGACTTTAGTACCCAAGCTAAATGAAGTAAACCTATTAGTGCTTGAATTTCAGCAAGGTCTGTTTCCTTTGAATTTCTCTCACCGGAATATTTTTCTGAATTTTTCTGAATATGTTGATTGGTATACTTGACGATCGTTCCTGAAATTGGCAAGTCTAAAAAGTGTTTCCAAATTTCAGATGCGCCTTTCAAATGTTTTGCTGCTGCCTTCGGTCCTGGAAGACGTGTGATTATATTTTCCGCTCGAGTCCTGCTTGAATGAGGAGCATGTTTTGACCATTCAGTTAATTTATCTTTACCAACAAAGAATGGTCCCACTGAAACTTCCTCCTCTATTTCAGCATCGGATATTTTCTGCTCTGTATCTGAGTGCAATTGTTGAGTTTCTAACACGTCCTCTTCATAATCGTCTTCATCATTTTCATAAATCTCTTCCTGTTCCTCATCCTCCGCCAGGCATTCTAACATTAGTTTATTCCATCTTTCTTGTTATTTTTCATACGTATCCATTCGAAAAAAAGTAAAAAAAATAATTTAAATGGAAAAAACAAAAATCGCGTGCCCTGTAGCTTGGCGTTTTTTGAATTTCAAAGTTTTGACAAACAATTTATAAACCTTGACCACGAAAACCCCCAGAACAATCGCACACAAATAGCGTAAGAGATACCATGTATTCATCTGTCATTTGGCACCGCCATTTAGAATTTCTACATTTTATAAAAACATATTCATCAACATCGGACACTCCAAATATCAATTTTAAATCAACAAAATATGTCGGCCATATTGGCGCCGACATATTAAATGTTGGCACACGACTCATAAAAAAGGTCAGCATTACACAGTAAAACAAAAAGATATGTTACTTACCTTCAATAATGTATAAAATACAATTATTAATAGACAGGTCAAAAGTGGATTTAACTACTAGATGCGGACACTCGCGCCGCATTCGTTTGTAACAAGAAAACAAAAACAACCACTAGCTTCAAACTTTCACAGAACACTACTATTATGATGCTCCAAGAATACTGAAACGCTTTAATTCGAGGAGTGGGGGGCTTAGAAGTAAGCGCTAAATAAAACGACTTGCGGGCTGAGAGTCCGCGCGCCAGTCGCGGAAGGTTAAATTACAAATTTTGTTTGAGCAATTTAATTTTCTCTTTTTTCAATTCCACATAATTATTTGACAAATTTTCAAAAAATTTAACTAGCTTCTCATTTGTTTCCATGAGATTTCCAGTATTTTTGATTAAATTTACTGAGAGAATACCTAATGGTTTGGTTTAATACCTTTTAATATTCTCCTGTTTTTGTTGCTGGTCGTTATTGCCCTGTGTGTGTTTATTGTTATTTTCTATTTTATTTTATGGTTCTGTATAAAAGATTTCATAACTTTGGTTTACTTGATCACTTGTGCTCGGCTCACAAATTATGTCTGATTCACAAATTGGGTTCTGTTGAAATTCGGGATTATCAATGCCTTCATACATTACTTGCACCCGCTACTGCAACCTTTCCCAAAACCGAAAGGCTTCTTTCCTCTAAATTATTCAGAGTAATGTTGCTCTGATGTCCTCCACCTGTTCCAATTGACAGGGCTTTAATTTTTCTATATCTCGATTTTGTGACATTCTTCCAATCCAAAAATCTCTAAAAATTAACGAATGTGAATATAAAAAGCAATGTAATTGTATATACTTTTCTTTCCATCTACTACTCTTCGACAGAAAGAGAAGGGCCTTTTCCAAGGGCATTTAATTACGCCACTAGTCCTTTCCATTTTTTTTATTAAATAATTGGGATCTAAAGTAGGGTTCATAGTATTACTGCGAAAAATGTAAAAATTTAACTCCAATTGTTCTGGAGACGTATTTTTGGCCCTTTTTCTTTTTACACCTTGCGTTCTACAGAATACGTATATTTAAATAAATATATAACATGTTTAATATAGTATTACAGTAGTACTTACGCAATTCTTCATTACAAATTGTGAAAATATCAATTAGTATTAAAGTTTACCAGTTCGGTACACACACACAGTTTTTAAATAGTTTTAATGGTTTGGAGGTTATAATTTTGATATTATAAACAGAAGTGAAGTTGAAACCTATAAAGTAAAGATCTGTTACTATGACTTACAGATTTGGTTCCAGAATAGCAAATTTTCAAAATCTGTAAAAGTTCAAGTTACAGATCCTATATTTTACAGATTCTGTAGCTTATAGGTAAATTCTCAGAATCCCAACATTAAAGTTCGCAACATATCTTTTAGGTCAACGATACTCAATGCTAAAGGCTTTTATCCGATACTGTGACTAAGTGAAGTTGCACACGCCATAAAAACATTATTGATACTTTTCTTAAATTATGTGAATAATTTATTATTTAAATGTATTATTTATATGAAGTTAAAGTACATAAATTTTTTTCCAGGTCAAAGATGGCGCGATATGAGACCACTTGTCAGTCCTACTTTTACAAGCAGCAAAATGAAAGCAATGTTTCTTTTAATGTCTGAATGCGGTCAATCTTTTAGCAAATTTTTTTTGGATAAGAATGAGGATAGTATAGAACTTGAAATGAAAGATACTTTCTCCAGGTTTACTAACGACGTAATTGCTACGACGGCTTTTGGGGTTAAGACAGATTCTCTAAATGATCCCGAGAATGAATTTTTCATGATGGGAAAAGATGTTACAAACTTTACATTTTGGAAAACCATGAAATTTCTTGCATATATAACCTTACCTAAGATGTGTGAAGTAAGATATTATTATTTTTATTATATACCAGAATTTATGGATCGAAGAGATCCTTGAAATTCAACAAAAAAATTATTGACAACCATTCAGAAAATACTATTTATTCATTTTTTTATGACATGGAATATAAACGGGACGAACCCAAATACTGTATTTACAAGTATATAATTAATAAAATATAGACTGATAATTATAAATATTGAATCATTATCATTATAAAATTAAAACGCAGCTTTATCACTCAAATACAGCTTTTTTAGCTTACTACAAAAAGTGAAAAATTTATCATGAAATATATCAATATCAGCGTGGTTACGAACTGAGTTAAATGATTTACAAAAACTATGGAGAGGAGAAATTAGATAATCATTGTTAGCACTGAAATTAATATAAAAAAGTTTGAAATCTCTTGTATCATAGGCCGGAATATTGAATCTAATGAGGCTGGTAATCTCGTTTGAGTCAATAAGATTATTAACAATTTTATATACAAATTTAATATCGTTTATTTGACGTCCATCTTCCAGGGGAATTAAACTGAAGTTCCGCCTAACTGAAACAATATTATCCTTAGGAAACAACTTCTTCCTGCGCTAAATGTATTCTGGATATGCAGCAATAGTAACAGTATAATCAACAATCAGCTGGTAAGACGTTTCATAGCGATGCTGCAGATATAAGCGAAAAGTCTGATACTGACCCAGGTTCTGATGAAGAACCAACTAACAACCCAGACCATCCCTCCACTTCCGGTCAGGCGTCAACCACATGCGATCAAATGCGTGTGGAATTACCAACAGTTGCGTCTATCTGTGACAGAACTGGAGTTTCAGATAGGGTTGCTGCTGCTATTGTAAGTGCAGTTCTTAAAGATGTTGGAATGATTACAGATGTTGATAAAAGTAAAGTAATTGATAGAATGAAAATTCGAAGAGCGAGGTACAAGAATCGAAAATTGTAAATAGATTTAACCAAATTAATGAGAACAAAGGATTATTTTTTGATGGTAGAAAAGATAAAACAATTTTGCAAGAAAAAAAAGGGACAAATTCTACAAGAAAATTATTGTCGAAGAGCATATTCCATTAGTAGAAGAGCCAGGTTCATTTTTTCTCGGACATGTAACTCCAGCTTCTGGAATAGGCGAAGCCATAAAAAATAGCATCATAGAGTATTTTAATGGTAACAATAGTTTGGATTCATCCAGTTTAACTGCTATCGGATGTGATGGAACGGCAACAAATACAGAAGTTAATAATGGTGTACTTGCTTTGATGGAAAAAAACCTAAATAGACCACTACACTGGCTGATTTGTTTGTTTCATGATAATGAGTTGTCTTTGCGTCATCTTTTTGTGAATTAGATGGGAAAAAAACAGGTCCTAATGAATTTGCAGTTGTAATAGGAAAGCAGCTTGAATAATGTCATGAGCTTCCAGTGGTTAACTTTTCTACAATACAACACAACCTTCCTGATCTTGAATTAAAAAAAGATTTAAGCACAGACCAAAAATATTTACTTGAAATGTGCATTGCGATCTCAAGTAGTGAATGTTCTCAAGACCTCTCCTCAAGAAAACCAGGAAAGTTGGACCATTCACGACGGCTCACGTTAGCAAGTCGCATACTTCGATTATATGTTGGAACAGAGAATCCCTCCGACAACCTTAAAACCTCAACAGAGTATGTCGTGAAGGTGTATGCCCCCATCTGGTTTCATATTAAACTCAAACCATCATGTGTAAATGGTTCCAAATATTTATGGAGACTGATCAAATTCTCTCGTTACTTTTGTGAACAGCATCGAAATATACTTGATCCTGTCATTCAAAGGAATGGTTACTATGCTCATCCTGAAAATGTGCTTCTTTGTATGTTATCTGATGAAAGGAAACACGTAAGAGAGCTAGGTCTTCGCAAACTTCTGAAGGCAAGATCAGAAAACGTAAATGGTGTAAGAAAATTTGTGACCCCCAATATCAATTTTCAAGCTGAAGACTTAATTGATATGATTGATTGGTTGGACTTAACAATCACAGAGCCTCCGATGACCAAAGACATAACTGATGAGGCTTTAAAAGGGTATAACAATGAGGCAAAAGAACATGGTTGCCTAATTCAGTCGCTAGACTTTCCTCGTTTTCTCTGCCACACTCAAGCCGTGGAAAGAGTGATAAAACTTGTAACAGAGTCATCACTAAGTGTCTGCGGTCCAGAAGCAAGAGACGGCTTTGTTAAAGCAAGAATTGAATCACAGAAGATGATGCCTAAATTTGAGACCAAAAACCAGTTCTTGGTTGCGAAGAATTGAAGAAGTTTATAACAGAAGAAAGTGAAATAAAATGAAAGTAATTTTATCTATTTCATGTCTAATTTCCTTCAATGAATTTTATCTTAGCATCAATTTTTATGTATCTTTCCATAAAATATAGAAGAGTGTATGAAATGTTTTGTAGCATGCGCTTCTTATCCCTGTCTAAAATCCCTATAAAGCTGAAAAACTACAATTATTTTAAATATATTACGTTACAATTAGTATTCCTCCATAATTTAGTTTTAAATATTGTAATTTGAAAGCTATTATTGAGCACCATTTCTTAGGTGAAGTTATTGATATCATTGAGTTTTCTAAGGTGAGTTTTCTATTCTGATATTAAATTCTCATTTATTTGACGTTTTTGGACAAATCATCAATGTAGCAATTACAAATATAATAAATATATCACTACTAATCCTTATGCCTTTACTTTTCTTACAAAGAAAACTGTTTAAACTGTTATTTGAAAATATATTGAAAGAACAGAATGGGCAGATTTTGTTTTTCAATTTATTAGATAATTTTGATTTCTTTTAAAAAAAACTTATTTTTAGGGCTATTGCGGCACCTCAATATATAGATATACAGAAAATTAAAATTTATAGTGTTGTTTGTGATACAAAGACGCAAGTTTTGAATGCTTTTAGAATGTTTTACGGTAAAAAACATATTTTACCTATAACTTCTTTCCACCCTAGTGAACGTGGGTATATACTTTAAAAAATCGTATGCTGAGAATAAAATTAAAGTATGATTACACAACGAAGCAAATGAAATTTCCAACTGTGTAAAAGTCCACCTCTCTTCTACACTTGAGGTGAGATGGGGACCATACATAGGACAGATGGACCACATGCTATGCCTATGAGCATAATATCTAAGTCACTTTTTCTTCGTAAAAACACATGTCTAAATATGAAGTGCAACCATCGAGCACACACTATGCCCTTTATCCAGTCGTCTTCCTTATTGGTAATTCTGTAATCTTCGCCATATCCAATCCTGGTTCCAAGCTGCTGTTTGTATCATAATTGTTACATGTAGATGAAGACCCTGCTTGTAAAATACCTGGTCGTGGACCACCGTTTACGTCAAAAGTCTTGTACATGAGAGAAGTTCCCGGCAGAGGAGTAAGTGGTAGTGGGCTTCTATTGGCATCAACATTTTGGCATATACAGGAAGACCCTGGCTGTGGTGTAGTTGGCCGTGGGCTGCTATTATTCTCATTTATCTTTCTTTGTACTGTTTATTACTAATTTAATTTCACAAAGTACTTAATACTTTGTTTTAACTTCTTATCATCGCTTCTATCGATTCTATGAAGAAACTTATTAAACAGAAACAATATTAAGAAATATTTTTATATAAAATAAACGGTTTTAAAGAATAAAACTAACTTTTCAGCATCTGTGGTCCTAAACAATTTTCTATCATAAAATTGTCATTGGTATACACTTCGGGGAATGTATCGTGCTAACAAACCGGAATTTCTCCAAAAATAACCAAAAATGTAGTATATCTGGATTTATAGGAGCCGCTGTACTCGTTATAGTCAGCTGAAAATCAGTAGGGTACATATGTGAGACATCTTAAACAATATTCTATCATGAAATTGGTCATTTTTATACACTCTGGAGGCTGTATCGTGCTAACAAAGTAAAGATACTTCTAAAATGACAAAAATTAGGCATTTAAAGTACCATAGCACCCGTTGCACTGGAGTTAGTGAGCTGAATGTCAATAGGGTTCATCTTTGAGATTCTCTGAATAATATCCTATCATAAAATTGGTCACTTGTATATGCTCCGGAGGCTGTATCGTGCTAACAAACTGAAATTTTCCCAAAAATTACAAAAATATCGTACTTAAGCTACTGTAGCACCTGTTGTACTGGCTCTGGTGAGCTGAATATCAATAAGGTTCATCTGTGTAATGTCCTGAATAATATTCAATCATAAAATTGGTGACTTGTTGAACTCCAGGGGCTGTATCGTGCTCACAAACTGAAATTTCTTAGAAAATCACAAAAAAGTCGTACAAGTACCATAGCGCACGTGGTACTGGCTCTGGTGAGCTGAAAATCAACAGGGTTCATCTATGACATGTCCTTCAATATGCAATAATAAAATTGGTGACTTGTTGCAGTCCGGAGGCTGTATCGTGCTAACAAGACATGTAACGAAAATTGGCCGACGACAACGACGACGACATACACACAGGATTTTTTTCGTGTTGTTGTTGATGGAAAACGTACAAATAACTTTTTTTTGGGGTAAACCAATAATTTTCTCGCATATTTTTATATTACAAAAGTAAATCTCGAAAATAAAAAATTTAATATTAAATAAGGTAAGGAAATTTTGTTATAGGAAACATCCGTTATAATTTCATACAGGCAAACACCTCCTGAATGTTTTCGTATGAATTTAAATCAACAACGTTTAGCTTCATTTAATTATTTATTTTATTGTTCATCCTAACAGGTCAATTGACCCAATTAAAAGGATAATATTGTTAATGAAGAAAAGTACAGTTATAATAATAATAAAAAGAAACAAGAGAGAGGGCCAATCAGAAGTAATTAATGCTATATATCTAAACAGATATCATTAATATCATGTATTAATATTACATACCATACATCTTTATCATGGCCAGAGAAAGCAGAAGAAGCATAGAGACAGGAGATCCAATTTAATTGACATATATGAGTCTAAGATATTTTTAACTATTATCGACAGGCCTACAAGGTTTTTAATGAATCACGCCGAAGTAATATCCAGGTATTTATTTATTGAATTTTTATAATCCCCACATGGGTTATTAAACCAATCCAAGTCTTGGACAACAGCCGAAATGTTATTAGCCCAACGTAACATGTTAACAATGGGTGGAGAGTTAGAAATATTTGTATATAATGGTATAGAGAATTTTAATCTGTTTCGAGTGTGCCTGGGTGCTACATACAAAGACATTAAGGATAATATATTAGCACAGTTTATCAGATTATTAAGAATTTTATACAAAAACATTAACATTTCATATTTACGTCTTATTTCTTAGGATCTGATATTGAATTCTGTTCTAAGGTAAGATGTCCTTATAGTATGGTAATCAGCACGAGCTCGAAATTTTTTATAATATAGGTAACGCAGAAACTTGTTTTGTATTTTTTCAATTTCTAGTAAATGTGTATGGAATTCGCCTTGCCATATAATAGAGGCAAATACTAATTTAAGTCTCACTAATGTGTAGTATAACATTTTAATTACATTGATTTTTGTGAAGTTTGATGTTTGACGTACAATAAAACCTAGTACCCGATTGGCTGAGTTTACAATATTTTTTACATGCTGTACAAATGAGAGCCTGTCGTAATATGTTATTCCAAGATATTTTATTTCTGATTTACGCTTTAAAGATATATCGTTAATTTTATAATCGAATTTAATAATATTTTGTGCTCTAGAAATACTCATAATGGAACATTTTTTTTTAAATTGAAAGGTAATTTGTTGTTTGTGCTCCATTCTGTTACATTATCAATATCCTTCTGTAATTTAACACAATCAATAAATGAAAAAATTTGTCTAAACCCTCTAAAATCATCCGCGAACATCAAACCTTATGAATATTTGAGCACCAATGGTAGATCGTTAATAAAAATGAGAAAAAGTAATGGACCCAAATTAGATCCCTGCAGGACTCCAGAGGGCACCGCGATTTGACTGGAAGTACCGCCATTATAACAAACTGTAAAAGTTCTATTCATTAGATAAGAACCAAATAAGCGCAAAAGATTCGATGACAAGCCCAAGTTATTTAATTTTACCAATAATTTATCATGGTTCACCTTATCGAAGACTAAAATCTGTATAGACTGTATCCAGTTGCAACTTCCCTTCTAACGTCTCCCATCCCGTGTTCATAAACAAAAATAGATTTGAATGAATTGATTTTTTCCTTACAAATCCATGTTGCTGCTCAGCCAAATGTTTCTCAAAGTAATTATGAATATTTTTATATACAGTCTGCTCAAAAATCTTAGACGGAGCGCACATTATGGATATAGGACGATAATTTTCTATTTCACTTTTAGTGCCTGATTTTAAAATAGGTACAAAAATTGTACTTTTCCATTTATCAGGGAATGTTGAAGTTTTAATTATTAAATTGAATATATGTAACAAAGGCTTTTTAATCCAATTAGAACAACCCTTAACAAGGAAAGGAGGAATTCCATCAATTCCAGCAGCCTTTTTTGGTTTCAGATTTTCAATTGCTTGATCAAAATCATGCTTTGTAATTTCAGGTATTGTAAGAGTATTAGAAACAAATGTAACCTCATTATTATTAAAATTAGGTCTATAATTTGATGAATCCGTACTGAACGTCGTACTAAAAAAGTCAGCAAACACATCTGGTCCTTTTACATTTTCCACCGATTTATTATTGTATTGAAAACTAGTATCTTTTAAGTTCTTTTTATTTCTCCGAACTATAATGTGAAAAATTCTTCAATCGTCTGTACTTCTCCTTCCCATTTTTTAGTTGTTTTATTTCTCCATCAGAATACCATGTAGGATATTTTTTACGATATTTACTAAATTTAAATTTTGGGACACAAACTTCGTTAATACTATTTATTACTTCGTAAAAGTCACTTAAGCTTCATTAACATTATTTTTGATAATAACACAATCCCAGTTCACCTCTTTTACCATTTGAACTAATTTTAAATAGTCAGCATTTTTGAAATTATACTGAAAAGCTAAATTTGATTTATGTTGGGAAAAAGACTCTGTTTCCGTCGGTAATAAAGTAACAGTTATATCTAAAGCGGAGTGATGTATGTCTTCTTTAACAAATGGTAATAAGTCTCTTGTCACCTTGCAAATACCATCATCAGGTCCTATCACTAAATCCGAAGTTCTACCCAAGTAATTGGTTACGTTATTAAAAAGAGAGAATTAATTGTAATATGAAAAGTCAAATAAAATGCTTGGTTTCTGATTTGAACTACGCTTATCGCTATTTTGACCATTTATATCCGATATATTAAAATCTCCTAAAATATATGTTTTCTCTGTAGTATGTTCTTGTAAAAATGTGAACAACTCTACATAGGTACCGACAGTACTACTTGGTCAGTTAAACTCGAATCATCGAGACGAGTGGTCGTTCCGAAAACGAGTTCAGCAATAGTGTGTATACTTAAAATCTAATCAAAGTAATTAGTGTAAAAACAGGTGAGAGAATCGATTCCAATATTAAAGTATCTGGGAAATTATTAAAATAATATGATAGAATATCGATATATTCTTCCCACATAAAAGTACCGTTGCCATACCCAAATTAAAAATTTCTGAAAAAACCCACACAGTGATGGCTTCCGACTACGGGGGCGCATCAAATTCTACAACAACTAGTCAACGTCAATATTCTCAAGTTGTTAACTCTGATATGTTTCCAAAAAAAGAACAAGCGATCGTATTAAATGTTAATGACAATCTCACTCTCGGAGACTATGTGGAAGCCGTCGCAAGTATTGTTGGCTCCAAAAATATACTGTTTGCCTCTAGAATGTCAAATAATAGAATATGTATGTACTTGTCGACTGTCGAAGCTGCCCAAGATATAACTGAAAAGTATCAAACTTTAAATATAAAACAGCACCAAGTAGGAGTTCGACGACTCATTACTCCAGCAAAGCGAATCATCCTATCAAACGTCTGTCCATCAATACCACATGACATACTAGAAGCAGAAATCCTAAAAATAGGTTTTTCAAAAGTATCACCAATGGCATTCCTCCGGGCAAGTCTGTCAGGAAACGAATACGCACACATCCTAAGTTTTCGACGTCAAATCTATGTAGTACCAAACGATGACATAAGTCTACCTCCCTCATTGGTCATTACATTTGAAGATACAACATATAGAGTGTTTCTATCATTCGACGGAATAACATGTTTCCTTTGCAAAACCCCAGGACATGTTGCCAAGCTTTGTCCAAATCAAGCACCAAACTCATCCAACTACCAAGAAAATATTACAATGCCAGTTGAACCAATATCAGTAGAAACCTCCGTAGAAGATCTTAGCCGAATTGACGAGACGAATGATACTCCTCCATCAAATACCTTTAAACGACCACGGCAATATCTAACAGCTAGTTCCAGCGACCTTACATCCGAAAAAGATCCTGTGGAAGTGGCAAGTAATACAACAGATCAAAAGACCAAAAGGAAAAAATCCAAACAATGCCCCTCCGCAACCAAACAAAATCCAAATGCCGAAGATCTGGAACCTGTAAAAAAATTCTACAATGAATCACCTCAACAACTCCTTACATTTGAAGAACTCTCCGACTTTATGGATAACGCATTTGGCACAACTGACCCCTTAAGTATAGTCCAACAATACACAGATAATATTCCTGAACTACTCGCCCTTCTCCACAACATTTACCCATTTATACAACACAGGGCGATGAAATCCCGATGCACAAGAATCCAATCCAAGATACGTAAGCAACTGAATTTAGTCTCGATATCAACAAATGAAGAAGATGAAGATAGTTACGATTCATCCACTTCTCAACTAAGTCAACACTAATACTTTCTTACTCCAATGGAATATAAATGGGCTAATAGCCCATCTGGAAAAATTAAAACTCTTAATATCAAAAACTACAGAAGATGTGATCTGCATACAAGAAACTAACTTCAAAGATAACAAATACTACTCACTAAGAGGTTACGAATGCGTCCACAAAAATAGAGAGTCTGACAGAGCTAGTGGAGGAGTGGCTATTTATATGAAAAATAATTTTACATGGAAAAATATACAAATTACATCAGAACTAGAGGTAGTTGCAATTAACATACAATACTATGAGAAGAATTTGAACATTATTAATATTTATATTCCATCCAACAAAAATTCACTTCACAAAGCTTACAAGAAATAACCAACCAAGTAAATGGCACAAAAATAATAGTAGGGGATTTCAATTCACACAATACAGCGTGGGGATCCAAGACTACAGACAAAAGAGGGAGAGAAATAGAAAAATTTACAAACACAAACAGTCTTATATTAATAAACTCTGGAGCGGGTACAAGATTAAATCCACTAACAGGAGAATTATCTCCTATTGACCTAACTATTTGTGATGCACAAATTGCACCAAACCTGAGTTGGCAGCCAAACTCATACTTATATGGAAGCGACCACCTACCTATAAGCATAGAATTTCATTCCAGAAAAGACAAGAACGATCATCTTAACTCAATGGAAAAATGGAATTTGAGACGAGCAAATTGGTTTAAGTTTACTGAGTACATAGAAAGAAATATTCCAGAATTTGATCAGATTGACGAAATGACGAATGTACTTACCGATACCATTATACAAGCTGCAGAAATACATATTAGGTAGGTAAAACCATTAAAAACAAAAATTCCAGTACCTTGGTGGACACCACAATGCGAAGAAGCTATTAAAGCGAGCAAAAGAGCGTTATATAAGTTAAAAAAGAACAAAAACCAAACTAACTTAGTTGAGTTTAAAAGACTCAGAGCAAGAGCAAGATACGTCACTAAGCAAGCTAAAAAGGACTCCTGGAAATCATTTGTCTCAACAATCACTCCAAATACTTCCAACTCCGAGATATGGTCAAAAATGAAGAAATTAAAAGGAATTTCATCAAAACATAAAATAACAAGTTTATCCCACAATACTGAAATTATCTCTAATAACGCACTTATAACACAAACATTTGCAGAAGAATTCTCTAGAATATCAAGCGATGAAAACTACGAACCATAATTTAGGGAATATAAACGCGATACAGAACAAAGAATAAAATTAAATCATGCTACAGGTCAAAACCACCCATTAAATGTACAAATCGACAGTGAAGAATTAGAAGAGGTGCTGAAACAATGCAGCGATAAATCCAGCCCGGGACCTGACAAAATCCACTACACTTTTTTAAAAAACCTCCCAATAACTGGAAAAAGGTATTTGCTACAGACATACAATAAAATTTATTTAGAACACAAATTTCCAAAATCATGGTCAGAAGCTATCATAGTGCCAATACCCAAGCCACACAAACCAAAGAATTTGGTAACGTCTTACAGACCAATATCCCTAACATATACAATGTGCAAAGTCTTAGAGAAGATATTAAACTGCAGGTTAATGTGGCATCTGGAAAAACATAACCTTATATCGATACACCAAAACGGATTTCGAAAAAAACAGGTCAGCAAACGATAGCATTATAAACCTGGAATCCGAGATACACAATGCATTTGCTAACGGTCAGAAACTGCTAGCGGTATTTATGGATCTTGAAAAAGCTTACAACTTAACATGGCAACATAAAATTCTTGAAACACTGGTAGATTGGAACATTAATGGAAATATAACAGCATTTATCGAAAAATTCTTGACACAACGTAATTTTGTAGTCAAAACAAATGGAGAATTATCTACCAAAAGAAAAATAGAGAATGGAATTCCCCAAGGATCTTCCTTAAGCACAACATTATTTCTTGTCGCCATAAATGACTTCACCTCTTGTATCACATCTCCACTACGTGTAAGCTTATATGCTGACGATATTGTAATATACGGAAAAGGTAAAAATATTAAAACATTGCAATCCCTAATTCAAAATGGATTAAACAAAATTTATGAATGGAAAAACAAGTCTGGCTTCAAAATATCTCACGAGAAAACGAAATGTGTCTTATTTGCACGAAGAGCCCAGAAAGAATACCCGGAACTGACCATAGGAACCACCAAACTCAGTTTCACGAAAGATATCAAATTTTTGGGAATAATTTTTGATGATAAACTTAACTGGAAAAAACACTTTGACTATCTTAAACGAAACAGTACGCAAAGCTTAAACATATTAAAAATCCTATCACATCAAAAATGGGGAGCAGATACAAACAGTTTACTTAACATTTACAAAAGTACCATTAGATCTAAAATAGAATATGGAGCCATGGCTTTCCAAACCGCTAAAAAAAGTTATATAAAAACTGTGGAAATAATTTCAAATAAAGCACTTAGAATAATAATTGGTGCGTTCCCAACAACCCCCACAGACACTCTCTATAAACTTCTTGGAGAGATGCCATTTACATATAGAGTTCAACATTTATCTCTATCCTACTCGACAAAAATGTTGGCTCTTCCTAACCACCCTTACCACAAAAAAATTTACACTGGATCAGTGCAAACAGCTTTTCCCGCAAAAATCAATATTACACCACCTTTTTACAACACAGTTAAAACGTATATGGCAGAAATCAACTACAGTTTTCCTGAAATAATTCCTATAAACAGCTATAATTTTGCCCCCTGGATTCTCTCACCTATCTCCGTGAACACAGAACTTTCCAAATTCAATAAAAAAGAAACACATCCTTCTCTACTGAAAAATGAATTCAATAGAATATGTGGAATTTACAAACCGTCAGAAGTTTTATTCACTGATGCTTCAAAAAATGAATCAAATCGATCAGTAGGCTCATCAGTAGTTACAGCAACTAATACACAAAAATTCAGGCTACCAGAGGAGTGTAGTGTCTATACAGGAGAAGTCTTCGCTATCCATCAAGCTTTAGTTTACGTAATGAGTAACCCAAAAACAAAATATGCAATCTGCTCTGACTCACTAAGTGCCATAGAAGCGATTCGACAAATGTGGGCAAGCAACCCTTCAGTGCAACAAATCTAACAACTTCTCCACCAATTATTTACGCTAGAAGTAAAGGTCACACTTATCTACGTCCCCTCACACGTAGGAATCGACGGCAACGAGTCAGCTGATACAGCTGCCCAAGAAGCAACATCGTTAGAAACCGCAATGTCTCAAATTTATACTCACAGTGATATCGACAACTACCTCAAGAAGTTAATTAAGAAAAAGATGCAAACAGAATGGCATAATGATCAAAATAGCCTCAAGAGCATTAAATCGCAATTTGCAGACCGACTAACATTAACACCCAGCCGGTTAGAACAAATTAAAATATCAAGACTAAGACTTGGCCACACTCGTTTAACGCACGGCTATAGAATATCTAAAGAAGAACCCCCCAAATGTAACAAGTGCAACGTAAGACTGTCTATTAAACACATCCTTGTTGATTGTACAGAATTCGAAGAGGAAAGACAAGAGAACAAAATCTCCACAGCTGTTAGTGAAAATCTAAAAACTCTGGAACAAATACAAAAAACAATACAGTACCTAAAAGATATAAAACTCTATAATTATATCTAGTGAATACTTAGTGAATGTTTTAGTGAATATTTAGTGAATGTAATGCTGTAATTTACTATGTAGTTAAATGATATTGTAAGTGCTAATGACCCTTAGCGGTCGAAGCACATCTTCACAAAAAAAAAAAAGTACTACTTGGTGGTAAATACAAACTGATAAACTTATAATTTATGCTTTTACCTAATTTTAATGTAACTACTAGGACTTCAAATTTGCCGTTAAGTGAGTTACAATTTAGAATTTTATACTTCGTTTTAGATAAAAAGAGGACTCCCCCACCTTTACCTTTATTTAAAGCCTCAAAATCTCTTTTACACCTTACTATATTGTATAAATCTGGATCAACTAATACCTTAGTCACAATAATGTCATAATTTTCTTGCAATACATTTTCATTAAATTCATTTATTTTTGTATTTAGCCCTCTACAGTTTTGATAATAGATAGAAATGTTCATAAGTTACAGTTTAATGTTGAGTACTCCCTAAAACTTGAAAGTACAATTAATTTCTCCCTAAATAACGAACTGCAAGTAACGTTACTGAAATGAAAACAAATACCTATGAAATTAACTGTCTCGACCCTTACTTCGTGGAATCTGCTCATATTAGTGTTTTAAATGAAACTCACGGTTTCTAGTTAATTCCACAATATAATAAAAGCTATTGAAAATTCTAAAAATTGACAATAATTGTTTCGATAAATCAATATCATTGCCAATTTTTTAGAATTTTCAATAACTTTTATTATATTGTGGAATCAACTAGAAACCGTGATTTTCATTTAAAATACGAATACCTATACCGATTTTAATCAAACAGTAATCAGGAAACAAAGTATCGAGTACAACGGTTATATCGATTATTGAAATGGATAGCAAAAACCACACATTAATTGAAGTACCTATATAAAATGGTAACATAAAATAACAGGTTGTTGATATCAATCCTAATCGTGCAGGTACCCTACAAAAAACTTGAAATATAAATGATATAAACACTTTTCTCTACATAGTTAAGGAACTAAACCCAATTCTGCGTGCTGTTTGTTGAGAAATTAGTTTTTAACTACCTTAATGCCCTCATCAGTTTTGGCCAATATTTTACCATTTGCCATCCATACATTACCCTTCCATGTCCATGGCAAGCATTTTTAAATAAGATATATTGATCCTGACTAAGGTCTTCATTAATGTAAATCCCGGTTTCTTTCAATTTTTTCTAAGCCCTGTAGATTTCATTTCTTTTCATATGTGTCGTAAGTTTCAAAATAATCGTTCTTGACTTTCCATCCTCAAATTTACCGAGTCGAAATACATCGTTAATGTCTTTCTCCTCACATTTAACTCCCAGTATACTAGTAATGATGTATATAGATTTAGTACATATATTTTCATTATCCTCTTCCCTAACGCCATCAATTCTTAATGAGTTTTTCTTAATACCAAATCAACATTTTGAATTTTTTTATTCATTGTTGTTATTTATCTCAAAGGCCACAAACAAGTTGTAAAAATAGATAATATGTTTAGCCAAGAAGAGTTGGTAACAGTCGGAATTCTCCAAGGAACCGTTCTTGGGCCGATACTATTTATAATTTACTTGAAAGATTTGCTACAGTTGGACTCAACTGGAGTAATCTTGTCATTTGCTGATGACACAGCTATTATTTACGAAGGGCAAAACTGGTCAGAAATCCAAAAAAATGCTTCTGACGATATGCAGAATATCCTTAAGTGGTTTGAGTCGAACAAATTGACTGTTAACGCCACTAAAACTAAAATAATACCATTCACTTCATATAGACCATTTTTGCCGGATTATAATACTATCTCTGTAGGAAATCGTACTCTTGAGCTCGTACACTCGGTCAAATATCTAGGCATACATATTGACTCCTTTTTGAAATGGGACGTTCTTGCTCGCAACATCACCAATAAGCTCAGAGGCCTAATCTACAGATTCAAACAACTAGTAGAATTTTTATCTCATGAACAACTGAAAACTATATACTCCGCTTTTATTGAATCCATATTACTATATGGTATCATTGGTTGGGAAGGAATTAGAAATAATTATCTAAACTCGATCAATACCGTTCAGAAACTCATTCTGAAAATTATTCTAAAAAAACCTCGCAGATTCTCCTCCAATCAAGTATGTATTAATTCAAAGGTATTGGACATTCGGCAACTTTTTTGCTTCAAAACCCTTTGTTTCTTGTACTCTAACAGGCATTATACGTATAATGTACCACATACATACGGAACGAGACAGAATACACAATCCGCTACATATTCCCCTGTTACACATGAAGAACTTGGCCAGAGAAGCTTCTACTTTATTGGATCAAAATTATGGAACAATTTACCCCACACTTTGAAGAAATATAATTCAGTTTGTGTTTTCAAAAACAAATTAAAGGAATGGATATTTTCAAAGGGCAGAAAGTATTTCGCTAATGTAATTGATCCGATTTTAGTTATATAAATGTTGTTTGTTGTTTTGCACCATGTGTTTA
Source organism: Galeruca laticollis (assembly GCA_963921935.1). Classification (NCBI taxonomy): domain Eukaryota; kingdom Metazoa; phylum Arthropoda; class Insecta; order Coleoptera; family Chrysomelidae; genus Galeruca; species Galeruca laticollis. Next base: position 41,847,624 of record OY998176.1, read on the forward strand.
TATGTGTGTGTATGAGTGTATATTCTAAGTTTAAAAAATGTTAATTGTTCTAAATATATGTCTTTCACCTGTAAAAGTTATTAGTTATTAGTGTCATAATTAATAATAAATGATAAATGTAAATACTGATTATTACTATTTATGTTTTTTTTTCAAGTTTCAACATTTTTCAGACTCATTTAAGATATATGTTCTATAAAGAATTAATACCCGAAGACAAGTTCTTTGATGAACTTAGTCCGGTACCCCACTACTCTTGTTTATTTAATGTACATCACATCTGTTCATGAACACTATACCTCAGATTATTTTTTATATCATTCATTCATTTTATTTTCTTCTATATCAAATAAATTAGCCATTTTATTTAACTTGCCTTTTATGTCTTGTAGGCTTTCTTCAAATTCATTAAATTTTTTTCGAATAGCTCTAGAAGTTCCTTGTTTTGATTTCTAATAAAACTTTCCAACTGGTACTGCTCCATTACTATTGATTCTGTTTGTGAAATCTTTTTAGTTTTTAGTCATAATATAACTGCTGACCAAAAGAATTGTTCAATGTTTATTTTTCACTGTTTATAATTTTAGATAATGGTGCCACTTTATAATTATACCAATTTTATGTTTTCAATACTCCACTATTCAATTGTGACTTGCAATATAAATATGGTATATTACGCACAAATTGATTATACAAAATATATAATAAAAATGTGATATTTTCAGTTAATAAAACTTCGATTTTTGGACAAATCCGTTGCAACTTTCTTTACTGGTATTATAGACGAAACAATAACAATGAGGGAAGAGAAAGGAATTGTTCGTACAGATGTGGTGCATGTGTTAATGGAAGCTAGAAAAGGTAATTTGCAGAAAGAAGAAAAAGCCTTTGATGCCGGCTTTGCTGTTGTGGAAGAAGCTGATTTAGGTAATGTGAGCACAATTTTTTGGAAGGTGTACAAAAAATTTTAGAAACGAAGTTAATTCGTATCAAAACTAGATTAAATATTATAGATCTGAAGCCTTTCCCCCTTTCGACCGCAATCATTACAGATAGTATGGCTATATATTATGTTCTTGCAATTCCTTGACTATAAAAAATTAAATCCAAAAAGTTTGCGAAGTGTAATGACTTCCGCCTGTACTGATATAGGTCTTGTACAGTGGCGTGGACATTTTATTTGCGGGGTCAAAAATAGCATTGTTACAATTTCCTGAATTATTTTTTGACGTGGTAAGCGTAGTAATTACAAGCAAGTTTCCATACCAATTATAAAGTATTGCTTATGCCGCGTTACCATTTTTCTTGTGGGTGGTTCGCCAGTAGGCATATACGTAATAATTTCTCATAAAATTAACAAAATTTCATAACGAAAACCGAGAGAAAATTGTTCCAGATTAATAAGCATAAATAAAAAATATATATTATAAACAAAATACATTCATTATATGCCCTATTGTAAGAAAAAATTTCATAACCAAAATAAGCGGTAAAGTCTCAAGTCACAACAGTACCGAGTAACAAAAATAAATTATTATATATGGAACATTCTTTTTCAAAGCGACCACTCTCTTCAAAAATTGAATGAGTCTAGGTACCTCTACCAGACGGTAAATTGTAGTTCAAGCATTCTAGTTTGAAATTCCACCTGGCCTCACATATGAATAATGCATACCAGACTCTGTATCTCTGCTGAAACATGAATAATTTAGCGAAAAAATTGAATTTTGGCTTTAAAATTTGTTTTTGCTTCATTTTTATCCTTGCTATTAGCCTGAAATTGTTGCTAATCTATCAAACATTAAAATGCCCACGAGTTTTTTGCGACAGTTCTATCTCAACATTACTTATTATACTTATTTTGAGGTAAGAGGCTCAATTTGGCTATTATTAACATTCTGCTTCTGGTAAAAATCATCATCGCAAAAATATCTAGTGGGCATTTTAATGTTTGATTGAGTAGTAACAACAAACCCGGCAGAGGTCCCTAGACCCATTCAATTTTTGGAGAGAGGGAGAGAGAGAGAAAGAGAGAGAGAGAGTGAAGCTAGGATGAAGCTTTCGCAAAAAATCTCGTGGGAATTTGAATGTTTGATAGACTAGCAACAATTTTAGGCTATTAGCAAGAATAAAAATATTGCAAAAAAATTTTCTACAACAAAAATTCAATTTTCTCGCAGAATTCTTCATGTTTGAGCAGAGATACAGAGTCTGGTATGCATTATTCATATCTGATGCCAGGTGGATTTTAAAACTAGAATAGATTTTTCGTCCTAGTCCGGAAAGTACGTACTTTCTGGACTAGGCAAGAAAGTGAAATACGTTGCTGTCAATGTATCTACCTAGTAACTAAGTAATTGTATAACCAATATTCTTGAAGATATGTACTGACATCCCTTTAATGTTGTCCTTGTATTTTTTGTGTGGAGAAATTGCTACTCCTCCTTTTGCACGTTCGTTATTACCCACTCCGCTATATATCAAGAAGTAATCCCCGTATTCTCTTTGACATTCTCCCATTTTTTTTGTTCCCTGTAGTGCGGATATGTCAATTTTATGATTGTTTTTATTATCAATTCTTGATTTTTACTTTCGAAGCACCTCATGTTCCTTATGTTATTAAATTGTGTACCACTTTTAATTCATGTAATAGATGTAAGTATTAATACTATCTCTAATAGTGCTCTGTATGCTATTTATTCATATTTTGCCTGGATAATTAGAAGTTATTGTTGTAATCTCCCCCCTTTTGCATTTTGCATGTTCACTGTACCTATTTGATGTTGTATATTAGTATACTTTTAACCTATAACAAAATAGACCAACAAAACTTCTTGAGAATAAAGGGCCCACGCACAAGTCGAAAGACTTCAGTGGATTTCTCCTACTTTATTTTCATAAAATTGATCACTCATTACCCTTCCGGAGACCGTATCGTGCTAACAAACCGAAATTTCTCCAAAAATATGGTTGTAATGGCACTAGTGAGATGTCCTGAACAATACTCATTCATAAAATTGATGAAGTGTTGCACTCCGGAGGCTGTATCGTGCTAACAAAAACTGGCCGACGACATACACACAGGATCTTTTTCTAAAAACCATTTTCGTGTTTCCCGCTGAAAAACGAAAAAATAATTGAAAAAAATTAAAATTCCAACTTTTTTTGGTGTAAACCAATACGTTTCTCGCATATTAGATATCCTTTTTAGAAAAATCTATACGAAACTGAATTTGTATCACATCATAATAAATAGTTTCGTCCTTGCACCCAATAGGTTTCTGGTTTTGAATAATATGAAAAAACCAAATTGAAAAATAAAATAAAATGCAGAGCTGTTTCTGAGGACTTCCGAAGATTGCCTGTTTTATATATTCAATGACGTGACTGTAATAGAATGATGAAGAATCATAAAAACTTTAATTAAAAATCATATACTCATAATTTTTGATTGATTACATAGCCAAAGACTTTTCTTTCAGTGACTGGCACGTTACCTCAATACTTCTAAGAGGCTGCGTTGTTTATAACAATACATTTTTTTTCCAGGGACGAGTAGCATTAAGGAAATAACTAACTTAGATATAGCCGGGCACGCCATGGTTTTCTTTTTCGCTGGTTTTGATGCCGTTTCTACTTCAATGTGTTTCATGTGTTACGAATTAGCAATAAATAAAGATGTTCAGGATAAACTTAGAGAAGAAATTCGAACTACTTTCAAGAAATGTAATGGAACCATAACATATGAAGCTCTTTTAAAAATGCAATATATGGATATGGTGGTATCAGGTAAACATAATAAACCTATATTATTCACTAATGATAGTCTAGTTTACTCGTTCACTAATCCTTTGTAGTGTAAGAGTCTTTCTACTTGAAGATCAGATAATCTCATATCAGTTCATTTGCGTTATCAAATGTATATATTACAATTCGAGCTGTTTCAATTTCAGAACTTGCCAATGAAAACTAATTTTTTGTCTCACGTTTCATTTGAGTTCTTTGACTTTGTTCAAATCAACAACTTTTTTTTGTACATAGGGTAACAAAATATTCAATAAAGTCAAATATAAAAAAAATAAAAACTCATACAGGTTTTAACGGAGAATTTGCAACCTCAAGGTGTGATAGAAGTTAAAAGACTAAATACCAAAATAGATGGGAAAAAGCGCCCTCAGCAACCTTACTATCAACCTTCAAAACCTTAAAACTACCTGAAAAAATCAAAGCTGGATACATAAACATCTGGGTCCGCCCTTACATACCAAACCCCCTCCGCTGTTTTAACTGTCAAAGGCTTGGGCATACATCGGATAACTGCAGAAATCAAGCCATCCACCCCAGATGCGGAAAAGCATCTCATGAAGAAAATCCATGCAATCCGCCCCCTCAATGTGTTATTTGTCTGGAAGAACATTCTCCGCGGTACAAAGGATGCCAAATATTCAAAATGGAACTTAATATACTAAAAATCAGGATAACAGAGAAAATACCATACTTCAAAGCAAAAGAAGATACAAACTACAAAATGCATCTTTCGACACTATCTTTCAGAAATCTTAAGGTAAAACCAGACAGTAATAAAACCGCTATTTCTTCAACCATATCAACCTCATTTCAGACCCCTAAACCCAACCCCCTAACATCGTCCCTAAAAACCAATAACCACGCCTGACAATCGCAACAAACCAACCCACCTCCCTTCCAACCCGTTATAATTCCACCGAAAATTAATCACCACAAAAAACAGAATCCACCTCTTCCCAAAAATGTCTCAACTACTACCTCTAGCAGCAAAGTCACAAGCGAAACAAATGACAAACATATTACCTTAAACAGAGAAAAATCCTCTTCCTCTTTATCCTCGAAAAGTACCTTTTCCAGTCGCAACAGCTCTAAATATCGTAAACTAAATGAACCCAATAAAAATGAAGAAGTTTATCCACTGGAGCATAAACGGTATCAAAAATCACTCAGAAGAACTTAAACTACTTACCAACACACCATCCCCACGTACTTTCCATTCAAGGAACCAATCTTAAAACCACTGACCATTTTAAAATAGCAGGTTTCAATATAAAGAGAAGAGACCGCAATGATTTCCTCAGAGCCTCAGGAGGCATAGCTCTACTCATAAAATAAAATGATCCTTATAGAAGGATAAACCTCAACACCAAATTAGAGCCAATAATCCTGACCGGAGATTTGAACGCCCACAACACCATATGGGGTTCAACTCATACAGACCAACGAGACAGAATTATAGAAAATATAATCGGAAATGAAAATCCTCATATATTTAACGATGACTCTCCCCCCTACATATCTTCATCTACGTCCTCACTTTTATGTTTAGACATTACACTATGTTCCCAAATTAACTTAACAAACTACCAATGGAGCACCCTAGATGATACACATGGCAGCGATCACTTCCCGGCCCTCCTAGAAAAATTACTATGGGAAAACTCCCCTTATCCATGTATTAGATCAAATCACAAAAAAAACAGACTGGGAAAATTTTAAACTACAGTATATGGCCCCCAACATCGACCTTTTAGGAACTGATGAAGCTGCAAATATTATTACTCAATGTATCATTGAAGCATATGAAAACAACACACCAGAATTAAAAATCATTCATAAGAAATCTCCTGTACCATGGTGGAATTAAGACTGTAGAAAACCAATAAAGGAAAGAAAAAGCGCATTAAACATGTTTAAGCGCCAACCAACAAGCTACAATTTCATAAATTTTTAAAAAGGCAGAACAAAAGCAAAAATAATTATAAAAGAGGCGAAATTGTCTACTTGGAACAAGTTCACCAATTCTATCAATTCTAACGCCAGCTCAAAAGACATATGGGACAAAATGAACAAATTAAAAGGCACGCCTACCAGAAACTTATCAGGCCTAACAGAGAACAATGTATTGATAGATGACACAGAGCATATAAGTCAGATATTCGTCAATCACTCCTCTACAATATACAACAAATATCCTAGCCACAATATTGTCACAGAAATGCAAATACAACCGGTAAATATGCCATACAACCTGCCAATCACAATAAATGAACTACCATTTTCCTTGAAGAATAAAAAAGGCACAGATCTTGGACCAGACAACATAAGGATATCTATGATAGAAAATCTACTCGAAAATGGAATGCATAGCTTACTCCAATTATACAACAAAATATGGGAAAACGGCCAGCGCATGGAAATTATCAATACTCATTCCAGTCCACAAACCAGGAAAACATATATGCAGAAAAGAAAACTACAGACCAATAGCTCTCACTAGTCATCTATGTATACTACTGGAAAAGATCATCAACAACGAACTAACTTGGTACATACAAAAGCATAATCTCCTCATTCCTGAACGAGCAGGCTTTAGAAAAGAATATTCCACTAACGATCATCTAATAGGCTTTGAAATTGATCTACAAGACGCTTTCCGACTCCAAAGACACACCAACGCACTGTTCCATGATTTGAATAAAGCCTTCGACACAATAAACAGGCAAAGTATAGTAAATGCGCTCGAAGAATTCAATATAGTGGGATGAATGCTTACCTTCATACTCAACTTTCTCACAGAGAGAGTTTTTCAGGTACGAATAAAAAACAAAACATCAGGCATGCTTAGCCAAAACTCAGGAGTACCTCATGGTTCTGTCTTGAGTCCAACCCTCTTCATACTCGCAACTAACAGTATAAAAAATATCGTACCTCCTAATATCAATTTTAGACTTTATGCAGATGATTTACTTATTTATCATTCAGCTTCTGATCCAGAAATTAGAATACATAATCTACAAAACTGCGTAAATCTATTGCAGGAATGGGCAAATAATACCAATCTAGAACTCTTATCAAACAAGTCAACTGAGATTCATTTTTGTCGCAAAAAAACTGTACAAAAATATTAACAAAACTATCAACAATCAATACATTCAGAGTAATACACACCACAAATTTCTAGGCCTCACCTTCGACTCAACACTAAACTTCAAAAATCCATACCAAGCAAGAATAACATCTAAAATAGATTATGGTTCCATAGCATACTCATTTACCACAAAAAGTTACCTACAAAAACTTGCCCCATTAGAGAACTATGCAATTCGAATGGCCATAGGAGCATTATTACACACAAGCCCCATTAACAGTATCTACTGTGAAGCAGAAGTAATACCACCAGAACACCGACGGATGCTACTTACTATTAAATATGCAAACTCCTTAACATTCAAAAACAACATCCTTCCTTCAACAAATTTTTCAATATCCGTTACCCAAATATACAACCTACAAACAAACAATACAAACCTGGAGCAAATTACCAATATAAAGAAATTCTACATAGACTCGACTTGGAATATCCCTAGTCTTATGACTACAGCCCTTACAATTTCCCACCATGGAACACCTCTAATATACAAATAAATAAGAAGCGGACAATACACATAGAAAAATTGCACACCTCCTAAACTGTTCAAACAAAAATTTCATCAGATTATAGAAAACTACGAAGAACATCAAATTATATACACAGATTGCTCCAAATCGAACGAAAAAGTATCAGAAGCATCAGAAAACAGTTTCCGCCTCCATAAATCAACTGAATTACTTACAGCAGAACTATTTGCAATACATAAAGCAATAGATTTCATCACAACTACTGATTATCGCAAATGGCTGATAGCAACAGACTCCATGAGCTCACTAGACTCCATTACAGCATACAACCCAGTTCACCCTCTCGCCAAGGAAATTAAATATCAGTTAGAGAAGGCAACAATTAAAAATAAAGAATTCATATTCCTTTGGATCCCTAGTCATATAGGTATTAAAGGCAATGATAGGGCAGACTTCCTAGCGAAGGAACAAATGCATACCACAAACACGATAAATGTACTGAACCTAAAAGATCTGAACAATCACTCAGTTGAACTAACTAGGAACCTAATTCAGTTAGAGTGGGACCTTCAAGAAGGAGAAAGTAAACTTACTTCAACAAACGGCAAATACATAACCTACCAAGAAAAGATAAGATAGTCCTCACAAGACTAAAAATATTGAACATGAATATTTACTATCAGCGGAAGAACCACCAATATGTGAGACCTGTAACTCTACAATTACCGTTAAACATATAATTATGCTTTGCAGGAAATATACACCATATAGAATCAAATATAATCTACCTACGAATATCAAATTACTTTTCTCAGTAAAACACTTAGAACCACTACTAGGATACTTAAAAGATATCAACTTATACAGGTTAATATAAAATAAGAAACACTCATATAATATCACATAGACTGAAGACGCTAAAAGGTCATAGATACCGATGCGTCGATAATCCATATCTATCTATCTATTTTTCTTCTAGCTCTAGTCGACTAATTTTCGTGATCGGACGTCGATATTCAGCAATTGAGGTTTTCACATCCACGACGCGAACCTTTCCGTCTGGTCCAGGATATATTGCAGTTACTCGGTCCTATTTGCCCTTTTGATATCTTTTACTGCAGCAATAAAGTTTGTACCGTTATCGCAAAAGATGACCTTTGGCTGTCCTCTTCTTGTCATCATTCTTATTATTGCCATTATAGCTGATTCACTGTTGAGACTATGAACTACCTCAAGATGAATTGCTCATACAGAGAGATAAGTAAGAATCACTCCCCATCTTTTTTCAGTTCGTTAACAAATTTTGACGTTGATTGGTCCGAAATAATCCATCCCAACATTTACAAATGATCTTACTTCTTGTCTGAGTCGCTCTTCTGGTAACTGTCTCATCGATGGAGGAAGCGGCTCAGCCTTCTCATTTCTACATTTCTGACAACTGCAGAAAGCTGATTTGTAATTTGCTCGGGCGCCAATTTTTAATTGCCGTAGGTAGTCAGGGGGTAGACCATAAAGAGGGCTTGTTGGTTAGATTTGTTCATTTAATAATAATAATATTAATAAACGGCTTTATTGCTTCCATATATTAATACAAGAAAAAAAAGAGAATACACATATTATAAGGTTGAAAGCAAAAGGCGAAGTTCAGCTTACAAGTTGATATAACATCAGCTTATAAACTGTTCCTCCACTTATCCTTGAATACATCGCTAGGTTGCGGTGACAACGAAATAAATTACAGTTAAATCTAAACTCAATCGTACGGATATCAGTGTTGCATTGAAAATAAATGTTTTTTGTAGGTCTTCTAAAATCTTTGCAATCTGTAAGTTTTAAACATGGCAGGTACCTGATTATAAATCGAGCATATTTGACAGGAATAACTGCGCCTGAAAATTTCTAGTCTGAAGATTGGGGGTGGAAGGGTTCCTTTGTATCGGACATCTGAATTATGTAGATATAGATGTTAATAGTATCATGTATCTTGACTGCAAACTAAGAATCAATAAAATATTTGCAACTTAAAAACTAATCCTATATACAGTTATCATATGTACAATTGTCAATCCGCGATTCCGCGCGGCATCCCTAAGCGTGGTCGTCTAGTCAGGTCGTCCGGTCGGGTCGTCCACAGATCTCCTCTTATTATGCGGCTTCGTGTTGTAAATGGTCTGGATGGGTCGTATCTCACCCCGTTGACTTTGCGACGAATATTGATTGACAAATCAGTACTATTATACAAATTTACTTAATTTTGGCGACCTGGGATATTCGTTTTACCCCTCATTCTGGTTGCCTAAAACAAGCGGGGTGTATTCGGTACCAGATTTCGCGTTCAACACCCAGCGAGACCTCGGTGGGGTGGGAATTCCCTTCCGTCTCGGGATAAATACGTATCGAGACTTCAACTAGACGGGAAGGCTTCCGTTCTGGGCTAAACGCGCTCCAGAATTTCGGCAGAAAGACGGGGTTTGCTTGTCTAAGGTTCAAAATACTTCTAGGGATCGACGACAAGCCGGGTGTTAACTACGCTGCCAGGCTCAACGCGCTCCAGGATATGGTAAATTAACTCAGTTAAGCATACCCCTTCGTGGGAGTTACTTCCACCGATGAAGCTTTCCTTTCGATTGTAAGCGTAAGGATTGAACTTGTCGATGTATTGAAACGTTTCAGCGTTAATAATATCGGTCGAGATGGAATGTGGAAAGTATTGCCCTCTAGGTACTGGATGTCCAATTTCGTATACTGTGATAATTTGGTTTGGTAGTGTTCTGTATCCCGTTGTTTTGTGTTAATTATGTGTATAAGGTGTTAACTTATAATTCAGACGACAGAGTCGTTACACCCCCAGGTCGTTAACAATTTTGGAACAAAATTTTTTGTCCCAGCCAGTGGGCCGAGAAATTATACAGTGTGGACCAGCCAAATGGAATAAATTCGATAACGAATAAATGAGTGCGTATTGGGAAAAACGCTTGGACACGACGATTTGTATTTTCAGAAGCACAATTTTTCAAAAAAAAATAATTATATAGAGTGTGTCATGTGACAGTGGCCGATACCAACTTTCTTATTTTAAATATAACCCCCTGTATATTATTAGTTTTTCAGATTCTTCAGAAAATTCTAGACATAATTCATGGACAATGTCCCATACCTATCTCCAACTGTTTTGGAAATAGTGTTTTCAGATATATTACAAAAATTAACATTAAAAATAGAAAATTATTTTATTTCACAAATTCGCTACATTACACTCAAGACTTATTTCCCATTTATCTCTTAATATTGAGAAAATAAGCAAAAACCATTAATGCGTTCCTTTTTACTGATATGAAATGAAAAAAAATACAAAAACAGTTTTGTTTATTTCCGTATAGAACTCATAGCCTTAGCAACTTCTTGTCTGTCTGCATGACAGTAGTGATCATTGTCAGTGCTATTGTCGTTTGAATTTCGTTTACTGTAGGTAATAATATCAGAAAAATGGTTCGTTTAACAGAAATGCACAAAATAACTATTCTACAAATGATTGGTTATGGAGATAACACACGGACACAAATGGAAGTTTCTCGCTTATTTCACGAAAAATTTCTAAATTTGCCGCCTATATCCCAAGGAACAATTAGCAAAATAGGAAAACAGTTTCGCGAGCTTCACCATGTAAGACAGACAAAAAAAGTAGTTGCCAATGAACTAAGCGATGATACGAAATTGGATGTTATGTTTGAGTTTCAAGAAAACCCACATAATTCTGGTCGAAAAGCAGCCTCACTGTTTTTCAACGGAAAGTAAAATGCATCCCTATAAAATGATGCCAACTCAGGAGCTATTCGAAGACGATTTCGATAGGTGAACGTATTTTTGTGAACAAATGATGGAAATGTTAGATAACAATATGATCAAATTAGAAGATGTTTGGTTTTCTGATGAGAGCACATTTACACTTCACGGTCATGTTAATCGTCAAAATTGCCGCTTTTGGTCTAATGAAAATTCTCACTGGATGAGAGAGGAACATACGTAAAATCCTGAAAATGTTAATGTTTGGGCAGGAATTGTTGTAAATCATATCGTAGGTCCCTTTTTCATTGATAGCAACTTGAATGGAGATAAATATTTAGAACTGCTCCAAAATAATGTCGTTCCAACTTTGACAAACTTATATCCTGATCCAGAAAACCCACAAGTTCCTGCCAATATACTATGGTTTCAGCAATATGGAGCACTGCCCCATTACCAAATCCATGTCCGGCAGTACCTGAACCAAAATTTTCCAAATCGGTGGATAGGGAGGCGCGGATCGATAGAATGGCCAGCACGATCTCCTGATCTGACGTCATTAGACTTCTTTTTGTGGGGATATGTCGAAAGTATCGTATACCAAACTAAACCACTCAATTTAGATGACTTAAAAAGACGAATCACGCATGCGATTAGATCAGTCACGCCTGAGATATTGAGTAACGTTAGAAGACATTTCTATACCAGATTAGCATGTTGCCAAGACGTTCGCGGTGAACATTTTGAACATCTCTTACATTGAAATTAATGTTTTTTTGTTATTTTTACATTATTTGTGAAATAAAATAATTTTCTTTTTTTAATGTTAATTTTTGTAATACATCTGAAAACACTTAATATTTCCGAAGCAGTTGAAGATAGGTATGGGACATTGTACATGAATTATGTCTAGAATTTTCTGAAGAATCCAAAAAACGTTGTATTTAAAATAAGAAAGTCGATATCGGCCACTGTCACATGACGCACTCTATATAATTATTTTTTTTGAAAAAAATGCGCATCTAAAAATACAAATCGACGTGTCCTAGCGTTTCTCCCAACACGCTCTCATTTATTCGTTATCGAATTTTTTCCATTTGGCTGTTCCACACTGTATGGATTGGTGAATATCCTCGGATGTATGGGAGGCCCTTTGGAGCGTCTGACTTAGTAGAAGATACTAATACTTTATCCGTTTGCTAGCCGGTATCGATACCTCCATCTATTGATCTTCGGTCCATTTCTTGTTCGTTCCGGCACAAGGGATATTATTGATTTTTTCACCGGTAGTGATGAGCTTTTCTTTTTCACTTTTGTTCTACCGACTTCCCGAGGGTTGGAGGTAGTTCTAACTCTCTTTCCACAAGCTACTTTTGTCGTATTTCGTTGAAAATTAGTTCTATTCTTCTGTGTATAAATTTTTCGTGGAAATGTCTAATGAGTACTTTCATGTAGTCGTGCTAAGGATCCAGAATAATCAGCTCCCTAGTCTCTTCATCAAGAATTTTGCCAAATTTGTTCTTCCGTCGAGTACAATAATTTAATTTTTCAATTTAGGTTGAAGGTGGAAAAGTCTGCTGTCCTTTCCTTTCTGCCTTCCATTTTTCGAACATCTGATTTCGTCTGGGAAGCTCTCTAGCTGACACTGTTTTATCCACAACTTATCAGCGACCTCAATTTCCTTCACATTCAGTTCTTTCTGAAAGTCTCGACTTTTAAAACTTTTCGTTATTTTCTGTAGAAACCTGTGACACCATACCGCACACCTCACAAGTTTCAACCATTTTGAGAAACGCTTTATGTCGGGAAGTGGACTTATTTTCTCTGGCAGTGTCGAGCACACGTGAATATATTCTGTTTTCATTTCCAACATGTTCTCTGAATCTGAAGTGTCCAGAATTATTTCTTTAGGTCAATATTCTTCACTTTGTAGTAGAAATTTAGGACCGAATATCCAAACATCTGAAATGATTTTTGACTAATCAAAATTTTGTCTTGTTCCCTCATCAGATGGATTCAAATCAGTAAGAGCCCATCTGGAGTCCCTCACTTTGGTCATCTCTTGGGTTTCTCCTTTCCGATGAGAAACGGAACTGCTTAAATTTTCTTCCATCGCTTTTGATGCAGGAAATCACACATTTCGAGTCTCACCAGAACAACATCCGCATGATGGGTATATCTAATTCGGATTTTATTGACTGTGCTAGTCTAATTACCATGACAGCTGCTTGAAGTTCTAATTTGAGAATCGAAAGAGGTTTGAGAGGTGCAACTTCGATTTTTCCAGATCCCCCCATCACTCGAAGAAAAGAAACAGCTGCGAATGACTTCTCGCTACAGTCATAGAAGGTGTGAAGTTCTATGTTTGTTGCAGTAGGGTTTTGTGGGATATAACATCGTGGAATCCCGATTCCTGTGATTTTTGGCAACTCATTCCCTCCAGTAGATTTTCACTCAAAATGTCTTCCCAATCCATACCAGATCGCCACATATCCAGTATTAGAATTTTAGCTTTGATTGTGAAACATGAAATCAAGCCTAATGGATCATAAAGAGACATGACTGTTTTGAGAACGATTCTTTTCGTTGAAGGCCTTTCATATGCGGTTTGAATCGAAATTCATCCTTATTGGTATCCCACCATAATCCAAGAACTCTATGGGGGGATGAATTATTATCTATTTATTTTGTACAAACTGAATTCTCTAACAAGTTTTCTCTGAGATTCTGCAAATTTCATCGTTCTACAAACGCTTTTGACAGTTTGAACAGCATCTTCTTCGGAATCTCTAGAATCCAGATATTCGTCAACATACATTTTTTCGACTTCCGTCACTAAAACCGCACTTTGAACACGGGTTTGACATGCACAAAACGACTCTTTAAGCACTAGTGCTTAAAATGCGAAAAGTCACATCTCGTTTCACTTTTGTTTTTTAAACGTCAAACCAAACCGACATAACAAAAATCAAGAAAAAAACAAACAGAATATTCTTACAGAGACTCTCATGGAACCAGTTAGAAAACTTATCTCTGAACAGAATCCTCCAGTCGTCTTGAACCACAATCAGATTATCTGATCTTTTCGAAAACGTCTACAGTTCACCTGCCCCAATAAGCATCATAGAAAATTACATTAGTAATTTTGCGGTATTAATAGACACTGTTCACATAATCAACCTATTCTTTGGGTATGATTTGTGTAAAGAAATTAAATAAATTGCTTTTGTCGAAGGACCAGCCACGTATATGATGTGGCGAGATTTGTTTTATTTCAGTGGAGTTTGTTGGGTATGGTTAATTGAATATGTTTGCACTTTTCACTTGTTCACTTTATTCATTTTATACTTTTAATTTATGGAGTGTATATGATATTAGCATTTTTATTGCTACCGATACTTTTGAGATTACTTCTACATGCTCATTCAACGACTGGTGATGAAAAGAGGACGATTTGTAGGCTTCGGCTATTCATTGGGAGGTAGAACATTCTAGAGAGTCGTTAGGGAGGGGGAGTAGAGTGATGGATTTGCGAAATGTGTACGTGCCGAATTACACAATTCGTTGCATATGACGGTTATTTTGAGACAGAAGAAGAGATGCGTTCTTATTTGTTCCCGACTAGAAAGTTATATGATATTTTTTTGTAAAGGGAGGTTAAAATTGATATTTGTGTAGAGAATGCAATAATGAATAGATGTGATGAATGATTTATTTGTATATATATATATATATATGTTATATTCACAAATTCACGTTAAACTTTTTAAAAACAATTTTTATTGAGTTACACAGTTTTATGTTATATAAAAAAGAAGTAATAGGTTGAAATTATAATTGTAACTAACTATTTTACATAAAGTCAAAGAATTTATAGAATTTGTTAAATCAACGTCAGCGTTTATTTTCATGGAGAATTCGATGTAGCGTCGCTCCCATGAAAGTGCAGAAATCATTATTTTTCTGTAATATAATATTTGTGTTACTTAATGTGTTTATTTTATAAAAACGCAACGTAGCATCGTTCTCATGAAAATACGGAAATCGTAATCTGATGTTTGACATTGCGTAATATTACTTAAACATAAGCGTTTTTTCGTATATAACAACTCCCCCCTTAATTAAAATTGTTGTTTAATAAACAACAATTTTGAGAATAAAAACCAAAATACATAAAATATAAAATAGACAATACAATATATACAGAGATTTAAAGATTAAAAGGAAAATACGCAAAATACAAAAAATAAAAATATAAAGGTATACATTAAACCATGAAATTGTCAATTTTCGATTTCCACTTCCTCAGAGGCTTCAGTGTCAAGTTTGGGTCTTCTTTTTGCCAGAATGTTATGAATTTTGATAAAAACATCATTCGGTTGGTCCGGAACAGGCTTTCCTGGCGATTTGTTGAATTTAATATTTCTACACTTATAACAGGTGTAGAGGACGATCAAGGCAACGATGAGTGAGATCGTAGTATATGTGAACCACGAAATATTTTTCTCAACAAACGGTTTGTTTATGAGTTCATCCAAACTTTTTGAGTATTGGTCCAGTTTGTGTTTTGTCACTTGCAGATCATTCAAGTTAATGTTATTAAGATCTAGTGGTTCTATTTTGGGTACTTCTACTTTGTTTGGAATGTCTAGGCAACAGTTGTAATCAACCATTACGGGATGAAGTACATGAGGAATGTTTATAGTTTTTCTGGTACTAGCTTGTATTTTAGTAATGCCAACAAAAGCGGAGCATCCTGAGTATAGCTGTAAAATAGAATTTTCATTTACGGTTAATGTTTTCGTTTTTGTGTCTGGAAGACTTATGGTCACGTGTACCGGTTCGGCAATCGACACTAGCCACACGTTTTCTTCGAGTTTTTGCACATTATAACCTTGTCCGTTGACTACCGCACTTTTACAATTCGCAGGAAATGTCTTATATTGTCTTAACAAACGGGCTTCACATATCGCGTTATCGTCTATAGGGTACGCGTAAACATCGCGACACAACTTTTGATGCGTAGATAACTGTTTACACTTTTGTAAATCGTGGATTGGAATGTAGGATAAAGAATCATCATCTCGCGCTAAATATTTTTGTGAAAATGATAAAATGTGGTGAAATCCAGTTCTATTATCATAAATTGGTATTGGGTATAGGTGGAATAAAGTAAATACTTGTGGTTCAATCAAAGGTATTTTAAGAACGAAAACAAGATCTGAATTTGTTTGATATGCTTCGAGATCGATTATTTCCAAATACTGTGAAATTTCAGAATATTTTATTGGTAGCGGTAAACCTTTTCTTACTGTATTTTCTGATATTTTCTTAAGAGCAGTGATCAAATTTTCTGGTTCAATAATAGAAGTATGAATTATTTGAAGCTGTGCAAAAGTGATAGAGTTTAGAATATCATTAATAGTATTTTCAAGATACGAATAACTCTCCATTAGTTGTTCGCAAATTTCAAAGAAATTTAATTTGGCTTCGATAAGCGCAATTTCGTTTGTTGATTGTCGAATGGTGGTTTCAATTTCTTCTATATCTGAATTAAATATTTTCTCATTTAATTTTAATTGTCCCATGGTACTGTTGAGATTTGTTATGACTGAGCTTGTGATTGATATTTGATTTTTTAATAAGTTTTCTATCTGGTTTTGATCAGTTTTTAATTTATTAATGCAGTCCATATAATATTCACCGTCAGACGCATCGAGATTTCCGGTTATTGATTTAAATATGGTGCCAATACCATTAATTAACCCTCGTTTTTGTCTTTTAACATCGAAAGATATTTCACTGAATTTATCGCCAATAGATTTTGTAATTTGTTGCAATAATGCCAAATGTGATTTTACTTCGGATCGGAAGGACTTCATACTGGAGTAGTTTGAAGTAAAGGTATTTTGAATTGTGTCAAGAATTCTATTATTTCTTTCAAAAGTTTGTTTAAAAGCTGATATATTTTTATGCACTAATAAAGTCCATTCGTCGTTCGAAACCATTATTTTGGTTTCGTCGTGGTAGTAGATTCCAACTGTATTGTTTATGGGTTCGATTTTATATTGACATGTTGCTGTTCCGATCAGCAGCAGAAACCTGAAAATAAGTTAATTTTCAACATAGGGTTTCATAAGATCGAAATTTATTTTTGATTTGTTATTTGTTTCTAAATTTAATACTGTTGCGGAATTTCTGTGTATCTCTAGTATTTCAAAAGGGCCATTAAACTTATTTTCTAACTTGTTTTTTATTTGAGTTTCTTTTACGTAAACTTTGTCACCTACTTCATAATTTGGTTTGTTTTCGGAGACATGTTTGTCAAATCGGTCTTTAGCTTTTTCTTTTTGCTTTATGGTTTTTTCTCTCGCTATTTTATAATAATAGGATATGCGGTTATTTAGATCTCTAATATATTTAGTAATTAATTCTTGTTCATTGTATAATTTTTCGGGAGGTCTACTGGACGTGTGTCCAAATACAAGTTCGTATGGTGTGAATCCGTGTGTTTTGTTTATAGAGTTATTATAAGCGATAATAGCAAATGGTAAAATACTGAAGGGGTGTTCATTGGGGTGATCTGCTAAATGTAATCGAATCATTTCTAACAGAGTAACATGTAATCTTTCTAGAGATCCGTTACTTTGCGGATGACCGACACTTGAATATGTTAACTTAATATCGAACATATTACAAAGGTCTTTCATTAACGCATTATTGAATTCGCGACCGGCATCGCAATGAATGCGAAGTGGTGCACCAAAATGCTGAAAATAAGCTAATAATGAAGTGACAACGGATTTGGCACTTTTATCTTCAAGCGGATATGCTTGAGAAAATTTTGTTAGTTCGTCTCTTATTGTAAGAGCGTAATTCTTTTGAGGTACCTCTAAAATATCAATATTAATACGTTCAAAAGGTGTTTTAGGCGTTTCAGTTATAACGAGGGGACTGTCCAAATTTTTGCGACATATTTTTGTCTCTTGGCATGCCCGGCATGACTTAATATAATTTTCGACATCTCGATTGAGGCCGGCCCAATTATATTTTTGTCGTATTCGCCTAATAGTTTCATTAATTCCGCGGTGAAGGTGGCTTTTGCCATTATGGAATTGATCTAAGATGATAGGTATTTGATTTTGTTCTGGCTCTTTAGTAATATTTTGACAAATAGTGAATTTTACGTCAACTTCCGAAAGTAGAAATGATAGTGTTTCTAGTATTGGAAGGTCAGGATTATTTTCGATAAAATATTTTTCTGAAGGTTTAAATAAATCTCGATTTCTGTAAATTGCAGCAAATAAGTATTCACTAATACTGTCTGGATCCCATGGTATAGCAATAATAAGGTATTTTCTATTTTTGACAGTTTTACTGCTAAGTACATTAATTTTTGCATAAGAAAAGTCGGGGTTTTCCTCAAATATATCCTCAATTATTTTTTCATGAAAATCTTGTAAATTGTTTTGTTGAAAAAAGGTTAAAATGTTTTTATTCTGTTTGTCTAGTAGATGATTATTGGAATATTCTATTTTAGAATAGTCAATCAGTGATTTTGTTTTATAAAGTTCCTCAAAAGACAAAAATTCTTCTGCAGCGACATCCCAGTCAATTTCAGGTTTATTTTCAGTTTGTTGGGATGGCCCTGCATCTTCAAGAGCGGGATAAATTGGGTAAGGTAAATATTTAAAGTTTCCTAATTTTGAACGAAATGAATCAAAGTCATTTATGTGGTTAATTTTTATTCGAGAAAGGGCATCGGCATTTTTATTGGATTTGCCAGATTTGAATTCAATTTGATAGTCGTATTCCTCTAATTTGAGGCGCCATCGTGCTAGACGACTACCGGGGTCTTTTATAGAGAATAACCAAGTAAGTGGGCGGTGGTCAGTTATAAGGGTAAATTTTCGGCCATATAAATAGGGTCTAAAGTGTTTAACTGCCCACACAATTGCCAAAAGTTCTCTCTCTATCGTAGAGTATTTGGTTTCTGCTTTGCACAATGTCCTGGACGCATAGGCTATCGGTAAATCCTTACCTATTGGGCCTTGTGACAAAACTGCACCGATTGCAAATGCGCTAGCATCGGTAGTTAAAAGAAATCGTTCTTCAAAGTTTGGGTATATCAATATCGGAGTAGAAGTAAGAGCATTTTTTAATTCTTGGAATGACTTTTGACATTCGGAGTCAAAATTAAATGGGACATCCTTTTGTAAAAGTTTTGTCATTGGTTTGGAAATTTTAGCGAAGTTCGGTATAAATCTTCTGTAGTAACCAGCGAGTCCCAAAAAGGATTTTATTTCCTTTTGGTTCGTAGGTTGAGGGAATTTTTGGACGCATTCAATTTTTGCCGGAAACGGCTTAACGCCATCTTCCGTGATTAAATGTCCAAGGTAGGCGACTTCTTTTCTCAAGAATTCACACTTGTCTGGCTGAAGTTTTAAGTTAGCTTTTTGAAGTCTCTTGAATACTTCCGTTAAGCGGGTAATATGTTCTTGAATTGTCGGTGAATAGACGATGATGTCGTCCATATAGACAAGACATCGCTCGTTTTGAATTCCAGCAAGGACATTGTCCATGACCCTCTGGAATGTTGAAGGTGCATTTTTTAGACCGTACGGCATTCTGAGGAATTCGAAATGTCCGTTTTCAACTGTGAAGGCGGTCTTTGGTATATCTTCAGGCATTATTTCAATTTGATGAAAGCCTGATGCAAGATCTAGTGTCGTGAAATATTGACACTTACCAAGCTGGTCCAATAAATCTCCAATGTTTGGTAACGGGTATTTGTCGTCTACGGTAACCTCATTCAGTTTTCTGTAGTCTACGACAACACGCCATTTTTGTTTACCTGATGCGTCGAGCTTCTTGGGCACAATCCACACGGGCGATGACCATGGGGAATTGCTGGGTTGTATAATGTTTTGTGAAAGCATTTTATTGATCTGATCTTTCACCTCTTGTTTATGAATTTGGGGATAGCGATATGATTTTACATAAGTGGGCTTAGAATTTTGCGTATCTATGGAATGTTTTATTTCGTTGGTGAAAGTAAGTATGTCTCCTTCTAAATAAAAAATGTCAGAAAAATCATGACAAAGTTGGGAAATTAAGTCTCGTTCTTCTTCATTAAGATGATCAAGTCTTAGTTGATTTTTTAATTCCGATGTTCTGTCGGTGCACATTTCTTGGGTGGTTAGTTGAATATTATTTACATTATTTATTTCATATGGTTCTAAGTTAAGTTTTGAAAATGTTACAGTTTTAGGTATACAATTAACATTTAATACTGAAACAAAAAATTCTCCTTTTTCATTTATTTTAACTAATGCGTTTGGTAGTTTAACTTTCTCTACTTCTTGACCTACCAGTATAGCATCAGTATTAACTAAATCGCATTTTAGTTTAAATATTTGTTCAGTCCTAGGTTCAATGGAAATTGTATTTTTGTAAATTTGTGGAAATTGGTTTTCGATTGAAATATTGGTAGTTTCATTATCTGTTACTTTAAATAATGGTACAATTTTGAAATCAGTAATAAGTTGTTTATTTTTTAGATCAACTATACAATTATAATGTTCTAAAAAATCCATGCCTAATAATCCATCAAAATCAATATCTAAATTACAAATGAATACTCTGTGTGGATCGTTAGGTTTAAATGGAATAAGGGTTGATTCGTTAACTCTTATTTTTTGGTTCGTTATACCTTGAATAATTACATTTTCAGGGGATCGATTTCTATAATTTTCGCAAGTTTTGGGTTTGAAAATTGATAATCCAGCACCTGTATCAATTAGAATTTTATAAGTGTTTGTTCTGTCTTTAATATAGTATAAGTTTTTAGAATTTACCGGTAAGGTATTTTTTACATGAACATCTGTTCGAGGCAGTCCGATTCTGGACTGTTCAAACTCATGGTTTGAATTTGTGAACTGAGGTCTGGGATCGGCAAATTTGAAGTTTGGTCGTTTAGCGGATCTGGGGGTTTCGTTTGTAAAGGGCCTTGTCGAAAATCCTGATAATAATCATGATTTGGATTTAGGAGGTTATCAGAATCAAAGTTATAAACATTTTCATTATTATAATTAAAATTGTCTTGTTCGATATGGCTATAATCGAAAGTTTCGTCTTCATTCGTATTGCAAACTGGTATACCATTATCAGAGTTAGGATCACTATCAGCAGTATAATAGTTTTCCTCTATTTCACTATTAACAGTATAATAGTCAGGAGCACTGGGGTTAATTTCTTGGTAATATTCTTGATAATCAAGTGAATTATCGGAGTATTGTTCTTGATTTTCATAATAATTTTGACTATCATCTGTATAATAGTCATAACTGTTATGAGAGTGTTTGTTAAAATCACGATTTCGATTGAAATGAAAAGTTCTTTGTTGATTAAAATTTGTGTTGGGTCGATTTCCCGGTGGTCCTTGAGGTCTAAAACTTGGATTTGGTCTAATTACAGATGGGCGATTTTGATTTTGTTGGTTATTTTGAAATTGTGGCCTTTGTTGAAAATTTTGGCCTGTTTGGTTATGTGAATTAGGAGTTTGATTTGGTCTAAAGGAACCATGAGCTAAATTTTGAGATTGTCTTTGACGTGTGAGACACTCATTTATAGTATGTCCTATTCTGTGACAAAAATTACATTGTTTTGGTGAATTTTGGCTAAATCTACGAGTAGGTATATTATTTGTATTACGATTAGTCTGAGGTTTGTGGTTTTCATAGTAAGTTAATTGAAGTTCTCTTCTGATTCGTGAAATAGCTGATAAAACACTTATTGGATTGCTAGCTCTAACAATTTGACCGATTTTTGGATCTAGACCGGTTAATAAAGTATTTAAAGTTAATGATTCTATAAGACGTGTTTGTGCTACTTTTTGATCTATTGTTAAATGCTGTTGTTTACTTATAGCTGAATACATTTTTGCTTCCAGAGTTTGTAATCTCGAAACAAAAATTAAAGGCGATTCGTTTGGTAGTTGTTTCATTCTTTGAAGATCTTGAATCAATGAATTTAAGTCGCGAGTATCTCCAAAGTGAGTATTTAATAAAGTTTTAATTTCTTCCCAATTTGAAGGGTCGCGTGAATTAACTAATTCAGCGGCTCTTCCTTTAAGTTTGTTTTTAATATGAAGAGTTAAAAGTACTTTTTGGTCGTTGCCGGCCATTCTGTAAGCTGTTTTACAAGCATTTATGAAAGTATTTAAGAAAATTTGATTACCGTCATATTCCGGAATTATTGAAAATATTTCGGATAATCTGTAAGGTTCAAGATTCGACGCTTGATCGGTTTGAGCAACTGGAGTATTAGCATTGGCATTAGCGTTTGTTGCACTACGTGTTTCAGGCATTTTGCTTTATATTAAAATGATTGTATTCAAAATAAAAGTAAATTATGACAATAGAACTTGGTAAAATTAAAAAAATAAATTGCAAGATATTAAATAAAAATAAAACGAGATGATTCTTACGTAAATATTTTCATTCCTTCCTTGGCAGCTGAAATCCTTATCCGTGAGCTTTGCTACACCTGGTTAGCAGTTTGCGTGTTCCTGGTGCCGGAGAGACCGTCTGCTTCTTGAAGATCTGGAGCTGGTACTTGAAAATTCCTTAAAGGTTTAGGAACCACCACACTTAGTTAGGCAATCCTTGTTCTAAATGTGTTTAGGAATCCTACTGACTGCGCCACTGTTATATTCACAAATTCACGTTAAACTTTTTAAAAACAATTTTTATTGAGTTACACAGTTTTATGTTATATAAAAAAGAAGTAATAGGTTGAAATTATAATTGTAACTAACTATTTTACATAAAGTCAAAGAATTTATAGAATTTGTTAAATCAACGTCAGCGTTTATTTTCATGGAGAATTCGATGTAGCGTCGCTCCCATGAAAGTGCAGAAATCATTATTTTTCTGTAATATAATATTTGTGTTACTTAATGTGTTTATTTTATAAAAACGCAACGTAGCATCGTTCTCATGAAAATACGGAAATCGTAATCTGATGTTTGACATTGCGTAATATTACTTAAACATAAGCGTTTTTTCGTATATAACATATATATATATATATATATATATATATATATATATATTAAATGCGTAACAATTGTAAAATACGGGTGAAGATGAATGTGAATAATTTATAATTCGCAGGAAGAATTTAAATTTAATTTGAAATTCGTACAGACATGCTAACAAAAATTTATCCATTTTTTGAACTAAACTGAAAAATATACTTCTTTCCCACCTGCAAAAGAACGTAACAGAAACAGACGTTTCAGATACAGAAAGTGAATACTCACAAACATTAAACTACTAAATCAATAATCTATCTTTTCTTCCTAATTTATATCTGTCTCCGTGGCTGTATCATCAATTTTACAATGGAATATCAATGGCTTTTATAACAATCTACCAATGTTTCCAGCTCTCCTATCCAAACAGACCTGTGACGTAGTTTGTCTTCAAGAAACCAATTCCAGGAACAATTATAACGAAATCCTCAGACAATTTAAATAAGCTAATTAGTAAAAAAGAAGAAAAAGTGGCATTACAACTAATATTTCCTAAACAAACTGATGAAATAAAAACTTATAAAACCATCACATATGCAGGAAATATTTCTAATAATATTTCAAAGATAATATCTTCAGCAACGAATACAATAATTTCTTTTAAAACATAAAGTAATGTTAGTACGAAGTTGTTAAATGTTAAAACAAAAATACCACCATTGAAGAAGTGAGGTATATATAAACTCAAATGTCCAGAATATAATGCTGTCTATTTGGGTCAGACTCTTAGGTATTTTGAAATCCGATACAGTGAACACTTACGAGCGTTCAGATTAAAACAACCAGGTAAATCCCACAACGCAAAACATCTACTTGACACCAATCATTCATTGACACCTAACACAAAACTAGACGTGCTGCATATTTGTGAAAAGAAACAAGAACTAGATTCCCTTGAAGAATTGGAAAGTAGAAGACATTTAAGAAACCCACAATATGAAGTTGTCAATGAACAGTTAAATCTAGGAAGTTCTCCACTAATAAACTGTCATCTTAAGTGATAATTGTAAAGATCAGCAGATATAGTTTTCCTGGTTTTCTATATCATTGCACAGTTATACTGATCTTGATTGGAACAATGATATCCATGATATCACCATAGGACTAATAATATCTAAGCCTCAATATTTGTAATATCACATCTTCTTCTTTTTTCTATTAACATATATTAAGTGAATCACAATTTAGGTCACTTCTTGGTTTAGCCAAAAATAACTACTAAACATCAGGTAGGCATCACATGAAATGTAACTTCTGTCATTCTGACGATGATATTGATTTATCGAAACAATTGTCAATTTTTTAGAATTTTCAATAATTTTTATTATATTGTGGAATTAACTAAAAACCGTTAGTTTCATTTAAAACATTAATTTAAGAAATGTTGCCAAAAACGAATTAATGCAGAAATAGCTGGCGAAGGAGTAGAAATATTTGTGAAAACTTCTCTATATGTTGAAGAAATCACAATCCGCACAAATCTAGAAGCCTTAGCTATCAAACTTCACATTAACACAAACATAGTCCTCAAGAGCAACAGCAATCATATCTTCGTGATAGTATTTACACTGAAATGCTAACAAACCATCTTTCAAACCCCATCTGAACTTCCAATATGCGTAATAATCAGTCGTTCTCCTTTTCCACAAGGTGCTTTTATTCATGCAGATAAATCACCCAAAAATGCTTGACGGAATGAGGTTACATTTTTACCTTGCCATATTTTTCCAGAGAAAAGAACTCAGATTATACATGAAACATGCAAGGGATGAAGGACGTCAAGCGAATATAAATTATAACAGACTATGGATAAAAAGAACGGCTTACTCATTAAATAAATTAAAACAAAACAGGCAAGGGAAGGATACAGTTTGACCATCAGGTTTCAAATCCAAAGGAAGAACATTCAGCAATAGATCAATGGTCCAAGAAGAAGAGGATATTATTAAAAAAAGAATTACAAACATGTTTAAAAATCATACAGGTGTAAAAAAGGGAAAAAAGTAGCAGCAAAAGTAGCTCAAGAGGATCGAAGCATTGTAAAAATGACCACCGTAAATAACAAGGAAAAAAGTAACTAAAACTATAACAAAGACCAGAGACAACGTTAGGAGAATATAAACAAACGGGTGAAACAAAAATTAAATGCATTGAAAATTGGAACATGGGATATCAAAACTATGCTAAAAGTTGGGATAATGCACAATATAGCACAATAAATTGAGGATTATGACATTCTGGTGCTACAAGAAATCAGTTGAAAAATTCCAGGGGAAATAGAAAACAAAAACTTTACGATATATTACTCAGGGGAGGAAAGAGTGGGGCAACAATAACGGTCAGTAAAAGAATACGATACAAAGTAATTGAGTGTAAGCTAATCGACGGTAGGATTTCATATTTGAAACTTGAAAATAAACAAGTAAATATAAGTATAATTAACGCCTATGCCCCAACGGAAGAAGCAAACGAAGAAGAGAAAATAAAGTTTTGTGAGAAGATAAGCGAAGCCTGTGAAGATGTCTCTAGAAACGACATTTTGATAACAATAGGAGACTAATGCCCAGATAGGAGAAGAAGGAATAATCGAGAAATAGCGGGAAAAGAAACCATACACGGGATCACAAACGGTAACGGTAAAAGACTGTGCAACCTATGTGCGGACACAACTATATTCATAATCAGTACAAAATTTTAAAATTTAAGCATAAAAAGGAGCACAAGACAACGTCGTTATTCCCAGGAAATAAATGGATGAAAATGGTTAAATATACAAGGTCATACCGAGGAGCAAACGCAGATACAGACCACATTTTACTAATAGCGAAGATAAACAGAAAAATATCAAGATTTAAACCTTGCAAACACAACAAAATAAAATGGAACTTAAAAAAGCTGGAAAGAGAGGAAGGTGAAAATAATTATGCGGAAACTAATAAACAAAATGAGAGCTCATAATAAAAAATAAGATGTAGACAAAGAATGGAAGATCACTAAAAATATCATTATAGACTCTGCACAGGAAGAACCTGGATTAAAACAAATCAAAGCACCAAAGCACTCGACGCAGAAAGTAAGCTGGCAAGCGTAGGGAAAAAACAAGCCAAAAGTAAATGGTTGGAAGCAGGAACATATGAAGATCTGGACGAAAACAGAAAGATAAAGCAAAAAGCAGAAAAACTCTACAGAAGGAAAAAATAAAATTGGGATGCAGAACAAATGGAAAAAATATAAAAGTATCAGAAACTACTAAGGGACAAATGCATCAGTAAAATAACCAAAATTAATATTTATAAAGCCGCAATACGACCAATAATAACGTATGCATGAATGGTAAATATATAGTCAGCATAATAGATGGTACGGGCATCTTCGAAGAAGTAATAAGGACGGTCCAATAAGGAAAATCACCGATTGGAAGCCTGCCAACCATAGACCCAGGGTACGTCCCAAACGTAGATGGGAAGATCAGGTGATTGATGAACTAAAGTAAATGGGAGTCCGTGAGTGGGGAGGAAAGGGAAGTAGAGGACAGGAAGGAATGGAAAAAGTTACAAAGATGACGAACTCACAACACATGCTGAAGCAAGCAGAAGATAACACACGGATTGATCCACCGTACAAAAGGGATCAAAAGAGCTCAAACAGAGCGGTCTATCCTCCGACACAGGAGTCCTGGCATATATATATATATATATATATATATATATATATATATATATATATATATGTTATATATCGATTATTTATCATTTATTTTAATGAATATATGAATATAACACTATTGAAATTTCATTTGTCCACGTTATACAATCTGTGATTGTAGCGACAATGTTGCACACACACCTTCAGCAGCGTATGCAATATATTTCAATTTGAGTGAATGCAAACGACGAATACTCAATGTGTATTAGTTTATTACTTTCCAGCTAAGCGCTTTCGGCTATTAAGCCATTATCAAAGCCGTCGTCATTTAAAAAAGTAGTTGTCAAAGCCATCAAGTTGATTAAAAACAATACTCAAGATAGAATCATCGTTATGATTGAGTCATTGGAATAAAAACATTAAAATACCCTATTGGAAGGGTGAAAAATTATAATTCACATGATGTAAATTCACTCAAAATTGAAAAAGTTTGCTGCTTCGTACCATTAAAATAAAAACTGCAATTGTTTGTTTTGTTATTTCTTCCAACGTTTTTGTATAAAAAAATGCAAAAAAATGTTTTTGATAGGGAAAATAAAAGACATGATACCTATTAAACTGTTTACCATACTTACCAGTTGTGTGAAAAAGCAATTTATTAAAAATGGTTTACACTTTAGCTGAAAAAGTTAAAATAGTGTTAATTTACGGCGCCGAAAACCAATGTGCTCGACGAACTGCTGCAATATTTAACGAAAGGCACCCAGATAAGAACACCTCTCATAGGTATGTCCTAAATAATAATTGAAAAACAACTGGATAGAGATGACCACAACTTTCTTGACGAAAATGAGTCATATTTTCAGCAAGATGGAGCTCCCCCCCATTATGTGCTTCCAGTCCGTCAATGGTTAAACAATGTATTTCCCGGTAAATGGATAGGGCGAAGAGGACCTGTAGAGTGGCCAGCTAGGTCCCCAGATCTAGCGCCATGTGATTTTTTTCTATGGGGACATTTGAAATCAGTTGTTTACACACCCCCGCCCCAAAATATAGGAGACCTTCGACAAAGGATTACGGCAGAATGTCGAGCAATTCGAACAGAAGTGTTTGAAAATGTGTGTCACGAATTTGAACAGCGGTTATACCATTGTTTGGCCAGCAATGGGCAATATTTTGAGCAATTATTGAATTGAAAATCTGTGTACAATATTGTGATTTAGTTTTGATAATAGGAATGAGAATAAACAGTTGCAGTTTTTATTTTAATGGTACGAAGCAGAAAATAGATTTTCCTAAATATCTCGACAACGAATCGATCAATTTAAAAAAAACTGACGTGTAGAGATTAAAAATACTTTTAAAATGAGGTATAACTCAATACCCCTTCCTATTTAAGATTTTGAAGTTGGCAACTCCTACTGGCGGGGGGTGAAAGGGGGCGCGTTGCCTTTATGATAAAAAGTTGTCCCCTTCGATATATTTGTTGACGTGTCCCAGGATTTTTTTTAAAATACACACATTTCGAGAAAATTAGGGTGAGAAGTCCTGAAATGAACACCCTGTATATATATTTAATTTTATACTCCAACTATTGTTATTTAGGACAATGTGGCAGTGTCTATGAACTGTTTACTTTATGTTTGATCGCAGCTATTTGGATTCTTTAGTTGATCCGAATAAATGTCGTTTGAAATATCTATTTTTATCGGATTATCTAATAAAACTATTCATTTTTATTTTTCTTTATTTGAAGAAACTTTAAGAAAATGGCCGATTGCAGTTATGACAGACAGAGTATGTACCAAACCTTTTACTATTGAAGCTAAAACTCCAGAAGAAACGACGCTCCATGTAGATGTGGGTACACCGATAATGATTCCAAATTTTGCAATCCATCGCGATCCTAAATACTATCCCGATCCAGATCGTTTTGATCCAGAACGATTTAACGAACAAAATAAAAAGAATATAGATTATTATACTTACATACCTTTCGGTGTCGGACCGAGGAATTGTATTGGATCAAGATTTGCTTTGTTGGAAATTAAAGTAGCATTTTTCCATATTCTGAGGAATTTCGAATTCGTACCAACTGCAAAAACTAAAATTCCCTTGCAGATATCAAAATCAAAGTTGAATATCACAGCTGAAGGTGGTTTTTGGCTTGCTATGAACCGATTAGAACATGCATAATTACGTTGATTACTCGTTAATTAATTTAATTCCCCTGTATGGTATTCTATAAAATAAAATTATGTTTAATCGTTGTTTCTATTTTATTTTCCTTTTGCCCTAAAAACGTAAAATTACTAGGGGAGAAGCGGGCATTGCCGTACAGATAACACACAGATAGATGAGACACTGATTGTGGCGCCATCTAAAGAGCCTGCAAATTATAGTCCATCATTTGACATTTCATTCATTTCAAGTCTATTAACTCAATAATGATTATATGTTGAGTTAAATTAAATGAAATATCAAATGATGGACCATACATAAATGCTTAAAATGGAAAACAATAATCATATAAACACTTTATTTATTTTGGTATTTAAATGTATGTATAATGTATAATTTCTTTCACAACGTACTCTTCTCAACAAACAGAATATATAATATAAAAACAATGCAATAATTAAAAATAACTTCTGTAACATACATTCTAAATTGGATTATCACTAGATTTTAAAATGATGTCAACTCAAGATGAAAGTAGAAAATTATTTATGATAAGTTCATATTAATTCATTTATTTATTATTATACTCCTATAAACACAGAGAACTGGACAAACTAGTGGAGTATAACTGCTAACAACTCAATCAAAAAAAGTGTTAGCAATGAGTAGTTAACTACAACTTTTGGCAAGTTCCTGTGAAAGAAGATATTTAAGTATAATTACTGTGACTTTGAGAACAAAAGTAATAGAATATTTTTAAGAGAAACGTAGTTAACTACTGCCCAGCTCTGTAAATACAACGTAACAAGTAATAACGTATAAGAGTTGCTAAACAGCACTTTTATGAGTGTACAAAATATAAAAAAATCTAGCATTTCATTTCCACTTATTCCACTTTATTTCTTTACAGGAAGTATTGAATAGGTCTTCATGGCTCTTGAAAATCTCACCGTCTTGTGAAAATCCTTTCTCGTTTCTCGATCAGCTTCTATAATTAACAAAAGTTATATAAGTGAATGCACAAAATATACATACATATGGCTTGACACCTCATGTGGGGTTATGCCGCGTGTGCTGTCTAGATCCGCTTAATTGAAGTGGATCAGTCTCCGTTATGCCTTTAAATTCTTTCACATATGTCTCTCCATAGTTTCTTATTTCTTGCTTTCTCCTGCTCTATTAAAGTCCGCCTCCACCTCATTTTGCCATTTTGACTTGGGTCTACCGCTTTTCTTGTTTCCCCCTGGATTCCACTGCAAGATATTGTAGGTTACTGATTTAGCTCCTTCTTTCCATAAATGTCCCAGCCATTCATCTCGTTGTGCTTTATTCTCTTTACAATGTCTTCGCCTTTTATTTCGTCCAAAATTTCACAATTCGTTCTTATTCTGTATTTATAATCATCTATTTTTACAGGATCCAGTATTGCTTCTTTAAAATTTTAAGTAGCTTTTTATTTGCATGATATGCTCTGTTTGTAGCGAGTATCTTTCCTTCAATTTCAGTAGTTCTATCTCCAGTATTGCTAATCATAACCCCCAAATATTTATATTTTTTAACTTCTTCAAATTCATAGTCGCTGATTTTTATTTTTCCTTTTTGGTTTAGGTTCCCAAATCTCATTAGCTTGGTTTCACTTTCGATTATTTTTAGCCCCATTTTTTCTCCCTCTGTGACTATCTCCTTTAGCATATTTTCCATGATTCTTCTTATTTTGGATACAAGCACGATATCGTCCGCATAGGCTATTATTTGACTGCCACTTGACCTTAAGCTACCCTTGCATAATTTTCTTATTGTGTGTTCTAATGATACATTGAATAGCGTTGTGGACGAAGAGTCACCTTGTCTTATCCCTTTATTAATACTAAATTGATCTGTTCCTCCTTTTTGCGTTATTACACTGATTCTTGACTCATTCATGGTCATTTTGATTAGTCTTCTCAGTTTTACGCTTACTCCCTGTTCTTTTAATGCCTTCATGAGTTCACTTCTTTTGATTGAGTCGAAGGCTTGTTGAAAGTGAATAGCATTTCTATGTCTAATCTGTATTCAGGCGCTCTTTCCATTATTTGTTTTAATGTATGAATAGCATCAGTTGTTGATCTGCCTTTTGTGAAGCCGCATTGATATTGCCCTATCACTTCCCTTGTACTTTCCACAAGCCTTCTGTTAATTAACGTGGATAGTATTTTGTACGCACTGTTTAATAATGTGATTCCTCTGTAATTTTTACATTCATGTTGGTCTTCTTTCTTATGTAGAGTGACAATTTGTCCAATTTCTCATTCTTCCGGCATCCTCTCCTCGTTCCATATTTTTTTAATAAGGTAATATATTCTTTTATGTAGAGTAATCCCTCCATATTTGATTAGTTCTATGTTTATTCCATCCTTTCCGGGGGCCTTTCCATTTCTGCTCTTATTTATTATTTCCTTGACCTCCTCAATTGTTGGTTCTTCTCCTAATATATCTTGTTTTTCTTCTTATGTCATCGTCTTCCCAGTAATGTGGTTCATTCAATAGTTCCCTAAAATGATCCACCCATGTTTGTTCAAATTGGTGTTCTTTTTCTGTCAGCCTTCCTTCCTTGTTTTTTATTCATTTTCTTTTGCCCTTATACGTCTTGTTGTTTTCGTTGATTTTTTTATAGAAGCTTTTCGTATCTCCTCTCGACTTTTCTCTTTCAATTTCTCTGATCTTATCATCTATCCATTCTCTTTTTCTTTTTCTAATTATTTTATTACTTTTCTTCCTGTTTCCTCGTATTCATTCCTGTTCTCCGGATTATTAGTTTTTATTCATTTTAGTCTTGCTTTGGCTTTGTTCTCTATCGCAGTGTTGCATGTCATGTCAAACCACTCCTATCTTCTCCCGTTTTTCGTTGCACCTAACTGTATTTCCGCTGCTGTTTCCAAACATTTCTTTATATTGCTCCATTCAGACATTATTGTTTCCTGTTGGTTTTCGCCCTGTGATAATAGTTTCTCTATTTGTATTGCGTATTTTCCTCTAATATTTTCATTTTCAAGCCTGTCCACATTCCATTTCTTGTTTTTATAATGTATATCAGATGTTTTCCTTATTTTTTGTTTTATTTCAGCCATTACCAGGAAGTGGTCGGAGTCTGCACACGCTCCTCTATATATTCTGATATATCTTATCGATGTTTGTTTTCTTTTGTTTACCAATATGTAGTCTATTTGGAAATACACATTTTGGTCTGGTGATATCCAAGTCATTTTGTGATTTTTACTATGCCGGAATTTAGTACTGCTCAATAGAAAGTTCTCCCTCGCTGCGAAATTACATAACCTTTGTCCGTTGTCATTCGTTTTCTCTTGTATCGTCTCCTTTCCTGCTACATGGTTTATGTAATCCTCTTTCCTTATTTGTGCGTTGAGATCTCCTAGTATTAGTATAGTGTCTTGTTTGGGAATTTTCCCTAATTTTTCTTCCACTTTTCCATATAATTCATCTTTGTCTTCTTTACCTCTACCTTCAGTTGGAGCATACACATTTAACAAGGATATGTTGAATGGTTTCGCTTCTACTAATGCTACCCCATATTGCTCTTGTTTCTCATTACCTAAATATCTTACACTCAAGTGCTTATCTTCAATGCTTCTTTCCCCTTTCCATCTTATTTCCTGTATTGCAGCAATATCTGCTTTGTATTTTTTCAATTCTAATCGTACCTCTTGCATCTTCCCTGTTCCTAGCAACGTTCTAATGTTCCATGTGCATATTTTTATTTCCATTTCTTCCATGATTTTTCCTTTTTGCGTTTTTGGTGTTTATATGTGCTTTTCTAGTTATTCCTTTTTTCCTAACTGCTAATTTCATGAGTCCTTTTTATTGCCGTCTCGCTATCTGTTGCTTTGTGTTATTTATTGCAATATAGTTTACTACTTTTTTCTAGCCTATTTTCATCTTTGTTCCATCTCCACTCCTCGCCGTTTATGATCACTTTATTGTATCATATTTTTACATCTTTCCCATTTCTTCTCTCGGTATGTCCAAATTTTCTTATTTGTTTTTGTTTTTTCAACTCATTCTTTGTTAAGTCCTCATTGATGTATGTTTTCTCAGAAGTAAGATTTTTTAGCATAAATTCATTTTTCATAACTTTGTCCCTGTCTTCTTCCCTATCGAGTTATATTGCGTGGGTTTTAGGAACTATTTTTTTGACCGATGTTATATTTACTTTAATTTTCAGATCTTCCTCCTTGACATTTTGTATTTCTTCCTTTAGCAGTGTCAATTCCATATTTGTCCTTATTTCTTTCATTTCCTTCTCGATTCTCATGTTTTCAGTTTTTATTTGATTATTTTCCTTCTTTAGACTCTCATTTTCTCGCATTAGTTTTCGTATTTCTTCTGAGACACTTTTTTGTTCCTTTTTTATGTGAAATATTTCATTTTTTATTTCTTTCCGATCCCTCTTTACCTCTTCGATATAAGCTTTTATCTCGTTTTTCGATTCTTCTATGTCATGTTTTATCTGGATTTTTAACTCTTTCAGTAATTCCGTTATTTCTTCCATTTTTATATCTTCCGTATTCTCTGCTTCCCTTATATATAAATCTCATGTTAATTTACTTTTCCTTAGCACCTTTCCCTCTTCAAGCGAGTTATCGTGCTCCGGTTTATTTCGTTTTCTATTCATCCAGCGGATTTGATGTTTCAAGTGCAGTTTGGCGCACCGCAAGCCTACTTAGTTCAGCCCTCAGCACACGAACTAATCAGACCCGCTGAATCTATTTCTACCTACTGTTAGTTTTATTATATTTTCTAAAATTTGTTTTTAAAATTTTAATAAATTTCAATTGATTTCGGCAAAGTTTTATCTACCCGCTAAGGTTTTATTATTGATTTTATTATCCTATCAGTTAAGTAGTTAAGGAACTTGTTCCAGTAATGCTATTTCAATATTCCGTTTTTCGTATGATTATGATTTAATCTCAGTAATTTAGTGATTTAATCGTTTCTATTATGTACCTTTATGTATAATTACTTATCTGACTCGGTTCCAGATCTCAGCGAACACTTTAAACCACTTAAATTTGCACTTTTATCAGGAGCGATATTACCATGTCTTCACTGTATCCCCAGCTCCTACCTCACTCTACAACCCCACACTAGGGTGGGCCGAAAAAAATTTTTATTTTTTTTTAAAGTTGTAATACCGCGGAAAACTTGCGAATCATAATTAGAAACAAAATACAAAAAAAATTTTCAGAATCGGTTAATATCTTCCGGTCCCGCATTAGCCTTAAAGTTTGACTATTTAAAAAAAAAACTTAATTTTTCTTATTTTTCGAAAAACATTTTTTCATATTTATTTTTTAACGTAATAGTTATTTATGCGTTGAGATAGACCCTAAGAACATTGTGTTTTAATTTTATTGTGATTACTGGATATCTTCCGGTCCCGCATAAGCGTTAAAATATGCCAAAATATTGAAATTTCAACATGTTTTGGTATTTTTGGAATATGATAATTAATTATTTTTTTAAAGTAATAGTCATCGTTTATATTCACACAAACCTATTGTAGGGAATTTAAGAATACTGCCAAGTTCAGTCATCATTTCCCGGTTGCGTAACAGATTAATACAACTAACCCGCCAGGGAGATTAGAGCAGCTACCCGGCGGACTGTGCTTGGTGGGTGAATCATCGTTCCCGCCATGCGTCCCCGCCCCCTCCGTCACAAGCCTTCCCCCTCTACCAGCTTCCATGAATCACGCAACCTGCCGCGACTTGAGTGTCAGTTTTGATGTGTCAGAAGTGGTCGCTAGACGTATTATTTGTTTACTCCATTTTCGTTTGCTGTAAAAGTTGACGTTTTGTGATGTGGTGTGTTTGTTGACTGTTATTGTTTGATCGAGGCGGTGATTAGATCATGGCTGTGTCAAGGAAAGCTGTAATTACTAGACAGGTATTTGATTGCCCGATTTTTGGTTCGCCTAAAGACCTTCCCAATAACAAACTGCCTACAGGCGAGGAAGTACTTAGGTCTTGCTTTCAAGAAAGATATAATTTAGCACTTGACATTAATAATATTTCCGTCAGTTTTAAGCAAGTCGCTCAAATAGTCACAAACAAATTAATCGGCTTGTATCAAAGGTCGTCAATCCCTACTGTGACGGACAAGCGAATTACACAGCTCGTAACAGCGTTGTATGATAAATACTCCAACTTTAAAAGGTCCTACAATCGTGACAAAAATAAGGAATCGTTTAAAAAGAAGGTCAATGATTTCAAGCAAAATTGCTCACTTATTTTTGATATTTCCGCTTGTAAATGCACTATAACTGTTGACTGTACTTGCCGCAAAACACCGGAATTGTGCCAGTGCGACATAAAAATTGATTGCAGCTGTGAGAGATCCAAAAAAATACCTCTTATTGAACTAAGATTTCTTTACCTAAGTAGGGTACACGGAATAGGAAAAATAGGTAGCCTTGACCGAAATGAAACAAAAAAGCGTACAAAGTCCATGGAAAGGAAGGTACGTGACAATCACTTAAATTTGCCAGACCTTTCTGTTTCTAAGCCGTCATGCTCACATTCAGGCACTATTCTAGTCGATGCAGATGATGATTACCATTGCAGTATGGATTCAGATAATAATAGTGACTCTGATTTTAACGATGGGGAAATTAAATCTGGAAAGCCTGGTTGGCAGATGAGAATGAAATTAAAATCTACTGCCCTATTAAGTGACCGCTTTGGGGTTTCCGATCGCGCTACTGCGGCGATCGCATCAAGTGTTTTGCATGACTTAGGTGTTGTTACCGATTCCGATTCCTCCCACGTTGTTGATAAGAACAAAATAAGAAGGGAGAAGCAAACTGTTAAGATCGAACTGTGTAGCAAGTCCGCTGCTACACCTCCTCTGTTGGGTCTCTATTTTGACGGAAGAAAAGACGACACACTGTTCATAGAGCAGGCTCACTCAAAGCGGTTTCGTAGAGTAATTAAAGAAGAGCATTACTCGCTAATACAAGAGCCCAGCTCAGAATACGTTGGCCACGTTACTCCTAAATCGGGAAGCTCTGAGGATATTGTTAAATCAGTAATAACGTATTTGGGAGATCGAAGCATTTCTACTGAAAGTTTAACTGTCATCGGATGTGACGGCACTAATGTCAATACAGGGTTGAAAAGTGGGATAATTCGAAGAATTGAATTATTTTTAAGGAGGCCCGTCCAATGGGCAATTTGCCTGCTCCACTTTAATGAGCTGCCGTTCCGGCACCTCTTTGAACATCTAGATGGCAAAACAACCGGGCCTAGTACTTCAAGAGGACCAATCGGTGAAAAACTTGTTGCTTGTCAAAAACTCCCGGTAATTAACTTCCAGTCTATAGATTGTCAGATACCGGAGGTAGACAGAAAGGTTCTCAGCAAGGATCAACAGTACTTACTTGATATCTCCATGGCAATAAAATCTGGGACATGTAAAGGGGATTTGTCTGTACGAGATCCCGGACACTTATCACACTCGAGGTGGTTAACCAAAGCAAATAAAACTTTGCGACTTTACATAAGTGAAGAAAACCCCTCACCTGAACTTCAAGAGCTAGTTTTGTTTATCTTGAAATCGTATATGCCAATGTGGTTTGCTATCAAAAAAAGCAAAAACTTTACAGATGGTCCAAAGCTTGTTTACCAAGCAATTGAATCAACAAGATATTTGCCCGAGCCTTTGCTTGCTGTTGTAAACCCAGTGATTGAGCGAAATGGTTATTATTCCCACCCCGAACATTTGATGTTGGCGATGATTGAGGATGACAATAAACTGATAAGACAGCTCGGACTTCGTCGAATCCTAAAGGCAAGGCAAATAGATTCAAAAAGGAAGAAAGTAAGGACATTCACACCGCCAAAAATCAACTTTGATGCTCAAGAGTACTCAGATATTGTCAACTGGATGACCTGCGACTTATCTTCTCCCCCACTTTTGGCCAAGGTCAGTGATGAAGAGATCAAATCGTACATCAACAGTGACTCCATCCCTAACTGGAACATCAATTACAAGAAATTCCCAGTTCACACACAGGCAGTTGAGCGTTGTGTGAAACTAGTGACGGAAGCTTCGGGCAGAGTTTGTGGCGCTGAAGCAAGGGACGGATTCATCAGAAGTACTCTACTGTCACGATCAGCCATGCCCGACTTCGCCAGTAAATCAAATTTCAAAGTACCTTCTTCAGCTACCAAAAAATAGAGACAATGATGCAGACAATCAACTAATAATTGTTAATTGTACTTTTTTATAATAATACAGGTATAAGTTGAAAGGTTCTATGTTCGTTGTTATTTATAATCCCTATTGTGTCACTCAGTCTTAGCTAAAAAAATTCTGCTTGTATAATCAGGCTTATTTAGCAACCAGAAGTGGTTTTAAAATAAATATCGCAAGTGGAACGATTCAAAACTAATTAAACATAAGAAAACAAATTTCGTAAAAACTGTAAATTTTCAATATTTTGGCATATTTTAGAGCTTATGCGGGACCGGAAGATATCCAGTAATCACAATAAAATTAAAACACAATGTTCTTAGGGTCTATCTCAACGCATAAATAACTATTACGTTAAAAAATAAATATGAAAAAATGTTTTTCGAAAAATAAGAAAAATTAAGTTTTTTTTTTAAATAGTCAAACTTTAAGGCTAATGCGGGACCGGAAGATATTAACCGATTCTGAAAATTTTTTTTGTATTTTGTTTCTAATTATGATTCGCAAGTTTTCCGCGGTATTACAACTTTAAAAAAAAATAAAAATTTTTTTCGGCCCACCCTACCCCACACCAACCCCCGCCAACAACACAACATACACCCAAACTCTGAACCTCAGAAACCTCCCACCCCAACATTCAACTCAAAAATCTCTCTTTACTGTTTTAAACACCCTCGAACTTCTTAACGGACACATCCTATACCTCAAAGCCAACTTCAATAGAACAGCCCTCCTTAAAAACTCCTCCACGCTATCAGCAAACACAATCCTCAGAAGACTCCAAAACTCCACTGGTGACCCCAACATCAATATTCACGTTCTAAACTCCACTCAACGTCCACCCCAACCAGTCCAAACTCTAATTCCCTCCTTCTCACTTGTCTGCAAGAATGTAGACCCAACGATCCCTCTCGAAGAATTCGAAGAAATTCTTCACGATCAAGAATTCCCGTTCACCAAAACTTGGCGAATTATCGCCAAGGCCACAAATAAACCTACTTAGATGTTCCGCATCAATACACATTCCGAGATCCACTACCACCAAGCCCTCTCTTCTGGCATTTCATTCTTTGGCTTTCCACACCAGTGCAAACCTACCAACGCCAACCCTCTGCCCCCCGTCCCAAAATACTGCAACCGATGCACTAAATCCGGACACTCTTCTGAATCTTGTCGGTCTCAACCGATTTGCCCTTCCTGCGGCCAAACCGGCCACCGCATCGAAAAATGCCCCAAGTCCGGTACCCCTACTTGCACCAATTGCGGCGGACCTCACGCCGCTTTCCACCCTCGCTGCCCCCATAGGCTAACCACACCCAACACCCCCCAAGAAACTGCCCCAGTCACCCTCGAAAAGCCACCAGTCCCCCTCGAAAAGCCACCAGTCCCTTTCTAACTCTCTGCAGACTCCAAAATCGTCATAGAAATCCTTACCGTCACCCTAATGAACGCCATTCCCTCGAGTTGGGAATGAACGCCATTCCCAACTCGAGGGACATCATAGCCGACACTCTTCGTCACTTAATTCCGTCCATCTATCGACACCACTGTTCTATCACAAACATAAGCAGGCGTGCTCACTTCGCTTTCACTCCCATCAGGAGTGAAAGCACTTCCACTTAAATCCGCGAGCCCCAACCCCTCCCGTCGGTGCTACAGGTTTTTCACGTTTTTTCCTGTAGCATGGTGAATTTATTCACTACCTTAATGGGCCGACATCGACGAAGTTTTTAGATTTAAAATTATTATAGTACTCAAACCTACATTCAACTCAAATCAATTCTACATAAATAACAACCTCCCCTCGAATTCTTCAGCGAGCCTTTCGCCTCTCAACACCAACACCAACATAACCCTCCAACCCCAACCCGAACCTAACGCGCATACAAACCCCAAACAAAAAAGCCTTCAACCCCGCCCTGCAGAGGAACCGCATCCTATATCAGGGCCTTATCTCGAAAACCCCCAAAAACCAGCTCAAAACCAACAAACCTTCCAAAAACTCTCTCGAACTTCTCTCTCTCTTTCTCTCTCTCACAACATGTTGAAAGAGGGATTCATAAAAAAATCAAACAGTCCTTACAGCTCACCAATAGTCATGGTTCAAAAGAAAAACAGAAACTACAAATTTTGCGTGGATTTCAGGAAGATAAATGAAATATCGGAAAAGGACGCATATCTACCACCGTTCATAAATAATATTTTAGAAAAATTGAAAGCAGCCAAGTACATATCAACGCTGTACC
Organism: Galeruca laticollis; assembly: GCA_963921935.1. Lineage (NCBI taxonomy): Eukaryota > Metazoa > Arthropoda > Insecta > Coleoptera > Chrysomelidae > Galeruca > Galeruca laticollis. The sequence continues at coordinate 41,887,254 of OY998176.1, forward strand.
TTAAAAACGCATATTGGCAAGTACATCTGACAAAACGGAGCAGACCAATAACAGCTTTCACAGCACCATGCAAAGGACTTTTGCACTTCAAGGTACTTCCGTTCGGCCTACACTCAGCAGCAGCAACGTTTCAAAGGCTTTTATATAATAGTTCTAAGCGGAGCATTCACCGAACACTTAAAATATTTACAAGAAGTTTTCGAAAAACTGCAGACAGCAAACCTGAAAATAAACATCGAAGCCCGCAACTTCGGAAAACACGAAATTAAATACATAGGACCCGTCGTGAACAAAGAGGGTATCAAGACGGATGAAGACAAAATCAAGGCAATTGTAGATTACCCCGCACCAAAGACGGTAAAACAATTAAGGAAATTCTTAGGTATCACATCATGGTACAGAAGATGCACCACTGACAAAACTACTGAGGAAAAAACAGAAATGGATCTGGAACGACGAGAAAATGTGCTCGGAAAAATTGAAACACAGCTAACACAAGCACCGATATTAGTATGTCCAGACTTTAAAAAAAAATTACTTGCAAACAAATGCATCAAATGTCGGACTATGGGTACCTGTACTACAGAAAGACGATAACAACCACGATAGAGATATTGTATAAGCCAGCAGAATTCTGACCGCAGCAGAAAGAAACTATACCGTAACCAAAGAAGAATTACTAGCAATAGAATACGGAATAAAATAAATGGGGCCTCACTTAAAAGGATACTTTTTCTCAATAATCACAGATCACCAAAGCCTCAAATACCTACAGTCAATGGACAAACCTTCAGGTAGGATAGCAAGATGGGCTATGATCTTATAACAGTTTGACTTCGACGTTATATATAGGAGAGGATTAGAGTACGTTGTAGCCGATTCCTTATCTCCGAACCCTGTAGATTTCGTTAACGTATTGTCGAGCAAAGATAAGTCAGATTGGTGAGAGAAAGGAAAATCGAAAGTAGAAGCGCGTCCGCAAAAATATTCAGAATTCACAATTATGGACAACAAACTATACAGGCATTTCTGGGATAAATACGACTTCAAGGAAACATAGCTGTCAAGCCCGTAGAAGTTGTACATAGACAAAGACCAACAACAAGAAGCAATAAAGGAAAATTACACCACCCATACAGCAGGACAACTGAGAATAGCAAAAACAATAGCTCAACTAGCCAGAGAATACGATTGGCGAGGAATGTTCCGAGACACAGCTCAATTCATGAGAAAGCCAGAACTGCCAAAAATATAAGCCGTCACACCGGGTCAAATGCAATATGCAATGCACAGTAAGCTTCGACGTCATAGAACCACTGCCAATCTCAAGTAAGGGTAATAATTACTTGATAGTTTTTCAAGTCACATTTACAAAATGGGTGGAGATAAGTCCAGTCCGGAAGATAACCGTAAATGTGATAACTCAACACTTTAAAGATAAAGTAATAAGGAAATTCTGCTTTCCAAATATAGTGTTAATGGACAATGCCAAATCATTCGAAAATAAATGTTTCAAAGAATTACTAACCGATTTCAATATAGAAAAACAAGAAATACCACCGTATTCACCAAAAACAACCCCGTAGAAAGAGCAAACAGAGTAATAAAAACCATGATAGCACAACTTTGTGATAAATACCATAAATTGCCATAAATACCGCCAGACACCAGTCAACCAGATTCTCGCGAGCATTTCTCAATTTCAGACACCAATTAAGGCTTCGAAGTAAGATTGTAAACGACAGGACGACAAACACCAAACACAGATTCTTCAAAACCATCAATTTGATGAAACTTAAGGAAACTTTCAAACCGAAAGCATTTACATCACAAAGCAATTATAACAACCTTAGAAGAAGGAGTTATTCTTTTTTCTTTCTTCTTCTTTTACTGGCCCTACAACTCTGGGTGAGTCTTGGCCGCATCCACTATCGCCCCCCACCTTCCTTGATCTTGTGCTTCAATTTCCCACTATTGGACTCCCATTCTAGACACATCTGCTACTTCCATCTTTTCGTGGGTCAGCCTATTGATCTTCTACCATATGGTCTCTCAAGGAATACTGTTTTAACAATCTGTGGTCCTCTGATCTCAATACATGCCCTGCCCATCTTATTCGATTAGCCTTTATGTGTATGACTATGTTGTCACTGCCGAACAGCGCTGAGAACTCACCATTGTGGCGTCTTCTCCAGTGTCCTATTGCCCATCTTGTTGCGGTCCTAATATCATTCTTATCCCTTCCTCTCAAAGACAAGAAGCTTATTCATTTCCCGTTGATTAAGGGTCGCGGTTACGCTGCCATATGTAACCACCGGGCGAATAATTGACTTGTATAATGTTAATTTGGATTGTCTTCTTAACAGTTTAGATCTCAAGAGTGTGGTAAGAGAAAATAGCGCCCTATTTCTCGCAATTATTCTTGCTGAGACAGCTCTTTCTATTCGATTATCATCTGTAATTATCGCTCCAGTTCAAAGTTGTACTCATTAATGGAAATATTCTGTCTGATTCTAGATCTTGGTTTCTTGGTTACTACCATGTTTTTCATTTTTTCTTCACTTACCCGTAGACCCATGTTACTTGCTTCCTCCTCGAGTTGGGAGAACATTTCTCTCATATATCCCGTTGAATGAGCCACCGTATCTATATCATCAGCAAAAGCCAACAATAGTTTTGAACCCTGCTTAGCCAAAACTTCAGTTAGTTCCGATGTTATTTTACCAACCGCATACTCCAAGGCCAAACGGAATAACAGCGGTAAGAGGAGATATCCTTGTCTGAGTTCTAATGTTACCCTAAATGGAGTTGATATTTTGCTTCCTATCCTCACCTGTACATATTAGTTTACCACACACAATCGTGTTAGCTCCACCAATATCCTTGGGATGCCAATTTCCAGCATTGCCACCCACAAACTGCTTCTTTTTATAGAGTCATATGCTTGCTGGAAACCAACAAAGATTTGGTGAACATCCCGGTTGAATTCCCAGTTCTTTTCTAATAAATCAAGAAGGAATTGGTCACCAATTATCAGAGAGAAGGTGATGAAGAAAGAACACCACCCGTCAAATGCAGAGAACAATTTTAGTGCAAAATTCGCAACAAAATATTCGGGACCGTTTACGATAGAAAAGAAAGTAGCCAATAACATCTACAAAATTAAAACCGACAACAGCAATAGAAGTCATAAAATTCACGTAAAAGATCTAAAACCAGCATGGCCGGAACCGAAACCGGTTAACCCCACTACCAGAACAAATTACTGTTAAATAGACAGATAAACACAGAACAAAACCAAACTGAAGCAAACCGCGAAGATGGAAGACGTGCTCGATATACACGACGACCGCATTTGTCAGCTTAAGGAAGGAGAGTTAGATCGACCTCCTACCCCCGTAAAATCCGCAGAGCAAGATTGGAATCGATTGGTAAAAATGAAGGGCCATTCACTACCAGTGAAGATACCGTTAACAGCCCTTGTGCCCGGAATGCATACCGATATAAGCTGGCAAACGGTGAAAACATTATTATCTACGACTTATTCGGCCGGTCCAAATGGGCTCTCATATATTCGAGGATATTCTTCGATCCACTCACTTTCTCGTCCCATTGACATGGGACCAAAAGTTTTGTTGCAAATTGTTTTACGCCCTGGACGAGGGTGTAACGACACTGTCGTCTGAAATAAACGTTAACAACCTCCACACTTAATTACCACAAAACCATTGGCGACCGGGATACAGAAACTACCAAACCAAATTTTCACAGTTCAAGAGTATGAAGTGGATATTGCCCGACTAGTTCGATTCGCTTATCCATCTGCACCAAAGAACATGATGGACTGTCTAGGCATCCATGATGGCTTACGTGACCCCGATATGCTTCGTTCAGCACATCTCATCTCAAAATATTGGGCGACACATTGACAGTTGCTCTTGAATATAAAGCGGCAACGAAAGCTTCGAGATATAGCAAAGTCAAGACCATTCAAGAACAAGTGAAGAGAACAGACTTGACCAGATCGTCAGCACGATAAACAATATGGTAAACAAGAAGCAGAGAAATATCAGATGCTGGAATTGTGGTGAGCTAGGGCATGTACGCAGTTCGTGTAAGCGCCTCAGAACTCCTGCAAACGAAAAACCCCAGTCACACAGAAACTAGGTCATATAGTGAGCAATCAATGAGTGGCGGTGGATCTAGAGAAAATTGCTTTCATTCAGCAATGGCCGTAATTAACCGACAAACATCAAATTGGGAGTTTCCTTGGATTTTGCACATACTACATAAGATTTATTAGGAAGTTTTGATATATTACCAAGCCCCAACTCGACTCACAAAAGAAACAAGAGCTTTCCATTGGGACGAAGAATGTCAAACCGCTTTCGAAACCTTAAAAAGACATTTAGCTACGGCACCGATATTAGGATATCCATTACCAGAGAGAGACTTTATTCTTGTCACTGACGCAAGCAACGTAGGAATTGAAGGAATGCTCTCACAGATCCAAGGAGGGCAAGAAAGAGTGCTGGGATATTTCAGTAGAGTCCTCTCCAAACCAGAACGAAACTACTGCGTCACAAGAAGAGAACTTTTGGGCGGTAGTGAAGTCCGTGGAACACTTTTACCAGTATCTCTATGGAAGTTCTTAATCCGGACTGATTACGCAGCACTCAAATGGTTGATGCGGTTCAAGAATCCCTAGGGCTAGATCGCTAGATGGATTTAACGACTTCAAGAGTATGATTTCCATATCGAACATTGAGCTGGTGTGAGCCACCGGAATGCCGACTCCCTATCCAGATTACCGTGCCCAACAGACTGCTTTCACTGTCAGAAGGCCGAATCTAGGGAAGTTGCAGTTTCAAGAACTACCGTAGTCAGCGGAAAATGGTCACCCACTAGGATTAGAGAAGATGAGGAGAACGATCCTCATCTAAAGAAGATTCGGCAATGGAAGGAAGAAAATTGGCGATCTACATGGCAAGATGTGTCAAGATTTTCACCGACACTCAAGGCATATTGGGCTCAGTGGGACTCCCTTGTACTGGAAGAAAGGCTGTTGAAAAGACTCTTTGAAAGCGATTATGGTTTCGAGATGAGGAGACAGCTAGTTATCCCGAGAACGAGAGTAACTGAGGTACTGAAGAAATTACGCGACAGTCCATCGGGGGGTCATCTTGGAGGGAAGAGAACCCTTAAGCGAGTACGTGAAAGGTTTTATTGGATGAACAGCTCGGACGATGTGAAGGACTGGTGTAATAAATGTACGACTTGTGCTACGAGTAATGGACGACATCGCAATAGAAAGACACTAATGAAACAATATAATGTTGGAAGCCCTCTCGAAAGGATTGCTTTAGACATCGCTGGACCATTTCCGACGACACAAAATGGTAGTACATACATCCTGGTAGTAATGAATAATTTCACAAAATGGGTGGGTGGAAATTTACGAGATCCCGAATAAAGAGGCCACAACTGTCGCGGATGTATTGGTGAAAGAATTTATTAACCGATCAGCAGTGCCCTTGGAAATCCACAGCGACCAGGGAGGAAATTTGGAGAGCCAGGTATTCCAGGAAGTTATTTGTGACAAGCCAGGAATGAAAAAGACCAGAACAATAGCGTTGCCTCCACAGTAAGATGGAATGGTTTCTCCAAAATTACAGAAATCATGGGAAGGTCCGTGCGTAATAAAGAAGAAGATCAACGACGTCATCTATCGCGTGAGCAGGATCCCCAATGGAAAAACGATATTAGTTCACCAAAACCGACTAGCGCGATTCGAATGAGACCATGCCAAAGAGGAAGGCGTGAACCATCTACAACAAGAGTCTGACCCAGCCTTCTAAGAATTTATGGGCGCATACGGATTTGTTCACCTTCTCGGAAGACTACTCACTGGCACATAACATCTCCGCCAGTAACAAACACGCACGAGGGTTGGCAACCGTCTTTCGAAAGAAGTTTGTACAAATAGATAAACTTGCAGATCATATCCCAGCCCCTGGCAAGACACTGAGACTCAAACAAAATTCGCGGTACGTCTTCTATCTGGTAACTAGAAAGGAATTTCCAGATCTTTTCATCTACGGGATGTGCGGGGAACGATACGAAGCCTTCGAGATCATGTGCTTGATTCCCACGTTAAGAAACTAATAATGTCCAGGATAAAGATCAACCAGTTGGATTGGTAAGTCATCAGGAATATGATAGAGGTGATCTTCCAAGATACCGGTATCCACATATTAATATTAATTTGCAACTATACCATTCGTTATCGGTACCCGTTGAAGACGGTGCCGTGTTATTTCCATACGACCGTAAAACGCAGACATGGGTCCAGTTGCCGATTAAAACAGCCATATCCGGCTATACCGAAGTTCCAGCAGGCACTTTCTTTTAAGGGGGGGGGTAATGTTACGAAATTGCAGACTGGTGTACTCCCTGAATCCGGCTCTGTCTAAGCTATGTATGAAAGCTAAAATTTTGGCGACCGCGTAGGGATTTCTCCGAACTGTTTACCATTATTTCTTGTGACTAGTCTTATCTATAGACTTCCAGATAGGTCATTTGTTTGTGAGCCGCAGTCTAGAAGGATCCAGAAAAAATGCAGTTAATATATAAGAGAGGCTACCTACCAACGAAATTATTTTATAATTTAATCTCGTCAGATAATCAGTGGAAAATCAAATAGTCTAAAGTTGATAAACAATAGTGAAGTGCTTATATAAATTAGCGCAGGTGAATATATTGTGTGTATAATATGAATTATTGAATAGTTTAGTGAATAAATAAATCAAGTGAGTATGTATGAATTTATCCCACCAGTCGTAATAAAAACCTTTTAAATAAATAAGAAAAACATTACATTACTTTTAGGTGAAAGATGCAGAGTTAAAAATTTGATAGAATTTTTAAAGGACATTAACTTATCAAAAAAAAATTAATAGTGTACTTTGTTATACCTCCGCTAAACACCTTGGGTGGAAGCGGATTAATTTGTTTTTAAAAAAATTACTTAAGGACCACCGTGTATACTGTTGCCTATATAATACCATCTGGGAGTGTATTGTGTGTAAATTGAAATTTTTGATGAGGAGTTGTGTTGTAAGAACTGAATGAAACTAGAAATTTTTATTCTGCACATTAAGGTATGTTTCTATATAAACTCTCTAATATTTGAACATCATGAACAATTTGTTTGAATGCGATTGAAAACTGTGCTGTGACAATTCGAATCAATTACTAACATACGTTTTTCGGGTATATTTTAAAAAGATGCCATATTCAAGATTCGTTAAATAAAAACACATATAAATAATTATAAATAATATTTTTTATTTCAAGTACAAACATTCGAATCACAGATATGGATTAAGTTTTCATTATGCCTAAATTGTTGGCAATCTGTCTACATTTGAACGTGACTTCCTCTTGCAATAAACTGAAACACATTGCGACAACAACCAATCCCACTAATATATAGACACAACATGCCAATAATTGTATTTGAGTATGAAAGTCCGTAGTTTGAGGTAAACTATCTCCAATACCGATGGTGGATAACGCTATAAAACAAAAGTAGATGGCGTCGAGGAAGCTCTTGCTTGTAGTCGATGAAAAGGCGAAGGCGCCCGCGCAGATATAGGTGACGAAAATTGTGAGGACCAAAAGAGCAGGAACTGACTGTGACGGCTGTAGACTAGGCGTCGTTGTTTCGTTTTCTTGAGATCGCCAAATTAGAGGCATTCGAGATGGTGTATCATGAGTGCACCTGAAAAAAATAATTTATACGTCAGTCGAAAATTAACAGTGTAAGATATGAAACTTTCTGTTACGCAGAAACTGTTAAAGAGGGTACATTCTTGAACATCAACAAAACGAAAAGAAAACAAAAAAATTGTTTCCAAATGAATAACAATACTTCTTCGATTAGACTATGGGTAAAAAACTATTTTCAATAAAATAAAAACAAAAGTAAATATTCTTTTTAAGAAATTATTTTTATAAATGTTCGAACGAACCACCATTTTGGGCGAAACTTATTTCAACCCCGTTGTTTTAAGTGAATGCATGAATATTTAGGAAAAAAATCCGATATACTGTTTAACAATATCAACGATATTGTTTAACACATTAGCAGAATTGATTTAAAGATTTGAAAACAAATATTGCCGAATATCGAAATCGAACCAGGGACCCATAGATACTCTGTCTAACGCTCTCCAAATTGAGGTATTTCACTTGTTAATAATGTTGAGTCGAGTGAGATAACAGAAGAGGAGAACAGCATTGTGCCTCTCCCACTCAGCCTGAGTAAATAATAATTAGATTTGTTAGCTTTCCTAGTTTTCTCTTATGCCAAAACTCCTATAGTGCCCATACATACTTTCACTTCAAAAACAATAAAAGTTATTAAAGAGGAACTTGATTGATTACATTTCACTTACACAACTTGGTCGTTTTCATCAGTATCATCAGCTTCTTCTAAATCTGAAGATACGGCAATACCGACTATCGAAGAATTAACGGAACTCCTCATTGGTATACCGTGATGCGCATGCGCAGGACAAACTGGGAGGGTATTTTCTGTAAGGGTTTGTCGCACCGAACCTTGTCTGCATCGTCCTCTCGTATGACTAGATCTGACAGTAGCTAGAAGGGAACGCTTTGGTACCTCAGACTGATCGATAAATTGGGTAAGATGATTCGGTCTGAAGTTGACGTGGTTCGGTGTATTGTGGACTGAAGCCGTTTGAATTGATGCAGTGTCTAAAAAAAATTGAAATTCAGGCTTTTAGAATGCTGCAGCCAATGACGTAGAAAAATAATTGACCTAGCATCTTATTGACAATGTCGGGATTGATTTGAAGCTTTTAATAAATTCTCTAACAATGTGCCAGAAAAAGACAAGCATACATTCAATTCCCTGCTTTGGCAACACTGCATATATGGAGTCAAAAATTTCCAATGGCGTACTGCCCTGTTATTTTTGCTTTACTTTTGAGGACATTCACAATTGGATATAGATGTGTGATAGAAATGCTTTAAAGATTGTTTTCAGTTTAGAAAGAACATTGAATTAAAACGAATTGTTGAATTTGATTGATTGAACCCATATACGAAAAGGGATTGTTAAAGCTTCCAAAGAATTTTATGCAATTTTAAAATAATATAAAAGTGATGAAAGAAAATAGATTCATTAAATTATCGAACAACTGTGAATTTGCATAAAACAAATTAAACTATATTGGAATATTTGCCTATAATGTTTCATATTAATTGATAAATCACTTCATTTTAGAACATAACTGCTTGTTATTAATGCCGATATATGACATTTAGTTACTTGTACTTTATACTTCCAACTGAAAATCATTCAGTAAGTAGATGTACTTATATCAACAACACTGGTTCTGAAAAATTGAGGTTAAATGCAAATATAACAGAGATTTTGGTTCAATTATCCAATTTTTTGCAAATATGACACTGGCGAACCATGTTTTTGAGTTATAATACACTCACAGAGTCCACAATAGTACAATAACTGCCTAAATAACCGAATAATCACTTGTAAACAAATAAATCAACGATCACTGTAATCCAGTCCTACAGCGTTGCATGTAGAGCAGAATAATGTTATTGTTGAAAACACTTACATCAACATCATTCGCAAGAAAATGTGTTTGCTATATGTCCTTCACACTGTAATTTTTTAATATTATCATATGCTTAGTGACTTATTTTTTTGCAAATCAACGTTACTTTGCATTTTTTACTTCAGTTTGTTATATATTTTTCGAGCAGATTTGAGAAAGAAAGCACATTTTTACAATAGCGTACAGTGATGGATAGCGTATAGATGCTCATTTCGTTATTGCTTTTGCAACGTTAGCTTCAGTAGTCAACCCTCTATCTTCGGAGATGTACTTTTGTGACGACTCTATACCCAACGGTACTTTTAAGTCGTTCATTTCAATTTGCCCATAAATTTAAAACGTGATGATAGTGAGGAACACGACAATATAACAGCTGGTGAAGATGAACAAACTAAAGAAACAGTGCTACAAAGAAATATAACAATAAATAAACGGTTTTAAGGATTAAAACTAACCTTTCCGCATCTGTGGCCCCTAACAATATTCTATCACAAAATTGTTACTTGTATACACTTCGGGGGATGTATCGTGCTAACAAACCGAAATTTCCCCAAAAATAACCAAAAATTCAGTATATCTGGATTTATAGGACCCGCTATACTCGCTCTAGTCAACTGGAAATTAATAGGGTACATCTGTGAGACACGTTGAACAATATTCAATCATAAAATTGATCATTCGTATACTCTCTGGAGGCTGTATCGTGCTAACCAACTGAAAATTCTCCAAAAATGACAAAAATTTGGTACTTCAAGTACCATAGCACCCGTTGTACTGGCTTTAGTGAGCTGAATATCAATAGGGTGCATCTTTGAGACGCTTCGAATAATATCCAATCATGAAATTATTGGTCACTTGTATATACTCCGGAGGCTGTATCATGCTAACAAACTGAAACTTCACCAAAAATGACAAAAATATCGTACTTAAACTACTGTAGCAGCTGTTGCATTGGCTTTGGTGAACTTAAAATCAATGGAGTTCATCAGTGAGATGCCCTGAATAATATTCAATCATAAAATTGGTGACTTGTTGAACTCCGGAGGCTGTATCGTGCTAACAGACTGAAATTTCTCAAAAAATGACAAAATGTCGTACTTCAAGTACCATAGCACCCGTTGTACTGGCTCTGGTGAACTGAAAATGAATTGGGATCATCTGTGACATGTCTTTAACAATATTCAATCACAAAATTGCAGAATTATTGCACTCAGGAAGGTGTATCGTGCTAATAAGACATGTAAGGAAAAGTGGCCGACGACAACGACGACGACGACGACATACACACAGGATTTCTTTTCTAAAAACCGTTTTTTCGTGTTGTTGTTGATGGAAAACGTAAAAATAACTCAAAAAAAAATTTCCAAATTCCAACTTTTTTTGGGGTAAACCAATACTTTTCTCGCATATAGAAAGGTTGGGCGGAAAAGTATCTATAACCTTCAAATTGAAGTTACAGCAGATACCACTCTTGAGCTTGCTGTTATTTTCGATAGTATATTGGAACCGAGTACGAACGAAAAGTTTCAGAAAGTAAATCTAATGATGGTAGTGACGATGGCTGCGGTAGTAAGGTACCACAAGCACCCATCATGGAAATCGTTCGGGTTAATGACAATACACAACCATATTTAACATTAGTGTTTTTAAATGAAACTCACGGTCTCTAGTTAATTCCACAATATAATACGAGTTATTGAAAATTCTAAAAAATTGACAATTGTTTCGATAGATCAATATCATCGTCAGAATGACAGAAGTTACATTTCATTTTATGCCTACCTGATGTTTAGTAGTTATTTTTGGCTAGACCAAAAAGTAACCTAATTTGTGATTGGCTCAATATATGTTTATAGAAATGAGAAGAAGATGTGATATTACAAATATTGAAGCTTAGATATTATTAGCCCTATGGTGATATCCTGGATATCATTTTTCCAATTAAGATCAGTATAACTGTGCAATGATATAGAAAACCAGGAAAACTATAACAGCTGATCTTTACAATTATCACTTGAGAAGACAGTTTATTAGTGAATAATTCCCTAGATTCAACTGTTCATTGACAACTTCATATTGTGAGTTTCTTAAATGTCTTCTAATTTCCAGTTCTTCAAGGAAATCCAGTTCTTGTTTCTTTTCACAAATATGCAGCACTTCTAGTTCTGTGTTAGGTGTCAATGAATGATTGGTGTCAAGTAGATGTTTTGCGTAGTGGGATTTATCTGGTTGTTTTAATCTGTATGCTCGTAAGTGCTCACTGTATCGTATTTCAAAATTCCTAAGGGTCTTACCCAAATAGACAGCATTACATTCTGGACATTTGAGTTTATATATACCTGACTTCTTTAATAGTGGTATTTTTGTTTTTACATTTAACAATTTTGTACTAACGTTACTTTCTGTTTTCAAAGAAATTGGTGTATTCGTTGCTGAAGATATTATCTTTGAAGTATTATTAGAAATATTTCCTGCATATGTGATGGTTTTATAAGTTTTAATTTCATCAGCTTGTTTAGGATATATTAGTTGTAATGCCACTTTTTCCTCTTTTTTACTAATTAGCTTATTTATTACATCTAATGGATAACCGTTAGATGTTGCTATTTGTCTAATTGTATTATTCTCTCTATCAAAATTACATTTGTTCATAGGAACTGAAAAAGCTCTATGTATCATTGATAAATGTAAATACAAAAATACCACTATTAAAGAAGTCAGGTATATATAAACTCAAATGTCCAGAATGTAATGCTGTCTATTTGGGTCAGACCCTTAGGAATTTTGAAATACGATACAGTGAGCACTTACGAGCATACAGATTAAAACAACCAGATAAATCCCACTACGCAAAACATCTACTTGACACCAATCATTCATTGACACTTAACACAGAACTAGGAGTGCTGCATATTTGTGAAAAGAAACAAGAACTGGATTTCCTTGGAGAACTGGAAATTAGAAGACATTCAAGAAACCCACAATATGAAGTTGTCAATGAACACTTAAATCTAGGGAATTCTTCACTAATAAACTGTCTTCTTAAGTGATAATTGTAAAGATCAGCAGATATAGTTTTCCTGGTTTTCTATATCATTGCACAGTTATACTGATCTTAATTGGAAAAATGCTATCCAGGATATCACCATAAGGCTAATAATATCTAAGCTTCAATATTTGTAATATCACATCTTCTTCTTTTTTCTATAAACATATTAAGCCAATCACAAGTTAGGTTACTTCTTGGTCTAGCCAAAAATAACTACTAAACAGCAGGTAGGCATAAAATGAAACGTAACTTCTGTCATTCTGACGATGATATTGATTTATCGAAACAATTGTCAATTTTTTAGAATTTTCAATAACTTGTATTATATTGTGGAATTAACTAGAGACCGTGAGTTTCATTTAAACACACTAATATAAGCATATTCCACGAAGTAAGGGTCGAGACAGTCAATTTCATATTTAACATTGCTGAACTAAGTATCTACCGTGGAATCTCAAGCAGAGGCCCCCGAGGACAACATGAACGATGTTAAGAACTAAAAAATCATTATTTTGAGCAACAATGTGAGTATTATTTTAGTACTTAAATACAATATTATTCTTTTTAGGTGATTACCAATTCTGTAAAAAATTAGAATAAGGGGACAATTTCACAACAATCTGTTACAGAGGTTGCACTTAACACTGATATATTCAACTGTGAAGCAGAGCATCCTGCTAATCACTTGAGAAATGTCGCTTATGCGAATATTTTTAAAGAAGCTAAGAAAATGACTGAACTATCCAATAAAAGCTGGAATCATTCACCGTTGGGGATAATGTGCTTCTGGGTAAACACAAACAAATCAGTCAAGTATTTGGTTGACAAAACATTTTTTTGCACTTTTAATAGGTATCAGTGAACTCGACAGAGGACGAGGTGACCCAGACAATATCATTGGAGTAATTATGGCAGAAAAAGAAGGATAATTTAAAATTGGTACATGGCAAGGCATTGTAAATACCTGGTTATAAAGGAATTTCCTTTAGCCGACAAAATTTCAAAAATTGAAATTTAATGATGCGCCTAATTACGAAACGAACGTTGGAATGCTTGTTCGTACAGGTTCAGTTGATATTGGACAAGGCAATAATAAAAAATGCAATTGCAACAAAATGTGCAACAGATGCAAATATTTAAGAAAACTTATTACTTATGTAATTCAGCTTGTCATACTGGAAGAAGAAATAATACATAATTTTTTTATATTAAAATGTATTTACCTGAGAAAATTTATGTATAGAAAGAATACATATTTTTTTTTTCTTATAAAATGCTTAAAACACCGCATAAGGTTATACTCGTATTAGTAAAACTATACTCCCTTGAAATAGGCAAAGGCAAATTAAATAATTGCCTATTACATGAAATGAGCAACTCTGCTGCGTATTTCGCGAACTCGGCAAATATCTGCCCAGTTCACGAATCCGGAAATTACGCAAATTCTGCGTAACTTATACTGTGTGTCCACGTAAGTTGGCGGCATATGGGAAACTTTTTTATTATTAATTTTACGAAAAAAAGTTATTCTTTATAAAAATTTCTGCATGGTCCAAAACCTAAAATTCTATCATCAGATGTTTAATTTTTTCAGTCGTATACGAGGTTTGTCAAAAAATGCGATTTTTGCTCTAGAGTACCTTTCTTTTTGACAATATCCAAAATTGTTACAAAGAAAAGATGTTTGGAATTAAAAATAGCTTTCAAATATTCAACATTATTTATTTACATTAAAAAAATATTTTTTCTACATTTTCTCTGCGATTATGTTGGCAATTCAAGTTTTCCTGCATAATTAATCTGGGATGCACTGGCATTTTTTAAAACTGATAATTAAAGAAGGCTTTGCGAAGTGTCTAAATATCGAACATTCGAAAAAACGTCAACAATCGTAGTTCAAAAAGTGCCACGGTATAAACACTTTTTTTAGGCAGTCTAACAGTGATTTTCATAGTTTTTAAAGATCCGTATTGTACAGTTTTATGTTTGACAGGCGTATTTGTTTATGAAAAGTTAGACATGCCACCAACCTTAAGTCTGGAAAAGAAAATTGAGATTGTGCTAATAGCAGGTGATAAGTATAAAACATTTCGAGAAGCAATATTTTTAACTTCTGACATCCAGATAAAAATATCCACAATGGAACTGTTAGAAAAATATTTATTAACTTTAAGACTTATGGAGATGTACATAATAAATTTAGCAAAAAACGCCAAAGCATGGTAGAAAATAATGACGTTGCATTGCAAGTAATGCTCTCTGCAACTGAGAATCCTAAATATCCATTGCGAAAAAGGGCATCTTCATTGCCAATGGAAATAAAAATGTACAGTTCCAAATATTCTAAATAAATACAAATATCACCCCTACAAACCTCAAAAAATTCATACTTTACGACCAGACGATTTGCAATCTGTTCTGACATACAGGGAATCTTAGTAGATAACCCATTTATGCCAAGGTGTATTATTTTCACGGATGAAGCAACATTCTCATCAAATGGGACAGTTTCTAGCCAAAACTGTCGTTGGTGGAGTGATACAAATCCACATTTTTCGTTGAAAACTCGGGACCAATATTCGTTCAAAACAAACATGTGGTGCGGAATGTATAAAAATCAAATAACTGGACCTTTTTTTATCCGAGAAACCTTGTGCTTTTTAAACAATAAAATAAATGATTTTCTTGACAAACTTCCCTTACTTGAACGTCAGCAGATATGGTTCCAGCAGGATGGTGCCCCATGTCACAGCAGATTAGATGTACGTCGATACATTGAAAAGATTTTCAATGGAAGGGTTTTTCATCGTTTTTCGGAAATTCCTTGGTCTCCGCGTTCTCCAGATTCAACCCCACTTTTCTTGTGGGGTTACTTAAAGCAAAAAGTTTACCTTCAAAAGCCATTTCAAGAATAGGGTCAATCTTTTTCTACTTCATTGGCTGCAGCTTATCAATTATGTAACATAACCTAACATTTGAATGAAGTTAATAAATTATAATTAATTCTTTGGTGAGTACCTTCATGTGACTTGCAATAATGATTACCCGAAGGACTGGAAGGAGCTTTGTGATAACCGACGGATGGATTCTTTACTAAACTGTCATTTGAGTGACAGCAGAGCTTCGAATAACTTTTCCTGGCACCTGAAGCTAGAAGACTTCCGAAGGCGGACAGAAGAACTAACATTAGAGGTACTCCAATCACTGCGTAAATCATGGTAGCTAATTTACCTAGGGCTGTTTTGGGGGATAATTTTCCATAACCTATAAAATGAATAATATAATTATTGGTTAATCATGTATCAAGGGTGTGAAATAGACTTTATGTCAATGTATAAGTAAGAGGCTGACCCGTTAGGCGAGAGCTATTAACACGTAAGGTTCATAAACACTGTTTACGCCCGAAATACATACAAAACTTTATACAAGATCACTATGTATAATAATAAGTCTACTAAATAATTTGCATTCGTTATAGAGACGATGGTTATTTTGATTGAGACTTAATAGTAAGATGTAAGATGAGAAAACGACATACAGTCGCGTTACTTAGCAACAATTAGAGTAGTAATGAGTGGTCGCCATATTTATATGCGATTCACCTCGCGTATGGAGGGTAGAAGTAAGGAGGACCGTCTTGTATAGGGGACAAGTTGAAAAAGTGTCCAGCTGTAAGCAGCAAATTACAGTTCAATCACCGACCACAATAACGCTAGCGTAGCGAGTGGAAAGGACGTGAAATTAGCAGTTTTAAACGGAGTGAAGTGCGCTGAGTTGGAAAATTTAATGTCTCTGATGACTAGTGTAGTTGAGCATATTGCAGTTTATAAAACGTCAACTATTCACGTAGTCAAGTGTTGATTAGTAAATATAAACTTGTAAATTACAAAAATAATTATTTTTTTTAATTCGTTAAATTTTTAAAAATGTTTTCGAATCACTATGTACAGATATTAGATTTTCTGAAATCTATTTAAAAATGCGCGGTAACAAAGCGGAAGTCTTTCTTTCTTTTTCAATTTAGTGTCCTCTTCTAATAATTTATGGCGCTGTTTTTAAAATCTTTCCACTTGCTACTATGGCGCCACCTTAATTTGCTCCCTGTCAGCGGACACTTTTTCATACACTGAGTTGGTCCTCCTTACTTTCTACCCTCCATAACCTCGCGCAAGCTTTACATACTGTAAGCTGCGTAGCGTATTTTGAAAGAAGTTTTTTTATATAAGGCAAATTCTTCAAAGTAGTGATGATGAAATGGTTTCGGGAACACCATCGGAAATTTCTAAAATAGCCGAAGATGCATATTGTAGTTTACTACCGGCAAAATTGAAGAAAATGTACGACAATGCCTATTATGAATGTATTTGCTAGTGCATAATGTCCGATATGGTAATTAAACAGACAATGTATTTCTTGCGTATTTTCTGGAAAAATCCAAATTCTGTAAACCGTCGTCTATGTGGTTGTATTTTTCCATGTTGGCGCCAACTGTAAATTTTCACAATAATATGAATATTGGTAGATATTCCAGACTATTTCCCTCGTCTTAATTTCCACTAATCAAAAACGCGCAATTTTGAATTACAAATGGTTTCTCGATAGAAAAACTGAATGACAGCACCTGTAGGCAGTTTTTACGAGTTTACCCGCGGCAAAAGTTGACAGCTGTTGTCATCAAAAACTACAATATCGTTGATAACATGTAATTATCATTATATTATTGAGTTCGTAGTATTTTGTGATTAAATAAATTACCCGATGTTTTTCAGTTTTCAAATTCATACCTACACATTTATTATGTATGTAGTCTAATCAATAAGTTCAAAAACGTGTTAAATAGAAATAAAGCTCCTAAAAATATGTGCTACAGCTCATTCGATTCGGAATGACGTCTAGAAAAATGTTTTTTAAGGGTATATTAGCACATAAAAAATTGCAATTGTTATTACCAAAATAAGATAAGAAAAAGGTATTTAGTTTTTCGTTAATAACTTTTAAAATAATGATATTTAAGGAATTTTGAAAAAAGATCCTGAAAGAGGAGAAAATTTCCAATAAAAAAGTCCTTACTCCTGGAACTCTATCTATATTATTTATAATTTTTTTTAATATTAAATAACAATTTAAAAATTTGAATAAATTGTAGTGTAATCTAGACACTTGAACGAAAAAACCCTCGGTGAAAAAAATTTTTTTTGTCGATTTGTCAAAAAGTTACACCATTGTTAATTAACTAATTTTTTTCCAATCTCTGTTTTTATAAATTACGTTATAAAAGTTTAAATAATTGGTCTATAAATTTTTCGCTTCGTGGAGCTCTTTTTGTTTAGGTACTTAATAAAGTTATGCAAACAAAATTTATTGAAGTTAATTATTTTGTTAATTATAATTTTTTTAAATCAACTAAGAATGAAATTTCATAAAAATGTTATAAAAAAATTTTTTTTTTGGTAATATATTATTATTGCTGTTTTCGCATCTGATATAGGTATTAATTACCATTGGAAAAAAAATTTTACGTCATTTGTTAAGAAATTGTTTATAAACAAATAGACTATTTTGGGATTTAAAAAAAATTTTTTTACTATCTTATAGCATAGGTAAAATGATGATTTTTTAAAAAAAAATTTTCTTATATGAATTTTTTTATTGTTTATAATCGTTTTTTTTATATTTCAATTGTTTAAATAATTAGTTAAGAAATTATTTTATTCTTAAAAATTATCATTGACCCTTTCCAATGGAATAACAGAGAAAAAAATGTTTTTTATAAATATTTTTATTGTTTATTAACTTAACAATTTGTTATAAACAAATAATGTTAACCGTTATATTTTTTTCGAAAACTTCCAAAAATTACAAAAACAATCATATATAACAAAGTTAAGAGAAAAATGTTTTTGTATTTTTTACAACACTTTTAAATATTATACGATAATGAAATTACAGCCGTTACATAATTTGTCAAGTTAAAAATTGTTATAACTTTTAAACTATTAGAGATAGAGTAAAGAACATTTCAGTCATTTTTGTAAAGGATTTATTTATCTGTAAAATGAATTCAAAATCGATTCTGTAACTATTATTTATCACTTGTTATAAGCATTTGTTTATACAAATTTTAGATTTTTTGTATATCTTTTAAAATTCCATAGCTTATAAATTGTTAAATAATATAGATACAGTTACGGACCCAAGAACTTTTTTATTCTATGATATCTGGGCTACTATAGATAAAATTCAAAAACGTATTATAAGTTCATTTATATTACATTATCATTAAGGTAACTAATTAGTAAAATGTATAAAGGCGTACAAATTAGTGATAATCTGATTAAACTTCATGCTTCATAATTTAGAAAATATACCTGAAAAAAAAATTAGAAAATAAATTCATTTATTAAATAAAAGATGTCATTTTTTTGTAATTAAATAATTTATAGAGCTCCAGTAGAAAGTTATTAAAGCTTGTTTCAATAAATAAATAATTAAACTTAGCAGAATATTAATAATTCAAGTGATGAATAAATGAAAAATGATCTGTAGCAGAATATATATTGGGTAAGTATAAATTTGAATTAATATAATATTTAAACAAAAATGGATATTGCTATAATTTATGCGTAATTAGAAAGATATTTTATCATAGAATAAAAAAGTTTTTGGGTCCGTAACTGTATCTATATTATTTAACAATTTATAAGCTATGGAATTTCAAAAGATGTAAAAAAAATCTAAAATTTTTATAAACAAATGCTTATAACAAGTGATAAATAATAGTTACAGAATCGATTTTGAATTCATTTTACAGATGAATAAATCCTTTACCCTATCTCTAATAGTTTAAAAGTTATAACAATTTTTAACTTGACAAATTATGTAACGGCTGTAATTTTATATGATTGTTTTTGTAATTTTTTGAAGTTTTCGAAAAAAAATATAACGGTTAATATTATTTGTTTATAACAAATTGTCAATTTAATAAACAACTAAATTATTTATAAAAAAATTTTTTTCTCTGTTATTCCATTGAAAAGGGTCAATGATGATTTTTAAGAATAAAATAATTTCTTAACTAATTATTTAAACAATTGAAATATAAGAAAAACGATTATAAACAATAAAAAAATTCATTTAAGAAAATTTTTTTTTAAAAATCATCATTTCACCTATGCTATAAGATAGTACAAAAAATTTATTTTTAAATTCCAAAATAGTCTATTTGTTTATGAACAATTTCTTAACAAATGACGTAAAAATTTTTTTTCCAATGTTAATTAATACCTATATCAGATGCGAAAACAGCGATAATGATATATTACCAAAAAAAATTTTTTAGAAATTTCATTCTTAGTTGATTTAAAAAAATTATAATTAACAAAATAATTACCTTTAATAAATTTTTTTTGCATAACTTTATTAAGTACCTAAACAAAAAGAGCTCCACGAAGCGAAAAATTTATAGACCAATTATTTAAACTTTTATACCGTAATTTATAAAAACAGAGATTGGAAAAAAATTAGTTAATTAACAATGGTGTAACTTTTTGAAAAATCGACAAAAAATTTTTTTTTCACTGAGGTTTTTTTCGTTCAAGTGTCTAGATTATACTATAATTTATTCAAATTTTTAAATTGTTATTTTATATTAAAAAAAATTATTTTAGGTGATATACCGGCTTTTTAGGCGGCGCGCCTATGCCGTAACGTCCTCGCGGAGCTTTATTTTCAGCGTTAAAAAAAATTATAAATAATATAGATAGAGTTCCGGAGTTAGGACTTTTTTATTGGAAATTTTCTCCTCTTTCAGGATCTTTTTTCAAAATTCCATGAATATCATTATTTCAAAAGTTATTAACGAAAAACGATATACCTTTTATTTTATCTTATTTTGTTAATAACAATTGCAATTTTTTATGTGCTAATATACCCTCAAAAAACATTTTTCTAGACGTCATTCCTAATCGAATGAGCTATGGCACATATTTTTAGGAGCTTTATTTTTATTTAACACGTTTTTGAACTTGTTGATTAGACTAGTAAGGTAGTATGTTTTGTAAGCTATGTGTATCCAGAATAATCTGTTACTCGTGAAATAGACTTGTCAAATACCAGATTTAGACGTATCCAGTAGCTGGCGCCAGTCTCACTGGCACGAATTACCTCAACGCATCCTGATGACATCGCAGTGTAAACGCCAAGTCAGCAGCGTGCGGAACCGAGGACATAAAAACAGTTGTAAAGAGTTTTTTGTTGTTGTTAATTTGAATTTGTAGTAAACGTAATAATTGTCAGAGAATATAATTGTACTTTGAAAATAAAGTTTTTAAAAATAGAATTTAGTGCTTGAAGCAGTTGATTGGCGCCGTCAGTAGGATATCGTGGGATTGATTTGTATCGAACAAACCAATTTCGTGTCGACGATTAGCCCGATATCGAACCGTATAAACTGTCAGTAGTGGTGTTGCCGACAGATACGTTAAAAAGTGAACCTCGAGTTGGGAAGTTTTGGAATTGGAACCATATCGTCCACTGGTGCGAGGGACCAGTATTTCGGAGAAGGCAAAATTGCTGAACCGGACTTCTACCTCATAATTCGAATGCTGAGAGTCATTTATTTACGGTAAGTGCAATTTATGTCTGATATACTTGAAATTTTAAAAATAGTTTACACAATTTGTCTATTGGTAACTCTTTAATTGGCTCTTCGGTGACGAATACAAGATCAAATACTATTAATATTGACATCAACCAAAGTAATAATATAATGCAAAAAAATTTTAAATCTGAATATTTGAAATGTATTCCACAATTCGATGGATATCCGAATGACTTAAATCAATTTTTATCAATGTGTGATAGTCTCATTATCAATTTTTATGATAGGGTAAACCCAAATAATTTTCATAATGTATACTTATTGCAGTCTATAATAAGTAAATTAGTAGGTAGTGCAAGAACTGTAGTTAATATTCAAAATGTCGATACTTGGGATCAGTTGAAATCTGTCTTAAGACGAAATTTTGCAGATCAACGGGATAAGACTTGTTTGAATAGAGACTTGATAGTGATGACGCAAATGCCTAATGGAAAAGCCGAAAGTTTCTATGATAGAATTTTTAATATAATAAATTTATTATGCAGTTATGTAGAAATTCAAGACAATATACAAGCTTAAAGGTACTTAAAGAAAAAATTTAACAATGATCTAGCACTCAAAACATTTCTTTGTGGACTAAGGGAACCTTTAGGCACTACAATTCGATATATGCGGCCTGAAAATTTTGTTGTAGCATTACAATTTGTGACTGAGGAAGATAATACTCACTATTTTCAAAATTCATCAAATAAAAATCAATTTAAACCAAATAATTCAACAAACAGATCCTTACAGCAAAATGTTCCAAATCGTAATTTCAATAACCCTCAGTATTTATCACAAAATAGTAATTTATTTTCAAATCAGAATTTTAATAGAAACAATAATCAATTCCCAACAGGTCCAATTCAATTTAGACAAAATGTTCCGAACCAAAATGTTTCCTCTAGTGCACGAACTTTCCGAAATACATCAGTAGAAAATGTTTTCAAACCAAACCCAAATAGAACATTTCCAAAACCGACACCAATGTCATCATGAACAAGGTATACTGGAAGAATGAATAACAATTATAATAATAATAATCAATCTTTTAATAATCAAAATAGAAGTAATTATTTTGCACAACCTAACCATTCTAACTATAGACCGCAACAAAACTATATAGCCGAAGAATTATGTAATACTGAAATAGGAAATACTAACACAAACTTTTGTGAGGAAAGTGAAATTAATGAAAGAACTTATAAAGAAAATCTTGGTACAATTGAAAGTTTTCATAGCACCTCCGATCCAATGCCGGAGATTTGACACCTCTTACCATTTCGTTAAATAACGTAGATTGTAGTGAACTAACATATATAACTTTTCCGGAATATAACATTAAACTTCTTGTCGATGCTGGGTCGACAAAATCATTTGTAAATCCGGATATTGCTATCAAATTATTTCCAAAATTAATTAAATATGACCCATTTATTGTATCCACTGTATTCCAAAAATCATCTCATAAAAATAGTGTAGAAATACCAGCGTCAGAAATTTTTCGATTGACTAATAAACACTTATTGAAATTTTATTCATTTAAGTTTCATAATATTTTTGATGGTTTGATAGGATTAGATAATCTCAAATTACTGAAATCTCCAATAAATTTCAATAATGCATGTCTAATTACACCTCATGCAAAAATAAAGCTTAAATTTCAAAAAATTAGTAACACGAATAATACACATGTAATTAATATAGAACGTACAAAGAAAGTAATTCAATTAAAAACTACAATAATTAACGGCGAGATTGTAATTCCTTATCAAAAGTTAAAAAACTGCGAAATTACAGAATGTCTGACGGTTGCTCGTAATGGTCTTGCTATTACAACAGTAATAAACAACACTACAAGCTTCTTGACACTTGATTTCTCGGAACCGTTGACAGTAGAAAAATTTGATGTCGACAATATCCCAGAGTTCAACATGCATAATTTTGATGATACAAGTGAAATTAAACATTGTATTAAAACTACGGACGAGGTGCCAATTCATTCAAAATCATATCGTTACCCATTTATCTATAGATAATAAGTGAAAAATCAAATTAAGAGTAAGCTCAATCAAAATATAATTAAACCGAGCAATAGCGCATGGCGGAGTAATATTTGGGTGGTACCGAAACGAAAGGATGCATTAGGCAAACAAAAATTCCGCGTAGTGATCGACTATCGTGAGTTAAATGAGAAGACGATAGACGATAAATATCCTCTCCCAAATATAACTGATTTATTAGATAAACTTGGCAAATGCCAGTATTTCACTACTCTCGATTTGGCCAGCGGATATCACCAAATTGAAATGAATGAAGATGACATAGGAAAGACGGCGTTTAGTACAGAACGAGGTCATTGGGAGTTCCTGAGACTCCTTCGGTCTAAAAAACGGTCCATCAACGTTTTAACGCGCTATGGATAACATACTAAGGGGCGTCCAAAATGAGAAATGTCTAGTCTAACTTGATGACATTATAATTTTTTCAACGTCACTTCAAGAACATCTAGAAAGACTTAAGGCCGTATTTGAAAGATTAAGAGGAGTCAACCTTAAAATACAACTTAACAAATCTGAATTTTTGACTAAGAAAGTGGCCTATCTGGGACACGGCGTAACTACGGAAGGTGTTCGACCTAATCCGGACAAAATTAAGGCAATAAAAGAATACCCGTTACCAAAAACTACAAAACAAATAAAAGGATTTCTTGGTTTAGTGGGTTATTATAGACGATTTATCAATAATTTCGCAAAAATAACTAAACCATTGACTCAGTGTCTAAAAAAGGGTGCAAAAATTGAGCATAATGTAGAATTCTTGAATAGTTTTGAAACATGTAAACAGTTACTGACGAACGAGCCCATATTACTCTACGATTGAAAGAGAATTGTTGTGTATTGTTTTAGCTACTAAATATTTCAGACCATATTTATATGGACGTAAATTTTTCATAATAACCGACCACAAATCATTACAATGGTTGTTTTCGTTAAAAGATCCCAATTTAAAACGCTTAAGGCGGAGAATTAAACTTGAAGAACACGACTACACTATAATTTATCGAAAGAGATCATTAATAGCTCATGCCAACAATCTGAGCCGAATTGAAATTCATGCAAAAGAATCGCAAAGTGACATTTGGGACGAAATAGATATTATTGCAGAAGAAGTTGAAAATACCAGAGACGAATCAATTACACCGGATATTGAAGATATTTTTAAACCGATAACTGTTACCACGTCAAAATCTCCTAGTCTGGACCTTGACAATAGTTCACTCATAGTTCACCCAGACTCTGACCTAGAACAAGAAAACGAAAGACAAACTATTCATTCTAATGCGGAGGAAAATCCCGTAGTTTGTATTCCTATCAGCGAAACCCCTGTTAATCATGGTCAGAACCAAATAATTATACAATCTGTTTATCACTCACCATCAAAACCAATAACTACGAAATTATTTGGAAATAAGCGGAGAATAACGCTACAAATTTCAGACAATAATTTCGAAAACGAAATAATTAATTTCATGAAAGAGTATATTACTCGTATTTTGTAAAAACTGAAATGGTTGAACCGTTCTGCGAAGTTGTAAGGAAAAATTGTAAGTGGCCGTCATTAAAATTTCGTAGATGTACAGAAAGGTTGATAGATGTAACTAGTAAAGCCGAATTAGCCGAAATATGACGAATCAAAAAGCAACCATAGAGGAATCGACGAAACACTTAAAAGAATCATAAAGATTTATTATTGGCCCAATTTAAAACAATCTGTTCAAACTTATATAAATAATTGTGAAATTTGCCAACAATGCAAATATGAAAGGAACCCTATTAAAATGCAAATGCATATTACACCAACAGCAAATAAACCGTTCGAAATTATTCATATCGATACATATACAATAGAAAAAACAAAATTTCTCACTATAATCGACACATTTTCTAAGTATACTCAAACTGATCATGTAAATTCAGTAAGTTCATCAGATATAACAAATCACCTGGTGACCTTCTTCTCTCACCATGGTGTCTCTAAACTAATAATTACGGATAACGGTACAGAATTCAAAAACTCGGTAATATCAGAATTGTTAGGTCCACATAAGATAAAAATCCATTTTTGTTCTCCAAATCACCCCCAATCTAATTCGCCTGTAGAAAGAGTTCATTCCACATATAACGAACATATCAGAATACTTAATGCCAGAGGTGTTTTGAAAACACCTATACAAGTTAAAATGAAATATGTTATCTTAGCATATAATCATACCATACACTCATCAACCAAATTCAAACCCATAGACATAATTAACGGCCATTTAGTTGCGAAAAATCCATTTGATTTAAATATGGATATATTTTAACAAGTAATTTTATGAACGAACATAAAGAAATAACTCGCGAATTGTATTCTAAAACTAATGAAGCTTTAACCGAACAAAAACAAAACGTAATTCAAAAAATTAATGAGAATAGAGACACACCAGATACTTTTAAAATCGGTGATAAAACTTATATAAAAGATGATCGGCGACTCAAAACTGCGAATAAATTTTCGAAATGAACAGAAATAACTAATATAAATGAACAAAGAAAGACAGTGAGTACAGATCGTTGTGAGAAGGTCCATATGGACAATCTCAAGAGACCGCGAAAGAAAACATACTCATTTTAAAAATTTTTACAGGTTTCCCATTACGCTCGGGCTTCGAGAACAAATAAATATAAACCCATTGGACAATAATTTACGATTAATACCACTTAGGTTAGGAACCGCTAGAATAGAAGAATATTCCTATAAGATGATACATTATTACGATTTAACATCAAATATCTCGGAAATAGAAAAACTACAGCGAAAATCACGATATATAATAAAAGTAGTAAGTAAAAACAAAAACTATTCTTGGGACGTTTCAAACGATATGAAATTATTAGAATATATTGAAGAAAAGGTGGAATATAAAATTTTAAATATACAACCACATCAAAAATGAGTCAAAAGAGGTCTAATTAATGGCTTAGGTTCAATCTTCAAATCAATATCAGGTCATCTAGATACTGTAGAAAACTGTGAAAGATATGAAAATTTAATTAATAATTTACAAAAAAATCAAGAGAGAATTGCCTCGTCATTAAAATCTCAAATTTCACTGTCAATCAACACTATCACAAATTTTAACCAGACAATTGAGAAAATTAAACATAATGAGAAACTATTGGAATCAAAAATATATGAAGTTATCAAAATGTTTAAATCAGTAGATGATAGAGAAAACTTGATTTCCATTAAATATAGTATTAATAAAATTATAAATATGTTCGAAATTATTCATTCCATACTTCAAGATATTGAGACCTCTTTAACGTTTGCAAAAATGAAAGTAATGCATCCCAGTATAATTAAATCTACAGATTTGTATACAGAACTAAAAGCGATAGGAAAACAAATACCAAGTTCACAGCTACCATTTGATGTTTCTTTGGAAAACATTTCACGATATGAAAGTATCATGAAAATTCAGTGTTACATTTATATTAATAAAATAGTTTATATCCTTCATCTACCAATAATGTATATAGATAGTTTTGAAATATACCGTTTGTATTCGACTCCGATTCCATACAAGAGTCAGTTCAAGGTTATAATTACCGAAAATAATTACTTAAAAATAGGTGAAAAAACTTTTTAAGTTAAACGGTTTTATGTTAAACATACATTGCAATGTTTAAGATAAATGTACTAAAAACCAAAATATAATAAAATAGATACAGTCGTGGGAATTATAAACATATGCATAGACTAGACTAAAATAAAACCGTGGGGCACGTCAATTGTCTACAATCGTTGATTAAAATTTTTGTTTTGTAATGTTACACTATAATTAGGCAGTTGTTCAACCGACAACGATGGACGTGTGATAAGTAGGGCTAGAATGTGGAAACAAGCTAGCAAGCTCGATTATAAGCGAGTTTTAGGGTTTCATAGTGGTGAGCGAGTAGTACTTTTATCGTATGTTTTGTCGATTAAAGACAAACTACGAGCAGTGAAACGATTCCTCGCCAGCCAGCAGTGTGAATGTCCAACGATAAACTGGTTGAAACATCTCTTTTATTTACATGGAGTGTATAACTATTGGAATTTCCATGAGCAAGAAAATAGTAAGTAATTTCCTCACCGTCTGCGGGCCAACTGCCTAACGACGAATTAAACGATTCTTCTATCGCACATTAAGTCGATAATTTGTAGACAATTGACGTGCCCCACGGTCTTATTTTAGTCTAGTCTATGCATATGTTTATAATTCCCACGACTGTATCTATTTTATTATTCCTTGGTTTTTAGTACATTTATCTTAAACATTGCAATGTATGTTTAACATAAAACCGTTTAACTTAAAAAGTTTTTTTACCTACTTTTATTTTTTGGTTTTTAGTTTTTATTCCGCATTCTGTTTAATTCTTTTAGTGCTTCATTATTGCAAGGTTTCTTGCCCGTTAGTTTATTGCAGTTCAATTCCTCTATACGTAGTCCCTGCAAAGATCTTGCGCCTGAGTCTTGAGGGAAAAACGCTAACGACATATCATTTTTATCCACCCTAATGCCATACAGTTCTCGGCGCGTTTTAACCTTTCACCTTAACTTGGGTGGTGTACCGCTAACGACGTATCATTTTTAGCCACCATAACGCCACACAGTCCTCAAGACGATACAAAATCTTGACTTGGGTGGTGAATTCGGGCTGGATTAATCAGATACCTAAATTACAGATTCAATTTCTAAATTTAAATCTTATTATTATACGCCATTTAGTGGCTGCGCCCATCTTAAATATTGAGGTTGTATAGTGCACTGTATTCTTCTTGTCAAGCCCTCTTATTTGTTGATACCCATATTGGTGGGATTGATAAAAAATTGTTATCAGCCATTTGGTAGCGGCGGCCATCTTAGATTTCAATTTTGCATAGTAAATTGTATTCTACTTATTGAGACCTTTCATTTGATACCCATGTTGATGGGATTGATAAAACCTACGTTCTCCGCCATTTTGTAGAGGCTGTTATCTTGGATTTTAATTTTATATAGTATATTCTATTCTACAGGTTGAGCACTTTCATTTGATACCCATATTGATGGGATTGATAAAACCTACGTTATCCGCCATTTTGTAGCGGCCGCCATCTTGGATTTAAATTTTTTATAGTATATTGTATTCTGCTTGTTGAGCCCTTTCATTTGATACCCATGTTGATGGGATTGATAAAACCTACGTTATCTGCCATTTTGTAGCGGCCGCCATCTTGGATTTCAATTTTTTATAGTATATTGTATTCTGCTTGTTGAGCCCTTTCATTTGATACCCATATTGATGGGATTAATAAAACATAAATTATCCGCCATTTTGTAGCGGCGGCCATCTTGAATTTATAATGATAATGAGTAAACATAATTGTATTGTCACCAAAATCCAAAGTGTATACAAAATTTCAGATTAATCGGTTGACAGGAAGAGGGTGAAATTTGAATTACTAAATTTGACCCAAGAATAAATAAAACAAACGGGGTGAGCTAAATAAAACCGTTTAATAAAAAATAAATTGCACTACATCCTTCGTAATGACCCATACACCGAAGTTTTTCCTCAATACTTCTTATGTGAGAATAAGACGCCCAAGGAAATAGAATCGCATCCACCTTGTGAAGTGAAGATTTTTAACGCAGCGGACGCGTCAGAATGCAAACAATTCCTCATCACCCTCACAGAATCAAGATTCCACCATATAGGAGACAAAAGTGATTGGTTAGCCATAATCCCAAGAAAAAAAAACATTACGATTGACTGTCAAGATCAACATGAATTAAAAAAACAACTCAAGGGTACTTATATCATGGAAGTTCCCTTAGGATGTAAAATCAAAACTGATATAGAAATAATCATAAACAAAGAAAGTGTTATTCAAAGACAACCAATATTATTCCCACGAATAAGTTTTGAGAATGATACGTCAGAAATAAACTTAGAAGATATAATCCTTGGACACTACCCAGAAGCTAAACGTCATCTGTCGCTAGAACAAGCTCAGTTCGACAACGAAATTTCCTATACTCCTAGTGTTTGGACAATATTATCGTATACTCTGATAATTGGAGTAATAGCCACCATAGTCTACAAGAATTTCCGCCCAAAGAATAATCCAGTTCAAGTACTCAAGTTCCAGTAGTCCAACTCCCTCGTCAGCTCTCATGAGTTGGAGCTTCGGGGGAGAAATTACCTCAACGCATCCTGATGACATCGCAGTGTAAACGCCAAGTCAGCAGAGTGTGGAACCGAGGACATAAGAACAGTTGTAAAGAGTTTTTTGTTGTTGTTGTTAATTTGAATTTGAAGTAAACGTAATAATTGTCAGAGAATACTCGTAACTTGAAAATAAAGTTTTTAAAAATAGAATTTAGTGCTTGAAGCAGTTAATTCACGCCAGCTAGAACACTGCCAGCTTTGGTCCAGGTCGTTTACATGATTCCAGTACAGTCTGTCGTGAATTTGTGTTTGTGATCAGGTGCGTTACAAAAATGAATGTGGGGCAAAGCCGGCTTAAATGAAATCGTATCAAGACCATTTCCGCGCTATTACTACAGAAGCTGATATGTTGGAAGACGGAGTATCAAACAAAAAACAAATATGGATGAGAAAATAGATTAGCGATAGGACTATAACGGGAGGTTCGTCTTTGCTACAATCACTAAGAGGAGAATATCCCTCTGAGTACAGGTTGGCATTACGTCTTACGTCAGAAAATTTGGACGAGTGACTGTCTCTGAGAGAAAGCTAGATTCAGCATCAAGACACTGTGATGAGAGAGACATCACCGGCAAAAATGAAATTAGAAGCAACATTGCCATACCTAGCTACTGGAATGTCTTATCAAAGCCCGAGTTATATGTACCGTGTTTCCAAACCCTCTAAATCACAATTTATACCCGAAGTATGTCGAGCATTGAAACAATTTATTAAGGTGAGTATTTATTTCATTTCAAGTAGCAGTATTAGCAGCAAGTTGTATTATATCACTAGCCGATGTTGTGTGGTCATCGGAGGTATATTGAGGAGACGGTGCAAACTCGCGGCGGAAACTCGAAATAGGCGAAGTTGCAGTGTTGAATGTACCAACATCAGACGATGAAAACTGACTGTCGTGGTAAAAACTGAAAGCAGACGAGGTTGTCGTGCTAGATGGACTAACTTCTGGCGGTGGACAATTTGGAGGCTGGAAGCTCGATTGGTCATACTGGTAAGTTGTAAAAGATTGTGTAGAATTCCATTGCGAGAACTGAGTGTATGGAAATTGTTGCTACGATAGAGAATTTTGAGGATTTTGTGTAGAACCTGCTGAATTAAACTCATTGGCTTTTAGATCAGGAAGTTTGACATCTGACAGCTTTTTGAATTGTGACGAAACGCTATTTCTAAATATATAATGGTTCAAAGTTAGAGACTCCTTAGACAACTACATAAAAGTTGTAAATTCAGAACTCACATTCCAATTACATCCAGTACAATTTGACTGTTTGGATGACAAAATTAGAGAAAGTGTCAGCACGATGGAGCATAAGAAATTTCAGGAACAAGAAAAAAAGCTACAGAATCTTGAACACACACAACATAAAATTCAGTACTCAAAACATCATGAAACTGTAAGTACCTACATACCAACACACTTTGCACCACGATTTGAAAACCTTTTAGACACAAATTTTACCGATCGTGAAATAGAATTTTCAAATAAAGGTTTAAAGTACAGCATACCACCAAAATTTACGAATAATATTGAACAAATTATAGCTACAGAGACAGAAATAGCTTTAAAATCTAATTCAAATGATCTTCTTTATGAGAAATTAAAGATTACCAATTTAATAAAAAATATTGAACCTTCAAAAGTTAAACGTCAAACAAAAATGACATTACAGTTTTAAATGCAATCAAAAAGAAACTAGAAGATAATAACCTAACAGTTACAAAATCTGATAAGGGGAACAACACAACTGTCATGTTGACAACTGAAAATTACAATTCCAAAATATATAAGTTTATAGAATCTAGCGATGTAAAAGTTCTTAAAGCAGACCCAACAAAAAAGTTTTCTAATTATGTAAGGGATATTGTTAATAATTCAAATTATGTTTTAAGTGAATACGAAAATAGGTCCATGATAAATAAGAATCCTCATTGTCCACAATTATATGGAACTGTTGAATTACATAAAGTAACGAAACCGGAGTCCGGTTCTGACAAATAATATAACAAGTTGTTTTAACCTCGCTCTTATATTTTGTTAATTTTATAGTAAAAACACAGTGTAGTTAAATTTCGCTTTATTGCCATAGTGTTTTTAATTAGTTACTTCCTATTGTTCACCTGTAAGTACCCAAAATTTAAGATTTTTCTCGAAGAAAATAAGAAATTTACCATTAGTATAAACTCAAAATACGAAGTAAATATCAAGTCAAGGTTTTTTCCGTACCTAGGTCCTGGGATGGACAGGGTCAAACCTGCCCAATACGACCTAGTATAATTAATTAAACATATTCTAATATGCCACTGTTAATTCCCACGCAGACCACTTCTGACTACAGGAGCTCTGAAACTGATCAACTACCAACACATTCCAATACCAACAACACAATGATCAATAACATACCATTATATTCCTCTTCTCAAATCCTATCCAACCAAACAAAATCCTATTCTAACGCTGCGAAACAAACAAGATATCCTAATAAAGAACAAGCTATTATTTTTAACGCATTAGAAGGAATTCCTATTCAAGACTATTTAATTCCTTTGGGAACTGTTATACAACCAAAACATATCACACATATCTCTAAAATAACTAATAACAGAATCTGCGTATATTTAGCCGACAAAAATATAGTCAATAAATTCCTCGATGATATTGGAGAAATAACGGTAAATGGTGAAATACTTAAGGCCAGAAAACTTGTTACACCAGCAGAAAGGCTTGTATTATCGAATGTATGTCCTACCATACCGAATGAACTTTTAATAAATGAATTACAAAATATAGGTCTAAATCCAATTTCACCTATGTCAGTACTAAGAATCAGTACAGCTCTTCCGGAATTTAGTCATATTCTTAGTTTTAGAAGACAAATTTTCGTTACGCCTCACAATATCCAAATTCCTGATTCTATAGTGATCAATCATGATAATACATCATACAGAGTATTTGTAGCACAAGACGGAATGACTTGTTTCAAATGTCGCCAGACAGGACATCTTGCAGCACAGTGCTCAGTTTCTATCTCAGCTAATTCAACTCAACAACAGACTGACACAACTCCTGCACCTACTACATTATCAACCAATAACGCCACAAACTGCACACCTTCTCCTATTATCGATATAATAAAACCCTCCACCATTGGAGCGATCAACAATCCCAACACACCAATTCCATTAGCAACCAATACTCCAAAAAGACCCGCATCTGAGAGCCCCACTATAGAAGAAACAAGCTCAGAATCAATTTTCCAAAAACCTAATCATCTTAAAAAAACAATAAAAAAAGTTAAGACAACCTCAGCAGTGGTTCCAGCAATTCCTGTAAAAATTTTACTTCAACCAGCCAAAGCATTCATAACAAACAATTCTGAAGGACTGCCATTAAACTACGACCAACTTGTAGACCTATTTGAAAATACTCTTGGCTCTCATAATGCCCTGGAAGTGGTTAAGGACTACACAACTGACTATGGATCTCTAGTGATCATGTTAAATAAAATTTACCCTCTTCTTACAGAAAGACGAATTAAAAGCCGTATCACAAAACTTCAACAAAAAATATACAGACACCTAGGAGACGAAATCAATTATGAATCGATGGCTACAGAAAGTGACTCGTCCTCTCATGAATAGAACTCCACTATCATTTATTTATTATTATTTTTTTTCAATCCAATGCTATTCAAATCAATAATTCAGTGGAACCTGAATGGATACTACGAGCGTCTACCTATGCTACAAAAAATCTTATCAGAACACCTTCCTGACATTTTATGCCTTCAAGAGACACATTTTAAACTAGATCATTATCATTCACCAAAAAGTTATCAGTGCTTCTTTAGGAACAGAACAAATCGTCAACATGCCAGTGGCGGAGTTGCGATTTATGTATCGAACACATTAGAAGCAGAAATTATTCCGATTAATTCCAACCTGGAAGTCGTTGCCGCAAAAATTAGGAGCTCGCACCCAATACACATATGCAATATGTACCTACCGGCAGGTCCATTGGACATGCAAGATATTTGTGATGTTATTAATCAAATACCAACACCAAGATTAATTTTAGGTGATTTTAACGGTCACCATATATTTTGGGGCTCCGATTCTAATGATAATCGAGGTCGAACAATTGCGAATGTTATTGACCATTTTAATTTTAATATATTAAATGATGGCACTAAAACTCGCTTCAATTCTGCAACAGGAGAATCATCCGCAATAGATCTATCCTTTTGTGATCCTACGGTCTCGTTATCGGTATCTTGGGAAGTAGATCCTTACTTATATGATAGTGATCATTACCCGATTATTATACGAAATACCAATTTCGAAACTAAAACTACTTCACCATCTTACATTTGGAGATTAAAGAATGCAAACTGGGATGCCTTTTCTGAAAATATTCAAAAGAAAATAGAAAACCTTACTACGACCGAGAATATTGATAAGGATTTAAGAAATCTTGAAAATATTATCATATCTGCCGCAGAATCTAGTATTGGTAGAACAAAGCTTGTTACAGGTAGAATTCCAGTTCCATGGTGGAGTAAAACATGCGAAGACGCCATAAAAACTAGTAAGCATGCTTTCAACGTCTACAAAAGACACAAAACCACAGAAAACCTCGTTGAATTCAAACGACTAAGAGCAATTTCTAGACACATAATAAAAACTGCAAAAAAGGAATCATGGAGACAATTTGTATCTTCAATTAATAGATCCACTCCAATATCAGATGTATGGGAAAAAGTCAGGAAGATTTCTGGTAAAAGCTCCATTCAAAAAATAACATCTCTTGATCTCAATGGAATAACGGTAACAGACGACAAACATATTGCAGATATACTCTCTGATACATATGCTAGTCACTCCAACAACAATAATTATGATAACGCCTTTATTACCAAAAAAGTCTCACAGGAAGCAAATGATATTGAAATTTTTAACATACTCGATCCATTAAATCATAATATAACTGAAAATGAATTAAATGAAGCACTAGAAGACTTAAAAGATACATGCGGAGGACCAGATGACATTCCTGTAGTATTCTTGAAGCACTTACCTCAAAATTCCAAAGATTACTTGTTACACCTACACAATAAAATCTGGACTAAACACCTCTTTCCAGAAAAATGGGGTGAAGCTATTGTCATACCAATACTAAAGCCTAGAAAACCTAAAACAATCGCTGCATCTTATAGACCTATCTCACTAACTTGTTCAATGTGCAAGCTACTCGAGAAAATAATTAACAAACGACTTTAATGGACACTTGAAAGCAGAAACCTTCTGATCCCGGAACAAAGTGGCTTCAGAAAACATAGATCAACTTTAGATAACATTGTTGAATTAGAAAGCTTTATTCATGAGGGTTTCGCATTGAACCAGACGTGCATGGCCATATTTTTCGATATTAACCGGGCATTCGACACGGTGTGGCGATATCATATATTGAGAACGTTGAGTGAATGGAACATACAAGGCCACTGCTTAGCTTTTATCAAAAACTTCCTCCAAAGAAGAACTTTTGTTGTCAGAGCAAATACACAGATATCTAAAAATAAATTACAAGAGAATGGGACACCGCAAGGCTCCGTAATAAGCCCAACATTATTTATTTTAGCCTTGAATAGCATCTTGGAGAATATAAAAGCACCCCTTAGAGCAAGAATATACGCTGACGATCTAGTTGTTTTCTTAAAAGGTACAAATATGACCACAATGAATAATTTTCTCCAAGATTTTCTTACAAACCTGGAAATTTGGTGTTCGCAAACAGGAGTTCGTTTTTCAACATCCAAAACTCACTGCATGTTATTTAGCAAAAAAAATGAACTATTTCAACCTAATTTGATACTACATGGCGAAAATCTAAAGATCCTACCTTCTGTAAAATTTTTAGGTATGCACTTAGACAGCAAATTAAATTGGAAAATACACATCAACAATCTAGCCTTAGAATGCCAAAAGAGATTAAACATTCTGAAAGTGGTAGCTAACCAGAAATGGGGTGCTGATGGACCAACTTTATTGTTACTGTATAAATCTCTCATCAGATCAGTATTGGACTATGGCTCTATAGCATATGATACAGCAAACAAAACTGACACCGACCAACTCGAAGTAATCCAAAATTCCGCTTTCCGGATTATACTTGGAGCTTTTAGAACTACACCGGTAAAAAGTCTACAGTGGGAATTAGGAGAACCAGCCTTAAGCCTAAGGCGAAAATCTCTTAGCAGCAATTATGCAGTTACTATTCTTGCCAATATGTCAAATCCAACTTATCAGTACACACACTCAAATAAATTGGAAGGATTTTTTACTGGGAAATCGAGGACACCAAAACCGTTTTACGAGAGAATTAGAACATACTTTCAAGAAATTGACTTTTGTCTACCTAAAGTTTACCCAATTGCCACTTATTATAACATAGAACCCTGGATGGTAAAGATACCAAATTGCGACAAAAGCTTAACTAAATATGATAAACAAAATACTAACCCAACTGTTATAAAAGCCAAACTGTTCGACACTTTGAGAAAGTATCCAAATTACCAAAAGATATATACAGATGCCTCGAAATCGACCATAGGCGTAGGAGCAGCTGTAGTAACTGACTCGCAGAAACTTCTATATAAACTTCCATCCTACACAAATATCCTCTCGGCAGAACTATTCGCTATATATCAAGCCTTAACACATATCAACGAAAGCAGCCACCACAACTCTTTCCTTGTCCTTACAGACTCCCTTACTTCCTTACACTCGATACAAACGATTTATTCTAAACATCCTTTGGTTCATCTCATTAAGAAAGAACTCTACGTTGCCAGAGAACGAAACAATGATATCATCTTTATATGGATCCCATCCCATATTGGTATTAGTGGAAATGAAGAAGCGGACAGATGTTCTCGTAATTCCATCACAGATGAAAGTGCGGTATCGATTTCAAAGGTGGTTAGTTCGGATCTAAAGTGCGTATTAAATAGGAAAGTGATCGCTTTGTGGCAATCTCAGTGGACTGAAAGTGACTCAAAACTTCGTGAAATTAAACCTCTATATAAAAAGTGGTTTCCATTTTCTAACAACAGACAACACCAAGTGATTATTTCACGTCTACGGTTGGGGCATACTAGACTAACTCACACTTACCTAATAAAACGTGAAGAACATCCAGTATGTGAACTGTGTAATGTAGATGTAACAGTGAAACATATCCTCACAGAATGTCCTAAATACTACAATCAAAGAAACATTTGTAAACTACCCAACACATTTCAAGCCTTATTTCAGGATAATAATTGTGATAGACTAATAATATTTTTAAAATTAATTAATGTGTATAATTCAGTGTAATTATGTTATTATCTATTGTACCGTCGCTAATAACCTACCACGGTTGATGCGACTTTCTGTCGAAATAAAAAAAAAAAAAGTAACGAAACCAATTAGACCTGTAGTTTCTCATATTAATGCTCTTAATAATATATTGGCAAAGAGGCTCAACAATATACTTGATAGTTACGGATATGAATCTCAGTACTCAATTAAAAATTCAATAGAACTAATCAAAAAGTTGAAAGCAATCAACTTGCAAGATAACTATAAACTCATTTCGTTCGATATTACTAATATGTTCACTAAAATTCCTCCCAAAGAATGTCTAATACTTGTAAGAAAATTACTAGAAGATAAAAATATTCCAGGAATAATATCAGATATACTTAAATTATTTGATGTATGCATTATTCAGAATTATTTCACTTTTAACAATAAGATATATATTCAAAATGAAGGTTTACCAATGGGAAGCCCTATATCACCTATTTTGGCAAACATTTTTTTGGATAATTTAGAAAGAAAGATCTTTGAAAGTAATATTTCGAAAAATGTTTTATTTTGGTATAGACATGTAGACGACATATTAGCTTGTTTTATGGGTAGTGAACGACAATTAGATGTATTTTTCAACCACATCAATAATTTACACCCAAAAATTAAATTTACATTAGAAATTGAAGGATATAGCTCAATCAATTTTAAAAATTTAAAGAGTTATTAATGTACTTGATTATTCAATTTACCGAAAACCAACACAGACTGATGTGACAATTCCATTTAATTCCAATCACCCCATGTCCCATAAACTAGCGGCATATAATTCAATGATACATAGAGCTTTTTCAGTTCCTATGAACAAATGTAATTTTGATAGAGAGATTAATACAATTAGACAAATAGCAACATCCAACGGTTATCCATTAGATATGAAAAATCAGCTAATTAATAAAAAAGAGGAAAAAGTGGCATTACAACTAATATTTCCTAAACAAACTGATGAAATAAAAAATTATAAAACCATCACATATGCAGGAAATATTTCTAATAATATTTCAAAGATAATATCTTCAGCAACGAATACAACAATTTCTTTTAAAACAGAAAGTAACGTTAGTACAAAATTGTTAAATGTAAAAACAAAAATACCATAAATTAAGAAGTCAGGTATATATAAACTCAAATGTCCAGAATATAATGCTGTCTATTTGGGTCAGACCCTTAGGAATTTTGAAATCCGATACAGTGAACACTTACGAGCATACAGATTAGAACAACCAGATAAATCCCACTACGCAAAACATCTACTTGACACGAATCATTCATTGACAACTAACACAAAACTAGAAGTGCTGCATATTTGTGAAAAGAAACAAGAAT
Source organism: Galeruca laticollis (assembly GCA_963921935.1). Taxonomy (NCBI): domain Eukaryota; kingdom Metazoa; phylum Arthropoda; class Insecta; order Coleoptera; family Chrysomelidae; genus Galeruca; species Galeruca laticollis. The sequence continues at coordinate 41,925,653 of OY998176.1, forward strand.
TGGATTTCCTTGAAAAATTGGAAATAAGAAGACATTCAAGAAACGCACAATATGAAGTTGTCAATGAACAGTTAAATCTAGGGAGTTCTCCACTAATAAACTGTCTTCCTTAGCGATAATTGTAAAGATCAGCAGATATAGTTATCCTGGTTTTCTATATTATTGCACATTTATACTGATCTTAATTGGAAAAATGATATCCAGGATATCACCATAGGGCTAAAAATATCTAAGCTTCAATATTTGTAATATCACAACTTCTTCTTTTTTCTATTAACATATATTAAGTCAATCACAAGTTAGGTCACTTCTTGGTCTAGCCAAAACTAACTACTGAACATCAGGTAGGCATCAAATGTAATGTAACTTCTGTCATTCCAAAGATGATATTGATTTATCGAAACAATTGTCAATTTTTTATAATTTTCAACAATTTTTATCATATTGTGGAATTTACTAGAAACCGTGAGTTTCATTTAAAACACTAATATAATATTCCGTTCCTTCGGTTATCGGTGTATCGTCATCGTGAATATGTTTCAAATCTTTAATTAATCAGGCCATTCGAGACAATTTACTGCGCTTAGATCTTTGAAGCGGTATCAGTTTCTCCGCTGACGACCCATATTCTGAGCGCGCTGTATATTGGAGAGTAACGTGAAACGCATTTTCCGCACATGGTGTACCTGGCTGAGCAACTTGAGACTCATTTTCCGAGCGTGGTGCATCTGGTGGACGAAATTGATTTTCGGAAGATTCGCTACCATCATTATTATTTTGTGTGTTGTCCTACAACAAAAAAAATAGAAAATTAAAAGAAAAGTAAGAAATCACTGATTATTACATTTATTTTCAGGTTCCCAGTACAGAAGAGGAATGGAAAATTTCCCCTCATGTTATGGTGCGATAGATGTAAAGCATGTGTTAATCAAAGCTCCTCCGAACGCTGGAAGTTTTTAATTACAAAAAACGAACAGTATCGTTTTGTTAGCTGTTGCAGATCATGACTACTGTTTTTCATACATCGATGTCGGTGCAACTGGCAGTGCATCTGATGGAGGCATTTTCAAGAATTGTTCATCTTACCAATCCTTGGAAAATGGCTTATTGCCCGAAAACGGAGTTATTGTTGGAGATGCGGCTTTCCCGCTAATGCCCTATTTGATGAAACCGTATCCAGAAATTAATCTTGATGCAGAACAAAAAGTTTTCAACTACAGATTATCACGCGCCAGATGTATAATTGAAAACGCTTTTGGGATCCTAGTCAGTGGATTTAGGATATTTGAAAAGCCAATACCTGTTGGGGTAGATATGACAGCAGTGACAATCTAGTATGTGACTTGACGACAGGCATTGACTGCATGTAATGAATTATAATAAATGATTGAACTGAACTCCATTATTATCAAATAATTAACTTAGAAAGTATAACAACAGAACATGGTGCAATCAGTAGACGCGAAGTAAAATTACCTAATAATTACTAATTTCAAATTACGAGAACAAATTAATATATTAAAAATGGGTGACAATAAAGGAATAATGTCTTTGTCATTGGCCGGCAAAACTTCAGTAAATTGGAAGATGTGGAAAGCAAGACTCCACAATTATTTAATTGCATCCGAACTAAATAAAAAGGATGAGGAAACTCAATGTGCACAACTACTTCATTATATTGGGGAAGAAACATTCAAAATATATTCCACTTTCAAATTTCAAGACGACGAAAAAGACAAATTACATTTATTTTTCAAGAAATTCGACTAACATTTTCAAGGCAAAGAAAACACTTCATACGAAAGACACAATTTTTCTAACTACAGGCAAGAGGCTGAACAGTCAACTGAGAATTTCATTATAGAGCTTAAAAAGAAGGCATCTAGGTGTAAACTCGATAATTTAACGGATAGTCTAATAATTACCATGATTCTTTGAGGAATAAGAAATAATAATGTAACAGAAAGACAAGAATATGGACTGACCCTGGAAAAAGCTATTGACCTTTGCTATGTAATTGAAACATCAAAATTCCGTAGCGATGTTATAGGTGCAGGTGCAAGTAGTAGTACTTTTTCAACAACGGTGGATGTATTAAGTAGGAAATCTCAAGAAGGAAAAAATGACAAACCCAAGAGTGTGCTACATTCAAATACATGTGAGAGATTAATTAAAAGCTGCCAAAAGTGTGGTGGCAAGGAACATAAAATAAATAAATGTCCTGCATATGGAAAGACCTGTAATTACTGTAATGTAGTAAATCATTTTGCTTCCGTCTGTTATAGAAAGAAAAATAGGAAAGGCATAAATAACATTGAACAATGCACCGAAGAAGTAAATTCAATGAATTATGACAACTTCATGTTTGTAGGTACGATTTCGCAGGTGAGTAGTGCCATCAATAAAAATGAGTGGTTAACTGATTTAGAAATAAATACAAAAATAATTAAATTGAAGATTGATACTTGAGCCATGGTAAATGTTTTACCTTGGAATATTTTTAAATTCGTAAAATTACCAAATGGTAAAATCACTGAAACGAATACAACATTACAATCCTATACTGGAAATAATTTAAAAGTATCAGGTAAGGTTTGTTTACTATGTGTAAGAAATGAAAAATGCACAATTTAGAGTTTTATATTGTAAATTCAAATTCACAACCCATTCTAGGTTTACAGTCAAGTGTTGACTTAGGACTAATTGCAAAAGTACAATCTGTTGATTCAAATGTTTCAGATTACACTGAACTGGTTAAAAAATGCAGTGATATTTTTGAGGGGATAAGTTGCATCAAAGATACTTACCATATAGAGGTAGATGACAAAATAGATCCAGTGGTTCATCCCACTAGAAAAGTTGCTATTCCTTTGTTAGATAGTCTTAAAGAGAGTCTTGAAGGTTTAGAAAAAGATAAAATAATTGAGAAAGTTCACGGGAGTTCACAATGGGTAAATCCACTAGTTTTAGTTAGAAAACCAGATAATAAATTACGTATTGGTCTTGACCCTATTGATTTAAATAAAGCGATTAAGCGAGAACATTGTCATATACCCACTTTAGATCAAATTACTAGCAACTTATCGAACGCAAAACTTTTTTCTACATTAGATGCTGCACAAGGATTTCACCAAATTCCATTAGACGAGGCTAGTTCAAACTTATGCACATTTGGTACTCCGTTTGGAAGATATAAATTTAAAAGAATACCTTATGGGATTAAGTCAGCCCCGGAGGTATTTCAAACTAGATTCAAGAAAATTTTCAACATAGAAGGATCAGATATATATATTGATGATATACTTGTGTGGGGTTCTAATAAAGCTGAACATGATGCCAGGCTTTAACTAATTCTTAATTTAGCAAGAGAAAAAAATGTTAAGTTGATTTTAAATAAATGAAATTGAGTACATGGGACATATAATTTCGGAAAATGGTTTGAATCCAGATAATTCAAAAATTCAGGCAATTACAAATATGCCACGTCCTCAAAATAAACAAGATGTGCAGATAGCATTAGGAATGTTAACCTATGTAGGTAAATACATAAAAAATCTCTTAGATGAAACTTATCCATTGAGAACATTGCTTAGAAAAGATACAGAATTTATATGGCAACCCGAACATGAAAAATCTTTTCAAAACTTGAAGAACATGTTAATTGATTAACCAGTCTTGCAGTTTTACAACGTTAATGCTGAGACAGTTGTGTCAGTTGATGGATCTAGAAATGGTTTGGGGGCGGTTTTATTACAAAATAAATTACCATGTGCGTATGCTTCTAAAGCAATGACGGAAACACGGTGTAGATATGCCCAAATAGAGAAGGAACTTCTATCAATTACATTCGGATTAAATAAATTTCATGACTTCATATTATGTGGTAAAAGAGTAATCGTTGAAACGGATCACTTACCTTTAATTTCTATATTTGAAAAACCATTGAATGAGCGTCCTTCGCGTTTGTAACGAATGCTATTACAAATCCAGAAATTCGATTTTGAAGTTAGGTATAAGGCAGGAAAAGAACTAATCATAGCAGATTCACTTTCTAGGGCTACAGTAAATGAAAGTGAGTTTGAATTTGCCGATAGAGAAATTTCATCACAAATTTGTCTTATAGTTTCAGAAATAAATATTACCACTAACAAGTTGAATGAATTTAAAGAAAAAACCGAAAGACATAGTGAATTGCAAGCTTTAAAAAAGGTTATATTAGAGGTACGGCCTAGTACTCATAAAAATTTAGACAATCAAGTTAGGAAGTATTGTAAATATAAAAGTGAATTAACAGTAATGGATGGTTTGATTTTAAAAAATAATGCTATTGTAGTTCCAAAAGTTTTACTCAAAGAAATGCTTGATAGGATACATTATAATCATATAGGAATAACAAAATGTTTGAAATTGGCAAAAAATCTCTTTTTGGCCAACCATGCAAAATGAAATTAAACAAAAAGTTTTAGAATATCAAATTTGTTATAAGTACTCAAATTCACAATCAAATGAACCGTTAAAATGTCATGAAATTCCGAAAATGCCTTGGAATAAGGTGGGGTGTGATATTTTTGAACTACAGCGTAAAAAATATCTCTTAGTAATAGACTATTATTCCAAATACTTAGAAGTTGAAAAATTGGAACAAAGTACAAGTAGTTAAAAAAAATTCAAATATTGAAGTCCATTTTTGCTCGCCATGGTATTCCACTTACTTTGATATTAGATGGAGGTCCTCAGTTTGACTCTAGGGAATTCAATGAAATTTCGAAAAGTTGGGAGTTTGATCACATAAAGAGTCCACCGACATATGCACAATCTAACGGTATGTCAGAACGAAATAAACAAACGGCAAAAACAATTTTTAAAAAGGTTCTAGAAGACGAAAAAATATATACTTAGCTCTAATCATGTATCGCAACATGGAAATCGATGGTACTAACTCTCCGGCAGAAGTACTAATGTCGAGAAGACTCAGAACAATTTTACCCCTTAAAAATTATATGTTAGAATCAAAATTAATCAATTACAAAAAAGTCAATAATTTTCTAGATAACAGACAGAAACAAAGTGCAAATTATTATAATAGTAAGGGTGTTAAAAATCTAAAACCTCTTAATCCAAATACTGAGGTTGTTGTGCAACTAAAACTCAAGGGTATATGGTATTCTGGTATGGTATTAAATAGAGTTAGGGATAGAACATACAGGTTGAAAATAAGTAACAGCACAATATTGTATAGAAATAGGAAATTCATTAAACCTTATACTCTAAGTTGTAACAATGAAACTTCAAATAATAACAATACTTTAGAAAGGAAGGAAGAGGAAGTAAGGAAAACGTGTTATATAGAAATAGAGAGTCCTGATGAGATTATCAATGAAAATAATGGATTGGAAAATAGAATTAGTAATACAGTTAGTAATAATGTTAGTAGTAATAGTGATGTAGGAAATAGTATGTATTAAGATGGAAAATAAAAATCAAGGTTCAGACAGTGATAATAGTGAAAATTACGAAGATTCGCTAAAGCACCCGTTAGACGTTCCTCAAGACAATACTAATAATTTAAATGTCCAAGTTTCATCAAAAGGAAGAATTATCAAGAAACCAGATAAACTTAATTTGTAAAATATGTAAAAAAGGGGGATGTTGGGGTGAACACGACAGCACTGACAATCTAGTATGTGACTTGACGACAGGCATTGACTGCATGTAATGATTTATAATAAATGATTGAACTGAACTCCAATATTATTAAATAATTTACTTAGAAAGTATAACATATTAGGTTAACACAGTACATGCAATCGTTTGTGCAGCTTGTGCACTCCACAATTGGCTACAAAAAAAGTTAACGTCTTTTATAACTACAACTTGTGTAGATAGGGAAGTTGAACAAGGAAACGTTCTGCCTGGTTCATGGAGAAACGACATTCAGTCCTTGCAAAGTATTGGACCTCAAGGCAGCAACCATTCAGCATATATTTCCAGAGCGCACAGAGAACGATACAAAACCGGAATATTCATGTTATTATAATAGTAACTTTAATTAGCTTATATTTTTAGCTATTATGTTTATTTATCAGTAGGTACTATAGGTATTTTGTCAATATTCCTTATCTAAATATCCGGTCTCTTTGTTGGGAGAATAAAGACTATACCTAAAGTGAAATATCTTACTTACCACAGTTGTTCGTCTTACTGCTACATTCTTGATAAATACGTACAATTCATCACACCACTTCACCTTCGGCACATAAACGTTGACTCCAGCACCAGACCTTGTTGATATTTCAATTTTATCTGCATCTTCCATCTGCATCCCTTCTGTAATTGTAGCGCTGATGTGCGCTTTTGTTTATTTTTATATCCATCACAACGCAGATTCCATAAACAATCGTGTTATCGGTGATGTTGAAACAACTTGAACGTTTCTATTTCGTTTAGTTTTCGGGTCATTTTACCGCTGTCACTGCTCACTCTACTGAATGCGCCAACGATTGGCACAACTTGTTTAGACGCTTCCGCAACACTGACTTGGGTGTTAGGGGGGGGGGGCGGTTGAGGGCTACTGGCAGCCAAAATAGACGAGCTCTCTATTCGAGACGGCACTGTCTGACAGCGCTGAACTGGCCCAAAAAAGTGTTCACATGGGACCACTATCACGCCAGTGCTGGCGTGCCAGTGAGACTGGTGCCAGCTACTGGATACGTCTAAATCTGCCCTTAGGGCATCTAATTTTTCCTTTAAAAAAATCGAAAAAAACATAATGCAAAGTAATATTTTAACAAGAAGCATTCGTGCAAGTGCAAAAATCCTCGTGTATGAATAAAACAGCGGAAAGAAAATTAAGAAAAGAGCAAAGGACTGTGGTGACGTAACAGTAGCCAGTTCATAATTATTCATACTAGTGATTGCGTTTAATCGAAGGACCACCCCTAAATAGGGGAAAATAAGGAACCAATAATAACAATAAATTAAACCGATTTACTATAATAGTATATTAAAGTATAAGTGGATAAAGAGGTCTTTCAAACACTCGCGATTTAGAGCAAGTGTTTGAAAGACCAGTTATCAACGAATACTTTACGCAATTTTTTTTATTGGTGCACCATGAAATCATAGAATATTATTATTATATTATCACTACAAAAAATGGAAATAAGAACTAATAATGTGAACTATGATGTCACATCAGTATACCTTTCGTTGTCATGGAAATGAGAAAAACACAAATGAATTAACTTGTCATCAAAGATTAATTGTTGTCACCGTAGTGCTTAAAAATGAGTTCAAATATCTATTCCTCAAATAGTAAAACAGAATCGCGGTTAATGCCGCAGAAATCTAAAGTTGCGTATGTAAAAGAATATGACAAGTCATATAGCAAAACCTGTCTTAATGAGGTTTTATTCAACTAAAATACAAGTATCATTTTGGGTAAACTGTTCACATAAACTGTAATGAGTAACTGTCAAATAAAAAAACATGATCTAATCAACACTGATAACTATATCACTCTCCCCCACTTTATTTTGAACCATAATCTTTCAAATAGTCAGGACGTCTTATTGAACAAGACGATCTTCGAAAGGTCTAAGTTGGTCGGTATTGTGGAGGGTCGATCGGTTGAGATAAGAAGTCTACTTGGTGTTGGTTCTCTGCTCCTTCTTCTTCCGGGGTTGATACAGGTTCTCGTGGGGTGGATATAGATCCTCGAGGGGTTGATACAGATTCTCGTGGGGTAGATATAGATTCAGGAGAGTATAAATTAGTTTCGTTCTGTGCTTGAGGACTGTTTGCTTGATTTTCCTCTTCTTGTTCTTCGCCCAGTGGAGACTGCATTGATGATTCCCCTGCAGGTGCTAGGTTTCGAAGAATAACAGTTGTTTCCCTGCCATCAGGGAGACGGACCAAGGCGTAATCAGGGTTTGCCTCCACTAGCGTGACTTCTTGCACCAAGGGGTCGTATTTACTTTGTCGAACGAAGTTCCGCATCAAAACTTTGCCTGGAGAGAGAAGCCAAGATGGGAGGGCAATGCCAGTGACACCCCTCCTTTTATGGTAGAACATCCTCTCGTGTGGGTAGCGTTGGTTGCCGTACGAAGCAGTGTTCTTATTGAGTGAAGAGCTTCTGGTAGTACTTTCTCCCATTGATTTACTGGCATCTGTTTGGACTTTAAAGCAAGGGATATAGTTTTCCAAATTATGCCGTTATATCTTTCAATTTGCCCATTTCCACGGGGATTGTAGGGAGTTGTCCTGCTCATCAACGACCGTCAAAAAATATTTGTACGTGTACTTGATGGGAGTGGCCCTTTAAAATCAATACTGAGGCGCTCAAAAACTGATGTAGCTTTAATAAGGCTGTTGGTTTTCTTATTGTAGAATTTTGGTTTTATTTCTGCGCATATTTTGCATTTTGCCGTCATATTTTTGATTTCGTCTAATGTATAGAAAAGATTCTGAACTTCAACGTAATGATAGGGAATTATGAATTACTTCCAATTTAGAGTATGTGTTCGATATGCAGCAAAATCTAGAAATTGTATCAGCCGCTAGGTTTTCCTTACCGGTACTATAAGTTATATCGAAATTGTACGGGGCTAACTCTAATCGCCATTTGGCAAATTTTTCATTCTTTATTTTCCCGGCATGTCTTAAGTCAAACATGTAGGAAACATATTTTTGGTCAGTTACTAGTTGGAATTTACGTCCGATTAGGTAATATCTCCATTTACGGATAGCTTCAATTATTGCATAAGCCTCCTTTTCAACTGCAGGGTGATTTTGTTCGCTCTTCGATAGCGTCCTCGAAAAGAAAGCAACTGGTCTATGGTTCTGAGTGAGAATAGCAGCTATAGCAACATCAGAGGCATCGGTTTCAACACAGAATGGAGAGTTTTCTTCTACGTTAACTACAAATGCTTTGAGTATACAGGATCTAATATCATTGAAATCTTTGACTAAAATTGGATCAAGAGGGAAAGTCTTGCATTTAACTAACCTGTGAATTCTGTCAGAAAAATGAGGTATCTACTTGGAATAGTAAGAAAACATTCCAAGTGCCCGTTGCAATGAAGATTTATTTTGAGGAATTGGGAAATCTAATATTGGTTTCAAAAGCATGATCGATTGCAAATTGAATTTAGAGTTTTTTTTATTGATGGTTAAAGTGTATTCCTTACATACCTCTAAAAACTTTTCTAGGTTTCCGTCATGTTCGGATTGAGTTTTCCCACTTACTGTCACGTCATCTAAGTAGGTATGAACTCCTTAAAGACCTTCTTTCGAAATTATTTCATCAATTTTTCTTCGGAAAGCAGCAACGCCGTTGGTTACGCCCATAGGTATTCTTTTAAATTGCCAAAGTTTTCCAACAGCTTCAAAAGCGGTAAACGGCCGGTCTTCCTTCCTGATGGGGATTTGATAGTATGCACTTTTCAGGTCAATAATGCTATTAAATTTATATTTGGCCACACTTGATGCAATTTTCTCAATTGATGGTAATGGGTATGCGTCCAGCATTGTATATTTGTGGATAGTTTGAGCATAGTCAACGACCATTCTTTTTCTGTGAGTGCCATTTACAATGAGTACTTGAGCTTTCCAAGGGGATAGGCTTTCTTCAATTATTCCGTCTTTCAGGAGACTCTGAACGTGTGACCTAATATAATTTTCGTCATAGTTGGAAAACCTTCTTGATTTAACAGCAATTGGGCGATAATTGGGTGCTAGATGCTCAAAGAGGGACGCTGGCCCAACTTTAGCACATGCTAATATCTGCACAGCAATTTTTGAGGATACAGCTTGAATTTAGAATAAGAATGGTTAAGAATTTCCAAATCTACATAACAATAAGCTTTAACTGGTACCAGTAATGAGGATGAAGCCATAATGACCTTCGATTGTGTCAAGTGCAATTTGATCTTCAGCTTTGCGGCCAACAAGTCAATGATGTAGCTTTCTGTACTTCCGGTGTCGATGAGTGCTTCCGCCGAGTATCCGTTAATGGTTAATGTGATTACTGACTTAGAAAGACTAGTCGGTGAAGCTGCTGAAATTTTAGACTTTCGAGGAATAATGTTTTGAACTGATGCAAAAGTTGGAAAGTTGTCTTCTTCCAAAGAGTCGTCATATTGTTTTGCGGCAGCAGAGGTCTTCGACTTGGATGACCTGCAAACCTTAGAGGAATGTCCTTTTTTATTGCACAATTTGCATATTTCTTAACGTGCAGGGCAAGATGAACGCATATGACATTTATATCCACAGAAGAAACATTTCGACTTGTTGGTTGCAGCAGAAGTTGAGGGATTGTATAAGGTTTTCTCATGAGTCTATTTGACGTTGAAGCTAACTGTGGTTGGAGGGTATTAAAAGACTCAGAAAATGTTTGTGCTGATTCGAGATCACGTTCTTTATTAAATGCCTCTCCTAAATCTAAAGTTATATTTTCCAACAGTCTTTGTCGGATATTAGGGGTGATTAGTCCATTAATAGAAGCATCTCGAATGTATTCGTCCCTGTACTTCTCAGTGGTCACTGCTTTAAAACCACATTCTGTATTTAAAGCTTTTACCGATTGTATATACTGATCTACAGATTCCCCTGACTGTTGACGTCTAGTCATAAGTCTGTACTTCGCATACAGTTCATTCTTCGGTTTTATATACAGAGAGTCTAATCTTTCTATAGCCTTAGCATAATATTTGCAGTCATTGATGAGTTCAAAAATGTGACTCACGTGATTGTAGAGTAATGGTAATTTGTCAGTTTCTTTAGCAGCAATTGTGTTAACAAAGGTTTCAAAGGTGGTTTTCCCGTGAGTTCATTGAGAAGTGGCACTAGGTGAGGTGTATTCGATTTCAAATCGTTCAGGCTTGAAATCCTTGTCCATTGTCTTGATTAGTATTTATTATTATTAGTTGAATAACTTGTTATAAAGCAAAACCTGTGTTAATGAGGTTTTATCCAACTAAAATACAAGTATCATTTTGAGTAAACAATTCACATAAACTGTAGTGAGTAACTGTTAAATGGAAAAAACATGATCTAATCAATACTGATAACTATATCACTGCTAACTATATCAACAAGTTCATCAAATGGATGAAAGAGCAAAAGGTAATAGATTTAAATGAACGAGTTGTGCTTGATCACCTTCAGAAAATGTCGGAGTAGTACAAGGCGTCGGCTATGTGGGCTATCCATTCGAAATTACAATGTTTGTTGAGAATAAACAAAGAAGTCGATATAAAATCATTTGTAAAAGTGCATGCATTCATGAAGGCAATTAGTAAGAATGACGTACCCAAAAAGGTATATGTATTCAATGAAAATGATTTGCGGAAGTTTTTCATAGATGCACCGTACATTACCTATTTATTTTTAAAGGTGGTAGCCATTTGCGGTATTTTTGGACCTTGTAGAAGATGTGAATTATGCGATTGGCGCTTACATGTTATCAAAGAAAAAGGAAGCATATTGGTTATTACTATCCGACCGTCTAAGACAGTGAAGGCTTGACGTTTTACAGTAGCTGATATAGACCAGGGTCGATAATTTTTGAAACCAAAAAAAATTACAGTAGGATGAAACCCATTAGAAAAGCAGGGGAACATGATCAAAATGAAAGGAAAAATAAATTACGGTCGATCCGAGTTCGGGAAGTGGGAGGGGGTGAGTTTTTAAGGGTGAAAAATTGTTTATCTTGATTTCCGGCGAAACTACCAGTCCTATGGAAAAAAGTTAAATAGCAAAGTTGTAGGTCATAAAAAGATCTACAACTTTTGTATTCACAATTTTTTCAGATAACCTCAAAATTTAGGTGAAAAACTCAAAAAACCAAGTTTTTTGTTTTTTATTTATATCTTTTTTAAAAAATTTTTTTTTCTACGAAATTTGGTGAAAACTTACCTTATTATGTCCCAAATATACTGTAATTTATTTGATTAAAAATATTTATTTTTTCGCCTCATTTTAACTTAATATCAAAAAAGCACCCTAATTTTCAATCGAAAATTCTGACGTCAAAATTTCAACTTTTTTCAAAAAGTTTGGGGGCTTTTTGTTCTTTGAAATATCTACTTTCTGATGGTGTAAAAAAAATATACATTACTATAGGAAATATTATTAGAAAATGCAAAAAATTGAAAAAACCTCAAATTCGAAAAATTTTTTTTAATTACTATGTACAATTTCATCAGAAAAATGTGATTGCTGCAATTTTTTTTAGTTAAAAAGTTTATTCATTTTACTCGAATTACATTCATGTCATAGAAAATCTCATACAAAATAAATATACATGTAAATCGTACTATTGAATTTAGAAACTTAATTCTGATTACGTTATTCGTTAAATTTTTTTTAAAAAACTTTAATCTTGTTATTTATAAATACATTATCTGAAATTCTAATCAGTTATTCATTAGTTTTTGTCTCTTTGGAGGCATTTCTTCATCGTCAGATTCGACAAATCTTTCCAACTCTAGTTGATCGTCGAAATCTTCAAGACCATCATCTTCGTCTCCAATGTTATTTCCAGTCTGCATTGGTTCTTCATCCACAATTTCATCTGAATCATTTACTTCCTCGTAGATTTTTTCTTCCATATTGGAGCAATTTTCAGAACCATGACAATTAGTGCATAAATTTGTGCATTTTAGACCATGTTTTCGGCAGCCACATTTTAAACTGTTACATCCAGTTTCACAGCTGCAGCAAATAGTTTTGAGCAATACTTCCGGAATTAAATCCTTTTCTGTAAATTTGGGCATAATGCCACGCTGATGTTGCTTCCAGCCCCAATCTGTTGCTGTCAATTCGTTACCCAACCAAGTTTGAAGCTGATAATATGCTCTGTAACAATGTTGTTCTGCTGCTCCTTCTGTGGGTGGGAGGTTTGCCAAAATGAAGGATGATTTAATTTTTGCCAATTGATATTTTTGAAACCTTAATTGATTCAGTGTTAATTTTTCTTTTTTACATTTATAAATAGATTTAATTAATTGTAATCCATTTTTTTATATTTTCTTTACTTTCATCTTTTTTGTAAAAAACATTGGCCAAATTTGACAAATTTTTCGCGTCTAATATAGAATTAACGATACTTTCCTTTCCTTTTCCGGCAAATCCAGATGTTGTATCGCAACCAGAAAAACAATGCAGAAATGCAACAATGTTTTTGAAGGATTCATGTTTGGAACTATTAGACGTGAAAAATAGATCCTTTCCATTTCCAGAGCCTGGTTTGAGAAAATAAATGTCATGATTATTTGAATTTAATTGATTTAAAAGAACCAAAAGATCAATATCTTGACCCACAACTATGACAATTTTATTAGTATCTCTGGCAACTTCTATCGAGGTCTTAATTATGTCGGCATCAGCATCTTCTTCAACTTGTTTACAGGAAAATCCTTGTGACTGTAATCTTTTCATTAAACTTTTAATTATTTTGTCATTGTTTTTCTCGTTAGATAAAAAGTTTTCTTGCGAAAATGTTATTTTTGTATGGTTTTGATAATCGAACTCTGGAATATTGTCTGAGGTTTTTCTACGATTACGTTCTCCTCTCTTAGTTGAAGTAGCTGCTGGTACTGTTGTGACAGTAGCTGATTTTTTAATTTCGGGGTACCCATCAAACACAATATAACTGTAACTATAACTGTAAATTTTAATAAATACCTCAAAATTGTACATAGTAATTAAAAAAAAAATTCGAATTTGAGGTTTTTTCAATTTTTTGCATTTTCTAATAATATTTCCTATGGTAATGTATATTTTTTTACACCATCAGAAAGTAGATATTTCAACGAACAAAAAGCCCCCAAACTTTTTGAAAAAAGCTGAAATTTTGACGTCAGAATTTTCGATTGAAAATTAGGGTGCTTTTTTGATATTAAGTTAAAATGAGGCGAAAAAATAAATATTTTTAATCAAATGAATTACAGTATATTTGGGACATAATAAGGTAAGTTTTCATCAAATTTCGTAGAAAAAAAATTTTTTTAAAAAGATATAAATAAAAAACCAAAAACTTGGTTTTTTGAATTTTTCACCTATATTTTGAGGTTATGTGAAAAAATTGTGAATGCAAAAGTTGTAGATCTTTTTATGACCTACAACTTTGCCATTCAACTTTTTTCCATAGGACTGGTAGTTTCGCCGGAAATCAAGATAAACAATTTTTCACCCTTAAAAACTCACCCCCTCCCACTTCCCGAACTCAGATCGACCGTAATTTATTTTTCCTTTTATTTTGATCATATTCCCCTGCATTTCTAACGGGTTTCATCCTACTGTAATTTTTTTTCATTCTTTACCATTTTTGAAGGCTTCGGCCCTGGTCTAATAGTGAAGCAATTAGTTATGTGTGTTTAGTAAAGCAGTGTTTATCATTGTGTTCACAAAGTGTGAGTACAGACCGAGTTTTCTTACGATATGATAAAGGGAAATGTACCAATCAAGTGGTTGGAAATAATACATTTGGATCATGTCCATTACAAATTGCACGGTATCTTAAACTGGATGATCCTGAGAAATACACGGGACATGTTTTTCGACGTACGTCCACTACTATTATGGTAAATAGTGGCATGGTAATAGATCAAATCCAACGACAAGTAGGATGGAAATCGGCAGCTGTGGCGACTAGTTACGTTGAAGAGAGCATTAGCAATAAGAAAAATGTTTCAAACATTATTGGAAGTGCCACTAATGGCAGTTCACCCTCATTGGGCTCTTAGAATGTGTCAAATAATGTATTGAATACAATTTCCTCCGATTCAATAAATCGAAATATTTATAACTCAAACAATATAGTCCAGGAGGAATCGGCGCATGAGTACCGAAAACTATTCCACCTCAATTTTTTTCGCGATCCTCTTCGAATTGCCCTACTGATGATATAAATCCATGTTGCCATGGGACAACCCCGTGACATATTGTTTAAACCGAAATTGTTTAAACAATTGGGAGGAATTGTTAATTTTCAACCTAACAATTTTTTTTTATATTCTTTATTGAAATACAAATAAAAAAGGTCCCACGCTTTTTCACGATAAAGTTAATATTTTTAGAGATATGAATTTTGATAGGTTTGAAAAATCTCAAATTTGGGTACTTCTGACCCATGAACAATATATTAAAAAAATAAAATAAAATGAAAATAATAATTTTTTTTAATTCTTTATACAATAGTTAATAATATTCCTAATAGAGATTTAACAAAATTTCATTGTTTATACCTGTTTTTTAATTGTTAATTTCGCGCGCTCACATGTATGCGTCGCTACCTTTAAGTATCGCCGTCTCTCTCTGACTCATGCGCTGCATCAGCCTCTCTGTGTCCCGAACCATTGTTTATCATTAATTAAAGAGAGCAATGTTATTAATAATTAATTTGTCAACAATTTGTTTTTAACAAAAGTAATTTAAATGTGAATCGGACATGCAATTAATATTACTTTTTTTCAGTTTATATTACTTTTTTGTTGTTATGATGTTTGAAAATTTTTTGGAATCACAATTATATATAAATAATAAGCTTTTACTCAAACATACATTTGGAAAATACATTGAATCCGGAATAAAAAACATTAGATTTTACGAATTTCGGATACAAACTAGAGAATGATACTTTGTAAATACCTTTATTTATAAACCAAAGCCCATTTCCAACTGACCTTAAAAAACCGTGTACTTGTAAGAAAGCCTGTAGAACCAAAGCTTGTTACTGTAAAAAAAATAATATCAGTTGTATACTTCTATTAGGTTATCTTCTGAATCACAACCTCATAGAACGTATGCAACTAATATTATTTTTTTACAGTAACAAGCTTTGGTTTTACAGGATTTCTTAGAGTTACACGGTTTTTCAAGGTCAGTTGGAAATGGGCTTTCGATTATAAATAAAGGTATTAGCAACGTATTATTTTCTAGTTTGTATACGAAATTCGTAAAATCTAATGTTTTTTTATTCCGGATTCAATGCATTTTCCAAATGTATGTTTGAGTACAAGCTTATTATTTATATATAATTGTGATTCCAAAAAATTTTCACCATTAAATCTTATTATTGTTGATAAAATGCATTAATTACGATGATGATAACACAGAAGTAATATAAACTGAAAAAAAAATAATTTTAATTGCATGTTCCGATTCACACTTAAATTACTTTTGTTAAAAACAAATTGTTGACAATTTAATTATTAATAACATTGCTCTCTTTACCAATCTTAATGAAGTTAATGGTTTCTTAGATAAATGATAAATAATGATTCAGGACACAGAGAAGCCGTTGCAGCGCATGAGTCAGAGGGAGACGGCGATAGTTAAAGGTAGCGACGCATACTTGTGAGCGCGCGAAATTAACAATTAAAAAACAGGTATAAACAATGAAATCTATTAAGAATATTATTAACTATTGTATAAAGAATTAAAAAAAATTATTATTCATATTTTATTTTATTTTTTTAATATATTTTTCATTGGTCAAAAGTACCCAAATTTGAGATTTTTCGAACCTCTCAAAATTCATACCTCTAAAAATATTAACTTTATCGTGAAAAGTCAATAGGCCCTTTTTGATTTGCATTTCAATAAAGAATATAAAATTGTCCGGTTGAAAATTAACAGCTCCTTCCATTTGTTTAAACAATTTCGGTTTAAACAATATGGCACGGGGTTGCCCCATGGCAAAATGCATTTATATCATCAGTAGGGCAATTCAAAGAGGACTGCATAAAAAAATTGAGGTGGAATAGTTTTCGGTACTAATGCGCCGATTCCTCCTGGACTAATACTAACTGTACTTTCCATTTTTATTTATAAAATTAAAATTGTTAAATAATGTTTGAATAAAGGTTTCGTATTTGGTAGTGATATTTTATTCGACGTTTCGAGGTACTGCT
Organism: Galeruca laticollis; assembly: GCA_963921935.1. Classification (NCBI taxonomy): domain Eukaryota; kingdom Metazoa; phylum Arthropoda; class Insecta; order Coleoptera; family Chrysomelidae; genus Galeruca; species Galeruca laticollis. Next base: position 41,942,569 of record OY998176.1, read on the forward strand.
GTCAGATCAATAATCAAAAAGTTGTCATTTAGACTTAAGTTTCTCGAGTTGTTGTTGTTACCATGGTGAACGAATTATTTAACAAATAGTTAAAAATAGTCGCCAGCAAGGACACAGAAGATTTACAATAATGCAGGTAGGTATAATAGGAAATGATAAGGCACTACTTAGTCATTACACATTTAATGTTAGCTATTTATTGAAAGGTGTTTACATTTTAATTCGAAATTGTCTTATGGCGAGATTTGGCAGCATTGACTTAAAAGAAAGAGCAATTTATATCAATTTCTCAATTCAAACACATCTTACCTATTTCAAGTTGCATTTATGAAAAGTGCGATAACTAACTATCATTAAACTTTTGGACTTTTGAGTATAACCGCCTTTTTAAACGGGTAAACCAACCCACCCACTGACACAATGACTTTTTCACAAGCGAAGTGAAGGAGAACGAGGTTACAACAAGTAAAAGGTGGTGGAAAATTTTGAAGATGAGAATTAGCGGAAATTTTGCAATGAGAGCGCGCGAAATTTGTTAAATTTGAATTTTGTTTGATAATCAACACACAATGTTAAATGGATTTTAACACCTCGTCGTCGACTCGGATTTTTGATGCCACCGGCAGTCATGCTTCTTGTTAAAATATTACTCAGCAACGTGTTTTTTCGACTATTTTCAGAAAAATTAGATCATCATCATCATCATCATCATACAGCCCATTTCACGTCCATTGTTGGACATAGGCATCCTCCAAACGTCTCCAGTTCTCTCTGTCCCTGGCTGTTGCAATACAATTTGTCGCTATCCTCTTTAGGTCATCCGTCCATCGAGTGGGAGGTCTGCCTCGGCTACGCTTATCATCTCTTGGTCTCCATTCCAACAGCTTTTTGGTCCATCGCCCGTCGTCCATTCTAGCAATGTGCCCAGCCCATTTCCATTTCCGTGTAGTGATTCGTTGTATAATATCATCTACTCCAGTACGTCGGCATATCTCTTCATTTCTCACTCGATCCCTCAGGGTCAGGCCAAGCATCGATCTCTCCATTCGCCTTTGTGTTACTCTTAGTTTTTCTGCGGTTTTCTTCGTTAAAGTTAGTGTCTCTGCGCCATAGGTCAGAACCGGTAATATGCACTGGTTAAATGCGTTTCGTTTCAAACGAATTGGGATATTTCCTTTACGGATATCCTTCATTTTTCCGTACGTAGCCCATCCCAGGGTAATTCGCCTGCTTAGTTCGCAGGTTTGGTTGTCTCTGGTTATTTTAATCTCATGACCCAAATATATATATATATATATATATATATATATATTTGTCGACCAATTCTACTTTGTTGTCAATAATTTGTATTTGGTCACTGGGAACCATGTTAGTCATTAGATGCCTTCATGATATTCCTCACGAACATTTTCCGTATTTTTATTATTTCAACAATTACAATGAAAAATCTGAAAAAAAATACATTCTCAGATTTTCCGGAAGAACGAAAAAACTTGACCTTGACTACTCAAATTTAAATTTTCTCTAATTTTGTATTTTTTGGGAGGCTACATGTCCACATTTACTAGGCTACTTATATTATTTATAATAGTGTACTTATCCGTGGTTTTACATGACATCTAAAATTCACAAAATATTGATTCAGGGAAAAGATAAAAAAAAAGTTATTACTTCGCGTGGAAGGAGCTAGAAGAGACTCGAAAAATAGAGATTTAAAAAAAAATCCAGAATTTAATACCCGTAAAGGATTTGTTCCATTCAAACCATTATTTGATCCAACACTTGCGGCTTTCACAGTTCCACGAAACATCTGATGAATCCCAGATAAACACGCAACTCAAATCAAACGAAAGGTGTTATTAAAATATATATTTTAATAAAAGATACAATTTAGGATGAGTGGATCGATTTTAATATCCCAGATAAGATCCTCTATCCCCTTATTTCCAAAGATATTCTATTTAAAAAAAAAGTTGAATACAAAGTGTTATTGCTTTGAAGGGAACTTTTATATTATGTACCTTTACATATACAGGATGCTCACTTTTCCATTGTCAGGAATGAACTCTTACAAATTGTGGATATATATTCTTCATAAAAAATACGAGTCACTTTCAATAAGATATTATATAGTTATCTCTCGTGGTTTAGCATTTAATAACCAATTTATTTATTTTTGTGCTAAAAACGTATTTAAGGTAGTAGGAAAAAATATATGCATATTATATTTTGTGACTCTGCCATTTTAACGTTGAAGACAATACCATAATATCGAGTTGTTTCCCTTGGCTACTTATTATACAGGGTGATGTCAAAAATTGATCCGATCGGTATATATAAGATCACCTATAAGTCGATAATTTTAAATCAAACACCCTGTATATTATTGCTGATTTCGATTGTGCACAAAAAAATTAGCCACTGTTCTATAAAATAGCCTATACCCATCTCTAGCCGTTTAGGTAATATTCGTTATGTTTTGGCATTAATGTTGCCTATCAGGTAGATGCCAACAAAAGACCCCGCCCTTTTCTAATGGCAAAGTGGCGTTCCGTCAAATGTAATAAATTTTGAATATGATGTTGTACTCGAATTGTTGACCAAAAGTGTCCATGGGACCAATTCAATCTTATCACTAGTTTTTAAAATACAGGGTGTTAAAGTCGAGAAATCCATAATTTTTTAAACTGCGTAACTTGATTAAAAAGAAAAAAATAAGCATTCTTAGTTAATTGTAGCATTAATATGTCCTAGTCTAACGCAAATGTACACATAAATAGTTCAAAATGTAAACATATACAGGGTGGTTCTCAGTTACATCAGGGGGAGTTTTTGAAATTCTGGGAGAATGTGATATGGAATGAAAACATGGTCAAAAATAAAAACTTACATAATATTTACTGTTCTGACATTATATAAACCCATTTTACATTAGATGTATACAGGGTGATTGATAATTCATCCACAGAAAGGCGTTTCTTAAAAAATAAAAAATTACACTCTGTATATTAGGGAATTGGTTATTAATATTGATTATACATTTAATAACTAGAGAACAATAGTTTTTATGGAATACATTTTTGATGCAGCAATAATTAAAGAAAAATTTCCCTTTTTAGAATCACCCTATATTTTTCAATTCGATCCGTCAAAATGTACGATCTATTTATTTTTGTAATTAGCTTTAAGCAATTATTAAGTTCATATAATTTTAGTATGATGCGTTTTTGAGATTCCAATATATGTATATAGAGAACCATATTAAATATCAGACATATCCATTAATGTAAGAGTATAATAACCATTTGTGAGTTGTAATATTTGAAATCTCCTTTCTGTACTCTGAACTGTTCAATTGCGTTTTTCTCGAAAACGGATGAGAATATCATGTTTGAACAAGAGTACCAATTTTACATAGAAATGATGTTTATGTCACATTGTCATATCTTCTAATAAAAATTACTAAGAAGTTTCGTCAAAAAAAGTTGCCTGTCAATATGATCATCAGAAATCCTTCATGAGGCTCGCCCTGTAACAAAGTGTCAAATAATATAAAATTATGCTTTTGTGCCGATTTTAATAACAATCGAAATTATTAGCAAAAAACGAAGAAAATATCAAATTTAACGCCTCTTATCTTTTTCCACAGCCAGATTATATTGATGTTATTTGGTCCTATCGCCATATTTTTGTCCAAACAATCTACCCTTAGCCTATGTCCCAATAGTTATGAATCGCCTTGTATATTGGAATCTCAAAAACGGATAATACTAAAATTATGAAATTATACGAAGGTATTAATTGCTTATAGCTAATGACAAAAATAAATAGATCGAACGTTTTGACGTATCGAATTGGAAAATATAGGGTGATTTTGAAAAATGAATATTTCTTCAATTGTTGCTGCATGAAAAACGAATTAGACGTGAGTATCAGCCTGTATTTCATAAAAAGTATTGTTATCTAGGTATTTATTTATTACTCCATAATCAATATTATTAACAAATTCCTTAATATACAGGGTGAAATTTTTTTAAGAAACGCCTTTCTGTGGATGAATTAGCAACTTTATTTTTGACCATTTTTCATTCCATACCAGAATCTCTTAATTTTGTACTATTCTAAATAAGTGTGCTGTGTAAACAAATGAAATGCTTTAGAAATGTCATCCTCATTGTTATTGTCAATTTAACATTAATTGTTGTGTTGAGATATTATAATATGGCTTTTGCAAATAGAATGCAGTGTTACGTTTGTGACCACTTTTATTTTCCGAGACAAACTGTTCGTTTAATTCGCGATGATAATATAGATTTTCTTCAAATTGCTGGTAACAGAAGGCAAGCAGCTGGATTTCCCGTCGTCGATATCTTTGACAACACACGGATATGTACTAATTGTAATATTTCTATAGCAAATGAACTGAGAAATATAGAAAATAATAATAATTACCTGAGGTTAAAGTTTGATCACATGCTAGAAGCCGCTCCTCCATAATATGTGAATCAAGAGTAAACCTTCAACGAGTAACTTTAAAGTATAGAGTTGACATTTTTGTTGCGTGTAACATATATGTACCCGATTTTTTAAGAATTTGTAGCCATCATTTGGATAATCGTGGTTTTTTATTGCCTCAATTACAAGAGGGTTAGAATTTTATAAATAAACCTTACACAATGACAAATATGTTCCTTCAAGGTTTAAGAGATATGGCCCATGAATATCGCCAAGTCAGAAAATGGGAGAATATAAACAGTTTCAGTGACGAGGAGTTCAAATCCCTAACCTCGCTTTCCAGGAATAATTTTTTGGAATTGTATGATTTTTGTGACTGGATTGAGCATGGTAGAAATATGAGAAATATTAATAGAAAAGATTTATTGATCTTCCCAAATAAACCAAGACATGGTGTTTTAGATAATTTTTTGAAAATACTTGTCAACTACGGCTCCAGGCAAACAACTAGCAGAATAATTTCTAATGTAAGAACTTCCTTGCAACATAGATTTGTACCAAACCACATAGGGTTCGACTCAATTACAAGGGAGGATTATATCAACAACCATGTATCTCCATATATTAATCAATTGTACAATCCTACTCCTGATATTCCTAAAGCTATAGCATATATATAATTGCACCTATAATGAAATAGAAAAAAGCAGAAATTTCCGGACACTGCGACAGTCTTATTGCTTTCACAAAAATAAACATTTACTGAAACCTGAAAAGATATGTGCTGCTGATGGATAAATTTTAGCTATTATTGGACCATATTTTTCTGATTCAAAGAACAATGATGCATCTATTTTGGATAATGAATTCGCAAACGACATCAACGGATCGCGAACTTGGTTTTATGAAGGTGACGTGGTGATATTAGATAGGAGATACAGATACTCTATTCCGTTGTTAAAAGAACTAGGTCTACACTATCATAGACCACCATATTTACCTAGAAATCCACCACAGTTAACAACGTTCGAGGCGAATACGGCTCGTTCAATAACAAGTACGCGCTGGATAGTAGAGGCCAGAAATGGACATTTACAATCCATTTCTATTTTTTTTTCCTGGACGAATTAGCGTAACTCACCCAGCAAAACTGCGGGAGTTTCATTCTATTGCTGGCGCCTTACTTAATAAATTCCATCCTTTTATAGCAATACCTGGAACAGTGAACTTAGCAAATCAAATGTTAACTCATTCTAAATGTGTAAATATTGTTCAGGCGCGAGTAGAACAAGAAAATCATGGGGACGACATAGTCAATGGACTCGATTAGATCACAGGCACGTACCAATATTTCCACATTTATCACAAGAATATTTGAAAAAATTAACAGGTCCATATCATGTTCGTCTTGCCAGTTTTTATATCCAGGATAAATTACAAAGAGAGGAAGATTATATTTTACAGATCGATGAATTCTACCTGAAAATTTTGAAATGTGTCCAGATATTTTATAAAAAAATATTTAGCATTTACTAAAATAATGCTTTTAGAAGATACCAAATCCATAACAAACTACTGTACACATTAAAAGTATTAAATAAATATTTTTATCCACTTGAATTTCTATTTCTTCCTATTTAACCGATAGATACTAGTTCCATGGCTGATAGTAAACTACGATTTTTGTACTCCCAAATGGAAATTATTATACATGAATGAATATGTCTGATATTTAATATGGTTCACTATATACATATAATGGAATCTCAAAAACGCATCATACTAAAATTATGAAATTATATGAAGTTATTAATTGCTTAACGCTAATTACAAAAATAAATAGATCGTACATTTTGACGGATCGAATTGAAAAATATAGGGTGATTCTGAAAAGGGAATATTTCTTTAATTATTGCTGCATCAAAAACGAATTAAATGGGTCTATCACCCTGTATTCCATAAAAACTAATCTTCTCTAGTTATTAAATGCATAATCAATATTATTAACAAATTCCCTAATATACAAAGTGTAATTTTTTATTTTTGAAGAAACGCCTTTCTGTGGATGAATTAACAATCACCCTGTATACATTTAATGTAAAATGGGTTTATATAATGTCAGAACAGTAAACATTATGTAAGTCTTTATTTATGACCATGTTTTCATTCCATATCACATTCTCCCAGAATTTCAAAAACTCCCCCTGATGTAACTGAGAACGACCCTGTATATGTTTACATTTTGAACTATTTATGTGTACGTTTGCATTAGAATCGGACATATTAATGCTACAACCAACTAAAAATGCTTATTTTTTCCTTTTTAATCAAGTTACGTAGTTTCACACAATATGGATTTCTCGATTTTAACACCCTGTATTTTAAAAACTAGTCATAGGATTGAATTGGTCCCATGGACACTTTTGGCCAACATGTCGAGTACAACATCATATGCAATATTCATTACATTTGACGGAACGCCACTTTGCCATTAGAAAAGGGTGGGGTCTGTTATTAAGACATTAATTCTAGGGTCCCAGGGAAAAAGAGTATAAGTCAAAAAAGTTGATTTTTCAGAAATCAAATTTATTTATATGCGATTTTAAGGAAATCGATAGTTAACGTCGTTACTGCATTAACAAAATAGTTAATTAGGTAAGATGTTATACAAGAGGAACAGGTTAACTCAACGTTATCATAGAACGGAAAACATGACTTATCCTAATTTGACCAAATGAAAAATGTTACTTATAATATTTAAAGCAAACAAAACAAAATCTTCAAACTTATGAGGAACATAGAATCGCTCGAGAATAATAACAAAAAAACCTCGGAAAAAATATTTATGCCCACAATATTTCATATCTGTTGCAGTTGGTCGCTCAGTTCAACATCTTCTGAATCAGGGTAAGTATCGGGCATGTCACTACTTCTAAGGTTTCTTTGAAAATCGTGAAATGTTGGTGAAATAAGAGGAAGAAGATTTGAATTTTTTTTTCTTTTCTTTTGAAATGAGTGAGGAAGATTTGAAGATGAGTTCAGGGTGCAAACGTGCATCTGGTTGTCCTCGACGATTAAGGCATGAGGTGTGAAAAGGCTCATCGTTGTCCAAAGTAGTTTTGTGAAGTATTTTTCCATATTCGCGTGTATAATGAAATCACTTTACGGAATGCCAGTTCAATTGATTACCTTCCGCATCCTTTTTTCGAAGTTGCAAACTCTTTCTTAACAGATCTGCAAAATTAAGGAAATCCGAAAGATTGAGCTCGATAACTTCAAATTTCTCAGTTTTCCCAGCTGAACGAACTAGCTGGTATCAAACATAAGGGTGAGAGATAGGCACTTGCAACTTCTTTTTTTACTTTTCAATGAGTCCATGGTCCACATCACACTCTAGGTGAGTGTGTCCACTAATAAGGAACTTATGATCCACAATTTCCAAGTGTGTATTTTGTTGCATGGCCACTAAAAACATGGTGGCAACATGAGAGTTTTTGTTCTGCCCTCCGCAGGTATCAGAATATAAGGTTACTTCCGATACCTGTGAAGGAAGCGAAGTAGGTTCTTCAAAAATGCATGTAGCTATTCGATTTTCTCCCCGGCCACCCTCACCTTCATGCCGCATGTAACATCTATTATTTTGAGTACTAGTTTTGTAAAAGGCAACAGACGTATTCAATATTGGGGTTGGTGAACAATGCTGCAAATCAAACATAAAACAACGCCGAGTTTGATCATTTGCCACCAGTTCCTTATCTTTTCTTTTCTATTCGTAGGCGTTATCAGCTTATATATGGTGGATAGCTAAGTCCTCTTCACTTTTCTCCTTTTCTTCTTCATCCCCTGCTACTCTGATTTTCATTCTGAGCAAGTCACATTTATTAAAAGTATCGACTTTGGGTTCTTTGAAGCTTAAGTTCATTTTGTAAAATTCTCTTCCGTATATTTGCCTGGATTTTGGCTTTCTTTGGGTGCTACTAATTTAATCACAATCAAGATTTTACATAAAACTCAGACTTAAAAGAGGAGGTAGGTATCTTCTGCTAATCTGCAATCGTGTATAGTGTGATTGGTATAGAGTAAATGATGATAAGTGGTCTTTAACTTGTTGTAGAGTTTCATTGGAATGTTTGTTAGCGGAAACTGATCACCCCTGTTATCATCATAGGCGATTCCAGATAATGTGCTATTCTTATTGCAGAGAGACAACATAACGAACATTTGTGTTTCTCCAAGCGTTTTCATGAAACAGGCACGACACACACGTACCCTTTCACCATCAATAACTAAGTGAAAGATATGTGTCTTTGTTCGGAATTTTTCCTTATCAGGATCCATTGTTCTTTTTCTCGAAGAAGCGGGCTCCTTAGTATCCGCTAATCCAGGAATAAAACTCACTCTGTCACCAAGTGCCCAACACTCTTGAAATATTTTTTCTCTAATAGTTTCAATATCCAACTTTTGGCTACATTTCATTCGGCATGTGGACTCTCTCTTTCACTACTTCATTTTTAGCCGTTATGTAACTTTTTCCGGTGTATCTTTTTTTCTCTTCTTTCGCTTCTCTTCTTTCTTGAGTAAGCGATTTTCTCCGCAGCATTTCTTCTTGAATTCTCCATCGCAACATCATTTTGAGCAGCTGCGCATGGTTTTTTATTTCTAAGTCCCTTTGATATCTTCAATGTTGAAACGGTCTTAAATACGTGAACATCATTATCGTCACTTGATTCGGATGCATCTGGACTATAATTTTTGTCGGCCAGGCTGTCGTCACTACATTCCGATATTACATCAGTTGGCTTAGATGGGCTTAAAAAAATGATGGAAGCTTACATTCAAAAGGGCGCGCATTAAATGATATTTTAAAAAACCGTTTTCTCAAAAATGTTATCAAATCTTTTTCGTGACTCCAGGTGATCAACAACGTTATGGCATGCTCCACTCGAAAATTGGACAGTGTGCCCATATTTTTTATTCTTGCACGATTCTGAATATAATAATAGTAGCTAAGAAACAGAAGGAGCAAGTAGTTATTACCTGGAACTCCTAGTATTGAAGCAAAGTTCTGCATAGAATTTGATGGTTAACAAAGATTTGTGCATAGATCTGCATAACGTAATTATTTAAATTTTTACTCTTTTGATAATCAAATTTTCCGAAATATAATTACAGCACCATAACAATGCATGACCCTGTAACATACTTCTTATAACTAGCTTAATCTCAATAATTTCCCTAATAGTATTCATTTCACTCTTAATAATTTTAATGAAAACCTTTGGGTGAATGTTACCTACCTAATATGCGAGAAAAGTATCGGTTTAACCCTAAAAAAGTTGCAAATTTGGAATTACTTTTCCGCCCAACCTATCTATATGAGAGAAAAGTATTGGTTTACCCCAAAAAAAAATGGAATTTTGAAAAAAATTTGTGAGTTATTTTTACGTTTTCCATCAACAACACGAAAAAATGGTTTTTAGAAAAAAAATCCTGTGTGTATGTCGTCGTCGTCGTCATCGTCGTCGTCGTCGTCGTCGTCGTCGTTGTTGTCGGCCACTTTTCCTTACATGTCTTGTTAGCACGATACAGCCTCCGGAGTGCAATAAGTCACCAATTTTATGATGGAATATCATTAAGGACATGTCACAGATGAACCCTATCGATTTTCAGCTCACCAGAGCCAATACAACAGGTGCTACAGTACTTTAAGTACGATATTTTTGTCATATTTGAAGAAATTTCAGTTTGTTAGCACGATACAGCCTCCGCAGTATATACAAGTGACCAATTTGATGATTGACTATTATTCAGAGCGTTTTAAAGATGAACCCTATTGATATTAAGGTCACTAAAGCCAGTACAACAAGTGCTATGGTACTTGAAGTACCAAATTTTTGTAATTTTTTGAGAATTTGTCAGCAAGATACAACCTCCAGAGAATATACGATTGATCAATTTTATGATTGAATATTGTTTAAGGTGTCTCACAGATGTACCCTATTGATTTTCAGTTGAATAGAGTGAGTACAGCGGGTCCTATAAATCCAAATATACTAAATTTTTGGTTATTTTTAGAGAAATTTCAGTTTGTTATCACGATACATATCCCCCGAAGTGTATACAAGAAACAATTTTATGATAAAATATTGTTCAGGGCCACAGATGCGGGAAAGTTAGTTTTAGTCTTTTAAACCGTTTTTTTGATTTATTTTCCACTAACAACAACCCAAAAAAACGGCTTTCAGAAAAACAATCCTGTGTGTATGTCGTCGTCGTTGTCGTCGGCCACTTTTCGTTACATGTCTTGTTAGCACTATACAGCCTCCGGATTGCAACAAGTTACCAATTTTATGATTGAATATTGTTAAGAACATGTCACAGATGAACCCTCTTGATTCTCAGCTCACCAGAACCAGCACAACGGGTGCTATGGTACTAGAAGTACGACATTTTAGTCATGTTTTGAGAAATTTCAGTTTGTTAGCACGATACAGCATCCGGAGTTTAACAAGTTAACAATTTTATGATTGAATATTATTCAGGACACTTCACAGATGAACACCATTGATTTTCAGCTCACCAGACCCAGTAAAACAGGTGCTATAGCACTTTAAGTACGATATTTTTATAATTTTTGGAGAAATTTAAGTTTGTTATCTCGATACAGCCTCCGGAATATATACAAACGACCAATTTTATAATTGTATTTTTTTCAGAGCGTCTCAAAGATAAATCCTATGGATATTCACCTCACTAAAGCCAGTACAACGGGTTCCATGGTACTTGAAGTACCAAATTTTTGTCATTTTTGGAGAATTTTTAGTTTGTTAGCAAGATACAGCTTCCAGAGTGTATACAAGTCACCAATGTTATGATTGAATATTGTTCAAGGTGTCTCACAGATGTACCCTATCTATTTTCAGCTAACTAGGCGAGTACAGCGGGTCCTATAAATTCAGATATATCACATTTTTGGTTATTTTTGGACAAATTTCGGTTTGTTAGCACGATACTTCCCCCGAAGTGTATACAAGTGACATTTTTATGATATAATATTATTCAGGGCCACAGATGCGGAAAAGTTGGTTTTAATCTTTAAAACCGTTTATTTATATTGCCATCAAACTTTACCCCTATTTCTATATTATTATGGAAATTTCCTGTACATATACTACCTCCTACATTTCTTCTAATACTATCTTCAATTTCTTCGACTGTATCTCTTAATTTTTGATTCATTTCTTCTATTTCTTTGTTCATTTGTTTTCCCATAACTTCACTTCTTGTGATACATATTCCTGTTTTTTCTTCTATACGACCATTTAAATCTTTAAATCGCTAATTTACATTTTCTTCAATACATTCTACTTCCTTTGTTAAATTATTAGTTTGTTTTGATACTTCTATTTGAATAGTTTGTGGCCAATTTTCTTCAATATATCTTCCGAATTCATGTGCTTCTTCCACTACCTGCTTTTCTATTTCTTCTCTAATTTGATTCCGTTTTCTTGTATATATATATATATATATATATATATATATATATATATATAAAAATTACTTTTTTTTAAGTGAAACCTTTTATGGGAAAGTAGGAGTTTTGGCATGAAACGGATGAGAACATCGGTAAAAATAATTTTTTTTATGCTAATACAGTCATTTAATACTAAAATATATAATTTAGAAAGCAATCAAGAAGAAAGTACTGTTGACGAAAGTTCAGATGACCAAGAAGTACTTGAAGATGAATCTGACGATGAATGAAGTTTATGATTTTATTATTTTTTTACTTTTATAATAAGTGCATAATTATATGAAAAATGTTATATTTATGAATTAAATTAATGGAATCTTATTTACACTTGTATATTGTACTTTGAAAATTTATAAAATTTAACGATTGTTTGAAAGTTTTCTGGATATTCTTGTACTTTACAAACTTTTCATAGAAATTTATAAATTTTTATGTAATTATTATTATCTATTTAACCAGTTATTATTATTTAAAAATTATTTTTGTAAAAATGCAACCGAATATTTGCTAATTCTAAAGAATTTAAGTAAACATATAAATAAAAATGCGAGGATACTATACTTCAAAGCAAATCACACACTATTGTTTTTAGTGTATTTAGAATGACATTCTGATCAATATTCACTATTTACACACTTATTTATTTTTGTAATTGTAGCTATACATTCTAAATAAGTTTTTTTTAAGATTAATAATAATATCATCGCCATTTTCACGGTACCTCTGTAAAATTTTGATAAACATCGTTTTACACTTATCAATTTGTAGACGTTTGTCCCATCCAATATGTACGGCTTCTCAATTTTGATACTTTATGCTATATTTCTGATAAAAATTTGCAAATGCCGTATACTAATTTATGACCTTGAAAGGGTATAAAAATGTCATGGAAATTTTTATCAGCTGTATAAAGTCTTTCAATTAAAAATTTACGGCATTGTCTTTTTTCCATTTTTCAACATTTAAACAAATACTATCAGCCATAATATTTGTAATATAACATAATTATTATTCCATAGTATACATTTAAAAAATTGTAAATTTTCTAATTTTTCATTTTCCTTTTTTTTATTTTTATTTTGTACCATTTTTTATGAACGGCTATAGTTTAGTTTTATAGTTTTATGTTATATTTTACCAAAAAAGTGATTGCCGTACAGGAAATAAAGTCCTTAACGAAAAAAATCAATATTTTATTTAAAAAATAGAAAATTGTTTATAAATATTTCTAAGAACCATAATTTTTAGACGGCATAGTTGCTACAAGTTTTTTTATACACCAAATTTACGTTCGGAATTGATGCCGTACATTTTTAAATGACCTTAAAGAATAGAGGTTAGAATCAAGGGTTGCACTCACCCCTGTCCCAGTCGATATGTACGGCAATGCCAAAAAATCGAAGTATGCGACAACCCGAATCGTTGTATATGAATGCCGTACTGTATCAAATTGCCGAAAATGGGGTGGAAATTTTCGGAAAATCCAAAATTTTATCTGCGCCTGGTACCAATACTTTTATACGGCATTAGGTCGTAGGCCATTACTTTTCTATTAGCTATCTAAATTCCGAATGCCGTACAAATATGTTTGACCAAAAAGTCCCCCTCCCCCTTCAACGCTATATTTACCTTACCTGTGTACTCAGCTGTACCGCTATGAAGTGATGGCATATGTTCTAAATTGTTTTTTATATATACTAGTTTTGATTTATGTGATTCATGGTGGGTCAAATGACCCCTCAATTTTTGGACTGGGCTTGTAGTCTATTACGCTGGGTCGTTCTGGTTGAAAGATAGACGAGGTCGCGGCAGCAAGACTATGAAATCTTGAATAGCGCTATCCGTCTGCTTCAGTATCCGGGCCATACATTTGGAACTTGTCCTGTCTCATAGCTCTGAAGATTTCATACAATCATTTAATCGTTTTGCAAGCTGTCGTGGTAAGCCAGCTCAGGTTATCTCGGATAATAGAACCAATTTTCTCAGAGCTAACCGCGAAATGTTAGAAATGAGTTCTTTTTTAAAAAATCACAGCCAGGAGATCATCGACGAGGCTTTCCGTTTAGACATTGAGTAGAATTTCATTGCGGCAAATTCGCCACATTTTGGGGGTATTTGGGAAGCAGGGGTAAGAAGGTTATAATACCACCTCAAGCTCATAGTAAGCGACCATACGCTGTTTTTATTTATGATTTTAAAGCGTTACTCGTCCGAATCGAGGCGGTGCTCAATTATCGTCTCCCTATTCCTTTACCCACTGATCCCGACGATTTACCTGTCTCTCTCCCTCCCACTTTCTAATTGGAAGACCAATGGAAACAATCCCTAAATTACCGATCAACTATATCAAAGAAAACCGACTGAGTCAATATAATCTTTTGCAAAAAATGTCCGAGCATTTCTGGACTAGATGGAGCGGAGAACACGTCAACGAACTACAATAGAAACGCAAATTGAAGAAGTCCTCTGGAAGCCTAGATATTGGAGAATTAGTGTTTATTAGAAAAAATAACATGCAACTAAGAAGAATACGTTTGGAGCGAGTCCTTAGACTAATACCAGGCAAGGACGGTATTAATTGCGTTGCCTCAGTGAAAACTTCGGATAGTGAAGTTACCCGTGCAGTGACCAGACTTTGTCATTTTCCCATTGAAAGCTAGCCTACGACTTTCAAGGTCGAGGGCATGTTTAACCCTAGAAAGCTTACGGGGGTGTCCAGTAACCCCAGCAAAATTTTTATTAATAATTATTAAAAAACCGTAACACTGGCAACCATGTGTTTTCTGCTATGTATCGGTATCCCGGTGTTCCATTTATAACGCGTGTGGCAGTACTGTTTGTTTTATGACGCAGTGAGTTCTGTCGCGATCGGGGTGACGTGTAACCCCAAGTAAGCAATAAGCGTTGTTTAAAATATTGAAGATAAAAAAAACTTTCCATGGCTGTTCGACCAGGTGACCCAAAATTCGAGGAAACTGTGCTAAGGTGGTATGAGGAACTTGAAAGTCAATATGATTCTGATAATGAGGGTACAGATTATGAAGATAATGTGTCAGTACAATCAGATTCAGACAGTATTGTATCTATCGAAGAAGAGGAATACGAAGACAGAGAAGATATTATAGATAAAAATAGAGAGAATAAAGCTGAAGACATAGATAGTGAAAAAGATCCTCTTCAACCAAAAAAGTTCAGAGGAAAGAATGGTTATAGCTGGTCTGCAGAACCACCAAGTCGTACTCGAACTCCTCAGCGAAATATTGTCTTTCGACTTCCAGGCCCGAAAAACGATGCTAGGAATATAACAACAATATTGGATTCGTGGAAACTGTTCTTTAGTGATGAAATTATTATTTCCATCGTTGTATACACTAATCAAGAAATAGGTAGGCAAAGACAAAAATATTCTAAAGATTGTCGTTATGTAAATGACACTGATTCCATTGAAATTATGGCATTATTTGGTTTACTGTATATTGCAGGCCAAAAAAAAGACAATCATCAGAACTCAAAAGAAATGTGGTCAAAGTTTGGACCAGAAATATATCGTTGTATAATGAGCGAAACCAGGTTTAGGTTTTTGATATCCTGTATAAGATTTGACGATAAACGAATCAGAGATCCTCAAGACAAATTTGCCCCTATACGTACTATATGGGAACGATTTATTTCAAACTGTACTAAAAATTATACGCCCCATAGTTATTGTACAATTGATGAGCAGCTGTTGGGATTTAGAGGAAACTGTCCATTTAGAGTCTATATTGCTTCAAAACCTGATAAGTATGGACTCAAAATAATGACAATGTGTGATTCACGCACGTTCTATATGGTGAGTGCTATTCCATATATTGGAAAAATAAAAAGACCAGATAAAGAACCTGTGCCAGATTATTATGTGAGAACATTGACCGAGAGTATTCATGGAACAGGGAGGAATATTACAATGGATAATTGGTTTACCTCTATCCCATTGACCGACAAAATGTTAACGGAATTCAATCTGACTATTGTAGGTACCATCAGAAAAAACAAACCAGAAATTCCTTTATCTTTCCTCCCAAGTAGGGAAAAAAAAGAAGGTACTTCTCAGTTTGCATTTAGTAATAAAAAAACTTTGGTTTCTTACACACCGAAAAAAATGAAGTCTGTATTATTATTATCCAGCATGCACAGCGGAAAGGTAATTGACGAAAATAGCAAACCTGAAATCATAAACTTCTACAACTCAACAAAAGGAGGGGTGGATACATTTGATCAAATGATGCACACTTCATCTGTCTCCAGAAAAACGCGTAGATGGCCACTACGATTTTTTTATGGAATGCTGGATCAAGCAAGAATAAACTGCGACGTGATACACCAAATTGTAAAAGGTAACAGAAAAAAGAGTACTCGCCGAACATTTTTATTTGATCTTGGATTTGCTCTGGCTAAACCTCACATGGAAAGACGTTTAACCAAAAATCTGCCTGGTGATTTAGCATCATCCATTAGGAACATACTTGATGTGAGAGATGAGCCTAGACCTGAAGGAGAACCTCCAAGAAAACTTTTAAAACAGAAGCGGTGTTTTTTGTGTGCAAGAACAAATGACAGAAAAACCAAAACTGCCTGCGGGAAATGTTCAAAACCAATTTGTAATGACCATAGGGTGGAAATATGTTTAGAATGTTTGAAATAAAAGTTTTTTGTTCAAATACTGCAATTTTTTTATTTATTATGCCTATTTTAATTGTTTTTTTTGGGAGGGGGTTATCAGTAACCCCATGTAAGCATTTAAAGGTGTATCTTTTACGTAAGCACTCTAGGGTTAATCAACCCCACCTTAATGCAACCCTGTGTAGCTGATGTGCTAGTGCCCGCCTACCAGATTCGACAATTGTTCCTAGTAGCCCATACAGTCAGAATGTACTTTTATTATCATCGTTTAAAATGCATATTATAATCTGTTTTTCTGGAAATTTATATCGTTAATAAATACAGTGGAAGTTTATCCAGTGCACAGTTACAGTCCATTATAAGCAAATATATATAGAGACCTTTTTTCCGATTTTTCTTCAATTTCTTTCATTACCTGTCTTATTTCTTCTTTATTTTCCGCTAATATTACTATGTCATCTGGAAATTGCTAAACATTTATTTCTCTTATCATATATAAATCCTGACCTAATTATGCCAGCTTCCTCAATTACTTTTTTCAGTACCAGACTAAAAACCAGACTAAAGATAGATGAATAAATAGATACGGATTATAGACGCATCGGTATCTATGACCTATTAGCGTCTTTACTTTATGTGATATTATATGAGTGTTTTCTTATTTTATATTAACCTGTATAAGTTGGTATTTTTTAAGTATCCTAGTAGTGGTTCTAAGTGTTTTTCTGAGAAAAGTAATTTGATATTCGTAGGTAGATTATATTTGATTCCATATGGTGTATATTTACTGCAATGCATAATCATATGTTTAACAGTAATTGTAGAGTTACAGGTCTCACATATTGGTGGTTCTTCCGCTGATAGTAAAGGAGGACTATCTTATCTTTTCTTGGTAGGTTATGAATTTGCCTTCGGTTAAAGTGAGTGTCTTTGATTTCGTAGAGTTTACTGTCTCCTTTTTGAAGGTCCCACTCTAACTGAATCAGGTTCCTAATTAGTTTAACTGAATGATTGTTCAGATCTTTTAGGTTTAGTACATTTATCACGTTTGTGGTATGCATTTGTTCTTTCGCCAAGAAGTCTGCCCTATCATTGCTTTAATACATATATGACTAGGGATCCAAAAGAGTATAATTTCACTATTTTCAATTTTTGCTTTCTCTAAATGATATTGTATTTCCTTGGAGAGAGGGTGACCTGGGTTGTATGCTCTAATAGTGTCAAGTGAGCTCATGGAGTCTGTTGCTATCAGCCATTTGCGATAATCAGTAGTTGTGTTCACATTTATTGCTTTATGTATTGCAAATAGTTCTGCTGTAAGTATTCCAGTTGATTTATGGGGGCTGAAACTGTTTTCTGATGTTTTTGTGTGATAAGCGGCGCCTACTTTTTAATTCGATTTGGAGCCATCTGTGTATATAATTTGATGGTCTTTGTATTTTTCTATAATCTGATGAAGTTTTTGTTCGAACAGTATAGGAGGTGTGGAATTTTTTATTTATATTGTCAGCTCCTTATTTATTTGTATGTTAGAGGTGTTCCATGGTGGGAAATTGTAAGGGCTTAAGTCATAAGAGTTGAGCCTATGTTGATATTCTTTATATCTATAATTTGCTCCAGGTTTGTATTTTCTGTTTGTGGGTTGTATATGTGGGTAACAGATATTGAAAAATGTGTTGAAGGAAGGATGTTGTTTTTCGAATGTTAAGGAGCTTGCATATTTAATAGTAAGTAGCATCCGTCGGTGTTCTGATGGTATTACTTCTGCTTCACAGTAGATACTATTAATGGGGCTTGTGTGTAATGTTCCTATGGCCATTCGAATTGCTGAGTTCTCTAATGGGGCAAGTTTTTGTAGGTAACTTTTTGGGGCAGATAAGTATGCTTTGGAACCATAATCTATTTATGATTTTATTGTTGCATGGTATACATTTATTAAAGATTCCTTGCTTGCTCCCCATTTTGTATTTGATAACATGCGTATCATTGTGAGGTCTTACCTACATTTGCTCTAGACTTCTTTAAATTTATGAAATTGTAGCTTGTTGGTTGGTACTTAAACATGTTTTTTGCGGTTTTTCTTTCCTTTATGGATTTTATACAGTCTTCATTACACTATGGCACAGGAGATTTGTGTGGAATGATTTTTAATTCTGGTGCGTTGTTTTCATATGCTTCAATGATAGATTGAGTAATAATATTTACAGCTTCATCAGTACCTAGAAGGTCGATGTTGGGGGGCGTATACTGTAGTTTACATTTTCCCAGTCTGTTTTCCTGTGATTTAATCTGATACATGGATTAGGGGCGTTTTCCCATAGTAATTTTTTTAGATGGACCGGGAAGTGATCGCTCCCATGTGTATCATCTAGGGTGCAACATTTATAGTTTTTGAGAGAATTTGGGAACATAGTGTAATGTCTAAACATGAAAGTGAGGACCTAGAGGAAGATGTATAGGTGGGAGAGGCATCGCTAAATATATGAAGATTTTCATTTTCGATTATATTTTCTATAATTTTGCCTCGTTGGTCTGTATGAGTTGAACCCCATATGGTGTTGTGGGCGTTCAAATCTCCGGTCGGGATTATTGAGGATGGTATCTGATGTATTCTATTTGTGATGTCAATTGCGTTTATTTTAGCTGATGGAGGAAGGTAGAGAGTACAAATAGTAGTTTCTATATTTCCGACGATGGTGACTGCGAGAGCCTCTAAGTTGGTGTTGAGGTTTATCCCTTTATAAGGATAATTTTCTTTTATAAGTAGAGCTACGCCTCCTGAGGCTCTGAGGGAATAATTGCGGTTGTAGTGAGTCATTTACCAAGGAAAGATTGTTTTTGTTATTTTATAAACAGTTATGTATAGTTTACAGACCGAGGTCGGCTGTGTAGAAAAACAAAACTATGTTTCCTATATAATGAGTGTGAACGAACCAGGATGATATTATGATTGTTATTAATACTTTGAATAAGTCGTTTTGATATTTATAGTAGTGTAATTTTAAATGTATTAAACGTGAACCCAGTGATTTTATAAATGTGTTATTGTTCATTCTGTTCCCGAACACAGGTTGCTAGGTAAGTGGTTTCCCCTATAATAATATGCCTTTATGGTAAACGTCGAGTATACGAGGAACCCTTACTAAGTAACCACCACACGGTCTCTACTCTCTATATTGAAACTTGCTATTCTAAGTTGGTCAGTGGTTTTAAGATTGGTTTCTTAAATGGAAAGTATCTGGGGATGGTGTGTATTGGTAAGTAGTTTGAGTTCTTCTTAGTAATTTTTAATACCGTTTATATTGCAGTGGATTAACTTACTCATTTTTATTGGGTTTATTCAGTTTACGATCTTTAGTGCTGTTGCGACGAGAAGAGGTACTTTTCGAGGATAAAGAGGAAGAGGATTTTTCTCAGTTTAAGGTAATATGTTTGTCATTTGTTTCGCTTGTGATTTTGCTGCTAGAGGTAGTAGTTTGAGACATTTTTGGGAAGAGGTGGATTTTGTTCTTTGTGGTTGGAAAGGAAGTGTGTTGGTTTGTTGGGATTGTCGGGAAGGGTTATTGGTTTTTAGGGACGATGTTAGGGGGTTGGGTTTAGGGGTCTGGGATGAGGTTGATGGGGTTGAGTTAATAGCGGTTTTATTACTGTCGTAGTAAGATTTCTGAAAAAGTAGATTCGTAAGCTGGATTTTGTAGTTTGTATCTTTTTTTTGCTTCGAAGTATGTTATTTTTTCTGTTACTCTGATTTTTTGTATATTAAGTTCCATTTTGAATATTTGGCATCCTTTGTACCGCGGAGAATGTTCTTCTAGACAATTCACAAATTGAGGGGGCAGATTGCATGTATTTTCTTTATGTGATATTTTCCAGCATTTGGAGCAGATTGCTTGATTTCTACAGTTATCCTATGTATGCCCAAACCTTTGACAGTTAAAACGGCGGAGGGGGTTTGGTATGTTTCCAGCTTTGATTCTTTCAGGTAGTTTTGAGGTTTTGAAGGTTAATAGTAAGGTAGCTGATGGCGCTATTTTTCCATCTATTTTGGTATTCAGTTTTCTACTTCTATCACACCTTGGGGTTGCAAATTCTCCAGTATTTCTTCTCTATCACAGTTCAATAAATTTCTGCAGGTGATAACTCCTTTTACTACGTTTAGTATTCTATGGGGTTCGACTGTTACTTCCATATCGTTTAACTTGTTTATTAATTTTGTTTTCTCTGATTGTGCTTGATTCTTAACTTCTATCAGTAGTGTTCCATTTCTTAGTTTTTTCGTATTTTCAGTTACTCCTATTAAAGAGGTGAGTGATTTATGGATTATGAAAGGTGATACTTTCTCCAAACTGTCTTTTTTTTGGTGATTATATAGTACTCTTCATAAAATATTGGGTTTTCATATATTTCTGCTGAATATGTTCGAGGTCTCTTTTGAGACCCGTGTAAAGGGGGTATTCAGAAAATAAGCTCATATATTGATCCCACGAGTAGCCTAGGAATTATTCGGTCCATCGAAGCAGAGCCTCTATACCTCGATAATGCTAAGTCTCATCCAGAGGGGGCCCGGTATCTGGAGGAACCGTTAACGACTCACTCGGCAGAGCCATACAAGCATCGGCACGGTGTCTTACACCTTGAGATTGCCAACATTTAAGGACAAATACAGGACGACACAAACGTGACTGGGGTACCTCGGGCAGTGTCAAGCCCATGCCCTCATTGAGGAAGAAAGACTCACCTCTCAGGCCTTCTGAGGGGCCAGGCTAAAGAGAATGGATTTCCATGGAGAATGGATTTCCATGTCTTACTTTGAACAGTACATTCGTTAAAATTGAAATGTTCGTTTAAAACTGCTTTTGTTTTCTATCACAATTATCTAAACAATTTCCTAAAAAAAGAGTCGATCGAAATAACAATAAAAGGAAGAAGAGTGTATAGATAATGAAAGCAGCTGCAAAATGATGTGTAACTCAACACTCCTTGCTATATAATGATTTTTAAGGGGATTTCAAGGTTAGAGGAATGAAAAAGGTAGTTTGAAACTACCAAAAACATTGAGCCCCCTCTGTGTTAAAAATGACCTGTTTTCTTGGGACACCCTGTCATTAACTAAATCTACAATTTGCGACAAAATGTTTTTATAAAAATAAATATTATTATAACCTCATTGGTTCACATTTCCTCAATGGCCGTGCTTCTTTTAAAGTCTAGTAAAGTTGTTCAAATGTGACCTGATCTACGCTCTATATGATGTGCCTATAAATAATACTCTATTTTGAAACTATAACGTGACAAAGCTATTGTTTAATTTACCAGAACATATCATGATAATTGTGAACATTCCATAGAAAAAAAAACTTTTTTGAGTGTGTTATGAGCAGATAAAAACTTAGGACAATTCCATGTAAATTTATTATCATACTACATGCATTTTACGTTTTATTTCCTTCGCTCTTTTTTAATGCATGGAACTGCATGTAATAAAATATTGTTTACGGCTTATGCATATCATTTTATGCACCCTTCGTGGAATTTTCTCCTATAAATGTCATTTTAATTATATTATTCACAGTTTTATAACGATTTCTACTAGAAAGAGTGGAACTCGCTCAGGTCGGATACAGACGGTTGCGGGGCATTTTCTTCTGCTACTTTTAATTGCGGATTTAATTCCATATATTTTTTCGTATTTTAGATGCTGTTGAAAAATAGAGAAAGATATGCTCGCAAACCTAGAAAAAATTATGATTTTATCATAAATATCATGATTAGATAACGCAATATATATTGCAGGCTGTTAAAGACTGTCTTTACCCACAACAAAAACTTTATAAAAATTCGAGAAATGTCAATTTTTTAGTGCATTTTAATGAAAACTATCCACCTTGAGTAACTTCAAATAAGAGACTTTAATGGAAAAATGTAAAAATGGGTCAAAAATTATTTGAAGGGAGACATCTGGTTACGTACCTATACTCTTTGTAACATTCAATCCCTCGGCCCCACGGTCAGCCCCACGGTCAGCCCCTCACTTTTTTAAATGGAACACCCTGTATATTTATTTAAAATTGCATGCGCCTCTGATACTAGGTTTCAGAAATGTATAATAGTTGAGGTGTGAAATGAATCGTTTTGGAGCTATAATTAATTTCAATTCAATAACAGTTGTTGACAGTTAAAATGCCTGTACTACGTTGACTCAAACAAAAAGTGGTCTATTTTTTGTCTGACATTTATTAAATGAAGTGTCCAATGAATTTGCCTCGTGGCAGTAGTACTTAGTATCTCAACCGTGAAAATGGTGTACAGTATACAAGAACGAGTTGAAATTGTAGGTTTATA
The DNA here is from genome assembly GCA_963921935.1 of Galeruca laticollis. Taxonomy (NCBI): domain Eukaryota; kingdom Metazoa; phylum Arthropoda; class Insecta; order Coleoptera; family Chrysomelidae; genus Galeruca; species Galeruca laticollis. The sequence goes on from OY998176.1 coordinate 41,965,562, forward strand.
CTACCAAAACGGTAGATTGGCAAGAGCTGTCGCTAGACAATTCAATGCTGTTTATTCCGAGAGAACTGCAACATATAATTACGTTACTGAGTTGATGCAAAAGTTTTTAGAAACAGATTCAGTTACCAATAAAAGACATGAACCACTACGAGTAGTTAACAACGAAGCTATGGCAGTTGCCGTTTCAGGACAACTTACGTTAGAAGATCAGCAGTCGGTATCACAAATATCTAGTGCACTGGGTGTTTCTCGAAGCAGTGCATTCAGAATTTTGCATAAACATAAATTTCACCCTTATAAAATGAAATTCGTGCAAGAGCTACACGAAGATGACTTCAACCATCGTCTACAGTTTTGTGAGATAATGAGTCAACGACTTACTGACAATCCCGAATTTTTTTAAAATATCTGCTTTCCAGACGAATGTACATTTGCACTAAGTGGTATTAATAGGCATAATTGTAAATACTGGGCACAACATGACCCAGACGTAATGAAGGATTTCCATACTCAAAAACCCCAGAAGTTGAGCGTTTGGTGTGGTATTCTAGATGATCATATTGTTGGGCCATATTTTCATGATGGAAATTTGAATGGCGAGTCTTATCTACAATTACTTAGAGAAAAGTCTGATCCGGAAATAGTCCACATACAAGAAACTGATGATAATACGTCTGAAGGTCTACTGACATTTCAACAAGATGGAGCCCCACCACATTACGCTCTCAAAGTACGACAGTTTCTAGACGAAACATTTCCTGGTCGCTGGATAGGCAGACGAGGCCGAATGATGGAGTGGCCACCTAGGTCACCAGATTTACCTTCACTAGACTTTTTTATGAGGATATCTGAGAACCAAGATCTATGCAACTCAACCAGAAACTTTAGGTAATTTACGTCAGCGAATTATTCACAAATGTCGAGCAATACGTCCATAAACATTACATACTTTGCGAAAAGCATTTGAAACTCGATTGTACCATTGCGTGGCACCAATGAAAGTCAGTTTGAACACCTAATACACTAATTTGTTATTGATTTTCAAATAATTCCGTTAATTCTCTATGATTTAAATTGTTTCTGGTATTGAATTGAAATTAATTGTAGCTCCAAAACGATTCATTTTACACCTCAAGTATTATGTATTTTTGAAATCCAGTATTAGAGGCGCATCCAATTTTGAATAAATATATAGAGTGTTCCATTCAAAAAAACTGAGGGGCTGACCGTGGGGCTGACCGTGGGGCCGAGGGATTGAATGTTACAAAGAGTATAGGTACGTAACCAGATGTCTCCCTTCAAATAGTTTTTGACCCATTTTTACATTTTTCCATAAAAGTCTCTTGTTTGAAGTTATTCAAGGTGGATAGTTTTCATTGAAACGCACTGTATATGTCGCAGGCAAATGATTATTATCAAAAAAATTCTTTATTAGATTTTTTTGTTTCCCTGCTTACAATATTCAAAAGAATTACATAATATAAATGTAGGACAATGTCCGGGTGATTCTTTTAAATATTGCGACCGTCTGTGGTCGTGATATGGCTCCTTGCTTGTTCAGCATTATCCATTCACTTTCATTATTCACTTGGAATGTTTTGGCTCAGTTTTTCCTGAAAAGCAGTTGAAAAACAGGGTCTCAAAATTGATTGTGGATTAGTTTTCGAGGAGGCAGTATGACTAACGTTGATTTAGTTATTTTTAATTATTTATTTATCTGGAATGACTTACACTTTATGTGAAGAAAATAGGTTTGGAGATAAACAACCTTGTTATGTAATTAACAAGCCATGCAGAAGCCTACACCCACTATCGCGGATATTTTATGCGCGAGATGTTTTGGCAGACAGTAGTTGTAAAAGTTCGACGAGATTTTAGTTATAAAGTCTTTGATAGTAGGTATGTCGGCTTTGTCATGTAACCATATGTTTCTGGGTAGTTTAGGATAGGAGTTGTGTTTGATCGCCGTCTGCAGGGAGTAGAAATTGTGTCTGTGTAGTATACTAGTATAGTGGGGCTGCGTATGTGAGTATCGGTCTTATTATTGGTTTATATATCAGTATTTTGTTTTGGCTTGTGAGTTTACTGTATCTAGATATGAGTGGGTATAATCTGCTAATTGCATTTTTAGCTTTATGTATTTGTGGTATAATGTGAGCGTTTGCATAGTATACTCCACATATTTTAGGGCGTAATGAGATGTCCATCTACATGAAGCTGCGATTGCAATGAGCTATTTTTTGTAGCTATTCTCCTAAGTAATAAATACTCTGTTTTAGATACGTTGATAGCTAGTTTGTGTTCTTGAAAATATGTTATTATTTTTTTGTTTATGTGTAAGATACGATGGAATTGTTAAGTAATGGAATGTATAGATAAATCTAATTGGCAAATAAATGAAAGCCGGCAAAAGGAGGACCTAAACGCTGGTACTTTCATTCCACTCCCATCAAACAATCGTATATCGTACATGCACATTGGACATTGGGATACAGATTACATATACGAGTAAAAACATCAAAGAGTACATGTGAGCAGAGACTGTAGCACAAGATGCCCATGTGAAGTAATTGCTTTAACCGTTGCCGGTCAATATCAAGCAACCACTTCTTAATTTTTTCTTCAATAACCTAGGGGAGATTATGGTTTTTAATACCGAAAGCAATTCATTATATAACTTCGGGCCTAAAATCGTGAAACATTTTTGTCCAATTATTTTTTCTGCTTTAGGTATTACTAAGGATTTGTTTTTATATCTTGTGTCAAATGCGTGAGAAACAAAGGTGGCGTGGATTTTGTGTTTGTGCAAATATAGTAATAATGTTTTGGCATACAACTGATACATATCATATATTTTAGTTTTAGCGTAGAGAACATTTGAGGAATACTCGTAAGTTGAAGGTTTTATATACATTCATTTTATTATGGACTTTTGTATTTTATGAAGGTTCTCTATTAACACAATTCCCGCGGTTCCCCATGCAATTGATCCGTAGTATAGATGAGCCTCTACCAAAGCATATTAGAGTATCCTCAAGTGGTTTATATATACAGGATTGGATAGATATTTGAATTTGAACACCGGATATCTTAATTTTTTATTAATGTAGTTTTTCTACTTCCGCACTTTAAACACGGGTTTGACATGCACAAAACGACTCTTTAAACACTAGTGTTTAAAATTCAAAAAGTCACATCTCGTTTATCTTTTGTTTCTTAAACGACAAATCAAGTGTATGTTAAATTTCATGCTTTTTCATAATTTTGTTATTTTGCGTCATTTGATTTATCAGTCAGCTGTCAGTCATCGTCCGTCATGTAATGAATATAATTCAACTATAATATAATGATTTCCTTCCCGCGAGCGAAGAAAAAGTATAGTAAGCACCTCGTGTTAAAAACGTCTTTAGTCACTCGTTTCACAAGGAACTCGTTTCGTTTCGCTCCACTCGTGCCTAGTAAAACTCGTGACTGAATTAACCTTTTTGACACTTGGTACTTATTATACTATTATTTGTATATCCCACTTCAGGTGACTGTCCATATATATTCCAAGCTATTTAATATTTTGTGTTGATTTTATATTCACTGTATGTTTTTGGTTGGTATTTATAATTAAATTATTGTATTATGGTACATTATTAACATATGAAGAGAATGAAATGTGAAATGTTTTTGAAGTGAAACTTTTTATGGGACACTAGCGTTTTGTCATGAGAGTTAACTCGTCGAGCTAACAAAACTGTTAAACTCCTTGTGAGAGAGGCGGAAAAAATTAACGAAGATTCGCACAAAGAGGAGACGCCGAGAATAGTCGCAGGGCATTGTTTATTGATGGCGATCATGTTATTCCGTTTATCAATCCCCACTTCGCTGCGCGAACGATAAAGTGAGAACGCATTCGGGGGGAAAAGGATACCAAAAGCGCTTAATAATTTCTGCCGATATTGGTATAATCCAGTGCGAAATTAATATAGAAATTGTTTACCTTTAAAATTAAGGCGATAAAAACTAGGAAATTTCTTTGCATTGTGTATTTATTTGTATTATTTTGAAAAAAAAATGTAATAAAACGTAACAAGAGTATTGAAATATATTGAAAAAGGAAATAAACAGGTATACTTGTCCGTACAGATAAGTTCTGTACTCATTAAAGTGCAATATAGTAATAATACATTAGAATTAACTGATAACAATCATTCATCACCGTATGATGCTGAAAATCTAGAAAGATCACAAGAATTAAGTGTCGGTATCTATAATTATTATATCAATATATATTTATCCGAAACAAAAAATTAATGAAATTATCGAGTTTATCTTCAACAAATTATTAATATATACTATACCACATGCATCCGAAGCTAAATCAGAAAAAGATAAGATTCCAATGATCATAGCTGGAGATTTTAATCTAAATTTTAGTGACAAAAGTTCAGAACCACTCATTTCATTTTTATATGATAAACTTCCGTAGTAATTAATTCGGGATAGTCCGTAGATTTTTCTCGATTTTTATTATAAATCATTTTTATTATAATTTCCAGTCAATTTTTCTTTGCTGCAATGTATTTTTTTGTACACTCATTGACAGTTTTTGAATTACATGAAAAGTTTCACTTTTGACGCTGTTAGTTTTGGACTGACGCATACATTTTTTAAAATTTAGTGTTAAAGCTTTATAGTTGAAAAAATGTATCACCTTTTGAAAATCGTTTTCAGCTGTACATTTAAGTGATTCCCAGGTTTCATCTTGATAAAATATCGCAGTATAATCTGCAAAACTAATGATTTCACCATTAATTCCTTGTTCGAGAAGATCATTTAGGTATAAATTGAGTAGTAATGATCCATCTACTGTTCCCTGAGAAACACCGCAATTTAGGGCAGTCTAGGTGGCTTTTCATTAGACTGTAAGTAACAACTCGGAGCCCAATATATTTAGGGCGTTCATTAATATGACCGACTTTGTCAAATGCCTTTGCGAGATCAACATAGATACACAAAGAAGGCCTTTGCTGATCTATGTAATTGTTTATTAATCCCGTCAATCTCGCAATGGTTTCCGAGGTCGAAGTGTTTTCCCTAAATCCATATTGGTTTTTCAAAAAATTTCCCTACACTTGAGATTATGGATATAGATCGGTAGTGGTTTACGTGTAGGTTGCTTCCTTTTTTATCGACTGGGATCATCGTTGCTTCTTTAAGACAATCGAGGAACTTACCTTCTTTCGGGGGGTTATTGATAAGGAAAGCAACAATAGGAGATATCCCCTGTGATAAATCTTCTAAAATTTCTGAAGTAATATTATCACTACCAGGTTTTTTGTTGTTTTTTAGTGTATTGATGATTACCATAATTTCCTGGGTATTTGCATTATATAGATACATTGTTTTATTGAGCTTTTTTGTTTTATTCTCTTGTTACTAGGTGCAGGAATCTCATTTGCGATTTTTCCCTATATTGGTGTAATGTTCACGAAATGTATCTGCTATGATGTTCTTGTTATCAGAAACATCTCCATGTATTGTTTTTATTTGAGTAATGGATTCGTCTTTCTTTTTCTTATTATACAGCGTGTCCACGGATGGGGTATCCTATAGGTGAAAAATGTTTAAATATTACTTTTAGTGAAAAATGAAATGATGGAAATTCTTGATAAGTAGTTTTGCTTGAACCTTTTTTCGTAATCACTTAAAAGATAATTTGTATTATGAACAATATCCCTTACATTATTAGAAAACTTTTTTGTTGGGTCTGCTTTAAGAACTTACATTGCTAGATTCTATTAAGTCATATATTTTGGAATTATGATTCTTAGTTGTCAAAATGACAGTTGTGTTCCCCTTATCAGATTTTGTAACTGTTAGGTTATTATCTTCTACTTTCTTTTTAATTACATTTAAAACTGTTATGTCATTTTTTGTTTGACGTTTAACTTTTGAAGGTTCAATATTTTTGAATAAATTGACAATTTTTAATTTCTCATAAAGAAAATTATTTGAATTAGATTTCAAAGCTATTTCTGACTCTGTAGCTATAATTTGTTTAATATTATTCGTAAACTTTGGTGGTATGCTGTACTTTAAACCTTTATTTGAAAATTCTATTTCACTATCTGTAAAATTTGTGTCTGAAAGGTTTTCAAATCGTGGTGCAAAGTGTGTTGGTATGTAGGTACTTACAGTTTCATGATGTTTTGAGTACCGAATTTCATGTTGTGTGTGTTCAAGATTCTGTAGCTTTTTTTCTTGTTTCCTAAATTTCTTATGCTTCTTATACAACTTTTATGTAGCGGTCTAAGGAGTCTCTTTGAATCATTTCTTACATTCTCCTTTTATCCAAACTCGTCGAGCACATTTTATAGCTTTTCGTGCTTGTGGTGTTTTAGTGTGACATTTTATATTTACATAATTTGGTATTACCTTTTTCCCAAGGCATTCTTTGTAAAACCAAATGTTTTGTGATGTTTTGTAACGTTTTTGTAGTAACTTCTGGTACAGTCGGGTCAAATCTTCTCTCGAAGATTTTTTATTGAAATTAACTGTCTGGACCCTTACTTGTTGGAATCTACTCATATTAGTGTTTTGAATTAAACTCACGGTTTCTAGTTAATTCCACAATATAATAAAAATTGTTGAAGATTCTTAAAAATTGACATGTATTTCGATAAAACGTTTTTCGGAATAGAGTGCAAGACAATTGCTTGCTCGTGGTTAAGAAACGTAGGTGGTGGGGGTTTTGTTAAAGTTGTATCAACGTTTGATTCTGTGGTATGAAATGAATTTAGTTGAGTTGAGGTTGTTTGTGTGGTAGTTACCATTTTGCGAGTGGTCATAGATGCCAAAACCACGACGTTTAAAATTGGAAGAGGTACAGGAGTCTAAAAGGACCCTGTGAATTAAATATTAGGAAAATAGCAGTTACCTGTTGTACTGCTACGACACTGGAATATTTCTTGATTTATTTGTAGATGATACTGTCTCTTACCGGTTCTCGGGTAATCCTACTCATTTTTACATTACGAGACGGAAAGATAAGTGGGCGCCACCCTGAGTCCTACTAGTCTATAAGTTACCTCACATCAACTAATCCCAGTCAACAAAACAAGAAGTTGGAAGGTTATAAAAAAATTTACAACGTTATTTAATATTTACAAGTAGTTTTATTAAATAAAAATTATATGTTGAATGAAAATTGAAATTCCAAAAAATGTTCTTAAAAAGAAATTAAGATTCTGAAGGAAAATTAAGTTTTAAACATTAAGTGAAATGGGCTAATAACGATTCTCTAAAAATTGATATTTATCACCGACCTTTCAACAACCTACGATTTCGACTTACATTTGTTAATATTCTCTATATGATACCTTGCTGTAAAATAAATTCGATATTAGGGAATGTATCTGCTTATCAAAATATTTACATGTGACAATACTGTTCCCAACAATTAAACAGATTTTCGCCCATTGTTATGTCGTTCTCTGTCGAAGATGGTTGATAGTGCAATAGCGTACTATGATCGGTAGGTACTTGAACTTTGAAGTTAAGGTTCTATAGGCCTAATTTTATTTTTGTAGTAATTTTCCATGCATATTTGGAATGTTCATTATGTCAGGAAGTTTTTTCTCTTAGTTTTTGTTATAAAAATTCGAACTTACTGTGAGAAATTCAGAGGTCGGTAATAGAAATAATTTTATCGCTTGCGTTTCATTACCTGTCTGTGAGTCGGTGATGGATTTTAAGACTTACGAAAAGAGTTTAGTTTTCTAAATACAGGTTCAAATACGTAACAAAATCACTAAAAAGTGGCTGACTAGAGGTATTCGAATGTATATTTCAAGTTCCGACCCATGTAAATAATAGTGTAGCTATTTATTTTAGAGTGCGAAATAAAGCATGGAAAGGTAATATTCTTTATGAAATCGTAGGCTAATCAAATTAGTGATTTTTTGTTAAAAGTGTGCTAGATGTAAGTTATTTTTCATACATATTTCTAATTTTTATCACTTATAATTGCACAAGTGGTTTGTATTTTATCGGGTAAATTTGGGTTGTTTAATGAGAAACTGTTTCCTAGCAATTTGACGAGAATAACTGTCAACTATTAAAAACACGACACCGAAGGTTGACAGTTATTCAAGTCAAATTGCTAAAGGAAACAGTTTAGAATTTGAACAACACAAATTTACCCAATATCAATACAAACCTCGAGTGTAATTCGGCAGGACAATTGAATGAATGAGAAATTTGGAAACATATCAATACAAACTTCATTTATGAAACATTGAAAATAAACACATTTTTATTTTAATGTACAATTATTAAAAATGCAGTTATTGAAATTCATACTAGGAACAGTGATATCGCAGCGGGTGCCACAGCTAATCGTTTCTGTAGTAGATGTTGAAATTTTTTCATTTTTCCAAACGAATTGATTGAATAATGCTTGAATGATACCGTTTGTCAACTTGTAAGTATGGTTTTATTGATGATCAATTGCTGTGTCCTGTTATTTTTATTAGAGCTTGATGAACAAATGAATAAGTGAAAAATCCACTAGTGTATTTGTCGCTGTAAAAGTTAAAGCTAACTTTTGCCGCTGTCAAAGTGACAATTGCACTGTGGCATATGCGATTTTTTATACATGAGTTAAATTGTCAGCTTTAAAACTGTTTTCAATTGGTTTTTATTATCAAAATGCAAACTTATTGCGAGAAACGCTGGGGTCGCTAATAGAAATCATTGCATCGAAATTGTGTTTTATTACCGATCGGTAGGTCGGTCATAGTTTTTAATATGTATTTCGAAAAATGTTTATATTCTGAATAGAGATTTAAAATATGGAACAAAATAATTGCATACTAACTGACTAGAGGTATTCGAATATATATTTCAAATTCCGACCCACCTAAAGTTGAAGTAATAGGGCTATTTTGGAAATATCAAAGTGCATAAAAACACTGAAAGCTAACATTGTTTAGAAAATTGTAGGCATCTAAATGCTGAAGAAATTAGTGATATATTAAAATTGTGCTATATTTTAGTATTTCCTATACATATTGCAAACATTAATCAGTTCTAGAGTTATTGTCAATTGGTTTTTAGTGTGAAAATATAAACTTGTTTTGAGAAACCCAATGATCGGTAATAGAAACCAGTTTATCGCATTTGTTCTGTTACTGATCGATAAGTCGGTAATAGATTTTAGGACATATTTCAACAAAAGCTCATAAGTCTAAATGCAAATTGAATATCCGTAGCAAAATATCGACAGGATGACTTGCTAGAGATAGTGGAAGGTATATTTTAATTTCCGACCCATACAAATAATACAATAATGATTACAATTCAATTGGTGCGATATCATGTTATCGATAATTAGACGTTCTAAATTAAATTTGAACTAAAAGTTTCGAAACTGTGGATTGAAAAATTTCTAGAGTATCATTCTTGAAAGCATTCATCTAAAAATTTGTCTTCCTTGGTCCTTCCCCGAATTGCATTTCCGACTCGAAATTTGTATTTTTAATCCAAGTTAGTGGCTCCAGAATCCAAAAAACAAGTGAGATACACAACAGAAAAACTGAATGAATCACGTAATGCAATTAGAAATGGGTTACCTGTGAACACGACGTCAAATGAATTCGGAATTCCAAAAACCAATCTAAGAGTGTACACTTAATTACTCTGTAAAAATAAACAAAATAGTTCCTGTTTTCATCGGTTTCCTCAACTGTTATGATAAATAAAAATTTAGCACTCTTTGAATTACCTTCATTTACTAAATAGTATTGGATTATGCATTCAGAATGCAAGAGTCGGTGATAGAAGCGTAAAAATCGGTATCACAAATATTCACCCTTGTAGAGGTCGGTGATAGAATTTTCTAACCTGTTACTGAAAAGAGTTATTTCACAAAATTCTTCATATTTTCAAAATATTTTTATAAATCGTATTATAGAAATTGAATAAATATTGTGATATTCCAATCTTGCAACAGTACGTTGACGTTAAATGCTTAATACTCCTAATCAAATGAAAAATTTGCTTAAGGGGGTCGTTAATAGCCGTGATTACCTTAAGTTAATTAATTCATGAACAGTAGTTCGGAATAATCGATAATGAAACTAACTGTCTCGACCCTTACTTCGTGGAATCTGCTGATATTAGTGTTTTAAATTAAACTCACGGTTTCTAGTTAATTCCACAATATAATAAAAGTTATTGGAGATTCAAAAAAATTGACAATTGTTTCGATATTGATTAATCGAAACAATTGTCAATTTTTTAGAATTTTCAATAACTTTTATTATATTGTGGAAGTAACTAGAAACCGCGAGTTTCATTTAAAATACTAATAATCGATAATGTTTACGATTATGGACGTTAGTACTTTCCTTGTGTTTTTCTTTTCCAACGATGAATGTGATGACGTACAAAGGAATCGGGAACCAATCAGCTGGCTGCGTCAAGTCAAGTCAAGTCGGGTTTGAGTAGAGCCGTGATCCCAGCCGGTAGAGTTCAACTGGTAGAATTTCAGCTTAGGTCGGTAGAATAATTTTTAGGCCGGTAAGAAAAAGTTCATTCATATGAATGCAATTCGATACGGTAGGATGACAGAACTCAACAATAAGTATATTTCGTTAAAGAAATAAGGGCAGAACCTCAGCGCGCATTGGCTTAAATATCCTAATGAAAACGAACTCATCCGAAAACTTAAAATTCGACAACAATCGACAAGAAGTATTATTCGATGTTACGAGAGGTAAACGAAATTTACGTTACTCTTTCATCGACGCGATATATTACGAGAGGTTAACGAAATTCACGTTACATATCACAAATCGAAAAACCAAACGGTCACTAATTGGTTTATAACGTTCACATTTTGATATTCAATTTCAACAATTATCAATAGTGTTGCAAACATTATGCAACACGAAATACACTAAAATTTATAAGTGTAAAGTTCTTATCCTAGATGTCGTCTGCGGCCAGCATCTGAGGTTGAATCATGCGCAGTGCAAAACATAGCCTGCGGCAGTATAACACAAAAGATGGTGCAAGCAAGAGCTCTCTCGTACGAACGCGTTGTAACTACGCTGTACCATAATTTCAATTATTAGAAGAATCGGGCTTGTTCCCACAAGTAGTAAAGTGTTTTTAATACAAATTCTAGCTTTTGAACTAAATTTTCAGTAATAAAACATGACTGGGAGCCACTGTCAACTAGTGCAATGGCATCAATGAATGTATTGTTTTTTGCTCTGACATTAACTTTAATTGTTGGCAACAAAACATCTTTATTGTTTGACACATTGGTGGTGTTTACTGAGGCAAAAGTAGATGCAACTACTCGTGTTACAGAGTTTGATTTGTTTTCTTGTTGAGATTTTTGATAATGTAGTAATGTGTTATGTGAACTTTTGATACAAATTCTGCAAGTTACTTTTAAGTTACATTTCTGGCCAATATGTTTGTTTAAACATTTTTTGCAGTGGCTATTTTTGTTTATGAAATTATTTCTTTCATTGATATTGACAGACTGGAATTTTTTACAATTATAAATTTCATGATTGAAATTATTGCAAAATGCACATTTGAAATCATTTTTTCCAACTGCTATGTGAACGTGTGATTTTTCTTTGACATTCTTTGTTAAGTCTGGTAATGAAACAGCTTCGAAAGCAGTTGCTCTATTCTCCAAATAAGTTAGAAATCCTTTCAATGTTGGAAGCCTTGAAGGATCCCTATCAATCTGATAAGCTCTATTAGTAAATGAATCTAACTTTTTTGATAAAATACAAATTAATACCATGTCCCAACTATCAATTGTGTCCTTCAATATATTTTTTAAACTACCAATGTTTTGTCGAACCTAAAAAATTCTCTTGAAGCTACAGCAGTGCCTTTGTTGATATTAGGCAAATCAAGAATTGAATAAATGTAAGAATGTATAAACATTGTTTGGTTATTATACCTATTATTTAATAATGTTAATGCTTTACTGTAAGAGTTACCTATTATTGGAAGCGAGTCAATGAGACTTTATGCTTCATCTTTTAAATGAGATTTGAGATAAAATAACTTCTCAACATCTGAAAGATTTTTGTTGTTATCAATTGAGGCAACAAGAAGTTCCAAAAAAGGTTTGAATTTACTCAAAACTTCCCCACTGAATGGTTCAATTTGAATAGGTTGCAACTTAGCTGTAGATGTAGCTTGAACTGGCACTTTTTGCATTGAGTTTGTTACCACAGCTGTTTTTTGATTATTATCGTATGAAGAAATAATTGCATTAATTTTTGAAACTGTATCAAAACGACTGTCTTCAAATTCACTGAATTTAATTTTTTCGATAGAATCTGGATCATGATTTTCTAGCTCAGACAAAGATTCTTCAAACAAGTCATATTCGCTGTTTAAAACGTCAAAGTATCTCAAATATTCAGCCTTTTAAATGAATATATTTTACAAAAGAAATTTTATAATTGCTTTATTATTGATTTATGGTTTTATTTATGCTCTAAAAAACTTTGCATAGTTATTGAAATATATTCAATAACTATGTTGATAACAAAATAGTCTATTCTTTCCTACGAGTTATCCTATTACTTCCATTAGTCCCTGAGGTAGTTCCAGATTAAGAATCATACACCTCCTCAGCTGGAGATGAAGGCGGTCTCTTCTTATTCGGAGCAACAGAAATAAATAAATCTTCCAAGTATTCCGCTTCTGCAGCTTCCTTTAGTTCTTTAAATGTAAACTTTCTACTTTCTACATATAATTTATCTAGAAATAAGTGATTTGAGTGGTTCTTTTCTTGCTATTGACGGGCACTCAACCAAAAATTTCCTTTCACCTCGTTCTTCCGGGGTTAAATAGTCTCCAATAGAAATTTCTTCGCCCTTAAGTATTTTACAATTTTTCAGAACTGAAAATTTCTCAAAGAATTGAACAAACCTTACAAAAATTTTTTCACCTCCACTTTTTTTCCTATAAGGTAATTTAGTACTCTGATTATTTGAGTAACTGTACTATGACCACTTCTGAATCCGTAATGTTCGGGAGGTATCAAACTATGTTTGTCAATATAGTTTTGAAATATTTTTTGTATGGTTTTATCTACCACATTTGCTATATTGTTTAATAAGGATATTGCTCTGTAGCTATCCACATAACAGGGCTGTTTGTAACTTTGGATGATGGGTATGATGTGGACAATTTTGAGCATATCAGGGTATTGTCCAGTTTTAATGGCATAATTTGTGATATATGTTTTGTTTTTTAAAAGTTTTATTGTGTTAAATATTTCTGAACATGTTGTTAGTTATTTATGTTTAATGTGTTTATTGAATTTAGGTGTTGTTGTATTAGTTGTGTAATATTTTGCAGGTATTCTGATCTTATGTATTATTTATAAAAAATTTTTGAAAATACTCTCCGAATTTTTATTGGTTATAGTTTGTCGGTTATTTACGATTTTTGTTAGTTGTTCTTGTTGGCTTCTAAAACGTCTAATGATTTTCCAGACCGTATCGTATTCTGGATTTATTGTACTTAAAAATCTTGAGCAATCATTGTTTCAATATTCTGGAGTTAAGTGATTTATAGAAAGTCGGTAATACTTTAATAGTGTGCGTTCATTGATATGTCTTGTTTGTTGCAATCTTTTCTTTATCCTGGTTTTTCTTGAATTATTTGAATAACATAGTCAGGGAGGCTGTTGTGTATTTGTGTTTTGGGTTTTAATGTAGTGGAATGATTTCTTGCAGCAATAATCGTATTTTCAAGGTTTTCTATTGTTTTTTTATAAATGGTCTGTGCTCTCTATTTTATTTGTTATTGTGATGTTTTCGTCAGTGTTAAATCTGAATTATCGAAGAATATCAGAAGAGTTTGCGATGGGGTATTTGGAGTATTGATCACACTGCGGATTTCTGCATTTCACATCGCCAACTATGAGAATTTTATTATGAGTTTTTGTGATGTTATGAAAATCTATTTGTTTCAAATTATTGTCAGGTTGGTTGTAAGCACGAACGATTTTAATTTTGTTGTCAAAGAGGATTGCGTTATGCTCAATTGATGTGTTATTTTGTTCCAAAAGTTTGAAGTTAATACCCTTTTTTATTATTAATGCGATACCGCTACCGTTGGCATCGGCGGGGCGGTCTTGTGTGAAGAGATGAATTTTATTGATTCATTTCGTATGACAAGCGTCTCGACTAGAAAGAATAAATCAGGTTTATAGTTGTCGAGAAAATTTCTGATTAAATGTAGTTTGTTGATAAATCCTCGTACATTACAGAAAATTGTTTTGAGATGATATCTTTTATGAAATCCTGTTTTACCACCTACATGCCCAGATGTCCCAGTTGTCGATACCAGCTGAGTATTTGTAAATTGTGAATTTTTCAATCTTGTTTGAGGCTTTTCTCATTTCCTGGAGTAGATTGTCAGTTCATCAAGATTCAGTTCAGTGAATTTAGTGATGTTTGTGTTGGCGTTTTTAAGTTGGCTAATGATTTTACTTGGTAGGGGTTGGGGGTGAACAATTTGTGGGGTCGTTTGGGGGAAGTTTTTAGAGAGAAGACTAGGAAAATCTAGGTTATTGTTTGTTTTTTGGGAGGGGAGCTGGGATGTATTTTGATGGAGATGGCTTAGGATTTTGATTTAACGCTCTTCGTTATTCTAGCGAAATTCTTCTTTTTATGAACTCGGGGCAAGCTTCTGCATAGGCAGGGTGGTTACCTTTGCAGTTTGTACACCGAGCTGGTAGGATCTTTCATTGAAGCATTTTGGTGTAAGATTTTGCCCCGCACATTTGAGACATCTGAGTGTTCGTCCATAGTTGGAGGTAGCATGTCCCCACAACTGACAGATGTGGCATTGGATGATTAGCTCGTTCTGTCGGCTGTGTTCCCATAGGTCACTGGTATGCTCTATGATCCTCACATTCTTTTTTAGGTAGTCTAATGTAATTTTTGCGCCTGTAACTCCTAAATATAGGAGTCGTCCTTTTGTTATCATCGTAAAAATGACTTTAAAATTGGAATTCTATAGCTTTTTTCAAGTTCTTTTCATATATCGATGGTCTGGATACCTTCTCCCAGGCCCCTAAGTACTAACGCATGAGTTTTTTATTTCCGTCTTGAGTACGTATGGTATGGTACGTATTCTTTTTGAATGTAGCTTTAAGTTTTTCGCATGTCTTTGGTGAGTACAATGGTTTGTGTACTTTATCGTAAATGGGTTTTTAATTTCCTCTTTCAGTTTATTCACCATGTCACTGTGATGAGATACGTTTCCATCTATGAGTAAGACCTATTTTTCTTGATGTTTGTTGGTGTGGATTTTGTACGTTTTGTCTCCTGTTTATCGGAGTTGTCCTCATCTGTACTATGGTTCTAGGGACTGAATTTTTTTAAATATATTTTCTTCCTTTTCTTCTGTGTATTAGTATGTATGCGATCCTCATCTTCAGAAAGTTCAGATGGAACTCATAATTATTGTGTCTCTTGATATGTGATTCTGTGTTTGCGTTATTTATCGCGTTGATATCTTCATTTTGTTTTTGCATATTTAGTTTTCTAGCAATAATTGGTTAGTTTTTCTCGACAATTTTCTCATCATGTGATGTGAAGACGTCTGTTATTGTTTCAGTACTAACGTTTTCAGTACCCTCTATTTCCTGAGCCCAGGAGAGATTCGCAGGTATATGTATGTGTTTCTATGTTATAGTGGTATTTTGATCATCTAATGATGATTTCCGGATATCGTTTGCTTTATCAGAGGTGTTGCAATTGCTTAGTGAACAGATTGTGTCTTCCTTCATGTGAATTCGAGTTTGCCTCGTGTTTTTAAGTCATTTATCCGACGTCGAGGTGTTGTTATCGTTGCCTCTGCACACAGTAATGGATAATTCCGAGTTAAAGGATTTGGAGTTGCTTATATCACTGTCGGTTGTTCTATTTTTGTTTTCTATAATCTTGTTTCTGCGTTCTATACAGTTTTTGCTTTCTCGTATACACTTTTTATTTTGTACTGGACACTTTTATTTTCGTCTTCTGTATTCTTGTTGTTAACTTTAGAATTCTTTGGGTTTGTTGGTTAGTGAATTATATACACTTGGCTAATGTTACCACGTCGAGTATTTCTAGACTCTTTCTATTGTTTCAGTTGTGATTGATGTATCAATACTTGCAGTGTTGCCAGACGGACGATAATTATCGTATTTGTACGATAAACCTGAATATTGATTAATGAAAATATATATCTATTGAACTACCGAATGGTCGACGCCAACTGCTAAACCATATCATATTTCAAGTCGAAACAAGATACCACCTCCGAGCAGTCCGTGCTCCAAGTCAAATACGTGCTGGCCTTGAAAGTGGCGCTGGATGGGATTATGTTTTACTGTTTTTCGGGGAATTACAGAAGAGTGAATTCTAGCAAGAGGCAAATAGGTTCAGTGTTTCTGTTTGTTTAGTTTCGATATAACTTATAAATTCGTAAGATATAATTTGTGTGTTCGGACGTTCGGGGTTTAGTTTCCCGTATTTTTTTTCAGAATGTCCTCTAGCAGTGAAAACAAGTAAAACACTTAAAGGAACTGGAAAAGTAATTTCAGTATATCATAGAGCACAGAAATATCGTGAAGCATGGGAATCTCTGGCAGATTTTAAGTGTTTGTTGACTGAAGCTACATTTAGAGGTAAGTTCCATTTTATTTTGGTAGCTGGTGGTGGATGTAGGTACTTAATTTATATTTTAGATTCTGGAAAAGCTTTTTGTCGTGCTTATGATAGTATTATTACCGCCCTTATTACGGTGATTGAAAAACACACAAAATCGGGTGAGCATATGCGCATGCTTGAAGAAATTCCAAAAACTAATATTTCTGATATGTTTGAAAAAGAAGAAATCAATTAAAAACACAAATAAAAATACGGAGCTAAAACTAACAGGATTTTTAACTGAGTATAACATTTCATTCAGATGTGCTGATCATTTAACAGACATTCCAAAAAATGCATTCTCGATTCTAGAATAGCAATGTGAATTGAACAGAGTTAGTATCTTACACGTGTTCTTAAGTTTTTCACATATTTTACAAAAACCGTAAAAACTGTGTAAAAATCGTAAAATTTGTGAAATATGTCAAATACGTGAAAAAATAAACGGTTTTTAAGACTAAAACTAACTTTTCCGCATCAGTGAGATGCCCTGAATAATATTCTATCATAACATTGTGACTTGTATACAGTTCGGGGGATGTATCGTGCTAACAAAACGAAATTTTCCCAAAAGTAACCAAAAACTCAGTGTATCTGGATTTATAGGACCCGCTGTACTCGCTATAGTCAACTGAAAATCAATAGGGTACATTCGTGAGACACTCTGCAAAATATCAAATTATGAAATTGGCCACTTGTATACACTCCGGAGGCTGTATCGTACTAGCAACCCGAAATTTCTCCAAAAAAAGACAAAAAATGTAGCGGTTCAGGTACCATAGCACCCGTTGTACTAACTCTGGTGAGCTCAAAATCAATGAGGTCCATCTATAAGATGCCCCGAACCATATTCAATCATGAAATGGGTCACTTGTATACACGCTGGAGACTGTATCGTGCTAACAAACTGAAAATTCTCAAAAAATTACACAAATTTGGTACCTCAAGTACCATAGCACTCGTTGTACTGTATATAGGGAGCTGAATATCGATAGCGTTCATCTTTTAGATGCCCTGAATAATATCCAATAATAAAATTGGTCAGTTGTATATACTCCGGAGGCTGTATTGTGCTAACAAACTGAACTTTCTCCAAAAATTACATAGCTGTCGTACTTAAAGTACTATAACACCTGTTGTACTGGCTGTGGTGATCTGAAAATCAATAGGGTTTTCATTTGTGAGATGTTCTGAATAATATTCAATCATAAAATTGCAAATTTGCAATACGGACGCTGTATCGAGGTAACAAACTGATATTTCTCAAAAAATGACAAAAATGTCGTACTCCAAGTACCAAAGCACCCGTAGTACTGGCTATTGTGAGCTGAAAATCAATAGGGTTCATCTGTGAGGTGTCTTGAACCATATTCAATCATGAAATTGGTGACTTGTTGCACTCCGGGGGCTGCATCGTGCTAACAAGACATGTAAGGAAAAGTGGCCGACCACGACGACGACATACACAAAGGATTTTTTTCTAAAAACCATTTTTTCGTGTTGTTCTTGATGAAAAACGTGAAAATAACTCAACATTTTTTTTTTCAAAATTTCAACTTTTTTCTGGGTGAACCAATACTTATCTCGGGCGGAAAAGTAACAAGATGATAAAAGCATAAAAGTTGGGTTATGTTATAATTTGTACTAGTGAACGTGAATTTTATTTGCCACTCCGTGTTGTTTTCACTGGACAAAATGCCAAAATCAAATATAAAGTGTAGTGGTAAAGGTTCTGGAGCTAGGCCGCAGCGACAAGAATATGGGTAATTGTGCCTCTCGTGGTCTTCTGCCCAGTAAAATTCCTAATTATCCGTTGTGGTTTGAGGGGCCTCTTTAGTTTATGTCTCCAAAGCCCCTATGGCCCAATCCTAAATTTTCTCCAGTTTCCTGCCCGGAAGAAATACCCTCAGTTCTTGTAACAGTTATGTGTTTGGACACATTTGATCTTCTATTGGACAAATATTCATCCCTGAGTAAAATTCAACGAATTATTGCGTATGCGCTACGTTTTGTAGCCAATATAAGAAATCCTCAAAATAAATTATTGGATTCTTTTACTGACTCATAACATCTGTTTCGCACAAGAAATTGAAAATTTGGAAGTAGGTAACACCTTATCAAAACCTTTTAGAAAGTTGAGCCCTTTTCTGGATAGCGAGGGTGTTTTGAGGGTGCGGGGACGCTTGATGTTCTCGGGATTGTATTAAGATACAAAATTTCCAGCAATTCTATCTCGTCAACATCGTTTGACTGATTTAATAATTGAGTCCGTTCTTAAAGAATATTCACATCTTGGTTTACAGCATTTAAATTTCCTAATTGCTCAGAATTTTTCGATTCTCTCTTCCAAACGCACAATTCGGAGTGTGCTGAGCCGCTGTATACGATGCTTTAAACTGAAAACTATGGCCCACGAACCTTTTACCCGCATCAACCAAATCAAACCATTTTCTTGTGTAGGTACTGATTATAGAGGTCGCTTCTAGGTCGCTGCCTCAAAGGACGTGGAATTAAGTCACAAAAGGCCTTTATTTGTATCTTTGTGTGTTTCGCCCCAAAAGCCGTACACTTAGAATTAGTATCCAGTCTCTCTTCGGATGCATTTATTGCTGCTTTGCGTCGGTTTGTTGCCCATCGAGGCAGATGCATCCATATTTTTTGTGATAATGCAACCAACTTTATAGGGGCTTCTCGCATTCTCCATGAATATATGCGAAAGGTTTGTGGATATGAAAAAATTAAATTTTCATTTTCTCCTCCGTTCGGTCCATATTTTAACGGTCTTAGTGAAGCGGGCATGAAGTCTGTTGAAACATATTTTTCGAGTTGCTGGCTCTCAAGTTTTAACTTTTGAAGAGTTTTACACTCTGTTAGCTCAAATTGAAGCTATTTTCAATTCCAAGCCGCTCTATTCTTCAAGTTCTGACCCCAAAGATTTATCCGTGTTAACCCCAATTCATTATCTTATGTTAGAGCCGACAAGGGCAGTTGCCGATCCGGATCATTCCCATTTAAATATGTATCAGTTGGATCGATGGCAGCTTATACAAAGACAATAGAAAGATGTGTGGAAACGGTAGCATAGTGAATATTTAAATACACTCCAACAACGAAATAAGTGGCTAAATCAACAAATTCCTCTCAAACTTAACGACCTAGTTATTATTAAAGATGACAATGTTCCATCTTTAAATTGGAAATTGGGAAGGATTGTGAAGTTATTTCCGGGCTCTGATGGTATTGCCAGAATTGCTAATATCAGAACCATTCAGGCTCTTATTCAAAGACCAACGGTAAAGTTATGACCTTTACCAACATGTTCTAAATGAGTTAGTAAAAATACTATGTATTTTGGTGGGGGGTATGTTGAGTATTTATTCATTTTATTTTAATTTATTATGATCCTTGCTTAATCTATATTTAATATTCAAGTTTATTTAACAATAAAATTTAAATGTGAAATTCTAATGCAAATTGTTGGTGGTATTTTTAAACCTAGTGGACATAGGGTATACATACATTATGTTCAATTTAAAACCCAGCTCTCCAAGCGGCGAGAGAGAAGAATAACAGTTGTCGAAGTGAACCGTTCGTAGTTAATATTTAACGCGCTAGTGCCAGGAACTTTAATAAAAACCCATTGAACCCCTGATACAGTCCACAATATCGCTTTCAAGACGGGTTGAAACCCCACAGAAGATCATCCGAGACCTTCAGGTAAGAATACGGTCTTGGACGATTTACTTGCATCATATTTTTTTAGTGTTTTAAATGAAACTCAAAGTTTCTAGCTAATTCCACAATATAATGGAAAATATTAAAAATTCTAAAAAATTGACAATTGTTTTTATAACTGAATATCATCGTCAGAATGACAGAAGTTTCATTCCATTTTATGCCTACCTGATGTTTAGTAGTTATTTTTGGCTAGACCAAGAAGTGACCTATCTTGTGATTGACTTAATATATGGTAATAGAAAAAAGAAGAAGATGTGATATTACAAATATTGAAGCTTATATATTATTAGCCCTATGGTGATATCCTGGATATCATTTTTACAATTAAGATCAGTATAACTGTGCAATGATATAGAAAACCAGGAAAACTATATCTGCTGATCTTTACAATTATCACTTAAGAAGACAGTTTAATAGTGGAGAGCTTCCTAGATTTATCTGTTCATTGACGACTTCATATTGTGGGTTTCTTAAATGTCTTCTAATTTCCAACTCTTCAAGGAAATCCAGTTCTTGTTCTCTATCACAAATATGTAGTACTTCTAGTTATGTGTTTGGTTTCAATGAATGGTTGGTGTCAAGTAGATGTTTTGCGTAATGGGATTCATCTGGTTGTTTTATCTGTATGCTCGTAAGTGTTCACTGTATCGACCCAAATAGACAGCATTACATTATGGACATTTGAGTTTATATATATACCTGATTTCTTTAATGTTGGTATTTTTGTCTTAACATTTAACAATTTTGTACTTACTGTTACAAACTCGCACACCGAAGCAGATACTAAGTACGGCCCTGTAACCTCATGTTAACGGAATTAAGAAAAAGGCGAGCGCGCCGAATTCTGAGAAGGTCTATTGGGATTTGTTGTGACCATCCTTTCTAAACATGTTCTCGAAAGGCATTTTAAGAAATATCGCGAAAGGCATGTCCCATCCCGAATGTTCTAGTGAAGAAAGTTTTTGATATAAATACAGGACCGATCAGCGGATGAGTTCAGTTTATAATTTGTCATAGTAAGTTAAACAGTAATTAAGTGAATATAAAAGTGTTATAAATTAATAAGTTAGTATGCATATAAATTAAATTTAAGTGACTAGTTAAGTACATATAAATTAGTGAGTTTAGTGTTTAAATAAATTAGTAAGTAGCAATACCGAGTGTTTAAAATTTATCCCACCCGTTTATTGGTTAAATAAAAAACAAAAACATTACATTACGTTACTTTCTGTTTTAAAAACAATTGTTGTATTCGTTGCTAAAGATATTATCTTCGAAATATTTTTAGAAATATTTCCTACATATGTGATGGTTTTATAAGTTTTTATTTCTTCAGTTTGTTTAGGAAATATTAGTTGTAATGCCACTTTTTCCTCTTTTTTATTAATTAGCTTATTTCTTATATGTAATGGATAACCGTTGGATGTTGCTATTTGTCTAATTGTACTAATCTCTCTATCAAAATTACATTTGTTCATAGGAACTGAAAATGCTGTATGTATCATTGAATTTTATGCCGCTAGTTCATGTGACAGGGGGTGATTTGAGCTATAAGGAATTGTCATATCAGTGTGTGTTGGTTTTCGGTAAATTGCATAATCAAGTACATTATTAACCATTTGAATTTTTAAATCATCAAGAAAATTGATCGAGTTATTTTCTTCAACTTTTAATGTAAATATAATTTTTGGGTGTAAGTTATTATTGTGGTTGAAAAATGTATCTAATTGTTAACTACCTTTAAAACAAGCTAATATGTCATCTACATATCTATACCAAAATAAAACATTTTTTGAAATATTATTTTCAAAGATTTTTCTTTCTAAACTGTCCATAAAAATAGGTGATATAGGGCTTCCCATTGGTAAACCTTCATTTTGAATATATATGTTATTGTCAAAAGTGAAATAATTCTGACTGATACATACATCAAACAGATTAAGTATATCTGATATTATTCCTGTATTAATATTTTCACCTTCTTGTAATTTTCTTACAAGTATTAGACATTAGTTAGGAGGAATTTCAGTGAACATATTAGTAACGTCAAATGAAATAAGCTTAGCTTTATCTTGTAATTTGAATGTTTTTAATTTTTTGATTAGTTCTATTGAATTTCTAATTGAGTACATAGATTTATTTTGAAGGTTCAATATTTTTGATTAAATTGGCAATTTTTGATTTCTCATAAAGAAAATTAGTTGAATTAGATTTTATAGCTATTTCTGACTCTGTAGCTATAATTTGTTCAATATTATTCGTTAATATTGGTGGTATGATGTACATTATTTGAAAATTCTATTTCACTATCTGTAAAATTAGTGTCTGAAAGGTTTTCAAATCGTGGTGCAAAGTGTGTTGGAATGTAGGTATTTACAGTTTCATGAGATGATATGAGTTTAGAGTATCGAATTTTATGTTGTGTGAGTTCAAGTTTTTGTTTCTTGTTTCTTAAATTTCTTATGCTTCATCGTGCTGACACTTTCTCTAATTTTGTCATCTACACAGTCAAATTCTACTGGATGTAATTGGAACGTGAGTTCTGAATGTACAACTTTCATGTAGTTGTCTAAGGAGTCCCTCACTTTGAACCATTTCTCACATTCTCCTTTTATCCAAACTCGTTGAGCACATTTTATAGCTTTTTGTGCTTGTGGTGTTTTAGTGTGACATTTTATATTCACATAATTTGGTATTACCTTTTTTCTAAGGCATTCTTGGTCAAACTAAATGTTTTGTGATGCTTTGTAACGTTTTTGTAGTAACTTCATATTTTTTTATATATAATTTGTAACCTTTCATAACTTAATGAAAACATTTTCATTCTCCGAAACAGGGGCCAAGGCCATGACGGGTAAAACAGCAGGAGCAGTGTTACTAATAAAAAATAAAGCGCTTAATTGTAGTTCCAGTCATTGTATCCTGCATAGACAAGCAATTAGTTATGGACGAAGCGGTAAAAATAATAATTTTATCAAATCACGACCACTACAATCCCTATTGTTCTCATTATTGTGTAAATATTATGGCAGCAAACATAAAACACTGCTGCTCTATACAAAAGTGCGATGGCAGTCTCGGGCAAAAATTTAACAAGGCTATTTGTACTTAGAGCCGAGTTACAAATAATTCTTTCAGATACTTCTTTCAATGTGAAAAATCGTTTGTATAATAAAACTTAGTTGTTGCGACTGTCTTTTATGGCGGGTATCTTTCAAAAACTGAACGAATAACATTTATTATTGCAAGGTAAACAGACAACAGTGTTCCAGGCCTGTAACAAAATAACTGCCTTCAAAAGAAAATTAGATTCTTGCATTGTTTGCGTTGGTAAGAGGAAAATAGGAAGCTTTACGTCACTCAGTGAGTTTGTTAGTGATGACGAACAGAAATTTTTCAAGATGATGTATTTGAAGAAATTGATCCAAAATATCACTTCGATGCGCGCATATTTTGAGAAGTATTTTCCCGAAGAACAGGAAGGAAACTGACTTTATGGATTCATAATAATTTTTTACCCAACTTGCAAAAGCTCGAAAGTATGTCAATCGAGATATATTAATTTCTTTTAAAAATGTCAAATACAAGTATGGAGTTCAAAACGACACCTCTCCACGATTTTTGGTGCAGAATTCGTGATGAATATTAAATGCTTGCCAAAATGGCTCTGAATATTCTTCTCTCATTCCCAACAACATTTTGTGTGAAACAGGATTCTCAACCTATGCAGCCATGAAAACTGAATACCGCAATCGAATGATCTCCAAACCTGATATGATACTTCAACTGTCTTCTATCAACCAGTTGATGAAAAATAGAAAAAAACAGTTCAATACCTCCCATTAGTTAGATTCTTCCCTTCTAATGTCTTCAATTATTATACTTGTTTTATAATAATTTATTGAGTGAAATAAGTGATAAGTAGTATCTGTTACATTGTACTTTTATTATGCTTATTAACACATTTTTAAAAACAATTGTTTTATTGTAGGGATCCGTCAAGAATTTCGCTTTCCAAAAAAGAACCGCAGGCCTAGACAAAATCCATTTGCCTACAATTATGATTTGCCTAGAATTACCATTTGTCTGTGACATCTTGTGGTGTATTATGTTATATAATGAAAATGTTGACGCTGGGCTGACTAAGAGATACCGGGGAAGGAGATTCATTCGGTATCGAGCAGGCGGACAGTGAGCAGATACATTTTTAATAATTGTGTTTTATTTATATATACCTTATCCCGGAATCAGATATTGACGATATAATAAAAAAGTGAATACCACAAGTAGCGACGAGTGAAAATTAAGGAAAGTGTAAGTACAAATTAAAATAAATATTCAAGTTAATTTACAAATATCAATTATAATAATTAACTGTAGTTAAATCACAAGACGGCCGGAAAGGTCAGGGTGGTATAACACCTGTATAAAGTTAAAATAAAGTACAGACGGCCATGGAAAATGGTCAGGGTGCAATACACCTGTCAATAATAAAAAGCACAGACGGCCAAAATGATCAGGGTGCAAAACACCTGTCAATAATAAAAAGCACAGACGGCCAAAAGGTCAGGGTGGTATAACACCTGTAAACATTGAACCATATTGATGACCAATAGATAAATGGTAGTGTTGCCAGATTTCACGATCTTGCTCATAATCTCAAGATATCGCGATTTAAAAATAACTATATTGTATGAGTTATCACTTATTACCTTTGTAGTATACTTTAGTAGTCGTGTATACAGGATTTATTCTTAGGCTTGCTATTATTACAAGTAATTTTTAAATATTTTAATATATTTATACTGATGAGAGTGATTCAGATACTGATTCAATTTCAGCAAAACAACGAAAATTAAGTTATTTTCATACCGAAAGTTGTTTATCTATCAATTAAAATACAAATACGTTATTGAGTTTTATTCCTATAAAATCACGATTCATATATAAAACTCATCTGGCAACACTGGTAAATGGTATATTAAAACTTCTGTATGTTAGAATGTCTATGACGCATAAGTGAATTATTGAGGTTTCCTAAAAAAAATCGATTCATCAGCTCGAAACAAAGAAAACAACCCGAGTTATAGAACTAGAAATTTCTATAAATAAATAATAATATTATATTACTGTAAATAAGATAAGAAATTTAGAGTTAGCTTTGTTTTAGTATATATATTCATATTCATTATTATTCAAATTGTTGTTGAAATGGGTTGTTGAATATAAGTTGTTTGGTTTAAGTCGTTATAGTTATAGTTAGTTAGTTAGTAAAAGTCGTTGTTTAATAATAATTAGTCTGTTCATTAGCAAGTATTGTAATATTTTAATTATATTGTGAAAATAGAGTTTTTAAAAATAGTTTTCGGTGTTAAAAATATATAATTCCCGATAAAAACAGGTGATGGCTTTGTTTGCATGGTGTTTATAAGATTATGCTTTATTTTGTCGTAAGCATATTGAGTATTATGATACAAATAATTTTAGGTATTGTTGCTTGATTAATGATTAACGTGTCGTGAATCATTTTTCCGACATATTTTTAGTTTTAAACAAAAAGAAGGTGTTGTAATTTTAACCTTAAAGATGTATTGAAGACGACATGCTGTTTTATATCGGTGTAACTAACAGATAAAACGAAAAAATTCTATCTATAAGAAAGGGGTGTAATAAACCGATTTCAAAACAAATTTGTTACTTATAAGAACGAAATGACTAAATGTTGCATATTTATTATAATATGCTAAAATGATATTTTATTCAACCGTATTAGGTCTATATTTTGTTGTATCTTATATACAAATGGTTAATAATTATATCTACACAAAATATTACCCATATCTATGATATATATTTAAGAATATATATTATTGTAGGTGACTTCAAACATTCCTGCATTGGAAAATTTTGATTGTGAATGCGACTTTTGTTCTGTGGGATTAAAATGGCAAAAGTGGAAAAGGGCCTTATTTATTTATCAAGAAGCCTCCAGCTTTGAAATTCCTCAGAAAAAAGAACTTTACTATTGCACTTCGGGGTCTTGGCCTTCAGGAAATTTTCTATAATCTACCAGTGGCGAATGTAGAAGAAGGTGAAGATGTTGATGTTTTTGACGTTGCCGAGCAAAGTGTTCGAAAGACATTTCTTTAGGGGACTAAAACAGGAAAATGGAGGGAAATTTGAAAAATTTCTTTTGAGACTACGAAATCAAGCAGCAAAATATCCATTTCGCAATGCAGACGAACAAATTATCGATCAAATTACTGAGAAGTCTTCATCATCGGAACTCAGGAAAAAGATTTTGACTACTGGCGACAGTATAAATTTAACCACCATTGTCGCAGAGGCCAATAATAAAAATGTTGACGCTGGGCTGACTAAGAGATACCGGGAAAGGAGATTCATTCGGTATCGAGCAGGCGGACAGTGAGCAGACAAATTGTTAAGAATTGTGTTTCGTTTATATATACCTTATCCCGAAATCAGATATTGACGATATAATAAAAAAGTGAATACCACACATATAAACGATTATTTATCATCACGTCACCTATAATGTATAGACATACGCTAGAAAGTGACAAATCTGAACCTGTTGAAGTCCGAATATTTGCGTTTAAAAGAGGTCGCCCCAACGCAAATTCACAAATTCTTTGTGGATACATTAGGGGAATATGCAGTATCATTATGATATACTGAAAATATGGTGTCGTGAGTTTAAATGTTGTAGACAGTCATGTGTAGACGAACATGCAGGTGGAGCATCTACAATCTCTACCACACACGAAAATGTTAAAAAATTCATGATCTCGTATTGCAAGATCGACGTCTGACTATTAGACAAATAGTTGAAAATAGTTGTCTACCATACAACGTGGTATATCTGTGGTAAGATGGCAAAAGCATATATGTCAAAATTTTGCCGTTTTGAGATTTTTACACCTATATGATCGTTGTAATGAGATCTAGAAAATGGCAAAATAAGGTATGCTACATATATTTCTGTGTTGACTAATTAAAAAGTGTCAAAAACAAGTATGTTGAGAAAAGCGACGACGACGACGTTGGCAACACAATATATGCCTTATACCTATTATTTTCTCCTTATAAATCGATGACATTGGCAAAACTAAATATGCAGGCATATATGTTTTCACTTCCTTCCATGAACCCAACACTATAATTTATTTTAAGCTGGCCATTACATATATTAATTATATTTGGTTTTGCCATCTTCTTTCTGTACGATTCAATGGATTCCGGAGCGATATGTTGATCTGTTTGCTCTTGCCACCTACGAGTTATTTCCAGTTGTCGGCATGTGGTCGTTTGCGGAAGGCCTAAAGCGTGTTAGTACATGTTAGAAACATCCTTTTTGAATTTACGAGAAAATACACATTCTGTGTATGTGTGTTATTGTGGTTTTTATTGAACGGTGTTTGCTAAGGATTTGTAATTAAATATGATTTGTGAGAAGTGCGGTAAAAACATTATTTCACGAAACTTGCTAATTGAACAATGCTGTAAAATTCCAATTGAAAATGATGGTAATAAAAAAATTATAATAAATTGAGTCACTGGCGAAAGATCAGACCTTTTTTTAAATGATGAAAATCCAGAACAAATATCACATCTTTCGAAGCCAACTTTGTCGGAATTATCAAAAGTTGGAATGATTGACCTTTGTTCAGATTATAATATGGTAAGCACAATATTTGATGCGAATCTCTTTGACTTGGCAAGGTATTATTAAAATTACAGTTAAACATTTTTTTATCACGGTAATTTAAATCTTTGCCTGTGGGTTCATATATTTGAGTGTCTGTTATATTTTCTTATCGAACAACATTTCTAGAAAATGTCAACATAGTTGTCTCAAAAGTACATTGCAAAGCGAAGTTTACTACATTTGGGACAGAAACTATACAATTGTTTACCAATAAATTTAAAAATAGAAATTCACCATATAAAATTTAAAAACAAATTAACATACTGGCTACTTACTCCAATGATCAAAATATTATTATAGACATGCCATACTATCAGGCACATGCATGTATTTTCGAATCTAAATTGTATTGATTGGTCACTACTGCTATTAATATTAATTCTAATTTCATATTTTTATAACTCTACATATTTATCACACTTCTTTTTATTATCAAACAATATTATAGGATGATGATAACAGATCAAATATAGCATGTGGCCTGGATCAAGATAATTCTGATAAAGATCCTGACTGGCACCCAGAAGAGGATGGCTCAAACAGACTAGCGAGAATAACTGAAACTTGTGGTTCCAGCAACTTAGAGGCTTCCAATGGTTTGTTTTTAGATTGTAAAAATTGTAAAAAAATGATAATAACATCTAATGTCACACAATTTTTAATTAATCTCAGATATTTCACAAAACGACGCAAAAGATATTATCCCTGAAACTGAAAACAAGGGTTCAGATAGTTCTGATAATTCTGAAGAGCTTGATAATGGTGCTCATGTAATAGAAACTACCAGCAGGAAAAAAAGAGAGGTGTCAGGAAACGTGAAGAGGAAACAAAGAAAAAATATTTAGGACTTGCCTATAGAAATAGAAAAGGAGTTTTGTGCCCAGCTAAAGAATTTAAGCCCGTAACAAAGTGTTGCACAATAAATTGTTCTCCAAATTCAGAATCGAATCTCCAAAGCTGCGCAAGCAAGTATTATGATAGATAGATAGATAGATATTTATTAACTACCTTACAATAAAATGTTTGAAGCACGTTTGAAAGGAAATATACACAAAAGAAATATACAAAATATATCCTAAGATAAAAACAGAGTAAAGTGTCACAGCAGAGATATGGTGTTGAGATCGCCTCGACAATGCACAATACAATCATCAACAGAGTAGAAACTATATTTAAGCAAAAACTTTTTCAAATATTTTTTATAATCTTTGGAGCCCAAGGATTTTACAATTGATTGCAAAATATTAAAAAGCCTATAGTTTGGTGAATTTGATTGTGTCGTATTTAGCCGAAAGTAGCTGCTTCTGATATTGTGAGCATTACGAGTGTTGTAGTCGAAGATACCTGAATTTCGAGACAACATTGACTGTTTCCCATGAATTTCAATAAGAGTATGAAATAAAAACATTGACAGTAATGGCATAATTTTATATTTTATGAAAAACTGTTGACAATGATCCCTGAAACCAAGATCAGCAAGCACCCTTATCGCCTTTTTTTGCATTCTAAATACTGTTAAAGCATGGGAGGAATTACCCCAGAGGGCGATGCCATAGCTAATATGCGAATGAAAGAGTGAGAAATACGTAGTTTTGAGTGTACTTGAATTAGTAATATTTTTCAACTGTCGTAAAATGAATAACGAACTTGAAAGTTTTTTGACTAAATGCTTAATGTGTGCCTGCCAACTTAGCATTTGATCTAGGACAGATTCAAGTAATTTCACGTTTTTTTTGGTGGAATGACAACTGATTACTTGCAGATATATGCATGATTTCAGTTTTATTATTATTTAATTTTAGTTTGTTCGATGAAAACCATTCATGTGCCCTGTTACTAACGCAATCTAGAGAGGCGGCTGAATTTGAATTAACTTTCTCCAAAATAATAAATGTTGAATCGTCTGCAAATAGAACCGACATATAGGGTAACATAAAACGGCTCGGATCAATAATGTAATAAACACGAGATAAAACATAGGAAATTTTAAGAACGCCTTATATAGACAAATTTTTCTTAATTCGGAATAATTCATAAATGTTGACCTCCAGGAAAGACATTGATACAAACAACTTTGTTATTACAAGGTTAATAAACATCACAGCTGATGGTTCTAACATGCTTTGTTCATCAATAAATCTAATCAATACGTTACAAATTGAAATAATGAAATATGAAGTTAACCTTCACACAAGGGTAATTTTAGAATAAATTACAATAATTTTCAAATCTAGGGAGAGAGATAGTAAAACTCCCGAAGTGGCCAGTCTAAGTACGGACGTCCCCTTTTACTATCAACAGTAATATTGTGTAGTTGTGACTAGTGATATTCCAAAACGTAAGCTTTTAACGTATAATTAATTTTTATATACTGTATTGATCTGTTTTATTATATTTTTTATTGACTAAACTGGGTGTCTCAAAAGGTAAGGGAACCCATATTTTCGGTCATATCAAGTGTACCATTTACATCTGCGCCCCTCACCTACTATTCTAGTCTAAAATTTATAGGCATATACGGATATACCGTATGTTCGAGGATTATCTCCATATATATTGGTTTTCTGTATTTTCGCAAGGATATTATATTGTACAGAGTATCATATTTATTCCGATTTAAAAAAAGTTTAGACCGATATTGTATTACCTCATTTTTACAAGATATCCACATACCCGAGATATCATAATTAATCTACTAGATTGTCAAAATATTGTTGATATTGATTTTTTTATATCGTATCCAATTTCACGAGAATCATAATTCGAATTCAACAATTTGGTTGATATAGATTTTTTTTACTATATTGTACATGATATCGTGTTTATTCTGATTCATAAAGTCTAGTCTGATATTTTATTGCCTTATTTTGGTACAGGATATCCACCATACCCGAGAGATCATAATTATTGACAAAGTTTTATTATTTGCTATATTGTATAGGGTATCCAATCTCATGGGATATCATTATTATTTTTTTTGCGACTTCAAAATTCTATTGTTATTATATGATTTACGATAGTTTATAGGGTACCGGAATTATTCTGATTAAATTCCAAAAATCCTGTTCGATACTTTGTTATTCTTATATTGCATAGGCTATCCAAAAATCATGAGATAGCCTGGTTATTACATTTGATTCGATTCTGAAAACTTTGTATGACTTACTACTATTTTTTTTGTTTGTTTGTAATATATACTTGTACATACTTAACCTCCCAGTTTATTTCCTTTAACCACAGCCCTTACCCTCGTACCAGCAAATAGAACGGGCTGACCCGACCTGCATTGCGAACTCAGGCTTGGCACATTGTATGAGCCCAAGAGGCTCCACGAAGACCTTGATCGCTCGTGCCAGGAAAAACCCCTCCCTCGAGGTAACCCGCAGGGAGATTCCTGGTTATAAATTTTGGACCGAGAGGCACTGGTGACAGCACGCTGCAACGATTTCTAGGATAGGAGCATACAGTAGGGCCCTTCCGACCACTTCAATCAGAGAGAAAGTAAACCGGAGAGATAATACATGAACCGAACACATTACACTGGTGACAGCAGAATGAAAATAGGAACTACCCATTTATTAGAGTGGTGACAGCGGATTTTTGACCTACTTCATTACACTGGTGACCGCGGTGTTCCAGATCCTGAGTTCGTGCGACAGGGAGTTACAAGAGGGGAAGTCCTATCCACAATCCCTTCTATTTATTCCGATTAACCTATCCATTTCAGGCATCGAGGAAGCCAAATAAAGGTAGGACCTAAATAATTAAGATTTGTTTTACCCAATATAGATAAGGTACGCTAGTAAATTAAACAAAAATGCCGTCAGATTTTAACAATAGGGCAGGTGCAGGTAACCAGGGAGGCTTAGAGTCCACGGGGGATTCGAGCAATATGTCAATAGCACTAAGAATACCACTGGCACCACCACTAGGGGTGATCGCCTCAACTCTAACAAACTTTACAGGGAAAGATGCAGCCAGATATATAGAAAAGTTGGAATTAAGGGCCAAACTTGACGGATGGTCAGAAACAGAAACACTGACGCTATTGAAGTTCAAACTCGCGGGCGCGGCCCACGACTTCTTGAAACCCGACCCAAGATTAGACACAACATACGCCGAATTCAAGGAGAAAATACTGAGGAAATTCGTCCCAAGGAAATCGATCGCGGATTGGTGGATGCAGCTAGTCCAATGCTACCAGAGGCACGACGAAGACGTAGCAGCTTTCTGCACAAGACTACGATTAATAGGGAACAAAATATTGGAGAAAGACATAAAAGGAGCGAGCAGAGAACAGATACCGAACATCCAAAGTAAGCACAACGCGGTACTGTTGAATCATTTCAAAGTTGGGCTAGGAAAGGATCTTCTCAAAGAAGTGGAATTTTACATACTACATAAAGATGATCTCACATTAGAAGTAGCAGAGGAGATAGTAAACTGTCAAGAAACGGCAGTCACAATGGTGAGCGGAAGGAACAACGGCCTCAGAGTCGCTTTTACGAATGGGCAACAGATGTGCACAGCATGTGGGAAGTCGGGACATGAAACGGAGAAATGCAGACATAGCGCAAAATGTATGTAATGTGGCAGACAAGGACACCGGACATCATACTGCAGAACAAGAGAAGCGGAAGTAGCAAAAATAGGGAAAAAATATCAAATCTCTAGGAAACAGGGACATTGGGCAGCATACTGCAGAAACAAAGGAACCAAGGAACCAACCACAGATAGAAATGTATGCCACTACTGAGGAAAACAAGGCCACTGGGTCAAGAACTGCAGAA
Organism: Galeruca laticollis; assembly: GCA_963921935.1. Classification (NCBI taxonomy): domain Eukaryota; kingdom Metazoa; phylum Arthropoda; class Insecta; order Coleoptera; family Chrysomelidae; genus Galeruca; species Galeruca laticollis. The sequence goes on from OY998176.1 coordinate 41,998,564, forward strand.
AAGAAAGGTTCAATGAAGAAAACAAACAATGGAATACGAGGCAATGGAATCAAGAAGGAAGAATCACAACACAACAAAATAACTACGGGGAATACAGCGGACAAAGAGAAAAGAATTGGAACAGAAAAGTATCACAGACACACGACAACACAATGTCGGTCAAAGGCTCCAAATAGAAGAGAACAGGAGAGGGCACTCCACAGAAAGAAGACAAACAATCAAAGAAGGTGGAAGGAAACATTTAAACTAACAAGGACCAGCGTCACTCTCCAAACAAGTGGTCAAACGGAAACTAGGGAAAAATAGTTTCACAAAAGCAAAGACGGACATTAACCGGCAACACAGAAGGAGAACAAAGAAGAAGACAAGAAAAACCATGTAGAAACAATGCATCATAACGGACCGACGATAATTAAAAGCGAAGAACCCCCGTATACAGTACTTTTAAGAATAAACGGGAAGAATGAACCTTGTATGATAGACACAGGCGGAGCATACTCGCTAATAAGTGAATCCATAATAGCAAACAAGGAATTAGACACGCGGATCACGGAACAATGAACCCTAAAAGGCATAACGGGACACACAATCCACCTTTACGGTTCGACACAAATAGCGATAGCGACAACAGAAATGGACTATAATATCTACACCGAAGTAATCGCAGCCGAGGACGGTATAATGGGAGACACAGCAGTATTAATAGGAAGAGACTTTCTAGAAGAACAGGAGGCAACAATCTCATACAGAGGAAAACCAACATTGGAAATATGGGGAAAAAATACAACTAATGAACCCAAGGCAAATCAGAGACTTGCTGAATATTTATAGACAATTACAGACAGAAACATACGAACAAGTGGCTGCAACAAGGGAACAAGAAAACCCCAAAGAGAAAGACACGTGGAAGAAATGGCTAAAAACAGTGGAATCAATGTACAGACAAAAGGAAATCACAGAACGCAGAATAAACACACCACAACAAGAAACAACCAAACCAGGAATAGACGTAAATAGTTCGGTAGGAGAAATAAAGGAAACTACAGGCAGGGATTAAACAGGTGAAACTACATACACAAACCAAAAATCCATAATCGACGAAATATGGCGCACAGACACAGAACATAAGGAGAAAAACGGAAGGAATGAAACAACCGAAGATATCAGAAATAACAGTGAAGAAACAGAATGCACAAGGACCTGCACAGATATATACACAGAGGATAGATTGACCATACCAGCGCTAACTGAGGTTCACACAATTGGGACCGTTAAAAATAACATAAAAGGAAATATAGTCGTATGCGAAACCCAAGAAAACGGACAACACACAATCAGATTGGCAAACAGCATATCAAAAAACCAAAGACAAATTCTCATAAGGATAATCAATACATCGGCGCAGGAAATCAATCTCACAAGAGGCACTAAGATAGGGAAAGCTTACGAATGCTCAGAGGAGAATCGACTAAACACTAATATACAGGGTACAATCGGAAAATTCGACATTAAAACAGACGACTGGATCCGAAATAACTTCCAATTAGACCACATAGACACAAAAAGCAAAGAAGAACTAGTCAAGCTAATACAAAAGTACCTCCATCTATTTACGGATGACGACGAAACTCTGACTAGCACCACAAAATTCAAACACCACATAACTCTGGAACCAGGCTCTCAGCCAATATGCCAGGCTCCATATAGGATACCCTACCATCAACGAGAGACACTGCAAAAAGAAATAGATAGGCTACTAGCATCCAACGTAATCAGAACATCTTCCAGCCCATGGTCAGCACCGGTAGTCTTAGTAGTAAAGCAGACCCCGGAAGGAGAAGAAAAAGTAAGAATGTGTATAGACTACAGAGCATTGAATGCGGTAACTAAGAAAGAATACTATCCACTACCTAACGTATCAGACCTGCTACAAGAATACAAAGCGGGAGGCGAAACCTTATTTTCAGTAATCGACGTAGCTGAGGCATACCACCAAGTTTGCATGAGAGAAGAAGACATCCCGTTAACAGGATTCAGCACATACCAAGGACACTACAAATACACCAAAATGCCGTTCGGATTAGTAAACGCACCATCAACGTTCCAGAGATTCATGAATGCCACCTTAAGAGGATTAACAGGAATAAAATGTATGGTATATCTAGATGATATCATCATATTCAATTACACGGGAAGCAGAGATCATTTAGAGAAACTAGAGGAGGTGTTCGAAAGACTATCAGAAGCCAATATTAAACTGAAACCGAAAAAATGTAAATTCATGCTATAGACACATTATCTCACAAGAGGGAATAGCTCCAGACCCACAAAAACTGGAGGAGGTGCACAAATATCCCCTACCAAAGAATGTAAAAGGAGTAAGAGGATTTATAGGTTTAGTGAACTGGTACAGACGCTTTATACCAAATATAACAGAAATAGCGGCACCATTAGTAAACCTAACAAAAAAGGATACACCGTTTAAATTCTCGGAAGTCGTAATAACGGCAATAAACCAATTAAAAACATCACTGGCCTCAGATAAAGTATTAATATTCCCCGACTTCTTCAAACCCTTCCTACTGTCAACAGACGCATCAATCATAGGCGTAGGAGCAATACTGAGTCAAATAAGGGATAGCAGAGAAAGACCAATAGCATATGCAAGCAGAACAATAAATAGAGCAGAAACTAACTACTCAACTACATAAAAAGAATTGCTAGGCGTTATTTTTGGAGTTAAAACCTTCAGATTCTACATTTACGGAACACAATTCACCATAATAACAGACCATAGAGCACTAAAATGGGTACTGACATTAAAATACCCAAACTCTAGGATAACACGATGGGCCTTAACACTGGCAGAATACGACTTCCAAGTAATACACAGAATTGGAAGAAGACACGGAAACGCGGATGCACTGAGCAGAATATACGACAAAACATGCAATTACGTAGAAACACATACGAAGACTACTTACAATATATGTCAGAAAACGACCTACCAGGGAAGGACAAAATAAGCAGGAAAGAAGGAGACTTAGGTTCCCTCCAAGACGAAGAATCGATAGCCCTCCAAATGGCAAAGAACAGACCCAATCAGGAACCACTAATAAAGATGATAGAACAGATATACACTCTACCGGACGTCTCACAAGAACAAATAGAATCGGTCGAAGAATGGGACAAAGTAGACACGAAATTCTACGTAGCACTAAATAGAACGTCAGTCAAAGAAAAAACATATGAAATAATGTGAAATATTGTCCAGAAGTAAAAAAAACTATGCGAAGAAAACGCGGAAAAAGGCATAACCTCCATAACCAGTCAAGAACAAATTCCAGGACTGAGCTGGGACGAAATCACAAAGATTATACAATTCACATTGTACGGGTCAACCACCAAAGTAAGCGTACTAAAACAGAGCCCAACCAAAGAAACAGGAAAAATCCAAATAATCGAGGCAGACGAAGAATGGGAACCACTCTGGGACAAAGATCTACTAAAAAAAGAACAAAAACGCGACGATTTCTGCAACAGCATATTACAACAATTAAACAGAGAAGATAGAACTAAGCAAAAATACTACATCGACAAAAAAGGGCTCCTATACAGACAAGATCAAGAAGACAACAGGGACCAACTAGTAATACCAAGAAAATATATCACCAAAGTTATAGAAGATTTTCACGAATCACCCATTTATTTTCACCAAGGACAACAAAAGACGCTATTGGCAATAAAAAGACGTTGCTTCTGGCCAACAATGAGAACGGATATAATAAACTACTCTAAACGTTGCGACGAATGCAACAGACGAAAGACTTCACCACACTTCAGAAAGGCACCACTGCAAAGCTTCACAAAGGTCACATAGCCTTGGGAAATAACTTCAATGGACATAGTAGGCCCACTACCCACGTCAAATGAAGGAAACAAGTATCTACTAATATTTCAAGATTATTTTACTAAATACTGCGGAGCAATTCCGATACCGGATCAGAAAGCAGATACAGTAGAAAGAGCTTTTGTAGAACAGATAATATGCAGGCACGGAACACCCCAGAAATTGTTAACAGATAGAGGAACAAATTTTATGTCAGAACTAATGAGGGAGACATGCAAACTACTGAACATAAAAATAATACACACAGCAAACTACGCACCAACAACCAATGGTCAAATAGAAAGACTACACAGAGTACTAAAAGATATGTTGGCACACTACATAGCCCCAAATCAACGAGATTGGGACAAATGGATACCTTATGTACTAATGGCATATCGGGGAAGCATACACACATCAACAGGATACAGCCCATATCTCCTACTACATGGGAAAGATCAAGCACTACCGTTCGATAATTTCATCAAGCCAAAAAGACTGAAATACAACTCAGACGATAACTACGTGTAAGAGCTAGAGACAAGAATCAACCAAATATACACAAGAGTACTAGAGAACACAGAAAAGGCAAACGACGACAGGATAAACAGATACAATGGAAAAACCACCCTGAGAGAGTTTAAACCAGGAGACCTAGTTTACCTACCAGACATAAGTAACACACTAGGAATATCCAATAAACTTCTAAACCGATGGACAGGACCATTCGAAATAAAAAACAAAGTAATTAATAGATTAAAAACATACTATGGCAAACTGAACGATGATCAATACGAGATTATAGAGACGACAACGAATCAGAATAAGGAAAACACACCATACAAACAGGAAGAACCACAAGAAGAGACCATCGACGACATAAACCCAGGGAAGTTAGCAGCATTACCACTATGGTCAACGGAGAAAATAACACAGCTACCCGCGGAGAAGACACTAACCCAAACAAAGCAACACAAAGACAAAGCGAGCGGAATGCCCCCAGTCTCACTAAGACCTCCTTCAAAATTCGAAGATCAGCCAGGATAAGAAATCGGATCCCAAGCGCACCCAGCTACATTAATATGACATGGGCAGAAGCCTCGCGATAATGTAGAAGCAAGACGAAACAAACCAAACGCTATCATATGTCATACAAAATCAGGCGAAAATATCCCATAAACACACAACAAATAGGTCCGCTTAATCACTCAATTTTTCCACAAATACCAAGATCACACTAAGATCAAAAAAAATTTCAAGGGTAAATAGGCCCAGAGATAAATAAATATACATAGATATACACGTACAACAAATAACAATAAGCTTCTAAGGTATAAGATAGGAAAATCAGATTAGAGACACAAATTCAGTCATATTTCATAGTTCATACAATAAGTATATTCTTTTATTGTCAACTTAAAAAAATAAACAGGGAAAAAAATTCCATTAATTACGCACAAGACACCGACACTACAAAATGTAAGGCCAGGGCAGTAAACAATTTAAAAACAAACAATGCAATGCTTGCAAAATAAATCCAAGGTATTTTTAGATTCAATTTCATTGAATACAAGGTGAACAAATGAGTTACATTCTATTCACCAACTAGAAATTTAAAAACAGGCAAGGAACTCAATTGACAGTCCTAAGTGATTGTACAGGTCAGTCAATTGAGAAAAATAAACTAAGGATAACAACGCAAATGTAGCGTTAACATGGGGAAAATAAAACAATATTTAAAAAAAAGGGAAATAACTGTAATAAATAATCATTATGTTTTCAAGATTTGTAAATGATGAATGTTAACGAATGTAATTATTGAAAATTGTAGAGAACTGTAAGTGCACGACCATGGAACGACACAGCGCCCTCCTGACCTGGGTAACGCTCGTTATGTGCGGGCTTCAGACAGCAATTACGTTAATTGCCTACGATTGTTCGAACCCCAATACAAACATTACCGTGATTTCGCTGAGAGACGTCCAAGAGTGCTCGGAACCTGAGACGACGTACGCGAGTGAAAGCACGAACATTCAAGTGATTCAACGCAACGAAATCAAACTACAAAAAGTATGGTCATGCCTAGTAGAAGTAACCAGACTCATGTTTTACTGCGGGATACACAGCCACAAATCCGTAGTCAACGACGGGCTGTCCACCTACATACATAAATTGGGAACAGAAGAATGCAGAGAAATGCATAGATACAAAACAATACAACTGTACGAACAAACAATCGACAATATAATCATGAATGGTACAACAACAGCATCAATCAAAATAGGCGGGACTTTAGACAACACCGGAACATGCAAGGGGATTTCCTACCAAGAAAATGGGAGAAGTTGGAACGACGTGGTAATAATAGCCACAGTCAAAATAACAACAAGAGATTATCTAGCTAGGGTGACTCTTGACACAAACGAAATCTATCTAAAAGAAGGCATAACATGCAAATTTACAAATGGGTATTGTTTCGACTCAACCACGGGCGAAGAAACCTGGACCAGCTACGAGCCAACCACATGTGAAGACCAGCTATACAATGGCATGGGAAATATAATCACAAATAAGCAAACACAAGAAAAACTGATAGTCATAGAAGACACTATAGAAGAGAAACCTACTATGCGGTATCTAAGTTTGGCAAACAGAGCACCCAAGAATTGTCATTGCCCTTGAAGACAACCAAAACCTTCAACCGACAATGCCAATTCTACCCCAAAACGTCGATCTCATGAACTACGTAAATAGCAAACTATTGTATATAGAGCAAGCATACAAACGTGACGTAAGCATGCTATATACAGACACAATACATACAAGATGCATACTAAAGAGAGACGTACTAAAGAATAGACTAATAATGGCTCATACACTACCAAACGCAGTTAGTCAATTAATGGAGAACGAAACCTGAGCATATAGGCAGAGTTCTAGGCGAAGTACTATACATAATGAGGTGTACACCAGCTACAGTTAATCTAAGAAGAACCGAAAAATGCTACAACAAGTTACCGATTGAAGTTAACAACGAAACGAAATTCATGGCTCCATTAACCAGTATAATCCAAAATCACGCAGACGAAATAGACTGTAACAATATGATACCACCACTATACTACATAGAAGATCAATGGTTAGGTCTAAACCCTCACCCCACAATAGCCAACGAACCAAAGATACTCAAACCAGACGAAGAAATGGACCTCCACTTTGGTCCCATCCAGCCATTGGGAGCAAAAGGTCTGTACACACCAGAAGAAATTGATGCAGCGCAAAGCACCCTCACATTCGGAACAGAAAGAAAAGCGGTCGAAAACATAATCTACCGCAGAGCAGCCGGACTAAACGCCAACAGGCAAGGCTACACAGTGTCAGATATTTTCGATGCAAAAGAAATCAAAAACCTAGCCGAATCCACCCTAAAACACACTTGGGAATGGTTCACGGAGATAGGTTCAATAATAAGTGGTATAATTGGTATATACTGCACATATCAACGACTAAAATACACGGTAGACACGATATTAAATGCAATCCTTATCCAACAAACAGTAGGATGTGGCATCGCCATCGTATGCAGCATATGGGATTCCCTTACGGCATGGGTAATACACTACCACAGCAGAACCCAGGAACAAGACGAAGAAGCGATAGAAATGGGACACCAAGAGACGAACCACCCCAGATCGCAACATTGGACAGAGAGAAATCCCCCCATGGACGATCTACTAAGCAGCAGTGTCGCGAGTGTCAGTAAACGCGACCTAGGTCAGGGTCAGAACAGTTAAACATTCAAGCCATAGCCACATTGAAACGTGAGTGAGGTCAAGTGCGCGGAACGTAAAAACAAATCGTGGCCTAAGGTGTCGCAACACCGGAGCACACAATATAAATTATAAACAATGTAAAGTTAAGGTTAATATACTCGCAAGTAAACAATGTTAATATGTTAGTTAAGAAATAAAAAAGATGTTGGACCTGAAACGTCGCAACACTTTCACAAGAAGGGAAGTCATAAACACGAGATATGACGTAAGAAATTTTAAGAACGCCCTATATAGACAAATTTTTCTTAATTAGAAATAATTAATAAATGTTGACCTCCAGGAAAGAAATTGATACAAACAACTTTGTTATTACAAGGTTGATAAACATCACAGCTGATGATATTGACATGCTTTGCTTATCAATAAATCTAATCAATACGTTACAAATTGAAATAATGAAATATAAAATTGACCTTCTTACAAGGGCATAGACGAGGTAATTTTAGAATAAATAACAAGAATTTTTGAATCTAGGGAGAGAGACAGTAACTCTCCCGAAGTGGCCAGTCTAAGTACGGACGGCCCCTTTTACCATCAACAGTAATATTGTGTAGTTGTGACTAGTGATATTCCAAAACTTAGAAATAAAGAGAAACACGTGGCACATTCCAAATATAATAAATATATTACCACTCCCTATATAAATATAAAATCCATTTCAATACCAGTCAACACAAAAACAACACATTAAAACCTCGTTACGGCTGCTTTCATCGTATAGAACAAATACTCGTATATTCAAATACATATTTAAATCAATGAATGTCATATTTCTAAAATGTTCGTTTTGTTTGGGTGTGAGTTATATTCTGTTATGTGATACGTCCTAAAACATCTCTAATGAAATGAACGTTCTGTCTAAGGTGAGATTTATTTGTTTTGCTTTTAAGATTCTTTCTGTAACTTGTACCATTTCTTTTAGTTTTAACAAAAATTCTATTTTTGATGAAGGTCATGAAAAGACCGAAACGTTGAATAAAAATGTTTTAACTACTAGTTAAATATCTTAAAAAATGGTCCTCAATCCCAAGAATTCAAAAAAAACAATATATAATTAAATAAAAAAGACCAAGAACCACAAAAAAGCGAAACTATCTATATATATATATATATATATATATATATATATATATATATATAAACTATATATATATAAACTATATATATATATATATATATATATATATATAATATTTTTCTAAAATTTTGGTCTAAAAAAAACATTTTATAAAATATGAATGTTTAGAAATTATAAAAGTTTTAAACAGTTGATAACAATGAAAGATTACTTGTTAGGCTTTGTATATATGATTAAAGAGAAAAATGTTGAAAAATATCACATTTTTAATTTTTTTATTATTCCACGGGACTGAGCTGCAATGTTTGAATAAATTGTTCTTTGCAAATATCTCGGTATCTGTTGCATATAAGTGAAAAGTGACCAAAAATAATTTTTTAAGAAATTTTCATCTCAACATTTTTTGCCTAGGACTTTTTTTCATATCTTCTTAGATTTTTGAAATATTGCTACGGGTTAATCTTGCAACTCACCCCGCAACACTGTTATTATAGTTTCTGTTAATAAATTTGATAATATTTCGTGTTCATAGGTACCTCTTTGTTGAAATTATCAATCACATCGGTCATGTATATTTAAGAAACCCAAATGTTCCCCTTAAATTATTTGTTCACTACCTACATTCTCCGCTGACGAATAGTATTCAATTGAGTTGTACTTGTTAAACATCAGTTTGACTTGTTAAACATCAGTTTGACTTGTTAAACATAATATCAAGAAGCCAGGTTGCTGCCAGGCCAGATTGTACGTACGATTTGTCAAAATCGAGTTTGGGTAGAATACGTAAGGAAATCATTAAATTTTGGCTAATTTTGTTGGGGAATCAGGTAAGTTGAAATAAATGATTCAAATCTCTGCCTCGAGCTTGGATTTTAGTTATCCCAATTGTGATATTCTCTTTTAGGTGTCGAAGGAGAATTGTGGAAGGAGTAAAGTCGCATGTGGATTTGTAGAGTGAAAAAAAACGGAGTTTAGAGAGAATAGAATAAGAACCCTCTAACGGAGGTAATGTAAACGTGATGGATGTGATTGGTAAGTCATTTTAATTTTTTTTAAACATTGTAGGGTCTCACTCAGGGGACACCATCCCTGTTAAGCCAAGAGAATAAGTATAGTCTCTCCGCCCACGTTAGTAGAATTATTTTGAGACATTTATTTCGATGCTGGTGATTGTATTAGATCCCTTTGGACCGTACTGTAGTAAAATAGTTAAGAATTGGTTTAGGTATTCTCTTTGCTTTTGTAAGCGGCTCCGTGACGTCACAGTGGCGCAGTTGTTTGTATATAGTCTTTTTTTGTGTAACTAGTATTATAGAATTTTCATTACAAGGGTGTTTTTTGTTCTCCCCTCTTGTAATATCTAACATCTTATATACTGTTTGCTCCATCCTGACCATCGTGGCGGTCTACTAGTTAGGACTGACTCATCAAAATTTAACTGGTGGTGCCCATTTATACTAACAAAATAAAATTGGAATATTCGCATAACCACCCCCGACCGAACTGAGATTGGGCATGAGGCGAGCAGATCATAATAAATAAAGCGCGTAACAATATGTTGTGTTACTCTTCAATTATTTTCTACTCCCAAATGAAATTTATCATTTTTTAACCAGAATATTCTTTAAATTCATGGGAAAATGAACTCACATTCAAAAATTTGTTTGTTTTTTGAGTGGTAATAGTAATCCTCATTATATTGGACTATTCACGTAATGCTAGTTTGAAACATATGGCAATGGCAAAATTGGTAAACTATTCACGAATATATCAATATTTTATATGAATAAACACATTAAAGTGTTTCGTCAAAATAATACTATTTTATATTCACATGAAACTTTTTCATCTTATATGGATTATTTATGATATTTTCAAATTATATTGCAGTCAAACTTTTTCTTTAGCTTGAGGAAACTAGACGGAGCATCTCAACTTTGCCGTATGGTCCAAACTACTAAATAGTTTTTTATAGTAACATCGATTCCGTTTCTTGTTGACGTGGAATTGAATCTCCGCTATTTTTTATGTTCGAAAGTTAGAAACAAATCGAAAGTTGTTGGCAAAAGTTAGTTGTGAAAAACGACTTGGAGAATCTTTTGAGAGAGACAAAAGAGAAGAAGAATAACATTTTAAGCAATTACAAACGACGTAAATATCTAGGAATACAAAAAAAGTTTTGTAGTGAAGTTGTGAGGTTCGGATTTGAAATTTCGAGTGACTAAATTTGAGTTTACATGGTAAAAATTTGAAATAATAACTAGTGTATAACTCTTCCTATCTCATATGTATTATAAAATTTGACGTAACAAACTAATAGTTCCGAAAAAACTGAATATGAACGAAGATATAAGGGATGGGGTGTCAATATGAAAACAATTATGCTTATGCAAGAGAACACCTTTGCGCAACCTCACCCGGCGTTTTTCTTTTATCGCCTCGGGTAATTTTGGAACTAAAATGGCATAATAAGCACCTGTAATTGAGGCTCTCTTCTACAGGTAATCTACTAGGAAGGTTGCAAGTTGATTTTTTTCGGCAGTGGTGAACCTCAATGTTTCCACTCCTTACTGTATTAAACGCGAATACCAAATAAAAAAATTTAAATTAGTAACTTTCAGAACACACGGTAAAACATACTTTTGTTTAGAAAAATGATACAGAATCATAACAGCTTTGAAACAAATAAAACATTTTACTAGGTCAAAATTAAATAATTGTTTTGTATACAACTAGTTAATAACGAAAAATCGAGGCCGCTTCAAAACAAAAAATGGATTTTTGCAATTCAACAAAAAAACCCAAACCTAATTCGGGGGGATAGTAAGAACCAGGTACAGAGCAGTCAGAGCGACAGACAGTGTCGGGCGAAAAACGCGAAGTGGAAAATCCTTTACCTGTCACGGTAACGGGTATCAGTTTTCTTGGTGTTAGCGGCTTCAGAGGAAGAAGTTTTTCTCCGTTGTGTCAGGGTGTAAAAGGGATACTTGGATATCCTTGACGGTGAACACTGTCCCCCGTCGGTGACAAAAAAACGGGAAAACTCGCCCTCTACTCGAATTTCAACATAGCTCGATACCGGTTACTAGCGTTACCCGCGGTTTCGAGAAAGATAGTGAACGCAGGCAGTAATCGAAGACCGGAGAAAGGGAGTTTCCAACGCGGTAAGTTTTTAAACAAGTTGATATTTAAATTTTTTTTTCTCTTGAGGAGAAATTCATTCGTTTTTATTATTGTACGCTGGTTCTAAAATTGGTATTTATAACATAACTATATACATAGGTAGAAGCTATAACAGTATATTTATTTTATTATTTATTCTTTCACGGGGTTTGACAAGTCGGCAGGTTTCAATTAAGTACTGCAGGTCCAGGCTCACAATTTGGGCACCGCTAGTCTTATAAGATATGAGTTTATCGTGTGTGATGACAGAGTAAGGTCCTCTCCAAAATTGTAGGAACATTTCGCTTTCCTTAGGGTGCATATAACCGACAGGAGTTAGGCACTATTTATTTGACTATTGTTTTACGTCACATAATTCGCTGCCACCTCGTAGATGGAAAATAAACAAAGGTTAAACCAAGATCTATTTGTACCTAGTAACACGGGCCCGGAGCGTATGATTTTGTCTCCTTGAAGTCCCATTTCCAGTGAAATTTCGCTACGATAAATAAAGGCTAATTATTTCAGACGTGGTTGGGTAATTTTATTCATATTAAATAAAATCAATAAACATTACAGGTTATTGAAAGACCTGAATTTTGTTGGGGAATCAGGTGTCGAAGGAGAATTGTGGAAGAAGTGAAGTCGCATGCGGATTTCTAGAGTGGAAAAATATGAGTTTAGAGAGAATAGAATAAGTACCCTCTAACAGAGGTAATGTAAACGTAATGGATGTGATTGGTAAGTCATTTTAATTATTTATAAACGTTGTAGGGTCTCAGTCAGGGGACACTATTCCTGTTAAGCCAAGAGAATAAGTATCTCCGCCTACGTTAGTAGAATTATTTTGAGACCTTTGTTTCGAAAACTGGTGATTATATTAAAGGCAAACTGACCCCTTTGGATCGTAACGTAGTAAAACAGTTAAGAATAGGTTTAGGCATTTCTTTGCTTTTGTAAGCGGCTCCGTGACGTAGCAGTAGCGCATTTCTATTCTGTATATTTCCTTCCATTTTGGCGAAGACGTTGCTTGTATATAGTCTGTTTTGTGTAACTAGTATCATAGAATTTTCATCACAAGGGTGTTTCTTGTTCTCCCCTCTTGTAATACCTACCTTCTTATATATTTTCTGCTCCATCCTGACCATCATGGTGGTCTACTAGTTAGGGCTGACTCAATAAAATTTAACTGGTGGCGCCCATTTTTAACATCTCAAAAAAAACATAGGAATTTTCGTATACCCACCCTCGACCGAACTGAACTTGGGCATGAGGTTGCGCTTCTGGAGCTAGCGAGCAGACGATAATAAATAAAGCGCGTAACAATATGTCATATGTTTAGTAGATTAAGGATGCCAGAACAAATTGGACAATAATATCTTGTTTTTTTGTGCACTGAGGTTTTCGTTCAATGATGTTTTTGTGCACTGATGTTTTTGTATACTGACGGCATCTCTTCATAGCGTTTTTTCCTTTTTCAGTAGAGGATTTGGCTCTATAAAATGAAATTTGTCGTCAGGTTTTCCTTCATTTTCCACTTAAAAAGGTTCTGAGTGATTGTAAAGGTTCATAATAACCTCTTCTCGAAAGCTTAAAAGTCACATATTTTGTTTCGATGCAGATTATATATGTAACAGGCGTTCCACATACACAAATCTATCAGATGAAAAAATATTTTGCGACACCATCTGACAGCTGATCTGATCCATCAATCCCTGACATATGTTAATTATAATCGACAACACACGCAGGTTTTATTATTTTATTGTTACCTCTCTTGCCCTGAATCACGACCATAGAATGTTTGTGAGCAGTACTTATTATTCCTACATACCTTTTTTCCCTACAGGTAGTTATTAAAACTGGCCCTTTTGTTTATTTTTTTTTCTTATGCAAAAATTCTGCAAGGGAAACGCTGTATAAAAACTATCAAGATAAATTGTATGGCCTTTTCTCAGAAAATCTTTAATTAACTCCTAACATTTTAAGAATGTTTGGCATCTTCTGAAACGAATGTACCCTTTCCCGTGTAAACAGTAATAGTAATCATAAACTCATCAACTGTTACAATTTAATGCCACATTCATGGTTTTTATTGGATATGTATTGCTGAAAAGCCAACCTTTCCTTCCTACCAATCATTGCTTCATCGAATGATATGTTTATTCCAAGACTAAAAACTTTTTAATATTATGCAACACTTTTTCCAAAATCGTACAGATCTTGAACAACTTGTCATTTTGGTCTATCCTAGTATGATCAACAAACCTTAGGTTTTTTAGATTTGTTTGAAACCGATTTCTAGGCATCGTTTTTCCAAATATAGGATGAAAGTACCAATAATTACGACTCCACTGCTTGGCTAATACAGGAAATTTAGACGTACCTACCAGATAAACAACACTATCCGATGAATTTTCACAACTCGTCGATTGAAATATCTGGCCAATTTTTGTCTTTATTCGACATTGTATTTTTGAAGGCAATACTGTACTGTACTGTTTTTAATTGCTTGAAGGTTTTTAATACTGTATGTGCCCTTTTATTGGTTTCATTCGTAATTTTTTCGAAAACTCGTTGTCAAAGAAAAGCATAAAGTAATCGTCGGACATGAATTAGGCGGTAGGCTGTTCACATTGATTCCTTTTACGCTGGTGAAAGGCATATCCGTTGGTTCTTTTCCAGTGTCAGTCCATTGTTAGTTATTTGGGTCTGTTGCTGTTCCAGCAGTCTGGTCGCCATCATCAGGTGAATCCGTAAGTGAAAACTTGTCAACTTGGCTGGTAACGTCGGTATCTTCTACATCTTCTGCAGAATCGGTACTGGAAAAATCGAAGTCAGTTTCTTCCGAATTATAAAGATAATATTCGAATTCAGCCTAGGTCATCGGTTTTTGGATATTAATGTTTCTTTTCCGTTTATGGAGAGAACTGCAACTACAAAAAAATAGCATTGAACTTTGATTAATCAGTAACCTTAGCAACACCGCACTTTGAAACACGACAATTTTGCTTAGAAACAGGTAGCAACTAACAAAAACAAGATCATACAGTTAAAAATACATAAAAAATGATTACTATGAGATTATAGGTAAAACTAATCTTGGAGTTGCAACGCTACCATTTGCAAACATCTCGGAAACAATAATTATAATAAATTCCCACTACCAACTTCGTAAATTAATACCAAAGCGCCCCGTGAACACGTCCTCTTATGTCCTACTGCAATCCGAGAGATCCCGTTTGTTTGTTGTACCACATGTTGCCATCATATTGTGCTCAATATTACGAGAAAAAGCACGACATTTTTATTCAATTCTTCAACTGTAGTCCACACAACAATTACGCGATTCATAGTGGTAGCCCGGAACAAATAGAATTATAGAGAATCACCGTTTAACGCCCGTGAAATTAACTGGACGCGGACTACAAGTAAGGAACCGGTATGTCCAGCGTACTGGACGCTGGCACTCAACGTGTTAAAGGGTGATTATTTCTTTAATCATATCTTTATAAAAGTAGTGATAATAATAATTCAAATAAAAAATTTTTGGAATAATTAATAATTTAAAATAGTTTTTGGAACCCTACCCTGAGAAAAGTCTCTATAAATTGATTTAAACGAATTTTTTTACTAATCGTAAAAGAATATAACTTCGAAACAATAATAGATTGAAAAGAAAGTAAGTCATAATACTGATACATATTTGGCAAATATTGAGCATTGTTGACATTTTTCTTGCGCATCTTCCATATTCCCCATAGAAAAAAATTATTTCAGTTCTTTGTGAAAAATTAATAAACGCACTTATCAAGAAACCATATATGAAAGCAGAAACCCAACACCATCCTGACACCCCGTATACAAAAGTGATTCTTGAAGTAATCGATTCAATATATAGAAAACAAATTTAGGAAAGTTTGGAAAGCAAAAATATTAACAGTCGAAGCGTTAGAAAGTCAGTAAGATACTGGGATCATATGCATCTGTTCATGAGACTCCGAGCGAGAACGTCGACCTTGAAGAAGAAGCAAAACTGGAAATTCGGTCCCTGTTACAAACCGGATCACTCCAGTAGCTACTTACCGGCGCTTTTACCAACTTTTCGAGAATTTTATTTCGACAGTCCTTATAGGACTTACTATTTATGAAAATCTGCTCTTTATAGAGCAACATTTATGAAATTTGCTATTTGTTCTACAACAACGTTGTAAAGAAGTCGCAAATAAGAAAACCACCGCTATCCAGACGAAGGAGGAAGGATTTTCCAGGTAAATATAAAAACTAACCGGCAGATAATAGGGTCAGGAAACCTTTAACCGGGGAGGAAACTCCCTCCGGCAGTGAGTCCGCTGCCGGCTTTTATCTGCTTCCCCTGCACTAACAACCCCCCACAAAACGAAACAATTTTCAGTTTCGTCCCCTTCCGCCCCAAAATCAACAGCAATGGCTTCCGCGCAACGATCCCCTTACAATACCCGCAGCCAAAACGGCCAAAAAATTCAGTCCCTCACATCTCCCGATGAATTCCCACCCATGGGCCACCGCCTAAATAATTCCAACTGTTCAACCCCACTCGAAGACTTATTACAGACCCTATATGCCAAAGTTGACGAGATGGAAAAGACGATCAAAGTTCTCTTCTCAGAAAACCAGCAACTCAAAAAAGCCAACACACTAAACAACCCACCACTCCTCTCCCACACCTCCCCCATCCCCTTACCAATTCACTCTCCAAAATCCCACACCTCTGGTCGTCCCTCCCACACTTCCTTAATTGAAGCCCCCAATACTATCCTTAAATACCCTGAGGACAACTTCACTCTCCTAGGAGCCATACCCAAGAGACCCCTATTATCCCGAATCCCACCCCCTCAACAAACCCGACCAACCCAACTACCAACAATTCCAACCACACAACCTCAACAACAAACAACGAAACAGCCCTGAACCACTCAACAAACCCTACCTCCTCCACAAACCTTACCTCCCCGACAAACCCTACCGCCCCAACCGACACCCTCACTTCAAACCCTCAATATCCGAAACCTTCCCTCTAAATACACCTCCCAAAGAGAGCTATATAATCTCCTCAATACCAACGAGCTCCTGAGGGGGAAAATCACCCACCTAAAAGACAATTTGAACCGCACAGCTCTCTTTGAAATTCCATCTAACATTCGGCACGAAGCTCTCGCCCACAAGCTTCGAAACGCCATCGGTGACCCCCAGGTCACCATCATCCGACTCAATCCAATCCCCCGAGCCCGCTCGCAATCAAGAGCCCGAACACCCACCTTATCCTTCGTCTGCAGGAATGTAGACACGTCCCTATCCGACAAAGATTTCGAGGACATCCTCCGCGATGAAGTTAATTTGAACTTCACAAAATCCTGGCGCATTGTCGCCCGCCGCACAAACAAGGCCACCTACATGTTTAGAATCATTACGGATTCTGAAATAGCCTACCACCAAGCTCTCTCTCGCGGCATCCAATTTCACGGGCTCATACATCAGTGTGAGGCCTCAAACTCCTCCAATCCACTCCCTGCAGTATCCAGATACTGAAATAGGTGCTCAACTACATGCCACCTTGCTGAAACATGCAAGGCCAAACCAGTTTGCCCCTCAAGTGAGGCATCGGACCATAAATCAAACAATTGCCCTAAGGCAAACGCCCCCTCCTGTAAAAAATGCGGCGGCCCCCATCCGGCCTTCCATACTCTTTGTCCAAAGCGGATGGAAACTCCACAGAACCATCAGATCGCTCCCATCACACTAGAGAAACCCCAGACCCCTTACGACCTCTCAACAGACACCAAAATCTTGATCGAGATTTTGGCAACAACGATAATGAACGCTAACACACGTCATCCCCTCTTTTTACGGGTACAACTGTACCGTAACCAGCAGCGTGGGCAACCGTGTCCCCTTCGCCTTCACCCAGAAACGCCACAATTAAGTCATGGACTTCGTAATCGGGACCGTGAATTGCCAAGGTATAGCCAGGAAGCGACATCTTCTTAAACACCTCCTACACTCCCAAAATATACAAATACTATCTGTCACAGACACTCTCTTAAAAAATTACCCTCGCTTTTCTGGCTACACCACATTCCACTTAGACAGGAACTTCTACTGTCACGGCAACGGACTCCTCGCCCGCAACGGACTACTCGCTTCCACACACCCTCTCCCACCCTTTCTGTTTCAACAGAACCTGGATTGCATAGCCATCGACATAACGTGAAATAATACCGCGACCACCTTCTTTTCTTACTATAAACACCCCAACCAAGTATTATCAATCGACCTCCTCGAATATGCATCCTCTCTACCACGAGCCATAGTAATGGGTGACTTAAACTCACGAAACATTCTCTTTGGTGATATACACACCAACCCAAGCGGCAGATCACTCGCCGACCAATTAGTCTCCCTCCCCATTTCTCGGATTAAAAACAATAATCCAACCCTAGTAAGTCACCTCGGCTCCTCCATTGTCGACCACATAATCTGCACCGACAGATTAATCACCCGCATAGACGACAAATGCTTTATAGGCGATCCAATCACATCTGACTACCTTCCACTTCTGGTCAACACCTCTTTACACGAACCGATACCACTACCTCCAACAAGTTTCACATACCGCAACTTCAAAAAAGCCGACTGGGGCTCTTTCGCAAACCACGTCTCCTCTAACTTACCACAACCCATCATTCATCAGGCGACTGATGACATAGATAATCATGCAGAGAAGCTCCAGTCCCTCCTAATCGATGCACAAGACATCGCCGTCCCTCTCACCACCATAAACACCAACTTCTATGCACTTCCACAATGAATTCTTCTAAAAATCTGTCAGAAAAGACAGTTATACAGGTTATACGTCCGCACTCGAGATCCCGTAGTCAAAACACAATGGAACCGTCTAAACGCCCAGGTCCGGTACGAAATCAATGCTGAAAAGCAGAGGAAATGGAAGGCCGACACAGCCGGACTGGTCTTTAGACAACGGCGAGTGTTTTGGCAAAAATTCAACCGCCTCGTCGGCCTCAAGAGGAAGGAGGAATCACATCTCGAAGTGCAAGGACAGAAGATCTACACCCATGAAGATAAAGCCACTGCCTTTAAAAACAACCTGTAAACTGTATTTACACCACCTGAAAATCCAATATTTCGCAGGGACTTTGCCATCGAAACAGACCTCCTCACCCGTAATATAACTCGAAGCCCACACGTCCACATTCCACTGAATGAGAACTCTCCTCTTCTCACACCCTTTACAATCGAACGAGTTCAGCAGGCGTGCCGAGCGGGGAGAAACAGTGCCCCCGGGCACGACGGAATCTCTAGACAGGTACTCAAAAACCTGCCAGAAGAGATTCTCCCCCCGCTTTGCTCACTGTTGAACGCCTGCTTGGCATACTCTTACTTTCCTCGTTGTTGGAAATCTGCCAACATAGTTCTCATCCCCAAACCTGGCAAAGACCCCACAAAGCCTGAATCTTACCGCCCAATTTCATTGATCAGCGTCCTAGGTAAAATCTTTGAACGTTTGTTAAAAGAGAGAATCTGGGACTTCAGTTCCGAAAACAATATCATTCCGGCATTTCAATTCGGATTCAGGCCAGGCCACTCCTGTCAGAACGCCACCACCAACTTTCAAACCATCGTCACCAGAGCTTTAAACCAACGACGCTGCTCAGCCGCCATTTTTATAGATGTTCAAAAAGCTTTTGACCATGTCTTCCACGCCGGACTAGTGAGAAAGCTACTGAGCATCCGATTGCCAAACTAAATCATAAAATTATTATATTCCCACCTCACAGACCGATCGATCAGCGTCAAAGTTGGTTACAGCCTATCCGATTCATTCACACCCCAAACTGGCGTTCCGCAAGGCTCGATACTCGCTCCACTATTATACTTAATTTATACGTATGACACACCAATTCCACGACATTCCCAAGACAATATCCAACTATATGCGGACGACACCGCTCTAATCATTTCCGCCCCTGACATTCGCTCTCTCAATATTCGATCCCAAAATCTACTGACCCAATTTTCAAATTGTTGCAGGAAATGGCGGGTGACTCTCAACCCTCAGAAAACCCAAGCCATCGTTTTCAAACACCCCGATACCATGAGCGAACGACTTGTACCCAGAAACTTCCGCCTCGTGCTCTGGGGAGATCAACTCGAAATCCGCAGGGAAGTCGTTTATTTGGGAGTGAGATTCACTCACACTCTCAACTTGATGGCCGACCTCATGGACACTTTGAATAAAGTCCGACGGCGAGTTAATCTTCTTAAGGCGCTCGGTGGATACTTCGGACGCACTCATCCAACCATCCTACTCCATACGTATAAGACATATATCCGCCCCATCATCGATTATAGAGCAAACGTCTATTGCTCCCTTCCCGACCGCCTTGTAAAAAGGCTCCAAACTTGTGAGCAATCTATTCTGAGATACTACCAATATAAGGCACGCTACTCACCCAGTAACACCGTCTATATCAATATCGACGTTGCGTCTAAACACCCCTCAAGCCCGATACGTTTATCGCACTATCGAATCGGGCAGCGAAATCTCGAAAAACGCCCTCCTCACACCGTGGATTGCTAACAGACGGCCTCTTGGCAGATTACTCAAGAGGAAGCTCCCATTCCCAGCAGTACGGCTACTTGCCATGGCCTACGACGATCTCCCAGACATATACATCGACTACCTAGACCGATCCCCAATTTCAATCCGATAACCAAACATTGCTACCATCATACATACAATTTTCGATATCTCTCTTCATATTCCTCTTCAACCACACAACCCATTATCTCTAAACATGCTCACACCTCACATCAATTAGTCAACACTTCTGACAAACTCTTTAACCACCCCCACCCACCCGTCGGGTTACAGGTTTTCTGCGGTTTCCCTGTAACACTGTGAATCTATTCAACAGGATGAATTTTTTCACTAGCCAAATGGACCGACGGGCCAATCACCCAATCACTCAATCGACGAAGGGAACAATGCAGCCGCAGCTGAACCCCCCCCCAACGATATTTTTATTGTTATTTTTTCAAAATGCGAAATGCAACGAGAATGCTTTTCCTCCGGAACATTTTTTTAGCGACAAGCCCACTCCGAAACCTCGATTCCACTCCCTGACCTTTTTAAGTCACCAACTCAATCTCCCAAACATACGAACCAATTTACCAGACTCAGTACAAACGCGCACAAACCCCCCCATCACACCCCCAACCCAGCCCTGCAGAGGAAATTAATCCTATATCAGGGCACACATCTAAAACAAATACCTCAACTACAACAATTACCATCCAACACAAACTTCTTTCGAACTTCTCTCTCTTTCTGGGATCATATGAAAATATTCTTTTTGTGTTTTAGTTGTAATTAGGCCCAAAGTTTGATCGCCATTTAGGTCTTAAATTTGACTTTCTTCCCTAAAATTTGAACCGAATTCATGTAAAATATGCAAAGATTGAGATTTTTTAAAGATTTACCTCGCTATGGCTAAACCTAACATCGCTGAAAAACAAAAAAAATTGTGACAGAAAATTGTTGTTTGAAAACAGTGTATTAACTTAATAGTGCCCCAATTTCTTAATATTAAATACTAACCTACAGTTGTAAGAAGTGCTACGGAGTACAAGAGTGCTTCACCGAAATTCCAATGTGGCGCCTCTGAATTTAAAGGATCAGACAATCTTTTCGACTCCACCACAGCTCGTTCGAATCGTCTCAACTGCTCAGTTACTAATTTGGTCCAATTTTTTTCGTACAATACGTTTAGGCGTTCTGTAACAAAGAAAAATAATATTCAATGAAATTTACTGTTTCGACCTTTGCTGTGTGGAATCTACACATATAACTTTGTTGAATGAAACTAAATGTTTCTAAATTGTTCAACAATATAATGAAAAATGATAAAAATTCTGAAACATTGACAATTGCTTCGATATTACAAAATATCATTGTTAGAATGACAAAAGTGACATTTTATGTGATGCCCACCTGATATTTAATAATTATTTTTGGCTAGACCAAGAAGTGATCTACCTTGTAATTTAATTAATATATATGAATAGAAAGCTGAGATATTATTAGCCCTATGTGCAATGATGAAGGAAACCAGGAAAGCAATATCTGCTCATCATTACAATTATTATTACTTAAGAAGACTGAATAAGAGTGGAGAACTACCTAGATTCATCTGTTCATTGACGACTTTATATCGTGGGTCTCTTAAGTGTCTTCTGATTCCTAATTTTCCAAGGAAATCTAGTTCTTGTTTCTCATCACAAATATGTAGGTACTTCTAGTTCTGTTTTAGGCGTTAATGAATGTTTGGTGTCAAGTAAATGTTTTGCGAAATGGGATTTCTCTGGTTGTTCCAATCTCTATGTTCGTAAGTTTTCACTTTGTGGACATGACCCAAATAGAGAGTATTACATTCTGGAGATTTAAGTTTATATAGAAATGTAAACGTTACACGAAGAAGATGCGTCAGCAATGAAACATAAATATTGAGTGAACATTTAACTCTTCTTCTTTTCACTGTACATTTTTAGTTGTGTCACATCATTGTATAAAAATCATTAATAAATTCATAGTGAACGTATTGAGTCTTGTGTAATAAATAAAGTTTATTTTTTAAAAGTAACATTTTCGAGTGAATAACATTCCTATATATACCAGACATTGTCAATGGAATATTCTTGTTTTTACATTGAACAATTTGGAATTAT
The DNA here is from genome assembly GCA_963921935.1 of Galeruca laticollis. Lineage (NCBI taxonomy): Eukaryota > Metazoa > Arthropoda > Insecta > Coleoptera > Chrysomelidae > Galeruca > Galeruca laticollis. The sequence continues at coordinate 42,021,311 of OY998176.1, forward strand.
AATACTTTCTGTTTTATTAGAAATTGTTGTATTTGTTGCTAAATATACTATCTTGGATATGTTATAAGCATATCGGATGGTTTCGTAATTTTCTATTACTTTAGCTTGTTTCGGAAATATTAGTTGAAGTGTCTGTTTTTCTCTTCTTTATTAAGTTATTTATTCATTATATGTAATGGATAACCGTTGGATGTTGTTATTTGTTGAATTGTATTAATTCCTTATGAAAATTATATTTGTCGATAAAAAGTGAGAATGCTCATTGTATTATTGAATCATATGCTGCTGATATATGCGACATGAAATTATTGGAATTGTATGGTATAGTCACATCAAATTTTGTTGATTTTTTTTTAATTGAAACATGTCGAACTCACCAAAAGGTTGTTAGCGACAATACAATAATTTATCACCATTAGATCTTATACAATATGTTTATGAATTTTAAATAGTCTATGATTCGCCTATGATATTGACAGTCTTTTCCGAGGAAAAGTTCCAAACTGTTTGGAAAACTATTTGTTGCTCGTTCGACTGTGTATTTTGGACATGCAAAAAGGACATGTTTTATGCTATCTACGACATTACACGTTGTACACATCGGGGGTTCACTATTTGAGAATAAATAGGAATGGGTATATCTTGAGTGACCTATTGGAAGCCGCGTTAATATAACTTGTATTTTCCTATTTTTAATAGTAGGTTGCCATGGAGATATATTACTCTTTACTTCCCTTAGCTTTTATTAGGAATTTGACCACTCTCGTTCCCATCCAAAATACACTTTCATTTTAAAGAATGTTTCTAAATCACTAGCAACGCTTCGACACTCACTTTCCAAATTGATGTTAAAGATCGCATCACGCGCACTGAAACAAAAACCTCTTACTCTCAGGGTAAAGATTATTTAAATAATTGAAAGTATTAAAAGAGAGTAGGTTCTTTCCAAACTGACAAAGAGATTGGAGATAACGGAGCCAGTTCTCAGGGCTCTGTTATCTGAAAGAAGTTTAATTAAAGAAAAAAAATGTGAAAAAGAAAGAGAAAGAGAGAGAGAGAAAAACTAAAAAACAGTAAAGTTACATCAATAGTAAGGGCGCCACTAACTTTGTTCCTAAACAAAATTAGAAAGAAATCAACCTCCTTAATCAGTCAACTCTTACCTGCTGTGCTCTGCTAGTTTTTAGACAATACTTATGCAAAAAAAAATGTACTGAAGGCTATTTCACAGGTCTTTCTGTATAATAAATAAAACAACAAACTACTAATATGTATGAATATAATGAATGAAAAAATATTTAAACGTGTTACATAGTTTGACAATAATGGGTTAGTAAAAGTGTGTATGTGAGAAGAAAAAGAAAGTATAAATAAAAACTAAGACAAGCTGTACAAATATGAATGGTGAAGCCATACAATATAATTTTACTTATCTTGAAGTAGCAAGTCGAAGTCGATTCTCCATAAAATCTTCCTAGGTTAAATAATTCTCAGTATAATACATAGTTGAGTATCTAGATCATGAATTGGCTCTTATGGAAACACCATTTCTTGTGAGTCAATGCAAATTGCCGACAAATCTTCACCTTAGTTCTTCCGTCGGGTGATTTTAGTTAAATTTACCGGAATAGTTAAATTATTCCAGGCGGTATCGCTACAAGAACACCAAGTGTGTTACAGATAGACCTTTTTTTAATTAACACGATAATTAGATATCTGTCCAGTGACATATATGAAACTGTACTTATTATTTTTTTACAAATATACAATCTAGTTTAATGATTTGTCCTGGACAAAAACCTTTATCAATTTAAGAAAATATTACACAAAAAAAAATAAAACCTACCAGTAATCCCTGCGAATTTGTTCTTAGAACAAGTTTTTTTAATAACCATACAGAATATTTAAAACTTTTATCAGGATTTCTGCGACTACCATTCTCTATTACAATCTCTCGTATAGTGCCGCATTCCGAATTTCTATTCAGGATTTTTTTCTGTGAGATATCTACACAGTTTATTCCACCAACATTTAAATAGTTGTTTAAAACATTGGCAAGGAAGGACGTGTGGTCTATTCCACCAATACATTTAACATGCATCGCTGAATTATTTATTTAAAACTCTATTAGAAATGTTAACTGTTAAGTGAACGTTTCAGCACCAGCATCTGCTTTGTCGTTGCCTTCTATTCCAATATTCGATGGTATCCATATAAACTTAACGCTTCTAGAATTCACTTTAGCTTCCAATAATTTAGCCTTTATTAGTTCTCCAATAGGATTTTGTTGGTATATTTGCTGCACTGAGGGAGTCGCTAAGAATGAGGCTGTTTGAAAATGTCTGCGAGCTTGCGAGTTGGAGAGCTTTGTATAGAGCAAAAAGTTCAGCAGAGAAGTTACTGAGGCTGGATGGAAGTCTGTATTGGGAAATATTCCCCGAATTTATAATGGCAGCCCCTACCCCTGTTTCACATTTTGATGCATCAGTGTATATATTATTGCAGTCACTGTATTGTAGTTCCGAAATTAAATTAAATTTATTCCTTATTATTGCTGAAATTTCCTTCGTATTTGTTAAATATACTTAGTGTTGTATTAACACTAGGGGTTTTGATGGTCCAGGGTGGAGGATGATCCAAGTCTACAGGAAATGCAGGAGGAAATTGAATGTCCAAATTATTTAGGAATATTCTTATTCTTTCGTAGTAAGGTTTAGCTGTTTGGGGCTTATTGCTGAAGTGATGTAGATATTTATTGGTGAAGTTGTTATTATAAAGAGGATTGTTTTTATTCGATACAATTGAGGTAGCATGTGACAATGTTAGATACATTCTTCGATAATGTAGAGGAGGTTCACCCGTTTCACTATGAATACCAATGACAGGAGTTGTTCTTAAAGCTCCAAGAGAAATTCTAAGCCCATGGTTGTGAACAGTAACAGTAACAGTAAGTAATTTTAATGTTGTTTTAGATGTAGAGGCGTAAGCAATTGATCCATAGTCTATTCTAGATCGTATTAAACTTCTGTAAATAGTTAGCAGCATATTATAATCAGATCCCCAGTGTTTGTTACTCAATGTCTTCATTATGTTTAGCCTTCTATGACATGATAATATGGTTTGCTTTATATGTTCTTTCCAAGAAAGTTTTTGGTCTAACCACATTCCGAGAAATTAACCAGATGGCTTGAATGAAATAACTTCATCGTATAGAGTGAGTTTTGGATAAGATTCTGGAATCCTTTTAGAAAATAGTACTCGTTTTGCTTTTGAAACTGAGAATTTGAAGCGGTGTGCTGAGACCATTGTTCTAATTGTGTGAGAAAGGATTTAGATATATTTGTCATTGGAGTGGAATTTTGGCCTTTACAATAAACTACCAGGTCATCTGCGTATAAGCGAGCCTTGAGAGATTTTGGTATATCTTTGATAATCTTATTTATAGCTATTAGAAACAGTGTTGTGCTAAGTAAGGAGCCTTGAGGAGTTCCGTTCTCTTGAGTTTCATTTCCGGAATATGAAGTATCGACTCTTACTTGAAATGATCTGTCTTTAAGGAAATTACTAATAAATCTGAGGCAATTACCACGAGTATTCCATGAGTGGAGCTCTTTTATTATGTTAAATCTCCAGGGTGTGTTAAATGCTCTTTGCAAATGAAAAAATATAGATATACATGATTGTTTAATCGACAGTGCTTAATGAATATGACTTTCCAGTTCAAGAATATTATCGATGCCGGATCGATTTTGTCTTAAACCATTTTGTTCGGATATTGAACATTTTGATGTTTGCAAGGTCCACATTAATCTGTAATTAACCATTTTCTCCATTAACTTGCACATTGAACAGGTTAAACGTATAGGTCGATACGACTCAGGTTCCAGACTTGACGTTTGGTTTTTCAGGAAAGGTAGAACGTACGCTGTTGACCATGTTGAAGGAAATTGATTATGTTTCCAGACACAGTAGACTAGTTGGAGGAGGAGTGTTTTCGCAGATTCAGGAAGGTGTTTTAAAGAATGTGACTGGGATATCATCTGGTCCAGGACTAGCATCTTCCATGCTATAAAAAGCATTTTCAAGTTCCTCCATAAAGAAGGGTATGTTTAGTGGAGAGTTTTCGTCTTCGTCTTGGAGTAGCTCTGAATTTTCAACCACTAATCTGTTTTCAAGGAAGGTATTATCATAACTGCGGTTTGAAGACAAACTTTTAAAGTGATTGGTTAAAGGGTCGGCCATTAGCTGATGAGAGGTTGTGACTGCATCATCAATATTTAGTCAAGATAATATTGGTGTGTACTTTAGTCCTGAAACTTTTCTAATTATTTTCCATACTTCACTGATAGGAGTGGCTCTGTTTTTTTCGGAAACATATTTTGACCATCATGTTTTCTTAGCTGTTTTGATGACAAGCTGTGCCTTCGCTTTGAGCCTTTTGAAATCTATTTTATTTTCGATTGTCTTGTGCCTCTTGTACTTATTATGTGCTGTTTTGGTGGACCGAATAGACTTATGAAATTATGTATTCCACCATAGTATAGAGGTGCGTTTTTTGTTTTTCCTCATAGTTTTTCCTATGAAGAGTTCTGCACTCATTAGAATAATGCTGTTGAAATAATTTAAGGACTCACCAACGTCGTCGGTCATCGTACATTCCAGCATTTCGTGGTTGATGTGGGATTCAAATTCTGTCCAGTTTGCAAACCTTTTTTTCCATTTCGGAACAAAACTTTCAGGAGTCAGGGCTGCTTAGTTCTTGATAAGGATAGGATGGTGATCACTGCCGTATGTGTACTTAAGGACTTCCCAAAAAAGGCGAGGAGTAAGTTGGGGGTCGCACAAACTTAAATAAATTACTGATGAGTTCCCAGTGTTGACGTTAAATCTTTTTGGAGAGCCATCGTTGAGAAAGTTAAGCTGAAGGTCCGATATGATTTTTTCTACACTATTCCCTCTAGCATAAATATGAAATGAGCCCCATATCATGACTATTAAAATCTCCTTCTATAATGTGAGGAGCCAGTATCTGACTAAACAAATCTATTAGTTTGTTGTAAGTTGTAGGAGTGATTGACGGTAGAAAGAGATTACAAATAAAATAGACATTGTCTGACTTAATTTTAACAACTATGGCTTCCAAGTTAGTTGTTTTGGGAAATAAACTGGCTTCTAATGAATCCTCAACTAATGTTGCTACGCCCACACTCGATATATTGTTGGTTGCGACTCTATCTTTTCGAAAGCATTTGAATGATACAAAGATGTATATTTTTTGAGGGTTTGAGTTAGTTTCTTGTATACTTATTATGTCCGAAGTTTGTTCAGCAATAAGGAGTTGAAGCATAGCAAGGCGATGGAAATATCCATCAATATTTTATTGTAGTATTGATGTGAATTTGAGGAATTAATTTGTACATGTTAGTTCAGGCTTTACTGAGAGGCGTCGTTTTCGTTATCTGAGAAATTACCACCGAGATGAGCGAAAATTTAGTTTGCGCTTTGTTGATTTGTCTTTTACGTGGGGATATATTAGACGTAGCATACTAGTCAGTGCTAAAATATCTGTAGTGTACTCTTTTATAATACTAATGGGATCTGAAGATCCGCTTAGACTGCTTAGCAAAAGAATTAGTTGATCGAAATTGAGCACAAATGGTGGAGACTAGTTTTCGATAGATGTTTTGGCCGGTTCAACTGATTGCATTAAGTTTAAATTGCTATCTTAATTTTTTGAGTTAGAGTTGAACTTTGGCTTCTCTGCTTGTGACTTATGTTTTGGTACAGGGAGTTCATTGCACTGTGTGATAGGTGGACTCACTTCAGGTGAAACGATTTCGTCAAAATTTTGTTTTGGTTGGCTTGTATCGACAGTTACTTGAGAAGTTTCCATAGTTGTATGTATTTGTGGGTTATCAGAGATAGCTTTTGTATTTGTTGGTTGCGTTACCGTATTTGTTTGAGACGGTGCTGAAGGAATTTCATTTGATACATGTGGAAGTACTGTAGGTTGTTTTATAGTTTCAGGACATTGAGATGCTATGTGGCCTTGTTTTTTGCAATTGTAGCAAAGTATATTGTCTTGAGAAATTATTATTGATTGTGTAGCAAGTTTTGTTGAAATCAAGTATAAATGAATCTGGAAGCTGTAAGTTGTGTGGGCTGACGAATACTTGTCTAATGAAACTCAATATGTGAGTATATTCCGGTAGAGATGCACCAATTATCAGGAATGTCATGGGTGAAACAGGGGCTAAACCAATTTTTTGTAATCCATTAATCAGTATATTATGAGGTATAGATGGGCACACATTTGAGAGAACGATTCTTTCTGCTGGTGATATTAGTTTTCTAGCACTGACTACCATTCCATTAACTTCTATTTGTCCGTAGTTATTCATGAAAGTTTCTAATAGATGTTCATTGGATAAATACATGCATATCCGGTTGTTTGATAGCCGGGATAAAAAGATGTTTTTTGGCTGGATTATACTACCCAGAGGAATTAGATAATCTTGAAGACGAGTGTTTTCTGATGCACTTGAGACGATTGCTTGTTCTTTTGAAGGGAAGATGGGGATTGAAGCTGCTGATGAATAGGTTCGTGAAATATCTGATCTAGACTGAGAATGTGGAAGAGTCGAAACATTTTGGTTAGGGTTCATGATGAAGTGTCCGAAAAATAATACGGCCCTGTCACCTGTTAAAACAGATGTATGAGCCTGCGATAGTAATTGTACAGCTAACGAGACCGGCTTCTTATCAATAACAATATAAAATGGATGAAAATTAAATTTTTTAATACACAGATATCGTACACTTTGTTGTCAATAATTTAATTTTGCAGATACCAGCAAATGCACTTACTGTTGTAAAAGTATCCCTACAAAAAATTCACAATTATTACTTTGTTAACACTTAGCAACTTTGGAAATAATCAGAGCCCACATTGAACACAGATTCTCTGTATTCAGTCTGTTGCTTTTGTGTCAATTGAATAATCAAGCACATTATTAGCTTTTTGAAATTTTAAAATAAAGATTATTGATTGAGTTATTCTCTTCAACTTCTAATGTAAATTTAATTTTTTGGGGTAGATTATTAATATGATTGAGAAATCCACCTAATTTTCGTTCACTTCTCATAAAACAAGCTAATATCTCATCTACATTGCAAAAATAATCCTATTTAGATATGAAAATGACATATTCGCTTGTTTTCAATTATATTCATGATTTAGCAACAAATACAACAATCTCTTTTAAACCAGAAAATAATGTATGTACAAAATTGTTAAATATAAAACCAAAAATATCTCCAATAAAGAAGTTTGGTATATATAAACTGTCCAAAATTTAATGCTGTCTATATATAGATATAGTTTTTCTGGTTACCGATATCATTGCACAGTTATATTGATCTTAAATGAGAAACAAATTCCAGGATGTCCCCATAGGGCTTATAATATCTAAACTTTTAATATATATAAATCCAATATTCTGCGTGGTCTTAGCCAGGAATGTAGTTGTTTTTCCCTTCGAACAACGGTCAGGCCAATAGGTCGAAATTATTGAAATTTCGACTAAAACAGGTGTAGTAGAAAATAGAAATTTATATTTCATATAGACACCTCGTATTTTATGAAATTATATTCATTTTATTTCATACGACTAATACGGTCGCATTTATCTGAGGTGTTGGTTCGCAGCTGAAAGTGAAGATGGCGCCAACTGACTACTTCTCGCTTGTATAACTACACGAGCCAAGGAGAAGTTGTCGGTGGGCGTGATCTTTAGTTCGAATTAGAGACTCTTAACTGGAAGACATTACGGCACTCTTGAAGAAACGCAAGAAGGTCAAAACGCGTCAGTGTACTATGCTCTTCCGCTATCAGTTGCGAATTACCACAGATGTTCGTATCAGCAAAATGGCCGATCGACGTAACGGTTTTCGAAGAGGGTGTAATTCAATATTCTGCGTGGTATTAGCCAGGTATGTAGTTGTTTTTCACTTCGAATAACGGTCAGGCCAATACGTCGAAATTATTAAAATTTCGACTAAAACAGGTGTAGTAGAAAATAGAAATTTATATATACGTATATATATATATATATATATATATATATATATATATATATATATATATATTAATACACATCCTCTATTTGAAATGTAAAGAATAAGTAAAACATAAGGAAATTCATTTAATTTTAGTTGTCATGCTCTCGATATACACTGTACTCTACGTAAATTCCTAAATTTTGGAAGATTCAGTAGAAATATCAAACATGACATTTCATAATTTTGATGACATTTGAGTAGAATATATCTAATGCAAGATAGAACATAATAGGATTTGGAGAAAATATTTGAAATTGTAAAATATAGAGGTCTCTGCTAGCAAGATTGCAAATGTAATAGAAGAATTACAAAATCTCACTTGGTTATTGAAAATTATAGATTAGAAACTTTTTCAAAAACAAGAAAAATCGGTAACCAACGGAAAGGAGAATTATTTATTTTGTAAAAATTTAGTGAGTAGCTTTTTATCCTTTGAAGAGACAACATCAAAATAAGAGTTGTTCTCGAATGTTTTTGGTAGATTGCATTAATTGCATATGATACAATCAGATAAATAACCTATATAATAAATTCAGTGCGTACATAATTCGGGAAAGAATTGTATCGTAAAAGTGTATGTGGTTCCAGTTTTTCTAAATCGTATATATTTAGAAAGTTGCAGTATTCTAAATACGTTAGAATAAATACGAGATTTCCTGATCCATTGGGTGAGTCCTCTCCAGTTTTAAATTTATTTCTCGAGAAATATCAGGCCTTACATTCAATACAGTTTAAAGATGCATCTATATATAAGAAAATTTGAAATATACCAAATTTATTGATACCTATCATTTACAACATCAAGTGAATAGACCATTTTGAGCAGAAGTTTCGGTATTTGACATTGATACACGTCAAGTGTAAATTATTATTTGAACGTTTGATAATAATTCATTAGGTTAAATTTTAGCATAGTTGTATTCTAATTTTAAGTTTTGTAGAGGTTACGACTGTTGTTCTCTTATCATAATTTCTGGGAATAACAATTTTGTTAATTTTGCGTATCTGATAGTATAATATATAATTTTGATTCTAACTACCTGTATTATTCATTCAGTATCCAATCTCATTGAACTTATCATTTTTTACATTCATAAAATTTTCAATTCAATCAGTGACATTTTTAGTGACAGTAAATTAGTAAATGCCATAAAATAATGAAATGGCCTTTTATTATATTGAATTAACAGTTATTTGAGAGTTAGATAATAGTGAAACATTTAATTTGGATCTATCTTAAAAAAACAAATAAATTTGAAGAATTAATTTTGAACAATTATGATCTCACTCTGAGAAAGGAGTAATAAGTTGATTGTAGATAAATTCATCTTTATATTAATATTTATTGGCGCCGGGCATATTTAATTGGACAATTACTGTCAAATTTGAAATTCAATACGTACTTAAGTGGTATGCACAATAATTGTCGCTGCGACAAGATAGTATAATTTATTTACATATCGTAGGGCAATTATATCTAAAGAATTGAAATATTCGTGGGAAATTATATTCAAAGGTTTGAAAATATAACAATTGTCACCCAACGCGGGGCAATTACAATTATAAGACTGAATATATAACAATATATATATATATATATATATATATATATATATATATATATATATAAACAATACTATATTTCCTGCGTCTTTTCATCCTTCCGATGTTTCGGCGTCTCCCTTAAATCAAAGAGTATATTATATTCTAATGATTTACTTCCAATGTCCTTATTGAGACAAACACGTAGATACTTTGAAATTTCAATAGTTTTACTGTTAAAACAAAAAAGTTTTTTTTCGAAAATTTACCATACATCTTGCAGACATTTCTGCATCCGTACATATTACCGATTTTTCTGCGTCCGCAAATGTACTCATTCACCACATATGCAACTCTGCGTCCGATTTCGGGTATTATGTTCATCGCATCCACCTTTCTGCATCAAGCAGCGGTGCCAGATATATAAGCGCCTCGAATTTGATTCGTATTCATTAACTCTGCGAGGGGAATTGGTGATAATAGTGAATCAGTATAAGTATATAGAGTGTTTCACTATAGAGTCACCTCCAAAGTTATCCAAATTGGCATGAAAGTTAAATATATATCTGTAACTGTGAAATATTTATTCATGATATAATAACTTTTTTGTGTAGGAGATCATTATTTCACGGTCAAAATTCATAAATTCGATATGGTGGCTCCCAGATGACGACAAGTTTTTTTATTATGGCTCTAGTCTATTCAAAATAGAAAGTAAAAAAACTCTAGAGAAATTTTGTTTACAAATACACAAAAAATTAAAATAAATAAATGAAAAATATTTTACAAATACGCTAAAAAATGATAATTTATTTGATTTATTGACCTGGGTGGGCAAAAATTCAAAAGGCTGCGAATACAAAATAGGTATTTTTGTAGGACAAAATATTGAATCTGTTAACCAATAATCAAGATTTATAAAAGAAATAATTTTTATTTTCTAGGGAATTTGTTGAAAAACTTGTTTTTATAAATATCTATTTTCTTCATTAGTGCATTTGTCTGAAAATAGTTTTCAATTATATCCATTCAAACTATTGAATACACGACACTAGAGAAGCATTTCATTGTGAAAATCGTAGGTTTGATATGCAAAGTTAAATGTTTGGTACATGTTTTAAAAATTCCTATGTGAAAAGGAAGTAAATATCATTTTTCCACGGATCACATACCAAATGACTATCATTGGAAAATAACATAAAAGAAATAAACGATTTCTATATGAGTGTTAACATCTTTGATAATTCATCAATTTCTGTGAATATATATTTTTGGAATTAATTTTCGTCTAATCACGCAATGAATTCTCGTTAATCTAGACTAAAAAAACTCGTCAGATTTTTGGGATGTTCTCTCATAGGAATGAGAAAACAAGTGTTTTACTTTAGTTACATACTACTTGTAAAATAAAAAGTTTTGGAAAAACAAATAATAAAAAACCATTTTATAGACAAGCTTTTATTAGAGCTGTACTAAAACGAATAAAATAAATTCATGTTGAAGCTGACAATGATATAATATTTTTTAGTTGAATTATTTGGTTTCAAAAAACTTGTCGCGCGAAATGTTCATAAAAGTAGGCATCAATTAATTTCATGAGACAGTGATTGATTGATGAGTGAAAACTAGTCGAGGTATTTATTTTTTCTCAATTCGCACGACAAGCTATTTGACACCAAATAATTCAACAAAACATAAGTATGTAATTGTCGGCGATGACTTGAACTTATTTTACTCGTTTTAGTACAACTTATTTATTTCAACTATCTGCTAACGACGCCCGTATCGCCAAATCATGCAATCATGAACCGTTTTCAACAGATTCTCTGTAACTTCACTACAGAGTAACCTACCATATTGAATTCGGAATAACTTTACTCGGCAGATCCCATCACAAAACTCCATTAATTTTGCAGAAGAAATCATGATCTCAGACGACAAAAACTACCACACACCATTTTTTAACAGAATCTGACCATAATTACAAAACTCTTCCTCCATCTTGTGGCCGCCATTTTGAATTTAAGAATTTCGACGAAAAATTCGTATTCTCTGAGTCCGAAAACCCATACATACCATTTTCCTTCGCCATATTGAATTTATGAATGTTGACACAAATTCATAATCTCCGATCCCGAAAACACCCACTTACCAATTTTGAATAGAATTGGGACATAATAACAAATCGCGTCTGCCATGCTGAAGCCGCCATTTCGTTTTTTTTAACAAAAATTCCATAATGCAATGTAACAGGAATTATGATCACCTGACAAATTTCAAGTTAATCGGAAGACTAGAAATGGGTCAAAATACGTAAACTGGCGACCATTCTCACAAATGGGCGTCCGGCTATTTATTCTTCTACGTTTTCGACCATCCTGCATTTAATAGCGCCAAAAACTTTTCTGCGTCCATATAAGAACGCAGAAAGTCGCAGGACGCAGGTACTAATGTAAAAACCACAATGTACGGACGCACAGTTGTCGAAGAGATGTAAATATATATATAATAATAATATAATTAAATTGATAAAAAGCATAAAAACAATAGTTCATCTGCGCAACGGAACCAACAATAAAACCAAGCAACTCTTGACCGTGAATCGTTTCAGTATGATAAATACACCATTCCTGTGTGGGTGTATATAGTGTTTATAAACAATGTGTATGAAGTCTCAAACTATAATTCCACAAATGTCGTCGTTTTATTGATTTTAAATGTGTTTTGTTCAATGTTTTTAACAGTTTATAATACACAACATGATGTTATTGTGGATATTCTCATTACGTTTCAGGGTGAGTTTTGTTTATCTTTTAATATGAAAAAACATTTTGAAACATTTTTGTGATTTGGTTTTTAGAATATTATGGTTGAAAAAGACTTGGGGAACCAGTCGAAACGTCCCGTTTTTATATATTTTTAAATAAATAACATGACTATTTAAAGTCTATTTACTAATTTTAAACCGAACCAAACACCAAGAAAAACTTTTTGTACTATATATATATATATATATATTATAGTGGATATAGTTATATTTTAATATATACTTATATGATTTACCTTTATTTACCCGTTTTTACCTTCGGCTAGCCCTATATGATTATATGAAAATTTTTTAATTGTATGTATTGTTTAAATTTTATATTGCAGTCGGAAGCATGAGACTTCTCTCTTTGAGACCTGGACACCTATTAGAAAAAATTTTTACACATATGAACATTTACTTATTATGATTTCGTGATCGGTCTATTCCTGAATAAATTATATATCTTTATTTCAATCATCTCACCATATGATAATCGAATGAATGATTTAAACAATGTTCGTGAAAAGTGTTATGGACATTGACTGGAATAAGAAAAATACCAACACTTAAATAAAAATATTTTAATAAATTGTTGATAAAATCTTCAAAATTTTACACACACAAATATTCCTGAACCTCCCCTGTATTCTTTGATGGTCATGCGCACTGAACGCTTATAGTAGCTGCTTCGGCGCAACGGAGCAACTCTTCCGGTTCAACGTTTCTCGTCGTCACAAAATTATAGTACACAGTTAACGTGGAGGATGCAAACGTTTAACAGTTCAATGTTCATCAATTTAGTGCATTTAGAATAATATAGTTGAAAACTTATATTAAACAGTTACATATATAATTCAAGTTGTGAATTAAGTGTGTGTTTGATAGTTATAAGAATAGGTCAGCATGCAAAGCGGAAATTAAGATTGGAAAAGCATTTATGAGTGGTGTGAACTTTGATTATTTTACAAACGAAAAACTTTTTACAAGTAAGTACATATTTAATATCTAAAATTATTGTTGCAGAAAATTAGAGTTCTTTAATTATCCATGGATGAAATTTGGTATTAATTATTTTAAAGTTTCTTTGGCCAATTTTAGATTATTCAAATTTAAATGTTCAAATTAATTTCAAAAGTTCACTTTTTCTTTGTTTGTTTGGAATTCCAAATTAAAAAAACTCAAATAACACAGACCTTATATTCCATTCTCGGCGTGGTGAACCTGCAACATCCCATCTCTTTTCTTAGGTATTCCTTACCCAAGAAATACTCGTTCGGCACGTTTCACTTTTTCACAGGGGTTAATCGACATTAATATTATGAATTTTTTATTGATTTAGATTTAAAGTTATTACTTTTACTTTAAAGTTTTTACAAAAATCTTCTCAGAGAATTACATCCCATTTCCTCATTCCCCAACTAACTCTCGACTCCCTTTTTTTTAAAAAATCAACAACATTTTTACAATCTCTAAAACACAGCCTCCTAATTTGTTATTTTATTCAACAATTGTCAATGATAATGTTTTTTTTATGGAAATACTGAATTCTTCAATTAAAATAGTCTTGGAGAGTGAAATCACTTGTATAAATGGTTTAACAATATCTTATAGAATATATAAATAGTCTTTTACATGTATTACAATGGTTTCAATCCTTGTAATTCCTTTTTTTTTAGTAAATTTGTTTACAATTAATATACAATTTCTACAATCTAAATTTATGATTTATATATATGGAACTGTTTATTTTTTAATTCTTTAATTAGCACTAATTTCGCTTTATATAAACTCTAACTTAATTTCAAATTTACATTCTCTGTTTTATATTAACTTCCAACTCATTGAATTTAGGTTGGCAATATTATAACTAGATTCAATCACTTCCTTCATTGATTTCGATTTGATTACTAGATTTCTATGACATACAATATGGCTCTTATTCCGAATGTCATATTTCATACAGTTTTATTCTTATAAATTACTTTTTTCAAATTGCAACTTTTTATTGTATTTGCATATCGTTAATAAATTAGTGATTTGATTATTAATTCTTATTATTTTGGGTTTTGAACAAATTAACATCCTTTTCCCGATTCAAGTGTGGACATAGCAGCGTTCAGATTGATTTTAATGAAAATTGTTGACATTGACTTGACCTTAGGATTCATTTGTGAAGGTAACATTTTCTTAAGAATTAATTTCTATATTATCATTACCATTCTATTCCTTATCCTTAATCCATTTCTTAAATTGATGTACTCAATATTTTATAATACATTTGCTTAAGTCATTCATTCGTTTTATGTTAAATTTTGTTCTTAATTAGGTAGTGTCTAATGATACACCATACGTATATACAAAAAAAAATTCCTTTTTAATTCAATCTAATATATGAATATTTATCTATACTAGAGGACTGGCTTAACTCCCCTCAAATTTAAATTTTAAAAGGTGTCTATTTAGATAACTTCTTAAAATTTCAATTTTCAATCTGTAATCCATGCTAATCGATCTATAGATTTCAGCTCAGTACTTACATTTCTGATAACATTTTTATTTTTATTCTTATTATTAAAATTTTTATGATATTCTTATAATTTAACCATATCAAACTCATTCCAAAATAATTTCTCATTAGGGACATAACAATAATGATTCTTACATTTTATTCTCATAATTCTTATTCCTATTAAATTATTCATATCTTATATTCCTTACTCTTTTCCACCGTTTCTTATTCAAAATCTCAATACTTATACTTCCTCCTTTACCTATCTACTCTTCTATTCTTTTTTTTTATTTCATCTTTTATACTAAGAACATAATTTTCAATTATTTCAATGATTTCCTATAATTTCATATCAATTTTCAACCTATATTCATGTCAATTTATTTATTCTTATAGTCGAACCTTTAACTCTTTACTTTCTATCCATATTTATATTTATTTTCATATTTCTTAATCATAATTCATCAACTTTATTTCATAACTATATTCATTATATCATAATTTTCTCATCATATCTCCCTATCTCATAATAATTAATCATATCATATACTTTATAAATATTTCTTTCCATTATTTCACTATACTTTTCTCCCTAATTCCTATAAAATTTTTCTTGACATGAATATTTCCTACTTATATCTTGATTTGAAAACTTTCTTTCCTTCTCATCTCTTTTACTGTTTATTTAATTATTTCCTATCTTATCCTTCCTATTTCCTACCTGTCCTTATTAATGAGTGTTTATTTAATTTTATTATGTCCTTTATCTAAGAAATTCTCATAAAAATTTACTATTATACTAAAGCTTAACTTGCCATCTTTCTTTGATATTATTCATTTATCATTAATACATTATATTTCCTTATGTTTCAATTTTTTAGATTACATTATCCACGGATACTGTATGCTGCCTACTAGTACACTACCTATGAAAATTGAAAATCTTATGTTTAACTTGGTCATTATCTTCACGTTGTATATGAGAATACATCTTATGAAGTAAAATCGAAAAAAAAAACCTTACATCTACCTATACTACTATCTATTTACATGTAAGTAACATAATATTATCTATTCCTCTTATCACTCTTTTATGGTGAATTATACTTATAAATTGATTCTATATTAAAAATACCCCTAATCATGTTTGTTCCTGGGTATGCCAATTTATAACTATTTTGTGCATTATCATTTATTATTTCATAAGGTCCCTCGAATGGCAATTGCAATTTAATACATTGGTATTCTGCTTTATTAGATGTCTTTAATGCTCTGATTATAACCAATTCTCCTTTATTAAAGGTTGTTTTCTTCTTAATTTTCTTGTTCTGATCCCGTATATATTTTTCTGCATTCCTCCTTATTCTGATATTCACCTTTTCTAGTGTCTCTTCTAGAGTAGTATCTCTATTCAGGATCCAGTTTCTTTTAGGTTGGATACCTTTCATTAAATAAATTGGACTTTCACCTGTTACCCCATGTGGTAAATTATTTATAAATTCTTCAATTTTGTCCAAATTTTCATCCCATCTAATATGTGTCTTTTGACAAAGAATTCTTAAATATTTTAAGATTTCCTTTATATATCTCTCAGCTGGATTGGAGCTCGGTCTTCTAATACTAATAAATTGTAGTTTTATTTGTTCTTTATCACAATACTGCTTTAATTTTTTACTTCCAAAGTATGTAGCATGGTCAAGTATAATTCTCTCAGGTCTTCCTACTTCTTCTATATATTTTTCCAAACATTCTATTACCACCTTAGCCGTTGATATCTTACATGGAAAAGTTTTAACAAATTTGGTATAAACATCAACTATTACTAGTAAATCCTTATTACCCGATTCACTCCTAATTAAGTTTCCTATAAAATCCATTGCCACAATCTGTAATGGTTTATTTGTAATTATCGATTTTGCTGTCATGCTATTGTGGTAATTTTTTTCTTTGGCCAGTTGACATATTTGACAATCTTTACATATTTCTTTCACTATACTCAAATCCTTCTTCGCCACATAATTTTCTCGAAACAAAGTCCATAGTTTTCTTGTTCTTATGTGTCCATTCTCTTTATGTAGATGACGAATAATTTCCTGTGCAAACTCCTTACTTATTACAAATACTTCTCTGTCCTCCAATTTTTTATACCACACTTCATCAATTTTATAGGCACCTTTAACTTTCTCGTTATCAAAATGTCTCTGATCATCTTTAACCTTTTCCAATGTAAATATCCCCTCTGTTTGGTACAATTGGTTTATTCCAATTTGAAATTTGGTTTGATTGTTCCCTACTCCATATACTCTACTCAATGTATCTGCTACCACGTTTAATTTCCCTGGAATATATTTGATTTCGAATTCATATTCTTGTAACAACAAGATCCATCGGTGTACACGATTATTGGCATAGCGGTTTTTCAACATAGCTGTAAGTGCTGAGTGGTCAGTTTCTAAAATAAACTTAGCTCCTAATAGATAGAATCTTAGTTTGCTAATGCAAAATACAACACTTGCCATTTCTAATTCTGTTATCGAATATTTCTTTTCTGCTGGCTTAGTCACTCTGGATATAAAACTAATAGGTACTTCTTCTCCATCTTGTATTTGAATTAATACCCCTGCCAATCTTTCTATTGAAGCATCCGTTCTCAAGATAAAAGGTTTGTCATATTGTGGATGAAATAGTTTTAGGCTGTTTAGAAAAATTTCCTTTAACTCCTGAAATGCCTTTTCTCTTCTCTCGTCCCATTTCCATCTAATATCCTTCTTTAATAATTCTATAAGAGGAATTTCTCTCTTACTTAGATCAGGAACTAACTTCTTGAAATAATTGATGATACCTAGAAACCCTCGTAAAGTTTTTAAGTTATGTGGTGTTTTATACTCTAGGATTGCTTTAATTCTCTCAGGATTCATTGTTATACCAGTGTCACTTAAAACATATCCTAAATAATCCACTTCTCTTTTATAAAACTGACATTTCTCTAAGTTTAATTTAAGTCCGGCATTTTCTAATTCCTTTAATATTATTTCCAGATGTTTATGATGCTTCGTTTCTGTTTCAGAAAAAATCAAAATATCATCTATGTAGTGGAGAGTGAAATCTTCATACGGATTCAAGATTGTATGCAACGTTCGTACTAAGGCTGCACAAGAACTTTGGAGTCCAAATGGCACTACACAAAATTGATACACCACTCCATCTACCATAAATGCAGTGTATTGTCTACAACGCTGATCCAATGGAATTAATCAAAAGCTATGCTTTAGATCTAATTTTGAAAATATATTAGCCTTTGTAATTCTTCCAAATATACCTTCAATATTTAATGGACTTTCGTATTGTTTTTTAGTAAATGTATTTATATTCCTAGCATCCAAACATATTCTAATATCCCCCGATTTCTTCTTTACACAAGTTATTGCACTTATGTATTGTGAATTAGATCTTTCAATAATACCGTCTTGTAACATTTTATTAATTTCCTGATATACCTCTTGTTTTAATTTATAAGGTATAGGATAAGTTTTGATCTTAAAATTTTTTATTTCTGGTATGACTTCAATTTTGTGAACATATCTAGTCGCAACGCATACTTCCTCATTGAACAGCTTTTCATGAGAATCAAGTAATTCATAGACTCTCTGTTTGTATTCCTCCGGACATAATTCCTCCCTCATGTTTTGTTCTTCTTCAGCAATGTGATTTATTTGTCCAATTGCACATTCGTTTTGTCCTATATCTGTTTGATAATTTGTTATAAACGGTATTGTATGATTATTATATATTATGTTTTGCATTTTATAATTTATTATAATTCTATGTTTACTTAATTCATCTGTACCCATGATTATGTCATATTTTAAATTTTTCACAATCAACAATTGTACTGATAAAACCTCACCATTTAATTCTAGGTTTGTCATAATGGTTTTAGTAGTTTCATATAATTTTCTTTCATTTGCCCCTATTAATGATATTTTATTTGTATTTATCACCATAATATTGTCCTGTTTTAAATTGTCTACTATAATTTGATTTATAATGGAAACTTCGGAACCCGTATCTAATAAAACTCTACATTTAATGTTATCTAAATTTCCCTCTATAAATACTAATCTATTTAATTCTGGGTTTGTTGGTTCTTCATCTAATATAAATTCTCTAGGATGTTGATATTTAGAAGAATAGACAATATTATGCACATAAGAGCAACTTACTCGAAATTTGGATCAGAACTCGGGCCCTGATCACTATCCCTTCTTATCTCTTCCTGGTTTTGTATCATGTTCACCTGTCTTCTATCTTCACCTCCTCGACTATCTCTTTTTGATCATAATTCCTGTCTCTGTTTTCATTTCTTCTGTCCTCTTCATTATTTCTCCCCTCTCTTCTGTATTGTTGCCAGTTCCGATTACGATTGTCGTTATCATTCCGTCTTCCATAATTTTGGTAATTTCCTCCATTATATCCATTATTCCGATTCCCATTATTACCATTCTGATACCCATTACGATAGTTTCCATTTCCGTTTCTGTAATTATCATATCTCGGATTCCTATCATCCCGTCCTGGTCCTCTTCTCTCGTAATTTCGATTTTCATAATTTCTCTGATCATTTCTCCTTTCATTTTCTCTTCTATTCTGTCCATTCCCATTTTCATTTAATCGATTGTCTCTTGTATCGTTATGATTTGTATAGCTCCGTTCCACTCTTTGTAGATATCTTGATAAACTATCTATGGCTTTAATATTATGAAGCGCTATTGTTTCAGCTACTTCTGAATTGAAATGTCTGCCAATGTATAGCACTAATTCCTCCTCCTTCATTCCCGGATCTAAGTACTGGGCTATATTATATAATTGCATCGCATAATTATTCAGGTTTTTGCTTTTCTTATAATCAAATTTCCCGAAGTATAACCGCTCTCTGAATGTTGCTTGTTGCAATTCTCCCCAGAAATAGGCTAAGAATTGTTGCTCGAACTCTTCTAGGCTTTGTATTAGTTCTTCCTTATTACAAAACCACAATAAAGCATGGCCCTGTAATATGCTCCTTATAATAAGCTTGATCTCAACAATATCTCTGATTCCTTTAATTTTGTTTCTAATTAATTTGAGGAATACTTTGGGATGTATATTGTTAATATTCCTATCAAATTTCACTCCGATTTCTAAATTGTGGAAATTTCCTGGGTATATATTGTTTCCTCCATTCCTTCTCAAATTTTCCTCCATTTCCTCTATCGTGATCCTTAATTTCCGATTCATTTCTTCGATTTCTTTATTCATTTGTCGATTTATGTCGTCGGTTATTGTTAGACTCATCCCCGTTCTTTCTTCAATCCGGCCATGCAAATCCTTAAATTTTCTATTTACGTTATCTTTCATCTGTTCCACTTCCTTTGTTATTTGTTTATTTTGTTTCGAGACCTCTACTTTAATATTCTCTGGTAAATATTCTTCTAGATCTCTTCTAAATTCTAATACTTCTTCTACTATGTTTTCTCTGATTTTCATACCATTTTCCTGTATTTCTTGTCTTATGTTTTTATTATTTTCCTCTATGTCTTCTTGTATTTGCCGAATACTCTTCTTATGTTCTTCTTGATTCTCCTTAAGTTCCTTAATCTCTTTGCAGTTTTCAAATCTAACCTCTTCTATCTTCCGTTCCAATCTGTTCATGTTTTCATGAATATTATGAATGTCTCCCCTCAAATGAAGCTCCATTCTATCCATATTTCCGTTAATGCTATTTATATTTCCATTCATATTGTCTATTTTTCCATTTAACTTTTGATCCATTTTGTTCATGTTTCCATTTAACTCTCCCTTCATTGTATTCATCTGGTTCAACAATTGTTGCATCAAATCCATCATTTGGTTATCATTCCTTGTTCTTGTTTGTTGTTCCCTTCTCTCTTGTATTTCTTGACTTCTATCCAATCCTTCTTCTACTCGTTCTACCTCTATTCCATATTCTTCATCTCCTGTTCTCCTTTCTTCCTGTGCATCATCTTCCGATTGCTGTCCTTGGATGAGGTATTGCACCTGGAAATCTCCCATTCCATGGCTTCTTCCTTCTCTTTCCTCCTCAGTTCCACTATCATTTCCAACCTGCTTCCCATCGCGCAACATCATTTTCCTATTTTCCATTGTTATTTGTTTTTAATTTTTTTTTTTTTAATATATTATTTTTATAATCGCCCCACGCTTTTGGGTGCCAATTTATAGTGGATATAGTTATATTTTAATATATACTTATATGATTTACCTTTATTTACCCGTTTTTACCTTCGGCTAGCCCTATATGATTATATGAAAATTTTTTAATTGTATGTATTGTTTAAATTTTATATTGCAGTCGGAAGCATGAGACTTCTCTCTTTGAGTCCTGGACACCTATTAGAAAAAATTTTTACACATATGAACATTTACTTATTATGATTTCGTGATCGGTCTATTCTTGAATAAATTATATATCTTTATTTCAATCATCTCACCATATGATAATCGAATGAATGATTTAAACAATGTTCGTGAAAAGTGTTATGGACATTGACTGGAACAAGAAAAATACCAACACTTAAATAAAAATATTTTAATAAATTGTTGATGAAATCTTCAAAATTTTACACACACAAATATTCCTGAACCTTCCCTGTATTCTTTGATGGTCATGCGCACTGAACGCTTATAGTAGCTGCTTCGGCGCAACGGAGCAACTCTTCCGGTTCAACGTTTCTCGTCGTCACAAAATTATAGTACACAGTTAACGTGGAGGATGCAAACGTTTAACAGTTCAATGTTCATCAATTTAGTGCATTTAGAATAATATGGTTGAAAACTTATATTAAACAGTTACATATATAATTCAAGTTGTGAATTAAGTGTGTGTTTGATAGTTATAAGAATAGGTCAGCATGCAAAGCGGAAATTAAGATTGGAAAAGCATTTATGAGTGGTGTGAACTTTGATTATTTTACAAACGAAAAACTTTTTACAAGTAAGTACATATTTAATATCTAAAATTATTGTTGCAGAAAATTAGAGTTCTTTAATTATCCATGGATAAAATTTGGTATTAATTATTTTAAAGTTTCTTTGGCCAATTTTAGATTATTCAAATTTAAATGTTCAAATTAATTTCAAAAGTTCACTTTTTCTTTGTTTGTTTGGAATTCCAAATTAAAAAAACTCAAATAACACAGACCTTATATTCCATTCTCGGCGTGGTGGACCTGCAACATCCCGTCTCTTTTCTTAGGTATTCCTTACCCAAGAAATACTCGTTCGGCACGTTTCACTTTTTCACAGGGGTTAATCGACATTAATATTATGAATTTTTTATTGATTTAGATTTAAAATTAATACTTTTACTTTAAAGTTTTTACAAAAATCTTCTCAGAGAATTACATCCCATTACCTCATTCCCCAACTAACTCTCGACTCCCTTTTTTTTTCAAAAATCAACAACATTTTTACAATCTCTAAAACACAGCCTCCTAATTTATTATTTTATTCAACAATTGTCAATGATAATGTTTTTTTTATGGAAATACTGAATTCTTCAATTAAAATAGTCTTGGAGAGTGAAATCACTTGTATAAATGGTTTAACAATATCTTATAGAATATATAAATAGTCTTTTACATGTATTACAATGGTTTCAATCCTTGTAATTCCTTTTTTTTTAGTAAATTTGTTTACAATTAATATACAATTTCTACAATCTAAATTTATGATTTATATATATGGAACTGTTTATTTTTTAATTCTTTAATTAGCACTAATTTCGCTTCATATAAACTCTAACTTAATTTCAAATTTACATTCTCTGTTTTATATTAACTTCCAACTCATTGAATTTAGGTTGGCAATATTATAACTAGATTCAATCACTTCCTTCATTGATTTCGATTTGATTACTAGATTTCTATGACATACAATATGGCTCTTATTCCGAATGTCATATTTCATACAGTTTTATTTTTATAAATTACTTTTTTCAAATTGCAACTTTTTATTGTATTTGCATATCGTTAATAAATTAGTGATTTGATTATTAATTCTTATTATTTTAGGTTTTGAACAAATTAACACCCTTTTCCCGATTCAAGTGTGGACATAGCAGCGTTCAGATTGATTTTAATGAAAATTGTTGACATTGACTTGACCTTAGGATTTATTTGTGAAGGTAACATTTTCTTAAGAATTAATTTCTATATTATCATTACCATTCTATTCCTTATCCTTAATCCATTTCTTAAATTGATGTACTCAATATTTTATAATACATTTGCTTAAGTCATTCATTCGTTTTATGTTAAATTTTGTTCTTAATTAGGTAGTGTCTAATGATACACCATACGTATATACAAAAAAAAATTCCTTTTTAATTCAATCTAATATATGAATATTTATCTATACTAGAGGACTGGCTTAATATATATATATATATATATATATATATATATATATATATATATATGTATATATATATATATATATATATATATATATATATATGTATATATGTATATATATATATATATATATATATATATATATATATATATATATATATATATATATATATATATATAATTTAGAAATATTTGTGAGGATGCAGCAATTGGCTTGGAAATTAAACACCTATTTTAATTTAGTGAAAGCTTCCGTAATAGTTTTATTACTTCGTCAGTCACGCTCAAATACAATGTATAACTAAAAATAAAAAATCAAAAAATGGGTACTCACATTAAACGAGTAAAAAATATAAATTAAAATTCAGAAAAAACAGTTTGAAAATATTGATATATGCTTGAGACTTTTCAAAAATTATTGTCAATATGAAGTTGACAAATGGATGATATAACAGAAATGTTCGTGAAAATTATTGTGAAAGGTTGAACTAAGATATTGATGAAAAATTATTATTAGATCTGTGATTCTTTTTATTTAATTTTGTCTCAATGTCCAGAATATTAGAGTGAATATTGTTTAAATTTTGAAAATCACTTTTCTTGTTCAATCTGGTTCATTTTTTATATAAACCATTTCTAAATATATATATATATATATATATATATATTTATATATAAAGATAAAGATAACAACAAGATGTACGGATAGTGCGAGACATATGAACAATAAGTAATAAAGAGATTAGTGGATATTTCACGCAAATAGACGAAGGGGCTACTAAAAAGAGTGGTAACCGCAGACATGCATGTTTCTGGCTCATTAGCCGTCCTCGGTACGGTACAACCAAGAAAAGATGTGAAACATAGGAGCAAAGGTGTTGATTGAAACATGAGAGAATATAACAGAATTCAGCAGGATAGTCGAACACAACATTTGTGTCAGTAATATTAGAAGATCTCGGATATTCGAGACAACAACCAACATATACACGGAGGCGCATATAACACTTCCGTCTGAAACTTCCGACCCAGATTAATGAAATAACAACAAGATGTACGAATAGTGCGTGACATATGAACAATAAGTAACGAAGAGATTAGTGGGTATTACACGTAAATAGAAGAAGGGGCTACTGAAAAGAGTGGTAACCGCAGACATGCATGTTTCTGGCTTATTAGCCGTCCTCGGTACGGTAAAACCAAGAAAAGATGTGAAACATGGAAACAAAGGTGTTGATTGAAACATGAGAAAATATTACAGAATTCAGCAGGATAGTCAAACACAACATTTGTGTCAGTAATATTAGAAGATCTCGAATATTTGAGAAAACAACCAACTTAGACACGGAGGCGCATATAACTCTCCCGTCTGAACCTTCCGACCCAGATTGATGAAATAACAACAAGATGTACGAATGGTGCGTGACATATGAACAATAAGTAACGGAGAGATTAGTGGGTATTGCACGCATATAAAACAAGGGGCTACTGAAAAGAGTGGTTACTGTAGACATGCATGTTTCGGGCTCATATATCACGCACTATTCGTACATCTTCTTGTTATTCCATTAATCTGGGTCGGAAATTTCAGACGGGAGTGTTATATGCGCCTCCGTGTCTATGCTGGTTGTTGTCTCGAACATTCGAGATCTTCTAATATCACTGACACAAATGTTGTGTTTGACTATCCTGCTGAATTCTATTATATTTTCTCATGTTTCATTTAACACCTTTGCTCCCATGTTTCACTTCTTTTCTTAGTTGTACCGTACCGAGGACGGCTAATGAGCCCGAAACATGCATGTCTGCAGTAACCACTCTTTTCAGTAGCCCCTTCTTCTATTTCCGTGCAATACTCACTAATCTCTATATATATATATATATATATATATATATATATATATATATATATATATATTAAACAATGTTAATGTTATTATTTATTATTATTTTAATTTAATTTAGATATATATATATTTTATTTATTTAAATTTTATTTCGTGTGTGGCTATCTCAGTTTTGTTATAATTATATTATAATATTCGGGAGCATGCGACTCATTCTACCCTTCGAGTTCTGGCTTCGTTTGATTTATTATGCTTAAGTGAATGAAAAGAAATACAGTACTTTCAATGATTTAATTTTGTAAATAAAATTTCATTTGAATATATATATATAAAACAGATACGCCTATGACATTAACAAACCGTAGTCACAAATGAGAACATACACCATCCTATGAGCATGCTCAAATAAATGCGAATGGATGCGAGAGAAACCGAATGTTTGTTATAGACGCTTTGCAGTTGCGTGAAAATCAGATGTATCATAAAATCGTTTACGTTATAATGCTGGTGATGAAGATTGCATAAAAAAATTTATGTTTGGAAATTATATACATACAAATGATAAAAATGTTCAGAAGAAATAGGTTACAAATTATACATACATTTGAAATTAGTATACCAAATGATTAAGATGCATTTTTCTTATACTATTTGAAATGAAGTAAGTACAACCATTATTCTATTACAGAATAGGCCTTTTCAAATAATATTGAAATTTTATCTATTGAATAAACTACATAAAGTCTTTTCTTTCTTTTTTAGTTAGATCGATCATATGGACGCTAGAATTATTATACACATGTAAATAGTCACTGAATTAATATTAGTTAGTTATTATTATTAATGGCCAATAATATTTGTGGAAACACTGACCTGAAGTCTGGATTCTGGAATCTAACTCAACTGGTAACAGGAATACGCCTTCCGAAGTCCAATCTGCATAATTTCTCGAGATTTTGGGATATTCTCACGGAAAAACTGGATACATACACATGTGAGTGTTCTTAGCTTTATATTTAAAAGGAATCTATAGCTTTGATGATTAAATTTTGTCATTTAACTTGAATTTTGTTGAAAAAATGTTCATTACCTCCTCTCTACTTTGACGCCAAAAACCAACTACTAACGCTTCCTCTTGATCGTCAATTTTTTAATCAACAAATAAACTATTGTTTCTCAGCTCACAAATTTTCAATAGAGTTTTGTTTCTTTTTAATTTATCAAAATTTGTCCTATCATTTTTACACCAATAATATTCTATCTGAAGCTGTCGAATTATATTCACAATTACAACACTCTATGAAAGTTTTTGGAAATATATATGAATGTGAATTTCACTTGAAAATTATCTGTTTTCTTTTAAAATTCAAACGAATTTCAATACAACAAGTCTTTTACAAATAGTGAAATTCATTGTTATATTTCGATATTTGAATGTCTAGTTTTGTTTTGATATTTGTGACAACTTGAAAATAATATTTACATTTATGAACATCTTTTGCTTTCGTTATTTGAACTATCCAAATTCTATAGTTGCAAATATTTACTTAAATCCATCACCATTTTCTGATCCATTGACTCCATAAATTTGATATAAAATTTTGACATATAAATTACCTTTATGTCATTTATATTTATATTCTAAACTTATCTAATTCTTTATACTAAATATGAATATGATTTATATTAATACTGTTTAACTAATACGTATATTAAATTAGATTACTAATACTTGTTTATTTTCAGAGAAACAGCTGATTCATTCATGATAAACAAACATCCATATTGGACATATTTAATGTTCTCCTCTATACTTGTTAAGCGTTTTTCAAAATTTAGACAAATATTAAGGTAATTTCTTTATATTTATTGTTACTCTGTTTAATTATTATAAACAAATGATTTGATATATTATGACTTTATATGAATTTTTACTTATGATTGTGTTTTTTAATGTGTTATTCATTAACATAGTTTCAATCCATTTTAATTACTAAGCAAAATGTTCTCAAACAGCTGATGTTCTTTAATATATAAGATATATGGTTCAATATATATATATATATATATATATATATATATATATATATTAATAATTGTTTCATTATCATGTGGATTTATTTAGGAACAGTTACTTTCATTTAACAAAGTAATATTATATAACTATTATTATTTCGAAATATATACAATGCAGCAAACAGGAAATGATATATTTTCGTTAAAACGGTATACGTATTTAGATATGATTGGTTTATATTGGGTTACATTGTAAAATTTAGAGAGATAGCGACGCTTTTGTGCAATGGCATACTAATAAAGAAATTCTATATGATTGCAGTTAAAGTAAACGTCATTAACAACGCTCAAAAAAAACTACAAGTTTCTGTATAAATATGCAAATTTTATACCTTCTTCAATATACCTTTATACCATTATTTGGCTAAACTTCTGTTAGAAGGCATTTTAAATATTCCCTTGGGATATCTAACAGATTCAAGGCGGCTTACGAGCTGTATGAAAAGCAAGAATAATTCGGGATGCTCAACAGGTCGCCTTGTAAATATTTATATGTTGGTTTGTGTCTACAACCTCCATGCAAATTCATGTTTGCGGATTTAGATTTCGTTAAAGAGCTATTCTGCGAAAGCTATCTCAAGAATATTAATTTTAATCAAGTCTAATTGGATATTTGAGTCACATTCAGTAGCTCTACAGGGAATCGTATATAGGGTGGCCCAAAATTGACGCCCGTTATTTTCGAATGTGAAACTAAATAAATCATAAGAATAAGAGTTTGCTGATGAGTGATTTTGCTTTCACAACCGAATGTAAGAATTGGAAAATTCGTTTCTTCGGATACCTCTTTTCTACGCTGTACATTTTTATTTGAACAGTAGTATACTTTTACTGCGGTCCTTATCATTTCAGTGTTTTAAATGAAACTCACGGTTTCTAGTTAATACCACAATATAATTATCATTTCGTTAATTTTCTGTTTATTCCATTGAACACGTTTGTTATCAGTTCAAAACCATTTTCACTCAGGTTCTGTAGCATTTCGGTGATGATATTGTCATGTCCTGCAGACTTCCCTCTTTATAGTGTTTATGTAGCATATTTGACTTCTTCTGTTGTTATCAATTCGCTGTGCATGTTATCTTCATCTTAGTTAATGATTGGTTCTTCATAATTCATGCTCATTTCATACGTTCAATAATTCTCCAAAACACTCTTTTCATCTAACCATAATTTCTGTTTTTCCCCTTCGTATAACAACTTGTTTGTTCTTGATATATCTTGTATTATTTTTTTAACCCCTCCTTAGCGTTTTCAGTACCTTAAAAATAATTTCCGATTTCCTTTACTGTCTTGTTCCATTTTCTTACAAAATCCGTCCCAGGCTTGTCTTATAGCATTACTCATCGCTTTGGTTTTAGTTGTTTCATCTTTGTAACTTTCATTGTTTCTGTTTTGTAGATACCTACTATTTCCATTTTTGTTTCTTCATTTTTACCTCAGTTTGTATTTGCTTATTCCACCATCTCGTTATATTTTCATTTCGTCCTGTGGAAGTCATCCTCAAACATTTTTGGCCGTTTATAAGATTACAGACTTCAATTATTCCCATATTTGTTCTAATTCTATATTTGCTGCTACAACTTCTCCAAATCCATTTTTAGTCAACTCTTTATATTTTTTTGCTATTTCCTCTCCGCATAACCTGTATGGTCTAACAGTTCTTTTTAGCTTTTGTTCCTTCTGTGTTCGGTGTTTCCCTATTTTGCTTTGTGTTCAATGAATAGTAGTGGCTGTGTATGTTCGATCTTATTTTCACTTTTACATCTTTAATATCTCTCCTGTTACATCTATTGATGTCTACATAATCAATAATAGATTTTTAATTACGACTTTCACTTCCTTTGAATACTTCTGACTATTTTTAGGTTGGTAGAACGAATTAGTAATTATTAATCCATTTAGTAGGTATACAAAATTCTATTAACCTTGCTCCATTAATACTCCTTCCAGTTTCTCGGTTCATTCCAATTACATCATTACTTTCTTCATCTCGCTTTCCAGCTCTTTCATTCAAATCACCGATTATTATTAATCTCCCATATACCTCGTCCGTAGCTTTGTTGAGCGTTTCCTAGAACTTCTCTTTTTCCAATACATTTTCAACTTCGTTTGGTGCGTACACAGTGTAAGGTTCTCTAAGTCTTTAAATGTAACTGTATTTTGAGGATCCTCTCTGATATCTCCTCCCAGTTTTCAATAGTTATTGTGTGTTCCTTATTTATGTTACATCTCACTCATTATTTAGCCCTATTATTTACTAAGACACTATTGTCCTAATTCTCTTTCACCATTTCTTTTCTTTTTGATTTCAGTGATTTCCAGTGTATCTAAATTTGCTTTGTTAAATTCCTTTATTAAATCATGTTATTCACCCGCAAATTCTCTAACATTCCATATTGCAATGTTCCACATTTCATCGATTCCATTCATTATGTTTTAATTTTTATTCGTATTGGGGGTTTCTGGCGTTATGCGGTGTAAGATTTCTATTTGTGTTTCTATTATAATCAATGTTCTCATTAACCTTTAGATTTTTTTTTGGAATGGACACGCTTGTCCTTCAGTCACACACAAATTGAAGAAATTCATTTTAAGTACCTATTAAGTTAAAGTTAAATACTTATATTATTTTATGTTATATGGTTAAACAACAGATCATAAACATAATCATCTCCAGTCGCGAGCAACACTTTAATACCCGTAGGAAATTGAACGCCTACTTTTATAAGACTCATTACTAGAAAAACCCGCGCAGCCCAAAAAATACGTGATCTAGATCTGCGACTTCATTATCATGTGGACATAGTGGAGAATCTATTATTCCTATTTTATATAAATGAGATGGAAAACACTCATCATATATTTTCAATCGAGTTAAGATTGTGCAGAATTTTCTATTGACTTTATCATTGAATATATGTGAAGTTTTCTTTGGCAGCTCTTTGTAGATAGAAAAATATGAGCTGGTTGAGTTTTTTGCTATTTCTGTGTAATAGTTACTCCAATCTCTGTAAATATTAACTTTGAATAGACTGTAAAGATCTCTATAACACGGAATTTTTAGAAAATTGTTACATACCCTCGCTTCTTTTGCGGCTTCATCAACTATCTCATTACCATAAATACCAGTGTGTGCTTTTGCCCATATAGATATAAGTTTAACTTTTCTGAGTTCTAACTGATACATCAAATTTTTAATCCTGCATATAATAAAATTATCATAATATTTAGTTGTTGTATTTTTATGCTCTCTAACACCGACTTTGAATCCGATACTAATATTGCACTTGGAACAATGTTTTCCACACACCACTCCAAAGCTTTATGTATGTCAATGGCTTCAGCTGTGAAAATGCTACAAATCTTTGGTAATTGAAATTTAAAGATATCTTCACTGTTTTCTACGTAGAATGCACTACCAACTCCTTTCAGATTTTTGCTTCCATCTGTATAAATTATTGTGTATATATTATAATTGCTGATTATAGAATGTAATGAAGTTTTATTATAGGAGGGTAATTCATTATAGTTCGGAAATATGACGGTGGTCTTTGGAAAAATAGTTATGCATGAATGAAATTCATTTTAAGTACCTATTAAGTTAAAGTTAAATACTTATATTATTTTATGTTATATGGTTAAACAACAGATCATAAACATAATCATCTCCAATCGCGAGCAACACTTTAATACCCGTAGGAAATTGAACGCCTACTTTTATAAGACTCATTACTAGAAAAACCCGCGCAGCCCAAAAAATACGTGATCTAGATCTGCGACTTCATTATCATGTGGACATAGTGGAGAATCTATTATTCCTATTTTATATAAATGAGATGGAAAACACTCATGATTTATTTTCAATCGAGTTAAGATTGTGCAGAATTTTCTATTGACTTTATCATTGAATATATGTGAAGTTTTCTTTGGCAGCTCTTTGTAGATAGAAAAATATGAGCTGGTTGAGTTTTTTGCTATTTCTGTGTAATAGTTACTCCAATCTCTGTAAATATTAACTTTGAATAGACTGTAAAGATCTCTATAACACGGAATTTTTAGAAAATTGTTACATACCCTCGCTTCTTTTGCGGCTTCATCAACTATCTCATTACCATAAATACCAGTGTGTGCTTTTGCCCATATAGATATAAGTTTAACTTTTCTGAGTTCTAACTGATACATCAAATTTTTAATCCTGCATATAATAAAATTATCATAATATTTAGTTGTTGTATTTTTATGCTCTCTAACACCGACTTTGAATCCGATACTAATATTGCACTTGGAACAATGTTTTCCACACACCACTCCAAAGCTTTATGTATGTCAATGGCTTCAGCTGTAAAAATGCTACAAATCTTTGGTAATTGAAATTTAAAGATATCTGCACTACCAACTCCTTTAAGATTTTTGCTTCCATCTGTATAAATTATTGTGTATATATTATAATTGCTGATTATAGAATGTAATGAAGTTTTATTATAGGAGGGTAATTCATTATAGTTCGGAAATATGACGGTGGTCTTTGGAAAAATAGTTATGCATGAATACAGGCAATTTATCCATTGTTACAATGGATTGACAAAATTCATTGGTTTTGAGGAAGGCCGATGTCAATAAAGGAGATTTTTTAATTCTCCGGTAGCGGTTGGTTAAAATTTTCGTGTTTAAGTTACTAATTTTGATCAATAAGGACGAATTATATGTGCTCATCTTGGTAATATATTTGTAGGCTAGTAATGTTCGCCTGAAACGTAAAGGTGGTTCATTCGCTTCTGCCAGGATTGCATTAGTAGGAGACGATTTCATTGCTCCGATACAAAGTCTTATTGCTTTGAATTGTATGCGATCGACTTTTTTTAGATTTGTGTTTGACGACAATCCGTAAAATATACAGCCGTAGTCAATTATAGCTCTGATAAATGATCTATAAAATAGTAATGCTGTTTGAGGGACAGCGCCCCAAGATTTTTTAGTAACACAACGAAGAATGTTTAACCCTTTCTCACAACGATTTTTTAAATATTCGATATGTCTCATCCAGAGCAGTTTTGGATCTAAAACCATACCTAAATATTTATATTCAGTGGCTGTAGGTATCTTTAAATCCAATAACTGTATATGTGTGCTTGTATGTTGACGGTGTCTTGTAAAGCACATAACAGCAGATTTAATAGGCGACATTGTGAAACCCATTCCAAATAACCAATCTTTTAATATTTGTATAACACTGCTAAAGTCATCTAAGCATTGCTCATATTTTCTACGACTGGTATATGCAATGCTGACGTATAGATATTAAAAAGTGTGGGACTGAGTATGGAACCTTGTGGAAGACCATTATGTACTAATTTGGGCTCATACAATTCGTTGAAATGGTTTCTGACATATATTTCTCTACCATTAAAAATCTCATAAATATTATAGGATGTTCTTTCATCAATACCTAAATTTGTCATTTTATTAAAAAGAATTCCTAAGTCCACTGAGTCATGGGCCCCTTTTAAATCTAAAAACAAGCAAAGGAGATAGGCGTTTTTAGAATTGGATAGTTGAAAATCCGTAATGAGTTCAGTCAAAGATTCGCGTGTACCCAAACCTCTCCTGTAACCAAACTGTGTTTTAGGAAGTAATGACTTAGCTTCAAGGTAATATTCTAATCTCGACTTGATCATTCTCTCGAATGTCTCTAATACACACGACATAAGAGAAATTGGTCTGTAAGAAGAAGGTAGTTCTGGATCTTTGCTTGTTTTATGAATTAAAACAATCACACATTTCTTTAATTCTTTATTATTTCAGCTTTTAACCAGCAATCGTTAAAAATGTTTAAAAGTAGTAATTTTGCATTTTCAGGTAGATTATATAACATTATATAGGTGAAACCATCTAAACTAGGGGGAGCTTAATTATTTGAAACTTTTGTTAATACTTCATCATCTATTTGCTTTTTTGAGAAACAAGTTTGTTACTGATTGATTTAAAAATGTTCCAAATCTGTGTTATAGATTTACTTTTATTTAATTTATTAAGATATGCTATCCAATTATCCTGTTGTTTCTTTTTACATAGACGTTTACAGGCAGATTCAATGTTTCTGTAAGATAAATATTTTGCCCAATTGGAACAAGATTTGTAAACTTTAAGAGCATTTTTACGTTTATTTACCATATTGGTAAAATCTTTATCCCACCAGTAAGGTCTATTGCTAGAGGTAATAAAAGGTTTATTTATAATCATAAATAAACCTTTCATTACAGTAGTAGTAGCAGTATTATTTAAAGTATCCCAAAATGTTTTAAGCATTTCTGGAGAAGACATTTCACCAATATTAATGTTATGTAATGCAACATCTATTGTTTGACCGAATAGAGCAATCTACATTCGAATCACACCAGTTCGTAACAGGAAATATTTTCTTACTTTTATTTTTATTATTAGAATTTATTATAATAGGAAAATGATCGGATCCACATGAATAAGGTAGTACTTTCCAAAACATTTTATCAATTGAATTAGGTGACATTATAGTAAGATCTACAGCTGAGGGATTTTGATCAGGTCTAGGGACTCTTGTCGGGCTGCCGGTCACCCCCACATTACGCCTTTGATGTACGAACCTACTTAAATGCTGTTTTTCCAGATAGGTAGATAAAAAAAGAAGAACGATCGAATGGCCACCAAGGTCACCAGATTTGACACCCTTAGACTTTTTTATGGGGATACTTGAAGAGCAAAGTTTATCAAAGTCGTCCAAATGATATAGAAGGGTTGAAGCATCGCATCAGAATGGAGATTGCAAAAATAACGCCTCAAGTTCTTGTAAACGTTAGAGACGAATTTATTGCTCGGCTGTCTCATTGTATTATTGCTGAAGGTCATCAGTTTGAACATTTAATATAATTTAATTGTTGATTATTAAACCGTTCTTAGTATTTTAGTAAATAAACAGTTTTGGTCGACCCTGTAGACATAAATATTCAAATAATTACATAGTTGTAAAGACGATTAGGAGACCTTTCCAATGAGGTGTATTGAAGACACATGGTTGCATTTAAAAAAATTGCCGATTACGTCACCACGTTAATACTGGTAACGCAATGTTCGTTACATCTACATCATGTGATGACGATTCAAAAATTAAAATTGACCTGTTATTCTATTTTTTTTCAAGTCACTTATTGTGGAAATAATCAATTTATTCCATACATTAGCGACATACTGTATAATAAACTATTAGTTTCGAATATTAACGTTGTCAAATTAAGATTACTAATATAGTTGAGTACTTCTACTGCAATCGACAAAGTTCAACTAATTATTAATCAGAAATATTGGTTCTTTAAACTATAAATCCATGAGAAGTATGCTACATTGAACAAGAATTAAAAAGTTATGGCATGTCTTTTTGATGGTAATTTGAATCTTTTTATTACCTATTAGACTATAAAACTGATTCCGAAGGTGATTTAGCCTATAAACTTAAGAACTTTAACAAAGTATGACGAACCATCCACTTCAACCGACTCTGTAAAACTACTGCACATTTTCCTTGAAATACTTCAGCGAATTCCACGCTCGACAAAAGAGGAAATATCTTTTCTGGTTTGTGCCCTTAACTCTGTAATATGTCTGTCGATTTGAAATGGAGATTGTAAAAGTTTTGCGTCAAGATTAGTCTTCTTGTTTTACCAAAACGTTACTTGTTTTATAGTACACGCTCTGAGTATCACAATCTCACAAATTAATTAACTGCTAGTAACAGTAGCTAACATAAATACACATTTTTAACAACAAAACTGGAATGAACTCGAAAACGACTTCGTCGACTCGTGGTTAGAAGTCTAAACCTTTGAACTATCAACATGTTTCAACTTTTATCAAATACTCGTATAATCAATACTTTTAAATATGGATTAATCCAAATGCCAAACTTGTAGGTACATATCTGCAGCTGCTGCAAACAAAACATTTGTTAATTTTGTATGTGAAGTGATTTATTATATGTTACGAATTTATATTATTGTGTAGTTATGCACAATTTTGACAAGAAATTATGGATATATAATAGAAACAAACAAAACAGAATAATTTATTGATATATTTCATCACCACATTCAATACGTAATGTTAACAGTATGTTTATTGTTCGAACAAGATACAATAATATCATTCAAAATAAAAATAAAAACGAGTGTCGTTTTATGTAGATAGAAATCGTATATTTGGCGAAAATATATAATGCGAACTTTAAGCTGTCGGTTTTTCGTTGGACTGGAATGCGAGTATATCATCATAGTCCAGTCAATATTTTAATTTAAAAGGGTAGGTAGACGATGAATTCAATTAATATTATAATTTCAACTAACAATAGTTGACTGAACTATTACTAATATTTTTGAGAGTGCGTTTTTTATAAGATCAGAGGTGTTCATTTTTTAGTTGGTAGTCTGTAGTATTTCTGAGGAATTTGGGTAAGTATAGCAATTATATATTCAGACAAAAATTAAATCCACTTCTGTAGAATAATATGCATCAAAATAGATGGCTTTCTTATAATTAGATTACGGTTTGCCTTACTGCTTTGTTTTTCTTATACAATAGTCTTTTTTATGGTTTTGTTAAAATGGAAAAATGTTCGGATATTCATTCTAGGTTCACTTGTTATCAATGTAAGAAAATGTTCCTACTGGTCTTCAGAAAATAGACACTGGAAAATGTGATGGATGAATAAAACAACACGTTGTCTATAACCTAGCCTGTGCATATAGTCTTCCTCTATTTTCCTTTTTTGTTTCAGATAATCGATCTTCTGAAATTCTCATTGAGATGCAGAAACCCGTACATTTACAATATCCCTCAGCTTCAACTCAAACACCCTATTGTCACATTTCATGCAGTTATGTATGTTCAATCTAATGAATAGTTTTAAAATATCTGAACCACATGTGAAATACTTTGGCAAACAAACACTTCACTAAACATTAAAGTGAATAAATGCTTCTTCCCATTGATAAATACAACTTATAAAGTGTTCACTGGGAACCATAAAGCCTCCATAAATACTTTTGTCCATATCATACTTTTCAAAATATGTCAATAGCTGCTTTGTACCCAGATCTCCACACTCTTTTGAGAATTCTATGCACGTTTGACACCTTTGACATTCTAATGCTTTCCTCATTTAATAGCCACAAACAAAATTGAACGCATTTAAAATAGTCAGTTCTTCGTTCCTGTAATCTTAATCTGGTAATGATATTGCTACATTCTGAACTGCTGCTTGGTGAGTTTCAGGAATAATGCAAATAGTTGCTGAATTCAATTTAATCAATGAATTGTGAAGGTCATCAGTACATTTCATTTAAATTGGTAAATTTTTGTCAAAACACTTTTCTGAAGGCATGTTCAAATTGGATAGAAGTGGGTTTGATACAATTGCCCCCTAGCTTCCTCACACTACCGAAAAAACTTTCAAGAGAATCTGTTTTAGTTCTGTGCAGTGTAAATATTTAGAATCATTGGATTACAATTTATTACAAATTTTTTTCAACTACTTATTGTGATTTTTCTGCATTTCTTCATCCTTGATCTGGAAGTAACACTTCCTCCCTTTTTATTGACTCTTAAATGTTTTAAAAAAGCAACATTTCACGCAAAAATTGTATTTGATAGTCTGCTGATACAAACACATTTTTGTATTTGTTAACGTTTCTTTGTTTTGTGAAATGAAATGAGTCTGTCAAATTTCTCTATTACTTTATTGGTTCCAATACTAGGAACTGCCCTCAAGCTCATATACATATTCATACCACTTGCTACGTTATTATTTGGAGTTTGATTTGGTAGACGTACTTTAATTTTGTCGAAATTCGATGGATAAGTTTGCCTGTTTGTTAATTTTTGTGTACATCTAATATAAAACGCCTGTTTGTCTTGACCGTAAAACTACTTTAAAAATGACCAGGATGTTTGTTTGCCATCAAAACAAAATGTATCTCTTTTCAAATTATTTCTTGTAGCTTCAATTAAGTGACTAGAATAAAAAAAGTAGATAATCTCCTTGACATCCATTGTGAATACTGGATTATCAGGAGTTACTAAAAAGGAATTGGCTAGTTTAATGAAATAACAAGCCATATTACTTGAGAGACCGTCAACAGGCAAACTTCGGCTCTCCTACTTTAGTATGCATGTTTCAATGATAGGAAGAAACTCTTTCACTGCTAATTTGATACCCACAAAAAAAATGCCATTGCCTCCAGTTCGCTTACAGTCCTTTTGCATAATTACGAGTTCATTATTTGCAGAACAAAGGTCTTTTGATCCAGTCCCAATATCAATCAGTCCAGTATCTTCATCTCATGCAGTACTATAGAAGACATGATTTTTCAGTGACATCCCATCAATACATATGGTATACTATTTGTTACCATTGGACATTGTCTGAAGCTTTCTTTCTACAGCTACAAATATTGGATCGTAACCTAAACGAGGCTTGCAAAAGCAAGTTCTTTGGTGATTCTTAGTAGGGTTCGTGTTGTTGGAAGACTAATGATTTAATCAAAAAGTTGTATGCCTGTGATCCCAAAAAATATAGCGTCAAGGCAAATCGTTTGTGTTCTACAAAATACCTTCTACTTATAGGTTCTCTGCCTTTCAGTGGTAGTTGCGCTTTCACGATTGATGCCAGAAATTATCTAAGAGATTTCTCACACATTTCTTAGTAGTCCTCCTCCAGGTTGCATATTTCTTTCTTCTCTCTGGTTTCCTTTACAAAATTTCGTTTCCCTAGAGCCAGCCATAACCACAAATTTCACCTTGCTTTTCCGCGGTATCCAGAACTTGAGAAAGCAGGAGTTTGAGTGGAAGTTGTTGGAGAATTTTCAAGAGTAAGCTGTTTCTAATGGGTGCCTACAACGGAAGTTTCCTGTGGATCTATAAAAGTATATTAAATACGTATAATATATTTTGGAAATGTGCATGTACATGATTCAGAACCCCAACAACTATACATATATGTGTTTTACTTTTGTTTGACAAGAAAAATTACTGTATATATTTCGTTTCACTTATTGTAGACATACTAAACATGAAATGTTACTGAAAAGCAGAAATTTTCTATATATTTAAGTTCTAGAAAGTAACAGTACTTAGATTATGGGTTTGTCAAGCATAATATAATGCTTTGGTTTGACTAAATAACATTATAAAATACACATACCTAGCATCGCCATTGGGGATAGTAACAAAACTCATCCCTTCTCCAGTTTTGTAGGATCATCCACGACGTAAGCAAACAAATTCTCCTTCACAAGCCATCACAAAAAATACGCTAGTGCCACAAGAAGTACTATATTAGGTGTGTCTAAGTTATATTGTAATATGAATTGGAAAGATTACCAGAAAAATAGCATAAACTGTTCAACCAGAAAAAAGCACAAAATATAATAATAATTGAAACGTGCAACAAAACTTCGATAACTATGCAGAAAAGTTTACTGTCGCTACTTTTTTATAACTTCTTTGTCACATACATCAGTAGATTTTCTCTTATACAATATTTAATTCAGAATCTAGTGAAGTGTAACTTTTAAATATATCAATTATGAAAATTTTGTATTCAAGTACCATACTTATTGTAATTTTACATCATCATTTATTGAAATTATTTCTATTGTAAACTGGTATTCTAAATATATAATCTATATTATTGTATTGGTTTTTATACTCACCCTATCCTACAGCGATAGTGAAATACATACTTACACATATAATTTCGATAACAATATAGAAAATTGAAATCGTTTGGGTGAACAATAGCTCGTTATTTTTAATAATGGATGGAACTCCAAAAACATAAGCTAAAACTTTATGTATGAAGAAATGCTAAAGTATATTTTCATATTGTTTGTTCAGCTGTTAGATTAACTTTAACAATTCATAAATTAAGTTTAACAGACCTATTGTGATAATATTACTTCGGTATTTGTTCATCTTTAATGAGTTTTCACCAATTGTCAACCAACATTCAAAATATTACAAGGTTGAATGATTAAATCTTTCTTTGACAATTAAAAATTTGTCGAAACAAGCCATAAAAATTAGCAATTATTATTTGAGATTCTTTGGTTCCACTTTTTTGCGTGTAGGTAAGATTTAATTCACATCTTTCGAATACTTTTCTTAGTGTAAAGTCAAGTAAAGATGCTCAGTTATCTGTCAACGTCAGTTTGAAGGTCACGAAATTTGGCCCACAAAACATCAAACGATTTATGCCGGCTTTCGCTTCTTGTTGTTGGTGTATTCTTTGGTGTGGGTAGACTGTAATTTTCGACTGTTCCGTATAGTACAGCGCTGACATGAGTAATATCGTTTTTAAAAGCAGTAATCCGTTCTACCCCGCTACCCCGTTTTACCACACGTTCCCCCACAAAAAAAATGATGATTGTCTTTCACACGAGTATGACTTTTGTGATAATTGCTCATGAACAACCTTCAAAATTGAAAGATTTAGAATTTCTGTTTTTAATAAGTGTAATTAATATGAATGATTTTAACGAAATTAACTGTCACAACCCTCTGTGGAATCTACTCATATTAGTGTTCCAAATGAAACTTCCTGTGGAGTTAACTAGAAACAGTAAGTTTCATTTAAAACACTAATATGAATAATTTTGTTTTGATTTGTACAAAGAATCTATTTTCGTTTATGGTCTTTGCTTTGAAATTTAGTTTTCCAGAAAAAAATCGGAAGGAGTACAAAAAAGGCTCAGTTCACGTCTAGTACCCTGTTTAAACAGAATTGTGGGAAGATAGTTAATTCTCCTTGTCTTCTTATTCAATATTACATTGTCAAGTAACTCGTAAAGGAAAATAGGGGTTAGAATAGGACTGATGGGAGATCCCATACGTGTGCCAAACATTTGGCGACCAAATACGCTGAAAACTGAAAAAAGTGTTATCAAAATTAAATGTAACTAATGATAAAAAACTTTCCTTGGTTATTGTAGTGAATGATTCCAACAGAAACCATTTTTCATCAATAATATTGTTAATTAAGTTCAATGGGATGTTGCTAAATGAAGATGCTACGTCCAAAGAAATAAGTAGATATGCAATCCTCTGGTAATATACAGACCCTGATCGTATTGGTAAAAGAGAAAATGTCGGTTATATTATAATTTGTGTGATCCGAAAATGCATTGTGGGAAATATCAGACATAAATTTTGATATTTTGTGAGTAGTAGAATTAATGGAACTAACTCTTGAGCGAAGGGTTATCTCCAATTTATGTATTTTAGGTGAACAATACAACTTGAAAAAATTGGAGTTATAAATGAATAAAAAGTTATCTATATCACCGGAAAGTTCCTGTTTAGTTTATAACTTTTTAATTAACATAATATAATTCCTTTGTACAGAAGTGGTAGGATCTTTATTTAGTTTAATATAAGTTGACTCGTCTCGTAATAACAATTCAGTTTTCTCAACATAATCTGATCTATTCATAGTAACCGTACAACCTCCTTTGTCTGCTAGTGAATTATGAAGTTCCGGATGATATTTTCATCTGATATTCTACACAATGCGTTTCAGGATCACACAAATTATGATATTCTCGACACCTTCTCTTTTTTCAATGCTATCAGGGGCTGTATATTACCAAAGGATCACATACTTATTTCTTAAGACGTAGTATCTTTATTTACCAACATCCCACTTAACGTAATTACCAATATTATTGATGAAAAATGGTTTCTGTTGGAACCCTTCATTACATTATCCATGGATAGTTTTTTATCATTAGTTACATTTATTTTTGATTGATTTCAGTTTTAACAACGTATTTGATCGCCAAACTTCTGGTACACCTATGGAATCCCCCGTCAGTCCTATATATATATATATATATATATATATATATATATATATATATATATATTGAATATAAATAATATGTATTCTATTAATTAATTTAATTTAAATTTTATATCATATTATATTAATTTTATGAATTTGAAGATTTTACCTTAATCTTACCTGGCTATTTATAAACATGTTCTTTATTTAATTTTCCCTCGGCTGCTCTTGTTATTTTTTGAGTAATTTGCATAAAATATGTCCAACATTTAACCTTGAAGATTTACAGCACCTGCGCAGAGCAGATTTCCGCTATAACTTTTTATACAGCAACAATATTACATTTGAGAGAAAACTATGAAATATGTACTTTTATAATATATACCATGCAGTGATTTTCTCTAAAATTTGCATAACATATTTTTATAATAATGATAATAAGAATTGAATGGATGAATTTAATGTGTGAATATGAATGATGATAGTGTTAAAATTTCCTATAAACTAAATACATACAAAATATATACATTTGAAACTTGAGTAAGTCGTTATAATGATTATGATATAGTTATATGATAATACTATAAAGTTTTTTATTATCTATATTTGTATGGCCTTTTATTATTATTATTGCTAATGAAAATGATGATTTTATTTCTAATATCCAAATTATTGATAAAATATCACTGACCTGTTTGATAAATTCTTTCTCTCGAAAAATGTCCGCACTAACTCCTGGATATCTTGATAAAAAACTTGTCACCTTCGGGAAAAATTATCTACACTTGTTACTGGGTCTTTTGTTAACGAATTTCTTGTGTTGAATTATTAATTATATTTAATTTAACCAATTTTATTTAAAACTTTTTATAGTTTCCACATGGAACTGTTAACCCATTCAAGTTCGGCTTCACTCTCCTCGTTTCCTTCGCGTCTCCAAGCTTTATTAGTGAGCGGAAGTCCGTGACTTTCTAGAGTTTTCTGTATTTATAGCGTCTGCTTGTTATTTTATTGATGTTCAAAATCACTATATTTCGGACATAAACATACTGTATTTCGCAGTTTCTCTCACTTTTTATTGATAATCGTTGATAAATTGTCCAATTATTATTATTTATAATTGGCTTCCTAATTATTTCACATTATCAGAGTCTTCTAATTGGTCGCAACTTATTTATTACTTTCTGAAATTTTACGATATGAATAATATTGTGTTATATTTGTATTCATTTCTTTTAATTTCTGTCTGTTATTGATTACATTATTAAACATAATATCTCAATAGTTTGAATTTTTATTTTCCTCGCTCATTATATATTCCTTTATCATAAGTTTGTATTCATATCATCATACCACGATGATATATATATATATATATATATATATATATATATATATATATATATATAACAAATATAACGGTGGGGAACCCCAAAAGAGCCAAGGAGGAAGCAATGAAAGTTCTTAGTTAGCTTCTTAAGTAAATGCCTTTATTCCAAGTTCAAGCTTCCGTTTGTGATTACAAACTTCATCAGGATAAAACTGAAAAATATATGGAGAACACTCCATTACAAATACGTATGAGTTAATTATTATTACACTCACCAGAATCAGCATTAAAGCTCTAAAAATCTAGCGACCACATGACTAAAAGAGGTGTATGGAGACATAACCTTACATTTGGAAGTATTAAAACTGACTTTAAAAACTAATATGAAAATAGTAAAATATGTATATGGACATGTTTAAAATCATAAATTGTTTTATACTATATTATAGCTTTGTTGATATCTCAGCTTATTATTTTGCCTTTCACTTTCTGATATAGGTTAACGTGGCTAAAGCTACGCATTGCGTTAAGTTAGATTTATCGAGTTTCGTTTCTTAGTATGATTATGTCTCAGGTTACGTATCGCGTTGAGTTAGTCTATTGATAATTTTGTTATGACAATAACATAACTTTCTATTAATTTTTATTAAAACTTAAGATCATATAACTATATTAAAAAAACTGTATATACTATAAATATTCGAAATTGATGAAAATCAAAATACAATTGACAGATTAGTGTTATTATTCTAGATAACAAATTTGCTATTATCTATTTCCTCATTCATTCTACAACAATATATATATATATATATATATATATATATATATATATATATATTGTTGCATAGTGTGAGTATTTATGATAAGAGTATTTATTATATCAATTTTTCAAATAGCACCACGTTGTTGGGAGCCAATTTATTGCATATACCTCTCTACTAGAGTTTTAATATTGTTGAATTGTTTTTGTTTGTTAAATTTAATTGTTATTGTAGTTATGGAAATTATTGAATACTCCTACACATTTTATTTTTTTATAAGGCTAGCTCTATTTGATTTTATTGATTTTGATATTTTTAATTTAATTGTTTTAAGGTATTTGTTCAGCATGTATGTTTGTATGAAACTCTCTCAGGTCTTGGGTTCCTCTATTGTTGAATAAATTCGTCATTAAATAAAAAGAAACACTTTACTTGTAAAAATATTCAATTATTTATTAACGAGAATTTTTTTATATTGTAAAAATTATCATACGACGCTTCTGTGTAGTTAAAATTATCGATCCATTTAT
Organism: Galeruca laticollis; assembly: GCA_963921935.1. Classification (NCBI taxonomy): domain Eukaryota; kingdom Metazoa; phylum Arthropoda; class Insecta; order Coleoptera; family Chrysomelidae; genus Galeruca; species Galeruca laticollis. The sequence continues at coordinate 42,065,135 of OY998176.1, forward strand.
GTATGGTATGCTATGCGCATGCTTAAAGCATCACGTGTTGATGCATTAAACGAACGCTTCATATACGAATTACGCCTGTTCGATTTTATAACCTGCTTAACGTTATACCAACGAATATTTGATATTTAGAGCACATGTACAGAATTTATGTGAAACGACTTATGCATACAGATAGTTACAATATGGTACAAGAACAAGTTATTAGTTCTATATACATAGAATAGAAATATTACATAGATGAAATGATGCATCTTTCTTAAGTTTTTATTTGAAATGAGTAAGTATTTAATTTTGTTTATTTAGATTGGCCATTTACTATTGAAAATTCTTTAATTGTATAGATATATTAAGTCTCTATTATGATTATTTTTCAGATATATCTTTTTCGCAAAGTTTATTTTACTCATGAGATTTTTAAACACTGGATAGTAATTAGTGAGTTCTTAACTCTTGTTATATATAACAATGCGCACTGACCTTGTGTCCTGAAACGAGGATATGCCTTTTCTGGAATCTGGAACGCTGCTTCCGAAGTTTCTAGTCGGATAAATTTTGGAAGAATTGATTCTCTCTCAGGAAAATCAGCTGTATATACTTGGTAAGTACTATAGTATATTTTGATATTGGTTTCTTACTTTTTATATCATGATTTGGGGAAAATTTCTAAAATTTTCCGGGACGCTGCTCCAATCAACCTCCTCGAACCGACGCCAAGCTACCAACTCTTTTTTCTTCAATTTTTTTCAACAAAAAATCAGTCTTTTGTTTTTTTCAGCTCACTATCTTTAAAATGTTTGTTACTCTTTGTTTGTTGATTGAAAATTGTTCTGTCATATTATTTCTAACCAATCACTTTTGTTTAACGCACTATTTTATGATTTAATTTTTATCTACTCTTAAATATATTTACTTATCTATCAAAATAAGTTTCACTTGATTGTTTGTTTACTATAAAGTTCATTTGATTGTAATGGGACGAATAGTTTACATTGATAAAATACAATAGTCTTTAATATACCAATGCTTAGTTTAATTGTCTTATTACAACTAATTATTGTTACGATTATATTTAGCCATTCACATAAATTCTTTGAACAATTTGTCAATATTCTCTATACTGATTATTTACATTCATTTTATATACTTTTAAACTTATTAGTTCTATGAAATTACTCTAATGTCAGCGTTTGTCATTGAAACATATTGACATTACAGCGTCGAATATTCTAACCATATCTCTTTGTAAACACTGTGTTATAATATCGAACAATATTGTTTGAATGTTTATTAATTCTTATTTCTTTTTCAGATTATGTGTTCAATGTTATATTCTTATAAAGTATTTGATACAAATGGATGATCTTAATTCTATGGTTTCGGATTTATGATTTAAGGTAAAGTTTCTTTTTGTTTAATTCTTTGCAAGTTGTAAAGTTTCCTTGAATTATTAATTATATGAAAGCTGTATTAGCAAATTGAGTGAAAATACTTACAATTATCTAATAAATATGAGCAATTTTAATATCTCATTCTTATCTTCCTAGTAAAATATAGTCTACTACTTTATTATTTAGCAATTTCTAATTATTCTGTCTCATAATAATGTTTCTACCTTACGTATACGTTATAATATATATATATATATATATATATATATATATATATATAAAGATTATGTAGAAATAGTGCGTGACATATGAACAATAAGCAACGAATAGATTAGTGGGTATTGCACGCAAATAGAAAAAGGGGCTACTGAAAAGAGTGGTAACAGCAGACATGCATGTTTTTGATACAAATGTTGTGTTTAACTATCCTGCTGAATTCTGTTATAGTTTCTCATGTTTCATTCAACACTTTTGCTCCCATGTTTCATATCTTCTCTTGGTTGTACCATACCGATAACGGCTAATGAGCCAGAAACATGCATGTCTGCGGTTACCACTCTTTTCAGTAGCCCCTTCTCATATTTGCGTGCAATACCCACTAATCTATTCGTTGCTCGTATATATATATATATATATATATATATATATATACATATATATTAGAACATGTATTCTTGGGACATCCCGGGTCTTTATCAAGCCAAATCTAAAATTATTTAAAACATTGGTTCCAACAATTCAGTGACCATGACATATAGATGTAACCAGAAGCCACACAAACACATTTTCACAAATAATTATAGTTATAACGACATATTTTACGGGTTGTCTGGAATGTTTTTGACATATAAACAAAATAATTCTCCTTAAAATTCAGTTTCATTTTTCAACAGTCTCCTCTTAAGTCAATACATTACTTCAGCTCTATTTATAGTTTCAAACGTATTATTTGTCCCGTGATACGTTAGCTTAATAATATGGTGACTCGAGTCATTAGAGTCAATTTGAGTAAAACATTTTGTCAGTTCTATAGTTTTAAACTTATTATTTGTCTTATAATATCACGTGAAACGTTAAATTAATTATATTGTGACTGGAATATGCTATTTTTATATGAAAAATAACGATTCCGTAGGATCTTCTTGTTCGCAGATAGGTATACTTATGATATTTTCAGAGTACAGAAACATATTCTCGCTCCATTTCCTCCAACAACAATTGATTCACCTTGGGGACACATTCGTGTTTCGTAATCGATGTGAGAACTTGCAAAATGTCGGCCGAAGTGTTGAATTGCAGCAGGCTGTGGAAATTTCACATGTGTTCGTGATTATCCCCATAGTTCGGCGAATGAAGTTAGGATGCATCTTAACTAGAGGAATACATATATATATATATATATATATATATATATATATATATATATAACAAGACACTATTTTGTAAAGATTTCGACGATATGATGCAGGAGCAAACAGTTTTTAACATATTTGAAAATTTCTCGTATTCAATGACGTAGAAAAATAATAGACCCATTCATTTATATTAAATACTGAAGCTAACATTGCAAAAGCAAGAACGAAATGAGCGACTCTACGCTACGTGTCACCGTGCGCCATTGTCAAAATGTGCTTAATTTCTGGATAAAGTACTCAAAAGTACGAAGCAGAGCAGCTCAGACACTAGTATTCTATTCACCGATCGCATCAAAGTAACATTCAATAAGAGCCTGCGTCATTTAACTATTTTGTCAAAATAGTATATGTCAGTAGATTTTCAAAGAAGTATAGAAGTAGGTCATCAAACACTAAAATTATTTTGTTAAGGAATGATTATATCATTGTGGTATTGATAACAAAACTTCTATCAAAAATTATTGAAAGTCTGTCAACGGTATTGACGACAAGCCATTGAGCATGTCTGTACTAGGATAGGTAGATTACTGCAAAATAAGTTGGGTTTGCTTTGTAAACAAATTTCTAAACGGCATCTTTTTTCAAGATACAGAGTATTGAAAAAAAATGTATACAATTTTTTACGATTATGTCGAATCTACTGACAAAATTGTAATACAATTTCTTATCGAATATGTTTTGAAAGTTGACATATCGCATACATTTGTTTTTGTATCTGCCTCTCACAGAGGGCGGTAGTTACACGGTTCGTTCCGAGTAGTTCCAAACATTTCTTTTTTGAGGTTAAATGTTCTAGTCCAAATTTTATATCAATTCGAGCATCGTTCAATTTTACACTATAAAGCTACCTCTGATAAAACTCGATACTATATACCGTTTTCAGAATATGTTAATTTGAAAAATAAAAGTAACAAATTTTGCTGTATAAAATATATTTAAAAAACCATTACCTATTGATTAAAAACCGTTACAACTATCAATGAATGTCAGTTTTGCACAATTAACCATTTTGTGATCTGCGAATAACTCTAAAAATTTCGATGGAGTGTATTTTGAACACTTACTCTAACTGAATATTCCATGTTTTTGTCAAATTCAATTCAATTTTCTTTTTGTGATTTTTCTATTAATTAATAACTTTATCATTGGAACCATGTTATATTTTTTGATAAATAGGTGACCGGTTTTTAAAAATACTTCACTCCACCATTATTTATAACTGTGTCGTTTTCAAATCAAAATATTCCGAAAATGGTACTCAGTATCCAGTTTAACGAAAAGTAAAATGGTGTAAAATTGATTGATGTTTGTGTTTTGGTTAGATTAGAATCGTGTAACTAGCGCCGTCTGTGAGACAAATTTATGCGGTCAGTCGATTTTTAAGACATATTTCTGAAAATTTGTATGAGAATGTTGCCAGTAGTTTCTACATAATCGTAAAAAATGTATATAAATTTTGTTTTTGCATTACCCTGTATCTCCAAAACGGATGCCGTTACGAAAAACTTTTTACGGAGCAAACCCAAATAGCAGAAATCTACTTATCCTAGGAAGGGGGCCATCTTTTTTGGGACACCCCGTGGAACACTTAATTAAAGAGGAAAAAAAGATGTGGGAGCTTGACAATATGGTTGAGAAAACTATAGAACTACTTGTTATATCTTCTGAACCGATGACGAATCAAGTGAAGATGATCTCGACTAACTAATCATTATAAATATCAATATCTTGGATAAGTTATTTGAATAATTTTTTATAAACTTGTGTATAAGTATAATACTTAAATTAATTATTAAACATTCTTTATACTATTAAATTATTCAATGTTCCACTTCAAATTTTGAGCTTTACCTATATTTTATGGTTGTCTGGCTAATGGACCCAAAAAGTTTTAGATTTATGGAGATAAAAGTTGGTCAAGCTAAAATGCCGTAAAACTATATAAACGTGTACATGCGAGTATGAATTTATTTTAGAAAGCATGTGGCGTCTTACTTTTTACTGACTTCATCACTCTGATAATTTGTTTCAGATGTGAGAAGTCATTTCACAATTAATTTTGTAACGAATAAATATACATATATATATATATATATATATATATATATATATTGTTGGTTTTACCGAAGCAAAAGCCAGGTTTGATTCAAGCAGAAGTCGAATTTGACAAAAGCAGAATCTTTCCTGAAGCGGAAGCCGGTATTTCTTCCTTTGCATAAAGCATCTGGATAAACTGAGAATTTCGACTGTCTCGCGGCTTGTCGTTTGAGCGATCTTGCGATCTTGCTCTTTCCTCAGAGTTCCATTTGAAATTTAAAAAAAAGAACTTGTCTTTTGGTAATTTCCACAACTGAATAGCCGAATCTAAGGCGAAACAAATCGAAAATTGTCTATCAAAATTGATTTTGACATTCGTTTCCCATCTCCACAAGAACTGGGATGATATATTTGAAATTAAAAACGCACTCGTAAGTACGAGAACAATTTCTTCTATAGGTGGGAGTTTCGACATGCTTTCGACCTTACTGGTCTCATCAGTAGGACAAAATAGTCCTAGAGCTATGTATTACACAGCTCTAGAAATGAAATTTCTTATCTTATTTACAGTAAAATGATATTCTTATTTATTTATAGAAATTTCCAGTTCTATAACTCCCCCATCCCTAAGATCGAAAAATAATGGAGTTGTTTTTCGATTTTGAATTTGTTTCTCCCAATTCAATATCTTCTGTATTGATCTCTTCTTTCTTGATGTCTTCTTTATTGATATCTTCTCCATTGTTTCTTCTGTTGTTTCTTCGAAATTTTTGTATGAACCAAAATATCATTATACTTATGCAAATAATTAAAATTATTGAAAATAAACCATTTGTTGTATGTTGCTTTGGAATTATTATTTCTTAAATAGGTTTTATATTTTTAGCAATTTTATTAATTTCATATAATCCTTCAGAATCTACTTTAGTTAATTTTGGTAAATTATATGGTTGAATTTCTAGATATTTTGAATCTAATTCCGGCAATATTATTGATGTTCCTTTTCTAATTTGAATGATGTTTGAAAATATTTCTTCTCCAATATGAATCTAGCAAATTTCTGGAATTCGGATGATTGATGGTTGATTAATTTCTAAATATTCGGAAGTACATCGCGTTAATATTTTTATCGCTGAATTTGGAATAATTAAAACTTCGTTCATTATCGTGTTGAGCTTCATCGATTGAACATCGTTAAAGCCAACAACACATTTTTTGCTAATTAGACCACGTTTTTTATCACCAATATGTGATAAGTAAACGAGTTCATATTTCTGTTGCAATATTTTAACAATTATAATTGGATTTTTATTATCCCAGTTATTATTATGGAATTTCAGTGGTGTACCGCTATAAAACTCTACTAGACTTAGGTGAGTTCCTTCTTAACCTCTTCCACTCTGGAAGAGAGTCTGTACTAATTTACTTTTCCCTTCTGTGTAGTGTTCTATCACCAAATGAAAATCATATGTCGCTGCCACACTCACCAAACCACACCCTCCTACTTTTCCAAAAGAGACCAAGCTATAATTATGCACTCAATACCAAACACTGTACTAAGTGAATATATTAAATCCATTGGTGAAATAGTTACTCCAAAAAATATCACATTTGCTTCTCGTATTTCCAATAACAGAATTTGCATTTTCCTCTCTTCCACTCAAATTGGTGATCAACTTCTGAATAGTACATCATATATCACGGTTAACTCCACTGTCGTTCCCATTCGGAGACTAATCTCACCTTCTATGATAATTCGGATCTCAAACGTATGCCCTTCCATTCCACATACTCTAATTGAGAAATATCTGAAAGATCTTGGTTTGCAGCCTGCAGCTCCTATCACTTTTGTGAAATGTGGAACAATAGATGATCCATATGCTCATATCATGAGTTATCGCAGGGTAACCTTCGTCATCCCCGATAAGGATGACTTTACTAATTAATCACGAAAATACATCCTTTAGAATATTCAAATCCACCGACAGACTTGAATGTTTTCTCTGTTAACTCACCGAACATACCGCAGACGCCTGCCCTCAAGTCCCTACTGGTCCTGATAACAATTTACCCCCAACCAATCCTCCCCCCTCTTCATCCTCCCCTGTTGACTCTTTAACTACACTAATTAGTCCTACACCGATAGAACCTGAGCCCTACCTAGATGATTACTCTCTACCTCTTACAAAGAATCCTGAACCTTCAACTACCTCTTCTGCTACCTTCCCTCCAATAGCCACAGTCCAAGAAAGAGGCCACTCTTCTACCGACAGCCCTCTTGACACTTCTCCAATACTGTCTCCCTCCATTAATCAGCCTCAACCTCCACATTACCTCCTTCTTTCACTGTACCACCCAAACCATTAAAGAAAAAGTCCAAAACCAATGCCAATAATCCCTCAGATCATTCATTAGGACTTAACTATGTTTCTATTATCCAAAATCTCTACAAAGACAACCCATCTAACTTCACTCTTACCTCAACCCAACTAAAAGCTTTTCTCGAAAATTCTTTTGGATGTCCTCACCCGCTACAGGAAGCACAAAAATTCTCCTCTGATTTAGTTGGCATACAAAAGGACTTAGCACAGCTTTACGCTGCTACAAAGGAGAGAGCACTCAGAAATCGCCTCACAAGACTTTTAAACAAATTAAAACCCCAGCATAACCCAATCGATTTTCCGACAACCTAAGCATCACTTCGGATAACCTTACAGATACAGAATCTAACCACAGCTCACAGAACGAACACTAACTCTTTAATCCCTACATCTTTTATAACCCTTCTATTTTCAAATTATTAGAATGGAACTGTGATGGATTCTTTCCCCGATTAGAGAGAATCCAACATTTAATATCAGAATCGACACCAGACATTGTATGCCTTCAGGAAACCAATGCGAAAAACTACAAACTTCCCCTAGTGAAAAATTTTGAGGGATATCATAATATCAGAACCAATTGCCTAAGAGCTAGTGGTGGTATCTCAATATTTGTCTCCTCTGAATTTTTTTTTGTCCACCTTCCGCTTTCCACTGAATTAGAAGCCATAGCCATAACCTGTTGGTGTCCCGATAAACTCACTATTTGTAGTCTGTATGTTTCACCCTCTTAAAGAGGAAGAGCTTGTTAATCTCATATTCGAACTTCCGAAACCCTACATTCTCGTAGGAGATTTCAATGCTCACAATACAATATGGGGCTCCAGTCATACATTTGGTAAAGGAAAGATTGTTGAAAACGTTATAAATTGCACAGGTATTTGTATCTTGAACACCGGTTTCAACACGCACTTTAACATTTCATCTGGCTCTTTTTCTAAAATCGATCTTAGTTTTAGTGACTCCAAACTAGCTCCCTCATTAACATGGTTTACTGAAGATGACCTTCACGACAGTAATCATTGTCCCATCTTTATAATTAACACCAACAATTCAAATAATCGAGCTCTAACAAAAAGTAACTGGCGTCTGAAATATGCTAATTGGCCTGAATATATTACTAAAACTGAACAATACATACTCAATCTCTCTTTCACTAACAATATTGATGATTCTGTTACCTTATTCGCAAATACTATTCGACTTGCTGCGGAGGCTCACATTGGGAAATCAGTCATCTCTCATTCACAAAAAACTGTTCCATGGTGGAACTGATCATGCAAACATGTAGTTCAGCAGCAAAATACTTCACTAAAATTATTCCACAGTAACAAAAATCAGGAAAATCTCATCAATCTCAAAAGAGCAAAACCCAGATATACTACAAAACTAAGTAAAAAATCTTCCTGGAGAAATTTCGCCTCTTCCGTAAATGAAAACCATAACCCCAATCAAGTGCGGAAAAAAATCGGACAAATCCAGGGTAAGAAAAGTAATATAAAAATCACCAGTCTATTTCACAACTAAACCAATGTAACTGATAATCAAGGTTTTACCAAGGTCCTAGCTGAAAGCTATGCAGCGGAGGTCTGCAGTCAACCTAGTCCTATTTTATCGAAGTCGCCTCCCCAACCACCTCTGCCTTACTCATCATCTTCCATTCAAGATATTGATACGGTCAACTCTCGACTCACGTTTCCGGAATTAAAATTTTCACTAAAATCCTGTAAAAACACTGCTTGTGGCCCTGATGATCTTCCCTATATATTTTTCAAAAAACTTTCTTTTGCAAGTCTTCAAAAACTCCTAGAAATGTATAATATTATCTGGCTATCCCAAAAATCCCCAAATCAATGGCGGTCCTCCTTAATAATACCATTTGAAAAACCTGATCAACCTGCTACTTCTCCTAATTCTTACAGACCTATATCGCTCACATGTACCTTGTGTAAAATACTAGAGAAAATAATAAACAAACGCATCGTTTGGTTTATTGACTAATACAACATCATACCAAAAGAACAATCAGGCTTTCAACGTCATAGATCTACCCTTGATAATCTTGTTCTGCTACAAAATGACATTGCCAACTCAATAAATAAAAATATGAAGTTATCGCCGCCATCTTTGATATCGAAGGAGCTTTTGACAGAATTAGTCGTCAAGCTATATTCTCTGAACTAAATCAATACCATATCAACGGAAATATATTTTATTTTATACAAAACTTCCTAACTCAAAGGTCCTGTAGGGTTTCTGTAAACGGCTATTTTTCATCTTTGTACACCCAGACCGATGTTGTTCCTCAAGGATCAGTCTTAAGCCCAACTCTTTTCAACTTAGCAATAAGTGATCTGTGCTATAACTTAACTTCTCCCACCAAATATGTAGCTTACGCTGACGATTTATTACTATACTGTCATGGTCGTTCAGCAACCACTAGCTCCAAAACTCTACAAACAGCGGTAAATATCTTACTTGCACGGACACGTTCTATAGGATTAACCTTATCTTCAACAAAATCAATAATCAATAAATGTGGCAGGCGACCTCAATCTCCTATCTCCCACATATTTATTAATGATTCCCCCTGCCAGTGGTTAATCACTGCAAAATACTAGGTATGACATTTGATTCTCGCCTCTCTTGGAAACAGCATAATCTTGAAACAAAAGGTATCTGTTACAAACGATTAAAACCCTATCTCATTATCACTGGGGTGCGGATGAGAGATCCTTTCTGAAAATTTATAAAGCACTCATTCGCTCCAAATTAGATCATGGCTGCATCGTTTACATGTCAGCTTCTAAGACAGATCTAGGATCCCTAAATCCTATTCATAATACGGCCCTGAGACTTTGCTTAGGCGCTTCCGTAGCAGCACATCTGAAAGTCTCCACTGCGAAGCTGATGAACCCCCACTGTGGATTAGACGACAATATCTGCTTCGATCCTACGCAGCCTCAGTCTAATCTTACCCTCTCAATCCTGTCTATTCTCTGTTCACATCAACTGCCAGCCCTCTTAACTACCCTTCACCAATAATTAAGCCTATCGCGCTTAAATTATCCTCATCAACAAATAACATTAACCTCTGACTCAATAACCCCATTCCTTTTTCTCCAACCCCTTCCTGGAATATGCACCCTCCTCAGGTCAATACTTATTAATCCAAATTTAATAAACACGAAACACCTAAAAAGCTCATGATTAAATCTTCTTATAAAATCATTCATAACAATCACTACGATTTTGCATTATACACCGATATTTCCAAAAGTGATACTGGCGTTGGCTGCTCAGTTACCACAACAAACAATCTCATCAGCACTTCCCTAATCCCTCCTTTATGCAGTGTGCATACTGGAGAATTGTATAGTATTCTACAAGCTTTTAAGCACATCATCCGTTCCTATGAAAAAGTTACCATTTGTACAGACTCTCTAGCGTCTATCCTATCTATCAAAGAATTATTTACTGAACATCCCATTGTACAAGAAATCCATTACTTTTATCACCACATTTATTCCCTAAACACCACAGTCACCATTATATGGATACCATCACACATTGGTATACCTGGAAATGAACTGGCCGATCATCATGCGAAAACAGCATCAACTACAGCCACAATAACTTCTCATATCCAAATTTGCAAGGATGTTAAGGCAGAGGCAAAAAGAATCGTCAGATATATATGGCAAACTCACTGGAACTCCACCAAGACTTCCCTACTATCTATCCAGCCTGTTCTCAACTCACCTCTGTATACTGACCCCACTGGACTCTCTAGACAAGAAATATCAATACTACGTAGACTTCGAATAGGTCACACCAAACTTACACACAGCTACTTAATGACCTCTAGCATCAGACCGTCTTGTCAAAGCTGCCAGTGCCCACTTACTGTTAAACACATCCTAGTTGATTGTCACCAATTAAGTACAAGAAGACGACAACATAACCTTAAATCCCAGCTGCAAGACATCCTAGGGTACCCAAACCAAATCTGGTCAACACTGAAATTCTTAAAAGATATACCACTCTATCATAAACTTTAAACTATGTTTTTTTCAACTATCTGTAATAACTACTGTTGCCTGTAATCGCACCTGTGCAAGTGGCCATAGTTGCCGAGCACGTTAATTGAATAAAAAAAACTTCGTTATTAGTGACTTGTGCTATCATAGTTTCTTGAATATTAGCGTCGTTAGCATAGCAGTTCGTAGGAGATTGGCCGTTTAATATTTCCATAGTACAATTGTCTCTTGACTTCATTTCTTGTTGACAGTAATTTTTCTTCTAACACTGAACATTCTTCTTTTATTAAAATGATTTCTTCCCGAGTTCTTGCTAAGTAAGGTTGTAATGGGATAAGTATTTTGTGGTTTTGAATGATGGGGTATGAGTGATAAAATTCTGCAGTTTTGAATTTTAGGATGGGTACATGGACAGCAAAAATTATTTTAGGCTTTGAAAAAGTCACTTGAGAACCCAAAAATAGGTAGTAAGGCAAAATATTATTAAATTTCGGAATATGTTCTTCTTCATATATTGTGTGTAAATACTTTAACATTTCTACGAATTCTTGATTTGAAATCACTGAACTATGAATAGAATTTAATTTGGAAAATGTAATGGAATTTTCAATATTATCAATTAACGTGATTAAATTTTGACAGTCCAAATGAATCTGTGGAATCGTACTATAAAAGGTAATAAAATTATTTAAAGTTATTATTTTATTTTCTATCGATATATGAAATTTTTCCAAATTTTCTTGTAATTTCTGTTGATTATGCCACAAGGTATTTAATGATTTATTATGAGGATCGATTAATCTCTTATTTAAAGATATTTGCATATTAACTCCGTGACTCATTTGTTTTTGGGTTTGCTGTAATATATTTATCGCATTATCGTTTCTCTCTTCATCATCTGAATAAATAGTACCAAAAAGCCATTTACTAATTTTTCCAACAGCGTTTATTAATCCTCTTTTTGCTCTAATATAAGGGTAAATATTTTCTGATTTTCTTTCCAATGTATTGATTAAACCTTGCGTTCTTTCCATCATTTGATCAGCCAAATTATGGTATGAAATAGGGTTTCTCGTATTAGCTTCTACTAGACTATTTCTTAACTTGTAGAAATATTATTTAACTGTTTCTATTCACTATTTCTATTCCTATTATAAAACTATGTTTAGTATAAATGAGCTTACATAATCCTAAATTAATTGGTAGTATTAAGTTATTCAATTTGGTAACTTGTATGTCTTCGGTTCTACATTCGGTATGAAGAACTAGGAACAGGGCTACCATTATCATCAGTTTCATTGTAACAATTTGTTAGAATTATTTTGACGTTTTGTAATTATTTTTATGTGATAAATTCCTATATTAGTTTCTAAAATTATGTCTGAGTCTTTAACAATTTCAGCTTTCTTATATTTTGGTAATTTTTTATCTCTAAATTTTGTTTGAATATTAACTTTGTGATTTTGTATATAGTGAGATAGTATTAAGTGATCGTTAAGATCAAATAGGATTATTGGGAACTAAGAAATATTATTTTAATCAAAGGAGGATTATTTGAATGAAATGAGTATCATCTGAATCAAAAGGAAATAATTTAATTATTTTAAAAGATCTCAATTTACATTCTTATAAATTGAGTTATTTTCGTTCTAAATTTCTATGAGATAAAATTACAAATAAGGTGTGTTATCAAAACATTTTCCTCGTTTGCTTCTACTTCTGATAAATAATCAATTTCTTTTTGAATTATCAAATCATGTTCAACTATTTTCATTTTAACAAAATGAATAGAATTTTAAATGAAAAATTGAATGTTTCATATTATTACTTTGAAATTTATTATGATATATATATATATATTCTTATATCTAATTCAATTATTGTTTCTAATAACCAGTTGTTATGAACTTAAATAATAATGAATAAAATCATTAAACGAAAAAATTGAATATTCTCTATCATTTCTTCCAAAAGTATTGTCATATCAACATATTTCTATGTCTAATTATCGTATAATTATTGAAATTTTCATTATTCTTATTATAGTATTAATTCTTATAGCTACTATAGTTTTTGAAAATTATTATTTATATATTTCTACGTTTAATTATCTTATTGTTATTTATTTCTAGCTTTGAAAATTATTAATATTATTATATTAATTACTATCACTCATCTAATTACATATGTACATGGAATTTACATATGTTTTATACCATTTGATGACTTCTTGTATTGAGTACCGCCTTAATGCAAAGTGTTCCCAATACTTTCCTATAAACTCCTGCAATCTTTGAATATCTGTTTGTCTTCTTATTGTATCTTCACGGTTTTGAATTTTCTTGTTTACTTCTATACTCCTTTCTTCATTTCTCTAGTTTACGCTCTTGTTACTTCTTTCTATTTTCGAATTTCTGTCAACAATTTTCTTACTTCTATTCCTTTTTGAGTTTTCATTACCTTTCTTGGAACTGTCTTCTATTTTCTTATTTCTATCAACTATTTTCGTATTTCCATTCTTCATCAAATTTTCATTTATTTTCTCGTTACTTTCTTCAATATTCTTATTTCCATTTTTCTTCCATCCATTTCATTATTTATAATTTAAATGTTTTCTTCTGTCCTCTTGTCGAAGTTTTCATTTTTCGTATCGTTTCCATTCACTTGACTCACTTCTTCCATAATTTGTATATTTTTATTTTCCCTTGTATTTCCTATTATTTTCAAATCAGTGTTATTAAATATAATATTTTTATTTCGTGATTTCAATTGAATATTAGATGTATCATTTTCATTATTTTCAATTATATCATTTTCTTTAACATTTTCAATATAGAATTAATTTGATAAATCGGGTACTAAATCTGTTCCATTATTCTCATTATGGTCAGTTCAGAGTACAATTTTTCTAAGACATTTAAGTAATCGCAGCCACCTAACAAATCATCAATATAGGTTTGGGTTAAAAGAATATTGGGAGCTAAAGGGAATTCAACTTTATGTTTCAGAGCAACTTCTTGCAATACACGAGTAGCGAGGTATGGAGCAGAATTTATTCCATAGGAAACAGTTACTAACTCGATGCATTGTAAGGAGAGTGAGGGGTTATCTCTCCAAAGTATATTTGTCAAAAATGTTTGGGCGGGGTTTATCTTTATCTGTTCGTACATCCTCTCGATGTCAGAGGTGAGCACATATTTGAACGAACGAAAGCGTAACAAAATGTCAAAAAGGTTAGGCTGAACTTGATATCCTTTAAGCATTATGTCGTTCATAAAGAGGCCTGTATTAGTCTCACAGGATGCGTCGAACACAACCCTAAGTTTTGTTGTACCACTGTCCTCAAGAATGACAGCATGGTGTGGCAAAAAATATTTGGGTTCTGAATTTTGATTAGTTTCAGAAAGTGGGACATACTGACCATGACCAAGATCAATATATTCATCAATAAATTGTTTATACTTTAAAAAGTAAGTGCGATCCTTTTGAAATTTCTTTTCGAAGTTCAAGAATCTATTTTTCGCAGTGTAGAGAGATTGACGCAATTTGAGGTTTTCACAAGGGGTTTTCAGAGGCAAATTTACTTGATAAGAACCATCATCGAGTTGTTTAGTAGTGGACACAAACATTTCTTCATATAAGTTTTCATCAAGAGATAAATGAGTTATTTCTGGAATTTCCTCTGATTTCCAGAATCTTACAACTAAATTTTCAAGTTTGAAGTGCTCACTTACTTGTGCGATCATTTCTACAGTAGAGGTGGGAGATAAGAGACCTGCTGAGTAGGTAAAAACATGAGAATTAGAATATTTTTGAGGGCGTAAAAGAGGAGCGTTGCCAGCTATCACCCATCCGAGAAGGGTGTTTTGTAATACGGGTAAGTTTTTTCCTAATCCTGAAAAACCATCATTCATTAAATCATAACAACAGTCAGCTCCGATGAGAACATGGACCTCTGCAGGCTGAAAATAGGCCGGATCCGCAAGCTGAGTGTTGGGAGGTATCTTTATTTTTGATCTGTCCACTGGGGCTAGGGGGAGCTTACATGTAATTGTCTCCAGAATTGAACAAGAAGCCTTAAACTTGGAGCGATTAATAGTGGAGTGAAAAACAATATCAACTGTTTGGTGAGAGAGGGTGGCACTTAATCCAATGCCTCACACGTTCAACTTTTCATTGTATGGGGTGTAATTCAACTTTTCTACAAAACTTTTACTAATGGAAGAATTTTGTGACCCGGGGTCAAGAATTGCTCTAGCTTTAACACGTAGACCTTGCGAATTATATACATAAACTTGAGCAGTACCTAAAAGCACAGAGGAATCTTTCGTACTTATAGCTGAGAGAGAGTGAGTCATATTGGAAGAGTTTTGCTGATCTTCAGCAATCACTGGTGAATTGGGAGCATTCAAACTCTTTGGGATACTTTGAAATTCCCTATAGGAAGATGGATTGTAAGAATTATTTCTTGGTGGGGTGTTTGTCATATATGACGGACTAGTGGAGGGTTGGTGAGAAATTGACTGTAAGGGCTGCGCTTTTTGTTGAGAAGTGTGAGAATATGTTTGAGACGGGTGAGCATAATTTTTTAAACGATAATCTGCACTTTGAGAGTTTTGATGTGAAGAGAATCTATTTTTATTTTTAGTGGTAGGGGCATAGTGAGGGAGGGTGTGGTGTTTCCTACCACAAACATTGCAACCTCTACTTTGGCAATTTATAACAGTGTGAGCAGTTCCGAAACAATTAAAGCAAAATCCTTTGGACTTCACAAAATTTTGTTTCTCGATGGAACTCATATTTTTAAATTTTAAACAAGAGTAAATTTTATGAGATTTGTCATTACAAAATTGGCATCCATTTCTGCTATGTTGACCGATGTGAGCATTATTATTGACACTACTGAAAAGTGTTGTTTTTGTTTGCTCTTTTGAAAAACCTTCATTATTATCTACTGATTTCAAATTTTCTAAACACTTTGATCTTTCATCTAAAAATGTTAAAAGTCCACTAAGTGTAGGCAATTCATTTGAATCTCTATCAAACTCAAAACTTTTTATCCTATTAAAATTCAACTTGCGTTCTAATGAGTAAACTAAAATCAAATCCAAAAGCTGAGTGTCTGTTTATTTACAATTTTTCAATGCTTCATAGTTTTCGCTTATGTCGGTGTAAAATTCACTTAGCGTAATAGATGTACCTTTCTGTATAGGTTTTTTATCTAAAATTCCAGCCAAAAGTTTTGTTTTCATATCTATTTTGCAAAATTTCAATTGCGGTGTGAAAGTTGTCATTAGTAACTTGCAAATTCTCAATCAATGTCAAAGGTTCACCTGCCAAATAAGTTTTTAAATAAATGAAACGTTGAATATCCGTTAGATATCTATTTTCAATTATTAGAGCTGAAAAAATTTGAAAAAATGGAACCCATTCTCTTCCAGTACCTGAAAACTGTTGTATTCTAGTTTCCGGTAACTTTACTAATAGGGAATAGCGACAGGAGAGAAAAATGAGGATGAACCTGGTGGGTTGGAAGTTTTTACATCCTCTAAGTCTTCAATCTTTCGCTGAATTTTAGACAAAACATCATAATATCTATCTTCAATTAAATCTCTATTTTCTGTGTTTTCCTCTGCAGTTAAATATATATCTGACAAATCTTGTGCCCGACAATATTTTTCAAATACACTTCTTAACTGTTCTTCTCGACTTTTTAAACTAAACACATTGTCTGCTAACATCAACCCAGTTTTCTATTCGCGTAATAGCAGCTGTAGCTATTGTCCTGTTCCCTTTAAGTTCATTGATATTCATTGTTTCTAAACAATAAACTGGCACACGGACTTACACTTTTGAGACAAAATGTACCTGTAGCGAGTAAAAAACACAAATTTTACAATGTACGAGTCATATAACATTTACAATAACAAATGCGAATACCTGGTGGGAAACACTAGAGCAATGTATGACTAACTTTTAGCCATGAACTAATCAAATATCTACAAAAATGCAAAAAATATGGTGAGAGAGTACAAAATTTCAAAACCAAGTATCCGTCGTAGAAGGACCAATTTTAATGTTGCAATCACTCTTTGATTCCAACAATAAAGTAGGGTTGACCTTTCAATTGTCGAAAGTTAGTTGACTATAACTAATTGGTGCCGGTTAAAATTATCCTTGGTTTTTAAAATTGAACCCAACTGATTTTAATAGCAAATATACTTAACTGAAAACTTCCCAAATTACCTTTTAATTACATAAACAATAACTGCTACTTTACAATAGGTTTATGCTAAAACACATTCATCCACAGGCCTGTCATTCACCCTTAATTAAAAACTAGAACAATTGAATAATTTTACATTCACCAGAAATATACAAAGAAATTGAAATGAGGAAAAACTATGAAGTCCTATCTGTTGGTGATGAGACAAGTAACAAAATTATAAATTCACTTATCTTTTGAAAGTGTTAGCACCTCTGTAAAAATTTTTCAAACATCTACTGATACCATTCTCCATTTTTTCTGGTGCGCTGGTCAAAGGTTTTTTTTGTCAGTAATTTATCAATATATTACTTCTTTTACAACCCCATTTATCACTGAATTTCCATTAATACTTTTAATAACTTTACCGGGGGTGGGGAACTGGCTTTTCTTAAAAATTGTTCAATTACATATTTTTTTGAGTATTTCAAAAAGTGACAATAATTGTCATCATTTTTAGACTACTTATTTCTGATGAAAAAATACTGAAAATTTTTCATTCATAATTTGGCAATATTCAAATGAGATTAGATTATTGACTTCTCCAACGCTCATTTTCGTTATTTTCTGTAGTATTTTCAATCTTAAATAAATATGACAAATCAGGTATTAAATCTATTTCATTTGTATTATAATTTGGTTTTATACATGATAAAGAATCATGTGTTTTGTTAATTAAATTTTTTCTATTTGTTGAATTGTCTGGAAAATATTTTAATTTTCGGTTTTTTTATTTCTACGTATTCTAGCGGTTTATTTAAAGTAATTTCAATTTCTGCTACCTCGGATTTATTTTCTGAGGAGCCTTCCGAAAACTTTTATTATGTTCTTGTTCATCATTTTCTCCTGTAAAAACGAAAGTTTCAAAATCCTCTAACGGATTAACTCTTTCTTTAATTTCTTCTGCTTCGTCATAATCATTGTTGTAATTCCTCTGATATGAAATCTGATTTTTGATTGTTATTATTACTATTTCTGAATCATTACTATTATTACCAGTATTATTCTTATTGTTATTTCCATTCATAAAATCATTATTTCTTCTTGAAGAATCCGTAAAGTTTCTCGATATTGTCAACATAGGCTCCGGTCTAGGTAAACTATGTACAGGTATTTGGTGTGGCCTGGAAACGTTTCGTTTTAGACCAAATACTTGCGCATTAGTCAGATAATGTAGAGGTTGTGGTTTTATATTAATTGGTTGACTTGGAAAATTTTGTCGTTATTGAAAATGATGATTATATTGGTTATAGTTGTTTCTAAAATAATTTGAATAGTTATAATTCGGATTTCGATTATCATTATTATTATAATTATATGAATTATAATTAGGCAAATAACTAGAATTTTTGAAGGATCTCAGCTCATTTAAATGACCGCATATTCTTTCAAAGTTCTCAAATTCTTCGACATAAGCCATTGCATCCTCTAAAGAGTTAGGCTTTTTTCCAATGGATATTGTTTTTAAGGACACCGGTACATCCTGAAACAGAGGTGTTCAGTGCCGTCTTATCACAATAATTTATGTAGCATCACTTATCATTTTTAGTAAGACTAAAGTCATCACTGATTCTCTGTATAATCTTGTTT
Organism: Galeruca laticollis; assembly: GCA_963921935.1. Taxonomy (NCBI): domain Eukaryota; kingdom Metazoa; phylum Arthropoda; class Insecta; order Coleoptera; family Chrysomelidae; genus Galeruca; species Galeruca laticollis. The sequence continues at coordinate 42,084,251 of OY998176.1, forward strand.
TTTAGTAATTGGAGTCTAACCCCGAAGTCTATTAGATTTTCATTTTTAAGTGGCCTTGTTCATGTTAATTCCTGCACGATGCAGTCCAGATCTCTTCGATCTGAGAAACACTGTTTCAAGGCTTCTTAAATCTTTTGCCATGTGTTTAGTTCCATTCGATTGCCCACCATGGCTTCAGCTTTTCCTATAAGTTTTTCTTGTATACAATCCAATATATGGTAGTTTATTTCTACATCATTATATATCGCATATGTTTCAATTAATTTCTCACACTTGATTATAAACTTATTCAACGCATTACTATTACCATCATATGGTTTAATATTTTCTTATTTTAATTCAAATAAATCCCAATTGAGGGTTTCTACAGTAGCAGTAGCCATTTTGTTTATATTCACAGATGAAATTGAATTCTCAAAAGTATTATTGGATTTATTATTTTCTTTAATATTTAATTTATTGAATGTTTCCAATAAATTTTCCAATCCGTTCATAAAATTCATCAGCAGCAAGTATATTTAAATTGAAAATATATCTCTCCTACTATTTTAAAAAGGTATGGAAAGTTGAAAAAAAAAAATTTGTCACTTACAAGCGATTTGTAGAGCTCTGATTTCTTCTTTTTCCGTTTAAGGTCGATTCTGGAATCCGCGCTCGATGTTGAAGCACCAAATCGTGAGTTCTTTATACTAACGATTCGGCAAAGGTTGTCACGACCGCACAGATCCTACTGACCGCGCCAATTAAATATTTTTAACACCGAAAACTATTGTTAATAATTTATTTTTACAATATAATTGAAATTATAATACTTGCGAAGTAGATTTTAACGGGGTTACTTTGCACTGAAACCAAAGGTTTATTGTGCCCCAACTTGCGGAGTACCTATTTAACAAAGCTAATGATGAACCGACAATTCTAATGAATCAAAACTGCATTTCTGATCTTATTTACAGTAACATAATATTCTTATTTATTTATAGAAATTTCCAGTTATATAACTATATCTTGTTTTCATTATTCAATAGTCATAGAAAAAGCTTAGTCATCATTACCCGCTCATTGAATAATATATTATTTTTTACACCCTTCGTTATTAGTGCAATTTAAGATAATAAATGATTAGATACTAGTTTTTCCAAACAAAATGGAAACTTTATATCGAAAAACAATTTAGAATGTCGTTAACAGATAATATAAGTGGCTTCATAACATACATCTTGACAGTATCTCTCCTTTCCGCTCCATTAATTCGAAGGAAAATTGGTCTTCTTGTCGAAAGTAACGCTTCCATTAATTTTCCCGTATAATTTGCGCACTTATCCGAAAGTAGTCTGTTGTTCGCTTCACTTTTAATTAAACTATTTTGTATGCATCTAGTCGATCATTTTAGAGAGTGACGGTTATTATTGTTGTCGAATTGTCGTCGTTTTAAGAAGCGCTAAATCGATCATTAATTTTATGAAAAATATATCTTTTTAAAAATATTGGGTAGAATATTGAGACAATTGATTGTTCCGTTTTTATTATTCGATTTAATTACATCATTAATTTTAATTCAACATTTAGGTTTTTCAGTAATTTCGACTGTTTTTATTAATTTCGTAGATTTCCTAATTCAATTTAGATGGAAATGTGAAAGCTATACTTTTTATGATTAAAAAAATCCAGATTGAATTTTAAAATCACCAACAGATTGGAGCTTGACAGTTTCTAAGAGGAGTATGAATGTGACAAGAAATTTTTTATCACTTATAATTACACTAGAGCTTTTTTTTGTCGAAGTAAACTTGACATGTATCAATAAGAATTTTGTTGCCTGGCAATTTAACGGAAAAAAATGCCTCTTTCGGGAGTTAAAGGCCAGTCTAACAACGAGTCAAAAGAAGTACTTGATTTCTCAATGTTAACATATTTCAACTAGAGATTGTTATTTATAACTTCATTTTCAGAATTCGCTTCCACATCTTTCAATTCATTATTTCTCTCTATAGATATGTTAAAGCCCACAGAAGCATCATTTGTTGTATTATTTTTGCTCACTGCTCACGAGAGCTTTTTTTTGTCCAAGTAAACTTAACAAGTTTCAATAAAAATTTTGTTGCCTGGCAATTTAACGAAAAAAACTGCCCATGGCAGTTTTTTGAGTTGAATTACCTAATGGCAATAAAAATTCGAATTGTGAATGTCAAGTATACTTCGACTCAAAAAAAAGCTAGAGTGTAATTCGGTAAAACAATTTAATGAATATGTAAATCAATAATTTGAATAAAGAGATGTAAAATAGTTTATTCAATTTAATGGAAAAGTACGATTGTTAAAAACACAATTATTAAAAATAGCTTGATTTTCAGAACTTTCCTGTCTTTTGTTGATATATTGCTGCATCCTAGTATTTTGAGTGGTGTTAGTAACTGTATCCTGGATGGTAGTACGAATGGTATCAATGATTTCTCTATAATGTTTCTCATCTAACTGAAGGTACGGTTTTAATGACGATGGGTTGCTATGTTCCGAATTTTAGTCCATTCAAATATTTCGTTGATCCCAATGGAAGAATTCTTTTACCATCCTTTCGAATTTGTTTTTTGCCAGGAAGAACTTGGAGTTAAATAGAAATTTTCACATGTGATATGGCTTCCTCTCTTCGCATAATTTGTTTAAACAATATTACTTGACATACACAATCTTCTGCTGTGCTTGCTACCAACCATTTACTGTCGGCCGACTTCTGATTTCACCCTTGTGCTGTCTTCGTGAATACTGGGTTATATTCAACTCTTCCGGTCTCTCTTCCACGGTTATCTGTCAAATAGAATACCTTACGATTTGCTGCTTCTTCACCTCTCCACGCCAATTCATACGTAGCAATGTGATAAAATTTTCTTTCGAAGCCTACAGGTTCTTTTTCAGTCCAGGACAGTGGGAGAAATTTTTGAAATATTCCTCGTTTTGTGAGAGCATTAGAACTCACCTTCTTTTTTCCTGGGATTGCTGTGAAATTTTGCGTTTTGCGGATCAAAAATTCTTTCATAATATTTAAAGTACTTCTCTTGTAACATTTTTGCTGAAGTGTTCCAAATCGTCTTGACAGCACTCTCTTTATAAGCTTCTCCATTGTTCTTCTTCATGTTGAATTCCCAGTCACATAAAATAGAAGCTAAATCTTCAGTGGAAGTTTCTGCAATGAGTTCATATTTGTTTTCCAAACAAAACATCGCAAATTGTCGCCAAATTGATGTAGTTGTCTCCAAATCGCGAAATTTCCACAAATGAAAACTTTTCTGACAACGCAAGTTTGAGGAAAATTGACATAACGTTATCAAAAATTTGTTTACAATGCTGGTTGTCATGCTTTCAAAAGTAAGGTTCCGTTACTGTCGCTGGAAAAGTTAGGGAATCTTTTTTTGCTGTCATAATGACAAAATCACGCAGCATATGGGATTTTTGATACGAAATTGACTCTCTCGACCCTTACTTCGTGGAATATGCTCATATTAGTGTTTTTAAATGAAACTCAAGGTCTCTAGTTAATTTCACAATATAATACAATATAATAACTTGTATTATATTGCGGAATTAACTAGACATTGATTTTCATTTAAAAACACCAATTTTTTATACATTAATTAAATTGTCAACAGTAAAAATACAAGAGCATTCTTTTATCGGATAAATTTCTTTTTCCACGGTCGTGAGTAGGATTCAGTTTCTATGACATCAATATTAAAACAGAAGTAGTCGATTATTCCCAAAGGAGTATAATGTTCCCAAGGGAGTTTACATTATGGAGAACGTTTTCCATGCAAAAAAAGATAAGATTGTAATAATTTATTGACATTTAAATTGAATGTTACTTTCGTACAATTTTCAAATTTAATATTAGAAGGAATATTACTTTCACTTAAATTTACAGTTTTTATGATTGCGCTAGTAGTGGTACCTACTAAAACCTGATTAGCAATTTTGGTATTATTTTCAATGGAGTTCTCGACATAACCCTCAGCGACTTTGACAAGATGAATTAAAGACTGAATATATAAATGAACAACCACAATAATTATCTTCACCGCCAACCGGCAGTAAAGCCGTACATTATGAGAGTGATTTCCGGAAGTAAACAAACACTTTATTTTATTGTTAAATAAAGTATATTCTATATACTACCAAAACTGCCATCTAAGGATGTCATTTCGTGCTCATTGTACAATATACTATAACGTATTTGGTGAACAATTTTGGTTTAAATCCCGAACAAGAAGATTTATTCAAATATATGATATTTTTCTTCAAATTTTTCACTATTCAAGGCGTAAACAATGTCCCGTATATAAATTCGCATCTAGTAATTTTAAAAATTCAGCAATTATTTTTGTCTGATTATCAATTTTGTTAATTGTGACTACTTTCTTGGAACATTTTCCTTCTCGGTAATTAATAAAAAATTGTTGTATATCTGGTGGTCTGAGCAGAATATATTTTTTGAAGACCTCGTAAAACATACAAGAAATTATAAAGGATCTGGGTTTGTTTATCAATTAAATTAATTTGAAATTCATATTATAAATCTTTACATGATTTATCTTTAAAAATTCCAAATTTTGACGAAGACGTCCTCCATAAATTCCAAAAACTAACACTAACAAAAATTTTATGGAAATCACTATTTATAATACAAATATCAGCAATAAAAATAACCGCATGAAGCTGGGATTGAACCAACTATATTCTCTTCTGAATACAGTTAGAGACATACGTTAACAGACTGATCCATCACAAACTTATATGAAATCAACGCAATTTAAGATAACTTGAAATGTCAATGTCACTTTTGATATTTATCATTGTTTTTTACATAGAATATGTTGTTCAAAGGGTTGAGAGCTTGTTTTTATTCGATATTTCATTCATATAAGCAGTGATAACATGTTCGGATAATATTTCTTACTCCGTTTAACAGAGTTCAATCTATGAACTTTTTGTAACAAAAGTCATATCTACTTTTTGATTTTTGTGGTAGTGATGTGTGTTATACGTCTCCTTTGCGGCTAAACAAATATCTGATTGAGTAATATTTATTGATTTTTGATTCATCACTGGAATCACTCATTTTACCAAAATATTTTTCTTGATAACTAAAGAAATATTTTGACAAGTTATCTTGACGTTACATTGAAATTGAAAAGAAACAATAGTTGACGGGTACTAAATGCAAATGCTGATTGGTGAATTTCATATACATACTAGGATGTAAATGTAATAATATGCGTTCAGTTAACCGAAATGGCCTACATTTCCATTCTGTAAATTGTGCAGAAAATGGATAATATACATGTGGGGAAGAAAAAAATGTTGAAAGTCTCGTTGAATATTAATTTATTATTTGTAATTTTGTAAACATAACCCAAACTTCTCAATCATGCATTATAAAATGTAAAGCGCATGCAGGTCAATTTCTACCGATGTGTCGACTGGGTTAAATGGTTGGACGATTGGTAAAATTTACCGCTAGCATCTAAACGACCCGACTATTTACCAGATCTAAGCATCTGATCCCATAAAACGCGCCCGACGTAACATCTGAATGCACCCTTACATTTGACATAACAAAATGACATTTATATTGTAACGTCAACTGACGCTGTTGTGAGGGACGATACAATTCCATGATTTTAGTAACGGTCCTCGAGAACATCATTTTAGGAACTATTCGCAAATAGAGCATCCACAGGCTTGCGTATGAATGACGTTGGGAACGACGTCAATAATAACGCCCCGATTCGAGATTCAGGGCATGAGTGCGGATGTAACGCAATCATCGACTACCACACCTGCAAGAAACGAATCACCGGAGGCGACATTGATCATCTTTCCGAAATATCGAAACCACACATGAACAACGTTCAACTTTAGAAATATTTTTACAAAAGTTACAACTTTTATTTATTAGAATTGAATATATTTATAATAAATAGATGGAAAATTTTCATAGATGCTTCAACTGGAAGATCATATATGAATTATATGGCAAATGTATGCATGATTTGCCCGTATATAATATACTTTTCAATTAATTAAAAAATATAGAATTGCGGGATGAGGAAAAAGACAAAATTTTCGGTATAAGAGTGTCTGTCGTCTAGCGCACAAATATATAAAGGAGGGCGGAGTCGAGACGTGACATAGCGCGAGTGACGAGCAGTCACTCTTGATCAAGGGTGAAATATGCAAAATTCTACACGAGTAGAAATATTTGTTAACAACCTATATTGTGTAACACGGTCACCATTGAGAGACACCCTATATATATATATATATATATATATATATAAAGATTTCTAATAAAGGAATATGTACAACTATAATATACTGCGTTGTGTGATTCATAGCATTTAATCATAACAGAGAAATGTTGGAATACTTTCTCTTTTGATACGAAACTGTAAAGGCAGATAAGTTTCAACTGTTAGAGAATACGTTTGTTAAAATTTAATTATTAAACTCTTTTGTTGTTAATTTTCGTTTCATTTATTATTAATAGATTACAGTTCAGGTACGGGGTGAACAATTTAGTATATTCCATTCAATTGTTCATCGTTAAGTGTTAATAATGAATAAATAGTTTAATTGTTCTATTGATCATTGGTAGACGAAAGCGTGATAGGTCTACATCGGGTGACTCTGATTCAGATAGCTCCACAAATGATAGTAGATACAAAACTCGCAATTCGCGACGAAAACGTTTGAGTGGGAAACCCGTAGACGTGGATACATCAAAAAAGAAATATGAGCATTCGCCAGAAAAGAAAAAATGAAAAAGACTATCCACCTCGAATGTAGTCTGTAGGTAAATAGCAGTAAGTAAAACTCAAAATCAGTACTACAGCATATATTAGTAAAAGGTGAAAAGGGTCAACTAGTTTCGGCTCACTGAGCCATCATCAGGCCTGTAAAAGGTATAAATATAGAAAAAATTCAGAAATTCACAACATGTCGAATTACCTTAATGTATATCAATCCATATATAAAGTATTATAAACAGAAAGCCATCACATGTTCGTGTCATTAGGCAATAAGGGGATATAGGGATATACTGTAGGGGAAATCATCAATAAAAATAGTAATGAAAAAATCTTCATAACTATGTAAAACGTCGAGCACAATAAAATAAAATTGAACAAAACAGGACAACATTAAGAAAAGTCATAAAAAATTGGTCAAAGTATAACAGAAAAAAAATTAAAACTGGACATCGTAGTATGACAGAAAATCTCCGAAGCTAAATGTCCAGTATTGTAGTATGTAAGAGCACTAAACACAGTGAGTCAGTAAATCCCAAATAGACAAGATGGTCGGAGAACTGACAAATGACAAGGACCAATGACAGCCCTCAATAACAAAATGAAAAATGAAAAAATTGAAAATCTTTCAAAACAGAGATGAATGAGACATATTAACTATTATCATGTGAAGGGCCGTCATTGGTCCTTGTCAGTTCTCCGACCATCTTGTCTATTTGGGATTTACTGAGTCACTGTGCTTAGTGACGAAGTTCTCAAAATACCTACTCCTCAATCACTCAACAACAGTTTTCAGAAAAAGAACAAACAATAATTTTTCCCGCAAGCAATAATGAAAAAATTCAAGATTACTTAATCCCTCTTGGAGAAATTATCCAACCAAGAAATATTCTGTTTCATTCAAAATTATCTCACAACCGGATGTGTATATACTTAACCAGTACCACTATAGTCGATAAATACATGACCGAACATGATGGAAAAATTAAAATCATTGGTGAAATTGTAAAGGCCAGAAGACTTGTCACACCAACAATTGGACTTATACTATCAAATGTAAACCCCACAATTCCTCATAATCTGATAATAAATAAGCTAAATAATTTAGGCATCAAATCACTTTCCTCGATGTCACTTAGCAGCTAAATGTCCAATCCAGTCCGTTAAACCAAATAGTCAAACCAATACGTCTCACTCACCTACTGCACAATCTGAAGCACTTCTCAACAACACTCAATCAGCTAGCACAGAGGCAAATTCCCAATAGTATAATAGCGATCCAAAAACGTTCACCACAATCCCCCCACAACACCCATTATCCACCCCCCATAACATGGAAAAACGTCAATTATCCCAAAAACACTTATCTACGGAAGTTTTTGTATCTCAGAATGCGTCAAAATGTACATTCGATGAAATCACCACACCGTCCCCTCAACCTGATGCCGAAGAGAATACATTGCAAACAGATCCTTTCAGCAAGCCAACCGAAACAATTCTCAAAAAATCAAAAAAGAAAAAAGACGCAGCTTCCACGTCGGCACTTATGGAACCCGTAAGACAGACTATCGCTGAACAGATCCCTCATTTTGTTCTGGACTTCGATTAAATATCGGACCTCCTTGAAAATGTATACGGATCCCCCGACCCTTTAAGAATAGTTAAAGACTACACAACAGACTTTACCGCTCTAATACACATGCTGACAAATATTTACCCACATTTCAAAGACAGATGCACAAAAGCTAGATGTACAAAAATAAAAAATTAACTTCCAATACATCTCCAAATGACCACAGACACGGAGGCCTCGGAACCAGAAAGTGATTACTCACAACGATCCAGCTATTAACTTTCCCCGTTCAATATGTTCACTTCAGTTGTACAGTGGAACTAAAATAGTTTCATTGACAAATTTCCGGAGATCCAGGATATATTAGGCCAATATAAATCCGAAATAATATTTCACCAGGAAACTAACTTGAAAGACGACAAAGTTCAAGCTTTAAGCCAATATCAAAAATTCTGCAAACATCGTAATGGTTCTCAGAGAGCAAGCGGTGGAGTAGCAATTCTAGCACGTAATACCATCGAAGCTCAGAAAATTTATCTGCAATCAAACCTAGAAGCGATTGCTATCAAAATTCACGATACAAATGACATCCCCATTTGCAATATATATTTCCCACCAGCACTTCAACTCCATGAAAAATATTTTAATGATTTGCTAGAGCAGATACCTCAACCGAGAATCATCATAGAGGACTTTAATGCTCCAGCTAGGGGTCATCCTCCTTAAACACCAAGGGTTAAATCATAGAGCAAACAACTGATCGGCACAACCTTGTTATGTTGAATGATGGGCGACATACTAGATTCAATACTCAAACAGGAGACTATTCGTGTATTGATCTTCCGATCTGCGATCCAACATTTTTACCATTACTAACATGGGATAGACTAGACTATACATACAACAGCGATAATTATCCCATCATTAAATATAATAACTCCAACAGTAGTAGTGCCAACCCCATCGTTCCCGCATGGAATCTAAAAAATGCAGATTGAGATCTTTTCTCATCCTCAATTGAAGATAAAATCGAATACTGTACACTTTCTTCTGACACAGACGACTCACTAAAGCACTTTACAATTATGATCACAAATTCCGCAACTAATTCAATCGGAAAAATAAACTATCATTATAAGGAATGCGCTGTACCATGGTTGAACAGCGAATGCAAAACCGCCATCGAAGCTAGCAAAAATGCCTTTATTAAATTTAAACCACTGAAAACCGTACAATGCAAGGTAGAGTTTTTGAGACCGTGCGCAAAATCCCGGTATACAATAAAAAGCGCAAATAATGGTCTGACTACGTATCATCACTAAATTCAAATACACAAATAACCGAAATTTGGAATAAAGTAAGAAGAGTATCTGGCATAAAAGGCAATAATAAAATTAACAGACTTGAGGTCGAAGCTTGCTAATGTCTACGAACAGAGCTCCAACGAAATCAACCAGAACCTATCACTTAACCTTCACAAAGAATTCCAAGATCAAAACAACTTTGAAATTCAGGCGGTAAGTAATAATCCACTAAATTTACCTCTAACGATGGCAGAATATCTCGAAACATTATCAAGCTTCAAATATTCCTCTCCTGGACCTGATCGCATTCCTATCATTTTCCTTAAGCATTTTCCCGAAGGGGCTCATCAACATCTACTCCAGTTATTTAATATTATCTGGTTACAACATAAATTTCCGAAAATTTGGCGAGAGTCGCTAATAATCCCCATACATAATTCTCGAACTCCGAAATCAAATCCCCAATCTTACCGCCCTAATTCGCTCACATATATCATGAGCAAATTATTAGAAAAGATGATTAACAAAAAATTACTTTGGATACTGGAAAAACGCAACCTCATAATACCGGAACAGAGTGGCAATAGATCAGGAAGATCCACGTTAGATAATATCATTGAACTTGAAAGCGAAATCAATGGAGCGTTTGCACTAAAGAGTGAATGCTTAACGATATTTTCCGATATCACTAAAGCATTCGACATCGCCTGGAATAGCTACATAGTTGGGATATACAGGGACATTGCCTATTCTTCATCACAAACTTCCTACAAGACAGATCGTTCAAAGTTAAAGTAAACAACACAATGTCTGACTTATAATTTCAAAAAAACGGCTTTCCACAAGGTTCTGTACTAAGCCCGACCTTATGCATAATAGCAATAAACGATGTTCTACAAGAATTAAAAACGCCACTTAAAGCCCGCTTATATGCCAATGACCTGGTTGTTTACTGCAAAAGAAAGAACTTTAAAAACAGTCACAAAACCGCGCAAGAGTTCCTCTCCCATTTAGAACATTGGACAGAACGAACAGGCTTCATATTTTCAGCCGAGAAATCAAAAATCATATTTTTTTCGAAAAAGAAAGTTGGAGAGCACGTAAATCTACGCTTGTATGGAAAATATTTACAAACTGAAACATCTGTTACATTCTTAACTCGAAATGCCACATAAACAATCTCCTCCTAGCATGTCAAAAATGACTGAACCTCTTAAATATGCTGGCTAATAGGAATTTTGGTGGTTATCGAGAAACTCTGCTTACGCTTTATCGTACAATAATAAGGTCCAAGTTTGATTACGGTTCAATTGCCTATACTACAGCGACTAAATCACTCTTAAACCGGATAAATAGCATTCATATCACGGCTCTACGCATAATAACAGGGGTATTCCGCACTACACCAATCGAGAGCCTATATAGTGAAGTTGGAGAATCATCGCTAGAAGACAGAATAATGTACCTAAGTCTAGTGTATGCAACTAAAATAAGGCAAAATCTCTCCAACCCTACCTGTCAAAATTGCACCGCACAAAACGTCCCCAACCTGTTGCAAAAACCAAGAACCTTCAAATCTGACTATGTCCGAATTAAAACTACCTAAGGAAACGTAATTACTCACTTCCAGAATGCTATCCCAATGAACTTGGTTCATTTCCATCCTGGCAAATCAAAACTCCAACTTGCATCACCAGTCTTTCTTCCTATAATAAATCTCCTGAAAACCCCTACATTATCAGATCTACGCTAAACAGCATACTAGAAGAGTTTCCTGACTACTTCCACATTTATACTGACGCTTCAAAGTCTTCTTATAAAGTCGGAGCTGCTGTAGTGACCACAACCTCGACCCACATGTTCAAGCTCTCACCAACCTGCTCTATCTACTCAGCAGTGCACAATAAAAAGTAGTGTTGGGAAATACGATGATTTTCCGGTGACCGGTGAAACGGCGACAATGACTTCTAAATCACCGTGATTCTAAACGGTGATTTGCATCACTGCAGTGACTGAGTATAAACCGCAAAGGCAAAGCAAAATATAAGACTAGTGCGCGGTGACTGGCGACCCATTCAAATATATAATTTATGCATCTCTCATCAGTTTATTTTAAATCACTAAATATTATCCTGAAATTTATTTTAATATTTCTCCCCTAAAGAAATAAAATAATGCAACAAAAAAAACGGCACAATTGCCCTTATCGGTATCCGGTCGGGCCGCCTTTGTGGCGCCCGCCACCGCCGATCAATAATATACCTATATTTTCTACTCCGATTGCAGCCTTCTCATTCCGTAAAAGCGAAAGTTTATATTCTTAATACCTAAAATAACATTATATCGGCTTAAATCACCGTTTTTCCCTCATATAATTTTATAACCGCATCTGCAAGAACTGAATCACCGGTAGCGCCAGTGATTTTACATTCACCGGTGAAATATCGTGGTTACCGATATATCGACCAAGACTAATATAAAGCATTAATCCACATAAATGCATCTGACGCACATTACCACCTCATTCCTTCGGATTCCCTCAGCGCTATAAAAGCTTCACAAGCCACATACTCAGATCATTCCATTGTGACAAAAATAAAACAAGAACTCTACCTCTACTTTGGCGAACAAAGCTTTAAGAATGTTGACTGTCTCGACCCTTACTTCGTGGAATATGCTCATATTAGTGTTTTTAAATGAAACTCAATGTCTCTAGTTAATTCCACAATATAATACAAGTTATTGAAAATTCTAAAAAATTGACAATTGTTTCGATAAATTCTGACGATGATATTGATTTATCGAAACAATTGTCAATTTTTTAGAATTTTCAATAACTTGTATTATATTGTGGAATTAACTAGATACCTTGAGTTTCATTTAAAAACACTTATAAGAATGTTATTTTCATATGGATACAATCCCATATAGGAATTCATGGTCACATAGAAGAAGCCGCAGACAGTGACACAACTGAAACTAATAGACTATCATTGTCAGCTTATATGGAATGTACAATAAAATCTAAAATAAATAGTGCGTGGGAAAATTGGTGGAAAAGTACTACAACCAAGTTGAGCGAAGTGAAAAAGTCAATAAAGCCCTGGTCCGCCTTACCTAAAAATCGTCAAGACCAAGTCCCACTAGCTCGACTACGCTTAGGCCATACTAGACTAATACACATTCATCTTTTCAGTAAAGATCCCAAACTAAAATGCAACTATTGCAATGAACTACTCTCCGTGAAACACTTACTTAATGCCCGCAATTGCAGCGAAACGACAACCGGCCCAATTTCCTTCTGGTGAATTTGCAGACATATTAGAATCATCATGTAATGTGCACAATTTAAAAAAGTTTCTCAAATCGATAGACGGTCTAAGACTCATATAGACATTATTCTATGTATGAGTTGCTTTTTTTGTAAACCTTAATGACGCTAATGCGCTCGCGGTTGATGCGTATAATTAAATAAAAAAAACGAGGGTACCTGTATCTCAGATTTTAGTACAGCTACAAGGCGGAAAATTTACTAAAGCATGAACTCAAAGACCCCAGTCAACTGACAGAATTCCAACCAGACCGGTGAATATATTTCTATTTTTTCGACCATTTGACATTTTGTATGAAAAAAATTACAGTATATTGAGTGCCTTTTCATGGTTTTACATTTGAGTTTGTATTGAGCTTTTTCGGTGTGGTGGTTTGTTTTTCGTTTTCCATATATTTCCAAAGCTAAAAATTGAATAAATTCGTTAAGATTCATTCAATAAAATGGAAAATCTCGAGTCACATATCAAATTCGAATTATCTTTCCAGTAGATAAAACTTTTTAAAAGAGAAAATATATATTACCTACACTTCCTGATAGAAGGAAAAAAAAGAAACTTTCCATTTAAATATATTGAAATGTCATTTATCACGTCCCGTCTCTGCGGATTACATCCAAGAATATAATATCTGAGGCATCAGTTGGGTATCTCATGTTCAATCTGAGTCTCAGGCATAAAAGTCACTAAAAATAAGCTATTCCGTAGTCTCTTTAGAATCAATATTTTTAGAAACTATTACAGGGACTTCGAGATTGATTCTCTCGTGTCTAATAGATAATATCCTATAAATATACAGAGTTGTCAATTGTAGGAAATTTAGAGGTTGAGATTGATTCTCTCGTGTCTAATAGATAATATCCTATAAATATACAGAGATGTCAATTGTAGGAAGTTTAGAGATTTTTAAGTACGCGTTCCGAATCGCTTGTGTATTAAAAATTAAAATTTATTTACCGTTATAAATGAAACTAACTGCTTCTAAATAATTCCTCAATAGAATGAAATAATTCTAAGGAATTGTCAATTATTTCGATAGTTTATTAATATCGAAACAATTGTCAATTTCATAGAGTCTCATAGTTTCTGTCATTATATTGTGGAATTATTTAGAAACAGTTAGTTTCATTTATAACGGTAACATGAGTTCATTCCACACAGTAAGGGTAGAAACATTAAATATGTATTATATTTATTAAATTACACTATACTAAGAAATCTGCGCTAAACACAATGTGGCTGGAAGATGCAGCGACACCTAGCGATAGAAAGTGACCTAATATTAGACATTTCATGCAATTTCATAAGGAATTTCTGATACCGTTGCACGTCATCACGGACATTGGTCTTACGTCATAATACTAACAACTAATTGAAATGTCCTTAACTAAGATGATAATCCACAAATTAATAAGAATATTTTTATATATCGTCGTCGTTGCGGCAAAACTAACTCCACTTTTGTCAAAATTGAGTTAATTGAACTGAGCGATTCTCAATATGTATCTTCATAGTCTGCCACAACTAACTAAGTCCTAGAAAGTACGTATAGTGGGTTGCCTATAGCACTGAATCTAACTAAGTCCGACATTACCATTTTGATATCGGACAAAAGTCACTAACGGGACGTAATGATGTTTACCTGATTACGATGCGACAGTTACCAGTGTCAGTGTGTCAGTTATTGTGAGCACGTGTTGTCGCTGATTTCTGTAGATCGTGATTGTTGTGTTTTTTAGCAGTAAAAACATGTTTAGTGAATGATTTTTTACGAATGGTTTTATAGTTTATTGAAGTGAGGTGCTAATGAATAAATCGAAAATGCAATCTTATATGGGAAAACGCATTGCTAACCTTGCCATGACCAAAGAAAATTCCAAAACGAATGTGAAGGTAGGAGGTTAGTAGATTTAGTTTCAAAATGGTTTGTATTTGTGTTTGTGATTACTATATGTAGAAGAAACATTGTAGACAACACCGTCGTCTTTAAAAAAGACTGGATTACTAAATAATGACCATGAAATTAACTGTCTCGAACCTTATTTTCAATTCATACTTACAAAGAAAAGTTCTTCCAAATAATTCTCAATTTATTCAGATAAAATTTTAATATATACATAGTTATTTTCCAACTAGTTTTAAGCTGATCTAAAAAATCATTTGGCAATAAAAAAATGTATAAGCCTTTGCCTAATTTTTGGTATAAGGCAGACAAAATTCGTTTGTACAAAAAATTTATAATCGAAAAGGGGTCGCGATATTGAGGATGATTTGACATTGACATGCTAATCCAGATATGTAAACTAGCCATTGCTTCAGAAGGACATCGGTCACTATCCTGGTAGATGTAGGAGGTGATATAACTCCTTTAAGGAGATACGATAATTGATAACTTTTTCCGCAGGTGAATTATAACGATTTTTTCTGCATAAAGTATTTTTATTTCCGAGTTATTTGTTTCAGGACGTAGGTAGATACATGTACAAAAAGAAAAAAATATGGGTAATTCAAAGGGCTAAGAGCCCGACTTAATAATATCAGAGAAAACATTCTCTAAACCATGCAACAATGACTGCAGAAAAGTTTATAATACAAATTGTTATGTAAAATATTACAGTTTTGTTTATGATTTATGATGGTCGTAGAAAGAGTATAGTGTACAATTCGCATTGAATGACTCATTTCCAACTCGTAGGTATATGAAATTTTGTATTACTAGCTAAGCTCGTACTACAAAATTTCATGTACCTATTTGTGGGAAATGTATGTCATTTCGTACTCATTGTACAATATACTATAACGTATTTGGTGAACAATTTTGGTTTAAATCCCGAACAAGAAGATTTATTCAAATATATGATCAATATTTTTCATGAAATTTTTCACTATTCAAGGCGTAAACAATGTCCCGTATATACATTCGCATCTAGTAATTTTAAAAATTCATCAATTATTTTTGTCTGATTATCAATTTTGTTAATTGCGACTACTTTCTTGGAACATTTTCCTTTTCGGTAATTAATAAAAAATTGTTCTATATCTGGTGGTCTGAGCAGAATATATTTTTTGAAGACCTCGTAAAACATACAAGAAATTATAAAGGATCTGGGTTTGTTTATCAATTAAATTAATTTGAAATTCATATTATAAATCTTTACATGATTTATCTCTAAAACTTCCAAATTTTGACGAAGACGTCCTCCATAAATTCCAAAAACTAACACTAACAAAAATTTTATGGAAATCACTATTTATAATACAAATATCAGCAATAAAAATAACCGCATGAAGCTGGTATTGAACCAACTATATTCTCTTCTGAATACAGTTAGAGACATACGTTAACAGACTGATCCATCACAAACTTATATGAAATCAACGCAATTTAAGATAACTTGAAATGTCAATGTCACTTTTGATATTTATCATTGTTTTTTACATAGAATATGTTGTTCAAAGGGTTGAGAGCTTGTTTTTATTCGATATTTCATTCATATAAGCAGTGATAACATGTTCGGATAATATTTCTTACTCCGTTTAACATAGTTCAATCTATGAACTTTTTGTAACAAAAGTCATATCTACTTTTTGATTTTTGTGGTAGTGATGTGTGTTATACGTCTCCTTTGCGGCTAAACAAATATCTGATTGAGTAATATTTATTGATTTTTGATTCATCACTGGAATCACTCATTTTACCAAAATATTTTTCTTGATAACTAAAGAAATATTTTGACAAGTTATCTTGACGTTACATTGAAATTGAAAAGAAACAATAGTTGACGGGTACTAAATGCAAATGCTGATTGGTGAATTTCATATACATACTAGGATGTAAATGTAATAATATGCGTTCAGTTAACCGAAATGGCCTACATTTCCATTCTGTAAATTGTGCAGAAAATGGATAATATACATGTGGGGAAGAAAAAAATGTTGAAAGTCTCGTTGAATATTAATTTATTATTTGTAATTTTGTAAACATAACCCAAACTTCTCAATCATGCATTATAAAATGTAAAGCGCATGCAGGTCAATTTCTACCGATGTGTCGACTGGGTTAAATGGTTGGACGATTGGTAAAATTTACCGCTAGCATCTAAACGACCCGACTATTTACCAGATCTAAGCATCTGATCCCATAAAACGCGCCCGACGTAACATCTGAATGCACCCTTACATTTGACATAACAAAATGACATTTATATTGTAACGTCAACTGACGCTGTTGTGAGGGACGATACAATTCCATGATTTTAGTAACGGTCCTCGAGAACATCATTTTAGGAACTATTCGCAAATAGAGCATCCACAGGCTTGCGTATGAATGACGTTGGGAACGACGTCAATAATAACGCCCCGATTCGAGATTCAGGGCATGAGTGCGGATGTAACGCAATCATCGACTACCACACCTGCAAGAAACGAATCACCGGAGGCGACATTGATCATCTTTCCGAAATATCGAAACCACACATGAACAATGTTCAACTTTAGAAATATTTTTACAAAAGTTACAACTTTTATTTATTAGAATTGAATATATTTATAATAAATAGATGGAAAATTTTCATAGATGCTTCAACTGGAAGATCATATATGAATTATATGGCAAATGTATGCATGATTTGCCCGTATATAATATACTTTTCAATTAATTAAAAAATATAGAATTGCGGGATGAGGAAAAAGACAAAATTTTCGGTATAAGAGTGTCTGTCGTCTAGCGCACAAATATATAAAGGAGGGCGGAGTCGAGACGTGACATAGCGCGAGTGACGAGCAGTCACTCTTGATCAAGGGTGAAATATGCAAAATTCTACACGAGTAGAAATATTTGTTAACAACCTATATTGTGTAACACGGTCAACATTGAGAGACACCCTATATATATATATATATATATATATATATAAAGATTTCTAATAAAGGAATATGTACAACTATAATATACTGCGTTGTGTGATTCATAGCATTTAATCATAACAGAGAAATGTTGGAATACTTTCTCTTTTGATACGAAACTGTAAAGGCAGATAAGTTTCAACTGTTAGAGAATACGTTTGTTAAAATTTAATTATTAAACTCTTTTGTTGTTAATTTTCGTTTCATTTATTATTAATAGATTACAGTTCAGGTACGGGGTGAACAATTTAGTATATTCCATTCAATTGTTCATCGTTAAGTGTTAATAATGAATAAATAGTTTAATTGTTCTATTGATCATTGGTAGACGAAAGCGTGATAGGTCTACATCGGGTGACTCTGATTCAGATAGCTCCACAAATGATAGTAGATACAAAACTCGCAATTCGCGACGAAAACGTTTGAGTGGGAAACCCGTAGACGTGGATACATCAAAAAAGAAATATGAGCATTCGCCAGAAAAGAAAAGAAAAAATGAAAAAGACTATCCACCTCGAATGTAGTCTGTAGGTAAATAGCAGTGAGTAAAACTCAAAATCAGTACTACAGCATATATTAGTAAAAGGTGAAAAGGGTCAACTAGTTTCGGCTCACTGAGCGATCATCAGGCCTGTAAAAGGTATAAATATAGAAAAAATTCAGAAATTCACAACATGTCGAATTACCTTAATGTATATCAATCCATATATAAAGTATTATGAACAGAAAGCCATCACATGTTCGTGTCATTAGGCAATAAGGGGATATAGGGATATACTGTAGGGGAAATCATCAATAAAAATAGTAATGAAAAAATCTTCATAACTATGTAAAACGTCGAGCACAATAAAATAAAATTGAACAAAACAGGACAACATTAAGAAAAGTCATAAAAAATTGGTCAAAGTATAACAGAAAAAAAATTAAAACTGGACATCGTAGTATGACAGAAAATCTCCGAAGCTAAATGTCCAGTATTGTAGTATGTAAGAGCACTAAACACAGTGAGTCAGTAAATCCCAAATAGACAAGATGGTCGGAGAACTGACAAATGACAAGGACCAATGACAGCCCTCAATAACAAAATGAAAAATGAAAAAATTGAAAATCTTTCAAAACAGAGATGAATGAGACATATTAACTATTATCATGTGAAGGGCCGTCATTGGTCCTTGTCAGTTCTCCGACCATCTTGTCTATTTGGGATTTACTGAGTCACTGTGCTTAGTGACGAAGTTCTCAAAATACCTACTCCTCAATCACTCAACAACAGTTTTCAGAAAAAGAACAAACAATAATTTTTCCCGCAAGCAATAATGAAAAAATTCAAGATTACTTAATCCCTCTTGGAGAAATTATCCAACCAAGAAATATTCTGTTTCATTCAAAATTATCTCACAACCGGATGTGTATATACTTAACCAGTACCACTATAGTCGATAAATACATGACCGAACATGATGGAAAAATTAAAATCATTGGTGAAATTGTAAAGGCCAGAAGACTTGTCACACCAACAATTGGACTTATACTATCAAATGTAAACCCCACAATTCCTCATAATCTGATAATAAATAAGCTAAATAATTTAGGCATCAAATCACTTTCCTCGATGTCACTTAGCAGCTAAATGTCCAATCCAGTCCGTTACACCAAATAGTCAAACCAATACGTCTCACTCACCTACTGCACAATCTGAAGCACTTCTCAACAACACTCAATCAGCTAGCACAGAGGCAAATTCCCAATAGTATAATAGCGATCCAAAAACGTTCACCACAATCCCCCCACAACACCCATTATCCACCCCCCATAACATGGAAAAACGTCAATTATCCCAAAAACACTTATCTACGGAAGTTTTTGTATCTCAGAATGCGTCAAAATGTACATTCGATGAAATCACCACACCGTCCCCTCAACCTGATGCCGAAGAGAATACATTGCAAACAGATCCTTTCAGCAAGCCAACCGAAACAATTCTCAAAAAATCAAAAAAGAAAAAAGACGCAGCTTCCACGTCGGCACTTATGGAACCCGTAAGACAGACTATCGCTGAACAGATCCCTCATTTTGTTCTGGACTTCGATTAAATATCGGACCTCCTTGAAAATGTATACGGATCCCCCGACCCTTTAAGAATAGTTAAAGACTACACAACAGACTTTACCGCTCTAATACACATGCTGACAAATATTTACCCACATTTCAAAGACAGATGCACAAAAGCTAGATGTACAAAAATAAAAAATTAACTTCCAATACATCTCCAAATGACCACAGACACGGAGGCCTCGGAACCAGAAAGTGATTACTCACAACGATCCAGCTATTAACTTTCCCCGTTCAATATGTTCACTTCAGTTGTACAGTGGAACTAAAATAGTTTCATTGACAAATTTCCGGAGATCCAGGATATATTAGGCCAATATAAATCCGAAATAATATTTCACCAGGAAACTAACTTGAAAGACGACAAAGTTCAAGCTTTAAGCCAATATCAAAAATTCTGCAAACATCGTAATGGTTCTCAGAGAGCAAGCGGTGGAGTAGCAATTCTAGCACGTAATACCATCGAAGCTCAGAAAATTTATCTGCAATCAAACCTAGAAGCGATTGCTATCAAAATTCACGATACAAATGACATCCCCATTTGCAATATATATTTCCCACCAGCACTTCAACTCCATGAAAAATATTTTAATGATTTGCTAGAGCAGATACCTCAACCGAGAATCATCATAGGGGATTTTAATGCTCCAGCTAGGGGTCATCCTCCTTAAACACCAAGGGTTAAATCATAGAGCAAACAACTGATCGGCACAACCTTGTTATGTTGAATGATGGGCGACTTACTAGATTCAATACTCAAACTGGAGACTATTCGTGTATTGATCTTCCGATCTGCGATCCAACATTTTTACCATTACTAACATGGGATAGACTAGACTATACATACAACAGCGATAATTATCCCATCATTAAATATAATAACTCCAACAGTAGTAGTGCCAACCCCATCGTTCCCGCATAGAATCTAAAAAATGCAGATTGGGATCTTTTCTCATCCTCAATTGAAGATAAAATCGAATACTGTACACTTTCTTCTGACACAGACGACTCACTAAAGCACTTTACAATTATGATCACAAATTCCGCAACTAATTCAATCGGAAAAATAAACTATCATTATAAGGAATGCGCTGTACCATGGTTGAACAGCGAATGCAAAACCGCCATCGAAGCTAGCAAAAATGCCTTTATTAAATTTAAACCACTGAAAACCGTACAATGCAAGGTAGAGTTTTTGAGACCGTGCGCAAAATCCCGGTATACAATAAAAAGCGCAAATAATGGTCTGACTACGTATCATCACTAAATTCAAATACACAAATAACCGAAATTTGGAATAAAGTAAGAAGAGTATCTGGCATAAAAGGCAATAATAAAATTAACAGACTTGAGGTCGAAGCTTGCTAATGTCTACGAACAGAGCTCCAACGAAATCAACCAGAACCTATCACTTAACCTTCACAAAGGATTCCAAGATCAAAACAACTTTGAAATTCAGGCGGTAAGTAATAATCCACTAAATTTACCTCTAACGATGGCAGAATATCTCGAAACATTATCAAGCTTCAAATATTCCTCTCCTGGACCTGATCGCATTCCTATCATTTTCCTTAAGCATTTTCCCGAAGGGGCTCATCAACATCTACTCCAGTTATTTAATATTATCTGGTTACAACATAAATTTCCGAAAATTTGGCGAGAGTCGCTAATAATCCCCATACATAATTCTCGAACTCCGAAATCAAATCCCCAATCTTACCGCCCTAATTCGCTCACATATATCATGAGCAAATTATTAGAAAAGATGATTAACAAAAAATTACTTTGGATACTGGAAAAACGCAACCTCATAATACCGGAACAGAGTGGCAATAGATCAGGAAGATCCACGTTAGATAATATCATTGAACTTGAAAGCGAAATCAATGGAGCGTTTGCACTAAAGAGTGAATGCTTAACGATATTTTCCGATATCACTAAAGCATTCGACATCGCCTGGAATAGCTACATAGTTGGGATATACAGGGACATTGCCTATTCTTCATCACAAACTTCCTACAAGACAGATCGTTCAAAGTTAAAGTAAACAACACAATGTCTGACTTATAATTTCAAAAAAACGGCTTTCCACAAGGTTCTGTACTAAGCCCGACCTTATGCATAATAGCAATAAACGATGTTCTACAAGAATTAAAAACGCCACTTAAAGCCCGCTTATATGCCAATGACCTGGTTGTTTACTGCAAAAGAAAGAATTTTAAAAACAGTCACAAAACCGCGCAAGAGTTCCTCTCCCATTTAGAACATTGGACAGAACGAACAGGCTTCATATTTTCAGCCGAGAAATCAAAAATCATATTTTTTTCGAAAAAGAAAGTTGGAGAGCACGTAAATCTACGCTTGTATGGAAAATATTTACAAACTGAAACATCTGTTACATTCTTAACTCGAAATGCCACATAAACAATCTCCTCCTAGCATGTCAAAAACGACTGAACCTCTTAAATATGCTGGCTAATAGGAATTTTGGTGGTCATCGAGAAACTCTGCTTACGCTTTATCGTACAATAATAAGGTCCAAGTTTGATTACGGTTCAATTGCCTATACTACAGCGACTAAATCACTCTTAAACCGGATAAATAGCATTCATATCACGGCTCTACGCATAATAACAGGGGTATTCCGCACTACACCAATCGAGAGCCTATATAGTGAAGTTGGAGAATCATCGCTAGAAGACAGAATAATGTACCTAAGTCTAGTGTATGCAACTAAAATAAGGCAAAATCTCTCCAACCCTACCTGTCAAAATTGCACCGCACAAAACGTCCCCAACCTGTTGCAAAAACCAAGAACCTCCAAATCTGACTATGTCCGAATTAAAACTACCTAAGTTAACGTAATTACTCACTTCCAGAATGCTATCCCAATGAACTTGGTTCATTTCCATCCTGGCAAATCATAACTCCAACTTGCATCACAAGTCTTTTTTTCTATAATAAATCTCCTGAAAACCCCTACATTATCAGATCTACGCTAAACAGCATACTAGAAGAGTTTCCTGACTACTTCCACATTTATACTGACGCTTCAAAGTCTTCTTATAAAGTCGGAGCTGCTGTAGTGACCACAACCTCGACCCACATGTTCAAGCTCTCACCAACCTGCTCTATCTACTCAGCAGTGCACAATAAAAAGTAGTGTTGGGAAATACGATGATTTTCCGGTGACCGGTGAAACGGCGACAATGACTTCTAAATCACCGTGATTCTAAACGGTGATTTGCATCACTGCAGTGACTGAGTATAAACCGCAAAGGCAAAGCAAAATATAAGACTAGTGCGCGGTGACTGGCGACCCATTCAAATATATAATTTATGCATCTCTCATCAGTTTATTTTAAATCACTAAATATTATATTTTCTACTCCGATTGCAGCCTTCTCATTCCGTAAAAGCGAAAGTTTATATTCTTAATACCTAAAATAACATTATATCGGCTTAAATCACCGTTTTTCCCTCATATAATTTTATAACCGCATCTGCAAGAACTGAATCACCGGTAGCGCCAGTGATTTTACATTCACCGGTGAAATATCGTGGTTACCGATATATCGACCAAGACTAATATAAAGCATTAATCCACATAAATGCATCTGACGCACATTACCACCTCATTCCTTCGGATTCCCTCAGCGCTATAAAAGCTTCACAAGCCACATACTCAGATCATTCCATTGTGACAAAAATAAAACAAGAACTCTACCTCTACTTTGGCGAACAAAGCTTTAAGAATGTTGACTGTCTCGACCCTTACTTCGTGGAATATGCTCATATTAGTGTTTTTAAATGAAACTCAATGTCTCTAGTTAATTCCACAATATAATACAAGTTATTGAAAATTCTAAAAAAATGACAATTGTTTCGATAAATTCTGACGATGATATTGATTTATCGAAACAATTGTCAATTTTTTAGAATTTTCAATAACTTGTATTATATTGTGGAATTAACTAGATACCTTGAGTTTCATTTAAAAACACTTATAAGAATGTTATTTTCATATGGATACAATCCCATATAGGAATTCATGGTCACATAGAAGAAGCCGCAGACAGTGACACAACTGAAACTAATAGACTATCATTGTCAGCTTATATGGAATGTACAATAAAATCTAAAATAAATAGTGCGTGGGAAAATTGGTGGAAAAGTACTACAACCAAGTTGAGCGAAGTGAAAAAGTCAATAAAGCCCTGGTCCGCCTTACCTAAAAATCGTCAAGACCAAGTCCCACTAGCTCGACTACGCTTAGGCCATACTAGACTAATACACATTCATCTTTTCAGTAAAGATCCCAAACTAAAATGCAACTATTGCAATGAACTACTCTCCGTGAAACACTTACTTAATGCCCGCAATTGCAGCGAAACGACAACCGGCCCAATTTCCTTCTGGTGAATTTGCAGACATATTAGAATCATCATGTAATGTGCACAATTTAAAAAAGTTTCTCAAATCGATAGACGGTCTAAGACTCATATAGACATTATTCTATGTATGAGTTGCTTTTTTTGTAAACCTTAATGACGCTAATGCGCTCGCGGTTGATGCGTATAATTAAATAAAAAAAACGAGGGTACCTGTATCTCAGATTTTAGTACAGCTACAAGGCGGCAAATTTACTAAAGCATGAACTCAAAGACCCCAGTCAACTGACAGAATTCCAACCAGACCGGTGAATATATTTCTATTTTTTCGACCATTTGACATTTTGTATGAAAAAAATTACAGTATATTGAGTGCCTTTTCATGGTTTTACATTTGAGTTTGTATTGAGCTTTTTCGGTGTGGTGGTTTGTTTTTCGTTTTCCATATATTTCCAAAGCTAAAAATTGAATAAATTCGTTAAGATTCATTCAATAAAATGGAAAATCTCGAGTCACATATCAAATTCGAATTATCTTTCCAGTAGATAAAACTTTTTAAAAGAGAAAATATATATTACCTACACTTCCTGATAGAAGGAAAAAAAAGAAACTTTCCATTTAAATATATTGAAATGTCATTTATCACGTCCCGTCTCTGCGGATTACATCCAAGAATATAATATCTGAGGCATCAGTTGGGTATCTCATGTTCAATCTGAGTCTCAGGCATAAAAGTCACTAAAAATAAGCTATTCCGTAGTCTCTTTAGAATCAATATTTTTAGAAACTATTACAGGGACTTTGAGATTGATTCTCTCGTGTCTAATAGATAATATCCTATAAATATACAGAGTTGTCAATTGTAGGAAGTTTAGAGATTGAGATTGATTCTCTCGTGTCTAATAGATAATATCCTATAAATATACAGAGATGTCAATTGTAGGAAGTTTAGAGATTTTTAAGTACGCGTTCCGAATCGCTTGTGTATTAAAAATTAAAATTTATTTACCGTTATAAATGAAACTAACTGCTTCTAAATAATTCCTCAATAGAATGAAATAATTCTAAGGAATTGTCAATTATTTCGATAGTTTATTAATATCGAAACAATTGTCAATTTCATAGAGTCTCATAGTTTCTGTCATTATATTGTGGAATTATTTAGAAACAGTTAGTTTCATTTATAACGGTAACATGAGTTCATTCCACACAGTAAGGGTAGAAACATTAAATATGTATTATATTTATTAAATTACACTATACTAAGAAATCTGCGCTAAACACAATGTGGCTGGAAGATGCAGCGACACCTAGCGATAGAAAGTGACCTAATATTTGACATTTCATGCAATTTCATAAGGAATTTCTGATACCGTTGCACGTCATCACGGACATTGGTCTTACGTCATAATACTAACAACTAATTGAAATGTCCTTAACTAAGATGATAATCCACAAATTAATAAGAATATTTTTATATATCGTCGTCGTTGCGGCAAAACTAACTCCACTTTTGTCAAAATTGAGTTAATTGAACTGAGCGATTCTCAATATGTATCTTCATAGTCTGCCACAACTAACTAAGTCCTAGAAAGTACGTATAGTGGGTTGCCTATAGCACTGAATCTAACTAAGTCCGACATTACCATTTTGATGTCGGACAAAAGTCACTAACGGGACGTAATGATGTTTACCTGATTACGATGCGACAGTTACCAGTGTCAGTGTGTCAGTTATTGTGAGCACGTGTTGTCGCTGATTTCTGTAGATCGTGATTGTTGTGTTTTTTAGCAGTAAAAACATGTTTAGTGAATGATTTTTTATGAATGGTTTTATAGTTTATTGAAGTGAGGTGCTAATGAATAAATCGAAAATGCAATCTTATATGGGAAAACGCATTGCTAACCTTGCCATGACCAAAGAAAATTCCAAAACGAATGTGAAGGTAGGAGGTTAGTAGATTTAGTTTCAAAATGATTTGTATTTGTGTTTGTGATTACTATATGTAGAAG
This sequence comes from Galeruca laticollis, assembly GCA_963921935.1. NCBI lineage: Eukaryota > Metazoa > Arthropoda > Insecta > Coleoptera > Chrysomelidae > Galeruca > Galeruca laticollis. Next base: position 42,110,677 of record OY998176.1, read on the forward strand.
AAACATTGTAGACAACACCGTCGTCTTTAAAAAAGACTGGATTACTAAATAATGACCATGAAATTAACTGTCTCGAACCTTATTTCGTGGAATCTACTCATATTAGTGTTTTAAATGAAACTCACGGTTTCTAGTTAATACCACAATATAATAAAAATTGTTGAAAATTCTAAAAAAATTACAATTGTTTCGATAAATCAATATCATCGTCAAAATGACAGAAGTTACATTTAATTTGATGCCTACCTGATGTTTAGTAGTTATTTTTGGCTAGACCAAGAAGTAATCTAATTTGTGATTGATTTAATATATGTTAATAGAAAAAAAAAGATGTAATATTACAAATATTGAAGCTAAGATATTATTAGCCCTATGCTGATATCCTGGATATGATTTTTCCAATTAAGATAAGTATAACTGTGCAATGATATAGAAAACCAGGAAAACTATATCTGTTGATATTTACAATTATCACTTAAGAAGACAGTTTATTAGTGGAGAACTCTCTAGATTTAACTGTTCATTGACAACTTCATATTGTGGGTTTCTTAAACGTCTTCTAATTTCCAATTCTTCAAGGAAATCCAGTTCTTCTTCCATTTCACACATATGCAGCACTTCTAGTTTTGTGTTAGGTGTCAATGAATGATTGGTGTCAAGTAGATGTTTTGCGTAGTGGGATTTATCTGGTTGTTTTAATCTGTATGCTCGTAAGTGTTCACTGTATTGGATTTCAAAATTCCTAACAGTCACAAAATCTGATAAGGGGAACGCAACTGTCATTTTGACAACTGGAAATTACAACTCCAAAATATATACCTTTATAAAATCTAGCGATGTAAAAGTTCTTAAAGCAGACCCAACAAAAAAGTTTTCTAGTAATGTAAGGGATATTGTTAATAATTCAAATTATCTTTTAAGTGATTACGAAAAAAGGTCTATCATACATAAGAATCCTCATTGTCTACAATTATATGGAACCGTTAAATTATATAAAATAACGAAGCCAATTAGACCTGTAGTTTCTTATGTTAATGCTCCTAATAATATATTGGCAAAAAGGCTCAACAATATACTTAATAATTACGGATATGAATCTCGATACTCAATTAGAAATTCAATAGAACTAATCAAAAAGTTGAAAGCAATCAACTTGCAAGATAACTATAAATTTATTTCGTTCGATGTGACTAATATGTTCACTAAAATTCCTCCTAAACAATGTCTAATACTTGTAAGAAACTGTCTTCTTCAGTGATAATTGTAAATATCAGCAGATATAGTTTCCCTTGTTTTCTGTATCATTGCATAGTTACACTGATCCTCATTGGAAAAATGATATCCAGGATATCACCATAGGGTTAATAATATCTAAGATTCAATATCTGTCATATCGCATCTTCTTTTTTCTATAAACATATATTAAGTCTATCCGAAATTAGGTTACTTCTTGGTCTTGCCAATAATAACTACTAAACATGAGGTAGGCACGAAATGAAATGTAACTTCTGTCATTCTGACGATGATATTGATTTATCGAAACAATTGTCAATTTTTTAGAAAATTACAACAATTTTCATTATATTGTGGTATTAACTAGAAACTGTGAGTTTCATTTAAAACACTAAATAATGACCAGGCTGGGGACACTGCAGACCGTGCCGTCTACAGAGCCTGTCGAGCAACTAAAATCGGTAGATAATTCCAAAAAATTAACGAAAACTGTAACGTCGTTAGTAATCAAATTTTATTGATTTTTATTACTGCGTATGCGCGATGTCATACTGCTCATCCCCACAGGTTATCTGCACAGATCATATAACTACTGTTATCTGTTAGGGCGGATGTAATTTCGGCCGGAAAAAGGGCAGGTACTAAAAGCCGGTAGGTAAATTCGGCCGGAGGTTTTAAGTTGCTTCCTTATCTCATAGGTATTTTCGGCCGCAAATCAAATAAAATAACAGATTGCTTTATATTAAAATATTTCTTTATTTCAATAAAATTATTACATCAACTTATTTCTATAACTTAGGTAAACTATAAATTTTTAAAAAACGTTTTGATGTGATACAGATTTAACGAAATTAATTCTAGAAATATTGTCAGATCGAAGCATATTTACCATGTTTTCGATAAATTTTAGTTTGTTTTTTACTTGTTTGTCTTTAATTTTTGCTGGAATATTTAAATTTTTTATTTTTAAATATGCATCGATCTGACAATCTTTTAATTTTTCTATAAAGATAAATATAGAAGGGTGACTTGGATAAAAACTAGAATCAAAGTGCGAATGGAATGATTCGCAGGCATTTGTGGTTCTTTTAATTGATGGGTTTTCATATGCCCATATATTTGGTGGAAAATGAGATTCTGGCGCTATGTAGTTTTCTAATAAATAGTCTGCGTATTTATCTATAAGTTTATGGTCCGGTTTGTATGACATGAGATCAAATATGAAACAATCTTCAACTTCAGAGGGGTCTAAATAAGTTAGCCCAAAAGTATGAGTAAGCCATTTGCTTTCCTCGCAGTTTTTATCTTTATACATTTGGGTTAACCCTAATGATTGTATTTTCCTATACCACGCCTGATGCAAGTGGAATCTACAACCATTTAGTTTGGTTTTGGGAAAGACAACTTTTAATGCGTTATGAATTGCGATTTCAAAATCCACAAATACCTCCTTCGGTTCAAAAACAATATTATAAAGTTCAAAAATTTTAGATTTTACCAACAGAAAAAGTCTCATATATGTGTCACTGGTCTTATTGGGCAACAGACAATACAAAAGAGGAACATAATGCCCATTTTCCAGTCCATGGATGGTAAATAACTGATAAAAATATTTTGTACAATAAGAAAATGTGCCATCCATGTAAAAATCTTTCATTTTACATAAACTTATTATATTTGTATGGCAAGAAAAAACAATGATATTATCAGCTGTGCTGTTAATAAACAAAAAATTTTCACCTGTTGTGGTTTTCGGTCCATAACTATCGAGTACAGAATGTAAATCGTGAATATCCTTAGGCAGGGCTGGTAAGAGCTTACGGCGGCTGTTGTACAAATTTCTTCTTATTAGACTGACATCTATCGATGACAAATTCTCTGGCAAATGATTTGAAAGAACGCTTTCAATAATTTTTGAAGGTTTCTCCGATATGTCTTCCTCAGCTTTGCGCTTGCATGAAGTCGTCACTATTTTTCTCTCCAACGTAGTTTCATCGGACTCGTGGTTGTGGATTAATTCACTTCTAGTAACTGTGTATTCCGCACCAACAGTATACAGTTTGGCTAAACATCTTAAATTTTTCTTTATACACCTCCAACGTACTTCACCACTTTTTAATACGTCCTGTTTACAAAACTGAAACTTTTCTACAACTAGTAAGTCACAACCGCGTGAACTCTTAATTACTGGAACTGATGCCATCGTATACAAATAATATATTTTATGCTTTCTATCGACTAGTAGCTTAAAGATAAGTTATAATACTGACTAGCTATAATAATTTTATACCTGTTATTTGTGAATTTTATACATTTAAAGGAAACTATTAAGCGTAATTACCAATATTTTAATCTCATCGTAAACATCAACCCCTCGGCCGAAATTACCCCTGTCATAAATGGTACCCTTTGATTTATGCAGGTAGGCCAAGGGATTACCGGCGGAAATTACGCCCGCCGATCTGTTATATACTGTTTCTTAGTTCAAGCGTTGAGATTATTATGAGGTTTCGGTATGTTAGTGTATTTCTTAATCGCTGTAGTGTAATATTTATCTGTTGCTTCGTTGCTTTATTGTTATTAATTGAAAAGACAACGTCAAAGTGTATTCTGAAGGAGTCTAATATGTGGTGTACTAGGTGGGTTTTATTTAAAAATTCGAGCATTTTTTCTCTCTCAATTAACAACCATTTCCTTTATTTTTATGAAATACAGAATTTTTACTAATTCAATCGACAACTATAGAGATCATGGTTGTTTTTTACATTAGCTGAACTAAAAATTGCTGCATTAATGAAGTACATATTTCTTTTTACAGTTTTGTTCCTCCAACCCAAGAAGATAAAATTATTATGGCTGGGAACCAGTGGTGATAAATCATTAAATTTGTCGACGAGAAATCGATGGAGGATATGTGCCCTTCATTTTTAAAAACAGTGTTCCTTTAGATTTGAGAAAGACGAAGGGAGGTTATTATAAGACAGTTTGACTTGCCTTCCATTTGAGAGGAAATTAACAAAAATTGATGGTGAGTTTTATTGTATTCAATATAGCATGCTATAATTTTGGACATTTTAAAATGTAAATTGAGTGAATGAAAAGACAAGTACTGAGCGTGTAATTTTATTAAAATTCCAGCTAAGCGCTTTCAGCCATTAGGCCATTCTCAAAGCTGTTGTCAAAAAAAAAACATACAACAGGTGTCAAAAAACATCAAACCGTGTAACTGCTACATACAGTGAAATAAAATGTTTGATATTACATCATTATTTAAGTGAAATTTGTTAAAATTATCCTATAAAGATGGTGTACAATTGTAATTCACATAACGAAACGTTTAATTTGAAATTATCAACTAAATTATTTGAGTGTACACCCTCATTATAGTGTAATTTCAACAAATTTTACATGAATAATGATGTAACATGAAACATTTTATTTCATTGTATGTAACAGTTACAGGGTTTGATGTTTTTTGACACCTGTTGTATGTTTTTCTCTTGAGGACAACTTTGAGAATGGCCTAATGGCTGAAAGCGCTTAGCTGAAATTTTAATAAAATGACAGACTCAGTATTGGTTTTTTCAATCACTCAATATATATCTAGTGTGTACACCATACTCAAACAATTCCATTTTGAAATGTACCCGTTGGAAAAATAATAATCGGTGTTTTATTTTATGTTATAGCTATTCCCTCCACCAGCTATGGGATGGAATGTATTGACCCCTTGCGGATTTTTATATATAATCCATGGTATGACAATTTATGGGAAATTAATGTGAGTATTAACTTTTGTTGAGGCAATACGTCTAAGTATTTGGTCTTGCGGTAACCAAAAATCCAAGATATCCAATAAAGATGAAAAATAAAAAAAAGACATAAATCAAAAAATAGTTCAAAACCAAAAAAAAATCGAGGATACCTAAAAAAATCGAAAACTCCAAAAAAAGTAATTCAAAAAAACCAAAAAAATTTAATCATTCAAACATTTTCTGATATTTTTCTGACTTAGTACAAAAACATGTGTAAACTTATTATTTCAATAGTAAGGGCATTTTGTTTTCTTTTGTTGATATAAATTTTCAAACATATAAGTTTACTAATTAATTGTTGTTATTTTGTGTGTATACTTGTAGAAGCTAAACCAGAAACGAGAAAGGACTTCCACGAGACGGTGGGAGTTTCAAGAGCCCTTAAGAAAAATATCAAAAATCATAGACTGATAGGAACTGGAGAGTAACTTAAACTGCCTCATTAGATGGTTTCATAAGAACAGAATGCTTTTAAATGTAGAAATATACAAATATGCAATATACTAGTTTCAAGCTTGTGATGTAAACATATTTTATACTTCTAGTAAAGAAATAAAAATGTCTTTTAAGTGGAAATGAAATGTTAAATATATTATTTTAAATTTTGTACAGTCACAAGTGCTGTTTAGCACTCTTGTATGTAATTACTTAGCACCTTGTATTTACAGAGCTGGGCAGTAGTTAACTAATTTTCCTTTAAAAGTATTTGAATTACTTTTGTTCTAACAATCACAGTAATTATACTCAAATGTTTTCTTTCACAGAAAGTTGCCAAAATTAGTAGTTAACTACTCATTGCTAACACTTTTTTTGATTAAGTAAAATTTAACTCGACAAGTCAGAATTCTTAAGAAAAGAGGTGGCCTACTTAGGTCACGTTGTGACACCACAGGGCGTAAATCCCAACCCTGATAAGGTAAAAGCCACAAAAAATTATCCAATACCGTTTACTGCCAAACAAATTATGGGATCTTTTGGTTTGTTAGGCTACTATCGCGGATTAATTCAAAACTTTGCTAAAAAAGGAGCAAAGATCGTGCATGATCAAGAAATTCATTAAGTGCTTTGAAACATGCAAGAATTTATTAATTAATCTACGAATTCTACAATACCACAACAACTGGTGCAAGTAATGTCGCTATTGGAGCAGTCCTTTCTCAAGGACCAATTGGCAAGAACCTACCAATTGCCTATGCATCTGGCACCCTCAACGATACCGAACAAAATTATTTGCTTATCTAAAACAACAAAATACTTACGGCCGTACTTCTACAGACGGATGTTCAACATTATAACTGACCATAAACCACTAAAATGTCTGTTTTCCCTAAAAGGAGAAAATGCCAAATTCACTAGGTGGAAATTATAACTTTCGAAATTCAATTTTAATGTAATATATAAAAAAGGTAGTTTAAATTCAAATGCAGATGCTTTATCAAAGATTGAACTCCATCCTAAGGAGACGAGTCCGTTTTGGCAATAATTAGATGAAATTCTAAAAGATATATACCCACCTAACGAAAAAAGCAGAACTTTTTAATTATGATCCACCACAACCAAGTACTAATGACGATCATCTTATTGACCTATACACATACCAATTCCTCATAAGTCATTAACAAACGACAACACAGACAGTAAATCCCTAGAAGTACAGGTAGACAGAAATACAAATATCGAACCTGAACAACAAACCGAACCAGATAATGAAGAACTTGAAATTTTTGAAAAACGATAATAATGATAATTCCAATAAAACACATAACCCAACTTTTGAAATACCTACAATAAATACAGCAGTAAATTACGGACAAAACCAAATAACTATTATTGACGTACTTCATTCACCAGCTACAAAAAAAATGAAAAATTTGTTTGCTCACATCTCTAATAACAATTTCGAATCATCACCTCAGAAAAAACTATAATAATCCAGATACTTCCTACTATATTTATCTTGACAACCCTAACATATTTGAAAGAATTTCAGTAACTTTGCAAAAATGTTTCAAATCAAACATTCTTCTTTAAAATTCAAAAGGTGTACCCAAAAACTAATAGATATTACAAACGAAAACCACATAAAATAAGTTATACAGGCTTATCATGAGGGAATACACCACCCAAACTCTCAAAGAAAATACCATTAGATGGTATACGGATGGTTAAAAAACCACCATTGGAGCAGGCGCTAGAGTATTTGGGCCTGGCACCAGATACCCATTATCGTTAGGCTCCTTCCCGAGCGTCTTTCAGGCAGAAATACTTGCGATCGAAAGATGCGTGGAAATGAACCTAGAAAGAAACTACCAGAAATGTGACATATCGATCGATTCTGATAGTCAAGAAACTATCAAAGCATTGAGCTCCCATGTCATTGACTCAAAGTTGGCATGGGAGTGCCGAAGAAAACTTCATGAATTAGGCAAGAATAACAGGGTCTCTTTAGTCTGGGTTCCTGGCCACTCCGGAATAACGGGAAATGGAGAGGCCAATACACTTACCAGGAATGGAGCACAAATGCCCTTCATTGGCCCGGAGCCTTTCTGTGGTGTAGCAAAATGCTCCTACAAGAAAGAGTTTCGGAAGAAATAGGAAACCGAAAGAGAAGCACTCTGGCGGTGCCTTCCCGGGTTGCAACGTTCCAAAAAGTTCCTGGGGAACTTTGACACTGCTAGATCCAAAAAATATTTGGACCTCAGTAAAGATAAACTGCATCTCCTCACAGGCTCTCTTACAGGACACTGCCGCCTTAGGAAGCACTTAATGAGAATAGGTCTAGCAGATATTGACGAGTGTAGATTCTGTGAGGAGGAGGATGAAACTCCTGATCACCTAGTTCTGGAATGCCTCGCCATTGCAAGCCAACGCAAGAAATGCTTTGGACAAGAAAATTGTAAGAGTGAGGAACTAACCTCGTTGAAGCCGTCCCAAATACTAAAGTTCATTAGAACCTTGGAACTGGAAGGCGAGCTGTAGTAGTAGCGAGAACAGCTCTGATAGGGGGGGGCACAATAAACCTTTGGTTTCAGTGCACTATAACCCCGTTTAAATCTAATCTAATCTAATCTAATCATGAGGGCAGGACCAACACAGAGTGATAGACGAAACTTACATGAGACTTAAAGACAACTACTTTTGGCCTTATATCAAAAATTTAATACAAAGTTATATAAACGATTGCGATATTTGCCAACAAAGCAAATATGAAAGGAACTCCGTAGCAATTAAAATGAACCAAATCCCAACAGCAACGAAACCATTTCAATATTTATATTTAGATACGTTTACTCTTGAAGGAAATCAATTCGTCACAACCATTGACATATTTTCAAAATGTGCTCAAGCTTATACGTTAATTAGTGTATTTAGTACCGAAGCTGTCAATAAGGTAATAACATTTTTCCCTCATCATGGAATTCCCGAACGAATATTCACAGAAAATGGAACCAAATTCAAAAACTAGGTAATTCTAGAACTCTTAAATACGCATAAAATTTAAATCCATTTTTCGGGCCCAATCTCAAGGCTCAAGACTACTTTCAACAATCCTAGAACATATTAGATTATCAAATACCCAAGGATCCCTCAAAACACCAATTAATTCAAAAATGCCTTATGCAATAATGGCTTATAATCATTCAATACACTCAACGACAAAAAGAAAACCTAGTGATATAATTAACGGTCATTTAAACTCCGACGATCCTTCTAACCTAGATATTCAAAAATTTCCTATTAATGACTACATCAACGATCACAAAGGAATAACTAAAATACTGTATTCGGAAATAAATGAAGGCTTGTTGAATGATAAATAAAGACGATTGAAAAAATTGATAAAAACCGTGATGACCCTGAGATCTTCCAACAGAATCAAAAGATATGTTAAAACTCACAAAAGACAAAAACAAGCAAATACATTTAACAAACCCACAACAAGAAAGGAAGTAAACGTACAAAACAAAACAATTTCGACCAACTCTAAAACTAAAATTCACACGGACAATTTAAACCGGCCTTTACAAGATATCTACAATTTTCCTAATCAACCTTTATTATTTTGTCATTTGTAAAATTTATAAAAATTGATAGCTATATTTCTAATGATAGAATCACTTAAATATTACGAATACCTATAACTTTCATTTGTATCAAATTCCAACTGGTAAGCAAGGTCGCTAAAAGCAGTAATGCCTAAAAAGACAATTTTGTTAAAAATCAATAACCAATACGCATTTACGAGCAAACCCTGTCCTAAATTCTATCCGCCGAATAAGAACATCTGCGAGAACATCGAACTACAAGAGATTAAACAAGAATATGCCCTGTGAAATTGAACTAATAAATATTAAAAACACCTTCACCTGCCACGAAACACGAATCGTCATCAATCATCCGTTCTTCGAGCGACTAGAAGAAACAAACTATTGGATTGCTATTTTTCCTTTTAAAGAAACAATTACTCCAAATTGCCAAAACCAAGAATTAATAGAAGTTACCGGCACCTACCTAATCAATATTCCATCAAATTTTTGTTTGGAATCACCAATAAAAACGACACCAAAATTCCTGGACAACCCATTTTAGTTCCAGAATTAAACGTTCACACGTCATATGCACCTACGAGTACTACCAGTATCAAATTACAAGAAACCAACCTAGACGATCTACAAGAAATTAAATCAAAACTCGCCGATAATGATCCTGAATAAAAGTTTTAAGAAACCTAGTTAATTCCACAATAATATGAGCATATTCCACGAAGTAAGGGTCGAGACAGTCAATTTTTTAAGAAACCCTCTCAAGGCCCAGTTTATGGACAATAAATATTTATTGTTTTCTTATTCTAATTGGAGGAACCACAGTTGGCAAGAAACTTCATTCCCGGTGGATGCAACCAACGGAATATCACCCTATTGACCTGGCTAGGGTTCAACTTCCTGTCTATCCCTCGAAGTTGAATTTTCGAAGGGAGGAATTATCTCACCACTCCTTACAGGAATCGCAGACTCAGCAACTCATTTCCAAGGATTTGCTAATCGTATCACTTTGCGTGTTAACTGTTTTCATCTCTGAAATATTCACTTTTAAGTCAAGCTTTGTAGATATCAGATGCATTTTTATTGTAACAATTAATTTTGAATAATAAAATAATTTAACAAAAAGTAACCTAGAGTCTTCGAAACATTTCTCAGAGATCTTATAGCTCATTGATAAATATCTAAAAATCTGAAAAGATATTTAGGAGAACCAAAAATTTGGCATCCCAGTTTGATAAATTCGCTATTCATAAAAAAGGAACATATTTTGTTATGAAAACTCAACAATCCTTTTGCCAGGTTAGCCGATCAGTTTTTTTTGTATAGGTGGGGCTTCTCAGGTGTTCAGAAATAATATTTTTTAAATTGATTCTTATTCAAGAAAAAGCATCTATTGGCCGGAAGAAGACATAAAATATAATCTACCGATACCACTTAGAGGTAGATATAGTGAAATTCAATCTACTATAGAATGTCTTGAAATTCAACTTCAGAAGCCCTCAAACCATGTTTCTCGAATCGTTAACTTGGTCCCAATATAAAAAATGTAATACGGTTAAATACTTAATCTCTTGTACGCCAAAAGGCTTTATTATTTCTATTTCTACTAGTTTTAGAGGACGTATAAGTGATACATTATTAATGCAGTAGACTCACTGGGGGATGGTGAAGGAAGTAGTTAGTCGATAGATGCACTTCCATTTGCACTACCCTCCCCATCAGAACTTGCATATGTTTCTGGCACGATACTCTTCAGTTCCCTTCGAGACATTGTACTTCGAAGATACAGCAAAAGTTTGAAATAAGATCATTAGGAGTCTGGTTCTATATCAGTAGCTTGACAAGATTTTTGTTGTTGTGTTTTTTTAGTTCTTTCTAGAAAGTGTCACTTTTTTTTAGGTCATCAGTGGAAAAAATTGAATTAGTGGTGTATTACAGGTACTTAGTAGCTGGTTCATCGTTCAGAGCACCTGGATATTCAATTATGATTCCTAACAATACTATTGGGGGTATTGTACATGATACTTGAACGCTATTTGGGAAAAATTTCTGAAATTATCATGAAATTACCATCAAGCGAAGATATGGTCAAAGTAACTAATGATTTTAAGACCAAATAGACGGTTTCTAATTGTTCTGGCAGCGTTGACGGTGAAAAATTACGCATAAATTCGCCAATACATTTTGGCAGCATGTTCCGTAATTACAAGTTATTTTTCTCAGTTGTATTACAAGCTGTTGTAGATGCAAACTACAGATTTATTACTATAGAGGTGGAAGCTTATGGCAAAGAGAGAGAGAGATAGAGAGAGAGATAGAGAGAGAGATAGAGAGAGAGAGAGAGGTTTAAAAATCTTCACATTCAAATATCTCAAGACAAATGGAAAATGAAGCACTTAACTCAGGCCTGGAAAATGTATTACCAGGCACTGACATAATTTTGCTTCACTTCTTAGTTGGCGAGGAAGCTATTCCCTTGAATATATATCTTATGTGCCCTTATCCCCAAAGAAATTTGGGTCTAGAAGAGGAAATATTCAATAAACGCTTGACAAATTCAAGGCTAGTTGTTGAATTTGCCTTTGGTATAAAATTAATTAAATCCCGACCGTGCCGATAACATAAATTGTATATGCTCACTTCATTACTTAATAATTGATGAGGAAGACGTTTATGAATTTCCTACGCAAATATCACGACCACAAAATGAAAAGGGAAACAGATTCATGATTGCAGGAGATAATAGAAGCGCAACTATAGCTCACAATATCAAGAATGCACTTAAAAACAATTTTTCTCGAAGTGAAAATCAACATGATCTATGCGTTAGTCATAAATAAATGTATTAAACGTACCAGACATATTCATTTCTACGGATATTTCTCGCCTTGCCCTGCGCTAAGTGGTAACATGAATCACTGTGATCCCACAAGCATATATGTTCGTAAATTATTATATAATTAACGAACGCCTAGAAACAAAAAAAAACGAGAAAAATGTCCAAACTTGCACCATGGCTCACAAACTCATAACTGACGTCAATAAACAAAAAAAAATGAAATGTTTGTTAATCTTAAAAAAACCCGAATAACGATATACTGGATAATCAATATAATCTTTATAAAAACAAAATAACTAACCTGGTCAAGAAAGTAAAATACGATTATTATAAACAGGAATAGAAAAAAATCCAAATAACACAAAATTTGTATGGTAACAGGTAATGGAATTGAGTAACTCGAAAATAAAACATAAGAAAATACCGGCTGTCCAAAACGTGAAGGGAGAACTTCTACATGATAGCAAAGATATTGCAAATGAATTCAATCTGAGATTCATTGAAATGGTAAAACACACACGAATTCATTGAAGATATTCTACCTAATACTATGATTCTAGCACCAAGCAATTTTATTGAACTTTTGAGCATAATAAGAAAATTGAAAGATAAGAAAGCCGTTGGTAAGGACGGGATAAGAGCGGAAACCATCAAATCTATTGCTCAATATATTGTTCATACCCTAGTATACATTTTAAATAGATGCTTGGAATTGGAAATCTGGCCTGATGCTTTCAAAAAATCTATAGTAATACCAATTTTTAAAAAAGGAAACAAAACGATAGTTACCAATTACAGACCGATTTCCCTTATCACGCATTTATCGAAGATCTTCGAAATGTTTCTGAAAAACCGAATGACATCCTTCATAAAAAAATACGGCTTAATCTCCCATAAACAATCTGGTTTCAAAGGAAATACTTCAACGGAAGATGCTGTATTAGCTTTGACCGAAAAAATACATAGCGCGTTGGAAGATGGACATCCTTGTCTATGTTTTCATTGACCTTTCAAAGGCATCCGATTATGTTAGTCACCGATTGCTTATAGTTACACTGGAACGAGTAGGAATGAGAGGTGAATGTGCAAATTCACTCGAAAATTACCTCAGCAGCAGAACTCAAGAAGTGAAAGTGGCTGTAACACTGAGCGATCATAGAGAAATTGAATATGGCGTACCGCAGGGAACCGTTTTGGCCCTCTTTTGTATCTCTATATTATTCAAATATACACATTGAACAGTCAAGGAAGTATCATAGGGTATGCTGATGATACCGCAATAATATATAAAGCGGAAACATGGCATGAATTGAAATATAAAGCCGAATCTGACCTCGATTCATAAAGGAGTGGTTCGACGAGAGACTTTTGACACTCAACACAAAGGAAACCAACTTTCTATCCTTCAGCTGTAAGTCGGCTGGTAATTTCCCTTTTTTTACATCTCGACCTATAAACTCAGAAAAAGACGCTCAGAATTAAATCTGAAAAAAATAATAAATATCTGGGTGTATATCTGGATCAGCATGTGAAATGGAACGTTCATATAAACTACGTCATAAAGAAACTGCAATCCATTTTATACAAATTTAAATATTTAAGTAATTACCTTCCACTGAAAACAATGAAGATAATATATAACTCCTTAGTGGAAAGTCATTTAAGATATGGAATCCTCACATGGGGAAATGCTCAAACAATTGAAAATATTGCAAAAAAGATTTCTGAAAGTGATAATGATGTGAAACCGAAGGTTTTCTTCGGAACTACTATACAAACAATCTGAAGTCATGGATGTCAGGTAGTTATTCTTTTTCTGTACAAATGTGAAATTCCACCTAGCTGGTGATATAGCAAGACCCACTCATGAGTATAATACCCGCCGAAAACCCATTACAGTAGAACCACATGTAAAAAAATCAATATCCCAAAGATCTCACTCCTATATCACAAAATCATTATACAATAGTGTCTCGAACATTATAAGATCTGAAAGAAATAAAGCTAATTTCAAAAAAAAATTAAAAGATTACATCTTAAGTAACGACAGAAAATTAATAATCGATCTGATAGAATCGAAACCATAAACAACATACTTACTGCATTAATTAGATGATCCGCTGTTCATCATTTGACTCGTTTCTTATTTTTACTCTGTTCTAGTTTTATATTTTTACTGTTCCAATTTTTAATGCTATATGTCTTAGTTTCGATATTTTATATTGTGATTAACATTTTAATACGCATTTTATTGTTTTAGAATTTGCATTTGCATGAATATGTATGTGTATATGTATATATATATATATATATATATATATATATATATATATATATATATATATATATATATATATTTATATATATATACAGGGTGTCCCGGGACTAATGGAAAAAAAGTCAGGAGCATATAATCTGAGCCAAAACAATGTTAGTACTTCATATAAACTTTTTCTATGGAGGCCCTCGTTTTCGAGTGATAGGCCTCCAAAGTATTAATTTTGGATTTGGTTTTTATTTTTATTTTTTGTTCTAGTTATTTGATCTTTATCAAATTCACGGCAAAGCTATAATGTACGTGTATGTTTATTTTGGAAAGGTAAACAGATTTACAGTACTGCCTTGAAGCCAGGGACGGACTACTCGCAATGGTTAGTGATCCAAAAAAATTGCAGGGATGGCACACCCTGTATGAAATCATCGAAATTGACTTCTCCACACATTAAGCTAACGAAAAGGTACTCTTGTTAGAATTCGATAAAATAAGCCGTTTGGATAATATTTACAGTTTTATTAATGCACTACGTACAAATCTACCTGACTAACTTATTAATACGATGTCCAGGATTTACTTCCTTTTAATCAAAATTACGAACATAACATTATTAAACCATTAAGAAAACCTCAAAAAACACAAGTTATAAAACATTAGACTAATACTAATTCCTAAACAACAACAAAAACTAACGTTATTCTAATAAATGTTCAATATGAGCTCCCCCCACTTCCACGCACATTCTAAGTCTACGAAGGTTGTTTCTTTGCACTTGAATAAGCAATCCCACATTATTTCTAATAACATTGCAGTGTAACACAATTCTGTCTATTAAATCTTGTCTTGTTTGCACAGGTGTTGCGTATACCTTACTTTTGAGATAACCCTAGAGAAAGAAATCCATAGGATTAACGTCTCCTGATCGCGGTGGCCATTGAAAAGGGCCTCCACGACCAATCCATCTATTAGCAAACCTTGTGTGTAAATGCTGTCGTACATCTAAACTGAAATGAGGAGGGGCCACATCATGCATGAACCATAAATTCCTACGAGTTTGTAGTAGCACATCATCAAACAGGTTCCATAACTAATTTTGCAAAAACTCCAAATATCTCTGACCAGTCAAAGTACCGTCAATAAAGTATATGGCTCTATCAAATGATTGCGAACTATTCCTGCCCAAATATTAACCATGATGCTGGCTCCTAGTTTGGATAATGCCATGTGGATTCACATCATCACATAAATGCATATTATGAGAATTTATGATTCCATCTCTGGTGAAACCGGATTAGTTCGTGAAGAGAACGTTACTAATAAATGTATTGTCTGCTTGTTGTTGTCGCAGAAACCACTGGCTATACTCAAGTCGTGCAGGATAATCAGCCACTGTCATACTGTGTACTTTTTTCATGTGAAAAGGATATAACAGCTGTTATTTTAGGACGCGATGAACAACTAATTTCGAGACGTTATGTTCTCTTGATACTTTTAGAAAACTCGTTGATAGTTCATTATCAAATGTAATTAACAAGTCTTGTTCAACTGCCACAGTACGTATGCTTCGTACTGGACCTTCTCCACCTTTTTTTGGCAAAAATATTCCTAAAATTAAAAATTTGGTTTTGTATACATGGAAAATTACATTTATTTATTCATACCTGTTTCTCGTAACCTGAGATCAATACACTCAAACATTCGTCTGTCTGGCAATGCTCTGTTTGCAAAATGTTCTTCATAAAGCCTTCTGGCCTCTAAACAGTTTCGAGAAGCCAGTCCATACATTAGATGCATTTCTGCGTACTCGATAAAAGCGAATTTTGCCAGTGTAACTGTTAAATTAAGGACTTATGAATTATTGACAAGTACTGACTACGAACTATTCTACACAACGTTTGACAACTAATCCTATGGTAACTTGATAAACGGTAAAAACACTTATAAAAAGTTTTTACCAACTTTCAAATTAATAAGTCGTTAATGTTTTTCATCTTCTGCTATTATTTTTTTGTAGTACTGTAGGTAAATCTTGGACATCTATTAATAAGTTACGTTTACCTCGTTGTGTACTTATAAAAATGGCGAATGCGTTAATTGGTACGTAGTGCATGAATAAAACTGTAAATATTAGCCAAACGGCTTATTTCATCGAATCCCAACAGGAGTATCTTTTCGTTAGCTTAATGTGTGGGGAAGTGAATTTCGATAATTTCATACAGGGTGTGTTATCCCTGCAAAATTTTTGGATCACTAACCATTGCAAGTAGTTCGTCCCTGGCTTCAATGCACTACTGTAAATCTGTTTACATTACCAAAATAAACATACACATACATTATATCTTTGCCGTAAATTTTATAAAGATCAAATAACTAGTACAAAAATTAAAAATAAAAACCGAATTCAAAATTAAAACTTTGGAGGCCTATAACTCGAAAACGAGGGCCTGCATAGAAAAAGTTTATATGAAGTACTAACATTATTTTAGCTCATATCATACGCTCCCGACTTTTTTCCCATTAGTCCCGGGACACCCGTATATATATGTATATCTATTTCTATAATATATAATTGTGATAACATTCTCATTTTCATGTAAATTTTATATCTTCTAAGCATGTTCATATACATGAAATTATTTTTGTATTTATATTCCACAAATATCGAAACAAGTGATTGATCACTTATCGATTATTTCTTTATTCATCACCTGTAATACATGCATTCATTTATATTATATTATTATATATTGTATTTCAATGAATATCCATAATAATAATAACTTATATTTTTCTACATACATTTTAACGCACTAACAACAAGTTTGGATTGTTTTCGAACGTCGGAACTTCCCGTACGACTAACTCGCATCCAGTATGTGCGCTCCCATAGTACTTGGAAGGTTAGGATCGTTCATGCGTGTTCGTACGTGTACTCTCGAGTAAAATTCACACGAAATCGCGTCCAAACAGATATATATATATATATATATATATATATATATATATATATATATATATATATATATATATACATATATAGATATATATATATATATATATATATATATATATATACGTCTAAATTTAATCATTTAGATAAGAAGCCTTTGAAGTTTATAACTCAGCTACAGACACCGATGTCGATATTAATGTTTTATCATCATTCTCGTTTTTCTTATTTCAATTCGCATTGATATTAAATTCTCTTGCAGACTAATTTCCCTTTTGCAATTTGTTCTATGGAAATAGATTTTACAGACGTGCATAATAACCAATAAACCTGTTTTGTTCGGTATGACTTTCAAAAGAACTTAATCGAAATCTGGAACAGAGAATGTAAAAGTTAAAGTTTGTCTAATCGACTGTGAAATTATACGGAATACCTTGAATCTTATCATTTTTTGTATTGTAATGGTTAATTATGTATTAAAAAAGAATGACAAATTGTTGTATATCGATGTTCCTACAGTTTTGGTATTTATTTATTATTTTTTGAGTATATATTTATATATATATATATATAATTTTTATATTAAATATTCTTGGAATAAAAGGTCTCCATTACTTCGATTAGAATTTTATTAACGTTTCGACATCATACGTGTAATCTTCTGAACAATATTGCTAAAATTACACAAATATTTCCAACTTTACACTATTTAACAGGTGATAAAATACTTTCATAAAATCTACGACTTTATACAACTCAAAACATTTTAAAAATCATTTTAAAATTTGTATCTAAAATAAATGATCTAGTATCAACTTAATGGATGTTATGTAAGTTTTTTTTAAATCTAACAAGTTTTAATGGTTTATACTGTATGAAGATATATTAATTCATTCCAGGTATTATACAGATTGGACACATTTGACAAGATGCAATAGTTATTTCGATGTCTATTTTTTCATATATTATTTTTATTTTTAATTCTAAATTAAACGGTGGTATATATATATATATATATATATACATATATATATATATATAGCTGAAAAACTGATCAATTAGAACACAAATTGAAAAATATCTTATTGGGGATTGCAGCAAAAGAGGAAAATACACAACAGTTCCATAATTTTGGTACCACCCTGGTATTCTCTTGAATTTTTCAATTCGATTGTTCCAGTGTCTTAAGTTATTGCAAAGATCGATTCTTTTCATCCATTTAGTAATGATGAATGTACTTAACCTGACATTTTCAGTTTCCGCCATTATTCTCACAAGTCCGCGTGGGTGTGTGGATTCTCGATTTTTAATGTTTTAACTTTTTACTTTCTAATAATGTTTTAAATTTGAACCAGTAGTAGGCAAATGTATTGCCGACTGGACCTATTTCTCTAATGACTTGCTGTTTTACACTTTTCCTGTATTCAAGATCTATGATGCAATCTCGATCAATGTAAGTTGTAGAAATGTTTGTAAGAACACTTTTTATAGTTTACGTTTTTCTTTCCTAATTGTAGTTCCCTGATGATGTAAATAAAGATTTACGAAAGCTTGGAGAATTGAATAGAGTGTATTTTTCCTCTTTTGCTGCAATCCCCAAAGAGATATTTTTCAATTTGTATATATATATATATATATATATATATATATATATATATATGACTTAGATTATTAATGTCACTTCTAAAATTAATTGGGTTTTTATTTTGTTTTATCCTGATCATTTCCAAATATGTACGTGTTTTTGTGTTTACTTCTTTATCTAAGATTTTCATATCGTCGTAATTAAATTTATTACTTACTTCTTGTTGGTGCTTTGTCAACGCGGTAACATCAGTTTTTGAGTTGCGATGCGCTTGCATGCTTTTATGTAAATATTGTTTGGTTTGCCCGATATATACACCATTACAATCCTCACATCCTATTTCATATACAGTGTGTGTTTGTTTATTTTTGGGAATTTTGGGTTTTAATTTACTGAAGAGGCTATTGTTTGTATTTTTTAATTTATGAGCAACTACTATGTTGTGTTTTTTTTTAAGGTATTATCAATTATTTCCGATAGTGAATGTGTGTATGGTAAAGATGTGTATTTGACTGTATTATCAGAATTATTATTTTGATTATTATTATTATAAATTGTGTGAATTCTCTTTTTTATTAACTTCTCATGAAATGATTGTGGATAGTTATTTTCTTCTAAAATTTCTCTCACTTTTCTTGAGTTCTCTTTTCGATATTTAGGATGTGCTAGTTTTATAGCCCTAGCTGTTAACATTCTGAAAGCATTTGGTTTGTGTTGTATTGGTGCATTTGAAAGAAAGTTTGTATATCTATTGGAAGAAATTTCTTTTGTATACCAGTTTTTGAAAATTTTACCTGTTGTATCGTAATTGATGGTTGTATCCAGAAAATTCAAGCTTTTATCATTTTTCATTTCTATAGTAAATTTTAAGCAAGGAAGATATGTAGCTAACTGTATAACATGTGTTCCTGAGAATAAAGTAAATGAAATATTGGATAAAATCAACGCATTTCATCCTCGCTTAGAATTTACTATAGAAATGGGAAATAATAAAAGCTTGAATTTTCTGGATACAACCATTAATTATGATACAACAGGTAAAATTTTCACAAACTAGTATTCAAAAGAAATTTCATACAATAGATATACAAATGCTATCAGAATCTTAACAGATAGGGCTATAAAATTAGCACATCCTAAATATCGAAAAAAAGAGAAATTTTAGAAGAAAATAACTATCTACAATCATTTTATGAGAAGTTAATAAGCAAGAGAATTCACACAATTTTTAATAATAAAAATATTAATTCTGATACCACATTGAAATACATACCTTTACCATACACACATTCACTATCGGAAATAATTAAAAATATCTTAAAAAAACACAAATTAGTAGTTGCTCATAAATTATTCCCAAAAATAAGCAAACACATACTGTATATGAAATAGGATGTGAAGATTGTAATGGTGTATATATCGGGCAAACCAAATAATATTTACATAAAAGAATGCAAGTGCATCGAAACTCAAAAACTGATGTTACCGCGTTGACAAAGCACCAACAAGAACTAATCATGAATTTAATTACGACGATATAAAAATCTTAGATAAATAAGTAAACACAAAAAAACGTACATATTTGGAAATATTCAGGATAAAACAAAATAAAAACGCAATTGATTTTAGAAGTGACATCAATAACCTAAGTCATATATCTAACGGTTTAATTCAGAATTAAAAATAAAAATAACAAATAATATATGGAAAAATAGACATCGAAATATCTATTGCATCTTGTCAAATGTGTCCAATCTGTATAATACCTGAAATGAATTAACATATCTTCATACAGTATACACCATTAAAACTTGTTAAATTTAGAAATAAACACAACATCCATTAAGTTGATACTAGATCATTTATTTTAGATACAAATTTTAAAATGATTTTTAAAATATTTTGAGTTGTATAAAGTCGTAAATTTTATGAAAGTATTTCATCACCTGTTAAATAGTGAAGATTGTAAATATTTGTGTAATTTTAGCAACATTGTTCAGAAGATGACGTATGATGTCGAAACGTCAATAAAATTATAATTGAAGTTTTGGAGACCTTTTATTCCAAGAATAGTTAATATAAAAATTATATATGGTAGGTCAAGAAATATAAATATTTTACAATTAATATATATATATATATATATATATATATATATATATACAGCTTCCCTGCAAATGGAAAAATAACCAATGGAATGTTATTCTTTCTTCTTTCCATTGGTTATTTGTCCATTTCCAGGCTCAAAAGGTTCAGACAGGAGAGCTATAGGCGCCTCCGTGTCTTTGTTGACTGTTTTCCTGAAAACTCGGTATCTTCCACTTGAACGCACAAATGTACGTTTGGTTATCTCGTTTAAATCCGTTGTTTGTGTTTTCTCATCTTTCACTTAACAGCCTTTCTTTGTTGTACCGTGCTGATGACGGCTAATGAGCCAGAAACATGCATGTCTACGGTTACCACTCATTCTCTGTAACCTCTTTTGCGTGATATACCCGTTAAATTCTATTTATATATATATATATATATATATATATATATATAAAATTGACTGTCTCGACCCTCACTTCGTGCTCATATTAGTGTTTTCATCTGTAGTTAATTCCACAATATAATACAAGTTATTGAAAATTGACAATTGTTTCGATTTATCGAAACAATTGTCAATTTTTTAGAATTTTCAATAACTTGTATTATATTGTGGAATTAACTAGAGACCGTGAGTTTCATTTAAAAACACTAATATATACATATATACATATATATATATATATATATATATATATATATAAATATATTTATATATATAAATATATATATATATATATATATATATATATATATATATATATATATATATATATATATATATATACGTATGTGTACTGTTGTTTTTCACTTACCAATACACGACGTGGTTGCTTCTTGTGATCAGTTACTCCAAAGAAAAAATAATAACGAGGGTTTGAGGGGAAGGAAGGCCACCAAAGGGAAATTGAAGGGGAGAGTAACAACCGCTTAATTAAACGTCATCTTGTCTTGTTTCAAGAAAAGTTGGTTTTGTGATAAATTAAAACCGATTCCGACAGAATTTGGCCATTCGAATAACCGAGACCGAAAAATATATCTTTTTCTATTACTGAGCCGATCAGTACTAATAGTACCTATCCTAGATAGTAAATTTTCAATCGTATTGTTTGGCGGTGCTGTCAAGCTTCACATATAATTTTACTTCAGCAAAATAAAATCGCGTGAACAATAAACTTAAAACTCATATTTTTTACGTATAATTCATAAGATCAATCAGATAGGTATTTTTAATTTGTTTTTCTATTTCAAATACTTTTAGCTTATTATATCAGTTTGTTTATTATATAAAACTTCCTATTATAACCAACGGGTTGATTTTATAAAAAAATTATTACCTAATACTGGATGTAGGTCTTCATTTATCACTTTGGAAGTTGCTGTATTTTGCTCTTCTACATTTACGACTAAAATTTTCTATTGAAAAATATTATTCTTATGTATAAACGCAAAAAACTTCACATGTCTCTTGCTTCGAATTAGACGAACATGGCACACTAATTTTGTCAATATTAAAAGTAAGTTAGTAAATAATATAAATTTATTTAGAAGTCAATTAGCACTAATAATTTTATTTGTATTATCGACTTCAATTTTTTTTTATTTTCGACTTTGAATCCGATATTTCATTGACTCTAGTACAGAAGGAATATCTTAATCAGTTGATTTATATATTTTTTTGTTATTTTTTGTTTTGGATGGCTCAACAGGTTGAGCGAAAGTAATGTAGGTGGTTTCTAAAAATTCAGTTGATGTTGAAATTTTTCTTTTCGTAGTGAGAGAGGTGTTTGATTGTTGTAGATTCTGTGTAGATGTGGGCTTGGAAAATTTGACGAAGATCGAGGAAGTCGTTGCTGTGAAAGTCTGAGGTGTAGTTGGTAAGATTTGGGTCGTTCTTGGTGATTCAGGCAAGGAACTCTCAGCTGCTGCCTTTGTTTTGGTTACTGTTGTGTTTTACGTGATGACTGTTTCCTTATTAGTTTTTTTTTGTGATGTGTTTGTTTGGTCATGGTTATTTCCGATATCTCTTTCGTCTACGAAACAGGTGAATTCTTCGTGATCAATGGCTTTATGCATTGAACAATTTAATCCATCGATTGAAAGAAATAATCGGTAGGTGGTATTATCGTTTGTTATTACGAAAAAATCTGGAATATATTCATTTTCAAGAGAAGAGATCAAAATTTGTCTGCGAAAGCTAAATACGTGACTATAAACTGCTTCAGGCATTCCCACTCCTAGGAATGTCATTTTTTAACTTCATTTTATCTATAATCTGTTAATAGCGTTAGCAATGAGTAAATTTCATGACAATTTTAGATTATGTCATGCAGGGATTATCTCCAATGAGAGAATTCCTCTAAAATCTAATTAGCAATGTTAATAAATGAAATGGCATAACTACACTCACTTAGTTAAATAATTTTCATGTAAATCTGTCTGTTAAGTCTGTGGGCCTAAAGCGTTTTAGACGGCGCACTTCATTGTTAGTGTTTAATAAGTCACGCACTAAAACATTAGAGTACGCACTAGCTTTGTTTTTGTATTTTTCACTGTACTTTGTTACTTCAGTTCTTATAGAAAGAATTTGAGGGTCATTTTCTATTAAGTTATTTGGGACATACCAGGGTGTATTGGTTATTATTCGGAGTGTTTTGGTCTGTTATTGTTGTATGATTTCCAAATTTGAGTTGCTAGTGGATCTCCATAGTTGAATGCCATATGTCCATATTGGTTTTATTATGACTTTGTCTATTGACATTTTGTTTGTTAAGTTTAATTTCGATTTTCTGCCAATGGGCCAGTATAGTTGTCGTAGTTCAAAACCCAGTTGCTTTTGTTTTGTAAATATATGCGATTTTCATGTCAGTCTTCGGTCAAGATGGAAACCTAGACATATAACTTCGTTTTTCTGGGTTAGCGGTTGAGTATTTATTTGTACTGATGGACATGTATATTTTCACAGTGTAAAAGTAACATGAATTGATTTGGTCTCATTCTCATGGATTTTCTATTTTCGTAACCATGTTTGAATTTTGTTGCGGGTAGCTTGTAGGTTTCTTGAAGCGATCACTGAATCATGGTGAAATGCCAATAGTGCGGCGTCACCTGCGAAATTCGCTGTTGTTATGGTTCTTGAGGTCGGTAGATCTGCAGTGAACAGCTGATATAGCATCGGGCCTAACACACTGTCTTGCGGTATTCCTGCATAACTAAGATATGTCTGAACCTTCTGATTCATATTTAACTGAAAAGTATCGATCACATAAGTAGGATTTTATAAGTTCATAGAATTGATGAGGCAGAGGGTTTTTTATATAATGTAGTAGGCCTGCGTGCTAGACTTTATCAAAAGCCTTGCTTATATCAAGAAATGCCGCTGAACAGTATCTTATTTTCGAGATCGCAGTTGATTTGTTTAACTATTCTATGAACTTGTTCTATGGTTCCATGTTCTTGTCGAAATCCAAATTGATGTTCTGGGATGATATTTTTACTATCTAGTATTGGCTTGATACGTTTCACTATTAATTTTTCTGATAGGTCTATATGTTGTTAATTCTTCTAATTTTTTTCCTGGTTTTGGTATCATAATTATAATTGCTGTTCTCAGTTGTGGGTGAGAATAATTTGGGGTTATTATAGCGTTAACAATTTGTAGTATTGCAGTTATTCTTGCCTTTTCTGCGTTGTTTCTCGCCCACTCCTTATTGGTTGTATTGATCTCTGGGAGCTTTTCAGTTGTCTTGTGGCATTCCATAGCGAGTAGTCGCTGATTTCTGTGGGCGTAAGCTCTCCTAAATATCTTTGTATGGAGTGATTTTTTATATCAAGTATTAATTTTCTCAATTGTCTTGGTGCGTCATTGAATTTATTTTTGTTGTACATTGTTCTATTTTGCAGCTATATTCTTCACTGCCTTCTTATCTCGGAATTCTTTTCTTTCATAGTTGGAGGGCATAATTCTTTCGGCGATGATTGTTGTAGCGTAGTCTGGTGTTGATGCCCAAGCAGCTTTCTTTATGTTCCTTGTGAGATTAGTAAGCGCCAAATCGATGTCGAGTTTTTTTAATGGTATTTTTGAATCTATTTCGTATCCCAACTCGTGTTTTTATTACAAAGAGCAGAAGCTTTTGGTTTGTGTATTGTATCAGAGTACATATGTATTATGACTGGAGTGTGGTCCGAGGACATGTCTAGACTGGATATAGTTGTAATCAGTTCACTGTCATTTCCTTTAGTGGTATAGGAATCAAAGGGACCTTGTACTTTGTTAGGGTCCGAAGGCCAATATGTGGGTTCACCTGTTGACAGATAGTTGAAATTATTGGTAGACATTGATGCTAGAAGTTCACGACCCTTAGTATTTGTGACTCTCGAACCCCAAACTGTGTTCTTTGCATTGTAATCATCACCCGCTATGAATGTGTGTCCAAGTGTTTTGAAGAAATCTTCAAATTTGTCTTTTTTTTTGTTGTGTTCAGAAAGACAGTATACGGCAGATATTTTAATGATTCTAATAACAACATCAACTGCGATCTTAGTGGCTTGTAGATGATTTTCTTTGTAGCTTTCCTGTTCATGGTGCTGGCTGGAATTTATACTTAGTAATTCCAAATGTTCTAATTATCAATTTCGAGACACCTTGTACATATGCATTGGAACCGGCGTAGATGTCGCTGGGTATCTATCAGTAACGAATCTCTGCGCGCGCAAATTCATTTTTAAAAGTACTGAAGTAGCTTTCGCCCTAGATACACCTACTGTGAGAGTGTCTACGCACTTCAGATATTATCTAGCCCTATGTAAGAGTTTAGAGCTTCACAGCTTTAATGTGAAATTGGTGCATTGTTGTTGATATGTGTGGTTTAGTTATGTAACCTAACGCAGTTAACCGCCGTGGTCTTTCTTAAGAAAACCAGTAGTTCGTGCTCGCTCTAATAACTCTCTCTCCATCCATTACACGTTAACAATTCTCTCTTTCCTCTATTGGAAGTGCATTAAATCTATCCAGTTTCTGATACATAGTTTTTATTTTTATTTTCATGTAATAATTATATCATGTTAAGCGCTTAGATTACAGTATTGCCAAATATTGGCATAAACAATTCTTGGTGATACTATTTTGACATGTTTATTTGTTTTGTTGTTTATGATCTTTCCAAGTTGTTTCATTAATGATCAGTTGAAATTAAACTGAATATTTATTATTTATTTGCTCAACCTTTTGTAGTCAGCGAAGACAGGATAGTTCACTTAAATGTCAACAACCACCTTCCCGATAATCATACAATCCACTGAAGTTACTGCCCATCTTCGCTCCCCGACAGTGCTTTAATGTATTTTTTTACTATTATTGCTGTGCCTCTATGTGCAGTGCCATCGGGATGGTTAGTAGAATAGATTTTGTAGTTAGGAAGCCTCAGATCATTATTGGAAGTGAATTGCGTTTCCGTAACTAGCATGATATCTGTTGCATTGTTGGCTATGAACATTTTCAGTTCATGAGCATTCTCATTTATTCAGTTTGCATTTCATAACGCTATTTTTAGTATTTGGGCCATTTAGACATTTTTGCAACAAGAGTTAATGATTAAATTCATTATTGTTCCCATTTTCGTAATGGGGTCTCCCATCATTGTTTTCAGCTCAGAGATATCATTAAATTGTGTTGAACTATTTGGTGGTTGTTGTTGGATGGCGTTGTTACCTTCTTGTTGGTTGTTCTGTTTGAGTACCTGTGCAAACGTCGTTCCCTGCGATGTAACCCTGTTTTCTCTTGGTGTTTGTAGCTTTCGTTCTCTAATTTTGGAATATGTTTTCTCTTGCAACTGCTTATACATCCTCCATAGTTTGCGGGGTGCTTTTCACCATAATTCACACATTTTACATGTTCATCCTTGGTATTCGTCGGACATTATGTAGTGTGATGTGATCCTATACATTTAACACATCTGGGGTTTATAGGGCAGAAGTTTATGGTATAACCATATCTTTGATATTCAGTGCACCGTAGAATAAGGTGCTTCAATTGTGACTATCGAGTTTCCCAATTTTTCCACATTATATATTTCTTTATTATTTTCTTTGATTTTTAGGTCCGCAAAGAACATGGATAGTGTCTTTTTTGTTACGTTTCGTTTGATATTCCACATATTTAAAACTTTGTGTTCAAGGTCTTCGATGTTTTATTTGATTTCATCAGGATTTATTGAATAATGTATGTGTTTAATAACTATTATGTAGGGCTTGTTTCCTTTAGGCTGGTACGTATGAAACTGTATTTTTATTGCCCAGTGCCTTTACGATGGTGGTATATGTGTCTCCAGTAGTAGGTTGTATTATTACTTGGTTTTCACTTCGTACTTTTGAAATATAGCAGCTATCTTTAGCAATTTCAGTGAGGAGTTTGTTCAATATGTTTATATTTTGGACGTCAGATACAAATATTGGCGGTGGTTTGGTAAGACCTGTTTCTGCTGCCGTTTATGAATGACTCATTTTATTCTCTACCTCACTTTCTTCTTGGAGATCATTATGTATATTGTTGATGCTTGGAATGTCATTTGCGATACTGTTTTTATTCTCATTTTTTGGATTTCGACATGCAGTATCGATTCCAATTATTTTAATTGATTTATGTTGAGCAATCAGGTTATCAACTATTGTTTTGGAGGAAAGGTAGATATGAATTCCGTTGTTTGTGATCCGAGATGAATATAAGACATTTTTCGGCTGGACTATGGATCCAACATCCACGACGTCGTCGTCAATCTTGGCCCCATCAATTGATGTAAGGAGGATGGCTTGTTCCATTGTAGGGTATGTGTAGCTAGAATGTTGGAGAAGGTTTGTTGTGATGGATTTATTCCATCGATCGAGATTTTCATTGATAATTGAAGTGCAATGAAACTGATTTAATATCAATTCTATCAAAATTTATTGAAAGTCTGTCAACGATATTGCAGTTGTGTTCTGAAATTGAGTGTTTCATTAATTAATGGGAAACACCATACGCAATTATTCCTATATAGTTGAACATGGTTTATAAAAATTCATAGTTATTCGGTCATTTAATTTGTTTCTTATATATTGTTATTTTGTCATTACTTGAAAATTTAATAAAATTCTTTCGAAGGTATAATTAACAGTATTTTCCTACATTCACTTATTTTAAATTCAATACCCTCTTCACAGTATGTAATTATACAGTATTTCTATAAAACTTCTATTTCTAAGCTGATAATCTCCTCAAAAATTATCAAAGTTGTACGTCACTGGAGATTTTTTTACTCCTTTCACAAAGCGATGCCTAACCACGAAAATGGATGTATTGTTGTCCTTTTTAAGAACATGGTTAGAGAATTTAACAGTGGCTTCAAAACAATCCCGATATAATGAATGAGTTGTTAGGTCTATTCTTTTTCTACGTCCTTGAGTGCAATCTTGTAATACTATTATTAAAATTGTTTTGTGTTTGGGTGACATAATCGCAGTACAATTAATTTTCGACCTCTAAAAAAATCAATGTAAAATGTTACTGTGAACAATTGAATCGAGTAAATCAAACTTAATTTTAATTTTTTTTTATTTAACCTCAAAATCCCTTACGGAGTAAGCGACAATGCTCTGCATTGTTATTTAAATCGACTAACTCATATTAATTTCTTGATTGAATTATTATAACAGTGTTAAGTGATTTGAATTGATTTAAAAGCGAACCGAACGCATGTAGAATAAGCTGTAAGAGAATTAATTAATCATGATTGATGCGAAATTCTCGTATTGCGATAATTCTGAGATAGAATAATGCTGTGTGGTGGTAGTAGGTGGTGTGAATGGTTCAAGTTCCAACCTATATCCCGCTCACGGAAACAATTACACCAAATGTTAGTGTTAGGTCGGATTTATCATCGGCGTAATCCGAATGGGTGAAAAGGACAAATACAATTCGTGTTACTTGTTACAATCTCATAGTTTTTGAATTTAACGACATTAATTGATGAGAGATAGGAACTAATTATGATTATTATATATAATTCTCAAATTATAAGGATACTATGAGGTTTGACAAAATAAGACCGGTATCCTGAAAATTATTGTCTTTTAATAAAAAATTAATCGTCTGTAAATGTTGCCAAGTCAGAAAAAATATCGTAAAAATGAGCTCGGAAAAATGCGTGACTAGAAAATCAAGAGAAAGATATTTTAAAATTTAGTTTTGAATAAGAAAAATTTTTGTTTGAGATCAAATAGTGAATAATAGATATTTGTTTAACTGGGCAGATAAGTAACAGATTAACTGCCGTAGCTAGGATTGCATTGCTTATGTAGCCATAGAATATCAGAAAGTTGTGTCACGAAACATATATGTTCAAGCTCAAAATGTCATTTATTGTTAGTGTCTAGGTAACCATCAACATTTCAAAGCCTACTCCAATTATGCTTCTATTGGATGTCCCTATACTATACAGTACCTTGGTAAAGTTAATTTATTATAAAGTGACTAAATTTGGGGTGTAAGGGGTAGTGGGGTATAAGTGGTAGTACTAATCATTAGAATATCGAAACTACCCAAATGTCAACCTCACCTACTCGAGTGGTGATCTTTTATCACCCGGTGCACCCTGCTAGATAAAGAACGAGGCGCCGACGACTGATAATTGGCGGTATAACCATAACTCTCATCAAACAGGACTAAATCCCTGTAACTGATCGAAGGAAAGCAGGGGGAAACCACTTTCGGATATAGAAAATGTCTCATTCCCAAGAGAATCATGGCAACTTTCAACTGAAAACAAGATTGGAGTCTAAATAGTTCCTCAATCGGATCTCTGGGAGGAACTGATTTGATAGTGAACACACAAAGTCAAAATAAACTGACTCCCCAAAAACCCAGGAGAATAGCTACCTGGAATGTAAGGGGACTGGTACAACAACCAGGGAAGCTCCAAATAATCGAAAAGGAGAAGACAGATAACATTGATATCCTAGGAATCATTTAAACTCACTGGAAGGGGAAGGGTCACTTTCAGAGTATTTCAGGCAATATTATTAATTTCCCAGGCCATGCAGAGGAAAGCATTAACAGTATCACGATAATAGTGCCCAAGAAATTGCACAATTTTGTTTGTGGTTATGATGCAGTTGTTGATAGGATCATTCACCTCAGTTTCCAAAGTTCAACATGCATTCCGCACATAATTCAGGTCAACGTCCCAGCCTCCACGGCAGATGAGATTATATTAGAAGATATCCATACGGCTCTAGATACTGAGCTTGTCAATATTCCCAACAAATATATTACAATCATAT
Source organism: Galeruca laticollis (assembly GCA_963921935.1). Taxonomy (NCBI): domain Eukaryota; kingdom Metazoa; phylum Arthropoda; class Insecta; order Coleoptera; family Chrysomelidae; genus Galeruca; species Galeruca laticollis. Next base: position 42,140,820 of record OY998176.1, read on the forward strand.
TGGGAGATTTTAACTCCAAAATAGGTGCCATGAACATGAACCACTACATGAGACACGTCGTCGGAGAATTTGGAGACTCTCTATGAAGAACACATATTTCAAGAATCACCCACGCAGACTCCACACGGGGAAGTCGCCGGGTGACAGATATAGAAATCAAAAAGATTATATCTTAATCAATACAAAATGGAAAACTTCTGTGAGTAATGTTAAGACTTCTCCAGGTGCGGACTGTGGTAGTGACCATCAACTGCTAGTAATGGATTTCAGACTTAGATTTAAGAATATTCGCAGACCCTCGACTAGACAAAATAGGTTAACACCAGAAGAATTGGATATTTTCAGAGACAGTTTCAAACCAGTATTAGCAAATATAAAATGCAACGATAACGCCGACGAATCGTGGATATGTCTTAGGGAGGGTCTCCTGAAAACGGCTAGCCAATGTCGCTGACTGAGTGAATGGTCTCAAATCATGGATCAGCGACGAGACATGGCAAGTAATAGAACAGAGAAAACAACTGAAAAAAAAGGTCCTCTCGATGAAATGACCTATAGATACCTATCAAAAGATATTCAGAAGAGATGTAAGGACAAAGGAAAGTACATATCCAACATATATCAAGAGATAGAATCACACTCGCACCGAATTGAAACCAAAGATCTGTTCCAAAAGGTAAAAAAATAGAATTCCAACCGCGCAATTATGCAATTCAAACTGAACATGGCACTGTCGTTGGAATATCGAAGCAATATAAATCGTTTGGCAGAAATATTGCACATATTTGTTCAAAGAACAGCAGACTCTAGAAGGAGACGATAGAATTCTCAATATAAATGAAATAACGCACGAACCAGACATCATGAGTGCAGAGGTAGAGGAAGAAATAGCACATTTGAAAAGAGGAAAATCAGCAGGCGGTGACAATATAATGGGAGAACTGTTGCAGAATTTGGTTCAACAGGGCATTAAAATCTAGACCGATCTGTGTAATATAATATGGAAGCGTGGTCTCTGGACCAAAGACTGGTCTACCTCTATATTCATTCCACTTTATAAAAAGGGTGATATCACATCCGAGTAAGATTCTACTTCGTATTATAAAGCAACGTTTAGAGACATATCTGGATCGACAGATTCCCCAGGAACAGGCAGGGTATGTGAAGAACAAGGATACCAGGGAACAGATGCCTAATCTACGACAAATCATAGAGAAATGCAGATAATTCAATATCCCAATGGTCATCTACTTTTTGGACTAACAATAGGCCTTTGACTGTGTCAACTGTAAAATGCTGTGGAGAGTCCTCCGAGAGATGGGAGTGCCTGAACATCTAATTGCACTGATAAGAAACCTTTACGACAACAGCATGGCCAAGGTCAGAATAGAGAACCTGCAGTCGCTCCCATTTAAGACCTGCAGGGGCATTCGTCAAGGATGCATCCTCTATCTAGATCTCTTTGACATCTACGGAGAATACATAATGAGAAAGGCATAGGATGAATGGCATGGAGGAATCTCAATTGCGGGTAAAATTATCACAAATCTGAGATATGCAGACGATACAACATTGCTGCATCTCCTAAACAGAGTGGAGACAGAGAACAATAACTGTGACCTTATGATGAACGCGGAGAAAACCAAAATTATCATAGTTGATCGTTCAAACAATCTGCAATTGACAGGTGCTCTACATAGATTTCAAATCGTTGACTATATCATGAATCTGGGCTCATATATAAGTAACACGGGTTCAAGTGAAAGTGATATCCGAACAGAATTGGACTAGCTAAAGGTGAAATGAGTCGACTATCCAAGATTTGGAAAGATAGATCTATTACTAAAAACACTAAAATGAAACTAGTTCAATCGTTGATTTTTTCCATCTTCCGACATGGAGCTGAAACGTGGACAATTAAAGCAGCAAACAGAAAAATAATTGATGCCTTCGAGATGTGGAATCGTTAACAATCTTTATCATATTGTACGCTTTATCTACAAAATCTACGTCACTCCCAATTTATATACAGATAAAACTCAATGACGAATACTATGAAGGGACCACTTAAAAGATATTAATTTGAAGTGAAGGTGAAAGTGCATGTCTCTTGGAATCTATTTATTATTTACATCACATTGAATAATAAAGGGTAATTATAGAATTCCCCATATGGTTTTTGAAGCAATAGATAATTATGTCTGTAAAAAAACAATTTTTGTAGAAAAATTTAATGGTTTTTATTTTCTTATTCATTTAATTAATAATAAAGAACACATCAATGTAATTTTGTTTTGTAAACTCGGTTTTATATAGGATTATACATGTGCCACAATTCATTATTTTTAAATCCAAATTTTGAAATATTATTTTACCCTCGTACGTATTCGCAGCCTCACAACCTTCAAAACTTTGCATGCGGAATGTACGTCGCCTACTCTTCCCGGTAACTGCGTTTACAACGCTGTCAAGTTGTATGGCTTTCTCGCGCATCGTCAACTGATAAAATTAATTTACCAACCTGTACATTGGAACACTGTGTTCGACGTAATAAATGAATCCACATTACACACAGAAATCCAGAGACGGCTTGTATCAAGCGGTTATCAATCCGTAATTTTAACAGGGACAATCTATCCAAATTTCAAAAATGAATTTTCAATATATTCACTAATGAAACATACTCTTATAGGAAGTCGATAAATTGAACGGCTTAGGAAAAATTTCAATGTATAGTTCGTAATGTCTGTAGAGGGGCTGCAATGACAGAGATTCTGGAGAAAACTGTCATTAATTGTCACTACTTATTGTGAATCCTTTGAGGCATTATTAAAATGCAATAGAATAATTGCATTACAATTTTAGTTCAAGCCACCAAAGTCCAAAGACAGACTAAGCTCCAGTTCTCTACAGAATGTCTGTTTTACAGAATATGGCGAAGGCACACTCTATATACACTACTATCTTAACATTCAAATTTCTTCTAAACCGTTCGTTTTATCGATTCGAAACAATAGTAGGTTTTTGTTAGTGAATGGATCGAGAAATTTATTTTTCGAATTCAGATATTATTGTACTGTTAAAATTACGGATTGTTAACTACTGGGCATAACCGCCACTGGATTTGTGTGTGTTTAATATAGATTCATTTATACCGTCAATCACAGCACGTAGACGTACGTAATCAATCACTGGGATTTTATAGTATCTCGATATATAGATTAGAAATTATGTGTAAACAAAAGTTTTTATTTCGATACTTTAAGGACCTATTACTCTGAAACGATGACAAGTATGATAAATACTTATTTGTACTTCTAACATTATTTTGACTCGCTTCCAAATTATTAGCATTCATTTTCTGAAATCCCTGAATATAAATTAATGGAGGTAGGGACGAAAAACAATGGTACCACGCCACTGTCAATAAGTAATTGAAACGGTTATAAATATTATCTTAATACAAATGAACACCAATTGTGACGTAATAACGTTACATTATGGTTACAAATCCTCTTTGAATTAACTCCAGCAGGTAAGTAAACACGATGCCGCAGGTTAATTCGTCAATTCGTTAAAGCTCCCCCATGACAACGACGAGAGATCGGAAAAGCTTTTTGTTTCATCTAATGGTCTAATATTGTTTTCTGTGAACTTTATAACTTTGATAATGGTGCTCGAAATCGAGGAGTTTGTGAAGTGCGAAATGTATTTTGTTATACAACTTTTTTGCACCTCAACTCGTAAAATGTGATTAAAACAAACAAAGTTTGAACCAGCATGTATCTGTTAGGTAGTCTTCTATCTCAATGTTCATTGAGAAAGAGCTAATTACGTCATAACGTACAGTGTGGTTCATTCGAGAAACTTGAGAAATTTTCTAGTACAGCTTGTTATTGAAATAATTTTTTTGCGACGGGAAACTCGTTTGAAATTTTACCTCAGTTGACAGGTAACAAAATATCCCTTTTTCTCAAATTACTCTTTCTACAACTGCTATGAAAAGTAGCGAATTTCTCATAGCTTACTTAATTTCAAAACCCTATATTGCTCACACTGTTAGAAATATTATTGCTCACGGCACTTTGCCCACACTACATATATTTATACGGAGAATCCAGTATGTGATACTTGATGTCCAGCCAATTTCAGAACGTTATACTCGATGCCCAGCTGTTTTCGGAGGTTGGTCCTCGATGCTTTTTCTACAAAACTATTTACTTGTATTCTTTAAATTTGTGCAGTTGTAGAAAAAGTATAGAGGGCAATATGTGGGAAAAGTACTTTTCTCACTCGAGTGTTTGCGGCACTCGCCCTTGGCCCTTGAACTTTTCACACTTGTTGCACAATATGCTATTTACTACAGCCATTATAGAATTGAGTCATTTCGATACGCTCAGGCATGAGAAATGGAACATGTTCTACACGCTCAACAGTTCATTAGATTGAGTGAATGAAACGACGAGTACTCATTGTGTATTTTATTATTAAAATTCCAGCTAAGCGCTTTCGACCATTAGACCATTCTGAAAGCTGTCGTCAATAAAAAATCCAACAACAGGTGTCAAAAAATATCACATCCTGTGACTAATACATACAATATAAGGAAATGTTTGATGTTACATAATTATTGGACTGAAATGGTTAAATGAATCATGAATTATAACTGTACAACCTCCGGATGAGGTATTTTTAACCATTTCAATCAAATAATAATGTAACATTAAACATTTCATCATGTTGTATTTATTAGTCACAGGATTTGATGTTTTTTGTCACCTGTTGTAGGATTTTTTATTGACGACAGCTTTGAGAATGGCCTAATGACCGAAAGCTCTTAGCTGGAATTTTAATAATAAAAGACACACTGAGTACTCATCGATTCATTCACTCAATTTATATCTAGTGTGTACGACATACTTAGACAGTTCTACTTCATTAAATAGTTACGAGAGTGCGCCGTGAACATTGAGGCAATTTTTTGCGATATAACCGGGTTACATTCGGTTGTATAAGATGGTTACGTTCTGAATATGGTTGCGGACTGGAGAATGGCAACACAATAATCTTAAGTATATTCTATATGTTACTTTGTCATAAACTATTGATAAAATTAATCACATGACAAAAATTTGTTACTCAAAAGTTTAAGAAGCTGGAATGCAATCTCAAGATACGTCTCGAAACATTGCCTGGTGTGTTTACCTATATGTCAAAATTGCAAAAATTGTTTTAAAAATATATCAAATAATTGTTGTAGGTATAGATTGTGTATTCAAATTCGTGGTTTTGCTGATTTTTTAGTAAGTTGTCATTAGTTTGGTTTGGCATTAAGCATTAATCGCTGAAAATATCGGAAATTGTGATATGTTTCAATTTGATCGTTGTGCGAATTTATTTACAGAAACTTTTAAATAAAAATCTTCGTTCAATTTAACATTATTTTGACTTTAAATGTATATTAGGAAATCCAGTGTCATCAATTTTTGGGAATCATTCATAATATCGTACAACTACAAACAATAAGCGATAGGTAATAAGAGAGTTAGTTATAACATTATTTTTTCTGAAATCGTCAAGAAAGCTTGTCATGACAGAGCTCAGGTTGGTCATGGAAGTGTCACTTTAAAGACTAGTCACTTTCATGATTTTTACATTCTGTCACTTTACAGGACTCATTTGTCATTTTTAGACTGCAATTGAATTAGAAATCGTCACTTATCTTATGAAACTTTTATTTAATATAATTAAAAACCTAACAATCAAATACAACAAATATTATTAATTGGTATTAGAACTATGAAAATCGAAATTAATGGTAATGCTGCCGACACTAGTATTATGCACATTAGAAAAGTTTATTCCAGGTATATAATTCAAAGCATTATTATTTCAGTTTTCTCTTGCGTTAGCTATGTTTGAAAACAATACTTTTTTGTTAACATATATGTTAGGAATAATTACATTGTCAGGTTCAGTAGTCTGATCAAATGTACGTGTTGAAGGAATTTCACTAGCGCAATTTTCCGTATTTGGACTTATTCGGAAGCAATACGTCCACTGCAGCAGCAGCAGCTTCTTCAATTACTACAGTGCGAAGAGTGTTTTACATATTATAAAGCACTTTATAAAACAAATTGGGATACTTAAATAGTTATTTGTAAAACAAATGTCACAATGGCTCGTTTTGTAGTACGAGTGAAGTTTGCACAACGAACCGCGAAGCGGTGAGTTGTGCAAACCACGAGTACTACAGAAAGTCATTGTGGTACAAGTTTTACACAATATTTTTCATAATTTGCATTTATTTAATTATTCAAACAAAATAGAAATTCATATATTCTCTGTTTTTAATCTAGGAGGAGTGGTTTGAATTTACGTTGGTAATTCTGTAGATTCCTAATTGGTAAGATCACAGACGGTTTTATTCAGCACTTCAGACTTTTGACATATTACAACCAAAGGTTCTACAAGTTAGGAAATTATGAATGAACGATAGAATGTCGTCATGAAAATTATATTGGGAAAGTTTATTTAGTATTGCTGTTCTATATATCGAGTCAAAAGCACCTTCAATATCAAAGATGGTTGCAACGGCGTCCTGGTGATTGTTCATTGCTGAAGAAATATGTGTTAATATTTGACGTCCTGGTGACTGTTTATTGCCGAAGAAATATGTGTTAATATCTGACGTCCTGGTGATTGTTTATTGCTGAAGAAATATTTGTTAATATCTGTTTTAGCATTTTTGTTTATGAGTAATTGTAATTAAGAAGAAAAGAAGAATTTCAAAATTTCTTTCATGAGCCAAACTGGAACCGACCCAAATCCAATTATTAGACGAGTTATTCCAAAATATTCCCAAAACTTCAAGGACAAAGCCAGAACCAAAGGAAGGAGGAAAAATGTAATCATAAGCGATAAGGAAGATGATAGCCAACGTAGATGCATGATAAGCAAATAGGAAGTTATAAATTCAGTACACATACATATTTTATTGATTTTTTTTATGATAAGATCTTTATCATACGTTGTGTTAATAAAATCTATTTGTACTATTAAAATTTTCAAAGTTAATTGTAATTCGTTTATCTTTTGAAAATAAAATAATTTTTTTAAAAATCACAAAGTGCGCCGAACTACATTTCTCTCCTTAATTTACAACAAGTATTTTAATATATAATATGTATGCAGGTAATGGGGTCTCCGTCTTACACCGTGGAACAGCGACTCATAGGTTTCCATGCGACTCGTTGATATAATTCCTGCCCTCATAAATTCAACTCACGGAGCTAGCGAGGAAGTTGAACCGTTGAGTGGCCACCTGGGATGAATTATTTGCAGTACTTCGACGTCCATTAAAAAATACGTACAGAATACAAAAACGAACAATAAATAAACTATGAAGGTACATAAGGTATCTGTAAGAATTTGAAGGTTGAGTGACCCCACAGCACTTATGCCTCAATTCGCCCATTCTGCATCTTTTTTTACCGAATGTTAATTGAGGTTGATTTTCAACAAATTTACTTTTTAGTGTTGAGGATCGTCTAGTTCTGTTTCCTCCAAATCGAAGTCCAAGTTTGATGTTGTTGATCAATAGAGTTTGTTGCTGATTATTTATGTTAACTGTACGATGTGCTATTACTTAGCACCTCAAAGGAATTTCTAAGAAATAAGTACCAGTTTCAAGATATTTGGTTTCCTCTTGATATGGACATTTCAAATTTGCCGTATCTTGGGATGCAATTATGTATAATCAATAGAATTTATTAAGTTATTTCAGAAGAGGCTTTGACAATTGAAATTTGGTTTTCTCGCAGGTGGAACTGCGTTCCGTTTCAAGCAAGTTCATTTCACAACGCCATTCTTCTTGAATTTCCTACAGGTCTATTCTCGGGCATACATACTGCTGAGGGAAAATCTGTTTGCATCGTTTGCTTGAATATGCGAAGTTGACACTATTCCTAATTACAAATTTATTCTGAAGTACTATCTCCTTAAACTTACTCCCAAAAATAAATGATAGTTATCGAAAAATTTGAGGTTTATTATAGAAATATTTGAAATATAGGTATGTACTTTGATTATTATGTGAGTAGCAATCAATTTTAATTAATTTTTTATTGAGTAAAATTTTATCGAATTCAATTTCTAGGGGCAATTCGTTTTTGTTAAATATTTTTTCCAAACTCTGTAATTGTTTAAATAAATCAGAAATTTTAATTATGCTTGGATGCATCACTTGAAGTTTGGCAAATGTAATCGAATTTTCAATCTCGTTCATAATCTAATTAATCAATTGATACAGATCTACGATTAAGCTAATAGCCATCTTAATATGTGCATAATATTAGTTCGATTCGTTCGATAAATTTAATTCTTGTTTCCAAAATTTGTTCATTATTGGTTATTTGTCCAATGGTTTCATTGAATTTATCAATGAGTGACACTGATAATGAATTTTGATTTCTTATACCATTAGCTGAATGATTTTGGTTATTTTGTGTCTTTTTATGAGAGTTTCAAATCTTTCTCTATCGTTAGAATTTAAATTTTTAGTCATATATTTAAAAACGTCTCTTTTTGTTCTTGAAGGATATGCTAATATTTCTGCTAGCTTATCTCTAATCTTGGTTTCAGTTAAGTCAAGCAATTTCCCATAATTTGACAGGTCATTAGCGTATTGGATATTTTGGTACGCAGACTCTAATTTTTGCGGCTTGAATTCTTTGTAATTTCTTTACTTCTAAAATAAACATGTTCTAATCATAATAGTGTATAAGTCCATAACTGTACATTTGAATTTTTACGGTTCCTAGCTTAAAGGGTAGCAGCCCGAGATTGTTCACTATATTTTTAATTGTAATTTTGTGCTAGAGTTCCAAAGTTCCAGAAAATATGAAATAAAGCAAAATTCTACATTCTAAATTATTGTCTTAATATCAAGTGTGAAATTTGTGTGAAAGTATTGTATATAAATCTTTATTTTTCAGGTTTTTTCCGGAGACGTTTCCAATTGTCTATGTACCTTATCTCGATTTTCAGTTGAAGCTGTTTTATGTGCTAGATTGACGGTTATTAGTTTGATCGGTAGAGTATATTTATTAGCGTATTTTTGTCGTACTTTTTTTTGTTACATATACTTTCTGAGTAAGTTTGAATATTTCTGGTTTGTCTCGATTTGTATTTAGTTTGAAAATATTTTTTTCTTTTTGATTAGGTAATTAAGTCGAAATTAATTTTTGAGTATATTAATTTTGATTCTTCTCTGTGATTGTTGATGAAATCATTTAAAAATATTTTATTTATGTCAACGTCATAATAGTATATTATATAACGTGTGTTGTAAGAAGCATTTAACACACGAATGGAAAATATACGCACGCAGCCGCGTTGCGGCGAGTGCATGATTCCGTGAAAGCGTAAAATGCATTACAACACGTGTTACGTACTTTACTTTACTTACGACCTACTTGCACCTGTATTATTAATGTTATTAATAATACTTTAACAACATCAACATTAAGATATTTTTAATAATTTTATCGTATAATATTAAATTATATAAAATTATAATAATTGTTTACAGTAACAGTACAGTTGTTGAGTTGAATACAAAGATATTTGTTGATTGAACAAAACTTAACACACATACACATACACACACACACACACACACACACACACCCTCACACACACACACACACACACACACACACACACACACACACACACACACACACATTTTTGGTCACGTTAAAACATTTTTTTCTTAATATATTTCTGTCCATTACCGTATATATTTTTTAACGGTGTTATAAATCTAGAGATTCAGTCATTTTTTTGCTTTGGAATTTTCTTTGAAAATTTCCATTTCAGTTGTAGCGTTTCTCCATAACGCTGGGTTTGTTAATTACCCGAGCTTGCTCAAAGATATCTTCGTTTTTTAATTTTCTCTTTCTTTTCTCTTTTGATTTTGTTAATTCTTCTGTTTCCAGTTGCAAGGAATGTAGTTGCTAGACTATCATGTCTACACTTCGGTAGTTGTAGGGATGCGAAGTTGATTGTGGGGAATAAATAACCACGACGCGATTAACATATCTCGCGAGGTTTTTCCTGCATGATCGATGCTCTCATCCATCTATGATTCTGAGTTGGTCTTGCTCTCCTAATACTTCTTCCTTATTTGTTTTTGGTTGTTTTAGTTTTTTTCTTTTGAGGTTAGTTTACCTGAGATCTTAACCACCCTATATCACAGTTAGTGATTATTTTTGTTGTTGACGAAGAATATAGTGATTCCCTTGTCATATCGTTGAGATGTTAGCATTTCATATTTTATTAGAGGCTACCTCTCTAAATTTTTTCTTGGATATTTTGCTAAATCCTTTAGCATTCCATATTCGAATGCAGGTTATTCCTCCAATTTTTTTGGGCGTTTAGCGTCTCATATTTTGGTAAAGGCTACCCCTCTAATTTATTTTTTTGATTATTCTTGAACCTCAATACGGTACCAATAACTGATATCGTTTAATTTTTGTTATTAGGACTGAACTCTTATTATAATTGCTTACTGCATTTTGTTTACATTTTTTGAGCATAATTGCGTTTAAATTGCAATTATTATTATTGATAATAGGCCTAAGCACCTATTATATCTCTACTTTTGTTAGTTTTCAAAATGAATTGAAGTCTTGATTTAGAAAGCAACAATTCTTGGACTTTCATTGCATATGTTCCTTCCTTGTTCTTATTTTTTTCTTTTAATTTTTTTATCCTATTTTCATTTCTTGTTTGTTTTCTTGAATTTGTAAGCACTACTACATCTTATTTTATCAGGTCACCACATTCCTGTGGTTTTGGCTACTTTTCTTTGTAGGCTGCTCAGGTTTACAAAAAAAATCATTGTTCGAATTCCTTTTTTTTTCCAAGGAGAGGGGGTGTAATATATCACTGAGACATGTTACTATTTTCATCGATTATTTTGGAGCGTTACTTATTCGTCGGCTACTCCCACCTCTAATTCCAAATACTATTATTTCAAATATTTGGAACACATCGGTGATAGTTTTTGCCATCGGTAATATATCTACTTAAACTACGATTCAAGTGAAACTAGCTCTCTTTTGTTCGTTCTTCGCTATGAAATAATTCAGCATTCAGCTTTTAAATAATACATTGTGTGTGATTTTTAATTTTTCTGGAGTATTTCCGTAACGTAGAAGTTATAATAATTATTCAACAATATTATATCGAGTAAATGAACTAGAAAAGTATGAAATTGGACCAACAGCACAAAAAACTACTCAGAGCGGCAAAAATTCAAAAATTCATAATTTTTATAAAAATCAAATAAGTCGAAAGCGGTGAGACTTTTATACGGGGGATGTTTTCATGAAAGTTGAATTATATTTCAAGTCCACGAAGTTTTTATTTTTATTTTTAGTATCCCTGTAGAAAAGGAAACTTTCTCTCATGAGGGAGTGATATATAGTGTCATTAGATAACTATCAGTGGAAAAAATTATTGATACATTAAAAAAATAAGGAATACATGCTTTTAAAAAATGGCTACTTTCCAACTTAAACACCCTGTATCTTTGAAACTAGTCATAGGATTGAGTTGGGCCCATGGACACTATTGTTCAGAAACTCGTCAACTACAATAAGCCTGGTTCTTTTTTAGGACTAATTTTTAACCAAAATACTAGAATGTTTTCCAAATCAGTTTTCCCTGGAAAATGTTTTTGAATGTGAGGGTGCTGGCTTGAGCTAAAGGTAACACCCCATTTCCCCTGTTAAAATCTAATTTTAACACCATGAATTAAAACTTTTAATTTAGTTCTAATTTGTTCTCAAAAGCGTTTTTTCATTTTAATATTATTTTGTTTATAGAAGATGATAATAAATTAGAGTCATAAGTACCTAACTAAATATTAATAATTTTCGAATATAGAACTAATTTGTACACACAAAATTACAATTCGTACCCACACAGTTTTCTCTGAAAAAGGCTTTTTAATGTGGAGTGTCGGACTGGCTAGGTCGGCAGTTCGGCAAAAGCCGACCGGGCCCCAGCCATTATGGGACCCCGGTTAATGATACGCACTACACATACTACAACAAAGGCGCTAAAAATAAAAAAGACGTGTGGCATTCGGAGACTTCCGCGGTAAAGCTATTGCATAGAGTTTTAAACTTTGACGTTCACAATTTCTTTTTCTTTTTAGCTCTTTTTTTAGCTCTTTATGCTTTTCTACTCTATAAAAAGAAAATATATAGGTATAAATAATTAGGTATTAATAATGTAATTACACACCAAAACAATAATTCATTCAAAAAATTTGAACAAAAATAACGATATAAAGAGTTTTATCATCTAATTTCGCGCGATGTACATTTATATAGATATAATATCATATATACTTTCTCTGCGCGGCATTAATATGTATTACCTATACATGAAAATATAAATTAACAAGACAAAAAATAATACTGCATTTGTGATAATAATAATAAAATATATGTATATTATAGAGTACTCACTCATTTTCTTTCACTATTTTTTCGTGATTTTCTTCAATAATAAATGCACTTTGTTTATTCATATTTAAAACACTTTGTACACGAATTATACGAGTACAGATATTCACTGTTGTTCATAGATGATAAATACCTATACACCTATGGCAAAACTAAAAAGTATCACCGCTGTGCCGGTCGAAGTGTTAGGTTATTTTCGTTACGGAATTTCTGGATTCGGTCTCCACGCTCAAGGCCCGCGATAGAAGCTATGCAATAGCTTATTAAAACGCATCGTTCTGTGTGAAATAAAAATGTCTGGCTATAAATACAGTCTGTATTTCAGGAATTTGAGACAATTTGAAGTGCTTTTTGTATTTACATAGATTTAGTGAAGCCACGCCAGTTTCTAATTAATTGGGTGTCTTCGATGTCTTGAGGTTTTATAAGAAGGGTTAACCCTTAAACCGAGAGGAGCTACAAAATTAGCGCTATACGAGACTATCGGTACTGCATACCGCTGTTATTAACCCTCCAGCGGGCGCGCCTTTTATAATCCCATAAACAGGCGCGCCGCGGCTATTGCACCGCAAATGTTTTTTCTTAAAAAAAACGCATTTAAAATACTTTGACATGTATTTAATGAGTGAAAGTGAAACATATAACCAAAAACAAATGTATTTCTACAAATAATACTTGAAAAAATGCTAACAAAATTAAAAAAAATAACCAAATCATATTCTTACAAAAAAACGATTAAGAAAATGAATTAAACACAAAGAAATCTTTCTACTTAAAAGAACGTTTTATTGGACAAATATTCCTATTAGCATTTTATTCTACTTCCATTCCCTCTTCTTCACATTTTGCGCATGTAATATGTATGGAACTATGCTTTTTACAAATATTTCTTTCACACTTATTACACTTTTGTTTGGTTCTATTGTTCTTGTGAGTGCCACAAATGAAACAAATACCAGCCTTCACTTCTTCACTTCTTTCAGACCCTTCTTCATTTCTATATTCGGATAAAAAGAAATAAATCTCCTTAGGCAACGACTGTATCAGAGCCCTCCCTTTCAAGTGATCTTTCATTAGTTCAAGGGACAGTTTCTTCAAAAATACACGTCTATTATCTTTGTTGTCCAAATTGTTAAATTTAAGTATGACACGGGCATTTATTCCAGCTATATCGAGATGTCTAAGAAATACAGCGAGAGGCCATCTTCTTGTAATTCTGGATACACTGTATGAAGCACACATCTGGTCCACTGTATCAACACCCCCTTTTGTGGAATTGTAGTCCAAATTCACCAACGACTTCTTTGAATCTTCGTCCACATCTGAGGTATTGTGCATTGTTGAGAGAAATATGACTGCTTTGTTTTTCTTTGGGACGGAAGAAGTTAGACAGAAATTTTCTTGGAATCCAAAAATATGAGAGTTGACAGATCTAGTTTTACTGGGCAGAAATTCGATTGGTATATCTCTCTTATTTTTCTTCATGGTTCCCAAAAATGTTATACCTTTTTGCAACAGATACTCAGCCAGCGAAAAGCTGCTATAATAATTATCAGTGGTGATATTTCTTTTTTTGTTCTCTATAGGTACAATCAATCTTTTCACAATGTCGTCTGGTTTGTTAGAGGTAGCATAAGGACCTGCTGGTTGCTTACCGATGTAAATTTCAAAATTAAGTGTATAGAATGTTTTTGCGTCACAGAGCCCATATATTTTTATTCCGTATTTTGCAGGCTTATTAGGTATATATTGGACAAATGAGCATGGACCTCGAAAAGAATGAAGCATTTCATCGATGGTACCAAATTCACTTAGATTATAATAAGTAAAACAATTGGTAACAAATCTTTGATGAAAATGACGTATCGGAGCAAGTTTATCCTGTAACTTCCGTCCATCTCGAGTAAATATGTCGTCAAATCTCAGAGAGCGAAGCAAGAAAAGGAAACGTTTATAACTGAAGAGTGCGCGTAAAAGAATTAGTCCCGTTCCATCTGACTCCCAGAGCTCCAAACAATTTGTATGACTGCCTTTTTTGATGCCAATTAAAATTAATGCACCTAGCAGTGCTTTGATTTCAGATTTGGTGGTGCTTTTGCAGTCTCTTTCCCTTCAATATATTATAGACGATTTCTTATTTTCAATATAGATATTGGTATACGTCACGATATCATCAACCATTTCATCAGTAATGTACAAACTAAATGCATCAATTTCGGTTTTCGCCTTTTTGGCATTTCCTTTTGGACCGGGTAAAATTTTCAAAATGTTTTTAGCTTTTATTTTACCTGAAGAACTAATAGGCTGACTAATCCAAAGAGTCTCATTGTCTTTTCTAATAAAAAACCGATAGTCTTCATCTTGTAGGCGTGGTTCAGATTCTGCTTCTCCTTCATCTGCTGATTGTTCAGAATCACTGTTATAATGGTTCCTTTCAATAATTTCTGGCTCCTGGTCTGAGTCGCTATCAAAATCATCATCAATCACGTTACAATATTGTTCACGTTGATGTTCTATTGTAGATCTCTCTTCTTCTAATTCACTCACCACCTTATGCAACGCTTTTTCTAATTCGTCCGGACTCAATATATTTTTCGACCTGTAACAAAAAATTGAAAATATATATAAAAAATGTTTAGCTAAAACGACATATATGTAAAAGCATACATACACAATGCGTAAACATAAAGAATCAAACACAATAAATGTGCATCAACACATGTTCAATTCGTAAGAAAAAACTTCATAAACATATCATCATACTTACATAACCAGGCGCGCCGCGGTAAATCAGCCGCAAAAATTGCATACTGTAACTAAACGCCACACTGCAACTAATGCCGACCGAAATAGGGTCTGTTCGATATAGGAGTGGGGGGACGAATATATCGCGTACGAATATCTGGTAGGACGGCGGCGTCAGTTCTTAATGCCCAGTATTTACAAAGAAAAATCTAAAAAATGCGGCATTTTGCCGCGGGCGCGCCCGCCGGAGGGTTAAAAAATAAACGAAAACTCTGAAATGAACGAATTTTATTGATTACAATAAGGTACAGACACGTATATTACTTATCGTCAGAAATACAACTTCTGCATATTATGCTGGCATGTTCTAGGCATATAGGTTTTTGGCAAGTAACTGTAACGGGTCAAAAATAACGTTACGAATTTTCGCATCTCTATTAATATTAATTAATATGAAATAATTTTTCAAAGCTTCAATGTGTATCGTTCTCCATCGAATTGACTTGCTATGTTGCCAAATGACCCTTTTTAATTCTTGTTAGTTATTATTTTCAATTATTTATTTTTTTCGCTAAATTTCAGCGCAATTTAGGTTCATAAGAAGCTGATTAAATTCTTTAGGATTTTAAACTTTGGATGACAGTCTCTGTACCATATTCTAAGTTATTTTATCGCGTTTTGGGCTATTTTCCACGGAAACGCCATCTAGGTGTACCCAGTAGGAATTGTTAATACCACAATTGTAAAACTTGTTTTCGCTGAAGCGTGAAAGGTACTTTAATCCAGTAGGTTCGGGACATTCTGCTTTTGACCTCTGTACATCGTGGTGTGACTTTTTAATCGTGATTTTTTTGAAAAAAAATCATCCTTCATGTGCTTTATTTTGAAAGTCGATATTATATTTTCGGATTGGTAATTGTTTTGTGGCCAATAGAATATTTGGTATTTTTGGTTATTTCCCAAAGTTGAAACAAAGGATTTTTACACGACACGTGCGAAGTGTCTTCCAGGCGCTGCGTTTTAAACCGACAGGTATGTACTTTTACGATTATTTCTTTTTGTTACTTCACGTTCCCCGTAACTATATTGCGAAATAATAAGTTATTAATAGATTTACATTCTTTTTTTATGCGTAACGGCTGTTTCATATTGTAAATATAGTTATTCTCATACATTCGTTACATTGTAACGTATCTTATTTGAAAATTCTTCGTTCTAGGAAGAATACAGATGAATACTTTTTGCAAATAACGCCAAACTTGATCCCACCAGTCGATACATAATATTTTTCGTTTTATTGTACACGATTTTTCTGAAAAGATATTCTCACCTCTAGTTTTTTTGGTAGGCTTCATTTTGGTCTGGTTTTTCTCTATTTATCACAATAGTTGCCAAACCTGATAAATATCTTCAAAGTTAAATATATTATTAGGGGCATGTATTATTTCTTTTACATAAATATTGATACGATTAGTTCTGCGTCAATTGAATTTTGTTCTCTTTAATAAATCATTACTATTGTTAAACAGGTTATTTTGTGAAGTCATTTAAATAGAAATAACAACTTGTTATACTTCTGTTAAAGAAATAATGTTATTTATATTTATAGGGTTTTTATTCTGGATATTGAATTGGTGCTGAATTCCTTCAGTTCGATCGTTCTCGTTGGTGGTTTCGTTCTTCATCATATGCAGCTGTTCGTCTGCATTTGCTAAATCTATGCTCCCTGAAGCAGTACACCGAGCGAACTGATCGTCTGCTTTTGCTGCTCCAAAGATATAACTCCTGGAGCAGTACACAAGTGCTTCTGCCACCGGAAGAGTCTATCAACCACTGCTGGGACCACGCAAGTTTTTGTATTTTTTGTTGAATTCTCCATTTTCGGATTATTATTTAATAATTCGCATTGTATTTGCTCCGGTACTTAATGACATTTAGTAATTCAGTAGAATTTCGGCTTACTTGATGTGAGTTTATAGTAGATTCTCTTAGTTCTGCTTAACTAGATATCTATTACTTTTTGTTACACAGTAACCTATATTATGTGAGCGGGATACTAGGGTATTGGATTTCATTACTCTATATATTATGATTATAATTATTATTTTCGGCATAAGGGTTTTTGCCTGAGCTCAAGCAACGCCACAGTTATAAATATATTACCTGCCCACGTTTGCCCCTTACTGTCTTAATGACGAGAGGTTATTGTTGCATCAGTAGTAGTGTTAAACCCTTAGAGTTCCGCGTGGTAAACCTTCACTTAAATATGTGATTTGTAGTTTGGTGTTATCATCTTATTATCAGTGTTTGCTTTAATGCTTCCCATTTACGATTTTTTTTAACTCTATATTGGTAATCAATCAATAATTTCACGCAAATTTTGGAATGAAATTAAATTAACTTCAAGATAAGTGTGACTTTGTTTTGGTTTGTCTGGATACGACTTTTTGCTGGCCTTTTGTTAAATTGGTGGTCAGTACGACTACGGTTAGGTGCTTGGGGTCAATTTAACTGGCGCCCGTTTAAACATCGAAATAATTTTAGCTTAATTCGAAAACGGACCACTCCCGTCTCCACTTGAGTCTAGCCGCGACCCTTAAAATTTTAGACATCGATTGTCGCATTACATAACACATTTATAAAACGTTTTTTTTTTTGGTAAGGACATACGGAACAAGTTTTTTTCGCATCTAGCCGTTCCTTTAAAGAAGATGGATGATCATTATTGTCTTTCCCAAGTATCCCCTTTATCAAATTTTGTAGCTCTTTATTCAATTTGGGATTTTCCAATCGTTTCTCCATATGTGGCTTGACAAGATCCAAAGCAAATTCTTCTATAAAAATACGTCTAGGTTCTAGTTTTATATCATTAAAATGTGAATATAAAACGTATGTATTACTGGTTGAAATGTCAATGAGTCTATAAAAAATGACCGACAAATGACTGCAGATTTAATTAGGGGTATACAAGTTATAACACTTCGATTTAGATTTAAAATACAACGGAGTATACAGTTACTATTTCGTTACACTGGTGACAGTTATTTAACTTACACTTTAATTCAGACATTATTACACTGGTGACAGCGGTTCGCGTACCATCCCCTATTGGAACAACTTCACGACAACGAAGAAGACATTATTACACTGGCATCAGTAAGACATAACAATTTGAGACCGTACTTAGCTGGTTTTTTAGGCATATAAACTTTAAACTTACATTAACCTCTGAAGCTAATCAACATTTCATCAATGCATGCGGTTGGTCCTATATTGAAACAGTTTTGCGAATTTTTTACGAAGGTATCAAATAAAAACGAAATAGCTGCAGCCGGATCTTGTTGGCATCTTTTTTCTCGCGTTTGGGCATAATCAAATCTAATACAGCTGAGTAGTACTTCAAATCTTTTTGAAGGCATAACGGCTCTAAATATAGGACGACCCATTTTGATATCAAATAATGACAGCATGTTTTCGTGATATGATCGATATATCGACGTTAGGATTAGTAATCCAATAAAAGCTCTTACTTCAACTACATCCGTATCCTTATAATCTATATTTTCGTTTTTATGGCTTGATCTCACTTGTTTAAACTTGAAATTTGTGTGTATTACTATTTCTTTTATCATTACGCCATTAAACAGAAGTTCCCAAATTTCAAGTGCGCTCGGATTATTTCCTAAAGCTCTCGCTGGCTGTTTTAGAGTTGGTAGTTTAATTACAATATTACTTTGAGTTGGAGCAAAGACACGACACCTTCAATTTACACAAAAAAGTAAAAGAAGCCGCTGGAATATGGAAACAAACACCTTCATCTTTCGTAGAGGACAAACATAGGAACCCTCTACTTAACATAGAAGATGAAATAGCCAGATGGAAAGAATACGTGAAAGAGATGTTTCAAGGCCAAGGAAGAGAAAACATTGGTAAGCAGGAGGCAATGACTGGACTTTATATTACAAAGGACGAAATTAACAGAGCAGCAAAGCAACTAAAGAACAGAAAAGCTGTTGGAGAAGATAATATACCAATTGAGATAATAAAGTTACTACTAGACGAACACATCGAAGTAGTAGATCTATTTAATAAAATATATGAAACAGGTATAATACCAGAAGACTGGCTTTCATCGATATTTGTACCAATACCAAAAAAGAGAAACTCCAAGAAATATGAAGAACATAGGATTATAAGCCTGATGACTCATGTGCTCAAATTTTTCCTTCGAATAATACATAATAGAATACACAGTAAATTAGACGAACATACTGGTCAAAATCAATTTGGTTTTAAGAATGGCTTCGGAACAAGAGAAGCACTTTTTTCAATACGAGTACTAATTGAAAGATGAAGAGATGTCGATTCTGATGTGTACTTGTGTTTTATTGATTTTCAGGAGGCTTTTGACCTGGTGAAACATGATAAACTAATGAACATCTTAAGGTCATGTAACATAGACGATAAAGATTTAAGGATCATTTCAAACCTCTATCAGGAACAAAAGGCCAAAATTAGAATAAAAAAGGAAACATCTGGAAAAATTAATATCGAGAAGGGAGTAAGACAGGGATGTGTTCTGTCACCCATACTATTTAACGTTTACTCGGAGGAGATATTTAAAAAAGCTCTGGAAGACACCTCAGATGGCATTATTATAAATGGACAATGCATCAACAACCTGCGATATGCTGATGACACGCTCATTCTGGCAGATAGTGCTGAAGCACTACAACGTCTAATGGAATGGATAACGGCAGCTAGCGAAGAATTTGGAATGAAACTAAATACACAGAAAACAAAAACGATGATCATCAGCAAACACCAGAACAGAACGGTGAAGATTAAGGTTAACGGAGAAGATCTAGAAAAAGTAACAAGAATAACTTACCTTGGAAGCAATCTTGATGAAACTTGAGACCACTCACTAAAGATAAAAACACGTCTAGAAAAAGCACGTACAGTATTTTACAAAATGCAAAAAGTCCTATGTAGTCGCCAGCTGAATCTTTCATTGAGAGCTCGAATACTTAAGTGCTATGTTTTCTCTACTTTACTCTACGGTGTTGAAGCCTGGACAATGACAGAGGCAACACAAAAAAGAATCCAAGCATTTGAACTCTGTTGTTACCGAAAAATGCTCAGAATATCCTACATGAGTCATACGACAAACGCGGAAGTGTTGCAGAGAATGAACAACGAAAAAGAGCTCATGCTCCTCATAAAGAAACGAAAAACACAATATTTTGGCCACATCATGAGAAATCAAAAATACGAACTGCTCCAACTTATAATCGAAGGCAAAATCAATAACAAAAGGGGACCAGGAAGAAGACGCAACTCATGGCTTAAAAACCTACGACAATGGACAAATATGACATCCATAGAACTGTTCAGGACAGCTTCAAATAAGATCAAATGGGCAAATGTAATGGCCAACGTCCTTAAGGATAAGGCACCATAAGAAGAAGAAGATTACTTTGAGGTGTTCTAACTGCTTTTTTTGGTTCCTGAGAATTCCAAATATAACCATCCTCATTTTTATATATTTTATTTATGTTTACATCTTCTTCACTATCTGAAGAACTGTCTCCACCGTCAGCAATATGCTCTTCAGCATTACGATAATTGTTTTCGTCGTTTAGTACCAAATCCGGATCAGCGAAGGAATCATCTGTAGCTGAAGAAATACTATGTTCTTCTCGTATAAAAGGGTTATTGGAATCTTCTATTTCTGAACATTCATATTCATTATTAGAAGTTTCTTCAAGCCATTTTATGACTGTTTGTTCATAATTTTTATCAGTTACACTTACTGCTTTTGAATGAAATGCCATTGTCTAGAACAATAAATTTTATCAAATAATAATTGATCCTTATGTCATCATCCAATACAGCATACGAAAACAATGACGCACCGACTGGCGATAATAATATTCAGCACTAATAAATATTCCCGTTGAAAGAGACTATCGGTATACGGTATCTAAAAAATATTTAGGTTGTACGAAAGTATCGGTATACAGGATCACTAACAATCTCAGAAGTCAGATGCAAACTAAAGAAGTGATATGAGAATCATACTGAAATTGGCGTGTTTAACATGTAACAAAATTCCATGAAGGTACTTAGACAGCCAACAATATAGCACTGTAATAATCCAGAATACTAGAGAAACACATTTGTATAGCGGGACGATATACCGTTGTCTCGGGTTAAGGGTTAAGAGTGACTTTGAGGATTTTTGATTTTTATTTCGAAATTGTTCGAAAAGTGACTGGGAGACATAGAAAGGTATGTAGAAAATGTCTGGTGGTGCCGACTGGCTTTTTTCGAGTTCGAGGAGAGGAATTTGTAAGTTAAGTGTTTATTATCTAGGTGAGGTGGTTAGAATGTTGAAATTAAAATTTAGTGCATGACTGGTTGAAATGTTGAAATTGAGTGGATGGCATCATGAAGTAAATTCAAAAATATCGTCGATACGTCGGTCCATTTCGCTAGTGAATGAATTCACTATGCTGCAGGAAAATCGTGAAACACCTGCAGTACCGACGGGGAGGATGGGGCTCGCGGATCAAGTTGAATCGCTTTCGCTCCCGA
Organism: Galeruca laticollis; assembly: GCA_963921935.1. Taxonomy (NCBI): domain Eukaryota; kingdom Metazoa; phylum Arthropoda; class Insecta; order Coleoptera; family Chrysomelidae; genus Galeruca; species Galeruca laticollis. The sequence continues at coordinate 42,162,707 of OY998176.1, forward strand.
TGGGAGTGAAAGCAAAGTGAGCAAATAACGGAGTGTTTCGGCTATGATATCCCTTGAGTTGGGAATGGCGTTCATGAGGGTGACTGTGAGGACTTTTAAGATGACTCTTGTGTCGGTTGAGAGTTCGAAGGGAACTGGCGGATTTTCTAGTGAGACTGGGGCGGTCTCTTGAGGGGTTTCAGGTATTATTAGTCTGTGGGGACAGCGAGGGTGGATGGCAGGGTGAGGACAATGCAATTTGTATATGTAGGAGTTCCGGACTTGGGGCAATTTTCGTGTCGGTGGCCTCACTGATCTGTTCGACTTGTAATGATATAAATTCATTACTATAAATATCGAATCAAGGAACCAGTTAGCACCGTGATGACGCGGTACCCCACCAGAACAGCAAAGTCCCCCACGCCAAGATGCGCACGAAGAATCGACATAAGAAGGGGAGGAGACTTCCACCACCACCGCTAAGATGTATATAAAAATGCAAGCCGACAGACGATAGGGCGACTTGGATTACGGACTCCTGCTCCTCCAAGTTCAGCCGCCTCCAGTGCGAAGCGTAGGTCGGAGGTACTGACTTTGACCTTAAACGCTTTACACTATCCACCGCCGAGTGTTGTACTAAGTCGGAGTACTGATTCGACTTTTATACATCATTCACTTGAACGGCCGTTGGTTTCTGGTATTGACGGAAACGAGAACGATTGTTCAAACTGTTAGAAGAATTTCGGTGTGGTACTGACACACCGAAAACTCTACAGTATCTTCGTAGGGTTGCACGTTGAGCCGGGTATTGACTGGCTGTAAGCGATCGCTCTAACTGTTAGTATAATTCTGGTGTGGTATTGACGCGCCATAATAACTACAGTCCCTACAAACCGAGATAATCGTTAAGCTGGGTATTGACTAGCTATAAACGATACTCCCACATCTTGAGACTATAACCGAAAGAGTATTGATCTGTCGGTTGCTCATACCCTTGGCTGTCTGAACATTTCATAGGACGCAGAGAATCCCGTACACCGTCACCGTGAGTTACACCCACCTATTTTCAGACCGTCAGTACGCATCGATCAACGGAAGAGTACGGACCATCCAAGCGTGATTTCCAAAATATTTACGCACCAGAGTAATATGTATATAGAATGTTGTATTTTAGTTTATTTTTATCATTGTAAATAATATTTTTTTGTAGCAATAAATCAGTTAATTTAATTGAACTCTGTCTCCTTTGGGCTTACCTGGGCAATACGCATTACAGACTCTTTGATCCAGGTCGTAGTGCGGGTGATTCACCCCATTCACTTAGACGTGTTCCAAATTGTCCTTCAAATTGGTCTTGTGAAGAGACCAATCAGTATTTCTAGGATTTTGGGTTGTAGGAATCGAGGTAGTATCTCCATCTATCTTGAATTCGATGATCCTATGGTCGGAAAGTGATGGCTCGCTCATCACCCCCCAATCTTTTACATTTTTCCTAGGTAGCAACGTTAACAATTGTTACGTCCAGGACCTCCTCTCTTGCTCTCGTGACAAAAGTGGGGGTTGTCTCCACGTTCAAGATATTTGCTAAGAGATATTCTAATAAACACTCACCTTTTGAGTTGTTGTTAGTGCTTCCCCACACGGTATTGTGTGCGTTGGTATCACAACCAATTATAATTGGCAGCCGTCTGCTATTGCAGTGTCTCACTAGCTCTTGTACTTCTTCTGGCCGTGTGATCGGCCCGTCTCTAGCGAAGAGGACAGACACAATGACGATGACTCGGTCGATATCCCCCATGGTGAAGTGAACCATGATTGGAACAAGGTCCCGTGACATGTATTCAGAAACACAAATATATTTTACGTTATTTCTTATGATTACACAGACACGTGAAGATACTTGCCTTTGATCATAAATCAATTTAGAATCCTAGCATGCCAAACCTTCCATTTGACCTTCTTTGTTGATCCATGGTTCTTGGATCAATACAGTATTCAGTTGTAGTCTAACGAACAACCTTGCAATCACGACAAAAGCTACCATCGCGTGATGCAGGTTAATCTGAGATACAGTCGTGGACGTGAAGGTGAATTATTATGGATGAGAGATCCTCCTCGACCACCATGGTAATATCTTCCTCGGAGTTCGAGCAGATTTCTTGATCTCCAGTCGGACTCTCTACCCCCAGGCTGCTCTGCCCAGTTTCCCGGAATTCAGAGGCGATCTCCGCATCCCCAGTCACCCCAGCAGAGCCGGAGGAGATCTTGGACTGACCAAAGGTCAAGCTTTCGCCTTCTTCGCCTTTTCCAGAGGTTCCGGATATGGAGGGTATCTCCATGTCCTCGGATAATCCGCGGGTTTTTTCCCAGATCCGAGACAGGGATACGCCCAAAATAGAAGTTTAGCGCGTAACCTTCTGCCTTCGGAGCCTCCCCAGATTGGTGATCGATTCCAATCAAGAGGGTAGTTCCCTGTCCCTCTTCTTTAGAGTTCAGGATCCTACAAACCCCAGTAGTGAGGTTGGAGTTCTGAACCTCGACCAGTTGGAGGATCTTCTCCAATTTCTTGTCGTGGCTTCTTGGGAAGAACACCGTTATGGTGACCGGCTTTGGGATGCCGTCTTCACTTCGAGCCACCAATTCGGGTCCTTCCCAAGAGTTTAATTACGGCGCTGACCTCATGAGCCAGTCTGCCGATTCTTGTGACCGACAGTCCACAGTATCATTCCACAACAGAAATGGATACATGAGAAGTGGATTCCCTTCTCTTTGCTCTGGCACAGCTCTTCCACCTTCCATCTTCAGGATGGAGAGCTGCTCTGCTTTCAGGATGACCCCAGGATAATTCTTGGGCATAATTTCAACCCTAAAAGCCTTATCTGTTTCGACAGCTACAGTCCAACCATTGGCTTGTCAGGTTACCGTTGCAGTTGTTTTTGGTATTTTGCTAAGAGGTTACCGCGGAGTATTAATATGCTCCGGGCCTCTTTCAAGCTTTATCTTCCCCGTTGATGGTTCTCTCGGGGGTGTTGGACGCTGAATAATCTGCTTCCCGGCCTCTTCAGGGGATATTCCCTGATTGAGGAGTCGCAGGTATTTCCGCACCCCTGCAAAACTTAGGGCTTTCCTCAGTGGGTCGTCTATGACAACCAGTACTCCCAGTTTTGGGAGGTTGAACGGCATATGACCTTTGTGCCGTTTGGCGTTTTTCCCTCTGTGAGGTGCCCGGATGAAGAGGTGGAGGTTTTCTCCACTACTTTTCCGGTGGAAGTTTCACTTTCATTGTCCATAAATGGTCCCACGAGAAGCTAGGGACATGATCGTTCACCGCTGCAGATCCGCGAGCAGAGGTAAGGGGTTCAATACAATGGAGTTCCCCCTGGTACTACAAAGTCGAAACCAGTAAAGACAATTCTTCCATATAGCCACGCAGTATTCGGCCTGGTTTCCCACCTTGACTATATGTTTTTAATAAGGTTGTCTCCTCTTGGACTTTAAAAATTTCTCGATTTGTTGGACTTGCAATATTTTTAGTTTTTGGAAATAAATTTTTTCGATTTGTTAGACTTAGAAAAATTTTGTATTTTTACTGGACTGGAAAATTTTTGAGCGGGACTTAGGTTTAGGGGCATATATAGACTGTTGTAGTATAAGTTAACCATAGATTAAGTTTATTTTACTTCGCTCTTGGCTCAAAAATTGACAAACCGATAACCAAAGGAGCTAGGACCTTGAAACTTCGAATCCACATATCGAGTTTTTTGTGGCGCCTCCACCAATTTTCGGCACACCCACCAAAATTTTGAGCATCCACCAATTTTTAAACTCGTATAACTTCGTAATTACAATCGCGTAAAATATTTAGTATAGGACACTGTATATATATATATATATATATATATATATATATATATATATATATATATATATATGTATATATATAGACGAAAGTAGTTCGTTGCCAAAACTAGTTAGGGTAACTTTTTTATTTGGGAATGCGGCAATGTGATAAAGAAAACTCTGTTTAGTTAATCCTAAGCTTTCGATAATTTATTATTATCATTATCAAAGAATCTACAAAATAAATATTATATAAATTTAAAATATTTTTTAAAGTAAAAATATTTTTTACTCACACTAATCGAGGTTGTTCACAATAATATAATATCTATTTATATGAAGAAACATCATTGTACAATTTAATCGTTAAAATATTTAAATTGGCATGTTATCAAATTGATGACAATTTGTGACAAGTTGATGTTGTCATAGAAAACAAATATAAGTAAATCAATAAACAGAATTATCCTCTATAACGACTTGATCTTCATTATTATCTTTTTTGTCGAATGATAATAAATAACTATAAATGGAATTTAGATTCTGAATATCAGCTCTTTTATTTAAACAATTATTCTCTTGAGCAATGAATGTCATTTCCAGGAAAATCCTTTTATAGTAATTGTCTTCTTTACACAAAATTTTGAAGTTTTTATAATCAATTATATGATGTACTGAATATATGTATATAAAAAAAAGTTTTCTATGACAACATCCACTTGACACAAATTGTCATCAATTTGATAACATGCCAATTTAAATATTTTAACGATTAAATTGTACAATGATAATTCTTCATATAAATAGATATTATATTATTGTGAACAACCTCAATTAGTGTAAGTAAAAAATATTTTTAGTTTATAAAATATTTTAAATTTATATAATATTTATTTTGTAGATTCGTTGATAATGATAAATTATCGAAAGCTTAGGATTAACTAAACAGAGTTTTCTTTATCACATTGCCCAATTCCCCAATAAAAAAGTTACCCTACATAGATACATATATATATATATATATATATATATATATATATATATATATATATATATATATATATAACACATACACACACGCGTTAAAGTAGTAAGATGGGGGATAATTCGGACACAGAACCGGAACCCACGGCAAACGACAAGAACGACGGAGATACAGCAGCATTAAAACCACGCTTTAGTCTATCAAAAACACCCCCACATCGCGCGAGGGCACCAAGCGACAGCAGACCCTACGTCGAGTTAGACAGAGCAGAAACTGAGAAATTTGAAGCGGAAGTAAAAGAATATAGAAACAAGAAGAATATAAGAAGCAGCTAAGGCGGGAAGAAATGGACGTCGACTCACAGCTAAAATGAGACCATGTCGAAAAAGAATAAACCAGATACATCCTCCAAGAAGGGAAACACAAATCTAAAAGAAATAATTTTAGAAGTGGCAACAAATACCGGCATTCTCAAAAAGGAGATTACAGCGGCAGTTACGAAAACGACATCTGCAGGAAGAGACAAGATATCCTTCAATAAAGCAGAACAAAGAACAGTCATAAACAATACCGAGACGCTCACAAACTATGTGCTAGAGTTGGAAGCACATTTAGCTATAAAAAAGAGTGAACTGGCCGAAATAAAGGAGAAACTTAACAACGATAACAGACACCAAGAAAAAACAGACCTAGATAACATACAAACACTGACCAACAAAATCGATGCACTGACAAATATAATACAAAACAATAATAAGAAGGAAACCATACAAGCAGTCGCACCGGTAACCCAAGTTGTGGGGAGCCCAGCAGTCCCACAATATAACGCTAATTTTCCACCCCTCGAACCCCAGACGAGATCCTATGCTGATTTGGCATCACGTGCACCATCAAACAGGTCAGAAGTAACCAAATCGCAATGAACGACTCCTCAGAACAGAAAAAAATATGAGACACTAATTACATTGAAAGAGGGAACAGACAATGAAACCAAACAACAAACAATGAGCGAATTAAAAAAAGTCATTCGCCCAACAGAAATGGAAGGTGCCTCTATCCGAAAAACTAAAACGGGAATAATAGTCGCGACTGAGTCGAAGGACAAACACCAAGATATCATGAACAAAGCCCAAAAAGCCACTGGAAACCAAGGACGCCACCAGAGCAAACGAGCCGGCTGTTATGCTAACAGGTATGCCTAAGGATACAAGCGTTAGTGACATAGTTGAAGGTGTGAAATATGAAAATGAACAACTGGCGGAAGAATATCAAAAAGAAAAAGAAGATATTAAGATACTTACCGTAAGACCATGCAGAAACCCGTGGAAAGCAAATATAATCATCCAAGCACCAATTGAACTGACAAAAGCAATACTTAAACTCGGCTATATATACTTTGATTTATCCGAAGTCTACGTCGAAGAATATATGTCAGTAGCGCTATGTTACCGTTGCTGCAAATATGGCCATGTAGCTAAATTTTGTAAAGAAGAAAGTGCCATTTGCTATAGATGTGGACAAAAACATGATGGTAATGAATGTTCAAAAGTAGATTTCAATTGTGGTAATTGCGAAATAATGAGAATCCAGCCTAGAAGACACCAGGCCAGAGATACGAGATGTCCCATTTACCAAAGGAAGCTCGATGAACTAAGACGTCAGACAAATTATCAATAAACACATCAACCAACAACAGTCAACACACAAAACAAACCACACTACACCAAACTATAACACAAACACAACAACACTCCAAATACACTACATGACTATAACAATTTTACAATTTAACGCTGGTCGAGGTATACGGGCCACCGATCAACTTTTATATGTTATGGAAGCCGACAACATAGATATTGCATTAATCCAAGAGCCGGCGCGGAATGTGTGGAACAGCAGCGACTATACACCAATTGGAGTAAATCAGGCCTCTATGTCAGTTACACTAATACACAAAAAACTTTTAAACTACATAACAACATTGACGAACAGAACAGATGAACACACAACAACGATACACTTACAAATAACACCAAATAATATCATCACAATAGTTAACATCTATGACGAACCAGGGGGCACAACAAATACCAGACTAGACAAACACAAAAGACATATAGAAACAGACAGACACAACACGATAATCGCAGGTGACTTCAACGCCAAACACTCCAGTTGGGGTGGCACCATCATTGACGACAGGGGACAAGACATACTGGTCTGGACTACACTACACAACATATACATACACAATAGACACGACAGCAGTCCAACCTTCCGAACCGCAAGGGGGAAGAGTTGGATTGACCTGACAATGACACGAAACGTAACTTTACACAATTGGACTATATCAAACCACGATACACTTAGCAACCACCAATACATTTACTATGACATACAAACACAATATATAAAACAACAAATCACAAACAAAATACACCTAGGAAACATAGACATGACAAAACTAACGAGACTTATACAGACAACACAATGGGACACAAATGGGGAACTAAATGATACAATTGAACAGACACAAAACACAATCATAAAATTAATTAAAAAAAACATCACATAAAACGAAAGAACACCTCAAAAAACACAAACCTGGTGGACACCTGAGCTTGCAACATTTAGGCATACAACAAACAAATTAGGGAAGAAATTCCAACAAGAACAAGACTCTGTAAATAGGCAGCGTAACTTGGTTGAAGACAATACAAAAACCAAATTAAACTGGTGAAACAAAATGCCATTCGCAAATTCTTTACCAACAACCAGCCAGACAACCCCTGGAACATTGCCTACACAATCATTAGACGGAAGACACCGGAAAACAGAACCATCACAACGATTAAAAAGGACGACGGTACATGGACACAAGACAGGTTAGACACGATACATTATCTACACAACAAATATTTTCCTACAGACGACGAAAATACAGACACAGAAACATATAAAGACATAAGACAAAGACAATTCGACACAAGTAGGGGACAAGACCAAACACCCTTCACACAAGACGAAATCACACAAACAATACAAAACATGAGAAACAAAAAAGCGACAACACGAGACGGACTTAGCAAAGAAATAATAGAATTCGTACACACACAAAATCCACAATTACTGACAGACATATACAACGGCTGTCTGACAGAACAGAAGTTTCCCGATGTGTGGAAGGGAGCAGATATGGTCTGGCTACCAAAAAAAGACGGAGGTAAACGACCTATATGTCTCCTTCCGACCATGGGGAAGGTTCTCGACAAGATGACAGCCAAAAGACTCTCACACTACCTTGACACCACACATAACATCAATGAAAACCAATATGACTTTAGACAAGGTTATTTGACCATAGAGGCAATTACACATATTACAGACACAATTACACAAAACAAAAAAGACAAACTACACACACTTGTGGTTACTTTGGATTTGAAGAATGCCTTCAACTCAGCGTGGGTCCCTGCGATTGTCAAGAAACTCCTAGACATAGACACACATAATAACGTCACACAATTATGCAAGGACTTTTTAACTAATAGACACATCAGAACAGAAGACATCACGAATACAACACAACGGGGCTGTCCGCAAGGCTCCAGCCTCGGTCCTACACTGTGGAACCTGGTTATGGAGGACTGGTTTACAGACATACATACGACAGGACTAACGACTGACGACGACATAGTGCAGGCCTTCGCAGATGACCAGATTTTGGCTATTTCTGGTCAGTTTAAAAATAATAGAAACTGAATGGAACGGGATCTGGGCAGCATGCGAGGCTTGAGCAAGACGCAACAAACTGACATATAACGATGACAAGACGGAGTCAATGTTTGTTCCATTCAGACCGACCAGGCAACCAAGAATTAAAATCAGGAACAAAACAGTTCAATTTAAGGACAATATTAAATATTTAGGTCTCACAATAGACACCGGGGGTTATACCTCGAACACGTTAAATTAAACAGACAAAAATCACTTGACATGGGACACAAACTGTTTACAATTTCAGGGAGGGACTGGGACGTAAACCAAGCACACCCAAACACATATACGAGGGGGCGGTGAAGCCCATGTTGCTATATGGGGCGGAAGTTTGGGGAGGAAGAGCCAATGACTCGCGCATACAGAGACAACTGGCTGCGTCGGAGAGGCCATTCCTCCTTGCAATAACAAAGGCCTACAAGACGGCACCAAGCTCAGCCTTATATGTACTAGCAAGGGTGACACCACTCGCCGTCGACGCCTCAGTCATACACAAAACTTACACTATCAAAGGACACGAACTACACATGACAAAAACATTTACTAGACAGGTACCACATCCGACAAACACAACAATAATATTACTAAACACACAAGAACTACCACGTACACAGCTATACACAGATGCAAGCGACAAAGACGGGGACAAAACAATAGGGATTTACATCACATCACACGACGAGACAATAAGACAGAAGCACAAAGTAAACACAACACTACACATGAATAAACTAGAAGCACTAGCTTTTAAAATAGGTACAAACATAATAGTTCACAACATACAAAAACACAAACATAACACTCAACATAGACTCCGACAACATCCTAAGACAATTACAAAATGGCAACAATCGTGACAATATAATAATTAAAATCAAAAAGAATTTAGAAACTCTGGTCAAGAATAATATAAAGTATAATATAGTAAAACAGCCAAGGGCCAGTACAGGAATTCAGGAAGCACACAGACTATCAAAGCTAGCGCACAACGACACAGACTACACACTAACATTCATTACCAAAATAGACATAAACAGACAAAAAGACAAAGACAAAATGACAACATGGCAACACAGGTGGGACACAAAGGGCAGGAAAACACATGACCCAATAAAAACTGTTAGACAGACAAAACCAACTTTGACATGGAAAACAACACAACTATTACCAGGACACGGACACATGAATGACTATTACAGACGCTTTACACTTAGACAGACAAACGGACACTGCACACATTGTAACACACACGAAGACCAAAAGCACATAATACTTGATTGTACACTACCAAACAGACAAATTGCTAGACAAATACTGACAGACAAATTACGACTAAGACAAATGGCGTACCCCCCGGAGGATATCGATCTGGGCGATCGAGAGAGCGTCAGTTGGATAAACCAATGGGGAGACGCCATGATACTTGACGATGACGACGACTGAACACTAACAAACATACACCTCACACACTGGACCCCTGTATTGGTTCTTGGCCAACACTTAGCATTAACAGACAACGTTTTTTAGCGTTTGAATTCGATTAAAATCAAATATCTAGAACAAACCTCATACACAAAACGTCTTATTGCGTACTCAATAAGACAGGGTCTTCTTTTCCTGTGACATTTTTGGAGTGTGGATGTTGGGATGGGTTCTTCTTGACAAGTGGGACGGTAGATAGTGGATAGATACTAGCCATATGCCGCAAGGTGGGTGGGCTGTTGTCCTCGAGGCTTGGCTCTCATTGATTTGGGGTCAAGCTGAGAGGGTGACAAATCTTCTCTTCTGTCCCGCGAAACTTGACCAGAGACAGCCAGGAGACATTGGTATAACAGGTGATTTCCAGGTAAACTAGAAATTTCACCCGGCATCGTAACCCTGTGTGCAGTCCCTTAGCCACGATACTACAGCTGGGTCAGGTAAAGTTCGTCCGCGGTAGGGTATTCGAGGGCTGCCACTTGAGTCTTTAGACAAAACGAGCCCCTAGGTATTTCCCTGCAGACCTCCGCGTCATGTAAAATCATCTCAGTGGCCTTTCTCCTATCCGCCACCTGGAGACGCGCCGGGTTGGTGCTTCGCCCCGTCCACATCAATGAATATACCGACGAACTACGTAAATACCTAGTAATGTGGACCCGGTAAAGGGCCGTAACAAAATTAATATCTTGAAATCTAGTACAATTACTGATGCGTACCTATAAGTCTCATTTCAACAAGTTCTTATTTCACTACTTCCACTTCTGTTAATATCTTTAATAATATTAATTGTGTGATCAAAATTCATAATTAATGTATTCATAAGAGTGGTTGTTATTATGTATTTGTCTTAATAAAATGCATACGTTCTTATCCTTCAATATCATTTTTAACTTAAAAAACGGCTACAGATAAAATATTGTACGTAACACGATACAAAAAAAATAATTTTACAGGATTCGCTGGATTCCAGGAAATTTCCAACTAATCCCGTAAAATATAATTTTCGGAACTTGTTACGTAAATTACTATTATAAGATTCCTATACTCAGTTATATCAAATTTCAGCCAATATAACATTCTACTAAATTGAGAATAATTACGTCACTTTTTATTCACACGAATATTTCCAATCACAAAAATATCTTCCAAGTCCTTTGTAATTGTAAACCCTTTCATATGCGGAAGTGTTGATGAATTTAAAACTTAAATTATTGTCAAAGAGATTCAGTGTATGAGACAAAGATGGAAGAAATGTTAAAGATCCCACAAACTGTGGGCATTTTAATTAGTTAATCCTCTTTTAGGGAAAATGAAATCCTATGTAAACCGCAGCTTAGCGGAATAGACATTTATTTATATTACCATGTTGTCGGGGTAACTTTTAAACAACATTAAACTTATCACAAATACCAAAGCAAGGGCTAGAGTAATAGTTAGAGAACCCTAATACTGTAGAGAAACATACAGAGTTCATAGAATCAGGATGTGATGTGCTGTTCGAAATTAAGACGAAACTTTTGTATAAAACCCTTCTCAGTTACATGATTCACATACGAAAGTTGATGAGTGGAATAGAACATAGATCATTATATTATGTCATAATTTGGAGTCAAAGCTTAAAGTTGCTCATATAAGGGATAATAAGAGCTCACAACAGCGCTACTCCAATATGGGGGCACCCTATGAAGCTTAAGAGTTTGTTATATCTAGTTCTATAATGTCATGTAAGAATAGATATTCATTTTATTAGGAGTATAAGTTATAATTTATGTGACTGAGTATGGTAGTGTAAATGTGGAGTCACATAAAGTAACTTATACTCCGAATGAAATACAATATTTCATTTTCAGACGATTTATAGCTATTGTTGAATATTACAGTTTAATTGTAATGATAAAATTACCTGTCAACATTAGTGATAATACAAGAAGAATCTATGATGTAAGTAAATAACAATGTGATTTAATGTTTTTAAATGAAACTCAAGGTCTCTAGTTAATTCCACAATATAATACAAGTTATTGAAAACTCTAAGAAATTGACAATTGTTTCGATAAATCAATATCATCGTCAGAATGACAGAAGTTACATTTCATTTTATGCCTACCTGATGTTTAGTAGTTATATTTTTTTGGCTAGACCAAGAAGTAACCTAACTTGTGATTGGCTTAATATATGTTTATAGAAAAAAGAAGAAGATGTGATATTACAAATATTGAAGCTTAGATATTATTAGCCCTATGGTGATATCCTGGATATCATTTTTCCAATTAAGATCAGTATAACTGTGCAATGATATAGAAAACCAGGAAAACTATATCTGCTGATCTTTACAATTATCACTTAAGAAGACAGTTTATTAGTGGAGAATTCCCTAGATTTAACTGTTCATTGACAACTTCATATTGTGGGTTTCTTAAATGTCTTCTAATTTCCAGTTCTTCAAGGAAATCCAGTTCTTGTTTCTTTTCACAAATATGCAGCACTTCTAGTTCTGTGTTAGGTGTCAATGAATGATTGGTGTCAAGTAAATGTTTTGCGTAGTGAGATTTATCTGGTTGTTTTAATCTGTAAGCTCGTAAGTGCTCACTGTATCGTATTTCAAAATTCCTAAGGGTCTGACCCAAATAGACAGCATTACATTCTGGACATTTGAGTTTATATATACCTGACTTCTTTAATAGTGGTATTTTTGTTTTTACATTTAACAATTTTGTACTAACGTTACTTTCTGTTTTAAAAGAAATTGTTGCATTCGTTGCTGAAGATATTATCTTTGAAATATTATTAGAAATATTTCCTGCATATGTGATGGTTTTATAAGTTTTAATTTCATCAGCTTGTTTAGGATATATTAGTTGTAATGCCACTTTTTTCTCTTTTTTACTAATTAGTTTATTTATCATATCTAATGGATAACCGTTAGATGTTGCTATTTGTCTAATTGTATTAATCTCTCTATCAAAATTACATTTGTTCATAGGAACTGAAAAAGCTCTATGTATCATTGAATTATATGCTGCTAGTCTGTGTGAGACAGGGTGGTTAGAATTGAATGGAATTGTCACATCAGTCTGTGTTGGTTTTCGGTAAATTGAATAATCAAGTACATCATTAACTCTTTGAATTTTTAAATCAAGAAAATTGATTGAGCTATTTTCTTCAATTTCTAATGTAAATTTAATTTTCGGGTGTAAATTATTGATGTGGTTGAAAAACACATCTAATTGTCGCTCACTACCCATAAAACAAGCTAATATGTCATCTACATATCTATACCAAAATAAAATATTTTTCGAAATATTACTTTCAAAGATCTTTCTTTCTAAATTGTCCATAAAAATGTTTGCTAAAATAGGTGATATAGGGCTTCCCATTGGTAAACCTTCATTTTGAATATATATCTTATTGTCAAAAGTGAAATAATTCTGATTAATGCATACATCAAATAAATTAAGTATATCTGATATTATTCCTGGATTAATATTTTTATCTTCTAGTAATTTTCTTACAAGTATTAGACATTCTTTAGGAGGAATTTTAGTAAACATATTAGTTACATCGAACGATATGAGTTTATAGTTATCTTGCAAGTGGATTGATTTCAACTTTTTAATTAGTTCTATTGAATTTCTAATTGAGTACTGAGATTCATATCCGTAAGTATTGAGTATATTGTTGAGCTTTTTTGCCAATATATTATTAGGGGCATTAACATAAGAGACTACAGGTCTAATTGGTTTCGTTATTTTATGTAATTTAACTGTTCCATATAATTGTGGACAATGAGGATTCTTATGTATGATAGACCTCTTTTCGTAATCATTAAAAAGATAATTTGAATTATTAACAATATCCCTTACATTATTAGAAAACTTCTTTGTTGGGTCTGCTTTAAGAACTTTTACACCGCTGGATTCTATAAAGTTATATACTTTGGATTTGTAATTTTCAGTCGTCAAAATGACAGTAGCATTCCCCTTATCGGATTTTGTAACTGTTAGGTTATGATTCTCTATCTTCTGTTTTATTGTGTTTAAAACTGAAATGTCATTTTTTGTTTGACGTTTAACTTTTGAAGGTTCAATATTTTTGATTAAATTGGCAATTTTTAATTTCTCATAAAGAAAATTATTTGAATTAGATTTTAAAGCTATTTCTGACTCTGTAGCTATAATTTGTTTAATACTATTCGTAAATTTAGGTGGTATGCTGTACTTTAAACCTTTATTTAAAAATTCTATTTCACTATTTGTAAAATTAGTGTCTGAAAGGTTTTCAAATCGTGGTGCAAAGTGTGTTGGTATGTAGGTACTTACAGTTTCATGATGTTTTGAGTATTGAATTTTATGTTGTGTGTGTTCAAGATTCTGTAGCTTCTTTTCTTGTTTCTTAAATTTCATATGCTTCATAGTGCTGATATTTTCTCTAATTTTGTCATCCAAACAGTCAAATTCTACTGGATGTAATTGGAATGTGAGTTCTGAATGTACAACTTTTATGTAGTTGTCTAAGGAGTCTCTAACTTTGAACCATTTCTTACATTCAGATTTTATCCAAACTCGTTGAGCACATTTTATAGCTTTTTGTGCTTGTGGTGTTTTAGTGTGACATTTTATATTCACATAATTTGGTATTACCTTTTTTCTAAGGCATTCTTGGTTAAACCAAATGTTTTGTGATGCTTTGTAACGTTTTTGTAGTAACTTCTGGTACAGTCGGGTCAAATCTTCTCTCGAAGATTTTTTAATGAAATTGACTGTCTCGACCCTTACTTCGTGGAATATGCTCATATTAGTGTTTTTAAATGAAACTCAAGGTCTCTAGTTAATTCCACAATATAATACAAGTTATTGAAAACTCTAAGAAATTGACAATTGTTTCCACGAAGTAAGGGTCGAGACAGTCAATTTCATTAAAAAATCTTCGAGAGAAGATTTGACCCGACTGTACCAGAAGTTACTACAAAAACGTTACAAAGCATCACAAAACATTTGGTTTAACCAAGAATGCCTTAGAAAAAAGGTAATACCAAATTATGTGAATATAAAATGTCACACTAAAACACCACAAGCACAAAAAGCTATAAAATGTGCTCAACGAGTTTGGATAAAATCTGAATGTAAGAAATGGTTCAAAGTTAGAGACTCCTTAGACAACTACATAAAAGTTGTACATTCAGAACTCACATTCCAATTACATCCAGTAGAATTTGACTGTTTGGATGACAAAATTAGAGAAAATATCAGCACTATGAAGCATATGAAATTTAAGAAACAAGAAAAGAAGCTACAGAATCTTGAACACACACAACATAAAATTCAATACTCAAAACATCATGAAACTGTAAGTACCTACATACCAACACACTTTGCACCACGATTTGAAAACCTTTCAGACACTAATTTTACAAATAGTGAAATAGAATTTTTAAATAAAGGTTTAAAGTACAGCATACCACCTAAATTTACGAATAGTATTAAACAAATTATAGCTACAGAGTCAGAAATAGCTTTAAAATCTAATTCAAATAATTTTCTTTATGAGAAATTAAAAATTGCCAATTTAATCAAAAATATTGAACCTTCAAAAGTTAAACGTCAAACAAAAAATGACATTTCAGTTTTAAACACAATAAAACAGAAGATAGAGAATCATAACCTAACAGTTACAAAATCCGATAAGGGGAATGCTACTGTCATTTTGACGACTGAAAATTACAAATCCAAAGTATATAACTTTATAGAATCCAGCGGTGTAAAAGTTCTTAAAGCAGACCCAACAAAGAAGTTTTCTAATAATGTAAGGGATATTGTTAATAATTCAAATTATCTTTTTAATGATTACGAAAAGAGGTCTATCATACATAAGAATCCTCATTGTCCACAATTATATGGAACAGTTAAATTACATAAAATAACGAAACCAATTAGACCTGTAGTCTCTTATGTTAATGCCCCTAATAATATATTGGCAAAAAAGCTCAACAATATACTCAATACTTACGGATATGAATCTCAGTACTCAATTAGAAATTCAATAGAACTAATTAAAAAGTTGAAATCAATCCACTTGCAAGATAACTATAAACTCATATCGTTCGATGTAACTAATATGTTTACTAAAATTCCTCCTAAAGAATGTCTAATACTTGTAAGAAAATTACTAGAAGATAAAAATATTAATCCAGGAATAATATCAGATATACTTAATTTATTTGATGTATGCATTAATCAGAATTATTTCACTTTTGACAATAAGATATATATTCAAAATGAAGGTTTACCAATGGGAAGCCCTATATCACCTATTTTAGCAAACATTTTTATGGACAATTTAGAAAGAAAGATCTTTGAAAGTAATATTTCGAAAAATATTTTATTTTGGTATAGATATGTAGATGACATATTAGCTTGTTTTATGGGTAGTGAGCGACAATTAGATGTGTTTTTCAACCACATCAATAATTTACACCCGAAAATTAAATTTACATTAGAAATTGAAGAAAATAGCTCAATCAATTTTCTTGATTTAAAAATTCAAAGAGTTAATGATGTACTTGATTATTCAATTTACCGAAAACCAACACAGACTGATGTGACAATTCCATTCAATTCTAACCACCCTGTCTCACACAGACTAGCAGCATATAATTCAATGATACATAGAGCTTTTTCAGTTCCTATGAACAAATGTAATTTTGATAGAGAGATTAATACAATTAGACAAATAGCAACATCTAACGGTTATCCATTAGATATGATAAATAAACTAATTAGTAAAAAAGAGAAAAAAGTGGCATTACAACTAATATATCCTAAACAAGCTGATGAAATTAAAACTTATAAAACCATCACATATGCAGGAAATATTTCTAATAATATTTCAAAGATAATATCTTCAGCAACGAATGCAACAATTTCTTTTAAAACAGAAAGTAACGTTAGTACAAAATTGTTAAATGTAAAAACAAAAATACCACTATTAAAGAAGTCAGGTATATATAAACTCAAATGTCCAGAATGTAATGCTGTCTATTTGGGTCAGACCCTTAGGAATTTTGAAATACGATACAGTGAGCACTTACGAGCTTACAGATTAAAACAACCAGATAAATCTCACTACGCAAAACATTTACTTGACACCAATCATTCATTGACACCTAACACAGAACTAGAAGTGCTGCATATTTGTGAAAAGAAACAAGAACTGGATTTCCTTGAAGAACTGGAAATTAGAAGACATTTAAGAAACCCACAATATGAAGTTGTCAATGAACAGTTAAATCTAGGGAATTCTCCACTAATAAACTGTCTTCTTAAGTGATAATTGTAAAGATCAGCAGATATAGTTTTCCTGGTTTTCTATATCATTGCACAGTTATACTGATCTTAATTGGAAAAATGATATCCAGGATATCACCATAGGGCTAATAATATCTAAGCTTCAATATTTGTAATATCACATCTTCTTCTTTTTTCTATAAACATATATTAAGCCAATCACAAGTTAGGTTACTTCTTGGTCTAGCCAAAAAAATATAACTACTAAACATCAGGTAGGCATAAAATGAAATGTAACTTCTGTCATTCTGACGATGATATTGATTTATCGAAACAATTGTCAATTTCTTAGAGTTTTCAATAACTTGTATTATATTGTGGAATTAACTAGAGACCTTGAGTTTCATTTAAAAACACTAATATGAGCATATTCCACGAAGTAAGGGTCGAGACAGTCAATTTCATTTAATGTGATTTAAGTTTGAATCTTTGAGTACACAGTAGTGGGAATGGCTAAAAAGGACGAATCTTATATCAGCATCAAAAGCGGCAGTACAATTATTACCGACAAAATCGTGTACGTAGCGTCTTACAAGAGATTTTTAAATTACTGCGAACGAGAAGGTATGAAAAAGTACTGATAAAAAGCTCTTCCTTGTGAAGCCACTACTCAATGATTAGATCAGGAAAAAAATTGATATTTGACATTCCTCGACTTGCGTTCGTTTCTAAAATAATGTCAGAAGGAAGACTACAAGATTTAGCAAAAGATCAATTTGTTAACTTTTCAATTGAAGCTCCGGATGAGAAATATTTGGGAATGAAAGTAAGCAAAACAGGATTATTATAGATACAAAATTTATTAATTGTTGGGATTTGCAGATGCGACGAATTAGTACACAAGAGGTTGGAGGATGTCAGTGATCACGATTCATCGATTTATGTGAAGATGATTGATAGCAAAACCAATAAAAACATATTTACTGTAGCTGGAGATGATTGGATAAATATGTATATAGAAAATACATAGCATTGCGTCCGGTAGTGTTTAAAAAAATTGCCTTTTCATTAAATATGGAAATGGGAAGTGTACGAGAAACGTTATGGGAATCCATAAGATTGGAAGTATGGTAAATGTGGTGGCGTTATACTTCAAGCGATCCAATTGGGAGAAACATACCGGTGATTGATTGAGGAGTACCTCAGCAACTGTGTTGGCAGATTGCGGGGGAGACATCACCTGTTCAAAACGGCATGGTGGAAAGGTGTAAATTCGACACAGTTAATACAGGGTATATTGAAGAATCCTTACACAATAAAAAAAACTCTTTGAATTTTTGAATGAAGAAAATTGATTGAGCTATTTTCTTCAATTTCTAATGTAAATTCAATTCATGGGTGTAAATACATCTAATTGTCGTTCACTACCCATAAATCAAGCTAATATGTCATCTACATATCTATATCGAAATAAAATATTTTTCGAAATACTACTTTCAAAGATCTTTGTTTCTAAATTGTCCATGAAAATATTTGCTAAAATATGTGATATAGGGCTTCCCATTGGTAAACCTTCATTTTGAATATATATCTTATTGTCAAAAGTGAAACAATTCTGATTAATGCATACATCAAATAAATTAAGTATATCTGATATTATTCCTGGATTGATAGTTTGATCTTCTAGTAATTTTCTTAGAAGTATTAGACATTCTTTAGGAGGAATTTTAGTTATTATATTAGTAACATCTAACGAAATGAGTTTATATCTATCTTGCAAGCGGATTGCTTTCAACTTTTTGATTAGTTCTATTGAAATTCTAATTGAGTACTGAGATTCATATTCGTAACTATTGAGTATATTGTTGAGCCTGTTTGCCAATATATTATTAGGAGTATTAACATAAGAAACTACAGGTCTTATTGGTTTCGTTATTTTATGTAATTTAACGGTTCCATATAATTGTGGACAATGACGATTTTTATGTATCATGGACCTCTTTTCGTAATTACTTAAAAGATAATTTGAATTATTAACAATATCCCTTATATTATTTCTAATAGAGAGAAAATAGCTCAATCAATTTTCTTGATTTGAAAATTCAAAGAGTTATTAATGTACTTGATTATTCAATTTACCGAAAACCAACACAGACTGATGTGACAACTCCATCCAATTCCAATCACCCTATGTCACACAGACTAGCGGCATATAATTCAATGATACATAAAGCTTTTTCAGTTCCTATGAACAAATGTAATTTTGATAATGAGATTAATACAATTAGACAAATAGCAACATCCAACGGTTATCCATCAGATATGATAAATAAGATAATTAGTAAAAACGAGGAAAAAGTGGCATTACAACTAATATTTCCTAAACAAGCTGATGATATAAAAACTTATAAAACCATCACATATGCAGGAAATATTCCTAATAATATTTCAAAGATAATATCTTCAGCAACGAATACAACAATTTCTTTTAAAACAGAAAGTAACGTTAGTTCAAAATTGTTAAATGTGAAGACAAAAATACCACTATTAAAGAAGTCAGGTATATATAAACTCAAATGTCCAGAATGTAATGCTGTCTATTTGGGTCAGACCATTAGGAATTTTGAAATCCGACACAGTAAACACTTACGAGCATACAGGTTGAAACAACCAGATAAATCCCACTACGCAAAACATCTACTTGACACCAATCATTCCTTGACACCTAACACAAAACTAGAAGTGCTGCATATTTGTGAAAAGAAACAAGAACTGGATTTCCTTGAAGAATTGGAAATTAAAAGACATTTAAGAAACCCACAATATGAAGTTGTCAATGAACAGTTAAATCTAGGGAGTTCTCCACTAATAAATTGTCTTCTTAAGTGATAATTGTAAAGATCAGCAGATATAGTTTTCCTGGTTTTCTATATCATTGCACAGTTATACTGATCTTAATTGGCAAAAGGATATCCAGGATATCACCATAGGGCTAATAATATCTAAGCTTCAATATTTCTAATATCACATCTTCTTCTTTTTTCTATAAAGATATATTAAGTCAATCACAAGTTAGATCACTTCTTGGTCTAGCCAAAAATAACTATTAAACATCAGGTAGGCATCAAATAAAGTGTAACTTCTGTCATTCTGACGATGATATTGATTTATCAAAACAATTGTCAATTTTTTAGAATTTTCAATAACTTTTATTATATTGTGGAATTAACTAGAAACCGTGAGTTTCATTTAAAACACTAATATGAGCAGATTCTACGAAGTAAGGGTCCAGACAGTTAATTTCATGAAATTCTACATAATTGTTCTTTCAATGTCAACTTCAAATGGAATAAACGGTTTTAAAGATTAAAACTAACTTTTCCGCATCTGTGGCCCTGAATAATATTCTATCATAAAATTGTCACTTGTATACACTTCGGGGGATGTATCGTGCTAACAAACCGAAATTTGTCCAAAAATAATTAATCAAAAACCTAGTAAATCTGGATTTATAGGACCCGCTGTACTCGTTCTATTCAGCTGAAAATCTATAGGGTACATCTGTGAGACACCTTGAATAATATTCAATCATGAAATTGTTCACTTGTATACACTCTGGAGGCTGTATATTGCTAACAAACTGAAAATTCTCCATAAATGACAAAAATGTCGTACTTAAAGTACTATAGCACCTGTTGTACTAGCTCTTGGGAGCTGAATATCAATAGGATTCATCTTTGAGATACTCTGAATAATATCCGATCATAAAATTGGTTATTTGTATATACTCCGAAGGCTGTATCCTGCTAACAAACTGAAATTTATCCAAAAATGACAAAAATATCGTACTTAAAGTACTGTAGCACCTGTTATATTGGCTCTGGTGAGCTGAAAATCAATTGGGTTCATCTGTGAAGTGTTCTGAATCATATTCAATGATAAAATTGGTGACTTGATGAACTCTGGAGGCTGTATCGTGCTAACAAACTGAAATTTCTCCAAAAATGACTAAAATGTCGTGTTTCTAGTACCATAGCACCCGTCGTGCTGGCTCTGCTGAGCTGAACATCAATAGGGTTCATCTGTGACAAGTCCTTAACAATATTCAATTGTTAAATTGGTGACTTGTTGCACTCCGGAGGCTGTATCGTGCGAAAAAGACATGTAACGAAAAGTGGCCGACGACAACGATGACGACGACGACGCCGACGATATTTACACTGGATTATTTTTCTAAAAATTGTTTTTTTGGGGTTGTTGTTGATGGAAAACGTAAAAATAACTCAAAAAAAAATTCGAACTTCCAACTTTTTTTGGGGTAAACCAATACTTTTCTCGCATATTAGATAAGTTGGGCATAAAAGTAAAAATACTAATTGAAGAAATTATTAGTGGAAAGTCGCCTATGATGGTATGGTGCACATGATGGCATACCGGATGTATATATGAATGTGTCCGTACTAGCGATCTAGTCTGTGGTGCGCTGAAGCATATTTATGTCACTCTATGTCTGTGAGTAGTGGAGGTGCCTGTAGAGGGATACTTTTTTTTGTGGAAGATAAAGAAAATTGGTATATAGTGTAATAATGTTATCGACTAACAAATATCATATTGTACTTGTCACATGTTATCTACTCGAATTAATCCTGCAGTGTGGTGTTTGGGTGTTTCTTGTGTATGTACGTATATGGTTGATTTGAGTTCATGTTCTTGTGGAGGAAGTATTTTGTGTTATTATTCAAAACCCGACTTTTGTCTATTATGGCATTCTGCGCGGTCACCTATGATGACATACCATGTCATCATAGGCGACGGTGTATGCGGGGTTTGCCATCATAGGAAAATGTTGTTCTTGTATTTCCAACAGATTTAGCAAGTATGCCTGGCCAAAAGAAGAGGTAGGAGTGGAGTGAGGAGGCGATGGAAGAAGCATTGCAAAATATCAAAGACAAGAAAATGGGATGGCAACTTGCAGCAAAAACTTTCAACGTCCCAGCGACAACATTGCGTAGAAGATTCAAGAGTGGGTGTAATGCTAGAAAAGGAGATTTGCTAATTCGCAGACCAGTATTGAGTAGAGATATAGAGGAAGATTGAATGCAACATATCATTGAAATGGAAACTAGATTTTTCGGGTTAACAATGAAAGATCTGAGAAGATTGGTTTTCCAAGCCCAAAGAATACTTCGTATGCACGAGCACAGGCATTTAATAAGAACAACATAAGTTCATATTCCACTGCACAAGCTGCAATTATTGATCAGTATAAGTTTCCGCCAGAAATCATTCATAATATCGATGGATCTGGCTTAAATACCGTATAAAAAAGACCGCAAAGATCTTTGCTACTCCCGGCCGAAAGCAGGTAGGGACTCACAGTAGTGCGTAACGTGGATAACACTCAACTGTTGTCTGTTTCATGAATAGCATAGGAAGTTATGTGCCACCAGTTTTCATTTTTCGCAGGAAACGGTTCAAGAATGAACTATTGGATAATTCTCCACTTGGAAGCAAAGCATTTTGTCAATAAAACGGTTGGATGAATAGCGAAATCTTTATAACATGGCTTCAACATTTCTCGCGCTATACCAAGGCCTCTACTGAAAACAAAGTGCTACTTTTACTGGACGGCCATTCCAGCCATAAGAGGTCCTTCAAATAGCCAATAATAATGGAAGTGTTTTATTTTGCTTTTCTGCGCACTGCACTCACTGTGTGCAACCACTTGATATTGGTTTATTTGACCCTTCACAAGCCTAATATAGCCAAGAGATACAAATATGGCTGAAACAAAAACCGGGGAGAATGGTAACGCATTTTCAGGTTACTGGTCTTTTCAAAAATGACTATTTGAAAACAACAAAAAAGGCAAACGCCATAAATGCACTTCGAAAAGCAGGAATAGTTACCCTAAATGCTGAAGTTTTGTAGAATTGAAAAATCAAGCAGATCAGAAGGCTGAAAAAGAGCGAGAAAAGCTAGCGAGAAAAGTGAAGAGAAGAATAATACAAGAGGACGAGGAAGAGGACGAGGAGGAGGACGAGGAAGAAGACGGTGAAGAGGACGAGGAAGAGGACGTGGACAATAATAACTCGTACAATATTGATAGTGACGAAGAATCTGATGCTGCTTGTATATATTGTAATGGGCTATACTCTCAGTCTCGTGCTAGAGAAACTTGGATTCGATGTCAAAAATGCCTGTCCTGTGCCGCTGTGATTGCACTGGAGTACCTAAACAAACTGAATTGTTTGTTTGCGAGCTATGCCAGTAGAATTTTTCCAAGTGTTATGTTACATCCTAATCTGTTACGTTGAATTTCGAGAATATTTATTTTGCTACTTTGATTTTTAACGCTTATGTGAATGAACCTATTTTGTTGTCGTTTATGAGAATTTTTTTTATTTTGTTACTTTTTGTTCAAATGAAACTACTGTTAAATAGAGTATTCAATTTCTGAGGGATATGCCAGCATAGGTCCTGGCATGCTCTTATGATGCCAAACCTTAATAATTTTTTATATCGTTGCTGTGTGAAAAGCCATTACTTAATCAGAATTTGAATGACTATCATCCATAGCTGTTACATACAGAATATACACAGTCAAAACAGTGAATGTTACGTTTGCAAATAAGCAAGTTAGAGAGCATTAAAGTTAAGTGTGCCAACATGGCGACCTTCCTCTACTGTTTGATTTGTTTGTAAATATAAGTGAAGAATTATCTATATTCATTTATTTCGTAGTTACAACTTCTTAAAGGGAAATGGGTGTAAGTTAGACCTGAGTGGCGTATATTTGTTATACTCCACCTCTTAAGCTACAAAAGTCATGAATGTAATACTTATTCCTTTTTAAAATAATTACAAAAATGACCCTTATATGATGTTTGATAATAAATCAGATTTCTAATTTTTTTAATTTCACACGGATATGCTCTTCGTTCGTCTTCGTGATGCAATTGTTTCCAATTTAGAGGCCGGCCACATACATTCGAAATTCCTTTTTGGAATACGTTTTCGAAAATTCGATTGAGAATTTCGAAAGCATCCAATCCATACTAATCAAAGACAGAAATTTTTTTCGATTCGAAATTCCGTATGGTGGTCTGTGCATTTGGAATCTCGCGCGAAAGCCGTTTACTATGCAAGTCTTCCATTGATTTTATATATGTCGCATCACATGCGTACATTCCGTACGAAACACGCATCGTATGTGTGTTTATTTGGAGTAGTTTTGGATTTTGGAGCTCCGGTACACGTCTACAGGTGAATTTAGGCACATGATGTCTGATATATAACAACTTATTATAGTCGTAGAAAGTTATTCATGCATATGGAACACTAATTAGGAAGATTATCATAACAGAGACATTAAGGAACAGACATGGCAAGCCACTACTAAACAAATATACAAAAAATTCGTCGAAAGAGTTTATGAACAGACGATAATATTTGAAGAACTGAACATTAGTTCAAATATATTTAGTTTTAAACAATTTAAATTGTTTTTTTACGAATTTAATATTAAATTCAAATTCTCCCCGAGAAACATATATTAATTACATTCATTAATAATTACTACACTTTCCATATACCTCAAAATCCGTTTTATGAAACAATTCCTGAAAATAAACCTTTTATCATACCTACTTATTGTAACACGTTACACATACAAATAATAATCTTAACATTCCTTTAAACAGCAAAATTATCTATAACTTTCCAGTTCATAATAAAAAAATTATCTCATATACTTCTGTTCAAACTGAAACCGTTGAACCCATAAAAAAAACACTATAACTCATGTACATCGTCACGTAGGTATGTTTCTTATACTCCTTGAATTCAAACCAACCCCCTTCCTAAAATTGTTCTATAAAGTTCCATCATCCATAAATACGTCTCAGAAGCTCCATTCAGCCTCTTTGAACGATTATCATCATAAGAACATGTCGATCACTGTCGACGCAACAATCAATAACAATTTTATAATGATCACTGAATGAAAAGGTGAAAAGTGCAATATGTTTAATCGATCATACCCAACCAACAATTTAACAAAAGACTCAAATGCAATATAATAAAATATATCGTCACATCAAATAAAGGGACTGGTCCTTCGAGAAACAATTTAATTATACTCATTTCACAATCAAGCAAAAGTAAAAAGTTTGACTCTGTGGAACAGTTTTATTTGATCATTTTGAAAAATTTTTCTGGATTGCCTCTAATTTTGCTTTTTTTACATAAAATTGACTAACTTGCAACCTTTGAGTATTCAGTGGATGAACCCAGTAACGGCTAGGTTCTTTTCTTAGCAAGATACAGCAATAATGCAATCGCAATCTGAAGATCGTCGTCATAATTTACATTTTTATTTTCTACCACTTTGTTTCAACTTAAACCTAATGCTATCGTCTCTCAACTGAGTCGTGTTATTTCGAACGAAAATAAACTAATGTGTGTGATGCATATAAGGAATTTGGAATCGATTTTCCGATAAGGAATTTCGAATGTATCTGGCTGGCCTAAATTTACAACCAATTGTGTAATATATATTAAGTCAATCACTTCTTGGTCTAACCAAAAATATTTATTAATCATCAGGTACGCATCAAATGAAATGTAACTTCTGTCATTCTGACGTTGATATTTAATATCGTAACAATTGTCAAGTTCTTAGAATTGTTAACATTTTTTTCAATATGTTGTGGAATTATCTTGAAACAGCTAGTTTCATTTAAAACAGTAATATGAGTAGATTCTGTAACATATCGCTAAAACATGTTTCTATTTTCATTAATTATTTTGGAGCGTTATTTATTCGTCAGCTAGTCCCTCCTCTAATTCCAAATCCTTCACTTTCAAATATTAAGAACGCCTCCGTGACCATTTTTACCATTGTAAAATATCTATTTAAACGACGATTCAAGTGAAATCGGTGGATTGTTAATTCTTCGCTGAGCAGCAATTTCAATATTAGTTTTTAAATAATAGTTTGTATGTTATTTTAATGTTTCTTGCTAGTAAGTTCTCTATAATTTTTCAAATTGTAATTGTGTGCTTACAAATAATCATGTTTCGATTTCTCTATTTAGTTAAAATATTTCGTTGTTTAAAAACCATATTTTTGTTATGGTGTTCCCAGTTTTTTCACCGGTATTATCTTTCTTTAAAAAATTGGTGGCGTCAAAATTTATTTTATGAAGCGAATTTATAACGAATTCTTATGGTTATTCCTCTATGATCTAAATTAGCATTTTCTGATTATTTTGGGAAGAGGACGGGTAAGTATGTACAGATTTCTGTGGTTTTATTTTAAAAATTAAATTACATTTTTGTATGTATTGAAGTATAAGCTCCTAATCTGTTCATTTTATTCCCCCTTTTCAATTCTCAATTATTCCTATTGTTTCTCCTGTTTTTTCCTTACAGCTCTGCAGCGTCCACCGCACCATTCAGCATTATCGCACCATCCAGCTCTACCGGATCATATAGCTCCACTACACCATTCAGTTCTACCACACCAAACGGTCAGATTCCAGAGTAGTCCAGCCACCAACGGTACAAGAACCGGTCGAAACCGCTGAGAGCTGTACGTCTGGATTCTTCCCAAGATGAGTCTCTAACTTATTTTTGGTCTATATAAAATATTGAGTTGGACATTTTTATTGTAATAACTGATTGTTGTTCGTATTGTATTGAGAATATACGGCTTATATAAATTTATTTTTGTGTCGAATTAACCCACTTGTCCCGAAATTTTGTTTATTGATTCAACTTATCACATTTGAGGTAATAAAAAATGGTGTAACTGAGGCCGAATTCACCACCTGAGGAGAGTCCCAGGCCGGACAAAGCTTAGTGACACTGGCGCTCCGCTATATTATTTTTTTATTGATATTGAGATTTTGTGACATCGATATATAAAATTTCGTCGTTATTAAAACATTCAATTATAAATATTTTACAATACGAATACTGGGAAATATGCTTCTTGGAATATCTTTTGCATCTGTTTTTTTTTCAGGTAAATTTCCTTTTTGTCTTTTTTTAATTGGCGACTGTTGGTTTTTCTGCTCTTCTAATTTTTTTCTTTGTCAAGGTAAATTGCTTGTTATATGTTTCAACAAGTTTCGTAGTAATGAAATTTTAATTTTATTTTCCAAATAGATTGTTGTTTCAGACTTTCAACAATTTTGTTACAATATTTATTATACTGGGCTACTCAAAAGTAAAACTTTGAATAATTTTGTGTTTTTGGTTTATTTTTAAACGAAACTTATTTATTTTTCTTAAATATATTTTCAATTAAATTTATTTAGCGTCTTGATTGTCAATTCTTTTAAAAATGTTTTTATTCTAAAATAAACTGCAGGCAAGTCATTTAGAAGCATATGAACTCTCATATGAAATGAAGATCAGGAAATCGAAATAGAATGATTTGTAAGCACATAATTGCAATTTGGAAAGATATAGAGAACTTACACGCAAGAAAAATTAAAATCACACACAAATAATTATCTAAAACTGAATATTGAAATTGCTTGTCAGCGAAGAATGAACAAGCGACTTATTCGACTTCAAACGTCGCTTCAATAGTTATTTCACGATGGTAAAAACGGTCACCGACGCGTTCTTAGTATTTGAAATAAAAGGATTTGGAATTAGGGGTGGGAGTAGCTGACGAATAAGTAACGTTCCAAAATAATTAATGAAAATAGAAACATGTCTCAGCGGCATGTTACAATTCCACGAAGTAAGGGTCGAGATAGTAAATTTCAGTAAATAATAGTTAAAAAATTCTAAAAAGTAGCGCCAGCGAAGGCAAATGGCAGACGTAGTAACGTAGTTCATCCAATCATTATTTGTTCATTTCTCTATCCTTTTTTAATAACTTTTAGCGCTCCTTTAATACTTACCCGCTGGCTACTGTAGCTCCACCGTTAAATACTACATTTTAACGAATATTTATCATACACAGACACAGTTCTCCTTTCCTATACCCTCCATAGATACAGATTTTTAAGTAAATAAAATCAAGTTACTTTTTAATAAAGTAATACTTAATTTGACAACTGCCAATTTATATTTAAAAAAATACCTATATCTAAAATTAATTAACAGTTTATTTTGAAGAATTACAATGGAAAACGAAACAATGGACACACTGTTTAATTACCAAACCTTTAAACATAAAAAAATAATGTTCACATATCAAAATATCTCAACAAGCATGCCGAGATAAAACGTAAATTTTTTTCTTTCTTTCTTGGTATAAAATGAAAATATTTTTACCAGATGAAATAGGAGGTTTTTGGACGAAGCATCTGAATATCAATTCATTTTTCGAAATCAAATCAAATGGAAGAATTTAAATTGTTATACAGTAATTTTAAATAGTTAAGTTATTTATCATCATAAATGAAATTTTTATTAATAAATTCGCGAGAAGCCGTAGTCCAGTGGTGTAAACGCTAGATTATGAAAGTTATGTGGTTTTGTAGTTACCGTTTCTTCAGATCAAACCCCCAAATAAATTTTAAAAATGGTACAATAAATACTTTAGGTATAAGTATATATAAACAAAGCAGATTAGATAATTATTATGATCAAAAGTTAAATTTATTTGTCGATGTTTTTTTCATTGCTCTTGTTTTTTATAATAAATGGTAACTATTAATCAAATAATATTTATTAATGGAAGTAGAAAAAATAATCTATGCAACTTTCATGCATGTTATACATGAAACTCGCCTGCGTCTCGTTTCGCATCCTACTACGTGCTCGTGTATTAATGGTTATCATTACATGTTCGTTGCTTAAAATACTATTATTAAATAATGAGTTATAAACACATTACAACATCATGCAACGAGTACATAATGACGTTTATAATGCACGAGTATGAAGTTCACGACACGAGCCGAATGCAGACGAAGGCTGCTGGATGTACAAGTTGCATACAGTACTCTTTCTACAAGTTAAAACTTAATAAATTTTGAATAATACACTTATAAAGAATAAGAATATAATTTTATAAAAAAACTATGAACTATAAACAAAAAATATATACACCTTATCTATTTGTTACGTTGATAGTTATTCCAGGACAGTTATGGGATTTCATTTGGGGTATGGAGCCTTGCCATCTGCAGGTTTATACAGTGTACCAAATTTGAAGTTTGTAGGTAGCGGTTTTTTTAGATATACTCAAAAAACTGACTTAACAGCGTCATTTTCAAATGCTCACTTAAGAGGAACTTTTGAATAGGGACAAGTTACGTTACATGGACATAAAATCACATCTAGTATCTGTGGTTTAAGTTTGGTAGGAGAGTTTCTGGATACCCTATATTTTGTGCTCAGAGTATGCAACCAATTATACACATGTGAATTTTGCCCACTTGCGAAGAAAATCATTTACTTTGCCCACTTATGATTCAATATGCTACTTTATTCACTATTTTCAGTTAAATAACAATGCATTTTGCTCACGATTGTGGAAAAATTCATTTTCACCGACTTTCAGACAGATAATACCACTAATCTTAATATCAGGTTGTGGTATAATAAGTATTCTTTGTATGCGCAGACCGCTTTTCGTTCTTCTAGTTGGATGCGCTCCATTTTCAGATAATACTTGGCGGTTCGCAAATACTGTGTTAGAAACAGGAACTTTAATTATCGTTATCTTAATGAGCAATCATATTTAGAACGACCCTTAATTCATCAGAGGTTAATTCCCAAACTTTTGAACCTTTGTTTCAAAGTTATTTCGTTTAAACATCATAAAAATATGGGACAACATCCATAACGTAATCAGAATTATATACAGGACGATTAACGTGATAGTGCCAAAGTATATTTATATATAGGGTATAGTCAAATAACGTTCTAGAAAACTTACCTAGAGTTACTCCTGGGGATTCCTTCAATAGCTTACAGCGAGTATTTTAGAAGATATGACCAATTTTACTACGAAATTACGTGACATCCTATATCTTTGTAAATAATGATAATATAATCATACTGTTGGTACAAATTTCTTGGGTATTGTCTATTTGTATAAAAGTATATCGTGGATAATAGTTATTTATTATACAAGTGAAAAATTATTAGATTTTATTACCCTTATAAGTAGTTTGGGGGAGGGGGTGTGTGTGTGTGTGAGGGTGTGTGTGTGTATGTGTGTGTGTTTGTGTGTGTGTGTGTATTTGAAATACATTACGTAACTATACGAAAAAAAAACAACAAGACATGGCTTCTCCCCCCTTTCCTACTGTCGGAAAGTTTGGTGAGAAGAAACCCACCTAGACAGAGCCAATTGCTGGAAGTTTAGCGATAACACACATAGAATACTCAAAAACCAAAATAGAAAGTTATATAGAACTTAAATCGGAAACACTTTCGCCATGGAAGTACGAAATTATAAACTATGGTATTGCAAACCACATAGAAAGTCGTCCAAAAAAAATAGTTTAGTCAACAACGGCAAGAGAAAACAAAAGTATGCCGCAAAAATACTATCAGTACACTAAAATAATCCAAAAATTGTCATGTAACAAAGAGAAACAAAAAGAACGTGTTTTACTCGAATCAACATACAGGGATGATAAGAATCGAGCGTATAATGAGAACGAAAACGCTACCAAGCAAAAATATAATTTCTCAGTTCACACAACAAAAGAGATAGGGGTCTACTCAAAATTAACTGAATTCAAAACTTGCCTAAAGCAAGAAATTTCAGAAAATATTCCAGTATAAAGGTTGTTCCAAACTACTGATTCTAAAGGTGCATAACGCAAGAATATCTCAGAAAATTTGAAACATTCGCGGGAAAAATTTTTGGCGGTTTTAATAAAAATCAAACACAAAAAAGAGATACGATAAAAACTCAAACATAATAAATCAAATGTAATATATACAACATAATAGCAAGGAATCAAAATAATGTACTCTAGATACAACATCAAGAGAGAACATAAGGCATACCCAAAATAAAGATATTAGTGCTTTGGCACAACGGTAAAGATAAACACAAAAGATAGTGTATAGAGGTACTATAACATATACAATGATAGAAAAGCAAATTATACTAAATAAAGACACAAAATGCCTTTGTAACCTAACACAATTGTTGACAACAAAAAGTACAAAATACTTAAGAAATATGTTGATATTAAATCAAAATCAAGATAAAAAGAATAGTCACGTTAAGAAATTTTAATCCAAAGATAACTTAATATAGAAATACGGAAAAAATCACCAAACTAATCAGAATCACGTTCTGATCTGATTCGCAAATTATAATCATGGCCAGATAAATTCGTATCAACAGAATGTTGATCGGAAATCTCACCATCATGAAAGTTTTCATCTACGTCAATTAACTGATTTTTCAAATCTGTAGCATGCCAATTACCTGAATCATTACCGGAGAGGTCTTTTAAATTATACACTAACTTCCAGATAGCTTTGTTGACAATACAAGGTATGTACTTAGGAGCAAATTTAGCTGCAAAATTGTTAGATTTTGATGAAAGAACATAATTCTTTTTCAATAACCTGTCACCAACATGAAACTACAAATCTCTCTTTCGTAAATTGTAATGTTTTACATTTTTCTCATATGCATTTCTTAACTTTTTACGAACCTCAACAAAAAGTTTAGGAAGTGTTTGAACATCATTAATTAACTGTAACTTTTCACCAGTGTTAATAATGTTATTTGCGTTTTCAGAAATTGCACCTTAAAAATATCCATTTAACGGAACGTCTCGAGCAAAATTTAGAAAATTTCGCGGTTCTAATTGCTGGTGCAACCTTATGTAACGAAGTGCCCCAGTTATTGTGAGACGTATTCTCATGAATATAACACCTTAGAGCTGTAACAATTGTCTTACTTGTTCGTTCTGTGTGAATTCCTTGGGATGATAACGAGCGATATAAAAAAATTTCTGCACTTTGTACTGTGGCAGATTCTTAAAAAGAGAGGAAGTGAGAACAGTACCATTGTCAACAGAAAAGATTTGTGGAACACCAAATAGAAGAAAAACTTTGTTTTCTATAAACTTCACAATGCCCTCAGCAGTTGCGTGTAGCATTGGATGAACAAGACATAATTTTGTTAACCAGTCGGTATTTGCTAATACAAATCTATTACCAGATTTTGACTTTGGATATGGACCTATAAGATCAGCAGAAATCCATTGCCAAGGAAAATTAATGTCTTTGTATTGACCCATTACACAAGCTTTAGGTAGATTTTGGGTTTTACAAGAACTACAAACAGAACATTTATTAACGTAGCTAGATACAGAACTTCTGAGTTTTGGCCAATAATAAATTTCAGAGATACGAGAAATGGTTTTAGATATGCCTAAATGATCACTTAATTCATTGTCATGAAATAACTTCAATTTGTCACTTTGGTTGGCGGTAGGAACAACAATTTTCCAATTAGATAAATTACTAGATAGTGGATTAGACGAGAATATATGTTTATACTAAACATTATTGTCAACCTTAAATGCGGTATATAAATCGGAATTATTCGAAACTTTCTCAATCATAGAAGTATACCAAGCATCTAGTTTGAAGGTACTTACGTCAATAACAGGAATTTCAGATAAAGAACGAGATAAAGCATCATTGACCACCATAGTGGTCCCTTTTCTGTGTTTGATTTCAAAATCAAACTGGGAGAGCCTAAGAGGAAGACGTGCTAAGCGACCTGAGGGATTCGAAAGTTTAGAAAGATACTGCAAAGAAGAATGATCTGTGAAATGAGTGCCTTCAACGTAGGCTCGGAATTTTTCAATACCAAAAATAACTCCTAAAAGTTCTTTTTCTGTTGTACTGTACTTTCTCTCAGTTTTATTCAATGTACGACATGCATAAGCAATAGGGTGTTCGAGACCGTCGCATTCCTGATACAGGATTGCACCAAGACCAGTTTGAATGATAAAAGGTTTAGAAAAATCAGAGCTTGCAAGAATTGGACTAGAAAAAAGACGTTTTTATACGCCATATCTTTAAAGTACCTTGTATTTCATCGGTTTGCAGCGCTTAAAGTGGTTGTTTATTGTTAGGTTAGAGTGGAAAAAAGTGAAAAAGCATTAAAAAAAGTGCCATAACGTTAACTTTATTTCACGCTTCCCATAAGATAACACAATGAATCTTGGCTGGGCATCGAGGATGGACTTTCATGAAACTTGGAATACGTATAATTGTAATTTACCGAAGGAGCTTAATTAAAATATTCCAAATTTCTATTTGAATTTAATTTTTTTGTATAGGACTGTAGAGAAAATGATGTATGCAACATGTGCATAAAGTGTCTTTATTTCACTCATGGAATTTCCATGGTCAACTTTTTCCATTCGTGAAAAAAAGTACCCCTTTATGCACTTGTTACATAAATTACTATTCTTAACTTCAGTAGAAGCATTTTCATTTTACGGAGTCCAAGAAATGGATTGGCCTTTCTTTCTGCCATGAAGAAGATCGGTGATTGGAGAACAAATAGTGGAGAAATCTTAATAAATTCGACGATACCAACCAATAAGACCTATGAGACGGTTTATCTCAGTAGAATTTTTTGGAGCTGGATAATTCAACGGCAGAGACTTTGTCGTCATCTGTGCGAAGACCATTTTTGTCAACAACAAAACCTAAAAACTTAAGAGATTCACGACAAAATTCACATTTTTCCCGATTGACAGTAAGATTTGCTGCATTTAGCCTAAGATACAATTTATTGAGAGTTTTCATATGAAGCTCAAAGGTAGGAGGGGTAGCGATAATAATGTCATCTAAATAACAAAAACAATAAGGCCTAAGAGAAGGATCTATAACTATATTCATTAGATGAGCGATAGTTTCAGGAGCATTAACTAAACCATAAGAAGTTGTAACAAACTCAAAAAGTCCTACACCGTACACAGCGAAAGCTGTTTTTGGACGGGAAGATTCAGATAGGGGTATTTGTAGAATAGCCTTCTTCAAGCCAATAGACGTAAGAAATGTTGCGTCTCATAATTTACTAAGAATAATATCGACTTGCGCCACAGAATATGAATCAGAAACGGTGACCTTGTTCAATTTTCGACCATCGAAACAAACACGATATGCTCCGGATTTCTTGGGGACAACCAAAGATGTGAAAACCACGCATGCTGAATAACTTTGAGATTTAACATCTAATCTATTTGATTTACAAGAAGTTTTTGCATGGCCGGAGACAAAGGATATTGACGTTGCGCAATTGGCTTTGCATCGCCAGTGTCGATAACATGTTCAACGAAATTAATTCGACCAATTCTGTCCGAAGGAGCAAGTGTAGAAAACAAAGCGATCACTTTATCTAGTTCATCTTTTTCAAGTGAAGTGAGACTAGAAACTGACTGAATTGTGTTTATAACATAAGTAGAAGACAAAAGAAAGTGAGATAAATCATCAAAATTAATGTCTCTTCTAAATACACTCAAAAAATCCATGCCCAAAATGAGGATGATTAATCGAAGAAATAATCAGAATTTTAGTTGTTTTTGTGACATTATTTACAGTAACAGGAACGGTAAGAAAATCCATAAATTGCTGTGGTACACTATCAGCAGAACTTATACTTATTGAAGCATTATATTCAATAGGTAAATGAAGAGAATTAATAAGCGAAAACCCTGGGTTTCCGAGAATAGTAGAATTTCTTTTGGTATCAACCATTGCAACAACATCAGTATTAAAAACCTTGATAATTATATAAAGACGATTATCATTTGGTTTCTCAACAAACAAAGGACAAATATCGGTAGTAACAGAATTGACCATGTTTTCAGACAAAGAATGATTCACAGGAGTGGGTAATATAGGTAACACAGAGAAAACAGGCACATCTAAATCAATACTACAAACATCATTAGATAATAAATTCAACATCCGGTACAGGATTGACAAGTGAAACAGTTCAAGGAGATAATTTCTTGTCAAGATTTACAATACGATAACATGAAGTCGATAAGAAATCTCTGACAAAACTAAGATAAGCTTGCCATTCAGTAGCCGAAGGAGAAAAATTTGAAGTTAATTTTCACTTGTTCATGGTTTGCTGGATTTCCGTTTTGAACTTCCTGACTTTACTTCCGAAGTGGTTTGTACTGGACCGGAGACTGTCGTCAGATTCACAGGACCAGTCCGAACCTCGTTTTTTGGATTGCAAGAACTACAATTTGGTTTTGTAGTGTTTTTAGCACCACAATCATAACAAAAAATAAACTTAGGAGAACCTTTCGTAAAAATATGACCAGTTCTATTACAATTCCAACATAAACTAGAAGACAAAACGGAAACATCAACGGAACTTTTAGAAGAAGAATTTGATGAAACATAAAGACAAGCCAAATTAGGTTCGAGTAGACAATTTTGCGAAGAAGGTGGTCGATAACGATCAGACCAAACTCTGGATTCGCTCGGTAAGTTCATCAGCAATATTGGGACTATGTAATGCCAAAGCAGAAAAAAAATGCTGAAAGATTTCTACGAATCATTGCAACACGAGATTTTTCATCTACAACATTCGTTAAACGATTAAAAAGACCTATCATAGAAGAAATATAAATACTAACAGGTTCATTCTCACCCATAGTTCGATTTAAAATATCTAATTCTAAATCTGTTCCATAAGTATACAGAAGAGAATCTACTTTTAATTTGGCAACAATATCAGACCAAGTACTGAATTTACTACGATTATTAGGAAACCATGTAAAGCACTGCCTCGAAAGAACTCACAAGACCAAAAATAATCAGATATAACTCTAGAAACTCTAAGCAATTCAACCTTTTCTAAAAAAAGATGGAGTGATCCATTCTTTCCAGAGAATGAAATTTGCCACTTGTATACTGGGTTATGACAAGACTGTGTGACTGAAAGAGAAGACAAAGAAGACGAAGCAAGAGGAACATGATTATTATGTGACTCTTCACTATCAACTGAAATAAAAGGTGTAGTTTTCATATCAAAATCAGATTCAAGTAAAAGTACATCCCTATTCAATGAATATTCAAGTTGAACTTGTTGATCATCATCTGGGTCAATATTTAATCTATTTATTCTATTAGTTGAATGAGTTAACCTGGAATTTATTCTGCCATAAACAGGTTCACGTTTATTTCCATTGAAATTATTTCTTACTTCACTTAAGTCTTGGATAGTGTTAAGAATTTCTAAATAATCCTCCTCAAAAGTGTACGTATTTATTGGCAATGAAAAACTACGGTTAGGTTTTTGACGAGCCAATAAACCATTAAGAAACCTACGATTTTCCTCAACAGTATCTGGTACAGTTTCATCTCTGATTTTGATTTCATATGAAGGTTATATGCCTTTAAATGACTTGCCTGCATTTTATTTCAGAATAAAAAAAAATTAAAATTGCTAATCAAAATGTTAAAGAAATTTGACTTAAAATACATTTAAGAAAAATAAATAAGTTCCTTTTAAATGTAAGCCAAGAAAAAACAGAATTATACAAAGTAACACTTTTGAATAACCCTGTATGTTTAAATGTTTTAACAAAATTATTAAAAGTCTGAAAGAACAATCTATTTGAAAAACAAAATTGAAAGTGAATTACTACGAAATGTGTTGAGAATCCAACAAGCAATTAACCTTGGCAAAGAAAAAAAACTGGAAGAACCGAAAAACCGAACAACAACAATTAACAGAATGACCAACAAAAAGGAAATTTGCCTAAAAAAGAAATGCAAAAGATATTCCAAAAAGCAAATTTCGCAGTATTCGTATTAGATAAAATTTATATTGAATGTTTTAATAACAACGAAATTTTATATCTCGATGTCACAAAACCCCAATATCAGTAAAAAATAATATAACAGAGGGCGCCAATTTGTCACAATCTGCTCAGGTTGTGAAATCGGCCTAAGTTACACTATTTTTTGTTACCTCAATTAGGATAAGGTGAATCAACAAACAAAATTTCGGGATAAATGGATTCATTTGACACACAAAGATACATTTACATAGACCGTATATTCTCAATACACTACACGAATGAATATTAGTTATTACAGTAAAAATGTCCAACAATATTTTATATATACCAAAAATAAGTTAGGGACTTATCTTCGGAAGATTCGGGACGTACAGCTCGCAGCAGTAGTCAAGGGTTCTTGAGCAGTCGTTGTCTGGACTTTGACGCTGTATGGTCCGGTGGAGTGGATGGTCTGTAGAGTCCGTCAGGTCCGTATGGGTAAGTCCGTGGTGGTAAAGTTTGTAAAGGTCTTCAAAGGCTGCAGAGCTATAGAGAAAGAAATAAAAAAAACAAGCGAAACGGAGAAACAGTAGAAAATGGAAAATTGGAAAGGAGGAATAAAAGGAACAGGTAGGAGCTCATACTCCAATACATACAAAAATTTGAATTTAATTTTCAAAATAAAACCACAGAAATCTGTTCATTCATATCCGTCCTGTTCCCAAAATAATCAGAAAAAGCAAATTTAAATCGATGGTAAATAACCATATAGAGAATCTGTTATAAATTCGCTCCATAAAATAACTTTTGACGCCACCAGATTTTTTTAAAAGAAATAACGGCGAAGAAACTGGAAACGCCATGACAAAAACAATGTTTTTTGAAAACGAAATATTCAAACTAAATAGAAAAATCGAAATAGAATGATTCATAAGCACACAGATACAGTTTGAAAATCTATAGGTAACTTACCAGCCAGAAAAATTAAAAATCACACACAATGTATTATTTAAAAGGTGAATGCTGAATTACTTCTTAGCGAAGAATGAACAAGAGAGGGCGAGGTCCACTTAAATCTTCAACGATGGCAAAAACTATCAAAGATGTGTTCCTAATATTTGAAATAATAGGATTTAGAATTAGAGGTGGGAGTAGCCGACGAATAAGTAACGCTCCAAAATAATTGATGAAAATAGTAACCAAAATAGGAAGAAGTTCCAATTTTCTAGTACTAAGGCAATTGTACTGTTATTATAAAATGCAGCATATATGGTAAAACCTGAATAGATAGTCGCTCCCGATGGATACACTCTAGTTATTATTGGACCATATTCTTGCGACGTCCGAAATAATGATACCACTATACTACAGTTTGAGCTAAACAACGATATAAATGGAATGAGGAATTGGTTTAGAGAGGGGTACATTGTAATTGTGGACAGAGGTTATCGAGATTCGGTTCCGTTATTGCAAGGGATTAGTATCAACTGTCTTATGCCTCCTCTTCTTGTGATGCGAATTTTGTACGATACATTACAACTACACGTTGGATAGTGGAATCTCGTAATGTACATTCAACAATAAAATAATTGATGCAGCTGTAAGGATAGTACCAGAAAATATAGATCATGGTCCAGATATTGTAGACCTTTGAATTCCTACAGTAACTTCAGTTCGTTTCGACATATTTATGTTTTTTGTTTTTTCCGAAATCAACATTATCTTATATTTATTTTATTAGTTTTCTTGTTCATTGTTTTGGCCGATGTCAAGATTGGCTTACATTTATTTTATTTGGTTTTATGTAATGTCGATCGTAATATTAACAACGTAGTCTCCAGTTCGGATTAGACTCTGAACTGGAAGGCATTACGGCACTCTTGAAGAGGCCCAAGAAGGTCGAAACGCATCAGTGTACTATGCCCTTCCGCTATCAGTTGTGAATCACCACAGATGTCCGTATCGGCAAAATGGCCGATAGACGTCAAGGTTTTAGAAGGGGATGTAATTCAATATTCTGCGTGGTATTAGCCAGGAATGTAGTTCTTTTTCCCTTCGAAGAACCGTCAGGCCAATACGTCGAAATTATTGAAATTTCGACCAAAACAGGTGTAGTAGAAAATCGAAATTTATATTGCATATAGACACTTCGTATTCCATGAAATTGTATTTATTTTTATTTCATACGACTAATACGCATTTATCTGAGGTGTTGGTTCTCAACTGAAAGTAAAGATGGCGCCAGCTGACTACTTCTCGCTTGTGTAACTACACGAGCCAAGTAGAAGTTGTCGGAGGACGTAATCTTCAGTTCGAATTAGAGACTCTGATCTGGAAGGCATAACGACACTCTTGGAGAGACCCAAGAAGGTCAAAACGCGTCAGTATACTATGCTATCAGTTACGAATCACCACAGAAGTCCGTATCGGCAAAATATCCTAACGACGTCACGGTTTTCGAAGCGGATGTAATTCAATATTCTGCGTGGTATTAGGCAGGAAAGTAATGGTTTTTCCCTTCGAAGAACGGTCATTCAAAATTTTAAACATCAGAGGTCACTGCTAGCATACTTACAGTTATAATAAAAGAATTTGAAACATCTCTTTGTTATTGGGAAACAAGTTTAGTAGAGACAACATCGTATTTGAGATTTGTCTCACATTTTGAGAAAATAGTAGGAATAGTTAAATAGTTTAATTAATAATAAAAAATCTACCCATTCTAAATTTAGTGCGGGTGTATTTTGATGAAAATTCAATCGTATTTAATTCAAGTGGAAGTTCCAGAATTCTAAATTATATTTAGAATAATACGAGTCGTTTCCTGTTTCTTAGTATTGGTGAGTCCGCTCCAATTTATTATTATTTATCGAAAATATCAGGCCTTTTAACAAAATTGAATAGATGCATCTAAGTTTTGAAGAAATATTAGTTTGAATTCAAACGAAATACCTAATACATATGGGAAACTAAATTATTCGAAGAATTTATGTAATAAAAATTTTGTACTGTGATCGTGGTATTTGACATTTATCTGCGTCAAGTGAAAATTCGAAATTTTGAACTTTTGTTGAAAAAATTTATAAACTTT
This sequence comes from Galeruca laticollis, assembly GCA_963921935.1. Classification (NCBI taxonomy): domain Eukaryota; kingdom Metazoa; phylum Arthropoda; class Insecta; order Coleoptera; family Chrysomelidae; genus Galeruca; species Galeruca laticollis. The sequence continues at coordinate 42,202,916 of OY998176.1, forward strand.
GAAATTCGAGAGTTGTTGTTTTTAGTATATAGGTTGTTCTCAATTTTAATTTCTGTAGGAAAATACGATTATGTTATTAACTGTATTATTGGGGAAAACCAAATTTTGAATTTTGTGATTTAATAATAGAATATAAATTTTGAATCAAACTTACTGTGATATTCGTTTATAACATATTTTTTATAGAAATTAAAAACATCGTACTCAATAAAAATTTTAGTTTTGGCAGTGACATTTGGATTATTATTGGTGACAGATAATTCATTTAAAAATCGTAAATGTCATAAGGAGATTAAAAAGCCTTCATAATCTAGGACAAACAGTCACACGAGTCTCTTGTGTAAATAATCTGGAATAGTAGAGTTAATATTTCATTTGGACAATACTTTAAAATTATAAAAAAAATTACTAAATGGTATTATAACGATTTGAACCCACCTGAGATAAGAGTGATTCAAATTCATTATAAATAAATTCATGTTTTGAAATACTTAGTTTATATTATAGCCGGGAATTATTTGACAACAACGGTCAGATTAAAAAGCATTTCATACGCTGCTAAAGCTACGTGTACAATATTGTCGCTGCAATCAGGTATTGTACAATTTTGTTTTTAATCGGGGCCAAATAAAAATTTATTTGTTATATTTAATTAAAATAAAGGTATAGTAAAGTGTACCAATTTGTCGGCCCAACGTGAAGCGAATTAAAAGAATTTATTCATCATTGGACGGATTAAAAACATTAAATATATATATATATATATATATATATATATATATATATATATTTCAAAATGACTTAATGTCACCTAATAACATGCAGTACAAAGTATATTAAACTTTTAATAAATGTAGGATATAGGGGCGATCAACATTCTGACTCGCCCTGTAAAAATGAGTGCATATCTAATTATAATAAAACAACCAGAAGAAAACCCAGCCAGATATTAATATTCCTGAAAGTTGAATTATGTTTCAAGTCAACGTTGCGTTTTTTTTTTAATTTTTGAGTATTCCTGTAGAACATGAAACTTTCTCTCATGAGGGACTGATATTCAGGTTATTAGAACCTTATGACAGGAAAGATTCTTTGTTATATTGAAGAAAATAAGAAATACATGCTTTCAAAAAGTAGCTATTTTCCAACTTCAACATCCTGTATCTCTGAAACTAGTTATAGGATTAAGTTGGGCCGATGGACACTATTGTTCAGAAAGTCGTCAACTACAATATACTAACAATTCGTGAAATTTCACCGAAGCCCATTTCTCCATAAACCAGCTGCCTGGTTCTTATAGATTAGTTTTTTATATGAATTTGAAAAAGTGGTGGTGCTTGTAGCACTGACGTCTAATCGATAGCGCTGAGTATTTGGAAAATAAAATTTAGAAGCCCTTCTGTAGAATTTTCATAATCAATAAAGGAAATTAATTTATATTTAATAAAAATTAATGTTCTATAGTATCATCACATGAACCCAAATTTTCAGTTTCAGTGAATGTAGTAGCTAAGTTCCTAAATAAACAGTGCCGGTATATTCCTTGAGATTCGGTAATTTAAGAAATTCAGCAAATATGTATAGTATATTTTCCGTTTTTATAATAAACAAATAATCTACGATGAGGTTTGTTCGCTTTACATAATGACAAATGAAGAAATATTATTTTTTCCAACAACGACAAATGTTCTTTCCGTTCTTTCCATGTTCCTTTTAGAATTAGAAATTTCAACAATACACTATCATAATCAACATCAAAATCTATTAACCCAAATTCTTTCAGTGGTACTTTCAGTTTAATAAATCATACCGAAAATTTTATTTTCGAGACGGCTGCAGATAAAGCGTTATTATTCAATGTCTATTTTAAAAACAAAACTGACTTAGTGTTTTCTTGATGTTTCACGTTTCTTTTTTAGTAGTTCTGGGTACAAGTCAGTATCAACAAGTCGGAAAGCAATCAATTACCAGTGCCTATTCGGTTGTCTGTCATGTTATTATTTGATTGATACTATTTGTCGACGTAAAGTTCGATATTGATGATGTCGATTTCTAGGGTTTTCGCCTTATTTTCTGTAAACGCTTTTGTAACTCGATTTGTACCGGATGTTTGTGACAACTTGAAAGGTGATTACTAGACCGAAATATATTTTTGTGGAAATTTTATTCGGTCTTGAAATATAATTTATTATGGAGAACGAGAATTTTTACCTATTTTAAATTGTGCGATCTGTGGGAGGTTTTTTCGTTTCTCTTCAAACCGTGTCGAGGAAATGGACAGTAGAACCATTCATTCCAGACACATTCCGAAATTAACTCTCAATATAAACATTTAATGTCGTAGTTTGGGAGACGGTAATAACCTGAACTGAATAAAGATTAACAACCAGGTGAGTCTAAAGCGAAATCCTATGATTCACTTTTTCTCATGGCAGGAAAACTGTGTCGATCGCAGCACGGCGAATGATATTACATCATAATGCAGTACTGAGAGCAATTGGTAAACATGAGCGAGAGTCTCAAAGCTGTACGATTTTAGTTGCACGTTTACCCGAAAGATAAACTAACAATTTTAACGGTAATTTGCTTTCTACCATTTAGGTAGTATCCGAAGGAGACGTCATCACGTGATCAAAAGCAGACACAGTGGACCATATTAGTTCGACACTTACGTCAAACAGTTGTTGCGCTTTTCAGTTGAAAAGTTTTAGGCGATTTTTGATATTTTTTGTGTGATTTTATTAGTTTTTAACTGATCTATTGAAAGACAATAACGGTTTTCATGTGCTTATCATAGTTGCAGCAGTAGGGATGGCGTGCTGAGAAGAAATCAACAGGAATAACATTCCACAGGTTAGTACTTTAAGAGTATATGTGCAAAATTTTATCAGGGCAAAACTTACAATGTTTAAAAATAAGCGAAGATCGAGATAAAACGGGCTTTTTTTCAGATTTCACAAAGATCCCACACGTTGGAAGATTTGTATACAATTTGTAGATTGAGATGTCTGGAATGCTACAAAATATAGTGTACTATGTTCTAAGCATTTCTATGAGATACACATTCAAACTTGAAATAGATGTGTTCATTCAAATGATAATGGCTATCCCTACCATTTATCCCTACGAGGGAAAAGTTCAGCTTTTCTCACGAGTGTCGAACTTTGTGGCACGAGCCAAGAGCGAGTGCCGCAAACACACGAGTGGGAAAATCATTTTTCCCACATGTTACACACTATACTTTTTCTACAACTATAGAAATTTGAATAATACAAATAAATAATTCTGTAGAAAAAGTCTAAGCGTCGAGGACCTCCCACCGAAAACGGCTGGGCATCGAGTATATCCTGCTGAAATCGGCTGGGCATCGAGTATCCCCTACTGGATTCTCCATAGAAATGTATGTAGTGTGGGCAAAGTGGCGTGAGAAATGATATTCCTCACAATGTTAGCAATATATGATTTGGAAATTATGTAAGCTACGAGAAATACGCTACTTTTCATAGCAGTTGTAGAAAAATATGTTTGTTATAATTTATTGTATTTATAGAGATACTTCTTATTCTGTTTATTATTTATATTTCATTTTTTACTGTTAGAAAATTAACAATTTAATGTATAATTTGATTGCAGGAGCAAGTGGACAATGAAGTGACAGAACCACCAACTAAATTTCGAATACTATCAAATATTTTGTTTAGTTGGGCTGTAGATTAGATCACAAAAATTTAAAAACCTTTTCTGAACACCCGTCGACCAACGATGATGTTGTTTGTTTTCTTTTTTGATCATAGTCTTATGGTCAAGTGGTACGAAATACATTGGGTGAAAAGGAATCACTTGTGGACAATAATAATGAAATAGTTTCTTGGAACTTTAAAAAATATTTGAATAACCTACAAAAAAAACGAATCATTCCATATGGCAAACAAATTGGGGGATGACATACATCTTCTAGCTAGCAAAAAATGAATGTGAAACTTGCAACTCAAGTGTTTAGTGAGAGTATTGCAATGGCTTTAGCTTTCTGTGAAGATGAACTCCATATAAAGCAATTTATGGAGTCGATACCACTGTAAGATTAATATTTATTACAAACAATGTATTTGATGTTTTAAACTTGTGAAATTTGGCAGAATGTTCTTTCAAGAAAACTTTATCTGTAAAGAATTACAAAACTATTGATTTTTTTCTAAATTTTACCGATAAATATTTAAGTTCCTTAAAAACAAATATTGTTGGTATGCTGAGATGGAAAATCAGACAAAAGCAGATAGGGAAAAAATTGAAAAAGAGATATTGGAACAAGATGCTGGTAAATATGCGTGGGAGAATGAAATCGACCCTAGTGCACGACGCTCGTCATTACATAGAACACCGCCGGGAAATAAGATTGATTTAATACATGGAAAAGATGACGTTTTCTCTACACCAAGGGAAGTACCTAACAAGTCGGATGTTGCAGTAGATAGCGAGGAATGGCAGGATGAAGAGATAGAAGCGATCCCTATATACAAAAGACAAGAGGCTACGGATATAAAGGAATAAACTCCAACGAAAAAGAAAAGGAAGAGAGACGGACAAGAAGGTGTCTGTATAGAAGAAATTAATAGTGAGATGGCGGCGGTTTTAGGCATACTCCAGAAGTTAACAAAGAAAACTGAAGAACTGAAGAAACAAGTGAGGGAAAGTACCAAAACTAAAGTTGAGATCAAAAATACAACAGGAGGTATCGGAGATATGTAGATATGCCAAATAGAAAAATGGTTATCCTGGAGAATAGTTATGACACTTTAAAAAGTACAGTAACGGAGAAAAAAAACCACTGCCGCAGCAATGCAACCGGCAGATGAAACAATTACCCCGAGAAAGAATACACTAGACGTAGGGGTGCAAGCTGGTGAGGACGAAATAAAAAGAGAAGTAACTGAGCTAATAGCAAAAACGAAAGAAGAAATTGAGACCCAGATGAGAAATAAAACGGGGTGGGAGGGACTTTCTAAAATATTAGACCATAAATGGCCAAAAACCTGCTTTGTCAATACAGAAGCTACAGGATCAGAAACTATTGAAGAATATAAAGGCGATATGGCTGTCATAGTAAAACCGGTAGACCCCTTTATTGGGAAGGAGACTGAGGACATACTGCATAATTTTCCAGAAGTAGCCGTGTTAATAGGAGAAGAGCAAATAGAAGGTAAGATGGAGTACGTTAAAACAAATAAAGAAATTATACTGAGTGAAGGAAAGAAAAAGGAGATCTCTCTAGAGTTCTATATTTACTACCATATGATGTAAAACCAGAGGGAGTAAACGACATATGCAAACTGTATGCTACTATAAATAGTCTGCAAAAAGAGCTACAACCAGATACTACGGAAATTATGCTGATTGTGTTGGGTGATGTGGATATACTATACGTAAGAAAAAGTGCGGAATACGTATTCCGTGGAACTGAAATAACGGTAGAAGTTACTGCTATGGAAAACTCCAAAAGGAAAAAAGACATAAATCGTTTCGAAGTGAGGAACAACCCAGGACGGAGAAGATCATTATAAAATCAGGAGGTAAAGAATACGCAGACATTCTGCGTACAGTAAAAAGTAGGGTCGATATCGATGCAGCCGGGATCCAAGTCAGATCAATTGAAAAAACTATCAAAAGGGATGTCATGTTGGAAATCCAGGGAGACACATACAAAGCTGGAGCATTGAAAAGAGAAATACAGAGCAAAAATGACGATACGCGGGTCAGTATCAAAAGTAGTGATGATATAGTCTACATCTCTAATGTTGATGGTGACATAAGTGAACAGGAAATCGAGGAAGCAGTGCGAAAAAGTGTAGGAAACGTAAATGCGGAAGGCGAGGTCTTAGTTTTATCGATACGACCTAGCCAAGGAGGTAGCCAAAACGCTATGGTCGCATTAAGGAAAGGGCTGGCGAGAGAGCTCATAAAAATAGGGAATATACGAATCGGCTGGGTATCCTGTGGGGTGCGACCGCGAGTGAACCCTACCAGATGCTATAGATACCTAGAATACGGGCATCACACAAGCGAATGCACTGGAGAGGATAGATCTAAGATATGTCTTAGATGTACTAAAGAAAACCATAGAGCAAAGGACTACACAAACAATAGTTTTTGTCTAACTTGCAAACAAGAAGGATATAGGGCTGACCAAACTAGGTGCGCAGTATACAGAAAACTGATAGAAGCCAAAGCTAGAGAGGCAGTAAATGGTAGTGGAGGAAATAAAGCATAATGACAATAAAAATATCACAAATAAATGTGGGTAGGACCTATGCAGCACAGAACATGGCATACGCAACGGCCATGCAAAGGAATGTCGACATACTAGTTGTTTGTGAACCGAACAAAAAGCGGGTAGAAGGCCAAAACTGTCTTACAGACAAGAGGGCGGATATGGCTATATTAATCATAAATAAAGGTATGGACATAGTAAAACATGTAAGCGGAGAGGGGTTTGTAATGGTGAAAATGAGAAATTTTTCAATGATTGCTTCCTACATATCTCCCAATATAATGCTAAGAGATTATAAAAATGAATCAGATAAAATATTGGGACACGTTAAGCGTGGTAAAACCGATTACATTGTACTTGGAGACATAAACGCTAATTCTCCTATGTGGGGTTCACCCAAAACCGACAAAAAAGGAGAACACTGGATGGAATGGTTGTGCATAATACCGGGATAAAGCCTACATTTGTGAGAGGAAATAGTGAATCCTACATTGACGTGATAATTACAACAAGCAAATTGGGAAGTCTTAGAGAATGAATCATTGACACAACATAATTTCATATATTTTGAAATTAATGAAAACTATATAGGAAATGCTACTGTAGATTGGGACGCTTTAAGTAACATCGGACTAATCTGCGGAAATACTTTGGAACCTACTTATCAGACGCTAAGCAAATGGATCCAACAAGCATACAAAAGCTGCACAAATACTGATAGAAAAACTATTAATAACCCATACTGGTGGATTGAAAAGATAGGTGAAAAAAGGGCAGAATCCATAAGATTTAGAAGGAAGTTGATTAGAGCAAAAACACGAAGAATAGATGGCATAGAGGACTTAGAAAATCTATATAAAACAACAAAGAATGAATTAAGAAAAGTTATAAAAGAAGCGAAAAAGGAATATTGGAATGAACTGCGCCAATATATGGGGAGATGCGTACAAAATTGTAACAAAAAGGTTCAATACATTGGTGCTCTATCATTTATGTACCGATAAGAAAATAGAAATTGTGACTTAGCTTTTCTCATTTGAGGCTGATAGCTGGGAAATAGTAGAGAATGATACAAACATAAACCCCTTTACGAATCAGGAACTTGAGACTTCCATTATTATCATGAAGAACAGAAAGGCCCCTGGATTGGACAAAATTCCTCCGGAAGCAATCAAACTGGTTGCTTCTTAATTCCCTGAGTACTATGAACAGTGTGCTAGTGTCACAGGTTTTTCCCGAGGAATGGGAACTGGCTAAAGTTATATCAATACTAAAAGGCGGAAAACCCCCAGAATTAGTAAATTCGTATAGACCACTTCGTATGCTGAATACAATCAGCAAACTTATGGAAACACTCATCAGAAATAGGTTAACGGCTGAATTGGAAAGAAAGTGTTTCAAAGAGAAAAGTCAGCTGTACAAGCTCTGGAGGCCATGAAGGAAATGGTGGAACAATACATGCAAAAATGGTGTGTGTTAATAACGGTAGACGTTAAAAACGCGTTTAACTCTGCCCGTCATAGCATTATCATGAAGAAACTACGAGAAAGAAATATATCTAGCTATCTCATAAACATCATATCTAGCTACCTAAAAAATAGATAGATTACTGTCGGAAAAGGTGATGCCATAGAAGTTACCGCAGGGGTACCACAGGGCTCGGTCTTAGGACCGACCCTATGGAATATTCTCTATGATGATGTACTAGGTCTGGACCTCACAGATGACGCTTGCTGCATAGGGTTCGCGGATGATAAAGCTATAGGAGCCAAAAATAAGCATATCTTAGTACGAAATGCGAATAAGTGTCTACAAGATATTAGCAATTGGATGGAAAGACATGAATTAACACTAGTGCCAGATAAAACCGAAGCAGTGATACTTAGAGGTAAACGAGACAGGGAAGAAATAGTCTTCAATTTTCAAGGAATGAATGTCTCCTCGGCAAAAACAATCAAATACTTAGGGATAACTATCGATGAGAAGATGCGCTTTGGCAAACATATTGAAGTTACGGCACAAAAGACTGAAGAAAAGGTCTCTAGACTAATAAGGCTCATGACTAATGTTTGAGGACCAAGAAGTAGCCGACGGGCTGTGTTGTGTAGTGCAATGCACAACATATTACTATATTAGTGTTTTTAAATAAAACTCAAGGTCTCTAGTTAATTCCACAATATAATACAAGTTATTGAAAATTCTAAAAAATTGACAATTGTTTCGATAAATCAACATCATCGTCAGAATGACAGAAGCTATATTTCATTTTATGCCTACCTGATGTTTAGTAGTTATTTTTGGCTAGACCAAGAAGTAACCTAACTTGTGATTGGCTTAATATATGTTTATAGAAAAAAAGAAGAAGATGTGATATTACGAATATTGAAGCTTAGATATTATTAGCCCTATGGTGATATCCTGGATATCATTTTTCCAATTAAGATCAGTATAACTGTGCAATGATATAGAAAACCAGGGAAACTATATCTGCTGATCTTTACAATTATCACTTAAGAAGACAGTTTATTAGTGGAGAATTCCCTAGATTTAACTGTTCATTGACAACTTCATATTGTGGGTTTCTTAAATGTCTCCTAATTTCCAGTTCTTCAAGGAAATCCAGTTCTTGTTTCTTTTCACAAATATGCAGCACTTCTAGTTCTGTGTTAGGTGTCAATGAATGATTGGTGTCAAGTAGATGATTTGCGTAGTGGGATTTATCTGGTTGTTTTAATCTGTTTTCTCGTAAGTGCTCACTGTATCGTATTTCAAAATTCCTAAGGGTCTGACCCAAATAGACAGCATTACATTCTGGACATTTGAGTTTATATATACCTGATAATGTCCGGGCCACTACGCAGCCAAGGGCACTACCATTGTCAATAGGGGGAGATGATCCGCCGGATGATTCCAACAGTTCCAAGTATTACGGCCTTTTGCATCCACATTACGGTGTTTTTAGGTAAGTCCAGTTCTTTTATGTGTCGTACTGTTTTTGTATGTACAAGGCCGTTTGCGCTTATAATTAAAGGGACTATTGTTACCTTCTCCAAGTTCCAAATCAATTTCATCTCTTGTGAAAGCGCTCCATATTTAGTTATTTTTTCGGCATATGCTTTAGATATATTGTAGTCCTGCGGCAAAGCGAAGTCAATTATGATGGCTGTGTTATCACTTTCATCCCAAATCACCATGTCCGGCCGATTGTGCTCCACAGGTCTATCTGTAACAACTGTGAAATCCCAGTAAATTTTCACGGTGTTGTTTTGAAGTACGGGTTGCGGCACATATTTGTGGTGTGCGGTAAAATGATTCAACAGACCTCTTTGCAGGCATATTAATTGGTGAATAACTTTGCCCATATTGTTGTGTCGTTCCAGGTATCTGGTAGCAGCAATTGTTGTGCAGCCAGATGACAAATATTGAATGGTCTCTTCGCTAGTGTTACACAGTCTACATTTGGTGGTCTCAACTTGTTGTTTCAATATGTGTTTGGAGTACGTTCGGGTTCTAATGACTTGATCCTGTATCGCCAACATTGGTTTCCGGGAAGAGGTATCCTGCCAATAGGTAAGTATTCGATGCTTTCATATCTACTTCTGTTTGATGTAGAGAAGTGTAAAACCTTCCGTGTAGCGCTTTTCCTTGCCAACTTATTCTCATTTGTTCTAATTGGTTCTCTGTTTCAGGAGGCGCAGGATTAGCAAGGTTAAGGGCTGTGATTTTTTTGTCCCATACCGCCACTCTTTTATGAACTGGTGAGTCTGTATTTCGGAAGTATTTTATGAATTTTTCCCTTTCTTTCAGATTTGCCGCCACCAGGCTAGTAAGTTCTCGTCCTCCCTCTAATCGTGGCAATTATATGCGCTCGATAGCTGAGTTAGGGTGCAGCATGCCATGTTTGGTCATTAGTGTCCTGATTTTCCTGTCTAACCTCTCTAGATCTGTTTTGGACCAGGTGAGTATTCCAGAAGTGTAGGTTATTGTTGGTATGGCCCATATATCAATTGCTGCCACCTTGTTTCTGGCATTAAGCTGGGATTTTATTATCTTGCTTGTTCTCCTCCTAAGCTCTTTTTCGGCTTTCTCTATGTTTTCTTTATGGCGAATTTCGTAGCTCTGCTGAATTCCAAGATACCTGTAAGTGTTTTCTGCTCCCAGCTCCCTAATTCGACTGCCATCTGCCAGAGTGATATCGTCGTTTTCAGTGAGTTTTCCTCTCTTAATGTGAATGGTAGCACATTTGTCAAGCCCGAACTTCATTTGGATGCTCTCTTTGAAGTGTCTGACTATCTCCAGTTCTCCTTCCAGTTGCTGTCATCCTTTAGCAAAGAGCTTAAGATCATCCATATAAAAAAGATGGGTCAGTTTTGCTTGGTCATCGATTCCATATGCGTATGTGCTCCGGTTAAGCATATTACTCAATGGGTTCAGGGCGAGACAGAACCATAATGGGCTCAGACTGTCGCCCTGGAATATGCCCCTTCTAATAGGGATCTCCTCCGTTGTGTACGTATCTGTTGCTCCTCTGACTAATAGAGTGGTTCGCCATGATGTCATCAGATGCCGGAGTAAGTCGATAACTTGCTGATTCACTTTATAGATATTCAAAACTTCCAGCAGCCATGAATGAGGAACTGAGTCAAATGCCTTCTGATAATCGATCCAGGCTATAGATATGTTTTTCTGACGTTGTCTTGCATGTTTCGTGATTACATTATCGATTATCAAGAGTTCCTTGCTGCCTCTAGCCTTTTGCTTACAGCCGTTTTGTTCCCATGCTATAATGTTGTTATGTTTTAGGTGGCAGTCTAGTTTGTGTCTTATGACGGAGGTAAGTATTTTGAGTCTTCTTACTGTGGCGTGAATGTCTTCCACTGTTACTATCGTCTCAGTCATTGGTATATATTTATGGGAGTTGTTTCTTTCAACATCTATCCATTCCGCTCGCATGTCGTGTTCTATTCTCCTGGACCAGATTTTTGACCTGAGCTTTGTCATTTCTTCTCGCGTTGGAGCCGCCGCGCGCTGGTTTGTATTGTCCGCATCGAGATTTCGGAAAAACAGTCTTTGGTTCTTATTGAACAATTCATTTTGCTGGTATCGCTGCGTTCTTTTGTGGTATCTTCGGATCCTGCAGCCCAGCGCGGTTATCTTTTGTATTAGGAACTCTGACCGATCTACTAGCTTTTGGTGGTATTGCGGGTCCGTTGACTTTATTTTTGCCTTTCGAGCAAACGTTCTCATTTTCTTTTTTACCTTCTGGCTAGGCTGTGGGTCATTTAGGAATGAGTGAATAATAGCTATTTCTTTACGATGGTTAGCGATTTTTTCTTCAAGCCTCCGTTCCCAGGGTGGCTTCCACGTTCCTTTATTTCCTTCCAAGGGTGGTTTTTGGTCTGATATGCAATTCTCTAGCCGCACAATATATCTTATGACATAGGTTCTCCAGATCTTCTGAATTATCAAATTCCGCTGTGTTGATTGAGGTGATGATCTTCTTCGCTTCAGCATTTATTTCAAGCCTTAATATTTTTGGTCTAACTTGCATTGGCATACCCTCAAAGTTGTGGTTAGTTTCCTGGAACAGGAGATTTATGTCGTGATGTTGTGGTGTCTGCTCTTGTGCTTCGCCATCTTCCCTTCGAACAGCCGGTTCATTTGTAGATGGTGCTGCCGCTGCTGGTGGGAATAAGCCTAGTCTACCAATTATATATATATATATATATATACTATATGGTGCTCCTGTGTGGAATAGGGCTTTAAAAATTGAAAAATACAGAAAGCGAATGGAAAAAGCCCAAAGAAAGATGCTATTGCGGGTAGCATCGGCATACAGGACGGATTCATGTTTTGCGCTGCAAGTAGTAACAGCTACATTACCTATAGACCTTATGGTCTGGGAAAGGACATATCTATACAACAATAGACACGAAGTTCAGGCTGGAAAACAGGCAACGGCCAGAGCTGAAGCCCTATTCATTTGGAAGCATATGTGGAAAAATGAAGCCACAAAAGCGCAGTGGACGAAAAGAATAATACCCGATATTGAAGCTTGGATTAGCTGCGAACACCGTGAAGCAGATTATTTTTTAACTCAAGTTTTAACGGCACACGGATGTTTCAGGACATGCGCTAAACGTTTTGGTCACGACAACTGCGACATGTGACAATACTGTAACAGCTTCGATACGGTGGAACACACAATATTCCATTGCGAAAGATGGAACCGACATAGAACAACGACGTCTCTTGAAGTGGGCATCAATTCAACAGTGGACACATTTGTACCTCAGATGTTAGAGATCAGGCAAAAATGGAAATCTATGAATAAAATGATAAGAGATATTATGAGCCAAAAATGGAAGGATGAATATGGGAGACAGAAGAGAGCTGCAGAGCAGGTATAAGAAAATGAGACCGGGGCTGCCTTGATGTAATGCTAACCAGCGGTTCCAAAGCAGACTTCCTTGGGGGAGGTGATGTTTTACTTGGTTGAAGTCCAAGTCGCAGCAAAGAGCTGCGTGCATGACGCATTTTTTCACCTGCAAAAAAACGAAATAAAAACAGGTTCACAAATGTTAGGATATACCATTTTGCCAAATATAAAACGAATACATCTGAAAACATAAGGACATTAAATCTTTGTTCTATGAACGTATTTAATTATTTATGTACCTACATATATCTTATTATTTTGATAATGACATTGAAACCTGTATTAGATCCAGAAGAGTCAGGTGAAACAAATAAATAATATTTATACCTTGGATAGTTTGTGCCTGCAGTGGAATTTATATTGTTACTACACTTTGCCACGCCTACTGCTACTGTTACCTCGGTGGGAACTTAATCATTATAGCGCCTCTATTTGATACCTCAATGCTTTCCACCCAACCGGCATGCTTTAGGTTCGGAACAAATGATGCAGCTGAAACCATGATTCCTGCTGGGTTGCGTTCAGAAATGAGGTAGTTGATTAAAAGTAAACTTTACCCACTAAATTGACGGTATTGACTAGAGTAAAAGTAGTCCCAGAACCAGCAAACATTTTTCATGATATGCCAGTTGAATGGTGCATTATTGTCAGATAATTGGTCGAGTCCTTCTGAAGATGGTAATAGATGAAAAAGTTACTCACCATTTTTTATTGCTGCTTGTGTCTGTCTCGCGCCTCTGGGTTTTGCAATTATTTTGCAACTAGGGACTCGAAATTAAAGAGCACCATAATATCTGGGGTCATGCTTAAAAAAACTCATGTTCCTTCTGTTAATGAACGTTAATGTGATGATTTGCAATAACAATAATATGTTGTAAATAGCCTTAAGACTTGTTTTACTCGCTTCCGCTATGATATTGTTGCTATCATACAATGTTAGGAATATTCTGTGAGAAAGAGACAAATAGTATTCTTTTCCGCTAACAGGATAACATAAAGTGAAAAACGTGCAATAGCTGCATGTCTAAACGTATTTGTCTGGTAGGTACCGCCCTCGGCAGGCGTGTCAATGTGTTACAAATTCTTTTTACATACTAACTAGATAACAGAAACACTGTTGCCAACTTTCATTGTATATTTATATTAATTGTAAAATGCATTGTTCAAACATGAGAACAAGTTATAAGAAGCTTATATTTATGATAATTCAAGAGGTTGCAACATATCAAGATAATTAATCCCTTCTATTTGATGAAAATTTTATTGTAATGCTGGAAATTGTTCTAGTTTTCAGTTTGAAGGCGGTTAAAACCATTACTTTCTTCAGATTTGGCAACGTGAAGTTTGTTTCTGAACACTTGGGTGTAGAATGTATAAATGAAAGAAAAGTTACTGTTTTTTACGTATGTTTGCAAATGAGAAACGAATTGTCTGTGTAAACACACACACAGTACAAATTTAAAAACACTATGATAATAAACTTAATTAACATCAAATTCTAATGAAAGTACCTACAATTTTCAAATAAAAGTAATATTCTGATAGGTGATAAATAAAAAAATAAAAACAAAAGTTCTTAATTCTCCAATGAAATGTTCGAATAAATCCCCGTTTTGAGCTAAACAGTAACCGAGCCGGTTATAAAATTCTTGACAAACATGTACGAGCATTTGAGGTGTTATTCCAGACAGGCTTTTAGAATTTGTTCCCTATGTTTATTCAGAGAACTGGCCCTGTTTTCTTGGAATCCATAAATTCTCGATTTCACATAACCCCAGAATAAGAAATCGTTGGGTGCCAAATCTGGAGGTCTAGCAGGTCATCTAATGTTACCATATGTGGAGGTTATCCGATTGGAAAATTGTGTATATAAAAAAATTATTGCTAGTCTATAATTATGTGTGCACAACCGTCATGTTCAAATATATTTGACCGGTTAAATTGCCGTCAATAAAAAATACTTTGATTAAATTATCACCTAATATTCCAGCCGTAACATTTAACATTTAGGGATATTAATTTCTACTATTGTAGTGTTTGTATAGGTTTGTTATCACGCAGGTAGTGGATTAAATCATGCGAAGAAAAATGATTATCAAAATATATAACTGAACATGCTGGATTTGTTAATGTTTTACTATGAGCTATTACAACCTTTTTGCAAAAACCAAAGTTTTGTTTCTCCTCGTTGGTAAAAGCTACTTCTCTAAAATTAACTTCTCCTCCATAAGAAACAAAGTCATGAACAAAACCGGAAATCACACAGCTAACAAACAATTTAAAACCCCACTTTTTTGGTTTACTTTTTATGTATAAGCGACGGGACCCTGCTTTTGTTCCTTTATATGGGATCATCATTTCACCTATCGACTGTCTTTTCTCCTGCTCCACTTTCAAACAATTTATTATAACGCGATTAATTATAGGCCTCATCTTATAAAACCGATCGCTATCAATGTTTGCATTTTACAGTACCAATTACCAGTACTATAGCTAGGAAATGCACTATGTCATTATTTGTTAAATGAGCTGATGTTCCCGACATTGCTTCAAAATAACGATTAAATTCATTTACAATTAAAGACATAAAGAATCGTAAAATAATAACTTGAATATTTCCAGAGGAGGTAAAATACAAATAGGTGTTTTAAAAGAGTCTTCAGGTATTTCTACTGGAAATTGAAATTTTTCGTCAGTCCAGTTAAATAGTGGGGATATATTTACTTTTGGTTCTGTTACGACTGTTTTAGATCTTTTAGTGTTGGTTAAGTTTACAGGTTCGTTACTTTCTCCTATATTATCAGGCTCCTGTTTCCTTTCCGTTTCATGTTCACGTTTCTCAAATGTTGTTCTCTCCTCCTCTGCTGCAATCAGACCGACAGTATATGCTTCATGTTCTCGCTCTGTTTTATTTAGGCTATCACCATCTTCATATTCCTCCTCGGTTGCAATTTGGCTGCCACTAACCTCATATTCTTCCTTAATCGCATTCCGACTCTCAGTGTATTCTGCACATTCTTCTTCTATTACTACTCTGTTACTACCAATTTCAAGATCAAGATTGTCTTGGCCACTATTACCTAAAGTGGTAAATATGATGTTCTCTTTATCGCCATCATCATAACTACAGTTTAATGCTTGATACGCCTTTGGTGATAACGGTAACATTACTGTTCATCATCACATTCTGCATCTGAATCTATGTAATTATTGGGTATCAAAACATAATAATTCCTTTACAGTGCATGTTGAACAATATAATTGCTTCTGTTAGACATTTCTGAAATAAACCAAAACAATTCTTAAAATCCATTTTAACACCAATTTCGCCTTTTTTGGGCGAATTGCTTTTTGAAACGAACGTAATCTGTAAAATCAATGTAACTATAAACATAACTAAAAACTGAAATTACCAGCATGATAAATAACCAATTACAATAAATTTGACAATTCATACGAGAGCCGGCTCTGCGTCTTCAAAATGATGACATTAACTGATCATGACAATATGAAATTGAATACACACATGAAAAGTTTCATTACAGGCAGTGTGAATATTAGTATACATCTAGTAATTACTGACTTCTTGGCAATGTGAATCACAATGCACACTTTTTTTAAGAGCTTCTGTATTTTATTTTAATAAATATACGAGGAAAATTATCACACAATTTTGTAACAGAATCCTTCAATAATGCATTAGTAATTTTTTTATATAAAAAAAATGTATAGTGACTAAGATGTTCAACGAATTTTCACCTGTAACATGAACAATTATCACGAGGGATCAAGTTTCACAAACACAACCTCACATTATTGAAGATAAAAGGGCGCCAAATGTAAATATTCAACTGATTTGGTTATAAGTAGGTAGAAGAGCTATGCAGTGAGTTACACTTTAAAAATCAAGATAGTATTTTGAATATAAAAAAAAATTGAAATATATGTGTTGAAATACATATTGCTAACTTAAGAGTTAAAAGATACTTCCTCGCTTACCCAGAATTTTTCGGATTTTAAAAATGAATATAACTACCAAACTACTAATGGTTAGAATATGTAACAGGAACTAATTTGTGAAACAGCAATGCATACAAAACATTGAAAGAGGATTGTTGAAAATACTTTTCCAAACTTGTGATTTTATTAACAAAAGAATTAATGACAATAAAAAATGAGATAATTACAAAGTTAAATAATATCCCATTCAAACATAATTTTTAACAAAGCAGCCAACAAATTACAAGAGATGTTAAAAATTTTGTCCATTCACATTTACACATAATCTGCAACGTTTTATCATTGAAAATCGCATACCTTGGAAATACTGGCAATTGCCGGAAATAATTTCTGAAGCTGCATGGATTCTTGCTTTCGGTTCCTCCTCTGTTTCTACTATTGTATCGTAGACTAGGGACTTCACGTAACCCCACAGAACGAAATCGATTGGATTTAAATCTGGTGACCTCCCAGGACACATATTGGGTCTACCTCGGCCTATCCAGTTGTTTCCGTATTGTTGGCAGTGCTTCTCTCAAAAAATCACAATAAATATGGACCCACTATACAATCTCCAAGAATGCCTGCCCACACGTTAAGCGAGAATTTTTCCTGAAATTCACGTTGTCGAATAACATATAGATTTTCACCATCCCACACGTGGCTATTCCTTGAATTAAAAATTCCTTCACGTGTGAATTTGGCTTCATCAGTAAATAGAGCAAATCCGGTAAAATTCTTATTTTCTAAACATTTTTGGGTGTACCAATTGGCAAACTCCACTCTTTGAGGACAATCTGTTGGTTTTTTTGCCGGAACTTGGGTATACTTATAAGGATACAACTGCTGTTCTTTTAAAATATTCCACACAGTTGAGTGACTTACATTTAAAGATTTGCCAATGGTGCGAGTCCTTAAATCGGGTCTTTTTTCAATACGGTCGTTTTATACCGCTACCTTGTAATTTTGAATTGAATTGTCAAAATTCTCGCAATCTCCTGTCAATTTGAGAAAATGTTCTGTGATATAAAAATCTAGGTCGATTTGGATATCTTTCTTTATACAAGCGCTCGGAACGTCTACCATTATTTCTGGCTTCACCGTATATTAGTTACATATCAGCCATTTCTTCAAAAGTATAATCCATCATAACAAAAAGTGTGAGAGTTGCAGAAACCAATTTAAATACAAATAATATATTCTCGTTATCATTGACATACGGAGGAGGCATTGATAGCAAGAATCCAAGCAGTTTCAGAAATTATTTAGGGCAATCGCCAGTCTTTACAAGGTATGCGATTTTCAATGAGAAAACGTTGCAGATTATGTGTAAATGTAAATGGATAAAATTCTTAACATCTTTTGTAATTTGTTGGCTGCTTAGTTAAAAATTATGTTTGATGGGATATTATTTAACATTGTAATTATGTTATTTTTTATTGTCATAAATTCTTTTGTTAATAAAATCACGAGTCTGGAAAAGTATTTTTAACAATCCTCTCTCAATGTTTTATATGCGTTGCTGTTTCACAAATTAGTTCCATATTCTAACCATTAGTAATTTGATAGTTATTAACAAACATTCGAGAAAAATATTTTTTTAATTTTTTCATTAAAAAGTGATCTTGCAGACTTCATAAAAACATTAAATATCTTGGAAACTACAAATTTTTTGATATGTAAAGGTTACGCGTTTTTCACGCGAAAACTATTGAGGAATACAAAATCAAATAAGAATAGTTTCAAATACCAGTGGCGTGAAAAATGGGAGGGGAAAGGTGACATATTCTTCCAAATGTACACCACTGGATCAAGAATTGAAACAAGTTTTTCCATCAAAATATGCACTTTCACATTTAAAAACAACCTGCCAAATGTCAGATCAATATATTCATCCATTATATTTTTCATAACTTTAACACCTTGTATTTCGAAAAGTAAATGTGTTGGACCCCTCAATCCCTATATCATCTTGCCCAATTTTACGAGAGGTATCTACATGCAAACGTTGTAAGTGTCATTTGAAAACACCCTGAATATAATAAATAAAATTATTAATATCCCTGCATGCTTGCTCAATCGATGCCGACTCGAGACTGCGAAACTTGTTTTTCAAACTTCTTCCATTGTGAAGGGAGAAACTCTACAGATAAATTGTATTTATAAAACTAAACCGTCGTTAAGCAAATAGTTATAATAAAAACGACTGATACGTTTCAATTTTGTAGTAGTGCAAATTCAGATACAGCCTCAGAAACTTAAAAAGATTTCTCTTCGTTCAACTTAACATTATTTGGACTTACTAAGAAGTCTAGTATCACTTATTTATTCTTGAAAAACATGAATCATATCGTATAAATATAAACAATAAGCTGATGGCCATTAAAACGCATCCTACTTGATGTGCATTATAAATTTCCTATACACGTGTCACCACCCTATATAATGTTTACATATGTGACAGATCTGGACGTATATTTGAAGATCATGGGTCACAACAAATTCGCATCTGTTGAAACGACTCTCAGATCGTATCACGGAGTCTCGTCGACAAATGATGGATCGTTTTTCGCGTGCTGAAATTATTCGGCAAAGGTGATTGTGAATTCTTCATATATTCGTTAAAAAACAGAAAGTGCATGAAGGTAAAATTATTAATTCCGAAAATTATTACCTGTAAACACGCTAGAGTGAGTGTTAAGAGTGTTCAAATAGTAAAGTTGGGTTTATTGTCTCAATTGGTTAATATTCCGAGTATGCAGATGATGTTTATTATCTATTCTAATAAACTATACGGCAAATTATTTATTTTATTATTTTGGAGCATGTTCCCGTGGTGTTACTCTGAACACACACTATCCCCTATACATTCCTATGTAACGCGCCTTGCAGTTGAGCATCTAGTATGGGATGATGTTCTGTAGTTATAATTTTTGCGTGTCGTGAAGCTATTGGTTATTGATCATTTTGACATCTGGCGGGCATTCTGATTGGCTGGCTGTATTGTACAAGGACTCTGCGGTGGTTCGTTCGGGCATTGTTCGTTTATTAGAGATTGTGGAAAGGCATATTGGATTTTTCTGTTACCATTTTGGTTGTGAATATCCATTTCACTGTAAGGGGATAACCATTTGATAACATTTAATTTCCCGGGTATTTTTGGAGATTTCGGAAGTTGTATTGGTGATGGTAGACCCGTGGAAGTACCGTATTTTTGGGATCAATTATTTCAACGCAGGTAGAAGGCATCTTGCAATATTTTACCTACGACCACCCCTGTAAGTAGTCAAAAACACACAGTCGACAATCAATGTAAGACGTTTATTACGCACGGTAAAGCAAAACGCAGGGCTGTAAAGTAAATCGCACGGCAGCAACCACTTAGCTACTGTCAATAGACGTAGCCATTTTATTCACAATTTATTACTTAGATATTTGATGTTGAATTTCATGCTATATATAAATGGTAGATAACATTTATTAGATATGAGATTACATTTAATACTAAGAGTTATTTGGAATTATATGATAATTGGTTCCGTTTCATTCAATCCGCATCTTTTAGCTGTCTGAATGTATCTCATATTAGTGAACAATAGTATATTATACACCAAGCGACTAAAGTGGCCCATTTAATCCCGCGGGTGGTGTTTTATTCCTGAGGGAAGTAATCCACCTAAGGGATTAATGTCACTTTAGTCGAGAGGTATATACGCAATTTTACGCAATTCTGGTAATTCTACATACATTTTTAATAAAAATAAATACTACATAGGAAGGACGTCTACGAAATTTGGCTGGGCATCGAGGGTGAACTTCTAAGATGCTTGGATGGGCATCGAGGAGCCACTTTTATAAAACTTGGCTGGGTATCGAGGATGTAAGTACGTTTTTACTTGTACTTTAAATAACTTAATAAGATTATAAACACAAGTACAAGTGGGTCGTAGGTGAAGTATAATACGTAACTCGTGTTGTAATGCATTTTACGCACTCACGGAATTACGCACTCGCCGCTACGCGGCTTCGTGGTAACTTTTCCGTTCGTACGTAAAATGCTTCTTACAACACACGTTACGTAATATACTATTATGGAGGAAGTTTGAACTTTGATTTGGATGTTTAATGTGGTAACTAAAAACTTTGTCTATGAGCGAATTCTATCAATAAGTAGACCTTGACCAGCAGTTGCTTGACTACTGGAGGTATAACTCCCCAAAGCTCTAGAAAACCTCCTCTCAACTCTATAGAACCCCCCCTCAACTCAAAAATAAAAAAATAAACAAGATGATCACAGCAATGTACTAAAAGCTAGAAACTGTTGGCAACAATATTACAAGAAAAACAAAGCAATAATGCAGTTTTCGTGGCTTAAAATTTCAGAACATTTCACTCCTCAGATCCCCCGGTACTTCAGCGAAAGTGAACATGACACATCCAGGGAGGTGGAAGACGAAGAGGATGAAATACATGAAGGTAGTCAAGAAAAAACTGATAGGGAGTTGTCACAGCCAATGGGCAGAATTGAAAGATTTTATGGGAAAAATCGTTTCAAATGGCCGTCCCAATGTTTTGAGTCCCGTAGTAGAACACCACAACATATCATTGTATAACATGTTGGCAAATTATTTTGGCAATTGACGATGCACGAGAAAGCCATACAACTTGACAACGTTGTAAACGCAATTACCGGTAAGAGCAGGCGACGTACATTCCACATGCAAAGTTTCAAAAGTTGTGAGACTGCTAAAACGTACGAGGGTAACACAATATTTTGAATTTGGATTTAAAAAGAACAAATTGTGACACATGTGTAATGCTATATAAAGTCCAGTTAACAAAACAAAATAACATTAATGTACAATGCTATATAAAACTGAATTTACAAAACAAAACCATACCATAATTCTATCATTACCCTTTATTATATTATGTGATGTAAATAATAAATAGATTCCAAGAGACAAAAACTTTCACCTTTACTTCAAATTAATATCTTTTAATTGGTTCCTTCATAATATTCGTCATTGAGGTTCATTTGTATATAGATTGGAGGTCAGGTAGATTTTGTAGATAAAGCGTACAATATGATAACGATTTTCTAAATTTAACAATGGCCAAAAATTTTCGCCTTTAGTGTGGGACTATACATTGCGTTTTGACGAAAGCGTTTTAGGAGAACCCGTTTGGCGGGATAGATAGAACGTATTGTTTTAAGTTAGATCGTCTATACATGTGCGGTACCGAAACGCTGACAGGACTCAACCGCGTCTTGCTGCAGTTTAGAGGGGAACCGCATAGCAACAAGAACACATTCTTTCAAACGGTAGCGTTTATACAGTGCGCTTGAACGGGATTAAATTTTATAGTTAATTCTTGAATTTGGCTTTTCAATTTGACGTTTTATTGCATTAATAGTCATGTTCGACACTGATAAGTTTATTCAGTATGTCCAAGAATACTCAGCAATATGGGACAAGGGTTGCCAGGAGTATAGTGATCGAAATATAAAAGAAAAAAGCTGGTTCAATATTGGTGGTAATATGTTTGACGACTGGGAAGAAAAAACAGATCTGGAAAAGCAAGAAAAAGGTTAGTAAACTTATTCATTAACTCCCTTTTTATATACAGGGTCTTCCAACGAAAACTTGACTCCCACCCTCCCTGTAACTGGAGAACCGAAAATTTTTACAAAATTCGCTGAGACCCGTCGATTTTTGTTTTTAGGGGGAGCATCTTTGACTGTCAAGCCAACTTAATATGTTCATTCCCCTAACTCCCAGCCACCCTAACTTTAGAATTTCCAATGGAACTACCCTACTTCCAATACATCATTTGAAAGCCCTTTTCTTTGCGAATATTTTGGCGTTTCGTATTTGGAAATCGGTTAGGATTTGACACAGTTATTTATTAAAATAAAAAACTCTGTATTTTCAATATTAGTGGTATTTCTTGATTAAACATTTGTATATATCATCTATTGAATCTAAAACATGTGATGTTGCTGGAAAGGTACGGCTCCTGCGTCCATGAAGTAGTCGGCAAAATAATCTCTTACTTCACATCCTTGATCCCGTATACTTGGTCCACAATTATCTACTTCTGTCAAAGGATAAGTTTCCGATTCTGCATAATTAACACCATCTCTTTTGAGAACAAAATTATGCAGAATACAAGATGCTTTTATGATGTCGTCAATGAAATCTGGCTCTACAAGTATAGGAGTATGAAATAGTCTCCATTTATTGGCTAGAACTCCAAATGCGCATTCTACAGAACGTCTACATCTCGAGTGTCTGTAATTATAAACACTTCGACGAGGATTAAGCTGTCGGAAAGGAAATGGTCGCAAAAGATTCGTATGAACTTTAAATGCCTCATCGCCCACAAATACAAAAGGTTGAGGATTGGTGTTAGTGTTCGGTAAACACCTAGGTGCTGGCAAGTTTAACGTGTGTCATTAAATTCTAAAATACTATATTACATTTCAATTCATTAGTAGTTTTAAACGATCTTTAAATTTTAATTCAAACATATTTTAATATGACCAAACCGCAATTGTAACTGAAATCGGTTCAAAACAAATAATAAAACCGAAACGTAATAGAAATAGGTATGAAATGAGTATAATAATTATAATTATAAGCTAAAAAACCTATTACATGTAAATAGGTATCTTACACAGAATAAACATGAGCTCTTTCATATACTCCTGTCGACAGAAAGAGACCAGTTATTTATGCAACAAATGCATAAAGTGGTGTGTTTTTTCACGAATGGAAAAATTGACGCATGAGACGTAGGCATGCAAAAACCAAAAAATGTCTTATTTAGGTTGCTTTAAATGGACTATAAATGGCGTCGATTTCTTTGTAATGATGATATAATTATATACAATATAATATAATATATTATAAAACAAGTGGGGAGAGTTCAACTTTTCTCACGAGTGTGGAAGTTTGTGGTATGAGCCAAGGGCGAGTGCCGCAAATACACGAGTGAGAAAAGCACTTTTCTCACATGTTGGACATTATATTTTTTCTACAACTGCACAAATTTAAAGAATACAAGTGAATAGTTTTGTAGAAAAAGTACAAGCATCGAGGATCACCCACCGAAAACGGCTGGGCATCGAGTATTCCTTACTGGATTCTCCATATAAATGTATGTCGTGTGGGCAAATTGCCGTGAGAAATAATATTTCTCACGGTGTGACCAATATATGGTTTTGAGATTAGGTAAGCTATAAGAAATATGCTACTTGTAGAAAAAATACTTTGCCTCACCCTAATGTCACTTTTTTAAATCTTTTAACAAATAAATATTTCATGTACGAAAATCGTTTTAAAAGATTTACTATCGAGTGTAAATTGGTTAAATAATTACTTTGGTTTAAATAATTTATTGCGATAATAGAAACTTGAGGGAATTGTCGACTTGCCATTGCCGCCTCTTTGGTCATGAAATTTAAGGAGTAAGAAGTAAGTATTGCACAACCCCGGTAATCACACTTTTCTCAGAACTGTACTGTCGAGACGAATCTTACGAATTTTGCCAGCGAAGTGAGCTCTTGCAATCCGCATATGTCTTTGCTACGGCGCATCAGAAGTTGCCAAACTTCCGACTGCCAAAATTAATTTACCAACCTGTACGTGAACCCACATTATGTGGACGGGCATCAACAATTGGTAAGAAAGCAAGTCTTAGTTATGTATGGAGCTTATTATTTTCTGATGATATATTAAATACACGGATACGGACATTCAATACCTTGATATTATTGAACTTACATCATTTATCAGATTTCTGTTCTATAAAGCGTAGTTCGCGAGGAAGACGACAATTTTGAACTCGTCTTTCCATATGAGGCTGAACTAAATGAGCAGCTAGTATTTTTGCAAATAGATATTTGTCACGAATTTCCTGATTTTTCTTGCAGCATTGGTGCAAAATATAAGAATTTACAATTGAAATGTCCACAATACGAAAAAAAAAATAACTAACGGCCATCGACTTGTGCGGCGACTTGATGTACTCTTTGCACACTTTTCATCAAGATAATCTACTCCGCCTTTGTTAGCATTATAATATGCAATTATTTCAGGTTTCTGAGTTTCTGGATCTGTAGAAGCCGTGCCATGCATGGTAGATATAAGTATGGTAGCTTTGTTCTTTTTTCCCACATAAGAAACTATAGTTGACTCCTCACGAAAACCATATACCGTTGATCCCACTGGCCTTGATTTGTTAGGTAAAAAACATGAAGGAATTTCTCTTTTGTTTTTCTTCATTGTACCAACATAGGTAACTTTATTTTTCATCAATACGTTGACAAGTTCTATAGAAGTAAACCAATTATCAGCAGTTATATTCCAATTGCTTCCAAAAATTGGCTGTGCAAGACGTAAAACAGATTGTGTTAGTTTTGAAAACTGCTTATATTCGACACCCAATCCAATCCCGTCTGAATATTTGCCCGTATAAATGTAAACATTGTAGAGGTAGCTGGTTCTTGCATCAGTTTAAGCTATAATTTTAAAGCCGTATTTATAGGGTTTCATGGGCATATACATTTTGAAACGACATTTTCCTCGAAAGCTTACGAGCATTCCATCAATTGTTACTGATTGACCAATTCCATAGACGCTCTTACTATTTTCTATAAAACTGTTGAAAATGTAAGAAATTGGTGCTGTAGGAACCTGTTTTTTTCTTTTATCTCTGTCTTCCGGATTGCCAAATCTTAATGCAGCCAAAAGTATTTCGAAAGTCATGACAGCCCGAAATATATCTCTTCCAGTTCCATCGGTAGCAAAAAGTGTCTCGATACTCTCGTGACTTGAGTTGAATACTGAGGTATAAATTAAATGTTCTATAAAATCCTTGAGTTCAACCAAATCAGTGTTGTTCAAGTTGTAAGTCTGTGATTTGTATTTTGTTCTCATGACTTTTAGTTTCTAATTTGTCCATCTAACGATATGTAACAACATATTGTCACTTACGAGCAGCTGCCAAACGGTTATCGGATCCGCTTTTTCACCAAGATTGTGAGCATTTCCTATCAAAACCGGCACTTTGATTATTATGTTATGTTTCCTAGTACCTGAAGAGGGTCTTACTTCTGATGTGCACCACCTGTGACGATTATTTCCATATACGTATCGGCCTTCTTCAACACTTTCTTCGTTATCTTCTTGATCACTACTCTCCGATATATCACTTTCACCGTCATGTTCAGATTCTTCATATTCGTCTTCATTACAACCACTTAAATCACTTTCCGCTTCTTCATACCACTGCAATGCAGTTTTTTCGTACTCATCGTCATTAAAACGTACACGTTTTGATGGTCCTGCCATTTTAACTACTCGTGAAATTTTGTAACGCTAACAGAAACGTACCGTCTGACAGACTGCGGCTAACGGAACATCGATAATGTTTTGGTGAGGAATGGAATAAATTTCCTCAAAATCGGATGATCTATTGTGGACCAATAGCTTAAAGATCAGGTGGAGTGACAAGATTGTGGGCGTGACCGTTATAGAATTATCATACAACTTAATATCGAGGCAGTCTCACAGACTGCACGTTTCCGATTAAGGGCTAATATCTGTTTCATTAATAGCAGTCAGTGTATGTTATAATCGATTGATTTTACCGTTACTATAAACCACTTGTGGTAGTCAGTTTTTGACATTACTTATCCTCATCAAGTATTGACACAATACTGTGATCATCATATAATATTGGATTATCTGTCTCACCATTAATATTTTGCTTTCGAGTATTATTGATAACTACACCCATTTGTTAAGATTTTGTAAACGTTACTGTAGCTTATTTAGTTGCAATATTTTGTTAAATATTATTATGTGCTATAGATACGTATGGCATAATGTTAATGATACAATATTTAAGGTCTATTCGCACTATACGGAATTTCACCGTCACGTCATTGACCGGCAACGTCACCGTCACGTCATTAACGTCAACGTGACGGCAAAATAAGTCTCCATGTATATTGAGAAACTTCGACGTTAAGTTATTTTGCCGGTCTGTGTGAATGGCTCCTTTAAAAATACTGAAGTTAAAGTTACGTATAATGAATTATAAATTGTAGTTAGACTTCATGGGTCTTAGAAGTTTCGGGGATTTTAGTGATTTTACAATTTAAGAAATATTTGTAAGCAGTAGTTCTACTACCGGGATCTTGTTATGATGAACATCAAGGTATTAAACTGAAACTTGGGTAAGTGACACCTGACTTTTATTTCTCCACCCATTCGGTAGTTTTAGGTTGGGAGAGATGTGTGTAGGTAATTGTCGGGAGGCTAAATTGCCCGTAGCCCTTTCGTATTTTATTTAATCTTGTAACAACGTACCCCCCGTATCTGCAATGCCCAAATGCGTACAGTATGCACCGAGATACAGGTTGAAAGATGTAAGAGAACGGAAGGTGGCACGACGTCACTGGTCGGTAGGGTCAATCTCATAAAAAGGCATAAAGAAATAACCGACTCTCTTTGAGATAGCTTGTGAATACCCGCATACGGCCAAGTCTTCAAAATTACACTAATATACAAAAATTTGTTCCAATTAATTATGTTTCTAGCAATTTGAAACGCGTTATTGCTAATTAATAAATACAAAACATGTATTTTTTTCAATAATAAACCCGCCGTCGCCTGTCCTAAGTCAGGAAAAAAAAGGGTGAAGGGGAGGAGTCACATACTCGTAAATAAAAGGGCTCATTTGCCCCGAATGACAGCACGCTGTAAGGGTGCTTAGCCAGAACGGCAAACTTGCTGCCTTGTAGGACAGATGTTGGCTCATCAACGGGTGAAAGAAGACAACGTTGAATACAAATTCCAGGTCCTCAAAGTACAGGGGGTTTTGGCAATGGGCTAGCTCCTCATTACAAGTAAAAATGAAGAACTGTTAAAAAACCTATAGAACATCCTCAGAATGAATATGAATATAATTGGAAATGACCTCGGCATCGAAATAAGGACACGATTATAGGAACCTGAAAGGATTAGAAAACATGAGGGTCGACATAGCGTACTCACCGAAACTAAGAAAAATGGGAATGAAATTGAACATCTTTCAAACTACATTGATATTTTCAGCGCAGTTCCCAAGAATGGAAGAGCTAGCAAAGGAGTTTCAATACTAATAAACAATAAGTACGCTATAAATTTTGTCAGTGAACATAACAATCAATGGACAAAACAACTGTCGTGTGCGGTTCTAATGATGATCCGAGACAAAAATTCTACATTATATTAAATAACAATCCATGTCAATATTATTTTTTTTTCTAATAATTTATTTATAAATCTACAAAACAAATATATGTTGATTTCTAAAATTATTCGAGCGCCTGAACCCAACTGAGAATAAGAGCATTTCATGACATAACATTATAATTGTTAAATGCCGTCAATAACAATAATTATAAATAAAAAATTAATAAATAAACTCATAATAATTGATACAACATATATAAAATATTAATAGTTTTCTAATAATAAAAAAAATTGAATACCCATATTACATATTATATACCATATAAATCATTTATTACGAATATATGTTTTATTATTTTGACTTTTATCCCTTGATATATTATAAAAGTATTTCCTAGTATGTTTTAATAGTTTTTTACGGTATCTAAAAGAATATTTAAAACAAATCATAAACTTTTGACCGTTGCCATCTGAAAAAATGAATTCTTACAATTTATAACAGGCAACGTTCTAAAGATTTTCTCTAAACAGATGGAATTCAAGTTATCTCCACCATGTGTGCATGTACAAGGTACATTATAGAGTTTCTATGTATTCCTTTGGTTCGATTTATATTAGTTTCATCTCTCGAATAGTTTTTCTTTCATGGATCAGCTGTTTCTTAGTATTTAATTGGTAACCAAATTCATATTGAATATTTATATATGTATATATATATATATATATATATATATATATATATATATATATGTATATATTTATATATATATATATATATATATATATTTATATATATATATATATATATATATATATATATATATATATATATATATATAACAAAAACAGAATTAGCGGGCATATCACGCAAAAGAGGTTACAGAGAATGAGTGGTAACCGTATATACAATATATATATATATATATATATATATATATATATTATTGTGGTTTATTATAAATGGTATAAGCGAATAGGTGAGAGAAATTTTAATATTTAAATTTGCATAAATATATTTTTTTTTAATTTGCCCTACGTTGGGCCGACATTTTATTGTGATTTACTATTTGTGTTTCAAAATCAATAAAATTTTAATTCAATTCGCCCGGTATATTTAAGAAATTATTTTGTTCAACAATAATGCCACACAGTGCACTTACCTTTATCTCTTCTTATTATTAATTTCTATATGAGAACTCAGCTTCTTAGGATCTGGGTTCATGGGCTTTTTATATATAATAAATCTTGTTATTATTATTTTATATGCGCCAAATATTTGATATTAAAAAAAATTCTGTTAAATTAAATATTTTTTTTTATAAATCTCTGTAGTGCGGTCCTGTATACTTTATCTCAAGGAAACCTTCAGTGGTGAATGCTGTCTAAACAGTATTGCCAACTTACAAAAGAAAACACTGAATCAAGATTCACAGATATATGATTCTATTTATTTAAGAGAAAAGAATTTTTTATCTCGTAAAAAAAATCAAAAGATACATTATTTTTCCTTGCATACGATATATAAAGAAAAATAAAACTTATCTGTGATGGTCTTTCACACAAAATTCATACCAACGAAATTATACATGTACGTATGCAACTTATTATGCGTTTAAGTTGTGTTGGTAATTATTGTACTCAACAAAAACAAATACATGTACAAAATGAACGATTGTGATATGTACATAAGAATATCGGATATAATTCAATACCTAATGTTCCTTTATATTAACAAGTAAGTTTTTATTTAAAAAAAATTATGAGATACCTTTTGTTTTCCACTAATGTTATATAGAAGAATATTCATTTTTTTTGCCTTTTAGGAAGTTCTGGAAAATTTCTTGGGAAGCTGGATACACAGTTCATTTGAATCAACTCGTTACTGAAAAGCCTTTTAGTGTTTTCTTCTGGGATTGTGTAAAGGATATTTACACTGTATACATGGAATATTTAATTCAGGAATCGTTTTATAAGGTTAGTTTCACTAGTCTTTTTGGGAAGCTGGATTCACAGTTCATTTTTATCACTTCATTACTGAAAAGTCTTTCAGTATTTTCTTCTATGATTATGTAAAGGATATTTACACTGTATATATCAAATATTTAGTTCAGGAATCGTTTTAGAAGATTAGTTCCACTATTCACTTTTTAATATTGGTTATAAATTTTACAAGTCTTATAATTATAATGAAAGAAAAATAATGTGTTTCTTTTGGCTTTTCTTAGCACCAACCCTCTACTACTTTTTTCTTTTCAAAAAAAATCAACAACCTTCCCTTATCTCTCTAAGCAACCACTTTTTTCTAAACAAGAAACCTTATTTTTCATTAGCCCTCTGTTTATTGAACATAAAAATATTTGTAACCAATCAAAATTACTCATAGTTCTTTATTCATGGATTTCATTATATGTTTTAAGATATTAACTTTTTAATTATGAAACATAATTTCTCACAATTTTAAACAAACAATTCATATCTATATTATTAATTCTTAAAAATTTTAGCTGTTGGCCTTGCTCTACTCAACTGACACATATTTCAAACAGATGTCAAAAATTTTATAACCCTAATATTTTTATTTGGAATTTCAACTTTTGGGTATATTACAAGAAACACCTCCAGGGCTTCCAAATAGTCCGATGGCATCCAATGGGAATTTAAGATATGCACAAACATTTGACGATTTCACCCGAAGAGTGGACTCATTCATTTCATAACAGGTGATGTTATTTTTATAAACTTTTCTCTTTAATAGTTTGAATTCTTATATCGGTGTCATGTACATATGTACAAGGTACATTATAAAATTTAAAGAAATTTCATTTGTTTAATTTAGTTTAAACTTGATTCTCGAATAGTATTTTTTTTTCAATAATTTTATACTCGATAATATCTTAAGTTGTTATTGATTCGTGTTAGATATATACAGTGTGTAGCATTATTTTTTCACAATAATATATATATATATATATATATATATATATATATTGTACTATATTAATTTTATTTATTTATTGTGTGATGTGGCTAGCTCAGTTGTTTATTTATAGTTTGTTAATTTTATGTAATAATTATATTATTGGTTCGGTAGAGCATGAAACCCTGTTTCTCTTTGAGTACAGGCTTCCGTAGATATATTTCACTTATATAAAAGAAAAAGAAACACTTTACTTGTAAAAGAATTTAATTTTTTAAGGAAACTTTTTTAATTAATATTTATAAACTGCGACGCCTATGGAGTACGAAATGATATTATTGATTTTTATATATACCATCATGTGCGCATGCTTAACTCTAGTCATGTGATTCAGAGCGACGCAAACGGAAACTTTACTATGCGTAGAATCTGCGAGCTGATTGATAAACACAACGTTTTCGTCGTTGAATATAGATATGGTTTTATTTATATAAAAGAATTTATGGTGAAAATATACATATATGAATTATAAATTACAAATTACTGTTGAAGAAATAGATTATAAGATTCATATATACATGGAAATATTACATGAAAAATTTATGAAGAATCTTCATTATGATATTAGAAAATGGCGTAAGTACAAGCTTTATTTATATTGAATTAGGCCTTTTTAATTAATATTAAAGATTTGTTTAATTAATTATCTACATAAAGTTCGTTTTCTTTCTTTTTTAGATCGATCATTGCCGCAAAGTTTGTTAATTTCATTAAATTATGCACTGAGTTAAGTTTGTGATATTTAACTCTTATTATTGGTCAATAATATTTCAAATAAGCACTGACCTGAAGTTCTGGACTTGGGATGAACACCTCTGGACCCAGGAATACTCCATCGAAGTTCCAACACCGATAATTAGGAGAAATATTGATTGTTCTCCCAGGAAAACTGGATATAACTGTTTGTAAGTATTTGTAGGATATAATTTAACAGTTATTCGTAAGTTTAGGCATGAGAATTGGGAATTTTCATGATATTTCTGGAACACTTTTACATAAGCCTCTTCTTACCTCGACGCCGACTCCCAACTACCAACGCTTCCCTGCCGATTCTCAATTTTATTCAACAAACAAACATTATGTTTGTTAGGTCACTATTTAAAAAAAATGTTTTTTTCTTCATTGATTGAAATTCGTTCTGTCACTGTTTTTAAACCAATCACATATTGTTTTGAACAGTCGAATTATGTTAATATTTATTTCACATACAGAAAAGTTTTATACATGTACTAATGTAAATTCACTTGGCATTATAAGTTTTATTTAGAGTTTCATGAATTGTTATCAAATAAATACTTTATAGTTGGTGACACACATAATTACCTTTAAATAGTCCATTATCTAGTTTTGGTTTTGACAATTTATTACTGTGAAAATTATATTTATTTATGAACATAAATTTTTTCATGTAACCTCTCTATATTCTTTGTTTTATATTATGTACATTAATTCTACACTGTCTTATCAAATATTTCTTCATTCACACATCATTATTTATTGACTCTAAATTTATTCTACTTTGCAATATATAGTTTTTCTCTATGTCATTATTAACTTATCTATGAAACTTATTTTTCTTATTCTCTTAAATATGTATATGCTTAATAACTTAACTATTTAAACTAATAATAATTATGAATTGACTATACTAAGATTAGTTTTATTTTAGATGAACAGCTGACTACGCTATAGCAAATAATCCTTCATCATCTTGGACAGCTTTACTTTTCTCCACTACATTTGTTAGGCAGTTTATAATTTTATACAGTTATTAAGGTAGTTTCTTTATTTATTTTTGTTATAAACTAATTATTTAATATATCTTTCATTTCTATGCTTTTTATTATGAATAGTGTTTTCTTTTTATAGTGTTTTCTTGAATTACAACATTTCAATCTATTTTCATATAAGCAAAATATTCCCACACAACTGAATTCTTTTAATATATATGATATCTGGTTCAATACATATAATGTGTAGCATGTTCTTTTCCATGTTAATATATATATATATATATATATATATATATATATATATATAATAAACATAGGATTATTGGGGAAGTGGCAAATTGTATATGATTAGTGATAATATTAGTCGAATTTGCAACTATTGTTTTTCTTAAATTTCCATCTAACGTTTGTGCAGTAATGTATTCAATATCTATAGGTTAATGTCCAATCTGAATGTCTTTTCCAAGAATTGATTCGATACTAAATTTAGATCCTAGTTATAAAAATCACAAAATATCCCGTGGAATTTCAATATTAGTTAAATTTCCAATCCATTTTGGATATGCTTTTAGTTTAATTTCAAATTCTTCCTCTATCAAATTATTAAATTTTTTAATATTTTTGGTCTTTGTTGAATGGAAGATGTTATTATAATTTCTTCTTGATAAAATTCAAAGTTATTGAAAATATATTCTGAAGTTGATTGAATTATTCCTGTTTTTAAAAAATTCAAATTAGATTCTAAGTTTACAATATATATATATATATATATATATATATATATATATATATATATATATATATATATATACAAACTGAAAAATATCTTATTGGGGATTGCAGCATAAGAGGAAAAATACACTCTATTCAATTCTCCAAGCTTTCGTAAATCTTTATTTACATCATCAGGGAACTACAATAAGGAAAGAAAAACATAAATTATAAAAAGTGTTCATAAAAACATTTCTACAACTTACATTGATCGAGATTGCATCATTGATCTTGAACACAGGAAAAGTGCACAACAGAAAATCATTGAAGAAATAGGTCCAGTCGGCAATACATTTGCCAATTACTGGTAAACATTTTTATTAAAACATTATAAAAAAGTAAAAAGTTTAAAAAACATTTAAAATCGAGAATCCACACACCCACGCGGACTTGTGAGAATAATGGCGGAAACTAAAAATGTCAGGTTAAGTACACCAGTCATCATTACTAAATGAATGAAAAGAATCGATCTTTGCAATGACGCGAGACACTGAAACAATCGAATTGAAACTTTAAAGAGAATACAAGGGTGGTACCAAAATTATGGAAATGTATTTGAGTAATAATTCCAATGAAAAAATTATTTTAATCAAGAAAATTAGTATGTGATTATTAATGTTATTAATTATTATTATAAATATTATTATGGAGCTAATATTAATGGGGGAACACCTACAAAAAGGGAACACCTACAAAAAAGGGGGAACACCTACCATGATGCCACAAGTAAGAAACTAGTGAGAATTATTGATATTCTCATTATTATTATTATTGTCATTAATATGGAGACAATTGTGCTTATCAAGCGTTAGAAGGAGGGAGTAGAGATTACTCAAATTTTGAATGTCAGTCTTCTTATTCATACAACCTTCTTCCTGGAAGATGAAAGCCATTTCCAAAAACAGTCTTTTATTATAACTTCTCTCACGAGAAAGGATTTTAACTCCCTCAAAATCAATGACATGATCCAAAGAGGAGACATGATTAGCCAGAGAACATCTTTCAGGATGTAACCTTATATCACTCTTATGGAGGGATACACGGCTTGAAATTTTTTGGGAAGTTTGACCAATATATGATAGACCACAACTGTTACAACAAAGCTTATAAACAACATTACTACAATCCACAACAGGTATCTTGTCTTTCAAAGGACTATAAATTGACTTAACAATCAAGGAACTCCTGGAGGCAAACCTAACATTTTGTAAGTATTGTGAAAAAATTCTAGCAAGTCTAGGAGTAATTTCCTTTATATAAGGCAGAGAAACCGTTAAATCGGAAGGAATCGTTCTGGAGGATGAGAGAGGATTCAACTCAGTTGCACCTGCTGCGTCAATTGAATGTATTGAGGTTTGTGACAAAACAGAAGACGTATTGAAGATGATCTTTCTCAGTAACTGTTTTGGATAGGAATTGTCAAGGAACAAATTAAAGAGAATATTACGATTCTTATTTCTAAATACAGGGTCAGAGAGGTTCATAACTCTAGCTGTCATTTGTTTAACCAAGTTAACCTTTATGCTAAATTTATGGTAAGAATTGTAGTTGAGATATCTCCCAGAGCTACTTTGTTTTCTATACCAATCAATTATAATCACATTATCAGGAGACCTAGTCCATAAAGTATCTAAAAAGGGGACAGCCATGTTAGAGTTTTCTGTTTCGATAGTAAACTGAATGTAAGGATCATAACTATTAAAGGTGAAAAGGAGATCTTCAGTGGAGTCCACAGGGCAAGCTAGGATTATATCATCTCCTTTTCACCTTTAATAGTTATGATCCTTACATTCAGTTTACTATCGAAACAGAAAACTCTAACATGGCTGTCCCCTTTTTAGATACTTTATGGACTAGGTCTCCTGATAATGTGATTATAATTGATTGGTATAGAAAACAAAGTAGCTCTGGGAGATATCTCAACTACAATTCTTACCATAAATTTAGCATAAAGGTTAACTTGGTTAAACAAATGACAGCTAGAGTTATGAACCTCTCTGACCCTGTATTTAGAAATAAGAATCGTAATATTCTCTTTAATTTGTTCCTTGACAATTCCTATCCAAAACAGTTACTGAGAAAGATCATCTTCAATACGTCTTCTGTTTTGTCACAAACCTCAATACATTCAATTGACGCAGCAGGTGCAACTGAGTTGGATCCTCTCTCATCCTCCAGAACGATTCCTTCCGATTTAACGGTTTCTCTGCCTTATATAAAGGAAATTACGCCTAGACTTGCTAGAATTTTTTCACAATACTTACAAAATGTTAGGTTTGCCTCCAGGAGTTCCTTGATTGTTAAGTCAATTTATAGTCCTTTGAAAGACAAGATACCTGTTGTGGATTGTAGTAATGTTGTTTATAAGCTTTGTTGTAGCAGTTGTGGTCTATCATATATTGGTCAAACTTCCCAAAAAATTTCAAGCCGTGTATCCCTCCATAAGAGTGATATAAGGTTACATCCTGAAAGATGTTCTCTGGCTAATCATGTCTCCTCTTTGGATCATGTCATTGATTTTGAGGGAGTTAAAATCCTTTCTCGTGAGAGAAGTTATAATAAAAGACTGTTTTTGGAAATGGCTTTCATCTTCCAGGAAGAAGGTTGTATGAATAAGAAGACCGACATTCAAAATTTGAGTAATCTCTACTCCCTCCTTCTAACGCTTGATAAGCACAATTGTCTCCATATTAATGACAACAATAATAATAATGATAATATGAATAATTCTCACTAGTTTCTTACTTGTGGCATCATGGTAGGTGTTCCCCTTTTTTGTAGGTGTTCCCTTTTTGTAGGTGTTCCCCCATTAATATTAGCTCCATAATAATATTTATAATAATAATTAATAACATTAATAATCACATACTAATTCTCGTGATTAAAATAAATTTTTTCATTGGAATGATTACTCAAATACATTTCCATAATTTTGGTACCACCCTTGTATTCTCTTTAAAGTTTCAATTCGATTGTTTCAGTGTCTCGCGTCATTGCAAAGATCGATTCTTTTCATTCATTTAGTAATGATGACTGGTGTACTTAACCTGACATTTTTAGTTTCCGCCATTATTCTCACAAGTCCGCGTGGGTGTGTGGATTCTCGATTTTAAATGTTTTTTAAACTTTTTAACTTTTTTATAATGTTTTAATAAAAATGTTTACCAGTAATTGGCAAATGTATTGCCGACTGGACCTATTTCTTCAATGATTTTCTGTTGTGCACTTTTCCTGTGTTCAAGATCAATGATGCAATCTCGATCAATGTAAGTTGTAGAAATGTTTTTATGAACACTTTTTATAATTTATGTTTTTCTTTCCTTATTGTAGTTCCCTGATGATGTAAATAAAGATTTACGAAAGCTTGGAGAATTGAATAGAGTGTATTTTTTCCTCTTATGCTGCAATCCCCAATAAGATATTTTTCAGTTTGTATTCTAATTGATCAGCAACGATCACGGCGTTTTTCGCTTTTCAGCTATATATATATATATCACATATATATATATATATATATATATATATATATATATCACATATATATATATATATATATATATATATATATATATATATGTGTGTGATTTTATTGCCTAACGTTCAGATAAAATTTGAATTCTTCTTAATCTGCACATCTTGACGATGAAGATGCTCTGTTAATGGTTATATTGAGGTTCTATATGCTTCGGAGTGATACCCTTTCTTCAGTATATTTAGCATAATTCTCTTCAATGTTCTCATAGAACTCCATTATCAACAACTATAGTTTATCTTGATCTTTGCCGAATAATCCTATGTCAGACGTCAATTCAAATGTGGGACAAACTGAAATCAATTTATGAACCAAAAAGCCAAGTAAGCATTCACCTAATACTCCAAAGATTTTCTAGCCTAGAGCTTAAAGGTGATGTGGCACAGTTTATATCTCAGCTAGAGGAGATTAAAGAAAATCTGAAGCAACTAGGGAAGGAAATTAGTGAGAAAATGGTGATTAGAAAATTTTAATGTCGCTGCCAGATAATTTGAAACATTTTGTGAGCGCATGGGAGTCCACTGACAGTAATGATTAAAATCTTAAGGAACTAACCTCTCGTCTGTTGATAGAAGAAGAACGTATAAAGGGAAGTGAACAGTCAGTCGCACTAGCATCCAACTCGCAAACGAATACAAACTCCTCACACAACAATTATGAAA
Source organism: Galeruca laticollis (assembly GCA_963921935.1). Taxonomy (NCBI): domain Eukaryota; kingdom Metazoa; phylum Arthropoda; class Insecta; order Coleoptera; family Chrysomelidae; genus Galeruca; species Galeruca laticollis. The sequence goes on from OY998176.1 coordinate 42,240,543, forward strand.
TTAACAAACATAAAAATAAGACTCGAAACAAAAGGTGCAATTACTGCAAAAAACCAGGTCATTTAATATCAGAGTGTTGGTTCAAAAAGAAACGAGATTCTGAAAAAGTAAATACGAAACCATCAAATGCTTTGATTAACAGTGTAGCTCTGACAGGAGAATCAACATTCATCCTAACAGACTGGTGTATGGATACGGGAGCCAGTGATCATATGATGTCTTATACATACTCGAAACCTATTTTCAAATATCGATTGTTCTGTTAAAAAATTAGTAAAAATGAGAGATGTTCCAATAGTGACTGTAGCAGGTATGGGACAAGTAGAACTAGAAGCATGGAATGGAGAAGAATGGGTACATACATAATTAAATGAAGTTTTATTCTAACAAAAATACTACTGAGATTAGAGACTCAACAGGAAGAATACGTGCAACAGCAATGAGACAGGGTGAGTTCTTTGAAATGAATTTTAAACTTAAATATGTCGCACATAGTAGTATTGCTGAAAGCCTGGCATATTAAACTGGTACACATGAATTTTGGAACTGTTAAAAGGGTCCAGAAAGAAAATAATGTCATTTAAAAAGATAACCAAAATAATTTTTGTAAGATGTGCCTAGTTGGCAAGCAGCATAGATTACATTTTGATACTGGCAATTCTCAGACTACAAAAATAGGCCAGTTAATTCATGCCCACTTATGTGGCCCCTTTGAAACATAATCAATAGGCGGGGCAAACTATTTTTTAATCCTAAAAGATGATTTCTCAAATTGTAGAGTTACATATTTCATAAAAAACAAATCTGAAACAAGACAGAAAATAGAGTTATACATATAATTCTTTGAAAATCAATCTGGCAATACAATAAAAACTCTAAGAACGGCCACAGGGCTCGAATTTCTTAATGAAAGTTTAAATAATTTATTAGCTCAATATGGCATCAAACACGAAAAATCGTGTACTTATACCCCTCAACAAAATGGACGTGCCGAGAGACAGAATCGAACTCTTGTAGAGGCAGCATGAACTTTGATACACAGTAAAAATCTTGATAAGAAGTTTTGGGCTGAAGCAATTAATACCACTGTCTTCGTCTGAATAGAGCTGGACGCGCACGCAACTCCAATAAAACATCTTTTCAGTTATTATATGTCAAAGACTTCAATATAAATTTTCTAACAACATTTGTGATAAAAGTATCAGTACATAAACCTAAAGAGAAGACAATGATCAAAATCCCGAAAATGATGAAGTTCTCACAAATGATCAAAATTCCGAACATAATCAAAATTCTGAAAACAATCAAAATCAGGATATTGAACAACTATAATAACAAATGAAAATATTGATGCGAAATGACGATGTTGAAGAACTTGTAGAGAGAAGGGGAAGAAAGATAAAGAAACCTGCTTGGTATGAAGATTATGGAACAAGTTTTTTCTCGGCAGCTGAAGAACCACTTACGCTTGAAGAAGCACTAACCAGTGAGTAAATGGGAAGAAGCAGTGGGAAAAGAGATTTGCGTGTTATATATATATATATATATATATATATATATATATATATATATATATAAACAACGAATAGATCAGTGGGTATTGCACGCAAATAGAAGAAGGGGCTACTGAAAAGAGTGGTAACCGCAGACATGCATGTTTCTGGCTCATTAGCTGTCATCGGTACGGTACAACCAAGAAAAGATGTGAAACATGGGAGCAAAGGTGTTGAATGAAACATGAGAAAATATAACAGAATTCAGCAGGATAGTCAAACACAACATTTGTGTCAGTAATATTAGAAGATCGCGAAGTTATATGTTATATGCACCTCCGTGTCTATGTTGGTTGTTGTCTCGAATATTCGCGATCTTCTAATATTACTGACACAAATGTTGTGTTTGACTATCCTGCTGAATTCTGTTATATTTTCTCATGTTTCATTCAACACCTTTGCTCCCATGTTTCACATCTTTTCTTGGTTGTACCGTACCGATGACAGCTAATGAGCCAGAAACATGCATGTCTGCGGTTACCACTCTTTTCAGTAGCCCCTTCTTCTATTTGCGTGCAATACCCACTGATCTATTCGTTGTTTATTGTTCATATGTCACGCACTATTCGTACATCTTATATATATATATATATATATATATATATATATATATATATATATATATTTACGGCGTGAAGTGGCATCCACCCATGTTAAAATCGTGGTAGCTATGGCGTCCGCGGCACTATGACATCCGATATACGGACGTCAAAGTGCATCGAGCTTCAAAATATCGCAAACGGTTCAGTGTATGCTTGGGAATCTATTGCTGATGAAATCAGCAGGACGTCACTTTGGTCGTTTTTTGTATAAACCTATACACCAAGGTTCACAGGTTCTCCGTACGCGGCGATATAGTAGTACACTTATATATTATACATCTGACGCACAAAGTGGCGTTCGTCAGTATACATATCGAAGAACGGTATAGTTTGGCGTCTGTATATGTATTTTCCTTGCATAGTGGCATCCTGGCAGTGTTGCCTATCTCACTTTTGGTTATAGAAAGCGTTTAACATTGAATGTGATGATTTACATCTGTTTTAATTTATTGATACCATTGCTGACAGTGCGGAGGATGCTAGTTATTGCAGAATATCTACCGGTATTATTAGAAAAATTATATTTTCGTTCTACAATTCAATTAAATTTGATTTTGAGGCAAAATATTAAACTACTGGCGATAAAAATGAATGATGCTGGCGATAAAACAAACTAAAGAATTCTTAATGAATGAATTAAGTTTTCCAACGTGAACCACGAGATGAAGTGAAATTACTACTCAATTTTCAGGTTAATTTTCTACTTCACTATAGCAGAAGTAGTTTTTTTTGTGATTATTCCGAAAACCTAAATGCAATCAGATTACTAGGTGGATTGTTAGTAGTTGACCTAGAATATTGAATTTCACAGAAATTCCGGAGATGTTGAAACTCTCTCTGGCATATACAGGGTGTATCAATGATAACTGTATGGACGATAACTGCATCCTTATTTGATCTAAGGCAAAAAATGTCTTAAATATAAGTTTCAGAAGGCAATAAAAGCTTTGTATACACTAGAGTCTTTTTCTCAACACCATAGCGGTTTGTTCTGTTCATTACTACACCACCGGTTCCTAACAGAGCAGAGCAAAAATGAAAGCTATGTTCCAATATATAGGGAGTCTGATAAATGCAAAACTTAAACATGTGCTAATGATTCTACTTGTGTGATGTCTGTATACAGGGTGTCCCAGACCAACATACAATTAATCCTACAGAGTGAACTAGAGCTCAAAATAGGGCGATTGAAATCAACTTTCCTCTATATGGTCCATTCCGTGTGAGTTTAATGAAGGTTTCTTTAATACTCTTGGATAATTCGAACCCCGTGAGAAGCTGGGCTCTGAATTTTGAAAAAAAAGTTTGAAACAGAATTTCAAAAAAAAATTGTGAACACGAAATTTTGATAAATGTCTTGAATTCACTTATTGCTAGATTTAGGTGTAACGGTAATGAAAGTCATATGAAAAAAATAAGGAATCTAAAGAGGTAATGAAGTAGTGAGGAATCCATCATGGCTGTCTACAAGTTTTCAGATCAGTATCATCATTAAAGCTCTTTCTATTGTGCGTTTTAGATAGATTAGACATAAAAAATATTTAATGAAACTTATACAAGTGTTCGTACAAAACATAAACAGTACATATTCCAAATAAATATATGTTCTCTTTATATACGGGTGCTTCTGAAGTAGTCTAAAATATTGTAGTGGGCGCTTCGTCACTCCATTTTAAGACGAAAACATCAGATAAACATGTGAGATAAGTCTTGTCGTTAATGAGATACAGGGGGTTGAATTGTTTTATTATTGCAACTTTGATATTCTATAACTCGGTTTGTATATAGGGTGGCCCAGAACAACATACAATTAATCCTACAGAGTGAACTAGAGCTCAAAATAGGGCGATTGAAATCAACTTTCCTTTATATGCTCCATTGAGGCGTGTGAGTTCGATGAGGTTTTTTCTCATACTTTCAAATAATTCGAAACCCGTGAAAAGTTAGGCTCTGAATTTTGAAGAAAAAATTTGAAACAGAATTTCAAATAGAAAAGTGTGAACACGAAATTTGAAAAAAAGCCTTGGATTAACTTCAATTGCTAGACTTAGTTGTAACGCTATTGAAGATCATATCAAAAGAATTAGGAATCTAAAGGGATAATGAAGTAGTGAGGAATCTATCATGACTGAGTACAAGTTTTCAAATCAGTATCATCATTAAAGCTCTTTCTATTGTGCGTTTTGGATGGAATAGACATAAAAAAATATTTTATAAAACTTATACAAATGTTCGTACAAAAAATAAACAGTACATATTCCAATTAAACATGTTTTCTATTTATGTATAGTTTGCCAACGAAATTACTAGCCAGCCCGCTATTTTGTTATTAAATGGGCGGTCGGTTTGAAATTTGAGTGATTGGTATAGGTACATTGGATGAAAATTTCAGGTATTTAAACATTTGACTGTCAGTTCCGGTTCAATCGGAAACTTAACGAACTTCGTCATTACGAAAGGAGCTCCCTAAATGTTTTTTAAATTTGAAATCTGAGAAAAAGTATTTTAAAATTTTTTAATATCCTTGACTTATCCTTGACGATGTTTGAGTCGTACATTTTATCCTTTCTAACAAAAAGTGAAAGTCTGTACGAGAAGTCCGATATTATTTTTCAATGTCATCTCATACGCATGTAGGTATGATAAGAACAATAACATTCCTCCCGATTCTACAAGAGGTGGTGTTAAATCTGACAGTCAGATGTTGATGACGTCAAATATTTATTTCAAGTGGGAGCCAACTATTAAACCCCATATTCAAAATCTTCCAGAGTGTTCTGGGTCTAAAGTTCCGATTTTCAGAGGTATCATGATGACATTTTCAATGTTGGGATTTTGATTAATATGATGATGAGAATTAATGGCTGTATGATAATAATTTAAAACGTTGAAATTTTCTGAATATGGGACTTAAGGTATTTTCAAAATCAGCGTTTGAATATCAAACTTTACAGCATTAGAATCGGAAGGAATGCTTTTAGTACTGGAACATACAAGGCCGCCGAAATTACAATGCAATATATTGAGGATTTCTGGTATAATAGTTTATTTTATTTCAAACTTATAAAATGGGCGACTCATTTCACATGTCTTGGAACCGTTATAGCTAAAGATAGAGTATGAAGTATGATACATGTTTCAAGTTTTCAAGAATCCAAATATTATAAAATATTTAGGTTATTCTATTTGAAAAAAAAACAAACTTTATCGAATTTCCATTTAAACCCTAAATTATAGTCAGGTGTTTGAATACCTGAAATATTAATCTTTATGTCAAAATTCATAAATTCAACATGGCGGCTCCAAAATGTCGGACGAGATTTGTGATTATTATCCAATTGTGGGTTGAGGTTACGAATTTAGCCGGAGTTTGTCAACATTCAATATCGTGGATTCACGATGGCAAACCAGTTAATCATAATAGCTCAGAACTCACTTACTTTATAATAATGAAGCTGTATCAGAATTGCATAGATTAACGAGACGACTAAAAGAATAAAATAAAGTCATAAAAAAATTTTTTACTGACAAACATTTATTCAAATGCGCTAGAAAGTAAAAAATAATTTCTTTGGATGTATAATGTGGATTATTCTGTAGGTTACAGATAGAAAAGCTTTTGTATTCGAACTAAAAAATTTTGCAGCATGCTCTATGTGAAAAAAAAATTATATACAAAGTATCGTTAAAATTGTGCCACCCTCAAGTTTTTATTTTCAAATACGAATCTATATTTTTAATTGCATTGATTCAAATGCCAAGAGTCATGTTTCATATCGGCGTAGTATTTACATCTGAACTACAGACTGTTTTGGAAATATTGAACTATTACCGGTAAAATTTCAAATCTACAATAATTAAACAAGATCTTGTTGTATGATCAACTTTGCATTGATCCACTTCTTACTCACTGATATTTTTCAATTACAGCTGTTATGGAATATTAAAAGAGGTTAAAATTGTTCTGGTCATAGTCCAATATACAAAAAGATGTTATGGCAAAGTTTTGGAAAATCCTGGCAAAATAAAAAAATGTGTAATATAGTAGATCGTAATCTTTAATTTTAATATGTTTAAAACTAGTTTTTGGAAAAATTCATATGTTTTTCATATAATAAGTGAGGTAATGTAATTTGTCATAGCAGTCGGTATTTGAACGTGGTAGACGGAGCTGTGTTTCATTTTTGCGCCACAGTCATTTGTTTCCGTGAGGTAGCTTACCAAAGGTATATAATAAAAAAAAAGAATCGTCAAGATTGTTTACCTGTCGAGAAGTGACAGAAAAGAAAGTTTATGTTGACGTAAGGAGTAACTAATTTCAACATTATACAACATAAATCGTTATCAGAGGCCTATATGGAAGAGTATGATTATTCTTTTAGTAATACATTTTCGTTTGTTACCTGTTATCCGGAAGAGAAGTTTTCTAGCAGATGAATTCACATATCCACTGTGAATTGACAAACGCCGTAGTGGTTTGCATTTCAATTACTAATGGATAACTAAAATAAAAACAAATAAATATATTATCTCTTGGTAAGTTTATCCATAAATATACTTACCCTTAATTCAATCTATAATATTGATTCGAACAACAGCAAAACGACAGTCAAGATAAATACAATTTCAATGTTGAGTTTGACGTAACGAACTCTCGCTAGTTAAATATTTCATTCCGGAAAATCCCCATTTATCAAAGTGTTTTTGGATATTTTTATGCGTTTATCATCTCTATTTTGAATGTTTATGTAAACAAATACATTTTGTTTTCTTTTTTGATGTTTTAATGAACAGTTTGTTTGGTTTTTTCTAATTGTACAGTTATGCAGTACAGTCGAGGGCATAGAGAAAACTTATTTGTCTATGTCCGAGAGTTTTACTAATCTCCATAGCACGTACGCCTTGAGAGGAATCACATGCTCAAATATAATACCTACAGGGGTAGAATGAAAAGTATCAACAACGTTCCATAAAGTCTGTTATCAAGAAATATAAACATTTATTTTTTTAAATTTATATAGGCGCCCAAAAAGAAGAAGATGTAGTAAAATTACCGCCACAATATATATATATATATATATATAAGCAAAAGCTGATTAATATCAGGTATGCGGTCAGTATAGAAAAAATAAAACTCTATCGAATTCGCTATTGCTCAATATCTTCATCAAGAGTCACTACAATAATTAAAATACTACTAAAATAATTTGATGATACGAACCTACATACTAACAGATAAAACAAGATAAAAACAAGAAACAATTTGAGTTGAATAAGGGACAATAAATCAAGTACACTTAACGTATGAATATTTGGGGTGTTAAAACAATATTAAAATGAATTAAGCAGGTGAAAATAAGTGTCACTGAGTTCATTATTGTCAGATTTGAGAATAATATCGTCTTGTTGTTTGTTGATGTGATACTTTTGAATAAATAAACGATTCCTGTATTGGTCAACTTTCTGCAGACTTTCAGTCTCGTCATAATTGAACGAATGGCCTGTTTTAATAAAATAATCCACCAATGCATAGTTATATTTGCCCACCCGACAATCACTTTTGTGTTGGGTGTTACGGTTTGTTAACCATTGAGATGTTTGACCAATGTAGCAAATTTGACAATGCGAACAATTTAGTTGGTGAATAACATTGGTTTGGAACAATAAAGATTGCTTATCTTCAATTTTGGAAAATTGGAGATAGTTAGTTATTAAATTGTATTTCGCAATTCTGAATTGTTCAAACAGAGGTGAAATCAAATGAGTTAAGCTATTAATATAAGGAAGTATTTTATATTGGATAGCCTGTTGATTTCGTTTGTCATCCTAACCACGGTAAAAGTCTGTGTTATAAATTAATTTTTGTATAATGGGTTTGGGGTAATCGTTATTAACAAAGATATTGAATAACGATATTATTAACAAATTTATCATTACTGACGTCTATTTTTCATTGTTGAAACTGAGTTGTACTTCACTCTTAGGATGATCAGAGTAGAAATTCAAAAACTTACCAGACTATGTTGGCTTTTGATACCAATCTAATACCAATAATAATTTTAAACTGAATATTATGCTTTTTTATTATTTTGTTTGAGATGGAACGTAAAAATACTTGGAAATTCGACGTTATGTAATACGACTCCAGTTTCATGAATTCTAATTCATTACAATAATATCACAAATTGTTTTTGCTGCCTAATACTTATGTACAGTTTTCACCAGATTTCACGCGCACTGCTAAAAAAGGTCAAGTAAGTGGTATTTTTGAAAAGGTATTTCAAGGACTTTAAAATGAGGTATCACTTCACCCCCCCTTCCATTGAATAATTTAGGGGGGTTGTGTCTGCCCCCGCTAAATGGTTGATGTAACTTAGTGTATAACTAACCTACAAATTGTCCCCCTCCTAAATAAATGTAACGTGGCTTAGCATATTTTTTAATTCTCTATTATTTTATTTATTTCAATAGATATTATTACATCGCACTCACTGGAAAAACTTCCTGGGAAACAGAATACTCCGGACTCCTGTAATAAAAAAAGAAGCCCAATCAGGTGAAACCTTCATAAAAAACAGTCATTCAGGTACGGTTTTTATAGCTTAATAGACACCTAACCCCTATAAATTTCCATCCTTTATCTCTTCGGAGATATAAACTGTGACTGAAGTATAAGTGAACAAATGTCTTTGTGGATATACGAGATGTTACCAAACTAGATATACAATGAGTTATGACGAAATTGTATATAGTGAAGTTGGTATATTTAAGATTATAGGAATTTCTAAATGAAACATTGTATAAAGTAAGTCTACAATAAGAGAAATACGAAAATTTCATATTTCTATTGTGTACGGTTTGATTCAGGATAATTATAATTTCTTGCTAATTACTAAATCAATATTTCTTCGTTTATTAGTAAAGGCACAACTGGGTACAAACATAAAAGTTTTCATTTCAAAATAACCCCGAAAGCAGTGGCGTACTAGTAGACTAATTTATCAAAATTCAATGTGAAGACATAAAAAGTAAGGTTGTCATATTTATTTTCTGAAATTGCTAAGCCATTATACAATTGTTTTCCTTTATTTAGTATACTGTTAATTCGTTCTTAGAAAGCTAGATTTCAAATATTCAAAAAAATACACGTTATTAATTCATTAGTTAGCAACAAAGCGGTTCAATTTACTGGAAAATTAATTCATTAAAACAAATTTGTGTATACTATTATACCACCAAAACTGCCATCTACGGATGTTAGTAAAACTTTGCGCCATGTACACGTCTCAAGTTATTCTAGAAATAATAAAATTTCCATTTAATAAATAATTAAAGTACGATGAAATAAAACAATATAGTTTGTTTATATCTTCATATATTTGAACTAATGTTCAATTTAAACTTGTTGACGCGTTTCACTAACACAGTAGCTCTGTCAAAACGAATGAAGGTAAAATATAAAAATGTCTCAATATATACAGTGCTAAATCTATTTACTAAGATTAACAATGGTATTGAGAGAAATTACCTGGAAATTCATTCACTACAAACATTCCTAAGCTATCTTCTAGGTAAAGAGGTTCAATAAAGGAGACTGATTGATATCTATTTGGTCGTTAAGGAGATTACCTGAATATTTATTTTTGTCAATCTCTAGGGCCTCTAATAAATTTAAACTAAAGGATTTACCGACTACATGGAGAATTTCAAAATTTGGGTCGAAAATGTGTTGGTTTTCTAATAAATGATCTGAATAGTTAGAATCTAAAAAAGACCTAACTAATAAATTTCAGAGAGAAATAAAATTAGCAGTAGATAACGTTGAATCAATAATTAACGATAAAGAAAAATATAAATTATTTTTACCAAATCCGCAACACCCTGAACTGTATTCATTAATTAAACTCCATAAAGAGGGGTACCCAATCAGGCCAGTTGTTTCTTAATTCACAGCACCTTCATTCAAAATTTCAAAGATTCTCATAGATGTCATTTCTTAATATTGTTCATTTATACCTCGATTTTCAGTTAAAAACTCAACGGAATTAATATATAATATTCAAGATATAATACTACCCCATAATTCTAAATTCATATCGTTCGATGTAACAAATCTATTCCCTAGTATACCTCCTAAAGAAACTATAACTCTTGTTGATAACTTGCTCACATACAATAATGTTAATCCTATAATTCACTCTGATATCATTACTTTATTTAAAGTGTGTTTGAATCAAAATTATTTTCATTTCAATGGAGAGGTTTATAGCAGTAAAGATGGTTTGATTATGGGCAACCCTCTCAGCCTCCTACTAGCAGAGATTTTCATGGATAATATAGAAAAAATAATTCATAAACACCCCGTTAGTAAAAAATGTATGTACTGGCACCGATATGTGGACGACATTTTAGTAAGCTTCATCGGTACAAATAGACAATTAGAGAGCTTCATTACTTACATAAACTCGATTCACAATAATATCAAATTTACCGTAGAACTTGAACAAAATAAGTCTATAAACTTTCCAGACCTTACAATTTCAAATATAAATAATGAACATGATTTTTCTATATTTCCTAAACCATCACATACAGATATTACAATTCATAATAGTTCGGTCCACCCATTCAGTCATAAACTAGCAGCTTTCAATAGTATGATACACAGACTCTTAACAGTCCCATTAGATATTAATAATTATACCAAAGAATTAAATATCATAAAACCAATAGCAGTTAATAATAATTGCGATCCAAATTTAATTGACATTATCATAAATAAGAAGATAAAAAAACAGACTTTAGAACAAGTATTCCCTTCAGATAAAAATAATAAACAATTTAAAAGCTTAACATACTTTGGAACACCATCCTTAAAAATTAAATCATTTTTAGAAACTTTAGACATGAATATTTCCTTTAAAACTGATCACAATTTATCCAAATTCATTAAAAATAATAAATCTAATTCTTCAAAATTAAACAAATCGGTAGTTTATAAATTAAAATGTGGTAATGACAGTTGTGATAAAATTTATATCGGTAGAACTTTTAGAAATTTTAAAACTAGAATTTCGGAACACAAACGTAGCTATGACAACAAAAAATTGGATTCTAACTATTCAAATCATTTATTAGAAAACCAACACATTTTCGACCCAAATTTTGAAATTCTCCATGTAGTCGGTAAATCCTTTAGTTTAAATTTAATATTCAGGTAATCTCCTTAACGACCAAATAGATATCAATCAGTCTCCTTTATTGAACCTCTTTACCTAGAAGATAGCTTGGGAATGTTTGTAGTGAATGAATTTCCAGGTAATTTCTTACAATACCATTGTTAATCTTAGTAAATAGATTTAGCACTGTATATATTAAGACATTTTTATATTTTACCTTCATTCGTTTTGACAAAGCTACTGTGTTAGTGAAACGCGTCAAAAAGTTTAAATTGAACATTAGTTCAAATATATGAAGATATAAACAAACTATATTGTTTTATTTCATCGTTCAGTATGGATCTTCATCAAGTAAAAGCCTCATCTATTCAATAATTAAAGTACCTAATCAAATTTAAATCACGAAAATTTTGGAAATCATGTAAAATACCATGTCGTATAATAAATTAATCCACCTTTTTCTATTTTCAATTGATACTTACAAAGAAACATTCTTCCAAATAATTCTAAATTTATTGACTGAAATTTATTCAGATAAAATTTTTATATATACATAGTTATTTTCCAGCTAATTTTAAGCTGATCTAAAAAATCATTTGACTATAAAAAATGTATAAGACTTGGGCCAATTTTTGGTATAAGACAGATATCTTGAGACATTGATTATTTGATTTACCTATTTGAGTTGAAAATATATTTTTTGTTATTACCTAAATCATGTCAGCTACGAATAATACCGAATTATTCTTTTTAGACCTCTTTCTCATACCGTTCATAATTAGAACTTCTGTTCCTATTTATTTCTGGAAGTACCTTGGATCCAAGATTCAAAGATACTTGCATACCTCAGGGGCTTGCATCGGATTGTCCGAAAACTGCTTTTCCATCTTCATAGAAGGTCCGGAAGCTCAGGTAACAACTTGCGGCAGTGCTGAAGTAATCATCCACTGTGACTTATTAGCTAAGCCTTAGGTATAAGTTGTGTTTGTCTTATTGTTTTTGTTTGTGAACTAAACCACACTATCAACACATAGGTTAACAGATACATAGGGAGAAACAGTCACAACATTTAAAATTAAACTTTGAACTCACAGTTTATATTAAATGTTTACGTTGAAGAACACTTTGGTATATGTGCTTCTTATTATAGGGACCTCGTACCTCATCCTGAAAACGATTATTCATTGTTACATGGTAAACTATTGTTGTAAACGCAAAGCATACTCTGCGGTAGATGTTCTGCATATGGAATAGTGATTGGGGCAACTCTTTCACGCCAGTTTGTAATAGTCTTCCACTTGCATACCTGTTCTATCGCGTCGCCTCTTCTTAGCGGTTTGTTTGAACTTTACGGCCTGTTCCAAGGTACGCAATTCAGCCACTAGTAGCCTAAAAAAAAGTTAAGCGCTATTTCTTGTATTGCGCACGAGTGCTTCTGACAATTACAAAGGGAGAAATTTGTAACCTCAAATAATCTATCCGTACCCTTACCCTGAGAGAAAAATAAAGTCGCCTCTTCTTACCCTCCATGCAACATATTTTTTTAAGTAACAACGTCACCTTTGCGGCTAAACGAATATTTGATGGAGTAATATTTATTGATTTTTGATTCATCAATGGAATCACTTTTTTTAATAAAATATTTTTCTTGAAAACTAAAGAAATATTTTGACAAGTTATCTTGACGTGACATTGTTATTGAAAAAAAGAAGAGTTAACGGGTACTAAATGCAAATGCTGATTGGTGGATCTCATATAGATTCTAGGATGTAAATGAAATTATATCCGTTCCGTTACCGAAATATCCTACATTTCCATTCTGTAAATTGTGCAGAAAATGAATAATATACATGTGGGTGTAGAAAAAAATGTAAACAGTCTTGTTGGATATTATTCTATTATTTGTAATTTTGTAAACATAACCTAACCCAATCATGCATTATGAAATTCAAAGCGCATGCGGGTCAATTTTTACCGATCTGGCGACTGGGTTAAATGGTTGGACGATTGGTAAAATTTACCGCTAGCATCTGAACGACCCGACTATTTACCAGATGTAAGCATCTGATCGCATAAAACGCGCCCGACGTAGCATATGAATGCACCCTTACATTTGACATAACCAAATGACATTTATATAGTAACGTCAACTGTCGCTGTTGTGAGGGACGATATAATTCGATGATTCTAGGAACGGTGCTCGAGAATATAATTTTAGGAACTATTCGCAAATACAGCATTCACAGGCTTGCGTATACATGACGTTGGGAACGACGTCAAGAATAACGTCCCGATTCGACATTCAGGGATTCAGTGCGGTTGAAATTCAATCATCGACCACCACACCTGCAAGAAATGAATCACCGGAGGCGACATTCATTTTCTCACCGAAATATCGAAACCACACATGACCAACGTTTAACTTTAGAAATATTTTTACAAAAGTTACAACTTTTCTTTTTTAGAACTGAATATCTTTTTGATAAATACATGGAAAATTATCATTGATGCTGCAACTGGAAGATCATATATTAATTATATGGCAAATGTATGCATAATTTGCCCGTAGATAATATACTTTTCAATTAATTAAAAAATATGGAATTGCGGGGAGAGGAAAAAGACGAAATTTTCGGTATAAGAGTGTCTGTCGTCTAGCGCAAAAATATATAAAAGAGGGCGGAGTCGAGACGTAACATGGCGCAAGTGACGAGCAGTCACACTTGATACTAACTTTGAACAGCCAGCAACATGCCCGGTATTCACAAACCGAGCCGGAGTTTTGATTTTATTCATGAAAAATGTCTTTTTAAAAACGAACTAAAATTAACTATAACAAAAATATATTTTAACAAAGAGCAGGAATAATACAAGAAATGTATAAAGACTGTACTGATAGTTTTACACAGATTGAATTGAAATGGTGTTCAGACAGAATATATAATATCGTATAAAAGTGTCTATTATGCACCTTTACAGGTGCCCACTTGATAGCCCTTCAGATATAACCCCTCCCTCCTTAAGTTTCGAAAAACTAGGAGTGGATTTTCGAAATTTTATTTTCTTCTGTAGGGTTTTCCTTCGGTTTCTTCTTGAAAATCTTCAAAATTTGGGTTCTATATTTAATGAAAAGGCGCAATCAATTGCATTTCCAATAACTGTTCCTAATATGCTTGTGTAATTATGTGGGTTCTCATCCACTTCTGTAATTGGTTTCAATTGTTTCGAAATTCTTCTAATTTCTTCAAGCTCTTCAAAGTCTATTTTCGTTATGTTCGGAATTTGGTAATTTCTGGAAGCACTTAACGTTCCCGTTTCAATTTTTGGTAGTATAAACGGCTTGCCATTACTAACTGGAATTTTATTAATGTATTTCTGTTTATTAGTCCATATTTCGCAAGAGTTATGGTATTTTAAAAATGTCTTTTTAAAAAAGAACTAAAATTAACTGTAACAAAAATATATTTTAACAAAGAGCAGAAATAATACAAAAAATGTATAAAGACTGTACTGTGACAGAATATATAATATCGTCTAATAATGTCTATCATGCAGTTTTACAGGACTACTTGAACGACGAATAAGTTCAGTACATATAATTTATTAGTAATTAATTAGTATGGCCTTTTTGAGATAATTTGAAACGACAGTTCGAGATAATCTATTGCGGGAATTTTTTATTTGGCGCCACAGTAAAATGAATTAACAATAAATGGCTCTGATAATAGGGTCGAATTTTAAAATTAAGATTTACATGTTCAGAGCCAGCGCCTAATTTTGAATATGTTTGCGTGTTTTAAAAAAGAAAATTCTGAAATTTCTGATAATGAGGTTATTACGAGAATTCACGAATTAAGGAAAATCGGATTGACGACGATTTATAAAGTGATTATATCAGGCACTATTACGGATCATTTTTTAAAGCACAAACGACCAAATGCAAAACTAAGTAGGGTGGACAATGCTACCAAAAATGTTATTGAACGGATTGTTCACTGGTTTAACAAGGACAATGCATGGTACCAAATTTAGAACTGATTCCTGTTAAATTGTGGGATGTTCCTGAATATAATTATGAACGTTTGGAAACTCTTCTTGCGGTTTTATTCAGTTGTGGATTTAAATATAATGAGTTATATAATCGAATGGTAGTAATGGAATCTCGGCGAATATTTGAACTTAGACACGAGTATTTGCGTAAAAAAGGGTACGGTGATTCGAAAATAAATTTAGATGAAACTTAGTTTGATACGTGAGTTAGAGTTCGCTGACACATGGTTTATGCATGGTATTGAGCTTTGAGCTTCCGTTACAATTCGCAGACGCTGATCCATGTTTCAACAACATCACACAACAATTGATGATTTTGAAGAATTGCACATTTTCAGTATAGAGTTGCATTTATTTTTGTATATAACTTCGTTTGATTGATTATATCAAATATAGCGTATTTCGTTATTAAGTAGTGTACTTGTTGTCAATGAAGTATCTTTTTAAAAAGTGACTTTAAGGGCGTAGCCTTTAATTGGAGCAGTCAGTACGATAGTGGAAGAGTCCTTAGTGATTCTCTTCGTTTTTTGAACGTTTATACACTTTAAGAACCTTTGGAAAACGTTGAAATTCGTCCAAAAGTGTCAGAAGGAAAAAAAAGTAAGTTAATAAATAATTATTAGAGGAAATAAAAAGAATAAAAATAAGTTAACAATAAAAAACTTTGTAAAACCAAGTGAAGTTCATCAAAAAGCTTTAGAAATAAAGAAACAAGAAGAAAACGGAGCTAGTAACAGGAATACATCTCAACATTATTGTTAGCCTATAAGAAACTGATAAATACTCTACTTTTTAGGCCGAAATCCTAGAAAATTCTGTTTCATGAATGCCAGTAGTTTCTTGTAATTTTCAATATAAATCTTTTCTCTTGAAGAAAAGCAATCTCTCACCAATGAGTAATCAGTCCAAAGTGATCATGGTCTGGTATCATTAGACATTTTTTGTAAAATTAACAAACATTTTTTCGATGCGCCGCTCTTTAAATTGATTATAACTTATTCCATATTGTTTTCTTGATTTACTGTGTAGATAATGATTTTAATGGTGCTGTATTTGCTAATTCACCGACTTCTGGTCAAATATTAAACTCATTCTAAAACTTGAAACTGTCTAATTGTCAGAATTAATTCTTGAATGACGTTTCCAGAACTGCAATTGCATTATTCAAATTATAGTAGCCGTGAGCGCATGTTTGAGGCATTTATTTACGATTGTGTTCATAATTTGTAATGACATTTTCAATAAAATGCAGTTCTTAGTAATTACGTAATCTAGTATGTAATAAATCGTCCCCTTAAAGCCAAAAGGTCGTATGTGACATTTCAATAAAATAGAGTAATCGCTAAATTCAATTTTCTCTAGTTTGCTTTGGCATGTATTATATTAAAATCTTCAGAAAATTTTGATATGGGGGTTCAAAAATATGTGTTCATAGTTTTTCGAATGCATTAAAAACAGAACTTCTATCGTTTTATCGGAATGAAATTATTCAAATTGAATTATTTAAGATTAAGACCGTTTGCCTTTCGTTATTTCGCAAATGATTGTACATAGATGAGATAAAATTTTTTATTAATTATAATTTGGAACATAAAAGAAAAAATGGTAAAAAGTATTCTACAGAAGTTCAGTTTCTTCTTGATCGGTTTCTGGAATTGGATCTACTACGCTGGAACTACATGGAAGAGATGTATAAAAATTATAGTACATGGCTGGCATATCATCTACTCTGCAAAGGTTCACTAGACTTTTTTTTTCAGATATTGGCAAAGGTTCATTATATTTCTTTTTCAATTTTGGTTCTACTATTAATTTTTGGCGATACTATGGGCATTTCAATAAAATTGTCTTGGGAATGATCTTCTTTGACAAAAATAATCATTGGGCTAGTTTTTCTTAATTGGAGCATTTTAATGCTCATCCAGTTGATGATATTCCCGTCTTCATCTTCAGACATTTTTTGACTAGTTAAAGAAAGTTTCAGCGCTTTAAGATCTGAAATATCATTGTAAGAAAGCTCCTGAACAAGATACGGTTCTTGTCGGCGAGCAGTTCTAATTACAACAGGCCATTCATGGGGAGTATCGAGTCTACTGCCATATCAGTATGACCCGTTTCTAGAACATTTTGGTCGATAATTTCAATTGGCAGGTTTTTTACAGCATACAATAGCAGGGAGGCAATAAACCGGTTACGATTTTAACCACCACATGAGTCTAAATATAAAGAAACATGTTTGACTCTATCAGGTAGCGATTTGAGATAAGTGAAGAGGGCCGTTCCAATCTCATCTAATCCTCTTTTACCATCCGTCTCAGTGCAAAAATAGGAAAATCCATCCTTGGTGCCTTGATCATACACACATAAATTGTATGAACAGAATTTCAATGCATAGTAAAAATGCGATACTTCCATGCAAGGAGTATACAAAACCGACTGCAAATCAAATGTTACCGATTTAAAGCTGTTGTCTATTTCCGCTCATTTCTTGTCGTCTTCTTTCTTCTCCCGGGACAATTCTTTATTTCTTTAGTGTCTGTCGTAGCTTTTCTTCATATCCTGCTTCTTATCATCATCACTTTGATTATATTTTTACATGTGGAGCAGCTATCTTTTTTGGCCTATGGAATCCCAGATTATATTCTGTACAAAATATCTTCCTATATACTACAGAAGAAACTGGATCTGGTATATTTCCCTCAGTGCATTTTTCTACATATAATTTATACATTTTAGTAATGTTCAGGTCAGATGATAAGTACTGTCTCTTTGTTTTGGATCGGCAATAGTGACTTTCCATCACTGGAAAGGATTTAATGTGCTTCTTGACAAAATCTCGTCTAGGTTCAGATGTCTTATTTTTTGGAGAATGTTTTCCTCTTTCGTCTTTCGAAACAACTGATGATCCACGGATTTCTCTCATTTTCGCCAATCGTACTGTTTTATCAGATATGTCTAAACGATGCAAAAATGTCTTTTTGCAAACCTGAATATCTCTAGGAAAATAGTACATGTATGTATTGTTTCTTCTAGGATTTGCGGAACTTGTATCTTTCCTTCTTCTACTTACCATTTTCTTTTTCACATATTTACATAAAAAATCTCTCTGTCTTTCATATGAACCTGTTTTCCCATAACATTAGTGAATTCTCTCTATATCTTCTTTAGTCACTTTATTATTACATTTTAGTTTACACTTAGAACAATGTACCAATTTTGCTTTTTTCTTAGGAAATACTTTTCCTGTCCGATTTTTATATTCGTTCCCAAGATTCTTTTCCTTTTTTGCTACTGATTTCTCCCATTGAAGAGAATCGCCCGTTCGTTTTCTCCTATTTTCTTTATTTTCCTCAACTCTCTCTTGTTCTTCCTCTAATTGTTCTTCATTATTGCACTTAATTCACTCAAAAAACGTTTCCTCAGTGTCATTAATTTCATCAGCTGATGGTTCGTATGTGACATCATTTATAAAATCATCTTCTTCGTCGAGTTCTACTTTTATTTTTTGGTTTATTCTTTGTTTATGCATATCGGAATATTTGGATCATTATTTTCATCGTTACATACTGTATTGCCAATTTCATCTGAAGTCAGTTTATTATTTACACAGTGGCTTATTTTATTATGATCTAGCTGATTCATATATTTTACAGTTTGTTCTGGGCACTGAGAAAAGTGACTGATTCATTTATCCGCATTTGGATATCCTCATTTAACAGAATACCATGTTCAGTGTCTACCACATAATTTTGAATATCAATTACTTCACCAGCAGGGATATCTATTACATTTTCTTCAGTCGTTAGAGGTTCAGTTTCACATCTTATAATTGCATATTCCAAGATTTTAACACCATAGGTTACATCATTTTCATCAGAAGTTATCAAAGCCATATTTAATATAATATTTCTCGATCTGGATGACGTTGCTAAAAAAAGAATTGTACAATCTAAGACCGTTATTCCCATATAACTATTTTATTTCATTTCATTTATTTATAATCGTTTATCAAGAACTAATTGTGTGTAGTAATGAACATAAAGAATATTTGCTGCGTTATAAACTATTATAGTAATATAATTTTAAACAGCAACCAACCCATCAATTTATTAGCCTCTAGAATGAGCCTACCAAATTTAAACATTTATGTAAAATAAACAGTGAGTTGTATCACATTACATACAAACACAGACACAAAGAAATATGTTTAGTAATTTTTTTTATTCAGCTACAGTTCAAAATTAATTAATTAATTCGTTAAGGAATGCAACAGTTAAATTTTTACACATCAACTTTACTCATTAGTTGGGATACCAAAATCTAATATTTAAAGCCTAAAAATAATCTAAATAAATAGCCCTGCAAAAATCTGTAAGTAATAATCATGTTCATCACAGTTTCTGCTACAATAGTTTAAGCGGGCAAAATATTTAGGTTATGTGAAGTAATGTTAATGAATTAAATGTTAATAAAACAACTGATATGCCCAATAATCACTACAACATAACGACTTACGTGCCGTTTGTATTTCTGTTATATTATTATTATTATATTTGGACCACTGACAGTAGCAAATAATAAACCAACGAAACATAAAAGTACTTTGGACTAATGTGATTATTTGGAAACAGCAAATAGTCGCACGTGCTTATTCGCGCACATACGACATTAGGTGCGTTCTTTTTGACTGAGATCTCAGTTAATCTCAGCTCACATCAGTAATGTGAGCGTTCTTTTTGTTTAACTCACTTTAAGTGAGCTGAGATTTTTCCTCCCCCTTCATCGCTGCTGAATGTGTTGTAAGGGGGAATCAGTTGGACTTGAGTCGGAAATTAAGTGGAGGGGATGAAGATATATTTGATTTGCTTGGTTTATTTGTAGTTTTAACCAAGGTTATTTATGATTTTAACCATTGATATATGAACAATAAACACACAATCTATTTTTCTTTTGTTACAAATTTTGGATACATTAATTAACATTATTAGATGCTGATATGAATCTGTCGTATAGTTTAAATCTATCGACAGATCGCGCGCTTCAATTGAGATGTCGTTCTTTTTGGTGCTTACTCACGTCAATTTATCTCAGATCACTTTAACTGGAGTGATCTGAGATCTCAGTCAAAAAGAACGCACCTTTTATGTAAAGAAGTGAGTGAAGCTGATTTATTTTATTCTTTATCGACAAATAGACGCATGTGAGACAAATGCGCATAAAACCTTTTGTCATTTTAAAATCAGCACTTTTTTGTCTAAGTGATATATAGCAGAATGGATTTAAACCGCAAATGCGACCTTTTTCTTACTATTTGTTTGTTTTCCACGACACGTACGTATTTTTATTATCCCTATTATCTTATTAATACAATATTGTTAACATACAACCTTTTTCCATTTAATAGTACTTGATAAAATTGTCACATTCGTGCAAAAATATAATTTTCTAAAAATTTGTCACATACGACCTTCTGGCTTTAAGGGGACGAAATATGATTGGAAATAATATAAAATATACAATTGACTGGAACTTATTACAATCTCATAGAAAATGGACTGGATATGTTGCGTCGACTTAAATGTTCATGTTTGTCATGATTACAAAATGCTATAGTCAAATGACATAAGAGAGCAATAAAGAACTATTTTTTTTACTAAAAAGAATTCGACAAAGTTTTGTTATCTGCATGAGAGTAGAGAAAAAGAGATGATTCAAATAATAATGTCCGGTCACTCCCTTTTGTCCCTTTTGCGATTATCCCCATACTACTGTATCTTTAATCCAATCTAACTGGTTTGGAGGACTGTAAATAGTAGTTCACGTAAATATAAGCACTCGTCAACTGTAAGCGCAAAACATGAATTGCCACTTCAAAACTCACTTCTTGAAAACACTCCTTATCAATTTTGAACAACTGATTCAATCGAAACTACACAATAGAACTGGTAAAAACAATGTAACTAAAATCAGACAGAATATAATGGAAATCGATCGATTAATTTATGGAAAAAATATAATAAGTCGGCATCGGATTTATCATCGAATGGTCTTTGGCTGGTAGCAAAGTGAGCATCCAGTTGTAATGTCTTCATATGCAGGAAGTTAGCGTGTAGAAGTTCTATGTACTGTAACTTCGCCATCCTCTGGGAAGTTTTGTAAGGGACGAAAAAATCTTTGGTATTCACTTCGTCCTCCATTGGTTTGAATTTTATTTGGTCACTTCTCTTGCATCGTTTGTTCTTTAGCCAATAAAAAAGATAAATTTTGGAGAATTGTAACGTCTACATAGATGAAGGTTACCCAGAAATGGTGGTGGATGTGCTTCCATTTCTCAGCCTCTATTGGTTCCATTTGGTTTTCTTGCTTAATGAATTCATGGAGGTCGTCTAGAGACACTTGGTGTATCTTCAGTGGTTTAAATTTTGTTGGTTTTTGTATGTTGCTTGTTTTAATTGATTGTAACGTTAATGATTCGCCATGGATAGTGGTTTGGGAATTAATAAACCTTTGTTCTACTGTTCTGAACTCGGAATTTGGTGGACGTTCGATCAGGTACAATCCTTGCAGAGCCAATGGTTTTGTTGTGGAACATTTGGTTGTTATTTTTGTGGGTTTAGTAAGTATTGCTACGTAGTGGGAGTTCGATAGACTTTAGATGATTGTGATTTGTATTTGCACTTGAATTTAATTACAAGAGGCTTCTGCCTTTTTCTGTTGAAAAATCTGGTTGATGCAGTCTTCGTTGTTATATGCAGCTAAATATTCGACACTGGTTGTTTTGCATGGAATTTCTGAGTATTGGAAGGTATCTTCGTTGATTAAAAAGTACGGTTCTGTGGGAATAATTATGGTAAGTATTGGGAATAGGTGGTAGTATGTGAAGGTTTTATGATACAAAATGGTGAAGTGTAGGATACATACGTTAGTGACGTTCGTGAAGTGAGCATCTATGCTTATTATATCGTAATAATGGAAGATGTCCTCGACTTTTGTATATTAGAGATGATCTTCGCTGTGGTGTTCTAGTATTTTTGTCACTAACCATTCTAATTCAGTTTACCTCAAGACACTATTTTGAAGGATTTTCCTTGTGGGAAATATGATTGCCTCCTCTAGATCGTTCAGGAGTTGAAGTATAATTTTGAAGGATTCATCCAGTACAATTTTAGCTTGCGGTTTTGAATGGAATACAAATTTGTTTAGGTTTTTACAGATTTGATCTATTTCTTCGAGAATCGTTTCTTGGTGTGTTAGAAGAGTCACATTTCCATTTATCTTTTTCAAAATCCTTAAATTCAAGCTTATGTGATGATTTACGTTTTTACAATATTCTCTTGATTTGTTCCGATGATACCATTGGACTGAGGACTGTCTGAAGTTGTGCAGTAGATGGATTTTTTATGGGAATCGACTAATTTTTGTATGATTCCGTTTTTAAATTCTATTCCGCTATCTGCAACTATCATTGAGGGTAATCCGTGATGGACTACAAATGTAAGGATGAAGTTAATTACGACTACTGCGTTTTCTCCTTCTATTCAGTAGGCCTGTCCGTATTTGGAAAATGCATCTATCTTTTGGTTAGGAACCTCTGTCCATTGGCTTGAAATAGATCGATATGAACGATTTCTAATGCTTTGGTGGTTGTAGGTGTGACCATAAATTTTGGTTTTGGTGGAAGTTAGGCCAGAAATAACGTTTTCTTATTTGATGTGCTGTTTCAGTTATTTCTGTATGATTAGTTATGCCCTATTGGTATTTTTTTTATTAAGTCACTCTGCTTTTCTTCTGAATTAACATCTTCGAGTTGTATGTTACATTTAACTAGATCGTGAGTGTTGTTTTTAACTATTTTCCTGACAGTTTCGCAAATTTGCTTATATAGTTCATCGCTTCCAAAGAGACATGCATGTTTCCATTGTGGTTGTAGGTGGTTCTTAAAGAAATTCACAATATCTGGGCCTAGATAGTTTTTCAAGAATTGGACGTACATGCGTTGTTTGTTTGGTAAGATGTGTGATATCACTGGAGATCGAGGAATGTAATTAACTGTTTGAAAGACGATTTAGTTATTGTAGTAATTGAGTGGTTTCTCAGATATAGGGATGACTGAAATTGGGTTTACTATTGATGTGTGGTTAGTTTCGCCGTCTGATATTTTTCGTTGATTTTCCTGTATGCTCTGTTGTGGTTTCTCTTTATTTTCTTCTCGGTTTCTTTGTGTCTCATTTATTTGTAGAGAGTGTTAATATAAGTTCGCCTGTTCTAATATTTCTTCAATAGATGGGTGCATTTTCGGAATATCTTCGTTCACAAAGCCCGAGAGTCTGTCTTCAGGCGTATTATTATATAAAGAGTAATTTTCTTCGTCAGAGGATTCCAATCTTTTATTCAGTTCTTCGACGTATTTTGCTAGAGAAAATATTTCTTTGTTGTTAATTTTCACTCATAAAAGGGCGTCGGCGTTGGTATTAAATTTACCTCTCTTATACACTTTCGTAATCATACTCTCCCAATCTCCATCTAACTAGTTTGGAGCTTATTTAAAAAAAAAGTGATACTGGAGCGGGCGGTAGTCTGATAAAGTATTAAACATTCTTCGGAATAAATAGGGGTGGAGGTATTTAGTAGCCCATACTGAAGCTAAAATATCTTTCTCAATGTTGAATAGTTAATTTCTGTCCCGTTTAGCGTTCTGGAAGCGATTGCTATGGGTTAATCGCTACCCACTGGTCCTTGGAAAAGCACTGCTTCTATAGGATAGTTGCTAGCGTCGGTGGTTAGATTGAAGGTTCTTGAAAACTTCGGGTATTGTAGAAGTGGTTTGTTTATCAAAATGTTGTTGCATGTATTGAATCATTTTAAAAATTTTAGAGTGTGTTTGATCTGGGCATCGTTTTTTAGACAAGCTGTTAGAGGTTTCGCTATTTATGCGAAATCCTTTATGAACTTCCTGTAGTATCCTAAGAGTTCCAGGATTCCTCTGATATTGTTAGCTGTTTTAAGTGTTTGATAATTGGTAATGGCTTTAATTTTGGTCGGTATCGGTTATATATGTTCTGAATTGACGATTTGTCCCAGGAAACTAACTTATTTCCTTAAGAACTCACAATTGTATAGTTGTATTTTCAGTCTGGTATTTATAAGATATTGGGATATTTTCGCGAGATTAACTATGTGTTCCTGTATATATGTGGAAACACGATAGTATCGTCCATATAAACCAAACATATTTCGCCTTGGAATCCTTTCAAGACATTATCCATTACCCGTTGGAATGTTGCGGCTGGGTTTTTAAGACCGAATGGCATTCTCACATACTCGTAATGTTCGTTTTAGATACAAAAAGCATTTTTAAGAGTATCTTCCTCGGACATTTCTATCTAGTGGTTACCGCTAGCCAAATATAGAGTGGTGAAATATTGACATCGGCCAAGTACAACCAATACGTCGTTATATTGGTTATTGGATACCGATCGTCGATGGTTTATTTATTTATTATGCGGTAGTCAACAACGATGCGCCATTCAATTTTTTTTAGTGACAATCCAGTAGGTCCTTCGATGGAGATTTGCTAGGTCTAATTATACATTGATTAAGTATAGAGACTATTTGACTTTTTACCTCTTCTTTGTGGATGTATGGATAGCGGTATGATTAACTATATACTGGTATTTCACCCTTAGTTCTTACTGGCTTATTGGTTTTGTGCGTTGGAAATGCTTCCTATTATCACTAAACCTTGGATTTGTGATCATGATATAAAAACGATTCCTTGATTTTCTCCAACTGGTAACCTGACTTGACTAATGGAGTTTGCTTCAAGTTGACCCGAGTAGAATCACGTTTTCTTCGTTTCAAAATGTTATATTGGGATGGTTGAATGTTTCGTGGTAAGGATTAATTTAGGGAAATTCAATTGGCCATGGAAGAATTTTCAATTATCGGGACATAGAAGGCCATCAGAGGTTGCATGGAACTTGAATAAATAAAACTTCAAATTTTCGGGAGATTTGATTTGCGGAAACTAAGAGATTGTGACGCTATGCTTTTGTGAATAATTTTGAAAAATGGAAGTAGCGATAAAACGATCATATTTGATAAAATTTTGGAAATAAGTGGAAGCTGTTTTGGGGTTTAAGAATGATTTTGTAGAGCCTGTATCGATTAGGAGGGTGAGAAATTTCGATGTACAGGAGTTCCTTTCTTTCTGATAGGGAATGTAGCTCTTTTATGTTTTTTCCATCTGTCATTTGTTCTATGTGAACAT
This sequence comes from Galeruca laticollis, assembly GCA_963921935.1. Taxonomy (NCBI): domain Eukaryota; kingdom Metazoa; phylum Arthropoda; class Insecta; order Coleoptera; family Chrysomelidae; genus Galeruca; species Galeruca laticollis. Next base: position 42,266,197 of record OY998176.1, read on the forward strand.
TTTCTTCATACGGAAAGTCTTGTACCTTGGCGAGTGATGAATCTTCTGGTGGTTGTTCTATTTCGTAAAATACTTTTTCGTTGCCGTTGTGTTCTATATCATACAATTCTTCGACGGTAAACTTCGGCTGAGATTGTTGAGGTCCCTGATGTTGATTGGACGGCCTGTTCCTGTTTGTGGCGGCTGTCGATATATTCATGGGAGTTGGTTGTTCTGATGTCCCTGGTCAGTAGGACCAGAAGTTCGTTTGGTTAGGTGTCCTAAATGCTTGTTTTGTTTCGGGTGTTGGTTGATGGAACGTGGGCCTATGAATGTTTTCGAAGGGTTGCTTCGGCGGAAATTGGCTGTTTGTCTCGCTGGTTGCCATCGTGGGTTGGAGAACGTCGGTTGTTGGTGGACCATTGTTTGTGGGAAAAACTAGATGTCTTTGAGAATAGGTCGGTTGTTTCTGGGCCAAAAAGTTGTTTGTGGATCGTCCTGGAGTTGAAGATTGAGACAAGTTATTACCCTTTGCAAATATCGGATGTTGTTTACTTCTTGAATATATTGATTTGCAATTTCTAGGTTATTTGGCCGCATTACCCATATATTTGAGCCCAAATGTTCACGTGGACATGCTAGGAATGTAGTTATTGCTTATTGTCTAAAGAATTCCATTTTGCTTCTTTTTATTTCTGGATTTTGGTTATAAACTTCGATGTAATTAGTAATGCAGTTTAGAAGTCCCAATGTTTTCTCATGAAACTGCATCGGTATTTCTTAAGGGCCCTGTCGAATATTGACTGAATGTCTAGTGAGCGAATTTTCGTTTCTTTGTTATCAAAAGTTTTGAATTAAGACGTTATTCACAGTGTCCCATGATTCGCATACATAATTAGAAATCACTTCTTTGGCTCTACCATTTAATTTACTTATAATCCCATAGAAAAGGATCTGGTTCTGGATATCCGCTGGATTATTTTGATTATAATAATGATTTAATTTAAATGTGGAAATCTTGATAAATTCGTATAATTGATTTAGATTTCCATCAAAGTTAGGGATATTGCTTACATTTTTATTGTCGAATTGAGCCATTGTAATATTATTTCTAATTTATAACGTGTTATTGAGGTCTGAATCGTCAATACTTAGTGTTGAGACACCAACGTAAGTGCTTATTGAAAGAAACAAATGGACTGTTTCATGGATTTATATGTGCAAAATATCGGTTATAATCTTGATTCGATTACTACAAAAAATATTATAAATATGTGTTATTCCTACGCGTCGTCACAGACAAGTGTGTCGACTCTCCTACCCTCTTTAACAGATGGTCTGTGTTTTCAGACACCCTTGTTGCCATATTTTTGTTAGTTATTAGAATGGCAAATATGCCTTAACACTTAGTTTGCTAATATAATTCGTCAATTCTAAGTATTCTCTACTTACATTAAAATCTATTATACTTGGTACCGTCAAGTTGGGTGACATGAGACAAAACTTTAGGTATTTCTGAGAGGGGTTGGCAACGCCGCAGATTGTACTGGAATTCAGTTTCCACATGGTATTCATTCACGACAAGTCTATGCAAGTTGTTTTTATAGTTTTTGCTGGTTAATTAAGAAGGTAAGTGCGGTTTTAGTATTTTATTGTAAGAATAGGGTTTGTGGGACTTATAGGTATGTTAAAAAACTTTATGTATGTAGTCCAAACTGACAAATTTATGGGAATGGTCATATTTTACATTGATGTTAGTGTATATGGGAAGTATTTATTGCTATATACATTTTTAACATAAACAGTTTTTTTTTATTTATATAAGAAAATAAAAAATGTGATTTATAGGGGCGAGATGAGACGTGTATCAAGTCATCCCAGGGGTAATTTGAGACATGTCTCAAGTTACCCTACTTAAATAATACGTGTTCATTTTGCAGGTATTTACAAGAATGAGTCGATACAAAAAAAAGTAGGCGTCAACTAAAGAAGATATGACGAGAAAGATTTAGAACTTGCAGTAGCTGAAAGAAATAGAGGTGTTTCATTGAGAAAACTTCAAAGCAAATATGGTATTTCAAAGGATATGATAGATCGAAGAGCAAAAGGACGTCATATGAAATAGGCAGGTGGACAAACTGTTTTCACGTCAGAGGAAGAAAAGAAGATGGTGGATAACATTCAGTTAGCCAGTGTCTGGGGGTTTCCACTAACATTTATTGATGTAAGGTACTTGATTAAGTCGTATTTAGATAGTTCTGGTAGACAGGTATCAAAATTTAAAAATAGTTTGACAGGAAGAGAATTTATGAGAAAGTTCATTGAACGCCATAAGGATATACTCTTACAACGCTGGTGTGAAAATATAAAACGGGTACTGGCAAGTGTTAACAGGGAGGTAATACATAAATATTTTGACGAGCTGGAAGTAAGTTTGCAAGGGGTTGAACCAAATGCAATGGTCAATTATGATGAGACAAATATAACTGACGATCCTGGAAAAACCAAGGTACTTGTCAGAAGAGGTGCAAAACACGCACATCGTATAATGGACAATTCTAGAGGCAGCCATTCCATCATGTTTGCAGGATCCGCATCGGGTGAACTTTTGCCACCTTACATAGTTTATAAGGCCGAAAATTTGTATAAAACATGGACAGAAAATGGCCCTGCTGGTGCTAGATACAATAGGTCAAAGAGCTCCTGGTTTAATGAAGCGATTTTAGAGGATTGGTTTAAATCTACGGCGTTACCGTATTTTAAAAAACTCCCCATTGAGTCGCCAAAAGCTCTAATAGGCGACAATTTTGCCAGCCATATTTTACAATCCGTAATTGACTTATGCAGAGAATATAATATTCGATTTATGCTGCTACCTGCAAACAGTACCCACATCTGCCAACCCTTAGACGTAGCATATTTCAGACCACTCAAAAGCGCATGGAGAGATGTTCTTTTAAATTGGAAATTGAAGCATCGGGGGGTAGTACCGAAAAATACTTTTCCCAGACTGCTAAAAAATTGTTTGGATCAACTTGATGTAGACAACAAGACATCAGCAAATCTCATAGCTGGATTCCGTGGAAGTGGAATTTATCCAATCAACAGAAACAAAGTACTAGATAAGTTGCCACCGAGCTTAGAACAGGCAAATGATGAAAACAATTTTGTCGTGTCAATAGATAATGCTTTTAAAGCAATCTATATACGAAGGAAACAGTAACCGGTACGAGAAAAAGAAAAAAAACTCTAATCGATCCTGGAACGAGTGTTGAAAATACTACTCTAGAGAGTGTTGAAATTACTACTCTAGAAGAAGTAGAACAGACGGTAAATGAAAATGGAGTCAATGGAAACCAGGAAGAAATTGAAGAAGAGCTACCTGATTTTACTCAATTTAATAACCCGACACCGTCAACATCAAAAGAAAAACCTATTATTTCTCGAAAAAATAAAAAAGTGTAGATTCCTCCAGTGACAGTAAAGATTCCGTTTCCAGGCAATCGTCATATGATAGCCCTAAAGATTTTGAATAAGACGTGGATATGGTTGATCCTTCGGATTTAAGAGTTGATGACTTTATTTTGGTGCAATTTTCATATGAGGCTCCCCATAAGCCAGTTATTTTGAAGAAATTCATTGGACAAATTATTGAACTAAAGCCGGATTTATTTTTGTGTGAATTTATTCGCCAATCACCACAAGGAAAGAATATTTACGTATTTCCAGATATTGAGGACGTCACAGATATTAATAAAAATCAAATTCTGTCAGCGCTGGTTCCTGTGTTCGTTAGACGAAGAAGATTCACTTTTTCTATTGAACTTTAAAAATCTGGCACAATTGTTTAAAACATTTTTTTTTCGTTAAAATGGGTCTTTTATTTGTTTTTCAAGAGTTATGTTTTATTTAGATTAGTTTCTACCAAAGTTTTTGAAGTTCCAACTTATTTTTATAAGAATTAAAACTTTAGTTTTGTATTAAAAATGTAAAATGTTTAAAATAAATATATTTTTCCAAATAAGAGTTGTGTTTATGAAGGAATATGTTCTATTACGTTTTTAAAAAGACTATTAATGTCTCAAGTCCGCAAATTGACGGTCCGTCTTGAGTTTATAATGAAAACAAATTACTGTCTCAAGTCACCGCCCCTGTGAAGGTGACTTGAGACACCCAAAAAAACAAAAAAAATTCTGATGAATTTTAGCTCATTTTTATTATTCAATTTTGAAGAATGTATGTAGACTCAAAAATGTGTCCTTGTTTCATAATTTTAATTTGCTGGAATACAATTTCACAGTCCTTTGAATTTTGAAACTGTCTCAAGTCACCCAACTTAACGGTAGCATATAGTCTACGCTAAACCCTGAGATAGAATATTCTGAGACAGAGCATCGGATGTTTCATCGAATGTACTTTGACTTTTAGCATCCGGGTGTGATGTTGTCTTCATATGCAGGAAGTTAGCGTAGTGAAGTTCAATGTACTGTAACTCGCAGATATCCTTGACAATATTTGGCAAACATTTCGTCCCAATTATAACGATGTGTGGCACCATTTCATGCCATATGCTATTCAAACAAAAAACAGATACTGTTTTACTGCCTATAGCCCTAGTATTTATCCAACTTGGATCGTTTTTTCCGAAGCCAATAAATATTGAAAAAAAAATAAAAAGCAAATATTAACAAAAAAATTAAAAGCAAACATGACAAAAATATGCCTGAAATTGAAACAAAAGAACAAACCCTATATGCATATTAACATGCCGGACCTAATACTTTCTCCTGGCAAGAAAAGATCAGATCTCCTCGTGGTACATGCTGGGCGGACAATTTTTTAAGTTTGATTGGTTAAATAAGCATTATTTATAGAAATAAAAATATTGAGAGTTTTTATACGCGCTTATTGTAATTTTTTGTTTAACTCTGAACGAAAAAATATGTCATAATTTTCGAATTATTCAGAATAAATATGCACGCTATTGGGAGTTGCTGCCATTATTGGAATTTGAAATATCTCTCTTTACATTGACTTTAGATATACTATATCAAATTTGAAAACGAATATGTCATTGATTACGTACATAAATTTTTATGATGTATGATTTATATTTGTGAGATTTTAAAGCGATTTCTCAACTATCCACGCAGTTTCAAAAGGGTTTATTATTAAAGGATTCTACCAAATTTCATATTTCACAAAACTTTCGAAAACCCTCTCTCTGGCGACGGCTTTGACTTTATCAATCTTAATTGGCACAAGACCTTCCATAAATTCCATTTTCTTATCCTTTATTAGATATGATTTCGAGGTAAATAAAGTTTATAAATCTCACTTGGAATCTTCTTGTTGGAGAAGTCTCAAAAGTTAATTTTAATTAAGATTTTCGTTTATCGCGTTTGTTTATTGACTGGTTAATGAAGAGCCCAACGGTTTAATTCAAAAGGCATTAGGTCCAAAAAGAAAACTTACAAATTCGTATATATGACGGGAAATAATTGTTAATTCATATATTCTATCGTTCATTTATCACGCCGACCTTTTCGTCGTAAATATCTCTTGAAATGTGTCAGTTTAATGTTTGCAGCTCGCCCGATTCGATTTATTTTCTATAAATTTGACGAGACTGCGTATAGGCGATGACAAACAAATTTGAATATATTTTTGACACTGCAAAAAGAATTCAAATCGACACGCCATATTTCAAGACTTCATTCTTAGTAAAATGGGTCTTTTATCTGGGAAATATTCCATTTTATTTGTATATATTCCAAAATAAAATATTCTTTGGAAGATCGAAATCATATACCGTGCAAGAAAGGATCTTCGCTTATATGGAAGATAAATATTGGCCATAAGAGACAATATGTTAGAGAGAAACAAGTATAAATTCAGTGCATCACAACATGCACAAGAAGTGATAAAATACACACAACGCAAAAGTCTAGGGATATTTTTGTAAAATCCTAAAACCAATGAAAGATATTTTCGTGTTGATATAAATCTACTTCGACTGTGACTGTTGGTGTAAATACTTACTTTTTTATATAAAAAAACTGCAAAACAGATAAAAATACGTGTTTTAGAACGTTTTTCACAAGGGACGAAAAAACTGACACTTTAATGTTTTGTTTAATTCCGATTTCTAGTCATTTCATACTGTTCTTGCTTAGTAGGTGTGTTAAAGATAGTGTGTTTTTACGATTGAACGACATTTAACGTTGAATGAGATAAATTTTGGGCAGTGGGCCCCCTTCAAGCTGGTGTGTGACAAACCCAGTGGGGAGTCTCGCAAATCATCATGAGTCGATTAAGGCGTCAGTTTAGACACACTGGGAGTCCAGCCGAGCAACATCCAGGACGTGGCCGTTCTACAACCGCCGCTCAAGACCGGTATTTGGTTTTAAGCGCTAGAAGGCAACCGACAATCACAGCACCCGAGTTGGTTAATGAATTACAGCGTGCATATAATGTGATGATTGTCAGTAATACGGTAAGGAATCGTCTTCATGAAGCCAATTTTCGTAGTTGGCGACCACTGAGATATCCACCTCTGTCTAGAGGTAAATGCGCTGCACGATTAACCTGGTGTCAAGAGTTTCTGAATTGGGCTGACAATGACTGGGCTACAGTTTTATTCACCGATGAGTCTATATTTGGATTTCATCCAGATTCTCATTGACCGAGAGTGTGGAGACAGCCCAAAAATTATTTATAAAAGTTGACAGTTACTTGGTACATCGTAAACGTCATTTACTAGATTAATACATTATTTTCGAACTTGGTGCAAAAATTCATACGGTTTTCGTTAAACTGGATATAAAATGACACGGGTTTCGAAAAACTTGAATTTTATTCAATTTTATAAGGTTTCAGAACAAGCAAAACTTTTATGAAGAATGACATTTTTCACTTAATTAATATTTAAACAGTTTTCACCTATCCGAGGACACGCTGTAAACCAAATTCGAAATAGTAAAGAAAAATAAAAAATTAATAATTTAATATGGTGATCAAAACAGGTACTAGTTATAGCAAAGAAAGTAATATAAAAAAGTTGATGAAAATATCACAATGCTGAAAGCAATTGTCAGAAAACTAATAAATGAATAATGAAGAAAACGATAGAAAGAAAATGAATTTAATAGTATATTACGTAATAAGAGTTGTAAGTAACCCATTATGGACGGAATGAAAAAGTTTATGGAGTATGCCGCGCAGCGGCGAGTGCATAAATTTTATGGGTGCGTAATGGGCTTACAACTCGTGTAACGTACTATACTTTTTCTACGCCCATTCATTTTCTTCCATTAAATAAAAAACATCGCAATCATCTAAACTTTATTATAATAGTTGTTAATAACAATTGAACAATTATTGTAAATCGATTGTGCCTTATTATTTAATGGTGATGAACGGTTATTCATAATTGTATCATATGTTGTTCAAGAAATTGACAATATAAATGACATGATATTTATTTGCATAGCATGCTACTTAAGAAAACGTATCCTATTTTTAAAGACATTACATAATATGCTTCCTATATTTAGGGGCATCACTATTTCCATCCCAAATATATCGCACTGATACTAAAAGTTTTTATGTTTTTTAATTGACTAAATTTGTGTAAATAGACCAAATAAAGTCTTACGTAGATAAAAATTTGATTGTTATGTAATTAAAACAAGAATTTTAAGTTTTCTTCTCAAAACGCACGTGTATGTTATGAGATCTCATTACGTGCATATTATTGTTAAATGTCATTCACAAGGAATGTTGACAGTGAGATTTTTGACGTTTACAGATTTGGGCTTAGAAAATTAGTATATTACGTTACGTGTGTTGTTAGGAGCATATTACGCACGAACGGAAAAGTTACGCACGAAGCCGCGTAATGTATACACCTCTCGACTAAAGTGACATTAATCCCTTAGGTGGATTACTTCCCTCAGGAATCATACTCCACCCGCGGGATTAAATGGGCCACTTTAGTCGCTTGATGTATAATATACTATTGTTTTCTAATATGAGATACATTCAGACAGCTAAAAGATGCGGATTGAATGAAACGGAACCAATTATCATATAATTCCAAATAACTCTCAGTATTAAATGCTATCTCATATCTAATAAATGTTATCTACCATTTATATATAGAATAAAATGCAACGTCAAATATCTAAGTAATACATTTTGAATAAAATGGCTACGTCTATTGACAGTTGCTAAGTGGTGACTATGGAAGCCGTGCGATTTACTTTACAGCCGTGCGTTTTGTGTTACCGAGCGTAATAGACGTCTTACATTGATTGCCGACTGTGTGTTTTTGACTACTTACAGTACACAGTAGTCGATGTCGACACAGCCCTCCTGGTGTTGATCCAGTTGAATGGCAAGGGAAAAAACTTCTGCTAAGATTCCCGCTATGCAAAAAAGCTGCAAAGTCAGCAATCAGTAGATAAAGAATAAGCAATGGAAGACCCCAGTTTCTTGAACTACTGCGTCGAAGTTCACGACGGGTTTCGACGATAAATTCCAAATCCGTTAAATACGTTATAAGTTACTAGTCCTCACCAAACAATATCAACGACAAACCTCCATAGACCAGCGTTATAATAATTGAAAATTGCGGTGGCTAATATCTACCGCTACCAACATGATCACTTTCAAGTATGTTGAATTTATAAAATCCTTCGTACATGCAACCTCGTTGGAAAATACATTGGAACTGGCTTCACGCCTAGCTAAAGCCAGAGTTTCCCCTATCCAAATCAGGTGTACAAGACGAAATAAGTATTGGCCAGGCCGTTTCTCGTGTTGATCCATTTTCATCGTTACAGAGTTCACTAACGCTAATTAGTAATTGCATATTTGTGCATACATATTACACATATTTCATCAGAAGCTATACAGTGCTATTCAAAAGTCCCCTCCCCCCTCGTATCTTTTGAACGGCTACACTTACATTGATAAAATTTGGAAGGTGGAAATAAAGTGTTATAAACTTCTCTACGAATGGTAACAGGTGACTTAATAGTAATAGATGACGTCACAGTGCCACTCTGGCCAATAATTTTAAATAGGACCTTATGGCAAGTGATATCTCGTTTGAAAGGCATTGACATTGGCTATATATCCATATTAATTTTGTTTGGGATTGAGTTAATTTTGACGTATAAATTAGATAAATACCAAAATTATTGAAATTATTTTTTTAAATTTAAATAATCAAATATAAATAATGGATTCTGATAGCAAGTGTTCGAAATGTGCTCCGTCTACTTCCTGACAATGATACATCGGCCGGCAAGGTCTTATAGAATGACCACCTCGGTCACCAGATCTGACACCATTAGACTTCTCTCTATGGGGGTACTTGAAATCCAAGGTTTATTCTACGGCATCAGATAGCATTGGCGTTTTGAAATAAAGAGTTACTAAAGAATACAATGCCATTTCAGCTGACACATTCGAACGAGTACGACAAGAGTTTACTAATGGGATGTATTACTGTCAGGAAGTAGACAGGGCACATTTCGAACACTTGCTATAAGAATCCATTGTTGATATTTGATTGATTAAATTTAAAAAAATAGTTTCAATAATTTTGGTATTTATTTAATTTATCCGTCAAAATTATTTTGAACACAAACAAAATTAATATGGCTATGTAGCCAATGTCAATGTCTTTCAAACGAGATATCAATTTGATACCTCCGAAATCACACGAGGTACTAAATCATCTGTCGACTAAAATCAAAGACATATGGGCATTTTTGCGCGACTAAGCAAAACAGTGGAGATGGGGTGGGTTAATCAAATTAGCAAATTTGAAAGTTCTTAATGGGCGCCAGGTAAGTCATATCCTGCAAACACCCAAAGTGACTAGCAGCATTACCAACTTACCAAATAATGTTGAAATAAAAGATAAAGTACCCAAAATGATTTATTCAATGGTCTTGAAAAAACAATGAAAGAAATATAAAAAAAAATAATTGTAACAGCAGCAACGTATTCCTAGATCCTATAATAATCGGTTAATTGAATCTGGCTCCTGCAATTGATAGCCATAAGCAAATCAGCATCATTAAACATTTAAAAAGGATAAAATAAATAGTAAGCATAAGCATTAGATAAACATGAGCATTATGTAAGCGTGAATATTATGTAAGTATGAACATTATGTAAGTATAAGTATTATGTAAGCGTGAATATTATGTAAGTATAAACATCATGTAAGTATAACCATTATGTAAGCGTAAGCATCATGCAAGCCAAAAATTACGTAAGCCGTAGCAAAAGAAAAAAAAAATCAGTTGCAAAACAATAAGCACTAACTAATTAATCAAAACCAACTAGTAATATTAATATCAAGATATTGAATACTTTCAAACCATATATATACAAATAACCCATAAGATAGAATGCTAGACGTAAGCGAAGCAAATAATAAGCAACTGAACAGGTATCGGCTATAGTGTAGTCGTGGAAAAATTACTGGATACTTATGCCATAAACATATATGAATTCCATCACCATCTATAGGTAATCGTGAAACAGTCAGTACGCTAATCTAACTAACCCACAGAAATTAAAGCAGCAGTAAAGGTGGCAAGATAAGCGTCGCGAGAGCTCTGGCGCATGCGCATACGATTAAATGAAGTGCTATTTAATTTCCGCTCTACAACCAAAGTACAAACAAATTGTGAATATAATCATTAGATTTAAGCAATAGCAATTTTTGAGAAAGCGAAAGCATAAACAAGCGATAATAATAGCAACAATATACAATAAGCAACAACACTTGCGTGATTCCAACGGCGATACATGAACTCCTTACTATAACTTCGTCACATGGGACATCCTGTACAATTATCCCAGAGATGGACAAGTTTGGGGAAAACCCGTTGTTCAGAATGATTTTCCGTGTAAGAACTATAACTTCTCGGCATGGTACATTCTATGCAATCATCCCGTCGTTGATTGAATTCCGTTACAAAAAAAACCCTAAGGAGGAAATACTTCATCAGAATCAAATAAACTGAAAGATATTCACCCCCAACCCAACTGATATAAATTGACTAATTTTGTTACCCCTGTATATTTAACCCAAGAGAAGTACGAAAAAAAAATAATAGAGAAAAATATGTTGGGATACTCCCGGTATATGAGAACAACGTGTACCCAAATATCTATACCCCGGTATAACTATATACAATAATAATTATGAAATTCGAATACAATAATTATCACACTTTAACTATAGAGCAAAATTATTAAGTAAGTAATATGAACAAATTTTAAGATAACCCGTTAAATGACAAGAAAAATTAGATAGTGAATTTGGAAAACCCCCTTTCAATAAGTATCAAGTTGAAATTATCGATAAAACCTAGTCTCCCAAAAATTAGGCTACTTTGAGATGGATGTACCTATCGTGGGACATCCGGTACAACAAAATACAAAGATATATTTATGCAAATGATAATTCTCATCAGCTGCCACAATGAGCAGACTTTTATTTACCTAATTCAAAATACTAATGCAGGTGAAAATTGTATGGTAATATTTTATATAAATATATGGAATATAAATGGAATCTTACCCTGGCCAAGGAGTTTTTTTTTGTTCTTAATTCGTACGCAGTGATGGTATTCAGCGTGGAAGTCTCACTGGGACTTGACGAGTGACTATGGGCCTTTCTTATCTCTTACAGTTCTAGCAATAATAAAATAGGTTGTAAGATTGACGGAGATAATACCAAGACTAAGAAAATAGATGAGATGATTTCAATAGTGCATTGAAACATACCTGGTATTCGAATATCCTGACAGCACAGTCACTTTCATAATCACCAAAAATCCTCTAGCGAGTTTTTAGTTTCAGATTACAAATATACACTTCAAAATGACTAATCAATCTGTCACTATATAATTCGTATTTGTAGAAGCGTTCCCAATTAAGGATGATCAGAATAATCAAAGATTCTACAAATCCACAAGTGGTCTTTATGAAAATCAGCTGTGACACGAGTTCAACGAAGGTCAAAACGGAAATTCCAGGATAGAGATGTTCGAATATGACACCTGAGAAATTAATCCTCTAACACCAGAGGGCACTACAGTATTATCCTATCCATCAATCCCATTACAGGAAGAGAACTTAAAATAACTTAACTAACCATACATAGAGCCCATAGATTATATCATATTCCGAAAACTATTCTATTTTATCACCTGAAAGGTACCCGAGGAAAAAAAGCGAGATAGAAGGCCGTTCTACAGTGATTCCAAAAGAGGATGAAATCAAATTAGCAAATGCTCTTCGCAAACTTGAAAAATGGGGCTTTGGAATCACGAGAAAAGAATTGCTGATGGTTGGTGCAAGTTATGTTGAACATAATAATATCAAGACACCATTTAAGAACAACATAATTGGTGATGATTGGTTCAGAAACTTCAAAATACGTCACCACCTGAGTATAAAGAAGCCCCAATCAGTTAAGTACGCCCGAAAAAGGATGACATATCCGTTCATCATTAATGCATATTTCGATATTTTGTATCAAACTTTAACAGATTTATCACTTCATAACAAGCCCGAACAAATTTGGAACCTAGATGAGAGTTCTTTTTCTCATGATCCTTATGAAACAAAAAATGTTGGAGCAATGGGAAAAGGTTGTTATAGAACCGTGTCAGGTCTGGGCCGGGAAAATACAACTGTTTCAGCTGCTGTTTCTGCTTCCGGATTAGAAGCCCCTCCACTCATTGTGTATAAGGGGAAGAATATTTGGGATCCCTGGGTTCCAAATGAAGAAGACTCGTATCCGGGAATGTCATTTGCTGCCAGCAAAAGAGGCTGTATGGAGACAGACATTTTTTTAAATAACTTTGAAAAAACTCTACTGCCTGCTCTGGGACCACACAGACCTGTTCTGATTATTTATGATGGTCATAGCACCCATGTTATCATTCCTCTAATAGAATTGGTAACTACCAATAATGTAACAATTCTCAAACTTCCCCCACACACGAGCCACCTTCTTCAGCCACTGGATATATCAGTGTTCATATCACTGAAGGGTACATGGGATGAAAGATTAGTGGCTTGACAAAGGATAAATGTGGGAATTAAAATACCAAAGAAACAATTTTCGGCAATGATCGGTCAAGCCTGGAACGACCTCAGGCCTATCACTATTAGTAATGGTTTTGTAAAAGCTGGTATACAGCCATTTCATCGGCATGTCATATCTGAAGACACATATGATCCTGAATGTTTAAGAAGGTGGAGAAAACACATCTCAGGTAATGCTGTTGGGAGACGAGAAGAAAACCAAAATGTAGGAGGAACCCAAAATGTCGAAGAAAATCAAAATGTCGAAGACAACCAAAATGTCGAAGAAAACCAAAATGTCGAAGAAAACCAAAATGTCGAAGAAAATCAAAATGTCGAAGAAAACCAAAATGTCGAACACATTCCAAATATAGAAGCTACAACTAGTCGATCCACATCAAAATTATCATTTGAAGAACTTCTTTTAGAAACAATAACACTCTGATAGTGTCCAGGTACAAAAATAAAAACAAAAAAAGTGGCATGTGGAGCAGAAGTTATGACTGCACCACAGGTATTAGCTAGACTAGAAGAAGAAAAAGCGACTAAGACTAAGAATGTTTTCCGACAAAAAGTTAATAAAAAGCGTACAATCCAGAAAGAAAGTGACATCGAATCTACAGTTGAAGAGGTGGACGGTTCCTCTGTAATAATTGATTCAGCAGATGACTAGGACCCAGAGAGTTCTGATACAGATCAAACTGACCAAAAAATCGAAGAAGAGCAAACTAATATCGAGAACGGCGAATGGGTGGTAGTTAAATATGAAACCAAGATGAGAATAAGACATATTGTTGGCAACATTTTGAACGGAAATGATGAAGGATGGGTAGTGAAATTTTTAAAATTCGGCAGAAAAACCTTTTCTTGGCTGATATAGACGATATTGATACGATTAATAAAGAAATGATCGTAAGAACCCTGCCAGACCCCCAAGAGAGGCCGCAAAGGAGACACATTCATTTTCTCAGTAGATTTGGCAAATTTTAATTTAGGCAATCAGGTTATATTTAATTTTGAAAATTTCATAATTTTTTAACTTATTTAGATATTAAAGTGTTGCAAAAAAGAAATTGTAGCCTTTTAACAGTATTTCACACTTGCCCCAAATTATTTGAAAACACCTTATATTGTAGACAGCATGAACCGCATTCACACTTGCCCACCGGACAAAAAAAAGGAGAGTAAAAGTGTTTTGCTTTTAACCAGCAAAACTCAAGAGTCATGTTGACAGATACTCATACTAGCTATGTTTAAAATATGAAATTTAAATGACGTATATTTTAGAAGTTATAATGCTTTAAATTGGCACTAATCAAAAAAGCGTTCACTCTTACCCAGATTTACCTTAGTAGGGTGTTTTTTTTTTAAATTTTAAAATAGCTAGTAATTTTTCTTTTCTAAAATTATTGTTGCGGGTGTCTTCCGAGAGAAAATACTTTGTGGATCAGCACATACTAACAAATGTGAAAAATTTAAGTAAAACAATTGTTCCCAGCAATTCGTTCTCCAATGTTTACCAACAATTAAGAGGAAATCGAATATAAATGAATTTAATGAGTACTTATGTGAGACATTAATTTAGACTAATATACCTGTAAACAAAGTGCTTGACACTTCATTTAAGTATGTTTGAATTTGCCGCGTAATAACTTTTATGTGTATAAGTTAACTGTGAGTAAACTTGGTAGTTTTTATGGAGCTGTCTGTCAGATTGACGTATTGATACAGCATGCGAATGAGATTATGAAAATTATATTGTAATTCGAATATTTAAATAATAGTGATTAAGAACTGGTGAAACAATAGCTTCAAATATTGTTTCTCTTCTCGGGTGAGTTTGTTATTAATTGAGGTTAAAGAATGTATTATTGTTAAAACTAGTTTTTGTAACTAAATAAAATGTACTCTTTTCAGAGCAACTCAATTTTAGTTGGTTTAACTGTTCACCATAGTACCCAAGGATATATCAACACATTATAAAACAACATTTCTTTAGCTGGTTACCAGGAATAATGGAAAAATTACGATTTGAGTACATGGTCAAAGCCAGTGAAGATGTGAAAACAAATATTATTTGTGTAACGACAGTCACGGATTTAGATGGCTGCATCTATGCGATCCCAGACAAGCTACAACCTGTAAAATTACATAATGGAATAGAACAGACACAAATCTTTCAAAGAGTAAAGGCTACATTACAAAAACGGCATGAGAAACGACAGGTATGGATATCCATCATCCCAGAGATGATGGAGTTTTATTGTGATGAAGATGGAAATAAACAATTTATGGGATACCTATTGGAGGAACAAACAAAACCACAAAGTTCTACAATAGGAAGTTCAGAAGATTATTTGGCAATAATCAGGGAAAGCTTCGCTGTAATTAAGAAAGATTCATCAAAACCTTTCAGTATAGGGAAAATGATAGATAAATTTGTTATAGAAAAATTCAATAGCAGAATTACTAATGTGTCCCAGTGGATGACTACCTTTGAAGCGGAAAGTGCCCGTATAGGAACAGAAGAAGATGTGAAAAAAATAGAAATTTTTAGGTTAATTCTAGACGATTCTAGTTTAGACTGGTATAGTTCGATGCTTATAAAGCATACAATAAATTCAGAATATGCAATGTGAAAAAAGACTTTTTGTGAGACATATGTAGGTAAGGGTTGGTCACCGATCAGGTATGTAAAGTTATTTAAATACAGACAAGGCTCATTACTGGAGTATGCGTTGAAAAAAGAGAGACTATTATTAGAAATGAATAAGTCCATAGATAAACTCACTCTAATTGATATTGATTGCCATCGGATTACCTAATTTTATTGTAGATAAGATTGATAGGAATAGTTTAAAGGAAACTAAAGATTTGTTTAATAATTTGAGAATTTTAGAGCATATGGTGAACAAAAAAACATTCGATATGAAGTTAGGAACATCCGAAAGTAAATTTAAAGCGAAAAATGTAAAATCATTAGTTAGACCGAGTAAAATCTGTGAAAAAGCGAAAAAAGGTATACGTTATCACCCTGAATCCCATTGTTGGTTCAAAATTAAGAATAATGATAGGGGAAAAAAGATTAAATAAGGAGTGTTAATAATTCTAAATTAGAGATAGAATTAAATGAAATTGATCCAAAAAACTAATAGTGCCGCCATTAATTAAAATGAAATTACTAATCAATTATACTTTGAAAATATCAAGAATCTATTATTCAGGATCTAATATGTCTTTAATAAATTCAAGGCTATTATCTTTAAAAAAAATACTTACTCATGATAAAAATACAGGCTGGAAAACAATTAATGGCGTGAAAAAATAAATAGGAATGGTAACTTTAAAAGCTAAAATTTTCGAAACTGGAAAAGATGTTAATATTTCTGTTATAGATGAAGACAACTTCGACTATGATTTCCTAGTTGGATTAGACTGTATACAAAAATTTAATTTAACTCAAAATGAGAATTTAAATATTACCCTCAACGCCCTCAGCAATAATAGTAAAGACTACATAAAAAATAAAGAAAAGCAACCTATAAACACCAAAAAAATCCTGGCAATTCAAGTAGTGATATAAGGAGTAAACAAGGCATATATTTGGATAAAAAAGGTGAGGATATTACAAAGGAATATAAAATGGAAACTATAATTAATGAATATAAAATAAACTTTAATGAAAATATAATAGGCTAGAATTTTGATATTTCGGTAAATAATTTAGATCATCAAAAGAAATCAGATATTGATAAATTGATATGTAAATATAATTCAGTCTTCGCTACAGATAAATATGATATAGGTACTGTAAAAGGTTATGGAGCCCATATTGATTTGTTGATATATTAATACTGTAGTAAAAGACCGTATGTGTGCTCTATTTTGGATATGAAAGAAAATGAACATCAAGAATCAGAATTACTACAAAATAATTTGATCGAGGTGTCATATAGCCCGTTTGCCGCTCCGGTAACACTAGCATTTAAAAAAGAAGAAGAAAGGAGATCAAGGCTTTGTATAGATTTTCGCGAATTAAATAATATTGTAGTCCCCCAAGCGCAACCATCTACGCTAATAGAAGATCTAATGGTTGAAACAAGGAAATATACATTTTTTCCAACATTCGATGTAAACTCGGCATTTTGGTCCATACCTCTTAAAATTGGAGATAGACACAAAACTTCATTTTACTTTAGATGCACACTTTCAATGGACTTGTTTACCTTTTGGTTTAAAAACTTCTCCCGCAATTTTTCAGAGAATACTAAGTAGCATTATGAGAAAACATAAACTGACAAATTTTACAGTCAATCATATTGACGATGTTTTAGTATGTTCCGAAATATTTGTAAAACACATCGAGCACTTATCCTTGTTGTTGAAAGCAATTTTAAAAGAAAGTTTTTAATTAAAATTCACAAAATGTAAGTTTGCACAAGACTCACATATCTAGGGCATATAATAAAAAACAATACGGTCACTGCATTAAAAGATAATTTGATTTGATAGCCATAAAAGAATTCCTAATTCCAGAAACACAAAAAAACGTCCGACAATTTTTAGGAAAAATTAATTTCTATGGAAAGTATGTGCCAAATATATCAATTACACTAGATCCTTCACATAATTTACTAAGAAAAGGAGAGAAATTCATATTTGGACAGATAAATGTCACGAATGTTTTGAAACTATAAAGAAAGTACTTTGCTCAAAACCTATTCTAGCTATTTTTGATCCAGACTTGCCAATACAATTATATACAGATGCTAGAATACAAGGTATATGTGCAATTTTAAAACAAATTCAACCCAACGGTGACGAAAAGCCTTGCGTATATTTTCCAAAAATTTGAACGAGTCTCAAAAAAAGAAATAAGCCATTTATATTGAGTGTTTGGCAATAAAAGAGGCGGTAAAATACTGGCAACACTGGCTTATAGAAAAAGCATTCACGATTTTTTCAGACCATAAACCTTTGGAAAAAATGAACATTAAAGCAAGAACTGACGAATAACTGGGAGATTTAGTGTATTATTTGTCACAGTTCGATTTCAAAATAATATATTCTCCGGGAAATTATAATATAGAAGCAGATACTTTAAGTCGAAACCCTGTGCTAGAGTCGTATTAAAATGAGGATAGTAGTTTAAAACTAGTGAATTTTATTATATTAGAAGACATACGAAATGATAATAATGAAGATATAAAACAAAATATAAATGAATTTATTTTGAAACATAATATATATTATAAAATGATAGGAAAAACTGAAAAAATTGTACTAGCTGAGGAGTTTAGTAAAAATATTATAAAACATGTACATCACTACTACTGTCACATAAGAAGACAACAAATGGAAAACAAGATTAAGCCCTCTTATCAAGCTAAGAATTTATTAAATAATATAACAAAAAATTGTGATAACTGTGATGTTTGTATAACAAAAATCTAGACGAAAATACAAGTTTGGACTAATGTGTCACTCAGGACCCGCTACCTATCCGTTCGAAAGAGTGTCTATAGCACTATAGGCGGATTTGGTGGTACTCGTTCAACCAAAAAATATTTACAACCTCTAGTACATCACTTCACTCGTTACGCCTATATTTTGACATCCAAAACCCAGGTTGCGAATGATTTTATAAAACTTGTCCAAAAAGTGAAAACACAAGATTATAAAATTGACTTATTTCTATCAGATCAATATCCAGGCATAAATTCGATAGATATACCTATAGTTTTCACTGCAACAAATTCGCCATTTTCGAATGGATTGAACGAAAGATCAAACCAAACGTTGGTTAATAAAATTCGTTGCAAGATTAATGAAAGGCAGGACAAAATTTCTTGGACAATTGTTGCTCACGAATGTACACAAAAATATAATGAAACTGAACATAGTGTAACAGGATTCTCTCCTATATATTTATTGGAGGGAAAAAATGTTGACATTTTACCAGATGAACTGAAATAAGATATAACAGATAATCATCTATTGCGAGACCGGAAAATTGCCTCAGAAAATAGTATAAAATACCACAATCATAATAAACAAAGATTTGATAAAAACAGAAAACAGTATGAACTGAAAGTCGGAGACCGGTTAAACCGAAAAAACTAGATGAATTGAAAATGGGACCTTATCAAATTGTAGACAAAATATCAAATCCAATTTACAAAGTGAACACGGGTCAGAAAAAGTCAGAGTCGAATAGATTTCACATTACAAAACTTATTCCAGTAGTAGAGTGAAACAGTAAAACTTTGTAGTTTCGAAAAGCGGGGAGATGTAAACAAAGTGCATGACACTTCAATTAAGTATGTTTGAATTTACCGCGTAATAACTTTGATGTGTATAAGTTATATGTGAGTAAACTTGGTAGTTTTTATGGAGCTGTCAGACTGACGTATTGATACAGCATGCGAATTAGATTATGAGAATTATATTGCAATTCGAATATTTAAATAATAGTGAATAAGAACTGGTGAAACAATAGCTTTAAATGTTTTTTCTCTTTTCAGGTGAGTTTGTAATTAATTGACGTTAAAGAATGTATTAGTGTTAAAACTAGTTTTTGTAACTAAATATAATGTACTCTTCTCAGAGCAACTCAATTTTAGTTAGAGTTTTACTGCTCACCATAGTACCCAAAGATACATCAACACATTATATACCATTGAAAATGTTAAATATTGTTAATTCAAAATCATTTTTACAAAAATGTTGTAAACATAATATTGACGAGAGTACCTTGAAAATATTATGTAAATTATTGCTATATTCAAACAATGTTCGAAATTAAAGAAGTAGTTGACAAGAAATTTGTTTAGTTTATCATAGATGAGGGTACCAACAAATGAGGCTATTGTATTGGCCATTTGTTGGTAGGATCTTCATGAAGGCCAATTAGCAACCACTTCCAATTTGAAGATTTGTTGCTTTCAGCTGTCCCCTGAAAGGGGATAAATTTAGGAATTATATTGTTTCGTCGCAATATGCTATTGTGCGTTTCAGGATTTTCTAGAAAAATGTATTCCATTTGGCTGTTATATACCATAAATTTTCATTTTACGTAGGTATAATTGAATAAAAAAAATTTTTCTGTGGTAAATATTTTACAGTTTATGGTAACAATGAAACTCTTTTGAGAGAACTAGATGCAGATCCAAGTTTGTTGATTGATGAATCGATAAATATGTCTTCGGAAAACCAAACTATTGCTGGCACTTTATTAAAGGAACTATACACAGAAAATACAAGTTTTGAAGAAAATGTTGGTAGTTGTATCAGAGTAAGAATAATTTATAATTCATTTTAAATTTTTAGTTACGACCCTACCAAAGAAATGATTTAAATTTAAAGCAATAACTGCAAATATTTTTACTATGGTAAGCACTTTGTTGTCTATACTAGAGCAAGCTACTGAAATTTGGAGTGAGAATTTTGTGTAAAACGTGTTAGAAGAAAACCAACTACGCCATTAGGTGGAGAATAGTTTCATATGATATAGTGTGATATTTTTCACTCGAGTTTATTATTCATAACTTTGTTATTAACAATTTTATATCAAAAATCGCTTCTTTAACTTTTTTATTTCACCTTCTGTGGCCATTTCAATTTTTTATTATGCAATTTTCCAGCTGGCCTGAATGCGACAGCAATGGTCTGATTTCAATTTACAAAAACGATTTCCAAAGTAGAATTTTCATACTTCGAAACGATTATCTTGGTTTTGCATTAAAACGTAGAGAAATATGTTGAAAATGAAGCTGAACATCACGAGCAACGGCCAAGTGCGCGAGATTAGTTGTAGATTGCGAGAGAGCAGCAGCCAAGGAGAAAAGCATGTATATAGTAATACTGTTGCGCCGCGCGTATTTCATGATATTTTCATTTGAATATCTCAGTAACAAATGTAAATATCGAACTGTTGTTTAATTCCGGGTATATCGGTCCGACAAATAAGATACTCCAATCAAATCGGTCGAAAAACTGTAACATGTTCCTATTTTCATCAATCATTTTGGAGCGTTACTTATTCGTCGGCTACTCCCACCTCTAATTCCAAATCCTTTTATTTAAAATATTAGGAACATATCTGTGATCGTTTTTACCATCGTTAAAATATCTATTTAAACTACGATTCAAGTCGAACTCGCTCTCTTTGGTTCATTCTTCGCTGAGAAGCATTTCTGCATTCAGCTTTTAAATATTACTTTGTGTGGGATTTTCAATTTTCCTCGCTGCTCTGCAGCCTGTACGGACCTGTAAGGACCTCCACGGACCTATACACACCTTTACAGACGTTACGAACCTTTACGGACTTCACACAATCTACTCTACCGGACCATACATCTTTCGAGTCCAGATACCGACGGCTCACGAACCGTGAATACTGCTGTGAGCTGTACGTTCCGAGTCTTCCCAAGATAAGTCCCTAACTTATTTTTATTGTAATAACTGATTGTTATTCGTATTGTATTGAGAATATACAGCTTAGGTGAATTTATTTTTGTGTCAAATAAATCCATTTGTCCCGAAATTTTGTTTGTTGATTCACCTTATCCCAATTGAGGTGAATAAAAATAGTGTAACTAAGGCCGAATTCACCACATGAGCAGAGTCCCAAGGCCAGGTAAACTTAGGATTGTGACAATTGGCGCCCTTCGTTATATAATTTTTTTACTTATATTGAAATTTTGTGACATGGAGATATAAAATTTCGTTCAATATAAATTCAATATAAATATTTTCCAATACGAATACTACGAAATTAGCTTCTTAGAATATTTTTTTTTGCATTCATTTTTTCAGGAAAATTTCCTTTTGTCTTTTTTTTATTGTTGATGTTTGGTTTTTCTGTTCTTCTAGTTTTTTTCTTTGTCAAGGTTAATTGGTTGTTGGATTCTTCAACACGTTTCGTTATAATTAACTTTCAACTTTATTTTTCAAATATATTGTTTTTTCCGACTCAATAATTTTGTTAAAACGTTTAACATACAGGGTTATTCAAAAGTAATACTTTGAATAATTTCTTTTCTTGGTTCACTTTTAAAAGGAACTCATTTATGTTTCTTAAATATATTTTAAGTTAAATTTATCTCGCATTTTGATTAGCAATTTTTAAATTTTTTTATTCTAAAATAAAATGCAGGCAATTCATTTAAAGGTATATGAACATTCATATGAAATTAAAATCAGAAATGAAACTGTACCTGATACTGTTCACGAGAAACGTAGGCTTCTTAATAGTTTATTGGCTCGTGAAAAAGCTAATCGTAGTTTTTCATTGCCAATAAATACGTACACTTCTGAGGAGGATCATTTAGAGATTCGTAACACTATTCAAGACTTAAGTGAAGTAATACATGATTTCAATGGAAATAAACGTGAACCTGTTTTTAGCAGAATAAATTCCAGGTTAACTCATTTAACTAATAGAATGAATAGATTAAATATTGACCCAGATGACGTTCAACAAGTTCAAGTTAAAAATTCGTTGAATAGGGATGTACTTGTACTTGAATCTGACTTTGATATGAGAACTACTCCTTTCATTTCAGTTGATAGTGAAGAGTCACATAATAATCATGTTGCTCTTGCTTCGCCTTCTTTGTCTTCTCCTTCAGTCCCACAGCCTCGTCATTTTTCTTCCGTATAGTTATGAAACAGATTTAGAATTAGAGATTTTGAATCGAACTATGGGCGAGAATGAGCATCGTAGATGACAGTACCTACAAATGAGGCCATTGTATTGGCCATTTGTTGGTAGGATTTCTTCGTTAAGGCCAATTAGGAAACTCATTTTCAATTTTATCGAAACAACTTAAAAAAACTAATACGTAATTATAATTATCAGATGGGATACGTGGTTAGGCATAGCAATTTTTATTGCTGATAATTTTGCAGGTATTAGAGATATAATTTTCGAAATCAGTCATTCCAACGCCGCATTGAAACATTGCAAAAAAATTGTTAAAAGTACGGATTTGCCCCAGTACCTTGCATTTACTAAGGCAAACTATTGCTTCGTCTCAAACTCTATTCAGAGTCTGGAAACAAAGGGTCTCTATCAGAATTAATTGAGAATTTAGAAGAATTTGAGAAATCCTGTAAAAAGTTGAAGGTGGAGTAGGTGAATCTATAAACTGAAAATTTAAAGTAGTACTAGCAAAAATGAGAGATTTTTGACGTTAAATAATATCAACAAAATCTTAAAAGGCGAAATAGTTGAGTTGATTTAGTAATAATTGTAAAAATGAAAAATGCGCCAATCACTTCTGTAGATGTTGAAATTAGTATTTCGATTCATAAGCATAATGTGTTTTTAGACTGGAAACAAACACTGCTAAAAAATTTTGAACAGCATTTGATTATCAATTGTTACAGCTATATGTTGTTGCCTATGGCACCTGTTAAACTTTCTTGTGACCAAAGAACCTTTATCGTACGGTATATATTTTAGTTACTGGTTGTAAAAATGTATGAATTTTCATTAACTTGTTCAATATTTTTTGTAATTCGTGTGATGATTTTATTCTTGCTAAGATACTCAAAAAACCCGCATCTTTATACTATGAAAGGAATGTCTGAAAATCTTCAATCTTTGATTTGATATAATTAAAACATCCTCGTTATTATTCCCTAAGGACTGTAATAAAGCCATAACGGAGATTATTTATGAAATACGGAGGTAAGAAATGACTTTAAACTGTCGGCAGTTAGTGGTTTTACCAAGGATCCACATTTAATCATTTAATCCAACTTGTATTCATTTTTAATCAACATTTTAGCTGACCCATTATTTTCTATTT
The DNA here is from genome assembly GCA_963921935.1 of Galeruca laticollis. Lineage (NCBI taxonomy): Eukaryota > Metazoa > Arthropoda > Insecta > Coleoptera > Chrysomelidae > Galeruca > Galeruca laticollis. The sequence goes on from OY998176.1 coordinate 42,290,118, forward strand.
AGGACAAAGATTCTCTGATTGATGGTAGAATTCGGATAAATATATCTTGGAACATTCAAATGAAACTTCTAGATTTTTTTATAAATAAATTTTTTGTGGTTTGACATGAATTTAGAAAAAAGGCTTTTAACATAAAATATTCATCTATTTAATGAAGAGAAGTTCAGAGTGTCGTACCACAAAGATCAAAAATGAGCACAACAATTTTTCTAATAGCAATTAATGACGAAATAGATCAATGGTCGCCACTTGTCACGCACTTGTCACAAAACATCAATAAACTAGAATTATGCTTCAAATTGACCGGACTATAATCTCCAACAAGAACAGAGTATATCTTATTCACAAAAAAATGCAATGTTCCCACACCATATCTGAATAATCTCACTGCGCATGTGAAGGTGGCAGCAAAAATTGCTGGCTTCAAGTACCGAGCGGGGTACAAATGCACCCCGTGCCAGTTTTTATTTTTTAATTACGTTTCTTTGAGAGTTGTGAAAAAATTGAAAAGAGATCAAGTTTTACTGCTCTTTATTAACAATAAAAAAAATATGGAGGCATAAAAAGAAATATTTTAAAAATTGAGCCATAATAGCGGACGCTGGGGTGAATATGTAGCCCGCTCGGTACTTCGAGGGTTAAATGGAGATATATGAATTTTCCTGGTTTAGTATTTTTTTTAATAATTTGAGTTATGGAAAAGACATTGAGATGCGGTTTGCGCAGGCTTCTTGGTTGGTAATTTGTCTATATTTTATTCTAAAAAAGTCATATCATTGCATTGAAATTTTCTGAATACATCCAATATTTTTGTTATAATTTCGACTAACGTCCTCTATCGGCAGAAGTGTACGTCCTGATTACAAGAAACCTAAAAGCAGGAGAAATTCTCTTTTCAATAATACCAAACGTATCCAAATCAATTAAGCCGTCTCGATCATTTGAACCATGTAAAATTCAATTCTTTGGTTTTTGTTGAGCAGGCACTTAAAGCTAAACTTTCTTTTATTAATGGGCGTTTACGACATTTAAAGTGAATAAGGTGAAATTTCTTACGATTGATTTGTCATCGTGATATATACATACAGCATGTCATCTCACAACACTATAAATAACATATTGATCAACTATTATTCTTCACCCGTTGATCAGTTCACTTCTCCATACCTTATATTCCAAATTCCTGAAATTAATTCACCTTTACATATTAACAACGAACCGAGCATGGCAATCAAACATTAAAGGCCGAGCAAGCGGGAAAATATTGAGGTTGTGACTATTGCAGCGTTGCCAGAGCAATATAAATGACTTTCTCTCCAAACCTAACGATTGATCGCGTTTTCTATGGATTTATGAATGACTTTGTTCGTCTATCTTTAGTTGAATGTATTTGGTTATAACAAGTTAACCCATGAATATATCATCACACGAACTGAGTAACCAATTTGAAATCTGTAGAAGTACTACATGTCAGCGAATATAGCGGAGTCCTTAGGGGAAAACATAATTGTCTATACCAAATAAAATAAGTCATTCTCCAGGCTTTGTCGAAGTGGTACTAGTTCCGTGCGGAGTATAAAATACGCCAAGCGACTATGTAAGTATATTTTTTCGTTTCTTTGTTTTTTCTTCAATTTACTACGCCTACTATTTTTTTCGTATTTGGGTATTCCATTCCAGTAAAACACACTAGGAACTTAACGCAAAATGAAATTGAAGCAATAATGCTCTAAATATTGGAGTCACCTGATGACGAAGAAATTGTTGGAGGCTCTGATGAAGACGATTCTGACGAAGGAATTCAAAGAAGTGACCACGATTCCTATTCAGAATTAGAAGCTGATAAGAATGACTTGCAGGAACGCGATGATACTGTTTCAGAAGACTCAGAAGAGGAAATGGGTCGTAGCATCTTCAAAAGTAAGAAAAAAGGCCTTACTCGGAGTAAGACACCTCTAAGAAGTAAGTTTGCCAAGCAAGATGCAAAGAAAATTGAGAAAAAAAAAATCCTCGACCATTACTAAAGCGTGAAAGCGTCACAGATGAACTAAGTGTCTTCTTCCAATTCATAACATGTGAGCAAATTGAAAAAAATAGTCAAATATACAAACATATTTATAACATTTGTTCAGGATAACTTCAAAGGGGGAAGAGATACAAAAGAAACTTGCAAAGAAGAAATATTAGCTCTTTTCGGCTTGTTATACTTATCAGGGCTAAAGAAATTGAGTCACACAAATTTTCGCGAAATATGGATAACTGATGGTACTGGGTTGATCATTTTTCACGCCTGCATGGGTTACAAAGGATTTTTGTTTCTCTGGAGAGCTTTGAGATTTGATGATAAAAATGACAGGCCACTAAGAATATCGCTTGACAAGCTGGCTCCGATAAGGGAGATGTATGATGATTTTGTGGAAAAGTGCAAAAACAACTATTGTCCTGGTGACAGATTGACAATTGACGAAATGCTTATTCCATTCCGTGGCCGGTGCAGTTTCATACAGTATATACCAAACAAACCAGCTACATATGATATAAAGGTTTTTGCACTTTGTGACTCCAAGATGTTCTACGTTTTCAATTTCGAAATATATTGCGGAAAGCAACCAGAAGGATTATATCAGTATTCTCGCACTGATGTGGTGCTGAGATTGGTTGAACCATTTAAAAATATAAAAAGGAATCTAACCGAAGACAATTGGTACACCAGTTACCCATTGGCTCAATCGTTGCTTGAAAAGAAAAATTACACGTGTGGGGACTTTGAAGAGAAACAAAAGAGAAATTCCATTGAAGCTTCTTCCTTCAAAATTTTGAAGCATAAATTCGTCTGTATTTGCATTCACTAAAGAAATTTCTTTGGTGCCATACTGTCCGAAAAAATATAAGGTTATACTGCTCCTCTCGACTATGCACAACGACGATTCCATTGACCCCGATACTCTGAAACCACAGATAGTTTTATTTTACAACTCAACCAAAGGTGAAGTGGACATCGTGCACCAGATGTGCGCAGATTACACTGTTCAAAAACGAACCAGACGATGGTCGTTAGTCGCCTTTTATCAAATTATGAATATAGCAGAAATTAACTCGAACATCATTTTCAACGCATTTCAGTCGGAAGGAGAAGAAAGAAGGATTTTCCTAGAAAACTTATCAATGTCTCTTATGAAACCTTTTTTAACGATGAGATCTAGTATAAGAAATCTACATTTTGATGTGAAAGAGTTTCTAAAACAATATCGGCCTCCAATAGCTGCTCCAGAAGAAGCTACAGTTGATGAAAAATCTAAGGGAAGGTGTGTCCAATGTGGAAGAAAAAAGAACAGAACAACTACCATAAAATGCAACACCTGCAAAAAGCTTGCATGCGAAGAGCATGTCATTACTACACACCTCTGCTTGATTTGTAACTCTGCACAAAATGATGGAACTCCAGAAAATACCCCATAGAATAATACTATTAATATATTTTGATAATTTTGAACATTTTTTTTATAGTTGAATGCTCTATTCTTCAAGTTTTACTTATATATACTCACGAATGAAAAGATCTGCTTTATACATTGAATATTAAACAAAATAATGTTTTTTTTTGTCAGTATTTGACTGTTATAAACAGGCTAAGGTGCTCTTTCCCTTGGTGGCGTACAAAATACGCCAGGCGGCTAATTATGTTAAAATAATTATAGCGACCACCTAAGGGTTAAAGTTTATGGAAATGGCTCCCTAATAAAAGATTCACTAAAAAAAATTATAACAATTAATTTAAATAAGCAAATTTTAACAGACAATAATACTAAAATAAGATGAATTAGATTGTGAATCGATTTGTTTCAATCCCTTCAAAACGCTTTGATCATTTAAAATAAAATTGGGTAATAAATCTACTGACTCCACCAACCACTAACAGTAGTTAAGTAATTTGGCTTTTTACTGCCGAGCTAATTGAACTATCCCAAGTGGAAAATTGAATTCTAAAATGAATTCATGGGCTAGATAAAGAGAGATAAATAGATTACCTCCAGGACATTTTATAATGGCTGGCTTATTTTATCACTTGAAAACGAAAACTGATCAGTTGTCGCAAAGTAACTTGAACTTGAACCGAATCAAACATTTAAATTATTTAAAATGCAAAGAAGGTTGCCGACATAATGAAATCAAATACTAAATTAGTTCCTCAGCGCGGTTGAATTAAACCGTTTGTAAACGATAAGAAAAGTCGCCGGGCCTATAGAAGAATTCGTGTCTATATTCCAAATTTTCTTTGCCTCTAAATATCCGATGAGGTCTAGCAACGGCTTATTGTATTTGTACTTCAATCACCTACAACTTAAAACTTGACGTCATTGCAATTACTAAATTATTTTACAAGATATAAATAAAAAATTGTACATAAACACGAATTTTCAGTTCAAATCTTCAATATGGTGTCCAAGACATTATACTAATAAAGAATGAAACTTTCCACATCTCCCGAAGAGTATTTTAATGGCTTTTTTCTGAATTTTCCGCAAGGAGTCCAGTTTAACGTACAATAAATACCCAACACTACATACAAAATATTATTGTTTCACCTTATATCTTCTTCATGGTGGCAACGGTGAGTTCACGGAGATCACAATGTTTTGATTTTGTTCCTGCATTAAACCGTAAAAATCGAGAGTTACAAAGAAAATTAATTAATTCTGAAAGACTTCCAATATAGTTGAAGTGATGAACTTAATACCAGTGAACAAAAAAAACTCATTAAATATACATTCTTGGTAAGATAAACAAATATTAATAGACAAATAAAGTGAAAGTGAAATTCAATAACAAGCTAATTAGTAAGTACAAAAAGAATCCCGGTCGATATCAAAGCGGCGTTGTCAGACTGACTTATAAAGCGGAAAACAAAAGAAAATAATAAGCAGATAAAACTTTTATTGAAAAGTAAATTAAAGATGGGGGATATGGCAAGAATAGAACAGATGTTCCAACAAATAAACGAAACTGCTCAACAAACGAATGGGAAAATAGATTCTTTTGTATTGGGAATGAAACAAATAAAAAATGAAAATTTAAAATTGAATGAACACATTATGACGCAAGAAGAAAGGATAGAAAAGCTGCAGATGGAAATCAGGAAGAAAAATATTGTGGTAATGGGCATTAGCGAAGAGGAAAATGAAAAGGAATCTGAAACAGAAGATAAAATATATAAAAGTATGCATAAAATAGGAACGCCTATCAACAAAAACGTAGATATAGATGAAATGAAAAGACTTGGGAACTATTCGAAAGATGCGAAGAGGCCAATATTGGTAAAATTAACTGAAGAAAGCACCAGAACGAAAATACTAAACACTTCAAAAAATTTGGAAGACACAGGAATATGGATAAATGAAGATTACCCAAAAAAAAATTCAAGAGGCAAGAAGATCATTAATATCCAAATTGAAGGAAGCTAGGGATAAAAGATATACAGCATACATTAGATATAATAAGCTAATAATTAATAAGCAAGTATAACAGAAACCTTAGGAAAATAACTAAAATCACAAAATCATAAAATTAATGGAAATGAGAAAGGACAATGGAAAAATAAAAATAAAAAGGGACATAGAAGCTCTACTTCCTTTGCTATTCTGGAACTGTCAAGGAATTAATACAATAAATAATTTTGATGCGGAAGAAAAGATAAATTTTTGTAAATTTCTAATTATAGGAATCGTAGAAACATGGATAACTACAGAAAACCCAACTTTACCATATTTTCTAAATAATTATAATATTTTACAGTCTTGCGCAACGAAATACAAGCAGAGGGGCAGAGGAAGTGGGAGTTTAATGTTCCTCCTGTCAAAATCATTAAAATCAGATGATACGGCTGTTATAAAAGAAAAATCAAATCATCAGCGACTGCCTGGGAGCAAAGTATTTGCACTTCTTATCGACTTCAAAAAAGCTTTTGATAATATAAATTTGGATATACTTTGGCGATTTTCATTGCGAGTTTGGTTTCGATCCGTCAAAAAATGCGCCTTCGATCGTGCTTACAAATTCCGTTATAATACATACTGGTTGGCACAATAATTTTGACAGTCGGAAGTTTGGCAACGCCCAATGCGCCGTAGTAAGAACGTATGAGGATTGCAAGAGCTCACTTCGCTGGCAGAATTCGTAAACTTCGTTTCGACAGTACAGTTCAAAGAAAAGTGCGATTACCGGTGTTGTGCAATACTAACTTGATATGGCGACTCCAGAGAGCAAAGTTGTTCATAAAAAGTTGAGTGAGCAGTGTCGTGAAATGATTCTGAACTTTTTAAATTTCATGACAGAAGAGATAAACAATGGCAAGTCAACAATTCCATTAACAAAGGTATGTTTTAATTATTGCAGTAAAATTATTAAACCAAAGAAATTATTTAACAAATTTACATTGGATAGTAAATTTTTTAAATCGATTTTCGTACATAAAATATTTATTTGTTAAACGATTTAAAAAAAGAGACATTAGGGTGAGATAAAGTATTTTATGCACTCATGTGTCAATTTTATGCACCGTTATGTCAGCATGACAAACAAACCGACGCCATTTTAAGTCCATCTAGAGCAACAAATGAGATTTTTTGCACGCCTGCGGCTCATGCGTCAATTTTTCCATTCGGGAAAAAAAGCACCACTTCATGCATTTGTTGCATAAATAACTAGTCTGTTTCTGTCTACAGGAGTATATAAAAGGGCACATGTTTATTTTGTGTAAGATACCTATTTAAATTTAATAGGCTTTTTAGCTTATAATTATAATTATTATACTCATTTCAAACCTATCTCTATTACTTTTTAAACTAGGAGGAGTGGTTTTAATTTAAGTTACAAATTCTGTAGATTCCTAATTGGTCAGATCACAGATGGTTTTCTTCAGCACTTCTGACTTTTGACATATTATATCCGAATAATTGTGTAAATTGTAAACAAACTTTCATTTGAGCAAAAAGAGGATGATTATTTGTTTGAAAAAGAGCTTCTTCGTATATGCTCTTGCGATCTATGCATATTATATCATGAACAGAATTATTTCTGTAATATATCTTCACATAGATATCTGGTAATTTATCTCAAAAATCGAACGTTTTGTATACCTATATATTGATCCTATACAATATAAAAATAAACAATTGATAAATAAACGTTAGCGTACTTTATTAATTAATATTTTTAATATATAAATCATTCTAATTTACCTTTAATATAATAATTTGCTAGCTAGAACAACGCTAGACCATTTTATTCATAATTTGTGTCAAGGTTAAAGTCAAATGTCAAATAAAAATAAAACTAAATTCAATAACCAACTGTACACTAAAAATTACTATAACAGTGTTCAAAGAGCTTCAATGTGACACTGTAAACAATGTTATAATGAAGTCTCTTCTATACGCGAATTATAAAATTGAACGTTGCTCATGTCAACCAGTAGGAAAGAACACATTTGGAATTGTCGCCAAGTTTTTTCAATTCGTCAAACCCCAAATTCTATACTGGACACTATTCACGTCGAACTTTTGCCACGGTGTTAGCAGGTGTAGTTGATGTAGTTGTTGAAAAAGTTAACACTACGAATGTTGGCTGGTACATCATCAGTAGAAGGCGTAAATGCAGCCTCAACGTCGACTATTATTGTCAGTATTGATTTAGAAGACAAATCCTACCAGTCGAGTGGCTTAGTAGTTAATTTTGGGGGAAGTTAGATAACTGAACCGTTATTGTTTGCCCAACTATTACCAGCAGGAGTTATTATTCCAAATATCCCTCTTATAGCTCTCTAGAGAGTTATGTGTATGTAAATATTTGTTGTTGCTATGGCATTATTTAGAAGTAAACGATTTATGAGGAATAAAGGTTGTTAATATCCACGAGATATTGAAGAATTTAAAAGATCCTGGAAATTTTTTTACTGTTGAACAATATGCAGATTTGAAATCTAAGAAATCGTAAGTGTAAAAGTGAGGTTAGGTGAATTTATACGTGCAAATATGCAGTTGACTTGCTTGACCTGGAAATTAACAGCATATAATTCAGGCTGTTATATATTTTTAGAAAAAATTCTATAGTAAAAATAAAAACACTGGTAAGGGTTTGGTATTCACGTCGTTAAGAAATACATGTGATAGACATAATGATAGTATAGAAAACAAATATTGATGTTGTAGAATGGTTATAAAACATTAGATACCGTCTCAAATCAATATTCTTAATAAACAAACCAAAAACAAACATTTATAAAGTGAATAAATGCAAACTACCTCATAACCTTCCTGCTAAAACACAAATTCAACAGCTTTATAATGCAGAATCGTTATCTGTATTAAGTGTTTATCCAGAGAACACATCTATGTACCTACATCAATTCATCAGTTTATATCAGTTTGAATGTTAAATAGACGAATACTCAGATCAAATAAATATATTATCAGAAACGTATATGTATCCATGTATTCGATATACACTGTGTCCCAATAAAAATGTTTTCGTTCATAATAATATGTTTTCGTATATTTTTTTGAAAAATGTTAATTTTTAAATAACAGAGGTGCAAGTAGAAGTTTACATATCTATAGGTTCTAATAAATATTATTTTACAGTTTCCTGCCATACAGCAGAATAATTTATCATTTAATGTTTGCAGTCGAAAGTAGCCTATGGATACTGCAGACCGTGTCATCTATAGAGTATGTCGAGTAACTAAAATCGGTAGATTTCAAAAAAATCCAAACAATTAACGAAAATGGTAACGTCGTTAGTAATCAGATTTTATTGATATTTATAACTACGAATGCGCGATGCCATATTTTGCTTGTCCAATCATTTTCGTTCTTCCTGTTGTGATCCTTTCGGGTTACATGTTATCGTTTCTTAGTTCAAGAGTTGAGGTTAATATGTGCTTTCGGTATTTTGGTGTATTTTTCAATTGCTATAGTGTAATATTCATTTGCTGTTTCGTTGCTATAATATTATTGTTTTCAATTGAAAATACAATGTCAACGTGTATTGTGAAGGAGCTTAATAAGTGGTGCACTCCGTGAGTTTTATTAAACAATTTTTTTCTTTCTCCATTAACAACCATTTTCATTATTTTTATAAAATACAGAATTTTCACTAATTTAATCGACTTCATCGATCGATCGAGATCATGGTTGTTTTTTACATTAGCTAAACTGAAAATTGTTGCATTACTAAAGTAAATATTTCTTTATACAGTTTTGTTCCTACAAGCCAGGAAGATATAAAATTAATATGGCTGGAACGTTGTGGTAATAAATCATTTAATTTAACAACGAGGAAACAATGGAGGATATGTCCCCTTCATTTCCAAAAACGGTGTTTCTTTAGATTTGAGAACGGACGAAGGGAGGTTATTATGACAGTTTGAATGGCATTCCCATATGAGAGGAAATTAACAAAAAATGATGGTAAGTTTTATTGTATTCAATACATGATGCTATAATTTTGGTAATTTTAAAATGTACCTATTGAAAAAAAAATAATCTGGGTTTTTTTATGTAATAGCTATTCTCTCCACCAATAAAGGTGTTGAGCCGTTGCCACCTTCACCACATGTGGAAGATATTCCTTCTACCAGCTATGCCATGGAAGGTATTGAGCCCTTGCCGATTTTCTCATATAGCTCATGATATGACAATTTATGGGAAATCAAAGTGAGTATTAACTTTTGTTGATCCATTACGTCTATGTGCTCGGTCTAGCTGTAACCAAAAATTCAAAATAACCAATAAATACAAAAAATTAAAAAAAAAAACAATAAATCAAAAGATAGTTCAGAGATCCAAAAAATAGTTAAAAATCAAGAATTGCAAAAAAAACAAAAGCTCCAAAAAACCTTTTTTTGATATTTTTTAGCTTAGTACAAAAACATGTGTAAACTTATTATTTCAATAGTAAGCGCATTTTATTTTCTTTTGTTGATATGAATTTTGAAACATATTTGTGTGATCACTCATTTATTGTTGTGATCTTGTGTGTTTACTTGTAGAAGCTCAACTAGGAACGAGAAAGGACTTCCACAAGACGATGGGATTTTTAAGAGCCATTAAGAAACATTTCAACAATAATAGACTGCCACAAGCTGCTGAGTATCTTAAAATGCCTCATGCGATGGTTTCATAAGAACCGAATGATTTTAGACGTAGAAATATACAAACAAGCAATATACTAGGTTTAGGCTTGTGATATATCTATATATATATATATATATATATATATATATATATATATATGTATATACATATAATCTATCTCTCTTCTACTTTAAGTGTAGAGGGTGCTTGTGATATAGACTAATTTAATACCTCCTGTCAGAAAATAAAGATGTTAGATATATTATTTCAAATTTTGAACAGTCACAAGTGCTGCTTAGCACGCTTATATGTAATTACTTGGCACCTTGTATTCACAGAGCTGGGCAGTAGTTAACTACTTTTACTTCAAAAACATTTTAATTATTTTTGTTCTATCAGTCACAGTAATTATTCTCAAATATTTTGTTTCACAGAAACTTGCCAAAAATTGTAGTAAACCACTCATTGCTAACATTTTCTTCAATTAAGTAGTTAGCAGTTATACTCCAGTAATTTGTACAGCTCTGTGTGTTTATAGGAGTATAATAATAAATGAATAAATAAATTATTATAAACTTATCATCATTTTCTAATTTTATCTTGATTTAACATCATTTAAAAATCTACTGATACTCCAATCTATAATGTATGTTACTCAAATTATATCCCAATTATTGCATTGTTTCTACATTATAGTTTATTTATTGTCATTCTCTTTGTTGAGAAAAGTACTTTGTGAAAGAAATTATTTGTTATGTATTTTTATACCAAAATGAATAAACTGTTTATATTATTACTGTTTTATTTTTTCCATTTTAACCATTTATGGTCCATCATTTCATATTTCATTAAATTTAACTCAACATCGTATCATTATTTAGTTAATGGAGTTAAATTTATTGAAATATCAAATAATGGACTATAAATGGTTATTTTGAAGTAAAGTAATTGAAATACAGTAAATTTGAATATACCGCCAAAACCTAAAATACAGAATTTTTTTTAACATGTGTCTCATCAGTGACTCATCTATCTGTGGTCGAAAGAGCATTGAATTTTAACAACAGTAACTGAAAACTAGCTGTATTTAACTCACCTTTCATTTAGATTCAAGACAAGGGAGCTTATAAACCAAATTTATTTACAAGAATATTATTGTCTGCAGACTAAGTAAACATGTGTATAACGAAGAAACCAAATGGTGAGAATTTGCAGAACAAGGGAGAGAAGACAAAATACTGAAATGAGAAAAATTGAAGTAACACAAAATAGAGGAAAGAAATCATCAACAGCTGAAAAGGGTTTATGGGCCTCGAGAGAATCGCATGGGCGTATCCACGGAGAGGCAGAAGCTCAAAAATAAAATGTAATCGTGAAAAGGATAGACACAAAATCATAAATGACAGAATAAAGGATAAATCGCACAGCCATCTGACGTATTGTCTAAGAATGTAGTTGTTTTTTGATACTGCTGAATATTTGAGAATGTAAATTATTTTTGCAGTCGGCACTGCTATCGATTTAAGAGAATAATTTATGTTTATGTCCGTTAACATTGTTATATTTAAGGAAAATACATTTTAATTTTTTTGGATCTAGTTCTATCGACAAGGTTTTTTGAGATTATGACGTCTTCATAACCAGTACTACTCGACACTTTGACAGTATATTATGGACAAAGCGATTGTAAGTGAATTTATTATTGTCAGTATAGGAATGAAAATCGAGTTTAAATTGATAGAATAATTCATATTTCAGCTCAGAAAACGGACCTTACTATATCATAGTTGATCCACCCTATAAAGATATTCGAATTTCTGCTGTTAAGGGATTATCAAACTAATAAGGAGAAACAAAGTAAAAATTATCTTCCATAGTTATAAAGTTATTAATTCTATGGTAGGTAGAAACTTGATGGTAGAAAATAAATTGATCACCCACATTCCTACATTTTTAATCGCAACTTAACGGTTTTAAAGATTAAAAGTAACTTTCCGGCATCTGTGAGATACCCTGAACAATATTCTATCAAAAAATTGTCAATTGCATACACTTCGGGGGATGTATCGTGCTCATCAACTGAAAATTCTCCAAAAATAACCAAAATTGTAGTATTTCTGGATTTATAAGACGCGCTGTACTCGCTCAAGTCAGCTGTAAACCAATAGAATACAGCTGTGAGACACCTTGAAAAATATCCAATTATAAAATTGGTCACTTGTATATACTCAGGAGGCTGTATCGAAACCCTAAATTTCTCCAAAAAGGACCAAAAATGTGGCACTTCAAATACCGTAGCACCCGTTGTACTAGCTCGGGTGAGCTAAAAATCAATAAGGCTCATCTATAAGACACCCTGAACAATATTCAATCATAAAATTGGTTACTTGTATACACTCTGGAGGCTGTATCGTGCTAACAAAAAAAAATTGCACTATAGCACTCATTGTACTGACTCTATTGACTTGACTATCAATAAGGGTCATCTTCGAGACGTCCTGAATAATATTCAATTATAAAATGTGTCACTTATGTATACTCCGGAGGCTGTATCGTGGTAACAAACTGAAATTTCCCAAAAATGACAAAAATATGGTACTTAAAGTACTATAGCACCTGTTGTACTGGATCTGGTGAGCTGAAAATCCATAGATTTGATCTGTGAGATGTCTTGAATAATATTCAATCATATAATTGGTGACTTGTTGCACTCCGGAGGCTGAATCCCGCTAACAAGCTGAAGTTTCTGAAAAAATGACAAAAATGTCGTACTTCATGTAACATAGCAACCGTTGTACTGGCCAGAGATAACTAACCCCTAGATATCCCGCGTAGGTTGCACAAGGTCAAACCAAATACATAACTCAGGGGATAGACCTGTAGGTACGCTAGCTGTTCTCTTCTTCTTTTTTGTCATCGGTTGCCTACTTTGACTAATTTATTTAAGTTTTGTGTCCGTGCAAATTACTGTTTTGAGGTGAGGTTTTCTGCTTTTGCTGTCACTTTTCAGTAGTCGCCATTTTGTATGCAGGTTTTAGCATAATAAATTCATGTGGTTAAGCTGATTTTATTTTTATTGAATTCTGTATTGTTTTTGCTATTTTTGATAATTTCTATGTTTTAAGTATTTTCAACATTAGTCAGTATGTTCAAAGTTCAATTTTAGTCGGAACATTCGTGGTGTAGTTACGTAAATTTAATATACAAAGAATGACACGGAACATTATTTATTCAGATATAGAAGAACAATATGTATCATGACAAATCCTTGACGTTACTTTTTCCGGCGATTCCTTGCCACAATGGGGTAAAATTGATTCAGTTAGGTTTATTGTGAAGCCCTAGACAGTGTTTTAAGTGCCTAAGATACATACCGCAAAATATTGTAAAAGCAAAAGTGTAAAAAATGCGGTCAACTGCATGAGGACCCCAAACACCGCGAATGTAAAGAAGATGATAACTGCATTCACTCCGAATAAAGTGGACAATAATCGTATCAAAAAATTGTCCGAAATGTATCCAGCAGCGCAATATTAACAAAATTATGTCTGAACCAAATATTTAATTCAAAGAAGCTGAACATGTAGAACAAAGTTCCAGCTATTTAGTTTGCAATAACAGATTGGACACATTTGCCAACCAATGATACAAGGGATACTCCTTCAGAGTTTTCTTCAACTATTCACAACTGGGTACCTCGCTCACCAATCTAACAATATAAAAAAATAAAATAATATCTCCGATCAGGATTAAAAATCAACCCACTGTTCAATCAAATTTAACAATGCCCAAAGGTATTCTGCCAAATCCTCATAGAGAAGATTTCCATAGTAATAAGAAAAAATTAGAAATCTTAATTTTACATAAAAAACTTACTCCTCTCATGCACATTTACAAAAAATTTAGTTTAGATATTCCAGACGGATACGTTGTTGAATAAACAAAAAACGAGTTAAAGATAATTTTAGATTCGTTTATGGAAGTTAATAGTATTTCATTTAATCAAAATGTATAACATTTATACAGAATAAATACAATCGAAGAATATGAAACAGAAAAGAAAATATCTAAGATGTTATTCAAAGATAAACAAATCAAATATCAACAAAACCTACAAGCAAAATCTCTGAACATTAAAAACCCATCCGAATTTTGGGAATATATAAACCTTCATAAAAAAAGCATTATAATGAACACCCTATTACGGCCAAAGAATGGGAGAACTATTATAACCTATTTTATAACACCACTGAAGCTAATATGAACCTATCCATAATGGATGCCAGACATCCAAGAGATATACAATGTAATAACAAAAGCAAAAAATAATAAGGCGGTAGGGGATGATAAAATTCCAAACGAATTTTATAAAAACTTGCCTACTAACTGGATCATACATCTAAAAGAATTATTTATCAAAATATACATGGAAGAACACCTTCCATGCAATTGGACAAATATTAACATGATGATGAGAAGATGTGATATTACAAATATTGAAGCTTAGATATTATTAGCCCTATGGTGATATCCTGGATATCATTTTTCCAATTAGAATCAGTATAACTGTGCAATGACATAGAAAACCAGGAAAACTATATCTGCTGATCTTTACAATTATCACTTAAGAAGACAGTTTATTAGTGGAGAACTCACTAGATTTATCTGTTCATTGACAACTTCATATTGTGAGTTTTTTAAATGTCTTCTCACTTCCAATTCTTCATGGAAATCCAGTATCTACTTGTTTCTTTTCACAAATATGCAGCACTCCTAGTTCTGTGTTAGATGTCAATGAATGATTGGTGTCAATTGATACAGGATATCACCATAGGGCTAATAATATCTAAGCTTCAATATTTGTAATATCACATCTTCTTCTTTTTTCTATAAACATATATTAAGTCAATCACAAGTTAGGTCACTGGCCAAAAATAACTAGTAAACATCAGGTAGGCATCAAATAAAATGTAACTTCTGTCATTCTGACGATGATATCGATTTATCGAAACAATTGTCAATTTTTTAGAATTTTCAATAACTTTTATTATATTGTGGAATTAACTAGAAACCGTGAGTTTCATTTAAAACACTAATATGAGCAGATTCCACGAAGTAAGGGTCGAGACAGTTAATTTGATACAGTTACATTAAATTAAACTTGACTTTGTCCAAAAAAAAGGTTCAATTCAGCTGGATATAATTTTGTTCACGTTGATAGATTGACTGGATACTGTGGCGTTGATTAACTCATCAATGGAAACTTATGTTTATCTGAATTTACATTTAGGAATAAGTTGAATAATAAAATATAAATCTGTTCAATTAAACTTATGGATTTCAAAATATATTTTATTTGTATTTAAAAACCTCCTAACGAACAAGCTACTACAATTGACGGGTCCAATGTTTTTTCTCAGATACATTTAAATGATGAAAGGCCAACTAAGATAAGTAGACCAATGAAAGACCTCACTTTTATTAAACCAAACCTGCAAAGTCTAGCAGAATGGAATGTATTAAATTATACCTTAGTGTCCAATCATTTACCCATCCACATTACAATATCCCGTAATTATGTTCCATCACATACTACCCTTTCAAGGAAGTGGATAGAGACCACTGCAGACTAGGAGCCTTTTCAGTATTTCATTGAAAACGGTATGACCCAGGTAAAAGTTCATTCTTCTGAATCGCTTTTAAATATCTTAAATAATGCCGCTGATAGATCTATAAAATCACGCAATGAAGGTAATTTCAAAATAACAAATTCTATTTGGTGGAATAATGAATGCAATCAAATTGTACAAAAGCGCAAAAATGTTTTTCAGGCATATGAAATTCAATCAAACTTACGTCACTATTTAAAATTCAAACATTTTCAGGCATAGGCAATACTTAAATTCAAACAAACGCAACAACAATGTTGGAAAAATTCCATTAATCAACTGAATAAAAACACTGCCATTTCAAAAATTTTGACGTTCATAAAAAAATTTCACCTTTTAAACACCAATCAATACGCGAATCTTTGATAAACCAAATTTTTGACATCATGGATCCAAATTTTGTACCGCATTTATTTGGAGTAAATAGCATGATAAGATCAATCCCCAAATGGATATCCACTTTGACGCCATAGAATTAGAAGCTGATATCAAAAATTCTAGATGTACAGCACCTGGAGCTGATTTTATCACTTATGACTTAATCAAAAAGTTACCTTAAACAGATCGAAATATTTTATTACAAATACATAATGATTGTTAGGTTAATGTGAATTACGTTGATCAGTTAAAACAAGTAACTATACGTTTTCTTTTAAAGCCACAAAAAGACAGGAATCTAACCTCATCTTATCGTCCTATATCCTTGATGTCGTGTATCATAAAAACATTTGAACATATGATCGAGGCAAGACTAGAATGGTATATGAGAAGATACTCGATTTTACCACTTGCACAGTATGGTTAGAGAAGAGGCTACGAAAAAATATATGCGGTATCACATCTAGTTAATGAGGTTCAGATTGCATTTCCAATGAATAAGTACCTACTAAGTATGTCTTTCTTGATATAAAAGTAGCTTATAACTCTGTGGATTCCAACATTCTTCAATAAAATATGATAAACATAGAAAAAAAGAAATTCTCAAGTACTTTACAATTATTCTTTGGAAGAATGGTATTTATCAGATATCTCAATAATATCCTACACGGACCTCGAACTGTTTATCATGGACTACCTTAGGGAGCTGCATTAAGCCCAATTTTAGTCAATCTATATTCTGGCATACACAGATTAATAACCTTGCTATACCTTATATATACTCCATCCAGAACATATATGATTATGTGCTCTCGAAAATATGAAGCAAGTAGTTTTAACCCTTAGGTGGTCGCTATAATTATTTTAACATAATTAGGCGCCTGGCGTATCTTGTACGCCACCAAGGGAAAGAGTACCGTAGCCTGTTTATAACAGTCAAATGCTGACAAAAAAAAAGAAAAACATTATTTTGTTTAATATTCAATGTACAAAGCAGATCTTCTCATACATGAGTATATATAAGTAAAACTCGGAGAATATAGCGTCAAAATTATCAAAATATATTAATAGTATTATCCTATGGGGTATTTTCTGGAGCTCATATTTTGAGCAGAGTTACAAATCAAGCAGAGGTGTGTAGTAATGACATGCTCTTTGCGTGCTGGCTTTTTGTAGGTGTTGCATTTTATGGTAGTTGTTCTGTTCTTTTTTCTTCCACATTGGACACACCTTCCCTTAGATTTTTCATCAACTGTAGCTTCTTCTGGAGCAGCTATTGGAGGCCGATATTGTTTTAGAAACTCTTTCACATCAAAAGGTAGATTTCTTATACTAGATCTCATTGTCAAATAAGGTTTCATAAGAGACATTGATAAGTTTTTTAGGAAAATCCTTCTTTTTTCTCCTTTCGACTGAAATGCGTTGAAAATGATGTTCGAGTCAATTTCTGCTATATTCATAATTTGATAAAAGGCGACTAACGACCCTCGTCTGGTTCGTTTTTGAACAGTGTAATCTGCGCACATCTGGTGCACGATGTCCACCTCACCTTTGGTTGAGTTGTAAAATAAAACTATCTGTGGTTCCAGAGTATCGGGGTCAATGGAATCGTCGTTGTGCATAGTCGAGAGGAGAAGAACAACCTTATTTATTTCGGACAGTATGACACCAAAGAAGTTTCTTTAGTGAATGCAAATACAGACGAATTTATGCTTCGAGATTTTGAAGGAAGAAGCTCCAATGGAATTTCTCTTTAGTTTTTCTTCAGATTCCCCACAAGTGTAATTTTCTTTTCAAGCAACTTTTGAGCCAATGGGTAACTGGTGTACCATTTGTCTGTGGTTAGATTCCTGTTTTTATTTTTAAATGGTTCAACCAATCTGAGCACGACATCAGTGGGAGAATTCGAAACTTGATATAATCCTTCCGGTTGCTTTCCCCAATATATTTCGAAATTGGAAACGTAGAACATCTTGGAGTCACAAAGTGCAAAAACCTTTATACCATATTTAGTTGGTTTGTTTGGTATATACTGTATGAAACTGCACCGGCCACGAAATGGAATAAGCATTTCGTCAATTGACAATCTGTTACCAGGACAATAGTTGTTTTTGTACTTTTCCACAAAATCATCATAAATCTCCCTTATCGGAGCCAGCTTGTCAAGCGATCTTCTTTGTGGCCTGTCATTTTTATCATCAAATCTCAATGCTCTCAAGAGAAACAGAAATCTTTTGTAACCCATGCAGGCCTGGAAAATGATCAACCCAGTATCAACAGTTATCCATATTTCGCGAAAATTTGTGTGACTCAATTTCTTTAGCCCTGATAAGTATAACAAGCCGAAAAGGGATAATATTTCTTCTTTGCAAGTTTCTTCTGCAACTCTTTCCCCTTTGAAGTTATCCTGAACAGATGTTATAAATATGTTTGTATATTTCACTATTTTTTTGATTGGCTCACATGTTATGAATTGGAAGAAGACACTTAGTTCATCTGTGACGCTTTCACGCTTTAGTAATGGTCGAGCAAATATTTTTACAATATTTTTGCAACTTGCTTGGCAAACTTACTTTTTAGAGGTGTCTCACTCCAATTTAGGCCTCTGTCCTCACTTTTGAAGATGCTACGACACACTTCCTCTTCTGAGTCTTCTAAAACATCGCGTTCCTGCAAGTCATTCTCATTAGTTCTAATTCTGAATAGGAATCGTGGTCACTTCTTTGAATTTCTTCGTCATAATCGTCTATATCAGAGCCTCCAACAATTTCTTCGTCATCAGGTGACTCCAATATTTTGAGCATCATTGCTTCCGTTCCATTTTGCGTTAAGTTCTTAGGGTCTTTTACTGGGATGGAATACCTAAATACAAAAAAATAATAGGCGTAGTAAATTAAGGAAAAAACAAAGAAACGAAAAAATATACTTACATTGTCGCTTGGCGTATTTTATACTCCGCTCGGAACTAGTACCACTTCGGCAAAGCTTGGAGAATGACTAACCGCGCGATTCGTGTTGCTGCTCGAGTAGCGGGAAGAAGACTTATATAGGTGGGAGGTTACATGGGCGTTCGTAAAGTTTTCACGATTACTAGTGATTTCAGGTTGGTTTTTGGTTAAGTGGCGTACTTTTTACGCCAAAGCGACCACTTAAGGGTTAATATGAGGAGATGAAACTGGTATGACATTATCTACAGAAAAATGTTCGATAATGTTTTTCACCAGACATAGATTGCGGGCACCGGAGATCCTCACCCTCTGTGGGCGTACTATGGCTGTGATAAATCAATACAAATATTCTACTAGATACTAAACTCCTGTAGTTCAAACATGTACCCTATATTAATAACAAGTGTGAAAAAGGATACAACCTAATTAAATATGTTACTAATCGTAATTCGGGTTCATCGCCGAGTATTGCAATTTTATTTTACAGAGCTCATGTGAGATCGATCATTGATTATGGATGTTGTCTATATTGCTCCACTTCCAATTCAAATAAAATTGATCGCAGACAATAAAAATGATTAGGTTCGTGTGTTGGTGGGATGAAGTTCACACCTGTCTATGCTATATTGGCAGAATGTAATGAACCTCCTCTGGGATCAAGGCTAGAGTATTTGTCTCAAAAATGTTTAACAAAAGTTAGATTTTGAGGATCGCCCATCATCTATAAATTCAGTGAGATCGCGGCAGAAGATTTAACAAGTGGATAATCGAAAAATACACCCCCTCTTGCGAAGGTTTTTACTGAAACACTGAACTACACCAAATACAAAATCAACCCAGCATTTCAATGTAAGCCTTCTGAAATCAATTTTGGCAGATTTTGTTAATAATATATGCATATATACAGATGGATCTAAGCAGTGGCGTACTTAGGGGGAAATATATACCGCCATGGACTCAGGTAAACTTATAAATATCTATCGACTTTATTCGAGTGGAGATGAAGAAACAGATTCAGGTAAGTATGATAAATTACTTGATTTATATTTACCTGATGTCTTCAAAATTATTATAAAATCAGAATTTAAAATGTGGCACGAACATTTAAATAAGTGCTCAGAAATAAATAACAAACGTCAGGCACTGGTCTG
Organism: Galeruca laticollis; assembly: GCA_963921935.1. NCBI lineage: Eukaryota > Metazoa > Arthropoda > Insecta > Coleoptera > Chrysomelidae > Galeruca > Galeruca laticollis. The sequence continues at coordinate 42,310,397 of OY998176.1, forward strand.
TTTGGAAGTTTGTAGTCAGAATTCCTACCTGAATGTTCACACACTTCAAAAGAAATTATGTATGCTGCTTGTTTCTGCTGCTACACCAGAAAAGATCTTTTCAACCTTAAAACATATAAAAACTTATTAAATTAACACTACTACCCAAGTGAGGCTTAATGGACTGGTCATCATGCTGTCAGTTGGTTGAGAAGAAGTCATATCCACTAAAGAAATACTTGATAACCTTACTCTAAAGCCAAGACGCTCAGATTTTGTATGCTAATACTTGAAATTGTTATATATAGGTTATATAGATAAATATGTTTATTGGTGAAATATATTTTTATATAACCCCCGCCCCCAAGGTTCAAGTCTGGGTGCGCCACTGGATCTGAGACAAAAGATGGTGTAGGATGTGAGTTTTTTATTCAGACTTTGGAGGGTTTTGTGGAACTGGAAGCACAAGATGCTTCATCAATCGTCGAAACAACTGATATATTTTTGGTAAGCTACAATTTTCCACCAGAATATTGTAATAAGCACAAATATGGCAAGGAATTCAAGAACATCCTATAAATAAAAATTATAATCAAATACATTTCAAACCAAAAAAAAACGATACAAATGTTCAAAGCAACCCAGTTTTCTGTTATTGAAGGCAGTTAAAAATCAAACAAGTAATTATGAAAACAATCAACCCAAAGTCCCAATTTTGTCATGCATATATGTCGAATACCAAAACACCGATGTTTATGAACACCATAAAATACAGACGAATTATGCAATTATTGCAGCGAAATTAGAATAGCAATTAAGGACTACCCTTGAACAATCAAAAATACAAAATTGATAAACACATCAAAAACAACAACGTGTGCTGAGAAGGCGAAACATCCCGTCACAGAGACCCCGTGATAAATACAAAAAAAACACGAGGCAGAGAAGAAGTACGGGTCTTCCAGCCTTTGTTGATATACGAAAGCACGCATATGGACTGTGTGCGTTCAGTGATTTTCGCACAGTGCTGGAATCTGAGATAGCCGATCTGAACTCATCTCCCGTTGAACGATCGTAAAAATCCAGACGCCAATTTTGCGTGGTGAGACGTTAGATCCAGATTTTCCAAACCATAAGTTTTTGAATCTGAAAACCTTTTTTATTTGTTTTGGGGAAAACGATATTATTTTTTTGTGTCTAATAATCCGTCCAGCCGTATAAGTGCTGTACTGAAACTTGAGTCGTATATTACTTTAATTAGAAAGTATTTTACTATGTAAAATTTTTCGTTTCATTATACAATTTCATTCAGGGATATCTACCCCCTAAACCTGAGCTAAACATATCACTTTAATCATACACTTTAAAATTTTATTCGTTTTATTTATTATACAATTTTGTCCAGGGATATCTATAACGGGTAAGCCACTTAAACTTGAGATACATATTTATATCAATTTCGATTTTGTTTATGTATGTTCCTTTCAGGAAATAGTACACTGGCATAGTATATTTTACTTAGAGAGATTTCTACTCAAAACCTGTTTATACATCTGATATATAGGAAGTTCCAATGAACTTATATTTATCGATTTAATTTTCGTTCGCTTCGAAAACGACATTTCATTCTTTATTGAGAATGTAGCAGACCTCGAAGGTCACCCAAGTCAGCAGAAAACATCCGGTTACGAACTCATTTTTCTGCAGTGTAGACAAACTACCAGTAGGTGAATCCATATCAAGGGAGGCAATAAAGTAGCTATTAGGTAGGTCACGGTCTCATATTCATTCTCTAGTAAGGAGGCCATATTTTCTGAGAAGTAGAACCCCGGTCGATTTTCGCTGACGTAGCGAACTCCGTTGTCCATACCAGATACTTACTGAGATATGAATCAAAATACATCAAGGAACTGGAGTTAAGAGAAAAGTCAAACGATCGGTTGAAATAGAGAATAAATACATAAAGGAATCCTAGCGATTTCCATTTACCGATATAAATTAGTTTTATTGCGCCATCATTGTATACCATAGGTGTCGAAAGTGTATCTCAAGTTATTTTCGTTTCATTATTTGCTGGTTTTCTTTGTTATTTACCTGATTGTAATATAGGCATATTTATTTGTTATCCACCTAGTCTGTTTTCCACACTCCCGGCAAATCCCCCTAGACACAGGTGGACTGAACCCGTGGACGTACGGGGCTCTGACGACATGGCGAACCTCAGAGCTCAGGCTTGTCATATCGTTTAAGTCCAAGAGGGCCCACGACACCCTTCCGCTCGAGCCAGGAAGCTACCCCCTCTCAAGGTACAAAAAGGGGGGGTAGTCCTGCTCTCTCGTGCCCTACGACACTGGTGACAGCAATCGTTGCAAACAAATTTCAAACCATATTCAGCGCCCGGTTATTACACTGGTGACCCTAGAAAACGCCGGTTATTATAATATTGTGTAGGATTTGGTTTCGATGGCTGTTCCACAATGACAGGAGAGAAGGGTGGAGTACAAGCAATTTTAAGAAAAAAGGATTCCACCGAGTTATATTCCCATTACTCAAAACACAAACTCAATATTGTGGTGAAAGACACAAATAATGTACCGGAAATAAGAAACACCATTGCCCCTATGAAGGATACTATAAAAATGTTCAGAGAATCGACTTCTCGAAAGAATTCGGCTCTCAATCTATCGGGATTGTGTGAAACCAGATGGACTGAGAAGTAAAAACGCATTCGAAAATTCTCACATAATTTTCCGAGCTTGTCAAATCCTTACAAAAACTATCCATGAAGGAAATTACGCCACAAGAAAATATGCGTACCATTTGCATTCAGCGATTACTCGACAGTATTCAAACAAGCAGTTAATGTCTTGCCAGCAAAAAACATGAATTGGATCATGGTGGGAGAACACATACTAGGAATCCTTGAAGTATTCAAGAAGGACTGTAACGTCGCTAACCGAGTCACTGATGAAATACATTAAAAATCACAAGACATTGGTAAGGAATTCGAAATTGATATCACTGTTCCAGGTCTTGTACAAAAGCAAAATCACAGAAGTAATCTTCTATTAGATACTGATAATGCATACTGAAGACGTTCACTCATCATGCTGTATCTGGTTTCTATCACATATTCACTGCTTTTGCTTTGAAAAACCTGCATCTCTTATATATGCTGAGAACGATTATTGGGGAATTACAAAAAACGTGAACAATTTATAGCGTTTTATGATTTGGATTAGATCACCGCAGAAATAGACCTATGGTTTAACTTGTGGAAAAGAAATTGAATGAGGACAAACTAAGGGATATTGAAGTAACTGATTTTTTAAACGATGCTAATTTTTTTTTGTAGCCATGAGGCGAGAGCTCTCAATTGTGAGTGCTATTCCACCCACTACGGCGACTGTAGAACGGTCCTTAATTACGTTTCGAAAAGTGAAGACCTGGCTACGGGAGAGGAAAGATTGACAGAATTATGTTTGATGGGTGTGCATTGCAATTTTATTCAAGAAAAACGTGAGATGGCTGAAAAAAAAGTTTTACTAAAATTTAAAAATTTCCGGCAAATCCTAGAAAGGTATTATCAGCGTAAAAATTAATAAATAAAAACCATTTTTCAGAATATTTTGACGTTTTATTTTTTTACGAAATCACCTTGCTACTCCTTCCAATATAAAAGCTGCCCTCCACAGAGCAGATCCTTGAGACGCCTTTGTGATAATGACTCTTGAATTGAAAAATAACCTAAAAAGAAAAAAAGTATTAAAGAATTTGAGATCAAAAGTGAACTTAGACCGCCATATACACCGCTGTTAATTTGATGTTTGAGGAGCTACTGGTTTATTTCTCACAACGTTTCTGAAGAATTTGTATTCTCATTAGTTAGTATAAACTATTTTCTACGATAGATCTGTAAACATGTAAATAATATTGAGATCATTTTTGCTTTTCCGCGAAGCTGTATTTGAATAAATATTCCTGAACTATCGCCGAGACTATCGAGACACCCGGTAAGTTAGAAACAGAGTTAGTGGTAATGAAAACACCACCGTGCGTTGTTTATGACAGTTTGATATCAGAAGTGCAGCCATGTTGAATGTTATTATCGTAATTACGGATCGAACGGAGGGTTATTGATGATGATATACGAAACTCCGTTAACTGCATGCTCAATGGAGGACGATATTACACTCACACACAAACATTTTCCCAGTGCAAGTTCATGGGTTTTATATATATATATATATATATTATAATATATCGTATATTTATAATTGTTTTATTTATAATCAATGAATAATGTTACGCTAGCTTAAATTGATTGTTGCGGCGATAATTTATAATTATTATTGTTTATTTATAGCTCAGGGTAATTATATCAAGTAGAGCATGAGTACTTCTTAATCTATTGAGTTCAGGTCTAAAGATTTTTATGTAATTTATTATTTTGTTTTATATATTTTCATAAAGAATTATTTGTTTTGGCCTTTTATTTAAAATAAAAAAATTATACCTTGTCTAAATTTATGTTGAGACGCCTATGGTATCAAACCCATTCCTTTCTTTAGTATTGACACGTGAAATGATCTGAATTTATCTATATAATTGGTTGTCACTATTATTAACTATTATCTGTTTCTGATATTGTAATGAAACAACAATGGCATACACTGTAATTATATGATCAAAAATATGGAATTAAAATGAGAAAATAAGTACATATATTAACACAAACAAAATCTAAATCTAATATGTTGAACAAATAACTATAACCTAATAAAATTTTAAATCAGTGTACTATTAAAATGAATTTGAATGGCCAAATCAGATTTTTTTTTAATTATTCAATTGGTTAACCAATAAAATTGCGCAACACTAACCTTACTACTGATGGCTTCTTGTGGCACCGACAATTAACAGTCTCCAACAACACAACTCTTCTATTAATGTGTCTACTGCATCTACTCCCTCTGGATACTTGACACAACTCCTCCAGGTAAGTTTTGAAATTATATTTCCTGTTATCTTTTAAAATAACTTATTTTTCCTTTCTAATTCAAATTCTAGTTTTATTAGTTTATAAATATTTTTCAATGATACTTTAAATTTATTTTATTATTCTAATGTCTTTGATTTCTATCTATTTTAATTATTTATCTTTTGAACCTTCAATTAGCTTCTAAATCTTCTCAACTTACTTCTTTAAATTTTTCTGTTACTTTTCTTGAGTTATACGAGGACTTCTCTTATATTTTATTATAATTTGAAAATTTCATTTATCTACGTCCTCTCTTCAAAATATCACACCACATACTTCATTTTTCCAAATCAACAACCATCCTTTCCCCTGTCCGTTGCTATGGACAAAACTCATCATCTCACTAGATTTTTTTTAACAATAATTTACAAATTAGAGGTTTTCATTTAATTTCATATTTTTCTTAACTATTTGATGATATTTAATGCTTTGTTTATTTCCAAAATAATTTAATTTATATATTTGAAACTCCACTTCTCCAAAAATATCCCTATTTATAAAAAAACCTCTCATTGTGTAATACGTTTCCATTCTAAATTAGACAAATCTACAAACTGATACTTTTCAAAATATATATAATTCTTTTCAATTTCTATTAAAATTTGGTCACGATTATGATTTCTCATAAACTTGGCCTTAAATTATATATACAAAAATTCTTCATGTGTTATATTTCATTGTCCCTTCAGATATCAATCAGAATTACATAGTTCTATGACAACGAACTCCTGTCGCGCACATCGAACTCTGTCGCTGATGTTTCATGCTTTGAAAGTATTTTTAACATTCCAATCAGTTGACAGTTATCTGTGTCATAATAATAATTCTTATTAAACATGATGTATTATAACAATCTACATACATTTATTTATTCTTTTAGGGTTTTAGATACTTTTAATGACGTATATGACACATTTACAAGTTATTATATTGTTTAAAGATGGTTTCTGGTCTACAGGTATGAGTTGGATTATTTTATGAAGCCCTGACAATGGTAAATGTTTTGAATATTATTTTAGCATCTCAATATTTACATTAAACAAACGATATCATAGGTACACATTCAATATATAACCCATTTTAATTTCATTCATATCATGAAAAACAAATAATTCCCTATGTTTTGGCAACTTACAAACAAATTCAGCTTGGAAACCTCACGCACCAACACCTTCAAACCCTTATAGATGTTGTGATGAGTTCAATGTATATATATATATATATATATATATATATATATATATATATATATATATATATATATATATATATATATATATATATATATATATTATATATACATTAATTATTATATTATTATTATTAATAAGAAAACAGACATTCAGAATTCAAGCAATTTGTACTCTCTCCTCTTGACTCTAGACAAGCAAAATTCCTGTAAGCAGATTGGTAATAATTCTAACAATATTTCTACATAACATCGACCGAATTATTGTACCTCCCTCGTATTCGTATTCTATTCAAATGTATATATTGTTTCGATCGTTTTTAGTTTAGGTCATTATGATCGTGGTAATTAATAATTTTTTAATAATTTTTCTTTTCTATTTCATAGGAAAGAAGAACCTGTCCTTATTCTGTTTTCAAATTTAGATACAATTTAAAATAGATCCATGTGCTTGTGTGAATTCTCGCTGTTTTAATGTTTCAACCTTTTAATGATTTTAAAATATTTTAATATGTGACTGTTAGTCTTTGTAATGCAATCTGGACTTGTTTCTTTCTTTAATTTTAACTGTTTAACGATTGTCCTTATGTTAAGGTCAAGGATACAATCTAAATTAGCGTAAGTTATGAAACTGTTGTAGCGGACTGTTTTTGTAATTTATGTTTTTTCTCTGTCTTTGTAGTTCCCTGAAGATGCAAATAAATATTTGCGAAAGCTTGGAAATCTAAGAATAGTACACTTTTCCTTTTGCTGCTAACCTCAAAATAGTATTTGTCCTTTTGTATATACATTATATATATATATATATATATATATATATATATATATATATATATATATATTAAATTTATTAAGTTATCGACCGTTACTTAATTATAGAATATTTAATAAATTTCGGGTATAGCGGTCTGTAGGCAATTAAAACTGCAATTTTTCTAATATTCTCAATATTTCGCCATTGTTTAACAGCTTCTTCAGGAGAAATTCTACAATAATTAGTAATGTACATTTTAAAACCCATTAAAATTAACAATAAATGAAAACTCAGAGAGAGCAACAGTTGTTTTGCCGATACGGGCACTAGCATCACATTACACACATTAAAAATAGATTACTATAAAATGTTTTTTATATATTATAGTAAAAAGTGATAAGAATTTAAAAGTTGTTAATATACAGAGTGACATGTTAAAAATAATTAAAAAGATTACAATAAATATTGTTCAAATTGTTAGTATCAAGTTTGTAGTTTAGGTTGTTTTCATGTTTCTTGATATAATACATTTCAAGGAATAACCTAGATCTGTAGTTGTTTTTTTTTCAATAAAGTTATATTATCATAATCAAAATTATGACCTGTCTTTAAGTGGTGTTCTACTGTGGCACAAGTATTTTTATGTAGTCTGCAGTCACTTTTATGTTGAGTGATTCTTTGTTTCAACCATTGGGACGTTTGGCCTATGTAACACCCTTGACAATCTCTGCATGGCAGTTTATAAATTACATTGGTATTGTACAATAGTGGTGTTTTGTCCTTAAGCTTTGTAAATAAGTTAGAATTTTTTTGTTAGTTATATTTTGAAATTTTTATGTTATTAAATTGTTTGAAAATCGCTATTATTTTGTTAGACAACTGCGGTATAAATGACAACTTTTTATATAAAATTTGTTGTGGTTCCGGAGGATCAATCGCTCCATCATACATTTCGGTGTTGTATAGCAGCTTTTTTAGCACGTTCCTTGGATAACCATTATTAGCAAAGATCACAAATAGTTTGTGGAGGTTCGATGCTAACCATTTTTCATCACTGATATGTACTACCCTGTTTTTCATTGCTATTACGGTGTTGTTAATTTGTGATTTGGGGTGACTTGAAAAATAATTTATAAACCTGCCTGAGTCTGTAGGTTTTTGGAATCAATCTAATATTATTTTGTTATCAGTGTCTCTGACTACTCTGGTATCCAAAAAAGGTAACGAGCGGTCGTCTTCTATTTCAATGGTGAACTGAATATGCTCATTAAAAGAATTAATCCCATTTAATATAGTTTCGGTATGCTCCTTAGGTATGGCCCAAATTATGTCATCTACATATTTATATAAAAATGCAATTTCGAAAGGTAATGTTGGAATAACCTGATCTAACAAGAAATCCAACACAATTGTTGCTAATATTGGACTTATAGGAGAGCCCATTGGTGTCCCAAATATTTGACGATAAAGTTCGTTGTTAAAACTAAAATAACTATTGTCAAAGACAAATCTCACAACCGCCAAAAAATTATCTCTCGACAACGTAGTAAACCCTTCAACAATGTTCCATTTATTTTCTACAATATCTACTACCAGTTCAGTTGCAATTGTAAATTGCAAATGCGATCAAAAGAATTGAACAACTCGAGAACGACGTCGGTCTTATCTACTGGTACAGAGCAAATTATGTCGTCAACGTGTTTATATAAAAATGGCATTTCATAGGGCAAACCTGGAATAATACTAACAAGTAGTTCATCTAACACAATTGTGGCCAAAATTTGACTAATAGGAGACCCTATTGGTGTACCAAATATTTGCTTATAAAATTCGTTATTAAAACTAAAGTATGTGTTGTCAAAAATAAATGCAATTAATGATAGAAAACTATATTTAGATAATGTAGTGTGAGGTTCGACCATGTTCCGATCTTCATCAATTATATTGGTAATCATATCCAATGGGATGTTAGTAAACAAAGAGACTGCATCTAATGGAACCAAAACATAGTTTTCTGGTAACTTACAACCCCTAATAGCAACAACAAAGGAAAATGTGTCTTTTGAATTATAGTTAGTACGATCCTCGAATGAATTTTTTCAAATATCTGCCAAATATTTTGATAATTTATAAGTAGTACAATTAACTGAACTAACTATTGGATGTAACGGTATATCCGGTTTATGTATTTTGGGCAAACAATATAGCTTTGGAAAACTAGAATTGTAAATAATTAATTCTTTAGCAATATCATCGGAGAATTCTTTTTTGGTTTTTAATTTTTTAATTAATTCATTATAGTTTTTTTGAACTGACGTAGTAGGATCCTTATTTAGTTTTATGTAAGTTGCTTGATCTTGTGATATAATATAATCGGTTTTGTTCATCGCAACAGTACAACCACCTTTATCCGTTTGCAAAATATAGAGTTGTGGCTGAAATTTTAAAAATATTTTGGTTTCTTTGAAAATTTTACTAAGAGTAGATTTATTTGAATAGGATTTATGTAAAAAATTGGTTACAACATTGGTAGCCGTTGCCCTTAATATATCTTTTGTATTTGTAGGTACATCATCAATGATGCTTTCTACATCAGCTATAAAAACATCCAATCGAATATTAGTACTATCAGAAGTTACACCGAATTTTGGGCCTAAAGATCAGAAATCCGCTATTTTCTTTGGAATATCAATTTCTTAAATATTTCTGAATCATTTATCGTTATCAATAAATAATGCACTCTCTTCGGGTACATTATCCAGAATTGCATTGAGTTTATCAATATTATTCAGCTTCACCCTATTAAAAGTATTCTCAAATGTTGTATTCAACCTAATCTCAACATCGATAAAAATATTTATTGGAATCACTCTATATAATTCTAATCTGATGTTGTCAATATTACGTTTGATCGTTGAAATGTAATTACATGTTATTTTTATTTCTAAATATAAAGTCTTTTTGCATAGTTTCAAAATGAAGTTATCAATTCTATTAATCATTGCCTTATCATTACCTGCAAATAACAAATTTTGAACATTCCTTACACTATCCTTAATATGCCTAGGCAATACTCCAGCCGTTCTACATCGCAATAAGAATATTCTTCGGTTGGCATTCTTCTCTAAAATTGGCCCATTGTTTCAATAAATTTGTAGTGTTCAAACCATATGTCGCAGTAATAGCTTGATAGAAACTCATCACAAATGTAAATAGAAAGAAAAAAATGCTTCTGTTCTTTATCGACCGTACTTGATTAAATATAGAGAGGGAATTATCGGGTATGCGGTCAGTGAAATTAAATGAAACTAGCATCCTATACCCAATATTTCGCCACCGTTTGGTAGCTCCATCAGGAGATACTACAAAATTTATTTAATAAACAATTGCACACAATAACAAATAGTGAACTTACAGATTTTTAGAGTCTGGAATTCAGTGACGTCTAGACATTAAAAGGTTTAGGACAAGACTAATTAAAATAATTTTAAAAAACCAATAAGGTATAGATATAAAAATGTTTACAAAAAACTGACAAGAAACACACTATAGTCTATATAGAAAGGACAAGGAGTAATAAATCATTCATTTAAGTAGACTTCATAGACGTACCAACATATATTTTAAGAGGGTATACCGTAAGGTACATTTTGTATTGAACGAATGAGTTGCAGCTATGCTAAAGAATATACGATTTAGGTCAGAGGTAACGGGATGTACTAATTTTAATAAAAAAAGTGATAGAGGTACATGAATTTTAGTAAGTTTGATAAAGAAAGGCAACACAGTTTATTCCGGAGTATCCGAACTCTGCCACAAAATGCAGGTAGTCATTACGGGTTGTTCGAACTCTGCCAGTGTTTAAAATTTTGAAGATTAACTACCAAACCAGTAGGGGTCTAATAGCCCAATCCGATTTTACAATTTACCTTGAACTTTGGGTACTCAAATTCAATATAAGAAAATATTAATAACATACATATATTTTCAACGTATATTTGCCACTTCTAAAAAATTACATCTACATTACATCTACATTACAATAAAATATATTCAATATACATAAACTTATAAAAAAAACAAAAAATTAAACGTGTGGAAGATTTTTACATGCAACCGTTTTCACAAACATAAAGCGAGAAATAACATTTTTCCTATATTGATCCAAATGATCATTAATGTAATTAATTTTAACATAAATAGTTTTTTTTGTTTTTTTCTGGCTTTGGTTTGCCGAACGAATTTTCGCGTATTCCTCCGTTTGTAAATCCAATAACACACTAGTAAATTGAACAATGTTTGGATGTGCTTTGTAAAAAGAAGCACCGAAATGCGAATGAAAACTCTCACAAGAATTCGTTGTTCTCTTAAAAAAGGATGCATTATTTGCCCAAATAAGTGGTGGAAATATCGGATTTTGCGTTATATATGTTTTATTGACATAATTTCGGAATTCTATAACTCTTTCGTCATTCGGAAGCAAAAAATGTAGTTCATTATAAAAAAATTCTACAACTTCCTCAGGACTAAGATACATAATACCGAAATGTACTTTTAAGTATTCGCCAATTACAGAACCTTTCTGTCTGTACTCTTGTACCAAATGAAACTCCTGATCTTACGAAACCAAGCTTGACAGAGATGAAATTTACAACCAAAAAGAATTTGATCTCTGCCAAAACATTCATATATAGCGTTATGAATGCTTAGTTCAAAATCTACTACGACTTCTTTAGGTTGAAAATTTAAGCCTACTTCTTTACATTTTTGTCTTAAAATTAAAAACAAATTTGAATATGTTTGACTTGATTTGTCCGGTAGCAAACAAAAACAAAAGGTACGTAATAGTCGTTTTTAAAACCATGAATGATAAACATTTGGTAAAAAAAGTTGAACAGTATTTAAAAGTCCCATCCATCAAAATACAATCCGAATAACATAAAAAATTAAGGTTGGAAAAACAGGAGAACACAATAATTTTAAATACCTGGTCTGCTGTTAATAGAAATTCCTCTTCTCTGTTCGTTCGTAATTGTAATTCACGAACACTATTAAATACTTCTTCCTGATTTTTAGGCAATAGTGTAAGTGCATCAACATCCTTCCTCCAATCCCCTAAATATCGATCAAAACAATCAAGATTTCTTCAAAATATTTAATTCAAGAAATCTTTGAAACACTTCAGAAATAAACATAATTCTATGGGCCTCCGATTTTATCTATCATAAACCCTAATGACTCTAATAGGATTAAACTAAATGGTTGCGGCACAGTTCGAACATTTCAGTAATCCTCAAATTGATACAAGTCAGGTAAAATTTTATTTTGTGGCAGAGTTCGGATATGCCCGTTTATTCATAATATTTTTTATTTGTATTACTCCTATATCTAGTGTTTGGGGAATTTTTCTCAGAAATTTTAAATGGCAAGTGGCTTACTGTAATCGGCTTAATACGATTACACCTATTTACAGATTATTCGATTATTGAGAGGGATTTTCCAAACAACCCAGTTTTCTTAGAAACATTATCGGGAATATTATTTTAAAAGAAAGTAGGTACATTAAATCAGTACTTAGTATTAGTTCTTTGAGTGAAGTTGTATGAAGTTGTATGGTTGTCATAATATTGTAAACAGTTGGAATATATTTAAAACATTTGTTGAATGTTAATTGTGCAAGTACCAAACAATGTCGATAAGCCAAGGACCATCTAAACGACCAAAAACAGGTCCATTATCTTTAAATGAAAAAACTCTGATATTGAATTGTTATATATCATTGAAAAACAAGGATCCAAGTGCAAGTGTTGATGATATTGTGGAATTAACGGCTGCTATGTTGTGTGTTGCTAAATCAACAATTTATAGATTACTAAAAGAAAGCAACAATGGAACTCTTCAACCCCCTAAAACTCCTTCAGGCCGAAAACCAATTGAGATCGATGAATCATTAAAACAAAGACTAAGGCGTAAAGTCCATGGATTTTACTTACGAAAGGAAATTCCAACACTTGACAAAATTATGACATCAGTGCAAGAAGATACGGACTATCCAAAATTCTCCAGAATGACATTATGCAAACTTTTGAAAGATGTGGGTTTCAGATATACAAAACATAATAGAAAATCTCTCTTGGTAGATAAACCGGAAATAGTTTTTTGGAGAAGAGACTATTTAAGAAGCATTCGACATGCCAGAGAACAAAATTTGAAAATCTTCTACTTAGACGAAACATGGATAAATGCTGGATATACAGTTTCCAAATCTTGGCAAGATGAAAACATTAAAAGCGGAAGGCAGGCATTCGTGGAAGGTTTGTCGTTAGGTTTGCAGCCACCATCTGGAAAAGGAAGTTCTGAAGGTTTTGTTGATGGTGGATTATTAACTTTTATTTCAAAACGCACGGGGGACTATCACGAAGATATGAATGGGGATGTCTTCGAGGAATGGTTTGTTCAAATGTTGGATCTGATTCCAAAAGGGGCTGTTATTGTTATGGACAACGCAAGTTACCATTCACGGTTACGAGAAGCATTGCCCACAAGTCGTTGGCGTAAAGCAGAGCTTTTGGAGTGGCTTATTTCGAAAAATATTAAGTTTCCAAAAGATCCACTAAGGAAAGAACTTTACAGAATTGCAAAAATGAACAAGAATAAATACAAAACCTACATTGTAGAAGAAATGGCTTCTTCTCGTGGTATATCAGTTCTTCGACTTCCCCCTTATCATTATGAACTTAATCCCATAGAATTAATATGGGCTCAGGTAAAGGGGGAAGTTGGAGAAAAAATACTACTTTTAAAATAAACGATGTTGTGAAATTGTTTGAGAGTGCTGTAAGTCATGTGAGTAAGGAAAAATGGACAAGCTGTATCGAGCATGTTATCAAAGTAGAGGCAAATATGTGGAAAATTGACAATATTTGTGATGATTTAATCGACCCTATTATTATTAATATCAACAACGATTCTTCCTCTTCCGAGTCGGATATAGATTAAAATGTAAGTAATAAATGTATTCCAATAATTATTTCTTTTCATTTTTTATTATATTATAATTTAAAACGTATTTTTTTCCCAAAATACACACCACTGCATTGCGTTATTGCTTATCTGCTAATCCTGAATAAACCCTAAACTTTGCTACAACTGAAACAAATACGGGGTTGATCTACCTGGTTTTTAGATTTACGGAAGAAATGTAATTTAAAGTAAGAGATTTATCAAAAATTTCATGGTGCTCCCTGTAAAGGTTTTGCATACTTAATTAGGGTTTATTACTCCTCGTACTTTTTGTACATACTATAAAACAAATTACAGGGTGATAAGACAAATTAATTTCTAAAACGATTTTAGAAGTTGACAATAAATATTACTGAGTCCATTAGTGTCCGTTTTTAGGTTTATTGAAGTTAGGGTTCCTAGCAATATGATACATTTCAAAAAACATTCGATGTTTGTATCGGTCCGCATGTTACAGTATCTTAGTACTATTGTAGTCGAACGTATGTCCTGTTTTTTAAAAAATGGTCCACAACTGCACAATTATTTTTGCCAGTACGACAATCACTCTTGTGCTGGGTAATGCGCTGCTTAAGCCATTGTGGGGTTTGACCAACATAACATCCCTGACACTGTGAGCAATCCATTTTGTAAATAACATTTGTGTTGTATAAAGTAGGTGTTGGGTCTTTAACTTTAGAAAAATGTTGCGATGAACAAAACCGATTATATTGAAAAAACAGAACTTTAATTACAAGATCAAGCAACATAAAACTAAATAAAGATCCTACTACGTCAGTTCAAAAAAACTATAATGAATTAATTGAATTAAAAACTAAAAAAGAATTCTCAGATGATATTGCTAAAGAATTATTTATTTACAATTCTAGTTTTCCAAAGCTATATTGTTTGCCCAAAATACATAAATCGGATATACCGTTACGTCCAATAGTTGGTTCAGTTAATTGTACTACTTATAAATTATCAAAATATTTGGCAGATATTTTAAAAAATTCATTTGAGGATCGTACTAACTATAATACAAAAGACACATTTTCCTTTGTTGTTGCTATTAGGGGTTGTAAATTACCAGAAAACTATGTTTTGCTTTCATTAGATGCAGTCTCTGTTTATTAATATCCCATTGGATATGATTACCAATATAATTGATAAAGATTGGAACATGGTCGAACCTCACACTACATTATCTAAATATAGTTTTCTATCAATGATTGCATTTATTTTTGACAACACATACTTTAGTTTTAATAACGAATTTTATAAGCAAATATTTGGTACACCAATGGGGTCTCCTATTAGTCAAATTTTGGCCACAATTGTGTTAGATGAATTACTTGTTAGTATTATTCCAGGTTTGCCCTTTGAACTGCCATTTTCAAATAAATACGTTGACGACATAATTTGCGCTGTACCAGTAGATAAGACCGACGTCGTTCTCGAGTTGTTCAATTCTTTTGATCGTCATTTGCAATTTACAATTGAACATGAAATTGACGCTGGAATAACTTTTTTGGATACCAAAGTTTTAAGATCGGGTGGTAATGTAATTTTTCTTGATTGGTATCAAAAGCCAACTGCGTCAGGCAGATTTCTAAATTATTACTCTAATCATCCAAAAAGCCAAAAACATAGTTCAGTAATAATGATGAGAAATAGAATATTGCAAATCAGTGATGAAGCATTCGTATCAAAAAACTTTGAAATATTGTTTGATATATTCAAGAACAATGGTTACCCAACAGGCATTTTAAAGAAATTAATATATAACAGCGACTTTTATGACGGTCAAGTTGACGAACATAGTGAGCAAACCATAACATATTATGAACTTCCATACATTACTAATCTAACTCATTCAATTTTACCTCTGTTTAAAAATTTAACCAATATTAAGATTGTTTAATATAATTTAATTACCAACTTTAACCTTTTTTCTAAAGTAAAAGACCCAACACATACTTTATACAACACAAATATTATTTACAAAATGGATTGCTCACAGTGTCAGGGATGTTATGTTGGTCAAACCTCACAATGGCTTAAGCAGCGCATTACCCAGCACAAGAGTGATTGTCGTACTGGCAAAAATAATTGAGCAGTTGTGGACCATTTTTTAAAAACAGGACATACGTTCGACTACAATAGTACTAAGATACTGCAACATGCGGACAGAAACAAACATCGAATGTTTTTTGAGATGTATCATATTGCTAGGAACCCTAACGCGATAAACCTAAAATCAGACACTAATGGACTCAGTAATATTTATTGTCAACTTTTAAAATCGTTTTAGAAATTAATTTGTCTTATCACCCTGTAATTTGTTCTAGTGTGTTTCTTGTCAGTTTTTTGTAAACATTTTTATATCTATACCTTATTGGTTTTTTAAAATTATTTTAATTAGTCTTGTCCTAAACCTTTTAATGTCTAGACGTCACTGAATTCCAGACACTTAAAATATATTAGTTCACTATTGGTTATTGTGTACAATTGTTTATTGAATAAGTTTTGTAGTGTCTCCTGATGAAGCTACCAAACGGTGGCGAAATATTGAGTATAGGATAATAGTTTCATTTAATTTCACTGACCGCATACCCGATAATTCCCTCTCTATATTTAATCAAGTACGGTCGATAAACAACAGAAGCATCATTTTGCTCTCTCTCTCTCTCTCTCTCTCTCTCTCTCTATATATATATATATATATATATATATATATATATATATATATATAAATATATTATAAATATATATATATATATATATATATATATATATAAAACTAGTGAATATTGGGGATTGCAGCAAAAAATTGGAAAAGATATACTCTTAGCGGAAAATGTCCAAGCTTTCGAGGATGTTTGTCCTCATCATCAGGGAAACTAGAATGAAAAAACAACAGTTAAATACTGTGGTCAAAGAGAATAATTAAAAATGAAATTCACAACCACGTGTGTACTTACCTCCGAAGTGAGGTTAGATTCCATAAAGATGTAAAATCGTAAACTACAAGTCGTAAATTGTGGAATATTTAAGTAGGAATTGAACCAACGGCCTAATCAATCGTGTCATAGCAACAATTGTAATTGTCGCAGCATTTTATAAAATAAAACCATTGATTTCATCTTCATGTGTCACCATACTAAACGCCGGCGAGGAAATGATATATTTTGCCTCCAAAAGGGAAGTGGCAAGAGACAAACAGTGTTACCAACGTCAACAATGAGCTGTGGGACAATGCCACTATTTTCGTAATGGCAGCTGTAGGTCTAACAATTGGTGTAATGAGAAGATGTAATATTGTTGAAAAGAGGAAGAGAGAAAGAAAATGTGAGACAGAGCTAGGAGAACGCTCTCATTTTTATTATGTTTAGAGTGCGTAGAGAACATCACTTCGTTTGGACTAACACAAAGGAAGAGAAGAGAAGACAACAGAAAAGAATATTAATATGTAATAATAAATATAGTAATTAAGTAATTTAATAGTTCTCCAATCTGAATGTATCTACCAACACCAATACACTCAAAATTAGGTTTAATTAATTATTTGTTTACTTGAATGTATCTACCAACACCAATACATTCAAAGTAAGTTTATTATTATTATTATTGAATTAAAGTAATAAGGGTGGTGTTGTCAGGAGCAACATAGTTATTTCCCACCACTTGATGTGCAAAATTAGTATCTAAGGACAACAAAAATGAGTAGATCTCACTTAAGTGATCAATATCAGTTTTCCTGTTAATTACATTATTGTTTTGTGAAATAAAAGCCATTTCCAAGAATGATCTTTTCGTTTTGTTAGACTCAGCCGCTAACACTTTCACAGCCTCATAATTCATCTGATGATCAAGAGAATTTACATGAAAAGCTAACGCGCACCTCTCTGGGTGTAATCTAGCATCACTCTTATGTGAAACTATACGGCTAGATAGAGATCTTAAAGTCTGTCCGATATATTGTTTATCACAATCTCTGCAAGGAATACTGTACACCACGTTAGTAAGTGAAGTCAAGGGGTCTTTATCTTTAACTCTAGAGTAAATCGATCTGATTGAAAGAACAGTTTTATTAGCAATTTTAAAATCACCACATGAACGGAGCAATCTGGCAAGTCTCGGAGTTATGTCCCTCATATATGGCAAAGTAGCGAAAACCGGTCGAGAAGGGGACACATCAGTTCCAACATCCGTCTGGGCTAAGTTAGGATGGCTATCTTCATGCAACAAATCCACAGCATTAGATGTGCTGAATAATATCTTATTCAATAAAGGTCTTGGATAAGAGTTATCCAAGAAAAGGTTAAGTAAAATATTAAGATTTTTATTATGAAAAACATTATTTGAAATTCTGAGTACTCTCTGCTTCATTTGTTTAACCAAATTCACTTTCATGGAATGTTTGTGGTAGGAGTGATAATTAAGATATCTACCAGAGCTGCATGGCTTCCTGTACCAATCTATAATAATTATATTGTTGTTACGAATAAGTTTTGTATCTAAGAAAGGTACGGAATTCTCGAAGTCTTCCATTTCGATTGTGAATTGGATATTAGGATCAAAGCTATTAAATGTATCCAGAAGTTCATCAAGGCCTTCTCGAGGAAGTGCCAAAATAATGTCATCAACATACTTTTTTTTTTATAAAAAAAGGAGTAAAAGAAAGAACAGGTATGACTGTATCCAGAACATCGTCCATGACATATGCTGCTAAGATAGGAGAAATTGACGCTCCCATTGGAGTACCAAAAGTTTGTTTGTAAATTTTGTTATTAAAGGAAAAATAAGTACTATCAAAAAGAAAAACTATTAATTCAAGAAAAGCTTCCTTCGGGATGGAGCAATGGACACCGATACGATCCCAACCCTTATCGATAGCTCTCAAACAAGCATCAAGATAAACATTACTGAACAACGAGACCACATCCAAACTGGCCAGAACATAATTTTCTGGAATTTCTAAGTTATTAAACTTTTCAGAGACTTCAAAAGAGTCTTTGATAAAATACAAATTTTAATAATCATACGCTTTCGTCCGTATTTCTGTGCAGAACTGTGCAATATTTTCTGTGGGGGCTCCTATGGAAGCCACTATCGGTCTTACAGAGAGAACTGGTTTATGAATTTTCGGAAGAGAATAAAATTTAGGAGGGACACCATGGTAGCTCATGAGTTTTTTCTTAACTGTTATGTCAATGTAATGTTTATTACATAAAGATTTAATTAGGTTGTTACCCTTTCTTTGAATAGAGGAAGTAGGGTCACTAGATAGTTCTACATAGGAACTGTTATTTAAAACAATATCATTAGATAATTCAATATATTGATGTCTGTCCATAATGACAGTAACATTGCCCTTATCGGATTGAGTAAGAATCAAATGAGGGTTCGCCTTTAAGAAGGCTTTAGATTTAAGTAAAAGGTTATGAAAGAAAGAATTATTATGTGGATGTTTTATGTAATTAGTAATAATATTAGTGGCTCTAGCTACCGTGATGTTTCTCGTTTTCGAGTCTGTGATTGTGGAAGTGAGATAGTCTACATCTGATAAAATTGATTTAATTGAAATATCCTTCAAAATGACTGGTTCTACACTAAACTTTGGGCCCAAAGCTAAAAACTGTGAAATATCATCAGGTATAGTGGTACTAGAAATATTTCTCAACCAACCCTCTTTTGATTTTAACAATAATTTAAATTGATCACCTTGTAATTTATTAAGTTTATGTATATTATTATATTTAATCTTATGAAAAAGTTTATTATAAGTAACCTGCTGTTTACTTGCAATGTTTTGAAAGTGAAATTCACTAGATAAAGAAACTATTGTCCTTTTCAAAGATGACAAAGTTGATTCTAATTTACTAATCAGTGAATGGTTATTAGAAATTTCAATATTATATATATATATATATATATATATATATATATATATATATATATATATATTATAAAGGAGCCCGTGTGATATAATATAATGACGATAGGTAAAGTAAGTTTATTCAGAAATATGAGAAAGTAACTCAACGCATTTTGAATGGGTTAATACTGGGGTGGGTATAAACAAACATTGAATGAATGAATAATTGCAGGTAAGAATAGGTCCATACTTAAGTATTGAATCCGGAAGACGTAATTTCATTATTGAAGTAATAAAAATGAAAAAATCATTCGGTCCTATTACCCGATTCAAAATGAAAGGGTCAATCCCATAAAACAAATTATGTTCTAAAAACTAGTTGGTTTTAAGCTCAGTAGTTATTCTTAATTCATGTGTAACCAAGCGTGTGTTTAATCGTGT
Source organism: Galeruca laticollis (assembly GCA_963921935.1). Classification (NCBI taxonomy): domain Eukaryota; kingdom Metazoa; phylum Arthropoda; class Insecta; order Coleoptera; family Chrysomelidae; genus Galeruca; species Galeruca laticollis. The sequence goes on from OY998176.1 coordinate 42,330,684, forward strand.
GTAAGTCATAGGAAAAATGTGCGAGCCCAATGTATCTCAAAAGATAACCCCGTCGAAAAGCAGGAAACGCTTTTTTGTGGAAATGAAGGAAGTAATAAACAATGCTTATTCATCTCTTATTGAACGTGGTGTCAGCAAACAAGTTAGAAGAAACGGCGTCATTAACAAACATTTCAACAACAACTATATGGGAAACTGAATAATCCTATTTTAGCGAGGAACAATAGAACCGAATCACGCATTTTCACGAATGTAGATGGAAATGGTCAAGTTCGGCGTAAAATTTTCAAGTTATACAAGGAACAAAGCGTACCAACAATAGATAATTCAATTAAGACGCTTGAAAACTACGAAATCCACGTTAAATGCGGTAGAACAATGTTATCGAACTGTATACTATACATGGATTTTAGATTTTAAAAAATTACCAAAGGAATCCAGTAGAATTCGGGAATGGCGATTCGAATTCTCACAAAAATTTATAGTTTATTCATAAATACGATGGAGTAATAAATCTATCTGACCCAAACAAAACCAATACAAGATGAAACCAATAAAGTTATATCAAAATATTATCTTGAACATATTTTATTTTTTATTTCTTTGTCAGGCAAGTAGCTTCACCCCGTATCAGGACGAGTTTAGGGTCTTTCTCGGGCCTTTTCTATTGTCAAGAGATTAAAAGTAAAGTAGTTATTATTGTGGACAGTGACAGAAGGTGAAATGCAAGCAACGTAATATGCTGAATATAAACTTATATTGAGACTCGGATAAACTGATATGTAAACGATTCACGTATTTAAAAAAATAATTTGTATGAATGACGGATTGATTTAGTATAATAGTACAAAGAATACTTAAAACTAAGTGAAGTTTAAAAATAGTTCTGTTACAAGGCAAGTAGTATTGACAATGAGTAACGAAAAAAATAACATTAAAAATAGTTGTTCATGTAATATTATCTTAGTATGGTGCTGAAAGGGTTAATCTGCACCAGACTCGGAGGAGGAACAATTACTGACGCGTTAATAATAACTGGTTCAATTAGTTCACCACAAATATTGTCAATCTTACACATAGACGATTCTTCTTTGATGCCATGCTTGATGTATGTCTTCCAGTTGTCCCTTTTCACGTTATATACGGCACGTTCAAACAATAGTCCTACGTCATTTAATTTAAACGATGTATTTTTTCGCACAACTGCCCCTGTTATTTGCATCCATATTAATACAATGTGATTTAGATCACAATGGTACAAGGGCAGTCGAAGAACTGATATGACATGTAAAGTTGCCATTTCATCCACAACATACACGTTAAACCTATCTCTGTGCATCTTCGCAATTGAATAAAGTTCTGGTTTTATTGCGTCATTAGGAAATCATATATTTTTTGTATTAAGCGAATCATAAAGCTCTGATTTACACCAACTACTTGTTGGCAATGGTTTTTTTAACCTTGAATGGTAACTTGCGTTATCCACTATAATAATGGAATCTTTAGGAATAAGATCTAACATTTGCTCAAACCATTTCTCAAAAATATCACTGGTCATATTCTTGTGGTAGTCACATGTACGTTATTAAACAAAAGGCAGTAGTCCACCGTCAACAAAACCTTCTGAGCTACCAATGTGCAAGACGATTAGTATTTTCCCTTTACCTCATGGTGGATTTAGTATATAGTAGATGAACCGTACAGGAATGCTTGCCTAATTACTCAGTAATTGGCTAGTTATTTTCCAACTAATTTCAAGCTGATATAAAAAATCAATTGGAAAGAAAAAAATGTATGAGACTTGGCCCAATTTTTGCAGAATTATACCAAAAATTGGGCTAAGTCTTATAATTTTTTTTTCTTGTCAAATATTTTTTTAAATCAGCTTGAAGTTAGTCGGAAAATAACTATATATATATATATATATATATATATATATATATATATATGTATATATATAACAACCCTGAACTGATGGACACAATTCGAAACTGCGCCGTAGAAGTGGGAGGTCTGCAACAACGATGTGAACACAAAAAACTTACTCCGGAAACAAAAGCACTATTACAAAAACGAAGAGAAATGAAAAAGACAACAAACATTCAAAGAATTAAATACACCGAACTGTGCAAGACGATTCGAAAGAAAATCGCAGAAGATATCAGGAATTACAACGAGAAACTGCTACAAACAACAATAGAAAACCGTAAAAGCTACAAAAATGCAAAAAGGGCACTAATAATAGGGAAAAGACAGATAGTTGCATTAACTGATGGAAACACAAGAACCACAGACAGGAATGAAATAATAGACCTAGTAGCCAAATTCTATGGAGACCTATACAAGGCCCCTGAAAATTTGGAAGAAATAATAGAACACTCAGAAGATGCCATACCAGAAGTTTTGGTGGAGGAAGTAGAAATGGCACTGAAAAGCATGAAAAATGGCAAAGCAGCGGGAAATGACGGCATCACGACCGAAATACTCAAATATGCAGGAGCTAAAACATGGAAGTACCTTGCCAAACTATACACGAACTGTCTGATGTCCAGGAGCATACCTAAAGAGTGGAACAGCGCCCTTATAGTGTTGATCCACAAGAAAGGCAGCAAAGAAGACATTAAGAACTACAGACCAATAAGTCTACTACCAGTGACGTACAAGGTATTCACAAAGATCATTCACAACAGAATACAAAATACACTAGACTCGGCCCAACCACGAGAACAGGCTGGATTCCGCAAAGGCTTCAGTACAATAGATCACATCCATACCCTCAAAGAGGTTATCAGTCGAACCAAAGAATACAACCAACCACTAGCACTAGCCTTCATCGACTTTGAGAAAGCATTTGACTCTATATATCCCAGAGCAGTAATAAATGCCCTAACAGAACAAGGGGTCGACAAGCCATATATTGAGACCCTAGCAAATATATATAGGGAAGCCAAAGCGAGAGTTAGGATATATGAGGGCACACCAGAATTCCCCACCAGCAGAGGAGTTAGACAAGGAGACGCAATATCACCAAAGTTATTTACAGCAACACTAGAAAGCATCTTCAGAAAACTGGGCTGGAACAACACAGGTCTGAATATAGATGGAGAATACTTGAACCATCTAAGATTCGCTGACATCATCCTGATAGCGAGTAACCCTGGCGAAATGCAACAACAAATAAATGAATTGAATGCAGCAAGCAACGAAGTAGGCCTTAAAATAAATCTGAGTAAGACGAAGATAATGTATAACGAACTGATAAACGCACAAGAAATAACAATTAATGACACTGCCCTGGAAATAGTAGAGGAATGCATATACCTGGGTCAACTAATACACATATCAGGCTCTCTACTTCCAGAAATAAACAGAAGACTCAAATTAGCATGGAGAACATTTGGATAGAACTCTATCATCTTCAAGTCTAGAATGTCACTCCGTTTGAAAAAGAAAGCGTTTGATCAGTGCGTACTACCAGTATTAACATACGGCTGTGAAACCTGGACCCTGAAAACTGATATCATTAGAAAACTCCAGGTAACGCAGAGGTCTATGGAACGATGCATGCTTTGAATAACAAGGAGAGATAGAAAAAGGCTTGATTGGATCAGACAGAAGACCCAAGTGATAGATGTCATAAATAGAATCAGATCCCTAAAGTGGCAATGGGCGGGGCATCTCGCTAGAAGGACAGACGATAGATGGACCACAAAGATAACGCAATGGTATCCCCGAGGCGCGAAAAGACCAAGAAGACGCCCCAGCTTAAGATGGGACTACGACATAAAGAAACTCGCAGGATCAACTTGGGGCCGCATAGCTAGCAATAAACAACAATGGGCCCACATGGAAGTGGAATATATAAATATGTAAAGGGAGGCTACATCATAACAAAATGGTTGAATAAGCTGCATATGATGATGATGATGATGATGTATATATATAAAATTTTTATATGAATAAATTTCAGTCAATAAATTGAGAATTATTTGGAAGACAAATATCTTTGTAAGTATCAATTGAAAACAAAAAAAGGTGGATAAATTTATTATACGACATCGTATTTTATTTCAAAAAATTTTGTGATTTAAATTTGATTAGGTACTTTAATTGTTTATTAAATAAACATTTTATTTTTTCTAAAGTAACTTGAGACGTGTACATGGCACAAAGTTTTAGTGACATCCGTAGATGGCAGTTTTGGTAGTATTTATACTTCCAAAAGAATGATCTTTCAGTAGACATACATACATCAACCATTCGTTGCCTAGTGCGCACTCATTCAACGGTTGAATTATAAGTTATGTTTTCTAAACAAACCCATAGATAACTTTCTTAGACACGTTGCCTTGTCTAAGATAACCTTTATATTCGAAGAGTGTCAGATGTAGTTGGTTACATCTGACTTCGTAACCTCTGATTGGTGTTTAATGTCACGTGGCTTGAGACTGATCTATTCAAATTTTATTTATTAAATAATACTGTTTCAAATGAAACTTACCGTTTGTAGATAATTTCACAATATATTGATAAAATTTTAAAAACTCCAAGGCAATTGATAATTGTTATTATATATCATCGTCAGAATGACAGAAGTTACATTGGATTTGATGCCTATCTGATGTTTAATAATTATTTTCGCTAGACCAAGAAGTGACCTACCTAGGGATTGACTTGATATATGTTAATAGGAAAAAGAACAAGATATGATATTACAAATATTAAAGCTTAGATAATATAAGCTCTATGAAGATATCCTGGATATCTTTTTCCAATTAAGATCAGTATAACTGTGCAATGATATAGAAAACCAGGAAAACTATGTCTGTTGATCTTTACAATTATCACTTAAGAAAATGGTTTTCAAGTGGATAACTAGATTTATCTGTTGATTGACAACTTGATATTGTGGGTTTCTCAAGTGTCTTCTAATTTCTAACTCTTCAAGGAAATACAGTTCTTGTTTCTTATCACAAATATGTAGCACTTCTACTTCTAGTTCTGTGTTAGGTGTCAATAAATGATTGGTGTCAAGTAGATGTTTTGCGTAGTGAGAATTATCTGCTTGTTTTAATCTATATGCTCGTAAATGTTCACTGTTTCTGATCTCAAAATCTCTAAGGGTTTGGCCCAAATAGACAGCATTACATTCTGGACATTTGAGTATATGTATACCAGACTTCTGTAATGGGGATATTTTTGTTCACACATTTAACAATTTTGTACTCACATTACTTTCTGCTTTAAAAGAAATTGTTGTATTTGTAGCTGAAGATATTATCTTTGAAATATTATTAGAACTATTACCAGCATATGGGAGGATTTATTAATTTTTCATTTTGGTAGTGAGTTCAGGAAATATTAGATTTAATGCCACTTTTTTCTCTTTTTAAATAATTAATTTATTTATCATATGTAATGGATAACTGTTGGATGGTGAATTTGTTTAATTGTATTAATTCCTCTATCAAAATTACATTTGTTCATAGGAACTGAGAATGCTCATTATATCATCGGATTATATGCTACCCATTTATGTGACATGGGGTGATTGGAACTATATGGAATAGTTACATCAGTGGGTGTTGATTTTCTGTAAATTGAATAATCAAGTACATTAATAACTCTTTGTATTTTTAAATCAAGAGAATTGATTGAGTTATTTTCTTCAACTTCTAATGTAAATTTAATTGTTGAGTGTAAATTATTAATGTGGTTGGAAAATATATCTAATTATCGTTCACTACCTATAAAACAAGCTAATATGTAACAAGCCGATCGGCTGTTACGATTTCCATCGGATTATGGTATTTTAATTTCGTCGTACTAATGATTCGAAATTAAAAAATTTGTTTCACTTCAAAATTTTCTGCATTTAAGCGATATCGTACATAGGAAAAATCTCTTCCAATCAGTACAATTGATAAGTTAGTAGATCGTAGTGGTTTCACATATTTGCTGCTGAGTTGATTCTTGAAATATTTTATCTCCATGTGTTTTCTATGTTTCATTTCAAATTATAATATACGCTGGCATGTTAAATTTGGAATGTTAAATTCTATTTTTGCTAAAAATAAACATTTCATTCTCTTTTAAGGCAAATTATCGATAACATCTTTTCATTCTTTTTTAGCTTCATAATTCCGCATTTTCTGTTTATTTAGGAAACAAAGCGAATAGGATAGAACAGACTTTGCTAGTTTTATTTAAAAACTAGATTCAGTTTTTTAAGTGTTGGAGCATAAGCTTCTGCTCTGTTCTAATTATTCCTTCCTTCCCAGAAATTTTCCTCAATTTTTCCCTTTTCTTTTTTTCTTTCCTCATTTCTGCAACCCCTAGATAGGCCCTAGGAACTAACCGCTAGAACCAGAGACAACACGGAACCGACCGGGATGGATTAAGCTCCAAATCTCCATCCATTAGGACCTAGCTGAGAGCTGAATAACTCCAGAACCTCACCAAGTTAAGTCTTTTGTCTTATACTCAATTCATGGAAATCTGGAATTGAAGATTTTTATTGTATAACGGCGTTCGTATTCGTCTTTAATTTTTGATATGCAGTTAATGTGAATTATCTATTGATTTATGATTAAATATAATTTTTTGAATCCTTTGACCAATATTGATAAAAGTGATTGCATTGCATATAATTATTATTTCGTAGATATAAAATAAAGTGAATTAACTGAGGAGTGAGAACTGAAGTGAGGTTATCTTCTCAAAAACCACACACGCTTTACTGGTAAATGTTTTATCATAACAAACGATTAGGTATTTTGTTGATTTGTCAGTTACTCTAAAGTTCAATTTTTTACTTTCAAACAGGTATTGAAATCTTATGGTTATTATCTAGCGGAATTTTCTTAATTCGTTTGATTTTTCTGGTTAACAATACATACCTATATAACCATTTTTACACTGGAATATAACTAATAATATAACGAGTACTCAATATGCTGTATCACAAATTATATGAAAAATATAGGTACAAACATGTGGTGATTTACAATATACATACCCACCTCATGTTTGTTCTGTGTAGACCATTATATTCTCCTATATATTTATCATGTAAATTATATTTTACATTATATTGGGAAGTACTTGTACATGTGCCAACAAAAATAACATCTAAACGAATAGCGGGACATGGTATATTTCTTATCATATTAAAAATGTTAAATATCTTACTAGTGTATTTGTAGATTTGTACTAATTTTAGTAGGTACTTGATAAACATTATCAAAAAAGTGAACAAACTGAAATGTTTTGTTCCCGGTAGGATTTTTATTGTTTATTTTATAACTATGGATCCAATTTTTATTATAGTATATTGTTGTGGAATTACTAAACTTCTCTAGTGGTCTAAACAAATGTAAATTTTGCTTGGTATTTGACACTTGTTTATGCTTAATGAATATGTCCAGCTTCTTTAATTGTTGTTTCTTGTACTTTATATTTCTTATACCTAAAAAACCAATATGTTTGATGTATCTTGTTAAAAAGTATATAGAAGATATGTTTTTATTTACTGTTGGTGTTCAAGAATTTAGTAGTAAATGTATGTTTATCAAAATTAACAACTATAAATTTTTATCAGAATTAACTAATAATTGTTGAGATGGAAGGTGCTTACTTGTTCAGGAAATTCGCAATATATACATTTTTTTTAAATAAAGCTTATGTTGAGATTAAAATGGAAACCTTTTGGGACATTGTTATCTGGAATAGAGGAAAGAAGTGTGATTTAATACCAAATACTTGGCGTGTCAATTGTAGCAAAAATATGGATATTACATATTCAGAATATCCAGCGATTTGTAAGGCTACTGTAACAGATTCAAAATTAGCTGAGGAAATGACATCAAAATTACAGTATGCATCATCATTTTCCTCGGATTCTGTGAAGAAACAAATAATCTCCCCATAACAACTGATGAATCTTTAAATGTACCTAATATGGCTGGGGATATGACACTTCTGCAATGTCACAGTAAATAACTCACATTCTATATTTTTAACAAAATTAAATATTTTATTTAAAATTTTTTATTCAAATTCATAGTTATTCAAAAAGCATGCTGAATTTTATGACTTTTTTTAGATTGTGGAAGATTAATGGAGAATGTAGACAAACTTGTTAAGAGCTTTGGACCTTTACAATACGACTATGATATAAAACAAATTAAAACAGATATAATCCAAGTAAATGAACATTAAATTCTGTTAGCTCAAAAATATCCCAGAAACATGATGAAGGAACCTCAGTGTTAGCTTCCATTTAATAACAAGGAAGATCTGAATACCTTTGAAAATAATTTGGAAGATGGTCACTTCTATGAAAATATGGTATGTAGTTAATCCAAGTGTTGATACATTTTATTTCAAAATTTATATAATTTTCAGGTAAATATTTTGAGTCTTGTATCTGGGACAACAGATGCCAAAAAACTAGTATAGTTATATTAGTTTTTTTTTTAATTTGTTCAATTACACTGAAACGCCAGACGTAATTAGAATTAGAAGTACTTTTATTTGTATGTCAATATTATTAGTATACCCAATTTGGATTTTGAAAATAATTTTTTTTGGAATAGATGTTTAATTTAAATTTGGGCTTTTATTTTACCTATTTCAATAACTTTCAAAAATGGTGCCTAGCAGGTCCTACAACTTTTTTTGTAATATTTCTAAGTAAATATTCAAAATACATGTATTTTTTACAGCCATTAGTAGGATTGTTTCAAGATAGGTTTTAGCAATTAGCTCACGTGTCTGTTTTTGTCTACGTTTAGTTAATTTTCTTGCTTTTGGATGCATATTTTCAGTGCAGAGATACTTTTTACTTTAAAACCAAATTTAAAGTTTTTATTTCGATTTTCATCCGATATTAGTATAACATGAAAATATCATATAAGGCCTACCTATGTATTGCAATATTACTTCTACATAGCAATACAATATTTCAGCCGATTTGTACACAAATTGGAGTAACATTTACTAACTAATGTAAGACCTATATGTGTATTCCTGTATTCCGCCAATATAGTATTACCAAGTTTTAGTCAATGTTGGACTACTTGGTACCACATTTAATAGCTAATGTGGGGCCTATATGTGTATTCCAATATTGGGTCAATATGGGACACCAAGCTACTGCCAATGTTGGACAACTTGGGAAAATAATAAATAAACAATGTCAGAACTACATTGGCGAATTACCTGATTTCTCATATGGGGCTAATATAACTTATGGATATTGTAACAACTTCGCAAAATGTTCACATTTTAAATTTGACCAATGCAATAAAATCTATATTGTCCCATTCTATTAACTATATTTAACCAATATTCGGCCAATATGTATGTGCTACCTGGGTTGGATTAACCCTACACTGCTCAATTTTTTGAAATTTAATAAAAAAATGTGTTTTGTGCTTGTTATGCTCTAAGGATGAAGGAATAAATAATAAAAAAATAGAATCCAATTTATTTATCAATTACAGTGAAAAATATAGTAGTATCAGATCTGTTACATAGAGCATAACTGCATAAAAATATTATCCGTTATGAAAAGAAACAAAACCGTTGTGGTTCTCATTTCAACATAAATGTATGCCACATTTAGAGCATTTAATGTGAGAAAACAAAGAACAGGGAGGAAATTTACATCGTTGTCTAGTTTTATCGTATATTGGCCAATGATCCATGGAGTCGGTGCGAACGTCTTTTGGTGGTACGTGAGAAACCACTGTAGATTTATTTCTCTTTTCTATCAAAATTGATTCAACTGAATCCTTGGAAGGCCTACCTCTCTTTCTACTGCCATTGTCAGACTTACAAAGGCATTCTGCTATTTCTAGTCGAACATCAACCTGTGACATTAACTTTTCTATGTCGGCATGTGCCCGTTTATAAAGCAGCCATGTATTGACAAGTGTCATATCAATCAGGTGGTAAAAAAGTCTTATGTACCATTTTTTGTACTTATTTCAATTTTATACCTTCCAATGAAGCTGTCCATGGCATCTACCCCTCCCATGTGGGCATTATAATCTGGAACTAAACTGGGACACTCAATATGTACGTATTGTTTTTCTTTCCTGTCCCATCGTCTAACCTCAGTTAGGGGCATTTTGCCTTTAAATGTTGATAGAAAAGTAACCGGCCCATTATCTAACCATATTACTGAGGATATGTCAACTCCTTCAACATTACAAACGAATTCTTCTGAAGGACCCCTGACATTTTTTTCAAGTCCGTATCAGTCGGTAATTTGCAATTTGTAATTCTTGGACGTCGAACTGCGCCCAGCGAGTAAATGCCCTTACTACCTAAATATGCGAGCAGGGAAACCGATGTATAAAGGTTGTCAAAATAGACTATAGTTTTGATTTGGAGGAAGAATTCTACACAGTCTCACGACAATATTCGCACTAGAACCTAGGTCGGGTTCGCCATTTTTACGTTTTTATATTAAATGTTTTTCACTGATGGTGAAGAACCTCGATTCCAGCTAGCTCAAATTAATCGAAAATGTTATTCAAGGGTAGAGTAGGGATGAATTCATAAATTAAACATTGTAAGATTGAAACCATTGAAATTTTAATTTGTAAATCACACATATGATCTTTGTACGACCGAGTGGTACCCCTTGGTGTTTACAGGTAGGTTTAAAAATAAATCGATAATAATGTTTTAAGTAGAGGTTAGTTAGTAATGTATATCTTGTCGGAATTATGTTAAAATTTCAGGTTCAGATGCTTGTCCTTCAGATAGCAACCCTTTGTAAATGGTGAATGTAAATATAAATCGGAAAGTTCTTACTTGTATGATTGGCCGTAAGCTCAACGTCAGTACTTGCGGTAGTTGGGTTGACTCGGCGTGGATCCTCCTAGGTTTCAAATCTAATGAGATGAATCGCTTGGCATGCATCAAAATTCAAGCAGTACTATTCTACTACGGATGAATGATGTGATGTGGAAATGGTTAAACAGCTTAGAGGAAGCGATATTTATGAAAAGGGGTGAATGATACAGCGAAGTTCAGCACATATAGTAAGCGAGATAGAGACATACAGAAGAAAAGGAGAAGGCCCAAGTTGTAGGTTGGCCTTAAAGAGGTTTTCATATTTTTGGTCTAGATCCAATATAGATAATTTTGTCCACACTGACAATTATGACTAATAAAGTTTACTTTTTCCAGCTTATGAGATCCGATTCACAATCGAAAATTAAGGAACCATGTGCTCCGAATGAAAGCCGATATAAAAAGAAGGAAGGGTCAAAATCCAATCAAGTAGGTTTTGTAGGCCATCCACAGAACTCACAGAAGTCACAGAACACTGAACATTCAGCGAAATAGTAAGTTGGATTGGTATGAAATAGTAAAAGAAGAAGAATAAATTGTTTTCGGTGAATATGATAGATATCAAATATCAAAATATAAAATGACAATTCAACTTGGAAAGAAGAGATTAAAACAATAAATTGAAGTAAACAAAAGTGCTTCGAGTTTTAATTATATTTTTATAACCAGGTAAATTAGAGTTTTCAACTTATAATGATGAATGATACGATATCTAATTATGATTACGTTAAATAAAGCTCTGTTGTAAATGTAAACAAACCATTGATTTTTGGTTAATGTTGAAGTTATTGATTTTACTCTAATCATGGAAAAGGTGAGTTTCAATACATTTTTGAAAGAAATTGTTATGTCAACCATTTGTTTATAAGTGCATGATTACATTTCCAATAAATTTTGTATCAATGTTTTTAAAACCGTAACACTATCCAGGCGAAATTTTGAATTATTTCCGTCCCCCGTATATATTTGAAAATTATAAGTCATCACTTCCGCATAAAACATACAGTTAATAGTAACCCCACTTGGGAGGTTTTGCTGGAAGGTATTGTTTTAAATGATGGCGTGCTTTGATAGCACAAAGCTGCTCGTCAACTGACAGACATTAATCTAAAGGTACTGAATGGAATCTGGCATTAACGGCATCTATAATAGGTTTTAGCTTGTGTCACCTATCCCGGTCTGGATTTTCTCAAGACAACATCGTGTTTCTATCATTGAAGTATAGGTTTTTTTGAATAAATTCTAACCAATTTTGACTCATAGTTTCCTTGATTTGGGGGAAACCTAATTTTGTTGATCAGTAGCTTCGTACATTGGGCATATGTACGACTGATACGTAAATGCAAACTCCTAGACTGCTTTATATCAGCTGCAGAAAATATGGCTGGTTTACTGGGATCTTTTTGGATTGACTAAAGATTTGACTCATTTGCAATTTTTTCGAATAAATCGTCATCAAATGAATATTTAAAAAACTGGAATGGTGTTTCAAGATTCTTTATTAAAGAAGAAAGTATTGTGTTTCCTCGAAATGATAAACTTTCTTCACTCAAAACAATATTTTGCTTACGCCATAATCGATTGCAGCATTTCTTTTTCAAATTACCTATCTCTTGTTCTGGAACATGTTCTGAAGTATCATTTGATATTTCAGGATTCTGTTGAACCTGAGTTTCCTACTGAACATCCGCACAAGGAAAAACAATAGTAACATCTTCAAGCTCTATGTCAATGGCGTCAATTTGTTCAAGAGTAATGTCACTCAGATCGTCATCCGAATTCCAAATTCCAAATCATCCTCACTATCGGATAAGTGAGCTATAGCATACTCCAATTAATTTTGAGGAAGTAAACTTTTCCATTCTTGCTGATTTGACATCTAAAAGATTACAAAAAAAAACTTGAACTTTTTACATTAGGTATCAAATTTGATACAACCAAATTTTACAACGAAAAATTCTTCTTGCATAAACGGAAGTCAAAATACAATAAATTGAAACATAAACTAATCACATTTGCCACAAAGAAAACCTGTTACAATATTTCTACGGTTCACAAATGCAAAAATAACTAAACAAAAGCGGAGACTAGTCTGCACAAGTGATACAACCACTGATGCAACCACGTGCTACTGATCAAACATAAACAAACTAGCCGGTGGAAAGCGCGGATTATTCAATTTTCGATCATATAGACCTGTTCTATAAAGTTTTAGCGGATCTGATACGGTTCGTAGTAGACTAAAAAATAATCTTTAGCGATAATATAAGAGAAAAGAAATGGTTGTATCTGATTAGGCAGTGTAGGGTTAAGAGATATTAGCAAAGGTCAATTATTTACCTGAGTGAAAACTGGTAGGACACATATGTTAGAAACTGAGGTTATTACCATCCCTTCACAAAAGTATTCTGTTACACATATTGAAAAAGTGGGAAAATTTCATATCCATATTGTAAATAATATAGTACCAATAATATGATGATAGAGATAGTGATACATTAAGTGAATAATATTATATTCCCTATCTTCTATCCATTATTTACCTCTATTACTTCTTTCCTCTACTTTAAGTTTGCTCAACCTCATTCACCACATCTAACACTGCATTACACACTGTCTCTCAGATACCTTAATTTTTCTTTCCATCCCTAGAACTATGCATGGATACGCCTAGGGTTTATTCTTTCGGTTAGTTCTACAATCATCTCTCAAACACATTGTTGGCTAGTCACCAGTCTATGTATGGATCATAGTTTGTCTCACTAGTTAATAACCAAATTTAATAATAGGAATACAACACCCCCCCCCCTTCATGGCACTTATCTGAGACATGCCTAGTATGGATCTGGGTTTGTTGTTGGAACTGGTTCTAGATTACCACAGTGTACGTCGGACACCAGGCTATGTATGGGTCATAGTTTGGTTGAGCATATAAGATATTTTATAAATTTGAGCAAATCATACCCTCCTTTTTATTTTCCTTATTTTTCTTCTTCTGCGCATGCCTGGTACGTCATAGGTCTAGTATGGATCTAGGTTTGTCACAGCCTTGGCTCAGCTGCCATCCTTTCACTTGATTTCTTCTCTTCTATACATGCTTAGTATGGATCTAGGTTTGTCATACCTATCACTTCTTAACCACATTGTTCCCGTGTAGCCTAGCTATGTATGGGTCATAGTTGGGTTCATCAACAAGATCTTTGTCTTGCAGCTCTTATCAAATTCTGTCCTACCCTTTCACTCTTAACATACTCCTATGAATTCTTCTCTTATTGTACATGCCTAGTATGGGTCAAGGTGTTCAACAACTAACCTAAATTCAATAATCACATTGTGTTCTTGACGCCGGGCTGTGTATGGGACATAGTTTGGGTCATCAGGTCACAATCACTTTACCATTTACATCTAATTCATATGGGAGTCCTTCAGCTGTTGGGTTCACCTTGCCAGCGTACTTTCCCACCTTCGTCACTAGATTATGTAAACTCCTCCATGGATGTATTTACAACTAAATGTTTTAATTTATGTTATCTAGCATTCTACACGTTTAGGTTAACTACACTTGTTCCTGACTGGCTGGGGAATGGATTCAACCCCTGAGTGAATGTTCAGTATACAATCAAGGGTGGAAGGGGATTTTCCTATTCATCTTAATTAGATGAATGTTGGGAATTTGAATGAGAATGGAGATTTTCAATTATTTTGTTTGATCACATCTTTAGCTTCATTTTTGAATTTAAAATAAAAGTAATATATAGGGTTTCCTCCAATTTGCAGTCTGCTATATGAATTTATTCATATTTTCAATCATACATTTGATTCAATATTCATCACACAAATATGTTGTATTGTCATACACTTGTTGTTTTACGGCACGCTGGCTTTTTAGCCACCGTATTTTTAACGTCAAGCTTGTCATCGGATATGATTTAGTTTACACACTTCTGAATGTTATTTGCCATCATGTAGATGTAATTGAACACCCTCTTAAAGGGTTGTTTTAATGTTTTTTCAATGATATAATAGTAAAACAATGACGTAACTTCGTACATTGTTTCGTTTTTATCAGCTGGATGTTTCTTGATCTTTTTTATGACGTAAGCTAAACTTTTTAAATTGTTTTTTTCAAAAATTTCACAAACATTGTAACTTTACAGGACAGCTTTGATAATTGCCTTAGGGCCGAAAGCGCTAAGTTGCATATTAATAAACATATACACACTGAGTACTCGTCATTTTCATTCACTCAATAATATTATATTAGTACCGAATAATTTGTATATTTTTGTAATCATGGACATAATTAACTTGTAATGATAGAATAATTACTGTTTTAAATGAAACTAACTTGTTCCAGATAATTCCACAATATATTGAAAAAAATCGTCAATAAAATAGTTTGTAATTTTATATTTACACATAAATAAAACATTAATGCGTTACTTAGTTCTATTACAAAACCATGGTAAACTTCTAACTTTCTCACTTTCTCTGAACAGATTCTATCTAGATTTTTATGGTCATATTATAGTGATGACGTGTTTACAGTAGAATTAACAATAAAACCAGGAGATTTGCTTTAATCGTTTCTAAAGGCTAATTATCACTTTCCTACAAGCCACGTGCTCGGCACAGGCAAGGCACCGAATCGGCAAAATATCTTTTTCATTGATCATATGGTTTTCGTATGGTTAAATTCACATTATGCCGGCAACGTCTCGGCAAGCGACGGCCCTTGCCCGCGGGGTTCTCAAACAATATTTGCCGAGCAAGTTCCTTGCAGGTTCAGACAAGTATGAATACGTTACCGGCTTGGTAGTATTTGCGTTCCTAGGATTTTAGGAGTGTAGTGGTGACTGAATATGTCGTCTCGTCAGGAGAAGGACACTTTTTCATAGGAAGAAGATGAAATCCTTATCGAATACGTTAGAGAAAATGAAGCTCCTAATAATTTCTCTAATAGAAGACGCTGACAGTATGTATAAAAACACAATATGGAACACAGTTGGCACAAAATTACAAAAAGGTTAGTGTATTTATTAAATATATATTATTCTATGAATACACATTAAACGAAATATTATTTTTCCTTAAAAGTATAATAAGTAGGTAGATTATATTTTTTCATATTGCCAAGGCACAGATCCGGCCTCTGAATTGAAAAACCTGGTAAATATTTCTCTGCTATTAAACGCTGCATGTTGTGCATTACCACCTTGTCCCGGTAGATTACTCAGTATTAATTCATTGTTGTCCACAGATCTGCCCTCTTCTTGTATGTTTACGTTGTTGCTACGCAGATAATTATGTAGTATGCATGTTGTTAGAATAATTGATTCGACATAACCAGGTTTTGAATTAATTTTTCTAAAGTATATACGAAAGCGTTGAGCTAAAATTCCAAATGCATTTTCGACTACACGTCTTGCACGACAATGACGGTAATTAAATACGCGTTTCTCAACATCATTCAGTGTTTGGACCTGAGAAGCAGGCCTCAAAAGATAGGTTTTGAGTGGAAAGGCTGAATCTCCTAATATTACAAAGGGTGCTACAATATCTGTTTCTGGTAACTTTTTACTGGGAGGTACTTCCAAGGTGTCGTTTACTAACTGCTCCTCCAGTCTAGAATTTGCCAAAATGCCTCGATCGGTGTTTTTCCCGTAGGATCCTATATCTACAGCTATAAATTTATGATTTGCAACGACCAGTGCAAGTAGAACAACCGAAACTGTTTTTTTGTAATTAAAATAATTGGAACCACTATTACCAGGTGCTACAATTTCGATGTGCTTGCCGTCTAAAGCTCCTAAACAATTAGGAAAATTCCACGCAGTCCAAAATCTTTGAGAAATATGTTCCCAGTCGTTTCTTTGAGGCGTGGGGATGTTAACTCTTAACAGCTTGTTAAGTATTGCATTGCATACTTCTTGGACTATGACGTGTACAGTAGAATATCGTAAGCGGTAACTGAAAGCTATCGGTTGATAAGAATCTCCAGTGGCTAGAAATCTGTAAAAAACATAATAAATAGTAAATTAACTCGGTTTTTGTCTTAGACAATAAGTATGAAAAATTTTAAACACTATTAACACAATAAAATTTTAGATGGACAACAATGCAAGCATCGCTGGGAATGAATTCGTGGCCAATATAGGAAGGTCATTAAGTCCAAGAAGACCACATCAGGACTATCAGTTGATATAAGGTCAAAATGGAAATATGAGGATCAATTGGAATTTCTCAGGCCGCACATGAAAGATAACCTCTATTGTAGATGAAGTGTTAGTACGGATAGCGAGGATGAATATTTAAGCCAAATTCAGGATATGTCAAACACCGAAAATCTTAATGTACCTGATGTTACCACCGTTGACATACCACAATTGCCGTCGAAAAAAAGAAAACCGGTACAGAAGAACGCTAATAATTCCAGTGCAACTAATCACACAGCAAGTGGCACTCTTATGAAGTACTTACTGGAGAACGAAAGAAAAAACATGTGCTGAAAGAGATGAGTTGGATCACTTTTTTGACGGCATTAAAGCTACCGTAAAGAAATTTTCACCAGCAGACAAACATCTTGCAAACAAAAATATTCAAGATTGTTTCAGATATTGAAGGTGGATATATCGGCCAACAGATTTCTTCGCATATTCCCACACTTTCAACTTATTTCCATCGCAATGTACAACCCAATACACAACCCCAAATATATTCTCAATTTCAATATCAGCCACTACTATCTTCAACACATTCACCGCTTCAGTAATCCCAATGGCATCTCGTCCACCATCAAGTGTCTCGGTACCTCAATCATCATCCACCTCGTCATATTACGAGAATTTTTCTCCCACCGACAATAATAATTATGAGTAGTTATATTACAATATGTTAAGTATATTTTGTATTTCATTATATAATATGTTGTAGGTTTAACCAGCGTTGCACTTTATACGTTCTGCATTGTATATGGTAAAAAAACAGTAGTAAATAAAGTATTTGAAACTAATGTGCTAGTTTTTGGGTTTTATGTATTTATACAAATTCCGTTAATGGAGACTAAAAAAAATTCTAACATGGAGAATATTCAAAAAAATACTTACCTTAGGCAGACCGCCAGTTTTTGAACAGGTGAGATGGATTCACGAAAGGTTGTGTTTTGTTTTTCAAGAGGTTCCCCAATTTGGTTAAATAAATTGTCAAACTCATCCCTAGACATTCGATAATATTGGAAAAATTTTGTCTGATCATCTAAAAGTTCTGGGTGCAACGTTGCAAATTCTCCTCCTTCGTTCCGTTTTTTTTAGCATTTTATGTACCCAATACCGTCTTTTTCTCTTTCTAGAATTGTTCATTTCAACTCTTCTTCAGCAGCAATTTTTATTAAAGTAGAAGTCGGGAACATTTCACTTTTCACAAAGCTGAAACCTACTTAATCCACGGCAAGCCTATTGCAGTGTGAATTGCCACAAGAAATCTTGTTCGCGTCGAGCATGTGTCTTGCCGATTCGGTTCCTGACACCTGAGTAAAAATCAAGTCGTGACAGCGTAGCGAGTAGACATACAGCACTAGGTAGGGGAGACCGGGTTTGGTTGTCTCACGGGTGGTTGTCACAGCGACCATAACAGAGAACTGAGTTTACGAGTAACTTCGTTGACCGGCGTAGGAGGCTCGCGGTGACGATACCTCTCTTTAGACTTTACATATGTCTGCTCTGAGCTTTCGTGACGGAAGCAAGTGCATTTGTTTTTTTACCATTGTAAAAGTAATTTTTGTGCATCTTTATTAAGTACCGTAAGTTTACCTAAATTTTTGATATAAGTGCTCTTTTTTGTGTAAGTCTGATGTTTAGTGTGTGCTTTGTAATATGGCTATATAATTTTTCAAATAAATATTGATTTGAACTTATTAACTTATTTTGGGAGGATATTTTGTGAAACGTAGTTTGGGGCCGGTTGTAACGTGTGACAATCAGCCCCATGCATGTATAGAGCTGATTTTTGTTGTGTTTTTGAGTTTTAGCTACATTTACGTTTGTATGTTCCAGGACTAGCTATAATAATATGCCACGGCAGCATTAAAAAGAAACTGCCGAGGGCTTGTTACACCAGCAGTAATGCTGCGTGCTGCCAGGGTAGTGAAAAATCCTAACAAATCCATAAGGTCTGTCGCGAAGGATTTTGAAATTAATTATCGAACCTTAACAAGGTATTGTAAAAAATTTAGTACCGAAGAGATAAGCCATACAGCCACATCAATACCGTCTACAAAAGTGAGCTACCAAAAAATCGACAGACTTTAACGACGAGCAGTAAGCAGAATTGGAAAAATATTTAATTCTGACTTCAAAATTTTATTTTGGGTTGTCTCCTAAGCAGATTCGGAAAATGGCATTCGAGCTTGCGGTTTCCAATAACATCAAAATTCCTAAGTGTTGGGAAACGAACAAGCTAGCTGGCTCCAACTGGTTCACGTCATTTTTGTAGAGACACCCTTCTTTGTCCATTAAAACACCAGTCTGGCTAGAGCCACCAGTTTTAACCCACATAATGTCGGAAGTTTAGTCGATTACCTTGAATCCGTAATTAAAAGATATAATTTCCAACCACACAACATATGGAACATGGACGAAACTGGGGCAACTACGGTGCAAAAGCAGAACAAATCTGTTGTTCAAAAAGGATCTAAGCAAGTTGCTGCTATTACCTAGGCCGACAGAGGCACACTAGTCAAACTAGCTACAGCTGTTTCGGGAGGTGGCAATTCAGTTCCAGCATTCTTGGTTTTTCCGAGGGTGCATTCAAAGACCACTTCATCAGAGATGAGCCAATTGACTGCAAAAGATGAAGTAATCCTTCGGGCTGGAGAACAGAAGAGCTATTTGTTGCTTTCGTCAAACATTTCCATAACCATATGTAATCAAAAAAGGAAAAATCATGTATCTTGCTGTTGGATAATTACAGCTCCCATCTATCCATTGGAGGACTAAATTTTGCAAAAGATAATGGCATAATAATGTTATCGTTTTCGGTACACTGTACTCATCGCCTCCAACCTTTGAACAGACCCGTGTATGGACCTTTTCAAAATTACGTTTACAACGCAATGGACAAATGGATGGTTGATCATCCATGCCAACAAATGACGATATACGAAATACCAGGAATAATTGCACAGGCTTCTCCACTGACAGTTACTCCATCCAATATTCTCGCAGGTTTTATAACTTGTGGGATCTCCCCATTTCATCGGGACATATTTCAAGATCACGATTTCTTGCCATCGTTTGTCACAAATAGGCCACTAATCACAAATCCTGATGGCGAGACCGTACACAATTGTGCACATAATCAAAACGCTAACACTGACGTCGAACGTAACTTTGTCACTAAAGAACCTGCAACGATTCCATGTGAGACGCCCGACCTTGAAGATACTGTATCGGCTGAAAATGAGAGCCCTGACTCTAATGCTCATTCTATGAAGTCACAAAATTTGCCTGGCTGCTTAAAGTCAGAGCGATCGTTGCAGCATCACGCTACCAAGAAACCTATCGTGATCACTGGTCCTGGTCCAAGTAATGCAGGGAGTTCTCTGATAGTATCGCTGCTAGCTTTGAAAACTCTACCAAAAGCTCCTCCGCGCAAGTCGCAGAGACCTGATAGAAGGAAATATAAATTAGCAATTCTAACAGACACACTGGAAAAGACCTATTTAGAAGAGAGAAAACTAGAACAAGAAGCAAGAAAAAGGGAAGTAACGAAACGTGTTTTGAGTGAGGATAAGGAAGTAAAAAACGGTTATGGAAAGAAGAATGCAAAATGAAAGGAATGGAAAAGAAATCAGTTCACGACGAAGACGAGGAAGGGGATGAAGTGTTTTTGCCTGTTATGCGATTACCCAAACTATGCTAGCAAGCCCTAAGAAATTTGGATTCAGAGTCAAGAAGGCAAGTTATGGACTTACGAAGCTTGCACATCTGGGCTGCCATATTTCATTTGTCAGAACTGTGATTCAGAGTATTCAGACTGATTCTTTAGACTGACTAGATATATATTTTTGTTTTCGTTATCGAATTATTAGGTCCCCAGTTTGTTTGATAGCCTAAGCTAAGTTTGTTTTTTTGTTTTATGAGGATAGTTTTTATTATCGTCAACCTATTTTTTTATGGAAGTTTGTTTTGTTTTTTATTATGTATAAAACATTATTCGTTATTATCTTGGACACAATAGTTAATTAAGTGCCTACTCCACACGATGTGACAATTATCCCTGATACGGGGTTATATGTTTCACTTTTTCTTTTCCATAATTGTAATATTTTCTAAGTGGATAATGTTAAACAAAAAACCTTGAAGTCCTTAGAAACTAGAACGAATACACTATCTATTGATATACAGTGTGGAAACCACTTATGGAATAAAATTCTTTCTGTCATTATTTTAGAAAATTGTAAAAAAGCCGAGACACGTCAACTTTTGAATTGAGTTGTGCGTTATGTAAACATAAATTTAAATGTACAGGGTGATTCACGCAAGTATGCCATAGTCGGTGTTGTTTTTCTTTAATGAAACACCCTGTATATTTGCATATTTCTGAAATCCTCTTAATGAACCGATTCCAACAAACTAAATAATGTATGGTCAATTATGAATTATACAGGGTGAAATTTTTATTTTCACAGTCATTAAACACATAAATACATTAAAATAAATGCTCAAAATGTTCTCCACCTAGATGTTGGCAATATCACAGTCTCCTATAGAACTCCTCCTTAACTTTGTTTGAAGTTTGAGGTGAAATATTCCGTATTTCTGTAGTTATCCTGTCTTTGAGTTCTACAATGCTACTTGGTTGTGTTGCATATACTTTGTTCTTAAGATAACCCCACAGAAAAAAATCTAACGGCGTAAGGTCTGGCGATCTAGCTGGCCAGTCAATAGTACCTCTTCGTCCAATCCATTTCTTGGGGAAGATTTCATCTAAATAAGTTCTTACCATTGAAGCATAATGGGGTGTTGCCCCGTCTTGCTAGAACCAAACATTTTTATTCGGTAAGCTAGGATCTATTGCGCTGGGATATAAGTTTGCCAACGCAGGATTAACTTCATTTCTAAGCATATTCAAATATTTTCTAGCTGTCAAATTTTCATCTTTAAATATAGGACTAATAATATGGTCGCCTATGATACCGGCCCAAACGTTCACCTTATGAGGGTACTGAGTATGTGTCTCACGCATCCAATTAGGATTCTCTGCTGACCAATATCTACAGTTTTGTCGGTTCACCTCTCCATTCAATGTGAATAATGATTCGTCAGAAAAAAGAATGGTACCAAGAGCTATATCATTTCTGTTCAGCTTATTCATCAATCTTTCGCAGAAATCCATTCTACAATCTGGATCGTCTTCTGTTAACTCCTGCACAAAAGTTAATTTGTAGGGATGAAGTTTTTTTTTATGAAGACATCTTAGAACAGTTGTGTGACTAACATTATTTTCACGGGCAATTTGACGTGTACTAGAAGTTGGATTCTCTTTGACACTTAACAAAATATCCACTTTCATATCATCTTCAACGAAGTGTGGTTTTCTTTTCAATGGTTTGACATGTCCAAGTTCTCTGAATTGTGCATAAATTTTAGACACAGTGCTTTGTGAAATATTAGGCAATTCGGGATACCTGTGATTAAATAAGTTTGCCACTTCAACTTGACTTCTGCAGTTATCGCCATACCCGATCATCATTAAAATCTCAATTCGGTGAGTCTCAGTTAAATATTTCATTGTTATGTCGACAAAGAAAGAGTGTTTGACAAATATTTTACTTTTTCAGTATAAACTGTTAACACATCAACAACTGACAGAATAGAAAACAATCCACATTATTTACCGTTTTTGTTTAATTATTTGCGTTTTTAGGCAATTTTCAGGTATTTTATGATAAAATTCATGAATGTAGCAGGTTTTGTTTAATATTAAATACGTCTAGTAATTAGTTACTTTAGATTTCTGATAAACCCATATTTAGCTAATTTAAAAAAGTACCAATATTTCAAGTGTTATAATTTATTAATTTTAAAATTTCACCCTGTATAATTCATAATTGACCATACATTATTTAGTTTGCTGGAATCGGTTCATTGAGAGGATTTCAAGAATATGCAAATATACAGGGTGTTTCATTAAAAAAAACACCGGCTATGGCATATTTGCCTGAATCACCCTGTACATTTGAATTTATGTTTACGTGTCTCGACATTTTTCATAATCTTCTAAAATAATGATATGAAGAATTTTATTCCATAAGTGGTTTCCACACTGTATAAATCCTATTGCTAAACTAAAAAAGCGGGGGCAATAAACACAAAAGAAAAAAAATGTTACTTCCAACCCCGGTCTCGCCTACCTCAACAAACGAGATTATTAGAGCATCATTTATAGTTGAAGTATTACTTTTGGTAGCCTTTCCACGTTCAACCACCAGGTAACTACAAACTACAGTGTTAACTGTTCGGGGAAACAGTGATATCTCAGAGCGCATACTCCGTTAATAATATTTGACAGTCCAATAACCCTGAACTTGTTAATTATTCCTTAAAACTTTCATACAGAATTTTTTCTCTTTCATGATAACAATAATTAACTTGTTTCTGAACTGTAGAGTATAAATATATACCCTGTATTTTTTCTTAATAAGTATTCCTGGTAACAAGCTTTGTATTTAGTCGTAAGAGGGACTGAAATAGGCCAATGACGTCCTTATGCTTGTATACCGTGCTTATCTCGACAATTTCCTTTTCAACATACATTACGAGCGTTTGGTCAAGTGGTTTTTATGCATTTTATCCTTGAAAATGAACGACAAAAGGTGAAAATATTTGTAGGAAATCCATAAAAAAGAAAAAGAGCGTGTTGAGATATCTCTGTGGATATAATGATCGTCATAACAGTTTAAAAAAGTAGTGTGTCTCTTAAGGCGTCGATATTGAATAGTGGTTACTATAACAAAATGATGAAGAAGATTTTTTTAGTAACTGGTATGAGATATTTTATCAAAGAATTTTAAGGAGGATTAACTCTGAATATGGCAAAATTTAGATACCTAATAGTGGGTAATGAATAAACTTAAACTTACATAATGACACTGAAGAAGTGGAGAAGAAGGAACCGTTATACGAAAAAAAATACTTTTCATAAAATATAAATATATATAACTTTTAAGAAAGTTACCTGATAAAAAATATAACATAGAAAGAGAGGAAGTATAGGAGGCCGAAGAGATTACCAAAGAAGGAGTAGAAAACGCAATAAATTAGATAAAAACGAAAAAAAAATGCAGGGGGGATGGAATCATAAAATGGAAAGAACTTATAAGGGAGGGTTGAGAAACGGTGCGCAGTTGAGCAGAAAATGTGTTTGTCTCAATAAGAATGAATGTTTTCTAACTTTGAGGACAAATTCAGAGTCACTGATTCTTCTACTTTATTGTAAGTAAAACTATATTTGCATAAAGTATTGACGTAAGGAGTATACATTCGAAATATGTGGAAATGCATTTGCGCACATTTACCCCACCCCGCGGTGAATGATGCGCATGGGTTAGGGAATGGTCCGCACGAAGCCTTGATTGAAAAAATTACAATACATTTCCCAAATCAAGTTTTTTTTCTGAATGTTAACATGAAATCAAAATTGTTTTATGAGCAATCGTCACACTTATAGTTTTCTGCCGCGTCTGCACCTATGCACGCCGCATGGTCCCATGAAGCACAGAACACACAGCGGTACCATACTTCGTTTATGCCAAATTCCCCACATATGCCACAAATATCGTTGGGGCTCGGAGGCTTTGGCAGCGGAGGAGGTATGAAGCTCAGTTCAACATCGTCCAGTTCGTCGTCGTCACATATGTCAGACAAATCTTCATCCACGCAGTCGTCTGATGAGTCAGATTCTGCATCTTTCTTCAGTCTCATTTTTTCTTTGAGTTTATTGTTGCTTGTGGTTTCACTGCTGAAGCATCTGCGGACCAATTTCTTTTTGTCCATTTTGTCATCATTCTTTCTTTTCAGACTTTCTTCCCTCAATCTCTCTTTTTCTTCAGCCGCTTCTAATTCTTTCCCGACAGGGGTGCTTCTGGGGATTTTTGAGTTCTGCTTTTTGGGTGGTTTTCTTTTCATTTCTTTGTTGACCTGTTTCTTCGGTATAGGAGCTAGGGTCAGAAAAGAATTATCTTTGGATGTACTAGGCGGAGAGACTTGCCAATCGATTAAAGAATTTGTACCAATATCGGGCAATGAATTATCAGCTTCAGCTCCAGATACAGCAGAGTCATCATTGCGTATTCTCTTACATGCTTGGAAGGAGCAAAATCGTCTTCTTTGAACTTGTCCGGATCCAATGGGCAGATTCCCGCAATACGAAATCCTGAAACACACTTCTCCATCGTCGTGACTTTCATGAAGGCCTTGTTCAATAGTTCAGCTATATCATACTCTGTTATTTTTTGGTGGCCAGTTGTAGAGAGGTACAGATCATAACCTCGGTAAAGAGCGTTCTTCAATGGACTGATACATGTTAAGTCCAGCGGTTGAAGGTGATCCGAAGTGTGGGGTGGAAGAGACACCATATGGATATTGTTCTCTCTACAGAAATTATAAGCGAAGATAGAAATGTGGCTTGAGTGATTATCTAAAACCAAAAGTATGGAGTAGGTAGCTGTAGGTTTTGAGTGCTTTACCATGTTAGATAACCAGTCCAGAAATAGCTCACAATTGGTCCATCCATTCTTCGACCATCGATAAACGGCCCCCACGGGGCCGTTTTTTTGAAGAGTGGCTGGCATCCTTTTCCGATGATAAATAAGTATAGGAGGAATGTCATTTCCTGCTACACTGGCACAAAAGACACCCGTTATAGTTCTTCCTCGTTCAGCAGAAATAGCCAAACCAACTTTTTATGCTCCGTTGACTCCGTAAACCTTTGGACATTTGGCTTGGACCGTTGTTATTCCAGTCTAGTCCATGTTAAATATTCTGCTTGGTTCAAACATAAATTTCTGCATCTGAATCTAAAGATTGGAGTAAAATAGTTCCTCAGCTTCTTTATTGAAGGATGCGATCCGATTCAAACTAGTTCCCTCCGGCTGCCTAAGTTTTATCAAAGGAAATCTTTTCAGAAAACCATAATGCCATGCTTTTCCAGCAAGACCTTTTTGTGGATTAAAATTGTGATTGATTGAGTGATGCTCCGCATACCTAAATGCTAGCCTTCTGAGCCCACCAGGAGTAAATCCGTAGAATAATTTAGAAAGCAACAGAATATATTCCTTCAATTCGACTTCAGTATCGTGGGCGAATACAGTCTTACGGCCTAGACGAGGTCGCTTGAGATCATCTTGTGACAATTTTTTTTCTCAGCGTCGATTCGGATATTTTAAAACATCTCCCACTTCTCTGATTTTTCTGCCATCATTTCTTATTGCATCCAGGGCGTTTAGCAGATGTTCGGCTGTGTAGGAGAGGATCGTTGTCTTACGAGTGTACTTCTGAGGCATCTGAAATTGAAATTCAAAATAAATATTTGCTACTATTCAACTACGTGAGGGGTAATCGTGCGCCCTAGTGCGCACGATTACCCTTCTGTGTTTGTTTTGGATAATTGCCAACTTTTCATAGAAAAAACTAATTTAATTGAAGTTGGACTATACCAAAACATTCCTCAAACACTAAATTTCAAAGAGATGCCTCATGCGAAATTAATGGATACAAATTGTGGACTCTCCGCCTTATTTTGGAGCACCCAAAAATTACAAAAAAAAAGTGAACAAACCGACCATGTGCTTTCACCCCGGTCGTGTGCGTACTGGCATCACATCGGATTGCATTCGGAAGTCGCATGACGTGTCGTACCCTGCGGCTTCGCTCAACTGACCTCTATATTCTGCGAAATTCAAAATAAGTTGGAGTTCACCATTACCCAACTCTCCCTTAAGCGAATACGGGACCGGACATACGCAATTTTTGGTATCAAATCCCACAAAATCAAACTGTTAGTATCAAGCAGGGCATTCTCCAACTATTTTTTCCATTTTTTCAAAAAATATAAAAAAAATCGGGCATATTGACCTTAAAATCCAATGTAGTTTAGCATTTTCTTTAAATAGAAACTAAGCTTGCTTGGAAATGAGAATAATGAGATTGCAGCATTTGATTACACTTTAAGGAAAAGTGAAAATAGTGGAGATTGGCGCCTTTTATACAAGGACTCTCATAAATTACTTGAAACGCACGCTAGGTTAACTTAATACAAGTCAAATGTGTCCCCTAACGTGTAAAACAAAATAGCACAATTTTATGCGACACAGTGAACGTGTTAAAACAAAAACATCCCAATCTCTGATAGGACACGTTTTTCTTCTACTTAAACCTTAAATCAAAAAAATATTAACTGAAATTTTAAATTGGGTTCATTATTTAACAAAGAAACTTCTTGACACGACTTCGTACTTCCAGCAATTATTTACTGAGAGAATAGATAAATGAATCTCCTTTATCCAGTAACATCGTCGAGCGCGATGAGAAACTCCCCGGCCGCAAGTTGGTGTCTATCCCAATTTTTCTTTCATTGTTCGTGTTCTCGCGTCTGACCGTGATTTGAGAAAGTTCTCGCCTAGTAGATGTTAAACTAACCGTAAACTCTATTACTTCCGACTATGAAGGAACTTGAAACCTTGTTCGGAAATGAGAAGATGAGAAGGAAAAAATAACACTTGACGGATTTTGTCACAATTGATCTGAAACGAAAGCTCATGTATAAAATTTCACCGGTTCGATTAGTAAAAAACTGATGAGATTTTAACAAAAAATATATATAATTAGAGGAACTTAATTTTTTATGGACGTCTCAGCAATTGTCACGAATCTGGGTTCTTGATCACTACACTATTCACATCACTTATTACCAGATTTCTAGATTACTTCCATTAACACTAATTTTCAATTCATCTTATTTATAGTATGTGTAATATATGTAAAAATATAATATATATTGTAATGAGGTGATTTTGACGTGGATCTACACGTTTCATATGTCCAAAAAACCTATTTCACAAAAATGTGGGTCGGTCGCTAAGTCTGTCGGTCTGTCAACACGATAACTTAAAAACGCGACCGATTTTTTCAATGAAATTTTATATGTAGGTTCCGAACGTAAAATCTGAGGCTTAGTTCGTTAACGAGCAAAATCTGATTTACAGTTTTCCGTAACATCCCGAACGGTCTCTCTCGATTTCTGGCCAAAGGAGAAGTCCTATGAAAAAAGATGAATAGCAAATTTATAGGTAATAAGATCTACAACATTCTACAACTTTTGTATTTACACTTTTTTCACATAACCTTAAAAAGTATGTGAGAAATTTAAATAACCAAGTTTTTTCTTCTTTAATCTATCTTTCACAAAAAATTTATTTTTTCACTAAATTTGGTAAAAACTTACCTATTCATGTCCCAAAGACACAGTTATTCTTTTTTATTTAAAATATTTGATTTTTGACCTTATTTTGACTTAATCTCGAAAAGCATCCTATCTGTATCTGTAAAAGTTGGAAGGGTGGGTAGACCCCACATCACTAAGGCCACAATTGGCCCATTGTGCATCCTTCTAAGGTTCAAAACTTCCTTCTAGCTCGTCATCCAGCCTACTTCTTAGAAGTAGGCGATAACGTCGCCTGAATTAAGTTCCCTCATACTGGCGTGTGTTAGCATGTGCTCGCCGAATACATGAAACCTAAGATGAGAGAGTGTCTGACATTCGCAAACAATGTGTTCGACAGTCTCATATTCTTGCTCACATCCTCTACAAAGTGGGGTGTCAGAGAGACCCAGTCTGTGGAGGTGTTTTCTTAGATGGCAGTAACCAGTCAGAACACCCGTGACTGTTCATAGGTTCCGCCTGTTCATAGTCACGTATTTTTTGGCTACTTTGCTGTCTGAATATTGTAACAGAAAAGCACCCTAATTTTCAACAGAAAATTGTCACGTCAAAATATCTACTTTTTCAAAAAGGTCGATGTGTTTTTTGTTTCTCGAGATCTCTACTTTCTGATACAAAAAAATACACATTAACCTTTATAATACCAAGCTTTTTTACATACGTGCGATACCAAGCGGGGTTCATTTGCACCCCATTTTTTTTGTCTATCTTCGTAATTTTTATACTTTATCTAAGTAAAATGAGAAAAAAACGCGAATAAATTATTTTGTACCTATTTTTATTTCAAGTTACTCACTAAAAAATAAACAAACCTTAATTAGGTATTCAAAACTAATTTTAATTTTTTGCTTTACATGGGATACAAAAAATTTCTTTTTCAGAGTGATTTACACAAACAAAGCGCTCACATTTTACCCATCGTTGTCTTGATTTTCGATCTTTGGTCCTTTCACAGAGAAAACATCTACCTTGAGTGCCTACAGGTCTTGTTGAAGGGATATTTTGCTCCAATTCTGGAACAACTTTAAGAATATTTTCTTTTATGCTTGCTTGCAAACCATTAGTATTTCTAAATCTATAAATCATATTTTCCTTGGCCAGTTCCTTTCCCAACTGAAGAAGATATTTTCTTCTTGCATCTAAGTGTCTAGACCCGTAATTTAGATTTTTAATTTTCCATATTTTATAGGCATTTATAGCTCCAATATCGATAATATGGTGAAAAGTACCATGGGCCATCTAAGAGTTTTTCTTTGAGTGGTATATTTTGCTGCCATTTGGTCTGTTGCATCTACAGCTCCTTTAGTACTATTATAATGCAAGACAATATCTGGTTTGTAGTCTGACTCCTTATTACTTACTTTGTCATCGTCATGCTCGGTTGATAACAAAATAACGGCATTGTTCTTTTTCGGCACATAAGACACTAATGTACAATGTTTTGTGAAAGCAAACATTGAGAATATTCTTTTTTTGAAGATGATGGAAGTAGTTCCTTCGGTATAAACGTCTTATTTTTGCGCAGAGTGCCACATAATGTAAGCTTCTTATCCAACAATTTTTGATACAGCTGAAGACTAGTAAAGACGTTATTAGTTGTGATACCATATCCTTGACTTAGATAATCGGAAAGTTCAAGAATAACCCGTTCACCTTGTCCTTTTTCAGACTTGTTGCCTACTGTGTCTAACAAAAAAAGTCGGTTGATAACATAGCATAAATGAAAATAAATGACTCACTTAAATACACTCGCATATTCAAAGTTTAATTGTATTCACAATCTGCCAGTGCCCATATCTTTATTCCATACTTTGCTGGCTTGCTTTTCGTATAGACCCTAAATGGAGCCTTTCCTTGGAATGGGACGAGTTGCTCGTCAATGCACACGTGTGTACTCGGATATAGTGCTTTTTTACAGTTTGATACGAATTTATCAAATACTTCCCTTATTGGTGCAAGCTTGTCTTCTAACTTTCTCTCAGCCCTGGTCTCAAAATTATCGAATCTCAAAAATTTGGTCAGAAAATGAAATCGATTTCTAGACAAAGTTGCTGTTATTATAGGCCGACAATATGCAGAGTCGCTAGTAAAAAGCATTTCAATGGGTTCGGTAGTAGCTTGCAATGCTCCTAATGTAATAAGAAGACCTATATAGGCATCGATTTCTCTTCTGTTAGTTGGCACATATTTCTTTGTACTCTCGGGATGAGTTTCATTATAATTATCAAAATAAAATTTAGCTTTCCGGTTGGTTTCAGCGACAATAATGTTAAATATATCGTCTGAAAAAAACAGCATAAACGATTCCTTGATCGTACCTATTTCTGCACTGGTAGGTGTAAGTCCTGGAACATGCACAATCTTGTTTGCCTGCGAACGTCGAACTTGATAATTTATTGGCATTTTATACCACTGGGTACCATCTTTAGCTGTATAAACAGGAATATCAGCTACAGGTACCTCTAAGTTAGTGTTTTCTTCATCAGAAGAAGCATAGATTTCTTCATCGAATTCTTCTTGGTCCGATATATGGTCCTCACTTTCGAAGTCGCTTGCATCATCTTCCTGCAATAATTCCTCATATTCTGGATCATCATTTTGCAACAGCATTAACATTTCCTCCTCCGTTAGAGCTTTTTCATTTCGAATTCGGAAATTACTCTCTTTCGACCGAATAAACAACCACGTGGCGCACTATAAATCGACTCGTTTATCTTACACAGACGCTTGCATAAACGACACTAAATAGTAATAACTATTACTCCTGTATCAGTGGGCGGCCGGCGGCGTAGCAATGCAAGCGCCGCGCCGAATAAGAGAAGTGGGGATACGAACAGTACAACATGTACATGCCGTTAGCTCATAATAACATTGGTATACGTAAAATGCCAAGCGGGGTGCATATGCACCCCACACTCTAAAAACCTAAATAATTACTGAGATGGAAAAAATCCATGTAAGATTTTAGGTGAATTACATTTGGAACCTAAAAAAATGCAGCTACTAAAAAGAGGAAATACAACAAAATATAATGGGCTTAGATATATACAAAAAAGTACATGTGGGGTGCATTTGGAGTCCGCTTGGTATTATAAGGGTTAATTTGGTTAATGCTCTCCGAAAATGCAAATAAACGAAAAAAACTCGAACCCGAAGATTTTTTTTTGAATCATGTAGCTGATTTAGAAATGTTATAAATTTCTTTAACATGTGTGACCCTTTTCCAAAGACTGATAATATTATGTCAATATGTTATGGAATTACTTGCAGAATTTATGTAAATAGCTAAGAAGCGAATGAAGAAGGAAAACAATCTTTGATATCGTTGTAATGAATTTTGGCAGCGTAAAATTTAAAATAAAACACAAAGTATTGGGTCTATTGAATAAAAAAAAGTATTGGCTTCTACTTCCTCTTATTTAAGTATTTTCTTAGTATAAATTGAATAAAAGGTCAGTGACTACTTCATGTAAAAGGGATTACTTATGGCCATAAGCAAACTCTTCTTGTTTGAAGTAGTTACTTAAAATATAAGGATTTTTCCAGTACTGGCTTATTTTTATTTGAATAAAAATAAGATCTTTCTTAAATTAGTAAGTTATAACTTGACGATTTTTGAGGTACCTATAAAGCATCCTTTTTTCCTACGGTAGTTGCTAGTGTTAACATGGTGGACTTCATAAATGTTCGTAACAGGAAGAACTATAGGAAGAGAAGAAGCATCAGCCCAAGCAAATCTAAGCTCTTGTTGCGTTTTGAAAGTGAAAGTGTAGAATATATTTCGGATTATTTTTTACCAGAGGAAGATGAATCCAGAGGAGGTGTACTTGCATCTCGGCAAAAGATAGAGATATTCTTACGATATGTTAGTGATACCGGATTTCAAACAGGTATTGGTGAAGATTTTGGCGTTCATCATACTACAGTATGCAAAACCATAAGTGAAGTAGCTGATTGTATATTAGAAAAGGCCCACCATTGGATAAAATTCCTATCTAATCTAGATACCATGGAAGAAGCATCGATTCCAAATTCCTAAAGTCATTGGTGCTGTAGATTGCACTCATGTTCAAAGTAAAAAACCACCAGAATTTGGCGATGATTTTATTAACAGAAAAATATTTGCTAGCATAAAGGTGCAAGTAACTTGTGATGTTAATGAATTGATTACAAGTGTAGACGCTCAATGGCCTGGAAGTGTTCACGATTCCAGAATTTGGAAACAAAGTTCAGTATATGAAAATGTGGCAAGATTTAGGGGTAATTTCGGCCTTCTCAGAGATAGTGGATATGGAATTGCTCCTTGGCTATTAACACCTTTCAAAAATCCTCAAAACCGAATTGAAGAATTATTCAATATCACTCACTCCAAGGAAAGAGTTGTAATTGAGAGAGTTTTTGGACAAGTAAAGCAAATGTTCCCTATTCTAGGACACAAGGTTAAAACATCTTTGTCGAAAGTTCCAAACATTATTGTTTGCTGTGCTGTTTTACATAACATTAGCAAGCATTAACGAGATGATTTTGAGTTTGCATTAGATGAAATGGAAAGTTCTGGAAACTCCGATTACGTATGTGATGAAGCTGAAAATAGTACTACTATCCGTCAGAGAGGCAATGAGAAACGTCAAGCAATACTGGAGACAATGTTCGGTGATAATATTTAAATACTAACTCAAGTTAAAGCTGGATGTTAAATGTAGACTGTCATACTGAGTGTGTTTAAATAAAGCAGTTTTCTGATTTTCATAATTATTTCATTAACAATTTTCCGTTTTTTTTGTATTTTATTAAATTACAAAGTGCAAACACAAAATTTTATTACACGAAGTTCCTAATGTAAAAAGTAACATAATATATACAAAACAGAAATGCATATTTTTTAGTTACAGGTTTGACAGGTTTCTGATTCACTACAAGTCTATATATTCTCGTAATTCTAATAGAATGCCGCTTGAACTTCCCTCTTGTCTACCTAAGTTACTTTCGGGATCATGGTTTGGCTGATTTATCAGTCTGTCTATTATGAGTTGTTCTTTTTTGGCTTGCAATCTAGCGAGATTTAATTGCTCAAGTAGAACAAGGCGTTGCAGTTTTTTGTTTCTTCAGTTTCTGGTTTCATTCTTTTCTGTGGCCGCTTTTGTACAATGCTTGTAGGTGAAGGCAATAACTGTGTATCCATATTAATTTCCGTAGAATTGTGTGGAGTATTTCCTTTATCATTCTCTGTTCCAATAGGAATTTTTACAAAAACTGGTTTCTTTTCATAATTCAAAAGTTTTAAAAACTCTTCTTCCCATTCTTGTAGTTTAATTTTTTGTTTCCGGTTAGATTTTTATCAGTTTTTTTCTTCACGTCTGTTTTCATATTATTGAGGATTTTTTTCAGCTTTTCAACAGTAGTATTTGTGCCAGACATTTTGATAAATTCGTCTTTGAGATCTTTCCATGCCTTTTCTTTAGCTTGAACAATAGTAGGACTCAATGATTTATTCAAAAGAACCTTATACTTTTTAATCAGTTTGACAAACATAAGTCTGTAACCGCCAATTTTTACCGGCAATTCTTCCTCACTCGAAGACATGATTGCGAGAATAGACCTATACAACGCTTAAACTTGGAAACAAATGCTTACTTGCGGTTGCACACATGTCACGACTTGTTTAGTATGAATATTTGTTTACGCAACGAAAAAAGTAAACACTTGTAAATATAAGTAAGTACTTATAAGTAATTCAAAAGATTTTTCCAGTATTTACTTTCGAGACAGTTCTAGTTTTTATTTAAATAAAAATAAGTATTAGCTTCTACTTAGAAGTTTTAGCTTTTTCTAATAAGTTATGACTTGCAGGTTAATACTTTTTTTTATTCAATAGATTCATTGTCTCTAAAGAAGGTTCAATCTTCAAAGTAAATGGAGATATTATAGCAATCGATCCATTATTGCTATTTCAAAGAATATCGTTAACGATCCACAGTAAAAAAGATATGGAAACATATTCACATTACGAGCTTGTACCTTTTCAATTGTCACTTTTTACAGAAAATTTTCCTATTCCAGTATTTTTATTTAAAGCAGATTTCATTGAATTCGTATAAAATAAACTTACCGACTTAAAATTCGATCCATTCAAAATAATGATTTATTTAAAAATGCTCTTACTTTCAAATGGGGAAGCTGATTTATTTGAATTTTTTAGCAACTCTTAGATAAAATACTGTAGTTTCAAGATTATCATTCGGACATCTAAAAGTAATTCAGTATTCGCTGGATATACAGGGAGGTAAAGAAAACAATTTTTCCTCTACTTTTGACACACCCTGTAGGTTAATTCTGCTAGTAGGTCTGCAGACAATTAACTTTGTCAAGAAGAATGATTTGTTTCCACCATTTTGTTTTTTTATTTATCCCGATATCTTAATTTGTTTGTGAAATGTGACGGTTTAAATAAAATGCAAGATTTTAGAAATGGTTATAATTTAAATGACGGTAGAGAATAAACTACAAAATAAGTAGAGTGCTGTGGCAACTCACAATATGACAACTGTCAAATATTCGTTACTTGGCAATTGCAGTTTAATTATCAGTATTTGATTCAACATCATGGTTTTAACATCTACTGATGCAGCACGAGCAGTTGCTCTGGTACAAGATGGTAGGTCTCAGTATTATGCTTCTAGAATATTGGTTGTCACAAGGTATAGCGTCCAGAGAGCTGTAGAACGTTCCAATGAACTTGGTAGTTTTTCGAGACAAAGAGGATCTGGCAGACGACGTTCTACAAATGTTCGAGATGATCGTTTTGTAACATTAAACGTTTTGCGAGAAAGAAATACTACTGCTGTCATGACTCGAAATCGTTAGGAAGAAGTACGCAAAGTAGCTGTTAACGAAATAACGATTCGAAGGCGATTAAGAGAACATGGATTACGCTCCAGAAGACCTGCAACTGGTCCGGGGTTACTTAGGAATCGATTTGCCAGGGAGCATTAACATTGGAATGTCGATGACTGAAGTAAGATTTTATTTTCTGACGAGTCAAGGTTTTGTTTACGTTCTCCTGATGGCCGTGAAAGAATATACCGAAAAAGAGGCGGAAAGTTTGACCAAACAAATTTTGGGGCGGCATAAGCATGGAAGCTTGTACTGATTTAGTCATTGTTGGCGACGCAGCAATGACAGCAAACCGATATATTCGTGATGTGCTAGATCCACATGTAATTCCATTTGCACCGTTTATAGCAAACGAATTCATGTTTATGCACGACAACGCTCGACCACATATTGCGAGAATTGTATCTCAATATTTGGACGAAACAGAAATTCAAAGGATGAACTGACCATCACGTAGCCCAGACCTCAACCCCATTGAGCAAGACTGGGACATGATGGGCATACAAGTTTGTAACAGAGTTCCTTCTCCAAGTAATTTAAATTTTTTGAGAGTTGCTTTGGTCCAAGAATGGGATCAGATTGACCAGATGGAGATTCGACATCTAATAATATGCCACGACGCATTGAGGCAGTTATTCGCGCTCGTGGGGAAAATACCCGTTATTGATTTGTAATAATTATTAGTTTATTCGTTGTTTGATTTGTTTATAAAATTATGTATTACTCTGCTAAAACTGAATAAAAAATTTAGGAATGTTGCATTTTTTTTAAACCGTCACATTTCACAAACAAATTAAGATATCGGGATAAATAAAAAAACCAAATGTTGGAAACGAATCAGTCTTCTTGATAAAGTTGATTTTGTGCAGATCTACGAGCAAAATTAACCTACAGGGTGTGTCAAAAGTAGAGGAAAAAATTGTTTGCTTTTCCCCCCTGTATATCCAGCGAATACTGAATTACTTTTAGATGTCCGAATAATAATCTTAAACCTACAGTATTTTATCTAAGAATTGCTAGAAAATTCAGATAAATCAGCTCCGCATTTGAAAGTAAGAGCATTTTTAAATAAATCATTATTTTGAATGGATCGAATTTTGAGTCGGTAAGTTTAGTAATGCAAACTTTTATTTCACCACCTAGAATTCCTAGGAACCCTTACAGGTTTTTCATGTGAAATGGAACTCACCGACAGCGTGAAAATCAAAAAAACGTCACGTAGCGGCCTGGCAGTGCGACTCAATTAAAAACTCGTAAGAATATGAGATGTGTAAACAAATAATTTCTATTGGCAGCCGTAAAATTGGGATGCTATTTTGTGGATTTTACTTTTACAGGAGTTTTCAGGCAGTGAGAACACGACGGTCGTGTTATATTTCTCTTTTCTGCGAGTATTAAGGTTTTTAAAACTGAACATTTGTATTTAAAATTAACTACGGGCGACTACTTTTATAATGAGTGACTGAAGAAAAATATTGAGTGGTTTTCAATATACAAATCTGTCAATCCAAATACCAAAAAACAACAAAGTGTCACTAACAAAACTTGAAAGTTGGATCACTTTTTTAACAAAGCCGTCTCTATCTACTCAGTCAGAAGAAAATGATGTGGCAATGACTTCGAACCTGAGCCTTCATGTAGTACCGTTTCCAAATAGATTGATACAGGGCAACAGATTCTCTCCTATTAGAAGTTGTAGAAGAAAATACAGGAGATGCTGAAGATGATCATGAGCATGAGATTCATATGTCCCTTATAAATTATAGAAGTAATAAAAATGAGCATGTTGGTGTGAGTACCAATATAGCAGAGTGGATAATAAATAAGGCTACTATAGAATATTTAATATCCAAAGATACCATCTATCAAAATAATGATAGGGATTTTTCATCAACGAATATCATTGGAGGCAAAATAGTGCGTTCTCTTCAAACGTGAATTTTCAGTTAAAAACTAGTAAATGCTGAAGTACAGCACGGAAATCTTGAATATTTTCTCCTTGGAAACAAAGTTTATTTTGTATTCCTCGTCGATTGTTTGGTGGAACTTCAAAAATAGCCACTGATGGAATTAACGATTGGGGTAATGTGCACACAATTTTACATTTTCATAAAATTTCGAAAGAACATTCCAAGTGTCAAGTTACCTTCTTACAAAGACGACATTCTGCAGGCACAATCGATAATTTGTGGAATGAATAAATTAAAAACGAAATTGAATATTGGAGGAATGTCTTGCAAAGAGTAGTCGCTGTGGTTAAAAAGTTATCATCTAATGGCTTGCCTTTCAGGGAATCATCTGAGAAATTTTATGATGTTAATAATGCTAACTTTATGATGTCTCTTGATTTGAAAGCGGAATTCGTCGCATTCTTAGCCAAACACATAACAGACTCTGTTTTCCAGCCAACCCACCAAAAACAACAAACTCAATATAAGAACGCAGCATCAACGACACCCAACAAACACACCCCACTCCTGTCGTCCAGAGGAAATGAATCGTATATCAAAGTAATGGGTATATATATGTAGATGACATTTTAGCTTGTTTTGTAGGTAGTGAACGACATAATAATTATTTACACTCAGAACTTAAATTTAGATTAGAAGTTGAAGGAAATAACTCAATCAATTTGCTTCTTTTAAAAATTTGAAGAATTAATATTGTATTTGATTATTCAATTTACAGAAATCCAAATCACACTGATGTGACTATTCCATATAGTTCCAAGCATCCCATATCATATAAATTAGCAGCATATAATTCAATTATACATAGAGTAATTTCAGTTCCTATGAACAAATGTTATTTTTATAGAGAAATTATTACAATTAACCAAATAGAAGCAACATATGATAAATAAACTAATCAATGAAAAAAAAGAAAACGTGGCATTACAACTTATATTTCCTAAGCAAACTAAAGAAATTATAATTTATAATACCATCACATATGCAGGTAATATTTCTAATAATATTTCAAAGATAATATTTTTAGCAATAAATACAACAATTTCTTTTAAAACAAAAAGTAATGTAAGTACAAAATGTAAAAACAAAAGTATCACCATTAAAGAAGTCTGGTATACTTATGTAAACTTGAATGTCCAGAATGTAATGTTGTCTATTTGGGTCCAATCCTTTTGAAATCCGATAGAGTGAACACTTACGAGCATGCAGATTACAACAACCAGATAAATCCCACTACCCAAAACATATACTTGACACGAATCATTCATTGACACCTAACACAGATCTAGAAGTAATACATATTTGTGATAAGAAACAAGAACTGGATTTCCTTGAAGAATTGGAAATTGGAAGACACTTAAGAAACCCACAATATGAAGTCTTCAATGAACAGATAAATCTAGGAAGTTCTCCACTCTTAAACTGTCTTCTTAAGTGATAATTGTAGCAGCAGATTTAGTTTTCCTGGTTCTCTATATCATTGCACAGTTTTACTGTGAAAAATGTACCCAGGATATCTTCATAGTGCTAATAATATCTAAGCTTTAATATTCGTAATATATCTCCTCCGTTTTTCTAATAACATATATTGAGTCAATCACAAGGTAGGTCACTTCTTGGTCTAGCCAAAAGTCATTATTAAACAGGCATCAAATGAAATGTAACTTCTGTCAATCTGACGATGATATTTAATGTCCAAACAATTGACAAATTTCTTAGAATTTTCAACATTTTTTTTAAATGTATTGTGGAATTATCTAGAAACAGTAAGTTCCATTTGAAACAGTAATAATCAGAATTATTTATGCTAATTACTACATTTTTCTCAACAGGATTTGTTGATGGTTGGGTGAAATATTTAATGAATTTTCGATAATATCCAAGAAGTCCAAGAAACGCTTCAATTTCTTCATTAGTTTTTGAATCGGGATATTTTTTAATGACAATTATGACATTGAGATTTATTTCCACACCTTCTTTGGTAGCTGTATGCCAAATGCTGATTATTTCCTCATAAATTTGGATTTATTTAAACGTCACCTTTTAAATACTTCCTTCAAACGTTAAGGTTATAATGTCACTTGTTCTAATATTAATTTCAACTTTATACTCTATTTGAAAAAGGCAGAGAGCAATAAACCCTCGTAAAATGACCATTCCAAGGGCGTACGTGCTTGTTATTCTAAAACTCTCAATAATTGTGAATTTCATATTTAAGCAATATCTTAAAATCTTGTGAAGTTCTTTTCAGGAAAAATGGTTCTGACTCAATAATAACTTATTTCGGTTTCGCCATTGGAGAGCCGTTGCTTATTATATTTTTAGATCTATTCATACCTATAAAATAGTTAATACTTGGCCTACAATGGACATAAACTTTTATTGTAGTCAACAATTTATCTTGACAAACACTTTACCTGTTAAGATAATGCTCTCAATGATAGTTGACAGTCAATGCCTGTATTCGTAACGTGAAGCATAGTTTAATATATCAAGCAGGTTATATTATTTTAGAAACCGCATTCTTCGATAAAAAATGGAAAACTTTTCAAAGTTCACTCCGGTTAAACGTATATCGAAATGTGCGTTTCCGTCAACGAAAAGATACTTACATTAATAGTATTTAATTCGCTTGTACATAAACAAATTGAAATAAGTGTTGAAGCTGTAATAGAAGCGTGCTCAAAAATGACCGGGATTGGAAAATCAACCATCTACCATATGGTTCTATAAAACCTCCAAAGCAATCCCCAGGAACGCAGGAGATAACTATCTGCGAGGAAGAAAGACGCTTTATAAGAGGGAACATACATCCATTGCACTTTAATAATGAAATTCCGACCTTAGATAAAATTGTATGTACATTGAGAAGAGAAAAAGCTATTTCTGATATAGGAAGAGATAAATTGTGAAAAATTCTGTGAGAGATGAATTTTGGACGGGAAAAAGTAAACAGAAAGTCACTTTTAATGGAAAAAGATGAAATTCTATTTTGGACACGGAATTATTTGCGATCAATGGGCTCAGGTGAGAGGATTGGTGCCAGGTAAAAATACCACATATAAAATGAAAGATGTCTGTGCACATTTCGAAGAAGCTCTGGAAAAAGTTAATGCAGAGAGATGGCGAAAATGCATAGAACATGTAATTAAAGAAGAGCAGCGGGTGTGGAAATTAGACGAATTCAATGGAACAAACCACAGAGCCAATAGTTATAAAATTAGGACCAGATGGAAATTCACCATATTTTGAATTTTTCGATAACTAATATTTCGTGTTCGAATAATATTAATAACGCCGTGTTGTAAATAAGCTTTTGATAATTCGCGCATGAAAGAGATTTCATTGTACCATTGTCACAATGAAGCTATTTGAACACTCTTTTAGTAATTTTTAGTGTACAGTTGGTTATTGTATGTAGTTATATTTTTATTTTACATTTGACTTTAACCTTAAAACAAATTATAAATAAAATGGTATAGCGTTATTCTATCTAGCAATATATTATATTAAATGTTTTTAAAGGTGAATTAGAATGAATTATATATTAAAAATAATAATGAATAAAGTACGCCAACGTTTATTTATGAATGATTTGTCAATTGTTCATTTTTAAATTGTATTGGATCAATATATAGGTATACATAACGTTCGATTTTTGGGATAAATTACCAGATATCTATATCAACATATACGAGTATTACAGAAATAATCCTGTTCATGATATAATATAAATAGATCGCAAGAGCATATAGGAAGAAGCTTTTTTTCAAACAAATAATCATTCTCTGTTTGCTTAAACGAAAGTTTGTTTAAAATTTACACAGTTATTTGTTCATAATATGTCAAAAGTCAGAAGTGCTGAATAAAACTATCTGTGATCTGTCCAATTAGGAATCTACAGAATTGCCAAGTTAAATTCAAACCACTCCTCCTGGTTTAAAAACAGGGATTATATGTAATTCTATTTCATTTAAAAAATTAAATAAATGCGATTTATAAGAAATATGGTGTAAAACTTGTGC
Organism: Galeruca laticollis; assembly: GCA_963921935.1. NCBI lineage: Eukaryota > Metazoa > Arthropoda > Insecta > Coleoptera > Chrysomelidae > Galeruca > Galeruca laticollis. Next base: position 42,371,941 of record OY998176.1, read on the forward strand.
CACAATGATTTACTGTAGTACTCGTGATTTGCGCAACTCATCGCTTCGCGGTTCGTTGCGGAAACTTCACTCGTACTACAAAACGAGTCATTGTGACACTTGTTTTACAAATAACTAATATAGTTCTAGTGAATCATAATATAAATTATTATTAACTATTATTATAATAATACAAATATTCTCAAAGGAGCGCAAGAACTGATGTGCGAGCTGAACCTAGCATCCAGAGAGTTTGGGCTGGAAATGAATATAGTCAAAACAAAGTTCATGACAAATTTAATTGCCAGTGAGAACCTAACAGTGAACAACTCAAATATTGAGCAAGTATACTCTTACAAATACTTAGGCCACGAGATTCGATTGGAAAGGGATAATCAAACCTGCGAAATTTGCAGAAAAACAGGTCTCACATGGGCATTCTTTGGAAGATTGAGCTACATCTTATCTTAAGATCTGATATTCCCATGTGTCTTAAGGAGAAAGTCTTCGATCAATGTATTTTACCAGTACTAACCTACGGAGCCGAAACACTGACTTTAACAAAGAACACCGCGACTAAAGTAAGAGTAGCGCAAAGAAGCATGGAAAGAATAATGTTGGGCTTATCCCTGAGAGATAGAGTTACAAAAATATAGGTTAGAAGGGGAAGTGGAGTAACAGATGACATCACAAGAATATCAGCTCTAAAATGGAACTGGGGGGGTCACCTAGCCAGAATAAACGACGGTAGATGGACTAGGAAAATAACTGAATGGAGACGCGAGACCACGCTTTCCGTAGCAGAGGCAGACCGCCCACTCGTTAGTCAGATGATTTGAAGCGCATCTTCACCAACTGGTTGAATGCAGCTCGGGATAGGGGAGATGGAAGTCCTTACGGGAGGCTTATGTCCAGCAGTGGAGGAACATATAGCTCTGTCACCGTACATATAAACACATAGTAGCGACACTCTCGACTCGTTCCTTCGAAATCTTTGTGGATAATTTAGCCTACGTTCTAAGAAGTCTGGCAGCTGTTCACTTGCCGGCGGATTCACGAGGGAGTGCTGGCGTGCTACTTCTATGGAAATATATACGGGAGCGCGTTACCATGTACCATGAGAAAATCTTATGACCGATTTTTTACTTTGAGATGGTTTATTATATTTTTTCTACGTCCGTTATAATATTCACGTTTTTTTTTTATTCATTTTCATTCATAAAGAATGTAATTTCTGAATCGGTCAAAAAGCGTGAAAAAAAGTAACGTAGCGCTTTTGCGTTAAAAATAGTGCCGTAACGTGTTTTTTTAACGCAATTATAAAATTGTTTTATGATAGTAGTGGGCTGTAAACGCTTTCTTTCTCATGTCAATTCATTTCTCAGATAAACTGCCACACTTTTATTTCTTGATATTCGGTCAAGAAAATCCGTTTTGTGTCTAATTTAAAAGAGTGTAGTATTATTATTAGTGATGGAGAGTGATAGTGAAGAAAGTTTAAACTGCACACCAGAAGATGTTGTTGAATCGGCAACTGCAGCGACGATGAATCTTCTCACGGAGAAATCTAGGGAACAGTATTTGAAGGAATATAATTCTTTCATGGAGTGGTGTACTGAAAAAGGCATAAACAGCTTCACTGAAAAAGTGTAACTGGCTTACTTTGAAACTATATCCAAAATGTGGAAGTTTTCAACACTTTGGTCGACTTATTCAAAACTGAAAGGTACCCTAATGGTAAATAACGACGTAGACATCAGTAAATACTCGAAACATTTGCCTGTGGAGAAATTAATAAGTTTCTGTTGCAAGCTCCAGACGATCATTATCTCATGCATAAGGTATGACAACAAAAATTTTTTATGTAAGCTTAGATATTATTTATAACATCTTTCAGGTTGCTTTAATATTCGGAATCGCAAGTACTCTGCGGAGGGGGGTATTATATAAAATGAAGTGTAACGATATTTATGATAACGGAAGTGTTTTAATTATCACAGTACCTGATACAAAAATCATGTTCAACGTCGATTTACTGTTATTGATGAAATATCTGACACTAGATTAAACTTGATAAACAAATATAAAAACCAACGATCCACAAATGTCAGAACATATCATTTCTTTTTGCAGTATAGAAATGGAAAATGCAAAACCCAAGTTGTAGGTTTCAATACCTTTTCAAAAATTTTCACGCTTATCTCAACATATTTGAATTTACCTAATCCAAAAAACTACACTGGGCATACATTTCGACGCTCTTCGGCGTCTCTATTAGTGGATTCCGGTGGTGATATAATTCAACTAAAGAAGCACAGGGGGGGGCACAGTTGCGGAGGGTTACGTAGACATTTCAATAAAAAACAAAATGGATTCCGCACAACTAGTTCGACTTTAAGCAACATTGTAAATGTTCACGGTCCTACCAACAATCCAATAAGTATTAATACAACTATAGACGATGTTATTTCTTTGAACTCGTTAAATGTTGCCAATTCAAGTACCAATAGTAATGTAACTTCTTCTTCACTCCAAATTAATAAAACTCACAGTTGTACTCTTAATATTACTATTACAAAATAAAAATTGATAAAAGTATTGTCGAATTTTTTTAACCCTCCGCTACTCGCGCGGGGTATTTTAGTACCCCACGGGCATATCCTATGTCAATATCTTGGTGGGGGAATCGCGAAATTCCACGTCGCCTCGTGTATTCTTCAAGCATAGTGTGTAGATATCTGTGCTAGGGAGTGGTCGCTATCGAGTCACTAACTTTTACGAAATACGCTATTGAACCTCGTTGGGGTATTTAAATACCCCACGCGAGTGGTCGTGTCATATTTTTGGTAAGTGTACTATATACTATAAATCTGCTATTACTTGAACATAGGTTATTATATATAGGTTAAAACATGACAAATCAATCCAAGGATCCAGAACAGTGGTTGAAATGGTATGAGGAACTTGACGAGTAGCCGGAGGTATATGGCGAAGAAGATCCCAACGAGTTCGAAGTTGACGCGATTGAAGTACAGGATGAACGCACAGATAGTGAGCAAGACGCAGATCCTGATTATATGGAAGATCCTCTAGCACAAGATGTTGCTGACGAATCTGCGAGTGCGTTCGAAGATCCGCTTACACAGGATAATGTTTCTGGTGAATCTACGGGTCCATACTTCATAGGAAAGGATAAACAGAGTAAGTGGAATAAAATGAAACCACTTTCTTCAAGAACAAAATCTCATAACATAGTTTTGAAAGTTCCTGGTCCAGTGGGCAATGCAAAAAATGCCAAGTCTTATATGGAATGTTTTTATAATTTCATTGACGACACTATGTTTGCTATAATTGTGGATTGTACCAACATATATATATATATATATATATATATATATATATATATATATATATATATATATATATATATCGCACATTCAACAAAATTTTGCTCGAGAAAGAAACGCATAGAAAACTGATGTTTGTGAAATTAAAGCTTTTGTAGGGATTTTGTATCTTGCCGGCGTCTGGAAATCTGGTAAACAAAATGTTTTATCTTTATGGAACACGAATGGTACAGGCATTGAACATATATTTATTACAATGACATATAACCGTTTTAGATTTCTTTGTCGATGTATCAGATTTGATGATATTTCTACCAGGCAGGAGAGGCGCAATTTGGACAAGTTAGCACCTATTAGAGACATATTCGAACGTTTTGTCTCAAAGTGTCAATCTTCAGTCACACCAAGTGCGTATCTAACAATAGACGAGCAGCTTGTGGCATTCAGAGGAAGATGCCCGTTTAAACAATATATACCGAGTAAACCAAGTAAATACGGGCTAAAGGTATATGCACTCGTGGATGTAAAGACCATGTATACGTATAAGTTAGAAATGTACGCTGGAGTGCAACCCGATGGCCCATACTTCCTTAGTAATAAGCCCGCCGACGTCGTCATGCGCCTCGTGGAGGATCTAAAAGGAACCGGATGCAATATTACTATGGATAACTGGTTCTCCAGTATCCCCCTGGCTTTCGAATTGCTCAGAAATAAGCTGACAATGATTGGAACTATCCGCAAAAATAAAAAGGAAATTCCTCTCGAATTAACCAATACGCGTTCTAGACCTGTACAGAGCAGCATGTTTGCGTTTAAAGACCATTGCACATTGGTTTCTTATGTACCAAAGAAATATAAGAATATCCTATTGATTTCCACAATGCATCACGATGATGAAGTGGATGAAGCTCCTCTGAAACCAGAGATTATACTTGAATATAATCGTACAAAGTCTGGAGTGGACGTTGTAGATAAGATGTGCGCTCATTATGATGTGGCTAGGAATACCAAGCGTTGGCCACTTACAGGTTTTTTCAATATCCTTAATATTGCAGGAATTAATGCCATATGTTTATATGCACTGAACAATGGATTCCAAAAACCCACTAGAGAATGTTTTTTGAGGAGTATCGCTGAAGGATTAGTTCGTCCACAAATTCTGAAAAGAATATATGCCAAAAATATTCCAAGAAATATAAAGAAGCGGTGAATCTACGGGTCCATACTTCATAGGAAAGGATAAACAGAGTAAGTGGAATAAAATGAAACCACCTTCTTCAAGAACAAAATCTCATAACATAGTTTTGAAAGTTCCTGGTCCAGTGGGCAATGCAAAAAATGCCAAGTCTTATATGGAATGTTTTTATAATTTCATTGACGACACTATGTTTGCTATAATTGTGGATTGTACCAACATATATATATCGCACATTCAACAAAATTTTGCTCGAGAAAGAAACGCATAGAAAACTGATGTTTGTGAAATTAAAGCTTTTGTAGGGATTTTGTATCTTGCCGGCGTCTTGAAATCTGGTAGACAAAATGTTTTATCTTTATGGAACACGAATGGTACAGGCATTGAACATATATTTATTACAATGACATATAACCGTTTTAGATTTCTTTGTCGATGTATCAGATTTGATGATATATCTACCAGGCAGGAGAGGCGCAATTTGGACAAGTTGGCACCTATTAGAGACATATTCGAACGTTTTGTCTCAAAGTGTCAATCTTCAGTCACACCAAGTGCGTATCTAACAATAGACGAGCAGCTTGTGGCATTCAGAGGAAGATGCCCGTTTAAACAATATATACCGAGTAAACCAAGTAAATACGGGCTAAAAGTATATGCACTCGTGGATGTAAAGACCATGTATACGTATAAGTTAGAAATGTACGCTTTAGTGCAACCCGATGGCCCATACTTCCTTAGTAATAAGCCCGCCGACGTCGTCATGCGCCTCGTGGAGGATCTAAAAGGAACCGGACGCAATATTACTATGGATAACTGGTTCTCCAGTATCCCCCTGGCTTTCGAATTGCTCAGAAATAAGCTGACAATGATTGGAACTATCCGCAAAAATAAAAAGGAAATTCCTCTCGAATTTACCAATACGCGTTCTAGACCTGTACAGAGCAGCATGTTTGCGTTTAAAGACCATTGCACATTGGTTTCTTATGTACCAAAGAAATATAAGTATATCCTATTGATTTCCACAATGCATCACGATGATGAAGTGGATGAAGCTTCTTTGAAACCAGAGATTATACTTGAATATAATCGTACAAAGTCTGGAGTGGACGTTGTAGATAAGATGTGCGCTCATTATGATGTGGCTAGGAATACCAAGCGTTGGCCATTTACAGGTTTTTTCAATATCCCTAATATTGCAGGAATTAATGCCATATGTTTATATGCACTGAACAATGGATTCCAAAAACCCACTAGAAAATGTTTTTTGAGGAGTATCGCTTAAGGATTAGTTCGTCCACAAATTCTGAAAAGAATATATGCCAAAAATATTCCAAGAAATATAAAGAAGCGGTGAATCTACGGGTCCATACTTCATAGGAAAGGATAAACAGAGTAAGTGGAATAAAATGAAACCACCTTCTTCAAGAACAAAATCTCATAACATAGTTTTGAAAGTTCCTGGTCCAGTAAGCAATGCAAAAAATGCCAAGTCTTATATGGAATGTTTTTATAATTTCATTGACGACACTATGTTTGCTATAATTGTGGATTGTACCAACATATATATATCGCACATTCAACAAAATTTTGCTCGAGAAAGAAACGCATAGAAAACTGATGTTTGTGAAATTAAAGCTTTTGTAGGGATTTTGTATCTTGCCGGCGTCTTGAAATCTGGTAGACAAAATGTTTTATCTTTATGGAACACGAATGGTACAGGCATTGAACATATATTTATTACAATGACATATAACCGTTTTAGATTTCTTTGTCGATGTATCAGATTTGATGATATTTCTACCAGGCAGGAGAGGCGCAATTTGGACAAGTTGGCACCTATTAGAGACATATTCGAACGTTTTGTCTCAAAGTGTCAATCTTCAGTCACACCAAGTGCGTATCTAACAATAGACGAGCAGCTTGTGGCATTCGGAGGAAGATGCCCGTTTAAACAATATATACCGAGTAAACAAAGTTAATACGGGCTAAAGGTATATGCACTCGTGGATGTAAAGACCATGTATACGTATAAGTTAGAAATGTACGCCTTAGTGCAACCCGATGGCCCATACTTCCTTAGTAATAAGCCCGCCGACGTCGTCATGCGCCTCGTGGAGGATCTAAAAGGAACCGGACGCAATATTACTATGGATAACTGGTTCTCCAGTATCCCCCTGGCTTTCGAATTGCTCAGAAATAAGCTGACAATGATTGGAACTATCCGCAAAAATAAAAAGGAAATTCCTCTAGAATTTACCAATACGCGTTCTAGACCTGTACAGAGCAGCATGTTTGCGTTTAAAGACCATTGCACATTGGTTTCTTATGTACCAAAGAAATATAAGAATATCCTATTGATTTCCACAATGCATCACGATGATGAAGTGGATGAAGCCTTTGAAACCAGAGATTATACTTGAATATAATCGTACAAAGTCTGGAGTGGACGTTGTAGATAAGATGTGCGCTCATTATGATGTGGCTAGGAATACCAAGCGTTGGCCACTTACAGGTTTTTTCAATATCCTTAATATTGCAGGAATTAATGCCATATGTTTATATGCACTGAACAATGGATTCCAAAAACCCACTAGAGAATGTTTTTTGAGGAGTATCGCTGAAGGATTAGTTCGTCCACAAATTCTGAAAAGAATATATGCCAAAAATATACCAAGAAATATAAAGAAGCGGGGATGTCTTCTTCTAAATATCGAAGAACCATCAACAACTGCAAGAGCTCAAGATCCTGAAACACATATGCCAAAGAGGCCAAGAACGGGTGAAGGAAGGTGTTATTTGTGTCCCAGAAGTCTTGACAGAAAAACCCCAGTAAGTTGCCTCAAATGCACCAAGTGGATATGTAAGAACCACCAACAAATTGTTTGCAACAGTTGCCTGAAACATGGAGCGGATGACGATTCTGAATCGGAAAACTCAGTCAATTAATGTTTTGTTGCCATTTTTTTGAATTTTTACCTTGTGCTTCTAAATGTTTATAATTATAAATTTTTGTGATTATGAAGTTTGGTTTATTTTGTAAAGCATACAAATAGGTGTTTTTACGTAATTTGCCATATAATAAATAACCCAAAGAACTCTTTTTTAATGTTTCCCATTAAAATAAAATTGGGGTATCAAAATACCCCACGCGAGTACTCAAGTAAAAAATGTAGGCGCGAGTAGCGAAGGGTTAAGTATACGTACGTAGAAAATTTTTTGTATGAAACTCGTGAGTGAAGTAACTTTTTTCACTCATAGGAATTGGCGTCCTACTCGTGAAAAATAGTATTACTTTACTCACTTGTTGCTTAATAACTATTCTTATCTTATTTTTGTACGAGAATGAATAAATAGCGGGTTGTGGATCTGCATTGAATAATAATTATAAAGAAAACTAGTGAATGTGGAAGTTATATTAAATATTAATACTAGATATATCTTATACTTACACGATAGACTTATGTGTATTACTAGGATAAACAAATTTTACAGTAGTAGACTAAAAAACAAATCAAAAACTTATAAATTTTGCCAAATTATAAGTTTGGCATTCGGTTTAAACAATTTCTCAGCTTTTATGTCTCTTTTTAAAAATTTCAATGTGTAATAAATACGAGCGCGTGTGTACAAAGAAACTAGGTAGGAATGTGGGAAATTGGCGCAAGGATGGGTAAAAGGAACTTTCATGAAAAAAGATTTTATTATAGAACCAATACCATTCGTGCAAGCTATTTCATTGAAATGTTGAACAAAAAGATTTTCCAATTCTATAATGTGATCGGCAAAGTTTTTTGGGGGAACCGCCAAACGTTTTTTTTACAGTTGTATGCCTTCAGTTTAGAAAAAAGTGTTGCTTGCTCTTCTAACGTTATTGAGTTGTTGAACGCTATGCATATAACACAAGAGTGTTGCAGCAAACACTTTTTAAATGATACCCTGTCACATACACAATAGCGTTACCCTCAGTACTATGCAAGTTTTTGTAATCAGTTGTGAATACTTTAAGGGAGTTTCTTGTCGACGGAGGTACAATTATTTCTTTCTAGTTTTCAACAATTTCAGGAGAAAGATACAATAAAACTTCATTTATATCTTCCAAACAATTTGCACCTTCCGCATGGCCAAAATATCTTAATGCAAATATCTTCTTGAAAGCCTGACAGAACTGAATGGGGGTTGAATTTCTGGCATTACCGCAACAGTTTCTAACTTGTCCAAAGAAGTTCTCTAGGCAGTCTTGGTTGAGGTTTTTTGTTAGCAGAAACGAATAGCCCTTGGCTTTAAGGATTTCCCATAATCCTAAAATTCCTTTAATGGTTGACTACCAACCAAATATGAATTTCCTTTGCTTGGTAACTGATTTTCCGTTGCGGTTCACAACGGTCAGATGTTAAAACAGGACTATCATCTCTTTGACAAAATTTATTTGTTTTTCTGTGCCTAATAATGCATTAAAATTATTCAGATGACAAGAGTTCAGCATGTCGAATAAATTGTTCATTTTCTCAATGAATTTGGCTGTTATTTTCGCGTCTATGGGCAAAATTTTTAAATCGACATAAGTATTTAGTGCCACTGTTACTCAATGGCTGAATACATGTGTAGCTAATTCCACTTTCATTTTTCGGAAGTTATTTGGATAAACGTAATCATCTGTTAACTTAGGACACAACCTATACTCTTTCAACTTATCGAATTTATACATGGTTTCAAAATAACACTTGTTCGTTTCTCCGTCAACCAAGTTAAAGATGTAGGAGAAAAAGTAATTTCTAGTTGATTTTATGGAATGAGGCACGTCAAATAAATAAACAAGGTGTTTATTATCTACGAAAAAGAAAGGGTTGTCTTCTGTCAGTTTCAAACAAGTATTGACTAATTTCTGAAAATTGGGCCATTGATCTGAAACAACATCAAGCCCATTTATACCAATAGCGTCTAATTTCCTCACACTTTCGAACAAAATATCTTTAATATCATCAGAAGAAGGAGCAGATTTATAAAAAAAATATGTAATCGGTTGCTTCCAGTTGCAGGCAACACCTCGGGCCATTGTTACCAAAGCACTACTTGCTATATCCACGCTACTTTTACTATGTGCTTGTTGCAATCCTATAATTCTGTCTTTAGAAATGTCGAAGAACAGGTTAGACTTTAGAGACATTTCATCTACGCTGATTTTGCAATCCCTTTCTTTTTCTTTTAGTAATCAAACCCTAAGTTCTGTTATACAGAAAATAAAATCGTTAAATCCACGGTTAATAGTCCATCTTTTGGAGAAAAGTTCAAGTGTTCTTTTGGAAGGTAGCCTACATTTAGTGGAAACTTTTTCATAAGCTTTGGGACCTGAGAAATATACGCTTAGAGCAAACCTCTTAAAATCATCAGAGTACCGACATCCTTTCGGTGCTTTGTTCAAAAAGTTTAGTTGTGCTTTCAAAAGTGTACACGATTGTTCTGAATAATTTTTTTCCAAAAATCTTACAACATATTCCATATTGATGTCGTACTTCAGTGTTTTCCTGCAATCAGATGGATTAGCTGTTGTCTCCAGAGTTCCGATTTTGCTTCTAAGTGAGGTTTTTTTTGGAGTTTTTGCTGAAAGCACCGAAGTGGTCTGAGTTGAAGCATCCAAATCTAAAACAAAATTTCCATGATCTTTACAACAAGAACAAGTGCATTAAGTACAACTTTTCAATACTCCAAGCTATAATAACCTTTTTTAAAAGTTAAAAAATATACTCACTTCACTTAATAGCTGTTTCCTTGTTGTCTGTTAGAGCAAAGGCATCTTGAGTACTTTTTTCCTGATTTTCACTACTTAATCCCACAGCAGTAGGTGCCTTATCTAAAATAAGAAACTCGTAAGTCGTGTACCTTAACACGGTATTACAGTAAAATATAGGACTATCAAATATTTATCAGTTAGCTACCTTTTACATTATGCAGCCTTAACGAAGGAATGGCATATTTTCTAATATGGTTCTGCGAATCGTTCGTGAAAGACCCATTTGTAAAATGTAAAACTTTTATACGGCAATTACATTGTTGTGCAGTAATATTTGCATATATATGATTACCCGTAAATCCCAAAGCATTTCTCCAAAGCTCGCATCTGCAACAAATTAATAAAAGCGGTTGTAGAAGCAAAATATATTTCTACCATATACCCGATGTTCAGTTATGATTCGTAGAGCTTTAGAAACCTTCTTAATTCGCCCATATTCAATTATTTAAAATATATCTTACCTAGCTTCATCTTTTGGACATCGGAAAAATGAGATACCAGCACTACCTACTTCGCTAAAGCAACCATCCACACAACAATATGTCGCACATATTTTTAATATCAAGGAGCCGCAAATAAGAGTCCAGCTGTGCCACTCTGTATACTGCAGAGCTTCGTGTCGTATGCTCTAACGCGATCCACTCTATACTAAGCAAGCCGACGTCACCTGCTAGAAACCTGCTAATCTATAAGCGGGGTAAAGTGGGTTCACATATCGGCTTCCGCACAGAGTGTCGCTACTATTTGTTTATATGTACGGTGGCTCTGTGATGATGATTAGTATAATTGACTCCGTAATGAATCCAAGCAGACAGGTGACGTGATTAGCCCGTCATAATAACGACACCAATTACGCCGAAGTTACCAAAAAGTCGACGTGAAAATCACGTAAATAACACGTTTGATTTGTCACAGAGAAATGACGTGATTATGGAACCTAATTTCACGTGAATTGGTCACGTAATGTCACGTTCTACTATGACTTGTTTCATGGTTTGTCGTATTCTCACAAAATAATACACAGATAGGTAAAAAAAAATCATTACTTCACTACTTCTACAGAACATGTAAACATTTTATAACCTATATTCTAACTCTAATAAGTTCTCCATCCTTATTCAAAAATATTTATTTTGTAAGAGAGAACAAAAGGGGAATTGCAACAAACTTATCTTTATATGACAAGCTAAAGAATTTCCCTTGTATGCTAGACACGGTAAATTGCATCTTCTCTGAAGAAAGGAATGAAATAAGAACTAGTTTAAATGGCTAGAGTGAAACGGATATTCATAAAAATATTGAAAATAGTGTCCATAAGTCGTGGTTTCTTCAGAACAAGTGTCTAACAGAAGATGCTTTATCTTTATTATTTTATTATGGGCAAAGCAGTAACAATCAGAATTTGAGTATGAGTAACTACTAAGTACATAGCCATCAAAATAATTTTTTACAGTTCTTGTAAGGATGAGTCTCGGAGACTGTACCATCACTTAAGACATTATGTTTTCCTGAACTAGAAATTATATTTAAAATTCGACTTTCCCGTTCATATAATCAGCGACAAATCGGTTGTAGTGGTTTTGTAGAAGATTTAAGCATTGTTTTTAGTTGTCCAAAATAGTTCTCAAAAGGAAACGCTAACAATTCATCTAGCCCACGATATACAGGGTGTCCCGGGACTAATGGGAAAAAAGTCAGGAGCGTATAATCTGAGCTAAAATAATGTTAGTACTTCATATAAACTTTTACTATGCAGGCCCTCGTTTTCGAGTTATAGGCCTCCAAAGTTTTAATTTTGAATTTGGTTTTTATTTGTATTTTTTTGTACTAGTTATTTGATCTTTATAAAATTTACGGCAAAGCTATAATGTATGTGTATGTTTATTTTGGTAAGGTAAGCAGATTTACAGTAGTGCATTGAAGCCAGGGACGGACTACTCGATATGGTTAGTGATCCAAAAATTTTGCAGGTATGGCACACCCTGTATGAAATTATCGAAATTCACTTCCCCACACATAGATACTCTTGTTGGAATTCGATAAAATGAGCCATTTGGCTAATATTTACAGTTTTATTAATGCACTACGTCCCAGTTTACGCATTCACCATTTTTATAAGTACACAACGAGGTAAAACTAACTTTTAATAGAGGTCCAAAATTTACCTAGAGTACTACAAAAAAATTATTCAACGATAGCAGAAGATGAAAAACATTAACAACTTATTAATTGGAAAGTTGGTAAAAACTTTTTATAAGTGTTTTTACCGTTTATCAAGTTACCATAGGATTAGTTGTCAAACGTTGTGTAGAATAGTTCGTAGTCAGTACTTGTCAATAATTCATAAGTCCTTAATTTAACAGTTACAATAGCAGAATTCGCTTTTATTGAGTACGCAGATAAACATCTAATGTATGGACTGGCTTCTCGAAACTGTTTAGAGGCCAAAAGGCTTTATGAAGAACATTTTGCAAACAGAGCATTGCCAGACAGACGAATGTTTGGGCGTATTGATCTCAGGTTACGAGAAACAGGTATGAATAAGTAAATGTAATTTTCCATGTATACAAAACAAAATTTTAAATTTTAGGAAGATTTTCGCCAGAAAAAGCTGGAGAAGGTCCAGTACGAAGCATACGTACCGTGGCAGTTGAACAAGACTTGTTAAATGCAGTTGATAATGAACCATCGAGTTTTAGAAAATTATCAAGAGAACATAACGTCTCGAAATCAGTTGTTCATCGCGTCCTAAAAGAACAGCTGTTATATCCTTTTCACATGAAAAAAGTACACCGTATGACAGTGGCTGATTATCCTGCTCGACTTGAGTATAGCCAGTGGTTTCTGCGACAACAACAAGCAGACAACACATTTATTAGTAACGTTCTCTTAACGAACGAACCGGGTTTCACCAGAGATGGAATCATAAATTCTCATAATATGCATTTATGGGATGATGTGAATCCACATGGCATTATCCAAACTAGGATCCAGCATAGATTCATGGTTAATGTTTGGCAGGAATAGTTGGCAATAATTTGATACAGCCATACTTTATTGATGGTACTTTGACCGGTCACAGATATTTGGAGTTTTTTGCAAAATGAGTTATGGAACCTGTTTGATGATGTGCTACTACAAACTCGTAGGAATTTATGGTTCATGCATGATGGGGCCCCTCCTCATTTCAGTTTAGATGTACGACAGCATTTACACACAAGGCTTCCTAATAGATGGATTGGTCGTGGAGGCCCTTTTCAATGGCCACCGCGATCAGGAGACGTTAATCCTATGGATTTCTTTCTCTAGGGTTATCTCAAAAGTAAGGTATACGCAACACCTGTGCAAACAAGGCAAGATTTAATAGACAGAATTGTGTTCAACTGCAATGTTATTAGAAATAGTGTGAAATTGCTCTTTCAAGTGCAAAGAAACAACCTTCGTAGACTTTGAATGTGCGTGGAAGTGGGAGGAGCTCATATTGAACATTTATTAGAATAACGTTAGTTTTTGTTGTTGTTTAGGAATTAGTTTTAGTCTGATGTTTTATAACTTGTGTTTATTGAGATTTTCTTAACGGTTTATTAATGTTATGTTCGTAATTTTGATTAAAAGCAAGTAAATTCTGGACATCGTATTAATAAGTTAGTTAGGTAGATTTGTACGTAGTACATTAATAAAACTGTAAATATTAGCCAAACGGCTTATTTTATCGAATTCCAACAAGAGTACCTTTTCGTTAGCTTAATGTGTGGGGAAGTGAATTTCGATAATTTCATACAGGGTGTGCCATACCTGCAAAATTTTTGGATTACTAACCATTGCGAGTAGTCCGTCCCTGGCTTCAATGCACTACTGTAAATCTGTTTACCTTACCAAAATAAACATACACTTACATTATAGCTTTGCCGTAAATTTTATGAAGATCAAATAACTAGTACAAAAAATAAAAAAATAAACCAAATTCAAAATTAAAACTTTGGAGGCCTATAACTCGAAAACGAGGGCCTGCATAGTAAAAGTTTATATGAAGTACTAACATTATTTTGGCTCATATTATACTCTCCTCACTTTTTTCCCATTAGTCATGGGACACCCTGTATATGACTATCTTTAGGGAGATGACTAAGTATATGTACATTGTAGATAACAATTTTTTTCCCATATAATTGCTCACCATTTTTTATGAATTGCATTAGAAGTTTCGCTGCCACATCACCGTAAGTTGAGGAGGAATTATCATTATCAATTATTAATATTATTGCTGTATGAAATAGTAGAAAATTGTTATGAATGCCTAGGTCAATATTATCTTTTAGGGCTACTATTCCCGTATATAATAAGAATGTTCTAAATTCAGTGGCTTTAAAATGTGTAAGTTCAATCAAAGGTCTGGGTTTACGATTTATCTCTGAAGGACCAAAATTTTTAATTGATTTGAAATTGCATTTGTTGCTGCACTAGAAAGCCTCACATTTAAGTTGCCACCTACCCAGTAGTGCAATAACAACTTTTTCATCACACCCAGGCAAATATTATGCATATAATCTATTTGAAAAGTATTCAATAATATCTATATTTAATTCTACTACAGGACGAATTCCAACGTGTTGTTCTTCATCACTTTGTGGTCTAAATGAAATGTTTTTTTTTGAGTAGTTAGTTTTTATAATTATAAAAAAATGTGGTGAACCAAAGATCTTTGCGGTAAGTTTTTATTATTGTTAAATTAGTTAGAAATATATCAAGATTTGTAAAGATTTGAAAATAATAAATTGTAAATTTAGTAATTGTATACATAATATATAATAGAAAAGGAATTCACCACAACAATTGGAGCATCAACGTGGGGCTACAAAAATTAAGGGGACGTTAAACAGATATAAAATTCAAAAAAATTGACATAATTATTTCATCTTTGGCATTTAAAGCAAAATTCAGAAAATATTTAAATAATTTTGGTTGAATCTATAAATTTATATATAAAATATTAAAAACGATGACTAGACAATGGACTATATTAGAAGGAAGAAGTCAAGGAGACAGTGATGGACGATAAGAAAATAGAAGTATTGGAGATCGTAGCAGTGTAACATAATGTTTGAATATAAATAAACAGTTTGAAGAAATGATCAAATACATGAGAAGTATGGAAAGAAATTAACTGAAGTAAATATGACAGTAACAGGAGGAATAGAGATAGAGGGAGTTTCAATAATTATGAATATGTTAGTTATGAAAAATATGGATGCAGATGTAGTAATGGGGATAGATGAAATGGGAAAACATGGGGTAATAATTTGGTTTGAAGAAAAGAAGTCACCAATAAATAAAATGACAATTATAATAAACAAGCAAAAAATTATAGACGATATTGAAGACAAGAAGAAGACCAGGAATTTAGAATTAGAAAAGTATGAAATAAAATGCCCAGATATATATGAAAAATATGTTTCAAATTTTTTAGGGAAGTATGAAGATTTGATAAAGGAGGGTTTAATAATATCAAGAAACTATAAACACAAATTAGAAGTTAAAGGAATAGAGAATTTCAAAATTAAAACGTATCCTATTCCATATCATTATCAAAAAGAGGTAAGAAGGGAAATTGAAAATATTTTGAAAGAAGGTATATTAGAGAATTTTTTTTTTATTTACAAGCAAGTCGCATCTACCACTGGGGTAATTAGCGACACAAATATGGGTTGTTTATAGTTTAGTTAATATGTTAATGTCACTTAGATATTTAAAAAGGTTCTGTGTATTACAGTTTTCGCCAAGAACTTGGTCTAAATTGTTGCTGAGGTTGTTATCTTGTCTTGATTGTTGGAATTTTGGGCAATCGGTTATTAAATGTTTGACAGTAAGCTGGATCTTGCATAATTCACATTTTGGGGGTTTACTTTTAGTAATTAAGTAACTATGAGTAAGTTTGGTGTGGCCTATTCGTAACCTAGTCAGTTTAACTTGAAGCGATCTTTTGTTTGTTGACTGCGCTCGAGGTTTCACTTGCGGTTTCACGTCGCGTAGTTTCGATTGGGACGATTGCCACTCGATTTGCCACAATTTTAGCACTTTTGATTTAAGTAGCGGTTTTATGTCGTTATACACTACCGTTTGCACTTCACTCACGGTTTCACTAATTGCTGCTTGTCGTGATTTGCGGTCGGCTTCTTCGTTTCCTTGAAGGCCAGTATGAGAAGGAACCCAAAGTACTTCCACAAAGTTATTGGAATGTTGCAACTGCGATAATTCGACTTTAATTTGGAGGGCTATTGGATGTGTGGGATAAAGTTGATTGATCATATGGATTGAGTTAAGAGAGTCTGTTATTATGAGGGATCTTGAAGTATTTTTTGTTTTCATGTGAATAAGTGCTTGAAGAATGGCGTATAGTTCTCCAGTGCAGACGCTGCTTATTTCGGGTAACTTGAATTGTAGTGTACTGTTTTGCATGATCACTGCCGCGCCTACGCCATCAGAGGTTTTGGATGCGTCTGTATATGCGAGGTGAAATTGTGGATATTTGTCAAGTATGGAGGCAAATGTTTTCCTAATTAGGGTATGGGGGGTTTCTAATTTGTTAAATTTGCACAGTGAAGTGTCGCTGGGAGGGATATTGATCGACCATGGAGGGGGAGTTTTAATTTTGTTGGGAAGGAAGCGGGGACGTTTGATTTGGAGTTCTGTGAGAATTTTACTAGCTCTTGCATAGAATGGTGGGTCTGTTTTGATATTTGCCGAATATAAAGTTTTGTAGTGCTTGGTCAGTATGTTAATGTAGACTGGATTCTGCTGGTTTGTGCTGATGGATAGTGCGTATGAAGCGGCAAGGTATTTTCTCCGGAGTTGTAGAGAAGGTTCCCCGGTTTCGCACTGTAGGCTTTTTATTGGACTTGAACAGAATGCTCCTGTTGCTATTCTTAGTGCTGTGTTTTGAAGGGTTTCGAGTTGATTTAGAGTAGTTTTTTTAGCTGTCGCGTATACTATAGAGCCGTAGTCTAACTTTGAGCGAATGAGTGTTTTATATATGTGCATTAGACAGGTGTAGTCAGATCCCCAGGATTTGCTTGAGAGTGTTTTCATAAGGTTTATAACGTTTTGGCATGATTTTTTAATATGTAGTATGTGTTTCTTCCAGCTGAGTTTTTTGTCAACAATCATTCCAAGAAATCTGATGTTATCGACATAGTTTAGGGAAATGTTGTTAAGTTTGAGTTCAGGAGACACAGGATTGTGTTTTCTAGAAAATAATATGCATTTGGTCTTCTCTGTTGAAAATTGCAGTCCCGTGAGTTTAGACCAGTTTTGAAGTTGGTTTAATGTTTCTTGGATGTGTTTCTGAATTGAGTCGATGTTCTTATCTTTGGAGAATATTACCAAATCGTCAGCATATAACCTGCCTTTGACTAGTTTGGAATGATGGTTTAATATGTCGTTGACCGCGATCAGGAAAAGTGTTGAACTAATGACTGATCCTTGGGGAGTCCCGTTAGTTTGTTGTTTCAGAGTTGAAGTTGTGTTATTGGTACGAACACGAAAGAAACGATTATTAAGAAAATTTTGTATGAATTTTAGGATGTTTTCTTTGATGCCCCATGAATGAAGAGTTTTGATAATGCCATGACGCCACGCTGTATCGAAGGCTTTTGTGATATCGATGAAAACTGCAATTAGAATTAGAATGCAAGGCAATCTTGTTTATTCGCGAAAGATTCGTGGATTTCGGATTCCAAATCAATGAGATTGTCTAATGTTGAACTGTTTTGACGGAAACCGCTTTGTTCTTGTATTAAAAGGTTTCTGTCTTCTAATGTCCACAATAGTCTTTTGTTTATGATTTTTTCCATTATTTTGCTTAGTGCGTTGGTAAGAGATATTGGTCGGTATGAAGTTAACTTAGTTCTTGGGTAGTTTGCCTTTGGTATGGGTATGACGATTGCCTGTGACCACGTGGGTGGGAAAATATTTTTTGTCCAGATTAGGTTGAATATTTGGAGAAGGTATGACTTGGCAATATGAGGGAGTTTTTGGAGAAATATTAATGGAATATTATCAGGTCCTGGAGCAGAATTTTTGGTTGTGTCTAAGGAAAAATTAAGTTCGTCTATAGTTAAAGGGATATTAAGTATGTTGTTGTCATGGTCATCGTAATCTAAGAATTCGGCTTCTTTAGTAGTTTTAAATTCCAGAAATTCTTGTGAGTAGTTTGAGTTGCTCGAGTTGTGCTCAAAATGTGTTGCAAATAATTCGGTCATGTCTTCGTTATTTGAGACTGTGCTATTGTTGTGAGCTATAAAAGGAATTTTTGTAAATTTGTTTTTTCCTAATATTTTTCTTAGATTTTTCCACACGGTACTTAAAGGTGTAGAGCTGTTTATGTTGGATGCGAACGCTTTCCAGGAGTTTTTTCTGGCATTCTTTGTGATGTATCTTGCTTGGGCTCTTCTTCTCTTATAGTCTACTAGGTTCCCCAGTGATTTATTTCGTTTTAATTTATTAAATGACGCTTTGTATTGTTTAATAGCTTTATCGCATTCAGTATTCCACCACGGCAATGGTGTATGTTTTTTTAGTGCTTTTGTTTTTCCTATAAATTTTTCTGCTGCATCGGTGATAATTTTTGTGAATGAAATCAAAATGTTGTCGATGTTATCGTTTTCTAGATTAACGGGAAGTAGAGCGACGTTTTCTTCAATGTAATTACTGAAATTTGGCCAATCAGCATGTTTTATTTTCCATTTTGAAACAGTAGGGTATGTAGTGACGGAGTTTTGATCGGAGATCGTAATTTTGATTGGATAATGGTCGCTTCCATATAAATATGGTATAGTGTCCCAGGAAATTAGAGTTGAGATAGTTGGATGGCATATTGATAAATCGATTGCTGATTTCCTGCTTGTGTGAACATTAACTCTTGTAGGCCTACCGTCATTTAAAATATTTAGATTATGTGCATCTAGGATGATTCCGATTGTTCTGCCTTTTGCGTTAAAACCTGTTGATCCCCAAATAGGATTGTGGCTATTAAAATCACCCAGTAAAATTAGAGGTGATGGAACTTGTGACAAAATGTTAGTGATGTCTTGTGAGGTAATTACTTGATCAGGCGGGATATATATGTTGCAGATATTAATTGTTTGAGGAATTTTGATAGAAATTGCTATTGCTTCTAAGTTTGTATTAAGTGTTATATTGTGTGCTCTGTATGAAGTATTTACATAGATGGCTACGTCTCCGCTTGCTTTTCCCGCGTTGTTTCTGTTTCTGTAAAAACAGGAATAATTGTTGAAGTTGTGATTGTGTTGTCCTTTGAAATTAGTTTCTTGAAGACAAATAATTGATGGTGAAGTTTCGTGTATAAGTATTGTGAGCATTTCATAATGGGTGTAAAACCCATTTATGTTCCATTGCAATAAATTGAAGATAATATTATGCAAGTTCTGTTAGGGATTCCTGAGATGTGGCAAGGGAAACGTCAGATTCGGCATCTTCACCTGATTTTAAAAGCTTCAGTTGTTTCTTAATTCTCTTTTTTGTTTTAGTGCATTTGGTCTTTATTTGGCGGTCAGAGGTATATGAATGTATTTTGGTTAAGAGTTGTAATAGTTCTAGTATATCAGAGGTATAATCTTTTGCTGTACTGAGAGGGTCCACTGATCCTTGTACGTTCTCAAAAAAGTCGATTGTTTGTTCGAAAGATATTATTTGAGTTTCATTGTCGAATAATTCTTTGATAGATGCCATTTGATTTTCCAGTATGATAGTTGATTTTGAAGTGGATTTCGCTTTTTTGAGTTCTGCATCTGGTTTACTGAAGCTTGTGTAAGATGTTGTAGTATCGGAAGGAGGTGTTATGATTTCGATAATATTTCTTTTCGAAGCTGCTTTATTTTTTGGGTTTTCGATGTCAGTAGCCGTCGATGTTTGCGGAGAATTTGATATTATTTCTAGGGATCTTTTGATGCTATGTGTTTCAGCAAGGTGAGTGATATTCGAAGCTGTGATAGCTGTTGTTATATTTGCTTCGATGGGCATGGTGGTTGAAATTGAAGATATATCTGTTAGTGGCTCAGCGCTTTGCTCGTTTACTGAGTTTAGAGTAGATTGACTGGTAGTTGTTGAGTTTGGTGAAGAAGTGTCGTCTGTTGGTTGGGGAGGCAACTTTGAAGTGCAAGTGCTAGATAAGTGACCATGTTGTTTGCAATGATAACACAAATTATCCACAGCAAGAAAAATACGGTATGTGGTGTCATCATAAGTTATCAAAACTGAGTCTGGTATTGGAATTGTGGGAGGTACAATGTATACTTGCCTCTTGAAACTGAATATGTGTTTATAGTCGGGGTTGGTGGTGCCTATTCTTAAAAAGGAAATTGCAGAAGACAGCTTGAAGCCGAGTTGTTGAAGTTCCCTCTGTAGTACGTCGTATGGAATGGTGGGACATACATTGGATAAAAGTAGCCTTTCGTTTGGTGTGATAAGTCTGCGTGCTTGTATCACTTCGTTATTGATCTTTATGCGCCCATCATGTTTAATGATCAAATCATTTACGATTTCCTTACTTGAGAGGTAAATACATATCCGATTGTTTGAGATTCTAGATGTGAATAATATGTTTTTCGGACTTATCGTGGAGCCAATAGCCAGGAGATATTCTTCTAATTTAATATTGTTTAGAGAACTAAAAACGATGGCTTGAAGTTTAGATGGGAAAGTGGGTATGGTAGGTTGTTGAGGTTGGCTAGCTACTTTGGAGTACGAAGGTTGAGATGAAGGTGGAGGTTGAGGTAAGACTTGTTGTTTTGGTATCGTTGAATGTTGAGTTGGAATTGAGTGTTGAGCTGAAGGTACATGTTGAAATAAAGGTGACTGATTATTGATGTTGTCGCTGGTTATAATATTGTCGGTTTCCATGTTCCGCTAAGGTTCGTTTTGCCTGAATACGGCTCTGTCCCGCATCGGACCCAACTGATAAGGCTGGTAAATGGTACGATACCGGTTTTAATTGTTATTGAATGAATGTGTTTATGTTGAAATATAACACAATTTCCTAATAAAAAAGCAAATTTAGGCTTACTTTGTTAGTCCGTGTCATTCACTATGTAGTTATGATCACTTGTATACGGTTTTTATTTAAATTATTTATGATATTTCACTGTGATGTACGAATTTCTCGGAGCTGATTTTAAAAACACATAATAGAGAAATGTACAACTAGTTTTGTTATTCCATTAGTAGTAGTAGGAAAATCAAATGGTGAAATAAGATTGTGTTTATATGCAAGAAATATTAATAAATATACAGTGCCACAATATGAACCACCAATGAATGTTGATGCAATATTTGGAAGAATAACTAACTCAGTAATATTTTCAAAATTGATTTAAAACATAGTTTTTGGTTAATACCATTAGAAATAAATAGTAGGGATTATACTGGTTTTTTGATTGATGGTGTTTTATATAGATTTTGCGTAGCACCTTTTGGTCTACAGAGTGAATGTTCAGCATTAGTTAGAGCGGTACATGGAATTTTGGACAGATATGAAGATTTTGTATTAGATTATATTGACGATATTTTGATTTTTTCTGAAACAATTGAAGAACATTCTAAACATTTGGAGATGGTATTGAAGGAATTGGATACTGAGGGACTAAAAATAAATGAAAGAAAATGCCAGCTTTTCCAGAAAGTAATAACATATTTAGGATATATTATTAATGGAATTGGTTTGAAAATGGACACAGAAAAAGCGAAATCTATTATTGAATATAGAAGACCAAAAAATTTAAAAACTGTTTTAGGAACATTGAATTATTTTGAATGATTAATACCAGACTTGAGTAAAAAGGAACAAAACATGACAGAACTTTTAAAAAAAGGTGTTAAATTGAAATGAACTGAAAAAAGAGAAAATGAGTTTCAACGATTAAAAGAAGAATTTAAAAAAAATCTCATGGTTTATCATCCACGATATAACCAGAACTTCATAGCTAGGACAGATGCGTCAATGGACAGATTTGCAGGAATATGGTTACAAAGAGATGAGGAAGGAGAGGTTCCAATGAGCTTTATTTCTAGAATGACGAAGGATTATGAAAGAAATTATAGTGCAACAGAATTAGAATTGGCAAGTGTGATATTTTGTGTTAAAAAGAGGAGGTATTATTTATGAGGGAATAAATTTTATATTGAAACTGATCATGCCGCTTTGAAAGGGATGCTGAATAATAAATTTGGGAACAATAGGATTTATCGTTGGAATCTATTGTTACAAGAATATATTTTTGAAATTGTTTATATATCAGGGAAAAATAATTTATCCGATACATTTACAAGACAAGAAGTTAAAAATAGTATAAATAAAAGAGAAGGACTGGTGCAATAAATGTACGACTTGTGCTACGAGTAATGGACCACATCGCAAGAGAAAGGCACCTATGAAACAGTACATTGTTGGAAGCCCCTTCGAAAGGATTGCTTTAGACATCGCTGAACCATTTCCGTCGACAAAAAATGGTGGTAAATACATTCTGGTTATAATGGATTATTTCACAAAGTGGGTGGAAATTCACGCGATCCCGAATCAAGAGGCGACAACTGTCGCGGATGTATTGGCGAAAGAATTTATCAGCCGATATGGAGTGTCCTAGGAAGTCCACAGTGACCAGGGAAGGAATTTCTAAAGCCATCTATTCCAGGAGATTTGCGACAAGCTGGAAATGAAGAAGACCAGGATAACACTATTACATCCTCAGTCAGATGGAATGGTAAAGAGAATGAACAGGACTATTGGAAAATACCTGCCAAAAGTAGTTTACAGCTATCAGAGAGATTGGGACCAGTATCTTTCTCTATTTGCATTGGCTTATCGAACGGCCATAAATGAGTCCACGGATGAAACACCTGCAATAATACTGTTTGAATGCGGAATGAGGCTCCCTTGTGACCTGGAGTTTGGCTGTCGGCCTGACGAAGATTTAGCAGTAGAAGATTACGTGATCCAATTGAGATGAAGGCTGGACGATATTCATGATTTAGTTCTAACAAATTTTCAAGTTGCCATCAACAGAATGAAAAGTCGGTACGACACGCAGGCCACACTAGGCGTTTTTGAAGAAGGGAACGGAGTATGGTTACACAACCCGACGAGAAGAGAAAAATTTTCTCCAAAATTACTAAAATCCTAGGAAGGACCATACTTAATCAAGAAAAGGATCAATGATGTTATATATCGCATGAGCAAGATGCCTAACGGAAAACCAAAAGTAGTTCAACAAAACCGACTAGCGCCATTCGAAGGAGACCATGACCTAGAGAAAGGAGAAAACCATATTCGAGATGTGCCTGACCCTACCTTCGATGAATTTATGGGCACGTATGGAGGTACCATGAAAGCTAGATATGGAGTCACTGCAGAACAACGACAAATTTGTTCACTCTTCCGGGAGATTATTAACTGGCATACAACATTTTTGCCCGTATTAAGAACGCACGAGGGTTGGCAACCGTCTTTCGAAAGAAGTTTGGGCAATTAGAAAAACTTGAAGAGACCAGATTCCAGCCCCTGGAAGAACACTGAGACTGAAATACAAATCGCGGTACGTCTTCAACGTGGTAACTAAAAATGAATTTCAAGATCGATCTTTCTACCACGATGTGTGGGAAGCACTTCTAAACCTCCGAGACCTTGTGTTGGAATCCAGCGTGAAGAAACTTGCTATGCCTAAGATAGTGAGTAACCAATTGGATTGGCGAGTCATCAGAAGCATGATAGGGGTGATCTTCCAAGATATCGGTGTCCAGATATTAATTTGCAGCTACAACACCCGTTATCAGTATCCGATGAACACGGTGCCCTATCATTTCCATAAGATCGGAAAGTGTAGAAATGGGGCCAGTTGCCGATTCAAACATTCCTTCTCGTCTACACAAAAGTTCCAGGAGGAACTTCTATTTATAGAGGGGGTAATGGTACGAAACAGCACACTGGTGTAGTCCCTGAATCGGTCTCTGTCTAAGCCATGTATGAAAGTCAAAATTATGGCGGATGCGCAGGGATTTCTTGGAACTGTTTACGATTTTTTCCTGACTATCTCATCTAGACATTGTTTTTATGTCCAGTCTTATCTAGAAACTTCCAGAGAGCCCATTGTTTTGTGTGAGTCGCAATCTAGAATTATCTAGTAAATAAGGCACTAATATATAAAGGACCGACCAGTGGAAGGAGTCACTTTATAAAGTGATCTCGTGATATAAACAGCGAACAAGTAGATAGTCTAAGTAGTGAAGTGTTTACATAAATTAATGTAAGTGAATATACTTTGTACATAATATAAATTAGTGATTAAATAAATTGAGTTAGTAGACATAGCGTGTGTGTATAAATTTAACCCACCCGTAATAAAAACGTTTAAATAAAAAAGAAAAACATTACAGTATCAACTTGCGTTGGCTAGCTAGATTTGTTTGACTTACTGCTGTTCTTCTTTAATGAAACTATGAATGAAAGAATATTTAACATAGATACTAATCTTTATTTAAAATCACACATAATAATTGATTCACAGGCACTATGACAAGGCTATAATTTTTTTAAAACTATCAAATTGCTGTATATTTTGTAATGTTTAGTACACAGAAAGTATAAATTATTATTACTTTCTAGGTAAAATTTTAGATGTATTCAAATATTTTGGTAGGCCTAAACTTTAAGATGGAAATTAATAAATACGCTCGTCATCATCATCATCATAACTTGTGAATAATCTTTTATTAGGGAGTCGAATTCTTTCTACTGGTAAATGATTGGCATCAAAGTCCTCGTTTGATGTTATTTCAGGGTAATTTCAGCCCTCTTTAATTTTTTCTCAGCTTTGTCACAGTTGTCTATAAAAATTGTTGAATTGAAAATATTTTCTGTAGTCAGTCACTGATGGGTTCTTGATAAAAAATGATGTGAGGTTTTTCCACCAAACAATAACAGCCTTTATGATAGTCAACTTAATGGGAAATGGGCTGCTAACATTTTACTAACGTACAGAGTAATCCCGTTCTAAGTCGGACCTCCTGAATCCGGATGGCTCGGATCAATTTTCATGATTTTTTTCACCTATTTTACGCCCGTAATGCATTATTATTGCACTTCACATTAATTATGAACTCCATCCTATCTATCTATAAATATTATAAAAATGTCTGAAAAAAATCGAATATAAGGTTATCTTTTCACCAAAAAGTCCTTGTAACTCGGATCCGCTCCGGTGGCGATTGATCCGGGTTAACAAGGTTCCATTGTATTAGTAAGATGTTAGTAGCTACACTCAAAATTATTAACCGTGACCCTGATGTCATTATTATCTGATAACATAACCGACAAATGTAAAATTATTTTGCCACTTAATAATTATGTCAGCTATGTTATCAGATATTAACCCTCGAGGTACTGAGTGGGGTACATATGCACCCCAGCGTCAGTTATTATGGCTTAACTTTTAAAATATTGCTTTTTATGCCTCCATATTACTTTCCGCCAACCTATCTAATATGCGGGATAAGTATTGGTTTCCCTCAAAAAAGGTTAGAATTTTGAAATTTTTTTTGTTATATTCACGCTTTCCATCAACAACAACACGAAAATACGGTTTTTAGAAGAAAAATCCTGTGTGTATGTCGTCGTCGTCGTGGTCGTTGTCGTCGGCCACTTTTCCTTACATGTCTTGTTAGCACGATACAGCCTCCGGAGTGCAATAAGTCACTAATTTTATGATGGAATATTGTTAAGGACATGTCACAGATGAACCCTATTGATTTTCAGCTCACCTGAACCGGCAAAACGGGTGATATGGTACTTGAAGTACGACATTTTGTCATTTTTTGAGAAATTTCAGTTTATTAGCACGATGCAGCGTCCGGAGTACAACAAGTCACCAATTTTATAATTGAATATTATTCAGGACAACTCACTGATAAACTCTATTGATTTTCAGCTCACTACATCCAATACAACAGGTGCTACAGTACTTTAAATACGATATTTTTGTCATTTTTGGAGAAGTTTTAGTTTTAGATACAGCCTCCGAAGTATATACAAGTGACCAATTTTATGATTGGATATTATTAAGAGCGTCTCAAAGATGAACCCTATTGATATTAAGCTCACTTATGCCAGTACAATGGGTGCTAGGCTACTGAAAGTACCAAATTTTTGTAATTTTTGGAGAATTTCAAGTTTGTTAGCACGATACACCCTCCAGAGAGTATACGATTGATCAATTTTATGATTAAATATTGTTCAAGGTGCCCACATATGTACCCTATAGATTTTCAGTTGACTAGAGCGAGTACAGCGGGTCCTAAGAATCTAGATATATTAAATTTTTGGAGAAATTTCGGTTTGTTAGCACGATATATCCCCCGAAGTGTATGCAAGTAACAATTTTATGATAAAATATTGTTTAGAGATACAGATGCGGAAAAGTAAGTTTTAACCTTTGAAACCGTTTATTTTTCAATTGTTAATAAACAGCAGTAAAACTTGAACTCTTCTCAGTTTTCTCACAACTCTCAAAGAAACATAATTAAAAAATAGAAACTGGCTAGGGGTGCATTTATACCCCGATCGGTACTTGAAGCCAGCAATTTTTGCTGCCACCTCCACATGCGCAGTAAGATTATTCACCGCCGGGAGGCAGTAAATTCATATCTGAGCCTGCAGTGTGTGATTGTCAATCATACATAACGTGTCACGTTATATTAATTTGTTATAGTTTCTTGCAATAACGTTGCAGTCAAATATATCCAAAAAATAATGGTACGTAATTCTAAGAGACTGAATGAATTTGAAATAGAACAGTTTCTAAATGACGATAATGCAGACAAATTGGACGATATTATAAACTATTGTGATACTGAAGAAGACAATGACGATATGGGGGACGATAATACTGAAACGGAAGGTTTAGGAGGAAATGTACAACTGGAAGCAATTTTACAAGAAAATAATAACCCCGATCTAGTCTACAAAACCGAGAATGGCACAGAATGGGCAAAAGCACCTCTCAGACAGTCGCGCGGAACAATCAGGGATATAGTCAAGATAAAGCAAGGACTTACTGAATTTGACATCTAAATTGGATGCATTTGGATTGTTATTTTCCGATGAAATAATTGAAGTTATTGTTCTTCAAATAAATAATAAGGCTGAACAGGTAAAAGTGCACTTATCTTTATTGGTACAACTTTTTTAACTTTTTGCATTTTTTTATATTTGTAGGTATTTGAACTTTTTGATGGACGCCATCCTGATAAAAAACGAATATGGTTTCCAACAGACTCCACAAAACTACTAGCCTATTTGGAACTTCTGATTATCTTGGGTTCACCTCAAGCTTCAAAAGAAACTGTTAAGATGCTGGTGTGTACGGAAAATGGTTGTGCTAGGCCAATAATTGCTTCAACAATGCCTCGTACATACTTTCAGTTGTTATCATAATTTCTTCGGTTTGATGACTTTACAACTAGAGAAGCTTGCAAAGCGATTAATAAATTGGCTCCTATTAGGGACGTTTTTGATATCTTTGTAAGCAACTGCAAAAAGGCCTACAATCCAGGAATGCACGTAACTATCGATGAGCAGTTGGTTTCATTTGGGGGCCGTTGCTCATTTCGGGTTTATATGAAGAGTAAATTCGGTAAGTATGGATTGAAAATATGGGCGATTGTCGACAGTGAAACTTGCTATAGTCTTAATTTGCAAGTATACCTGGGCAAAGTCAACAATGTTGTAGGAAAAAATCAGAGGGAAAGAGTTGTGTTCGATCTTCTAAGTTCATTAGGATACGGTCTTACAACGGACAACTTGTTTACAAGTTTGCATTGACAGATAAAGGAATAACTCTCTGCGGTACTCTTCGAGCAAATAAGACCTATATTCCCAAAGAATTGCTACCCCGACGCTCAAAGCCTAGCATGTTTGCATTCACGCAAGCCATACAATTGTCTCCTATATGCGAAGCAAAGGAAAAGCAGTTATATTGCTATCTACAGAACATCACGATGATGTTGTTTCAGAAGAAGCTTCCAAACACAAACCCAATATCATATTGCACTACAATAAAACAAAAGGTGCTGTAGACACCATTGATCAAATGGTAAAACAATATTCAGCCCGCCGAATTAGCAAACGTTGGCCAATGGCAATATTTGGCCAATTGTTGTATATCGCCGAAATAAATTCGTTTATTTTATTGAAAACTAAATTTCCTGAAACGAAAACAAAAAGCCGGGATGATAGAAGAAAATATTTGCTTCGGTTGGGCGAGGCACTCGTCAAACCAAATATTGTTATAAGATTTGAAATTCAAAAACTATTAGGAACTACATGCTTGATGTTATTACAGAACTAGCACGTAACGAAGCACGAGTGCCAGTTATGGATAACCCCCCGTTAGCTACTGGACGGTGGCAGTTGTGTGACAGAAAAAGAGACCGAAAATCCAGAAAGTTTTGCACCCAATGTAAAAATGTTGCGTGCTCTGAACATTGTACAACGCAAATAAACCGAGCTGGAATGAAAAGCATTAGGAATGGTATTTTTTAAGTGGTGGAGAATATGTGCCTGTTTACTTACTTTTGTACTCACTTTAGAAATAACAATATTATTTTCCTTCTTTCTTTAGATAAAGATTTACTATAACAGCTGCACTGCATGCCCAACTTTTATGTAGTTGTCTAAGGAGTCTCTAACTTTGAACCATTTTTTACATTCAGATTTTATCCAAACTCGTTGAGCACATTTTATAGCTTTTTGTGCTTGTGGTGTTTTAGTGTGACATTTTATATTCACATAATTTGGTATTACCTTTTTTCTAAGGCAATCTTGGTTAAACCAAATGTTTTGTGATGCTTTGTAACGTTTTTGTAGTAACTTCTGGTACAGTCGGGTCAAATCTTCTCTCGAAGATTTTTTAATGAAATTGACTGTCTCGACCCTTACTTCGTGGAATATGCTCATATTAGTGTTTTTAAATGAAACTCAAGGTCTCTAGTTAATTCCACAATATAATAAAAGTTATTGAGAATTCTAAAAAATTGACAATTGTTTCGATAAATCAATATCATCGTCAGAATGACAGAAGTTACATTTCATTTTATGCCTACCTGATGTTTAGTAGTTAATTTTGGCTAGACCAAGAAGTAACCTAACTTGTGATTGGCTTAATATATGTTTATAGAAAAAAGAAGAAGATGTGATATTACAAATATTGAAGCTTAGATATTATTAGCCCTATGGTGATATCCTGGATATCATTTTTCCAATTAAAATCAGTATAACTGTGCAATTATATAGAAAACCAGGAAAACTATATCTGCTGATCTTTACAATTATCACTTAAGAAGACAGTTTATTAGTGGAGAATTCCCTAGATTTAACTGTTCATTGACAACTTCATATTGTGGGTTTCTTAAATGTCTTCTAATTTCTAGTTCTTCAAGGAAATCCAGTTCTTGTTTCTTTTCACAAATATGCAGTACTTCTAGTTCTGTGTTAGGTGTCAATGAATGATTGGTGTCAAGTAGATGTTTTGCGTAGTGGGATTTATCTGGTTGTTTTAATCTGTATGCTCGTAAGTGCTCACTGTATCGTACTTCAAAATTCCTAAGGGTCTGACCCAAATAGACAGCATAACATTCTGGACATTTGAGTTTATATATACCTGACTTCTTTAATAGTGGTATTTTTGTTTTTACATTTAACAATTTTGTACTAACGTTACTTTCTGTTTTGAAAGAAATTGTAGCATTCGTTGCTAAAGATATTATCTTTGAAATATTATTAGAAATATTTCCTGCATATGTGATGGTTTTATAAGTTTTAATTTCATCAGCTTGTTTAGGATATATTAGTTGTAATGCCATTTTTTTCTCTTTTTTACTAATTAGCCTATTTATCATATCTAATGGATAACCGTTAGATGTTGCTATTTGTCTAATTGTATTAATCTCTCTATCAAAATTACATTTGTTCATAGGAACTGAAAAAGCTCTATGTATCATTGAATTATATGCCGCTAGTCTGTGTGAGACAGGGTGATTAGAATTGAATGGAATTGTCACATCAGTCTGTGTTGGTTTTCGGTAAATTGAATAATCAAGTACATTATTAACTCTTTGAATTTTCAAATCAAGAAAATTGATTGAGCTATTTTCTTCAATTTCTAATGTAAATTTAATTTTCGGGTGTAAATTATTGATGTGGTTGAAAAATACATCTAATTGTCGTTCACTACCCATAAAACAAGCTAATATGTCATCTACATATCTATACCAAAATAAAATATTTTTCGAAATATTACTTTCAAAGATCTTTCTTTCTAAATTGTCCATAAAAATGTTTGCTAAAATAGGTGATATAGGGCTTCCCATTGGTAAACCTTCATTTTGAATATATATCTTATTTTCAAAAGTGAAATAATTCTGATTAATGCATACATCAAATAAATTAAGTATATCTGATATTATTCCTGGATTAATATTTTTATCTTCTAGTAATTTTCTTACAAGTATTAGACATTCTTTAGGAGGAATTTTAGTAAACATATTAGTTACATCGAACGATATGAGTTTATAGTTATCTTGCAAGTGGATTGATTTCAACTTTTAGATTAGCTCTATTGAATTTCTAATTGAGTACTGAGATTCATATCCGTAAGTATTGAGTATATTGTTGAGCTTATTTGCCAATATATTATTAGGAGCATTAACATAAGAAACTACAGGTCTAATTGGTTTCGTTATTTTATGTAATTTAACTGTTCCATATAATTGTGGACAATGAGGATTCTTATGTATGATAGACCTCTTTTCGTAATCATTTAAAAGATAATTTGAATTATTAACAATATCCCTCACATTATTAGAAAACTTCTTTGTTGGGTCTGCATTAAGAACTTCTACATCGCTGGATTTTATAAAGTTATATACTTTGGAATTGTAATTTTCAGTCGTCAAAATGACAGTAGCATTCCCCTTATCAGATTTTGTGACTGTTAGGTTATTATTATCTACCTTCTTTTTTATTGCGTTTAAAACTGAATTGTCATTTTTTGTTTGACGTTTAACTTTTGAAGGTTCAATATTTTTGATTAAATTGGCAATTTTTAATTTCTCATAAAGAAAATTATTTGAATTAGATTTTAAAGCTATTTCTGACTCTGTAGCTATAATTTGTTTAATATTATTCGTAAATTTAGGTGGTATGCTGTACTTTAAACCTTTATTTGAAAATTCTATTTCACTATTTGTAAAATTAGTGTCTGAAAGGTTTTCAAATCGTGGTGCAAAGTGTGTTGGTATGTAGGTACTTACAGATTCATGATGTTTTGAGTATTGAATTTTATGTTGTGTGTGTTCAAGGTTCTGTAGCTTCTTTTCTTGTTTCTTAAATTTCATATGCTTCATCGTGCTGACATTTTCTCTAATTTTGTCATCCAAACAGTCAAATTCTACTGGATGTAATTGGAATGTGAGTTCTGAATGTACAACTTTTATGTAGTTGTCTAAGGAGTCTCTAACTTTGAACCATTTTTTACATTCAGATTTTATCCAAACTCGTTGAGCACATTTTATAGCTTTTTGTGCTTGTGGTGTTTTAGTGTGACATTTTACATTCACATAATTTAGTATTACCTTTTTTCTAAGGCATTCTTGGTTAAACCAAATGTTTTGTGATGCTTTGTAACGTTTTTGTAGTAACTTCTGGTACAGTCGGGTCAAATCTTCTCTCGAAGATTTTTTAATGAAATTGACTGTCTCGACCCTTACTTCGTGGAATATGCTTATATTAGTGTTTTTAAATGAAACTCAAGGTCTCTAGTTAATTCCACAATATAATACAAGTTATTGAAAATTCTAAAATATTGACAATTGTTTCGATAAATCAACATCATCGTCAGAATGACATAAGTTACATTTCATTTTATGCCTACCTGATGTTTAGTAGTTAATTTTGGCAAAACATCTACTTGACACCCATCATTCATTGACACCTAACACAGAACTAGAAGTACTGCATATTTGTGAAAAGAAACAAGAACTGGATTTCCTTGAAGAACTGGAAATTATAAGACATTTAAGAAACCCACAATATGAAGTTGTCAATGAACAGTTAAATCTAGGGAATTCTCCACTAATAAACTGTCTTCTTAAGTGATAATTGTAACGATCAGCAGATATAGTTTTCCTGGTTTTCTATATCATTGCACAGTAATACTGATCTTAATTGGAAAAATGATATCCAGGATATCACCATAGGGCTAATATCTGAGCTTCAATATTTGTAATATCACATCTTCTTCTTTTTTCTATAAACATATATTAAGCCAATCACAAGTTAGGTTACTTCTTGGTCTAGCCAAAATTAACTACTAAACATCAGGTAGGCATAAAATGAAATGTAACTTCTGTCATTCTGACGATGATATTGATTTATCTAAACAATTGTCAATTTTTTAGAATTTTCAATAACTTGTATTATATTGTGGAATTAACTAGAGACCTTGAGTTTCATTTAAAAACACTAATATGAGCATATTCCACGAAGTAAGGTTCGAGACAGTCAATTTCATTAAAAAATCTTCAAGAGAAGATTTGACCCGACTGTACCAGAAGTTACTACAAAAACGTTACAAAGCATCACAAAACATTTGGTTTAACCAAGAATGCCTTAGAAAAAAGGTAATACCAAATTATGTGAATATAAAATGTCACACTAAAACACCACAAGCACAAAAAGCTATAAAATATGCTCAACGAGTTTGGATAAAATCTGAATGTAAAAAATGGTTCAAAGACTCCTTAGACAACTACATAGAAGTTGTACATTCAGAACTCACATTCCAATTACATCCAGTAGAATTTGACTGTTTGGATGACAAAATTAGAGAGAATGTTAGCACGATGAAGCATATGAAATTTAAGAAAAAAGAAAAGAAGCTACAGAACCTTAAACACACAACATAAAATTCAATACTCAAAACATCATGAATCTGTAAGTACCTACATACCAACACACTTTGCACCACGATTTGAAAACCTTTCAGACACTAATTTTACAAATAGTAAAATAGAATTTTTAAATAAAGGTTTAAAGTACAGCATACCACCTAAATTCACGAATAATATTAAACAAATTATAGCTACAGAGTCAGAAATAGCTTTAAAATCTAATTCAAATAATTTTCTTTATGAGAAATAAAAAATTGCCAATTTAATCAAAAATATTGAACCTTCAAAAGTTAAACGTCAAACAAAAAATGACATTTCAGTTTTAAACGCAATAAAAAAGAAGATTGAGAATAATAACCTAACAGTTACAAAATCTGATAAGGGGAACGCTACTGTCATTTTGACGACTGAAAATTACAATCCCAAAGTATATAACTTTATAGAATCCAGCGATGTAAAAGTTCTTAAAGCAGAACCAACAAAGAAATTTTCTAATAATGTGAGGGATATTGTTAATAATTCAAATTATCTTTTAAATGATTACGAAAAGAGGTCTATCATACGTAAGAATCCTCATTGTCCACAATTATATGGAACAGTTAAATTACATAAAATAACGAAACCAATTAGACCTGTAGTCTCTTATGTTAATGCTCCTAATAATATATTGGCAAAGAAGCTCAACAATATACTCAATACTTACGGATATGAATCTCAGTACTCAATTAGAAATTCAATAGAGCTAATCAAAAAGTTGAAATCAATCCACTTGCAAGATAACTATAAACTCATATCGTTCGATGTAACTAATATGTTTACTGGAACTCCTCCTAAAGAATGTCTAATACTTGTAAGAAAATTACTAGAAGATAAAAATATTAATCCAGGAATAATATCAGATATACTTAATTTATTTGATGTATGCATTAATCAGAATTATTTCACTTTTGACAATAAGATATATATTCAAAATGAAGGTTTACCAATGGGAAGCCCTATATCACCTATTTTAGCAAACATTTTTATGGACAATTTAGAAAGAAAGATCTTTGAAAGTAATATTTCGAAAAATATTTTATTTTGGTATAGATATGTAGATGACATATTAACTTGTTTTATGGGTAGTGAACGACAATTAGATGTATTTTTCAACCACAGGAATAATTTACACCCGAAAATTAAATTTACATTAGAAATTGAAGAAAATAGCTCAATCAATTTTCTTGATTTAAAAATTCAAAGAGTTAATAATGTACTTGATTATTCAATTTACCGAAAACCAACACAGGCTGATGTGACAATTCCATTCAATTCTAATCACCCTGTCTCACACAGACTAGCGGCATATAATTCAATTATACATAGAGCTTTTTCAATTCCTATGAACAAATGTAATTTTGATAGAGAGATTAATACAATTAGACAAATAGCAACATCTAACGGTTATCCATTAGATATGATAAATAGGCTAATTAGTAAAAAAAAGAAAAAAGTGGCATTACAACTAATATATCCTAAACAAGCTGATGAAATTAAAACTTATAAAACCATCACATAAGCAGGAAATATTTCTAATAATATTTCAAAGATAATATCTTCAGCAACGAATGCAACAATTTCTTTTAAAACAGAAAGTAACGTTAGTACAAAATTGTTAAATGTAAAAACAAAAATACCACTATTGAAGAAGTCAGGTATATATAAACTCAAATGTCCAGAATGTAATGCTGTCTATTTGGGTCAGACCCTTAGGAATTTTAAAGTACGATACAGTGAGCACTTACGAGCATACAGATTAAAACAACCAGATAAATCCCACTACGCAAAATATCTA
Organism: Galeruca laticollis; assembly: GCA_963921935.1. Classification (NCBI taxonomy): domain Eukaryota; kingdom Metazoa; phylum Arthropoda; class Insecta; order Coleoptera; family Chrysomelidae; genus Galeruca; species Galeruca laticollis. Next base: position 42,407,097 of record OY998176.1, read on the forward strand.
CTTGACACCAATCATTCATTGACACCTAACACAGAACTAGAAGTACTGCATATTTGTGAAAAGAAACAAGAACTGGATTTCCTTGAAGAGCAGGAAATTAGAAGACATTTAAGAAACCCACAATATGAAGTTGTCAATGAACAGTTAAATCTAGGGAATTCTCCACTAATAAACTGTCTTCTTAAGTGATAATTGTAAATATCAGCAGATATAGTTTTCCTGGATTTCTATATCATTGCACAGTTATACTGATCTTAATTGGAAAAATGATATCCAGGATATCACCATAGCTTCAATATTTGTAATATCACATCTTCTTCTTTTTTCTATAAACATATATTAAGCCAATCACAAGTTAGCTTACTTCTTGGTCTAGCCAAAATTAACTACTAAACATCAGGTAGGCATAAAATGAAATGTAACTTCTGTCATTCTGACGATGATATTGATTTATCGAAACAATTGTCAATTTTTTAGAATTTTCAATAACTTGTATTATATTGTGGAATTAACTAGAGACCTTGAGTTTCATTTAAAAACACTTTTCACTATGCTATTGTAAATTCTATGCTTATTTTGTTTTGATACTGCTTTATCCCACAAAATACTGTTGAGTTGTCTGATTGCTTGTCTTCCTTGATTGTTTCTGTGTTTGATTTCTTCATCCAAACTACTGCCATTAGTGATGTGTATTCCAAGGTATTTGTATTTTTTACATTGTTTTATCTGATGTTGTTGTTCCAAGATAAGGTCCTGCTGTTCTCCACCAATGCACATATATTCCGTTTTCTGAAGATTTACCTCCAGCCCCCACTTATCGTATTCTTCAATTAATTTACGGGTCATTTATCCTAAGTCATAGTAGTCTTGAGCTAGGACTGTTTGATCATCAGCGAAGCAGATAGTATATAGTATGTGATCGTTCAATGGTATTCCCATCTGTTCGCACTTTCTTTTCCATGTTTTCAGAGCTTGTTCTAAATAAATTTCAAACAAAGTTGTTGACAAGCAACAACCTCGCTTAAGACCTCTGTTCACGTTGAACCCCCTTGATAATGTCTGCCCTTTCTTTATTAGGCTTGTGTTCTCTTTATAGAGTTCTCGAACAGATTTTATCAATGTAATGCTGATGTTGGTTTTCTCGAGAACCTTCCAGAGTTTTAGCTGGGGTACACTATCGTACGTAGAGGAGGTGTATTTCTTGATTCCGTGCCGTTTTTTACTCAACTATCTGTGTTATTGTGAATAAGTGATCCACAGTGGATCTACCAGCTCCAAATCCAGTTTATTCATCGGCCTCACTATCACAATATTCATCCTCAATTCTTTTCCACTAGCTTACCATAGACTCTAGAAATAGTACCAAGCACAGCGATTTCTCTATAATTATCACACACATCTATACTTCCCTTCTTATGTATCGTTGTTATGTAAGTTTTCCATTCTTCTGGCAAACTTTCTCCATTAACGCATTTCTGGAACAGGCAGGCTAATTGTCGATATAACTTTTCTGTACCGTGTTTAAGTAACTCCGGGGGGATATTACCGGGGCCAGGAGATTTTCTGTTTTTCAGTGCTTGAAAAATCAGTTTTACTTCTACTTTGATACTTTTATATAAAATATTTATGCAATTAATATTTGGTATTTTTTATAAGAAGTGTAATTCAATTATATTTTAAAATGGAAAGTTGGTGCAAATACTGCATACGTAACAACATGGTGAATATAAACACGTCATTCGACGTCAAATTTTGGTTCCCACTATGAACTGCTTACACCTAATAACTTAATGTTGTTTTATTTAGTTTAAAGCACCTATCAACTACAAATTAGTTCAATTACCAATTCAACATACATATTTTCTTCATCAATTTCAACGTTACATTTTCAGGAAATTTTATACCTAATTCGACGTCGAATTTTGATGATCAAGTGACTTATGGAGTTCTAGTTGCCCACCCGGTAAGGGTTTTACATTTTAAATTAGGTTTTATTACTCTCTGTCTATTTCAAAGAGACTATAATGTTTTGCATCCTTTCATAAAATATTTCTCTGTTTTTTGTTGAATATTATTTATTATGATATTATTTACCATTCTTCTTGTCTTTTAAACAAAATTTAATCAGCTTCCACTGAATCGAACCGTTTATAAATGCTTTTTTATTATTGCTCATTTTGCATGTTCTGTGAATATTAGTACCATCCGTCGTAACAACAAAAAGGTAACTTCCGAATCAATACAGATATGAATAGATACAAAAAGGGGAAAGTAGTTTTATTTAACATGTTATCCTGTATTTCCAAAATATAAAACTCATTTCCAATTTTTACTGTTTGCGTTACTTTTCAATTACGCGTTTAGATTGGAAACAAAAATTTCATTACATAGTTGTATTCAATCTAATAAATTGTAACATAAAAACAATTACCGTTTGTGTGTTTTTAGTTTACGTTTTGGTGAATGTAAAAACGCTGCGGCATTTATATTAAAAATATTGTTATTGCATTTTAGAATGTTTTGCTGTACGAATTTTTATCTTGTTAATTTGCGAGATAAACAATGCAGAAAAACTACATATTTTATTACACATTTTCTGCAAGTAGTAGGGCTTTTTGTTCTAAAACCCATTGGTAAACTTCATCTTCTTTTTAATATCGGAAATCATGAAGATTTTTTCGACATATTCCATTAATTTACACATAAAATGCTTTAGATGGGTGATTGTCACCAAATGGAGACTTTTATTGTCTGCAAAATATTTTCGTTAAAAAAATTATAGTTCACTAAAATATAGGGTTATTGAAGAAGAGTTCTACATTTTTACTTAAATCATGTATAAGATAACTGCAACATTTCATTTTATCATAAATAAATTGTTTGAAGGGTGCGGAATCTCCTCCCCTTTTGCGTGTCTCTTACATTATGCCGTTAATGTATTAATTATTATAAACAAAAACCAAGCTAACCAGAGTGAAAATTTCACCAGCTTTTGTTAAGAACTTTTTATTCTTTACCGCGTTTTAGTTGTTATTTTTATATTAACGCTACAAAAATTAGGAATAATTGATTGTGTCTGGTTACTTATCTCTACTCCGTTGCACTGTCTTCGCGCGAGGAATCTGCTGATACCTACTTGAACTTGTTGCAACTCCTTCAGTAGACAGTGTGTGTTGTTGTTAGTTAGAAAATAATGTGTTGGTTTTTTAGAAGCAAGACAAACATCAAAAAATTTATAATATATCTGAGTACTATTCAAAATGTAAAGCATAAGTTCCATCACCGTCGGCCGCAGTAGATTAAGTAATGTATTTGATGTCAAATTCACAGATAACCCACAGATAGATGAGAAATTGATTGTGGCGACATCTAAAAAGCCTGTCGACTAAACAAATAAGTGATGTTAAAAAATAGTTCTGTAATTTTAGGTTTTGGCGGTATATTCAAAACTACTATATTTTAATTATTTTAATTAAAAATAACCATTTATAGTCCACCATTTAATATTTCATTCAATTTAACTCAATAATGATTAGAAGTTGAGTTAAATTAAATAAAATATCAAATGATGGACCATAAATGGTTAGATTGGAAAACATAAAGCAATAATCATATAAACTGTTTACTTATTTTGGTATAAAAATACCAGAACAAATAATTTCTTTCACAAAGTACATTTCTTAACAAACAGAATGACATTAAATAAACTATGATGTGAAAACAATGCAATAATTACAAAATAATTTGAGTAACATACATTCTACAGGGTGTTTCCCAAGTAATCTAAATTATTGTAGTGGGCGCTTGGTCACTCCATTTTAAGACGAAGAGCTCGTATAAACATGTGGGATGATAAGACTTGTCGTTAGTGAGATACAGGGTGTAGAATTGTTTTATTATTTCAATTTCGAAGTTTTATAACTCGGTTTGTAATGCCGTTGAAAAAGTGCAGTATTTTTTTATGATTGTACTTACTCCCCTCTTTCGATTTTTACTAATTTCATTCTTTCCAATTCAAAAACGTAGCCACCCAATTTGACTAAAAAACTTGATTAGAAATCACCCTAAAAAAATTCGTACGGGCTTACTTTATGAATTGGAAACAATGAAATTAGTAAAAATCAAAAGAGGGGAGTGAATACAATCATAAAAGAAATACGGCACTTTTCCACCGGCATTACAAACCGAGTTATACATCATCAAATTTGAAATAATAAATCAATTCAACACCCTGTACCTCATTAACGACAAGCCTTATAACACATGTTTATAAGAACTTTTTGTCTTAAAATTGAGTGACGAAGCGCACACTACAATATTTTAGATCACTTAGGAAACACCCTGTAGATTGGAGTATCATTAGATTTCCAAATGATGTTAAATCAAGATAAAAGTGTAAAATTATTTATGATTAGTTTAAATTAATTCATTATTATACTCCCATAAACACACAGAGCAGAACAAACTACTGGAGTATAACCGATAACTACTTAATCAAAAAAAAGTGTTGAGCAATGAGTAGTTAACTACTATTTTTGGCAACTTTCTGTGAAAGAAAATATTAGAGTATAATTACTATGACTGTTAGAACAGAAGTAATTAAATATTTTCGACGGAAAAGAAATTAACGACTGCCCAGCTCTGTAAATACAAAGGTGACAAGTAATTACATATAAGAGTGTTAAGCAGTACTTGTGACTGTATAAAATCTAAAATAATATAACTAACATTACATTTCCACTTAGTACACAACTTTATTTCATCACTGGAAGTATTAAATAGGTCTTTATCACAAGCCTAAACCTAGTATATGGCATATTTGTATATTTCTACATTTAAAAGCATTCGGTTCTTATGAAACCATCGCATAAGGCAGTTTAGCTTATTCTGCAGCTCCTGGTAGTCTATGATTGTTAAATTGTTTCTTAAGGGCTCTTAAAAATCCTTGCATCAGGTGTGCCTGAATTTACCTGCCAAACAGAGCGAGGCAGGTAATAGAAGGTAAGCAATGAAATGTAACTTCTTGAATTGAAATAAGTGATTATTCCTTTGGTGATCCCCGCATGTTTCTTATGGAAATTTATTGTAGTTTAGGATGTCCTGATCAAAGGTCTCCATGGGCACAATTTCATCTTGTGTTTTTGGCTGCTGTTCAGACCACCTTTAAAGGTGTCACAGATAAGGACTTGGAAGTGTACGTTATGGAACGGTTGCCACACTCGAAACAGCGACTCTTGTGGGAGAGGAAGTAACTGTAAGTAAACGAAAGATTTTCTTTAAACGGATTGGATTTCTGTTTATGTACCGTGATGTTTCATAGAATTCTTATGGTGTTTTATTAGTTCTAATGTTACTAAGTAACTATTCTGATGAATTTTCTGTAAACTAGCTGTAATGTATGTGTATCAGTTAGACTTTATTAAATCAGTTTCAAAGTATGTTACGTTACGGCAACTTCAGATTAATATACCCTTTTCTGTTCCTTGCTTTCACTGAATTCGTGCAACAGTTGCACACAAATCCAATTTTTGGTAAGATGTGTAATATATCACATTCCACACTTGTTATATAATATGCCCTCCCAACTTTTTTTTAGGTTGGATCCTGGACAAGATGTTTTTTTTAAATTTTGGACCTGTTTTATCAAATTTACTGTACTGTTTATTAATAGTGAATAAACTACACAAATCCTTTATTGCTTTTTCATTTTATATAGACAGGGTAAACAATTAAGAACGGCTGTAGGCCATATCTCAGAAAAGATTCATGGTAGGAAAGTGACTCAGAAAAAGTGCTGCAAAATATTTTTGAGTCTCTGAAATATCTGCTAGCGAGGGAATGAACACTCAAAAACATAATACTGTGATTATCTCCAAAAAAACATACTAAATATGTCCTGAATATACAATTTTTGAAATCTTGAAGAGATTATGAAATTTCTTTATTAGATACCTTTTGATATTATGTTGCAAATAAAGGGTTGGGGAAGGTTCAAACTTATGAACAAACGTTTTTAACCGATATTAATGATTTGGACGTCAAAATTGATAACAAGTCTGAACAATTTTGTATCCACTAGTAAAATTCAAAGGTGATATGGAGCATTTTTTAATTTTTAAATCTAATATCGTAAATCTCATATCTTGGAATAGTATTAAGATGCTTGCTGTTTTCACTAAATTCATATTTTTTCTACTCTTGTTCATCAGAATTTGAAAAATGCCTCATTACATTCGAAACTTTCAATAATGGGAAAATTTCAGACTTTTTGACATAGCGTTGACAAAATTGTTCTATTTTGTAATTTTTGTTAAGCATAACTTATTAAAGAGGAAAAACTCTTTAAAATGACGCCATAAACATGTATATCGGATTAAAAACAAAAAATGGTTATGACATTTGTTTTTAGCAAGTTTTAACCTTCCCCCATCCCTTACTTGAAGGATGAGAATATTAAGTCCCTAACAAAATTTTTTCATACTCTCATCAATATTTAAATAAATGTATTTTTAGAATACCGTTGGTATGTATTTTATGTAGATAATCACATGATTATATGTTTTTAAACGTTCATTCCACCCCTTAGCAGATATTTTAGGAATTGCAAAATATTTTTCTGAGTCATTTTCCTGAAGTTATTTTCTGTTGTACTATGACTATTTTTTGAAATAAAGCCTACAGCCGGCGTTCTTAGTTGTTCACACTGTATTTGCTGGTTAGGCACAGAAACATCTGTCATCTAGAATGTTTGAGGTTATAACTTTGTTTTGTGCCAGTTTTTTTTTTATCTTTTTTTTTTTTTTGATCTTGTGTTTGCCCTGCCAACTCAGACTGTAATACAGCTTTTCCGGCGGCTAGGATCGTGGGTAATAGAAGGCGCCAGATCCCAAAATTGGAACCAAGAAAACTAGATAATCGAAATATACAGATATACATATATTAATAATTCGAATTAACAATACGAGTCTATATAAAAATATATACAATTTTCATAAATGACCGAATCTATATAAAACTACTTTATCCTCAAACAAGATTAATTACTTATTAAAGATAATAAGGCGATACAAGCAAAACCTGATAGTAAAATAAACCTGACCCCAAAGTGATATTAACTAAAATACAATACTTATTTCCTGTAAGGAAGTGATCTAAGCAAAAACATGGACGCTACCCAACCAAGATTATTCCAAGTAAATAATCAATAAAGCTGCTCTAAACCAATAACAATAGTTATCACTAAGTAATGAGCCAATCACCTATTTGTGCAAATATTGAATAATATTAATTATTTAAGTATTAATGATCAAAACCAGATAGGACTGATAAAAAAATCTTCAATTATACATTTAATGATCGTACGTTCATTAAAAGGTAGTTGAAGTAACAAGTACAAAGTTTTGATTTACTTTTAAGTAACTAGGTTGGAGTATTTATAATTAATCAGAAATAATCAACAAATGAAATCAGACACAAGATGATCTGATTCTTAAGCGTATATCACTAGTTGGGTGAAGATAACTTTTATGGCTCGGTGAAACCTATTGAGTAAGTAACATTACTTAAGGTCAAGAATAATTGCATACTTAATGAAACTGAAATTAATTTTGATGGTCTTACATCAGGTTATGCTCAATGATTTCAATTAACGAACTATCAATTTTCATTTTATTCCGAAATAAAAAAATAAAACCGATAATTTCAACAAATCAAATGAAAAAATTTTCACGTCAATGATACTTGGGTGAAATAAGTGGTATCTGAATGAAGAAAATTTTAAAATAAAAAGTATTTCATTCTGGGAATACGAATACTGATTTACCACTACTCCAACAATTGGTACTTAGAATTTCAAACAAGGAATAAGTAGACAATCTTACCATATGATGCTGAAATTAAGGTAAAAGTATAGAATTAAATAAACAACTGTCCCCTATAAAAACAAGTGGTCATAATACTTAAAGTCTAAAGTGATCAGTACTTCGAATTAAACAAATCAGCAAGCAAGAAACCTCACTTAATTTCAGTATTTACAAATTTAGGCATCTACAAAATAATTTCTACTTATTAAGTCCTACCAAACAATTTGAGACTATTTTCAATAAAAGTAGTTACGAAGATTATACTATATTACAAAAACCGGCATTACGCCGAAATTAATTAAAATTACTGGTTATAGTCAGAAAAGACACTTTATACATCAAATATGAAAATATTATTTACATCTATAAAGATTCTAGAAGGTTGGTTTGACAACAAAATTTATAATTAAGTTGATCTTCCTATATAAAAGTTCACTGTAAAGTGTTAACTTTGAAAGACACTTAAAACCATTTACTAGCGTGAAGATAAAAAATTGAATGGACTCTGCTAATGCTGATAAGGCATTTAATGAAAAAGTGAAGAGAATTACTTAACTTTGTATTACAGTACTCCTAGCAAGAACAGCATTACATCATAGGATAATTAAATATCCCAAATCCCGGTAGATACGGCTCCAACGCTAAATCCAAGTTGTACTGTAAGGTGGAAAATAGGACTTACTGGAACATCCAAACGATTCCCGATTCCGTAGGAGGATAGATTGACTTCCCTACCATATTAGTATATTTACAATTTGTTTGGAAAATCAATATCTGCGGCTTAAGAACTCGTAGCATTCCATTTTTTAACCATAAAAGTAAGACTCAAAAGAAACTCACAAAAACTCTCAGCCCAGAACCAAAAAACTTGTCTTCGACTTTCATGTGAATTCTATCCGGAGACCCGTTACTATATCAAAGTTATATTCACATTCACGGTCGAAAAGCAACTCCTCCGGCGAACACCAGTTATAACAATCCTAATCGAATTTATGTATATTGTAAATACGAGGGGCGGTAGACAACTATGTAAACCGAAATATCAAAAAATTTATAATTAAGTTTTATCTTGGAGTTGATTTGAGAATAAATTTACCTCAGCTATATTAAACATAATAATATGAACTACCATTATTAACAAAAAAATGTAACAATCGTGAAAATGATTGTTACAATATCTTCCCACTTGGGATTTTCTTATGTTTACTTCACAAAGATAAAAGTCAACCAACATTCGGAAAAATCTTCATCTAGTACAATATTACCATAATAAACTGCTACAAAAAAATTCGCAATAAAATAATAAGGTAACAATATATGTTTATTATTGCTTACCTAACAACAAAACTTAAGACTAGCGAGATTAACTGGTATCTTACTCATCATTAGAATCTGCATGTAGACTAGCTTTTAAATCTTTAATGTGAAAGCGACCAAGAGGTTTTCCTTCGTCGTCCAGAAGTTCATATATAATAGGTGAAATCTTTTTAGATATTTTGCATTTAATATACTTCTTGGCCAATTTACTCGAAAAATAATTTGCAGCATCTGACAAAACAAAGTTTCTTTTATAAACCACGTCACCCTCATTGAATTCAACAGCACGTTTCCTTAAATCATAATATTTTTTATTACGATCATATGAAGCTTTCATATTTTTATGAACATCTCTATATATATCAGGTAATTTTGAAAGTTCACCAACCAACTCATTCCTGTCAGCAAACTTATAAGGTGATAATTGTTTACTAGAAAGTAAGCCATAATATTCTCCCGATAGGGGTAAAATTCTACCGAATACTAGAAATGCTGGTGAAAAGTTAGTTACCTCGTGAGTGGCACTATTTATTGCATTGCAAATCTGGTGAACATTCTCATCCCAGTTACGTTGATTTTTATTGTCCTTAATGTATGATCTTATTGCAGTCGAAATTACCCGATTACTTCGTTCAACGTTATTGCACTGTGGATGATACCTTGCATTAAACCAAATATTTGAGATTTTATATTTATTTATAAGTGCTTTAAATTCCTTTGATTTAAACTGAGAACCGTTATCAGCTATAATATTACTTGGTGTGCCAAAATAGGTTATTACAATTTGCTCTAGAAATTTACAGATTTCAGAAGCTAAAGCTCTTTTCATTTTATGAATAAAAGTGAATTTGGTAAACCAGTCTACCACTACCAATAAATAACAAAAACCTGATTTTGAACGCGGAAATGGACCTTGTATATCCATAGATATTAGTTGGAATGGTAGTGAAATATTCTTAGGGGCACCCATTAACCCTGCTCTACCTAACTGAGATGCCTTTTGTTCGTGACAAATTTGACAGTTAGCTATATACTTCTTAATATCATGGCGCATGCCCGGCCACCAATATTGCTCTAGTATTTTATTGTACGTTTTTTTAAACCCAAAATGTGCCGCCAATGGAATATCATGACATTCATTTAATATGCTATTTCGATTAGATTTAGGTATGACAATTTTCCAAGGTTTCTGATTTATTAATATATTGTGTTTCGGCTCTACATGTTTTAAAATTAAATCATTCTCAATACAAAAAGTGGGATAATTACCAGGGGAGCTGTTGATATTATTATACAATTTTGTATACCATCTATCTGTTCTATCAATGTTCTCAATGGATATTTCATTAACTAAGGGGTCTGGCGGTGATCTACTAAGAAAATCCGCCACTATATTACATTTACCGGGTCGGAAAATCAAGTCATAATCGAATTGTGATAAAAATATTGACCATCTACAAAGTTTTCCAGTAGGATTTTCTAAACGTTTCAGCCAAAGTAAACTATGATGGTCAGTTATTATTTTAAATTTTGTACCTTCAATGTAACAACGAAACTTCTGGACTGCATGTACAATTGCTAAACATTCCTTAGTAGTCACATCATAATTTCTCTCAGCTTTATTTAAAACCCTAGAAGCATAGGCTACAACATACTCATCTTCTCCTTCACCTTGCGTAATCACTGCACCAAGAGCGTATTGGCTTGCATCAGTTTGGATGGTGAATGTCTTTGAAAAATCCGGGCTTCTTAACACAGGCGTGCTTACAAGACATTTTTTAATATTCTCAAACGCTTCATTGGCCTCTGCATTCCACGTGATGTTTTGGTATTTTTGTCGGCCTTTCATGATTGAATTAAGGGGTATTATCAAATCTGAATATGATTTAATAAAACGTGAATACCATCCTGCCATTCCTAAAAAACTTTTCAATTGACGAACCGTTTTCGGTTTCTTGTAATTACAGATGGCCTCTACCTTTTCAGGATTGGTGTGTAACCCATTTTTATCTACAATAAACCCAAGAAAAGCCAGACTTGGTTTACAAAACACAGACTTTTTAGCGTTTATGGTTAAACCTGCAAACTTTAATGTTTCATATACTTTAGTCAAGGTTTCGATATGACTTTCAAAAGAATTATTACATACAACCAGGTCATCTAAATATACAAAAATGTTATTTTCTATTGAAGGGGGGAAGAGTCTGTCCATCAGTTTCTGCATAGTTTGACTTGCATTCATTAAACCAAATGGCATGCGTACAAATTCAAAATGACCTAGTCCTACTACTGAGAATGCGGTATATTTGCAACTATTTTCAGAAAGTTTAATCTGCCAATAAGCATGTTTAAGATCAATGGATGTTAAGAATTTTGCATCTTTAACTTTATCAAGTATTCGTCTCAAATAAGGTAATGGATAAGGCTGTGGAACAGATATACTAATAAGAGGTCTACCATCATAACAGGCACGATATTCTCCTGAATCTTTTTTTACAAGTAAAACATTAGCAGAATAAGGAGAGGTAGAAGGCCTAATCACACCTAGCTTTAACATACGATCGATTTCTTTAGTTAAGTGCTCTTGCATATAAGGTGATAATAAAAATGGTCTCTTTCTAAAAGGTTCATTCGAAGTGACTTCAATTTTATGTTCTAATAGCTCAGTACAACCTAGAGTATCAGAGACTAATTCATTAAAATGTTCAACTACTCGATTTAATTGTATCTTCTGTTTACTTGTCAAATCCAGTTCGGTTTGAATCTTAACTTTTTTGAAGTGTTCTTTAACTATAATTTCATTTAAGTCGAGAGATGCAACATTATAAGTTCCCAATGAAAAATCTAGACTAACATTGAATAACTGACAAAAGTCTGCTCCCAGAATTAAGTTCTGTCTGATGCTGGGCACAATCAACACATTTAACTGTTCGGTTTTATTTTCTACTGTTATTGGCAGAACCACGCTTCCATGAACTGTTTGAGACTTTCCATCTGCCGTGGAAACGTTCATAATATCTGGACAATGAATTATTTTAAAATTCATTTTCAAAATTAACTCAAAACCTCCCTTCCCTAAAATTGTTTTCATAGCTCCAGTATCAAGCAAACTAGTTATTCGTTTATCATTAATGTATACATCTAAATAAGGTCTAGAATCTGAATTATTTTTACTTAGGTATAAAGGTGATATTTCATTATGCTTATAAAAATGTGAAACTGCATTTAACCAACCAGACCAGTTATCCTGCAAATAAAATTTATCGGTTTTTAATGTTGATTTTCGCCGACTTCGACCGATTGAAAAGCGGCGTTCTCTCCGTTTTTTGATTTACAAATATCACACTGGGGTTTTCTGACATTTTTAAGACCACAGCCAAAACAGAATACTCTCCTTCTTTGCTTACAATTGTAATAGTTGTGACCAACTTGTTCGCAATTCCAACATTTCAGGGATTGACTACGAACCGCCTCAATTTGGGTTCCTATTTCTGAATCTAACTTATTTACATTTTGAGAATATTGAGGTGAAGCAATCGGAATTGAAGAGATGGCATTATCAGGCAAGAAATTATTTGGCGCACAGTAACTATTTTTTGACAAAAAGGGACCCTGACTATTATCGTCAGCATTTACTATAAGGAGATCATTCTGAGCCGTCACTTCACTTACATGTGTGTTTTTATTCTGATAATGAGATCTCACAAATGGCTTTCTATAAGCTAACTCAGGCTCTAAGGTTGTAGAACTACGGGATGGAGGAGGTTGAAATTTTTCTGACATTATCTTAGAATTTTCTAAAACACGACAAATATTTTTCAATTCATTTAAACTATTTGGTTGGCTTAAAGCAAGATGTTGTTGATAATAAGGCAAAAGGTTATGAATAATTAATTTCAACTGAACTGATTCTTGTACTGGATTTGTAAAACGTTTAAAGAGGTTTTCCATGACAGCAATGTATATTAGAGGTCTTTCATGTATACCCTGAGTACGGGCACGTACTTCATCCCATAATACAATTTCAAAATCAAACGGCAAAAAGTCCAAACATAACAGACGTACTAATTCATCCCAAGATGATATTTGATGGCAATTGGCACGATACCAAATCAAGGCATCACCATCGAAAAATTCATGAGCAAAATTAAGTGCAGTATTTTTAGTAATCTTATGTGTAAGACAGAATTCATTTACTTTTTCTAAGAAACTATGCAAGCTTTGACCTGTACCATTAAATTTTAAATTAATTCTAGGTGGAGATCGATAACTATTTTCCTGAAAACTTGGTACAACAGTATTTGAAGAGGTATTTGGACCATTCAATGTTGGTACTGATTGAAGGAAATTAAAATTCTGCAAGTTACCCGGTAAACCAAAATTATTACTTGAGTTATTGGGAACAGCCTGTTGTCCATTCATACTACCCGAATCTACATTAGGTATATTTTGATTTGCATTTAAGTAACTAGGCGAATTTCTAATTTGAGTTCGTTGATGATTAGGATTCTGACTCAACATATTACTAGTACTTAGATGGTTCACAAATGAGGCAGTTAGTTCTAGAGGATATCTTATTTGATTAGGAGAATGCTGAAAGGTCTGAATTGGTTGTAATAATTGGTTCAAATTCTGTGGCTGAGCATTTAGTGATCCATGAGATGGTATCGGCGGAACTGCTGAATTTATTTGTGAATTTTGTGATTCGATGCCATCTATTTGACCAGGCTGGCTAGTATGCTCCATTATTGAATTCATGTTTTGATTCAACCTATGTGCAAGTGGGTTCAAAATTGGTGAATGTAAAGGTAAGTTTCCAGCAGAGTTACGATTAATGTTTGATGTTGTTTGTACAATGCTAGACGGAGATGTACTTACTGAAACAGGACTATTTTCAAACCTAACACTTCTATTGATATGATTATTGTGTGGTAACTCATTCCTACTTTGACCTGTTAATTCTACTCTTGAGCTTTCTGTACCGTTTCTATCAGGGGATATATATGACTGATTATCCAGTTTCAAAATACTACTACTCACATTTAAAATTTCGTCAAAACCTTGCAGAATTTCAGACTGTGCAGTTGGATTAGGAGAGCTAACACGATTTAATTCATGATTTTCATCTTCAAGTTCTATAAAATTTACCTGATTTTCAGATTTTTTCTCTAACTTATCTATTAACAATAATGTCTGAGCTAATAATTGAGCTTTAGAATCTGCTAACGCAACCTCATGAGTTTTAATATAATTTATTCTATTAGTTAAGTGCAATAATCGAGCTTTCAACTTTTTATATTCGGGGTGACGTTTATCAGAAAAGAAATTTGATACTAAACCAGTAAGTAAAGTTATCTTACTCCGACATTTTTGCAACTCCGCTTCAAAGTCCATATGAACATCTGGATATGAAAAGCCTTTGGTTTCTTGTTCTACTGTTATATGTCCACGTAAGATACTTCGTTTCAAGTCCACATTAGCTATTTCCTTACTACAGATTCCACGAATTCTGAGCTCGAAATCAATCTCATCAGCCAACAAATATTTAAGGTTTAATCCCATTATTACCTAATGAAATTTCAACAATATTAGACAATAATATAAGCAAAATGTAAGAAATACCAGAAAAAAAATCAGAAAAATATAAGAAATACCAATAAAAATTCAATTGATAAGACTGCCTATATCTAGTTTTCTCTTTATTTATATTTTCTTTACCGAGGATCCAAACCACTTGCACTAAAATTCTGAATTTATTTTAATGTTCAATTTTTTAAATTTAATGGCCCCACATTGGTCGCCATTTATTATTTATAACTTTGTTTTGTGCAAGTTTTTTTTTTTATCTTTTTTTTTTGATCTTGTGTTTGCCCTGCCAACTCAGACTGTAATACAGCTTTTCCGGCGGCTAGGATCGTGGGTAATAGAAGGCGCCAGATCCCAAAATTGGAACCAAGAAAACTAGATAATCGAAATATACAGATATACATATATTAATAATTCGAATTAACAATACGAGTCTATATAAAAATATATACAATTTTCATAAATGACCGAATCTATATAAAACTACTTTATCCTCAAACAAGATTAATTACTTATTAAAGATAATAAGGCGATACAAGCAAAACCTGATAGTAAAATAAACCTGACCCCAAAGTGATATTAACTAAAATACAATACTTATTTCCTGTAAGGAAGTGATCTAAGCAAAAACATGGACGCTACCCAACCAAGATTATTCCAAGTAAATAATCAATAAAGCTGCTCTAAACCAATAACAATAGTTATCACTAAGTAATGAGCCAATCACCTATTTGTGCAAATATTGAATAATATTAATTATTTAAGTATTAATGATCAAAACCAGAGAGGACTGATAAAAAAATCTTCAATTATACATTTAATGATCGTACGTTCATTAAAAGGTAGTTGAAGTAACAAGTACAAAGTTTTGATTTACTTTTAAGTAACTAGGTTGGAGTATTTATAATTAATCAGAAATAATCAACAAATGAAATCAGACACAAGATGATCTGATTCTTAAGCGTATATCACTAGTTGGGTGAAGATAACTTTTATGGCTCGGTGAAACCTATTGAGTAAGTAACATTACTTAAGGTCAAGAATAATTGCATACTTAATGAAACTGAAATTAATTTTGATGGTCTTACATCAGGTTATGCTCAATGATTTCAATTAACGAACTATCAATTTTCATTTTATTCCGAAATAAAAAAATAAAACCGATAATTTCAACAAATCAAACGAAAAAATTTTCACGTCAATGATACTTGGGTGAAATAAGTGGTATCTGAATGAAGAAAATTTTAAAATAAAAAGTATTTCATTCTGGGAATACGAATACTGATTTACCACTGCTCCAACAATTGGTACTTAGAATTTCAAACAAGGAATAAGTAGACAATCTTACCATATGATGCTGAAATTAAGGTAAAAGTATAGAATTAAATAAACAACTGTCCCCTATAAAAACAAGTGGTCATAATACTTAAAGTCTAAAGTGATCAGTACTTCGAATTAAACAAATCAGCAAGCAAGAAACCTCACTTAATTTCAGTATTTACAAATTTAGGCATCTACAAAATAATTTCTACTTATTAAGTCCTACCAAACAATTTGAGACTATTTTCAATAAAAGTAGTTACGAAGATTATACTATATTACAAAAACCGGCATTACGCCGAAATTACTTAAAATTACTGGTTATAGTCAGAAAAGACACTTTATACATCAAATATGAAAATATTATTTACATCTATGAAGATTCTAGAAGGTTGGTTTGACAACAAAATTTATAATTAAGTTGATCTTCCTATATAAAAGTTCACTGTAAAGTGTTAACTTTGAAAGACACTTAAAACCATTTACTAGCGTGAAGATAAAAAATTGAATGGACTCTGCTAATGCTGATAAGGCATTTAATGAAAAAGTGAAGAGAATTACTTAACTTTGTATTACAGTACTCCTAGCAAGAACAGCATTACATCATAGGATAATTAAATATCCCAAATCCCGGTAGATACGGCTCCAACGCTAAATCCAAGTTGTACTGTAAGGTGGAAAATAGGACTTACTGGAACATCCAAACGATTCCCGATTCCGTAGGAGGATAGATTGACTTCCCTACCATATTAGTATATTTACAATTTGTTTGGAAAATCAATATCTGCGGCTTAAGAACTCGTAGCATTCCATTTTTTAACCATAAAAGTAAGACTCAAAAGAAACTCACAAAAACTCTCAGCCCAGAACCAAAAAACTTGTCTTCGACTTTCATGTGAATTCTATCCGGAGACCCGTTACTATATCAAAGTTATATTCACATTCACGGTCGAAAAGCAACTCCTCCGGCGAACACCAGTTATAACAATCCTAATCGAATTTATGTATATTGTAAATACGAGGGGCGGTAGACAACTATGTAAACCGAAATATCAAAAAATTTATAATTAAGTTTTATCTTGGAGTTGATTTGAGAATAAATTTACCTCAGCTATATTGAACATACTAATATGAACTACCATTATTAACAAAAAAATGTAACAATCGTGAAAATGATTGTTACAAGGTATATTATTTAGAGGTTTAAGTAATGTTCAAACAACATCTAACAGAATATACTGTATTGGTTTTGAAATGTTGCACTCAGTTCATTGGTGAGATGTTGTTTTAAAGACATTCCATTAACATCTACAATAAGTTAAAAGGCGTGAGCGGTCAGAATAGCCCAGGTCAAAATAGCCCCGACAAAACAGCTCCGGACAAAATAGCCTCGGAGAAAACAACCACGGACAAAACAGCCCGGAACAAAACAGCCCTGGACAAAATAGCCCCGGACAAAATAGCCCTGGACATAATAGCCCCGACAAAATAGCAATCAGGCAAATACCTGATTTACCTGAGTATTTATTTGAGGAATGTCTATGACAGTCGCTCGTCTATTTGTATATTATACTTATTTTTTATTCACAGACTATTTCTTATATTCCGCCGAAAGTTTTTCAAAGCAAAAAATAGTAAATATTGTAGGTATAAGAAACAAAATTAATAGAAATATCAACTTAAAATTATTAGTTTAATTCTTAGCTGTAAAAATAATTCGTGTAAAAGTAAATAATCCGGTCCATGCCGTCTGTTATCGTTGGCAAGTTACCGATTTACAAAGTAACCAAAGGGATAATAGGCATTTAGGTAAAGGGATTTATGGAGTAATTTTCTTTGAAGTTGAAATGCACAATACACAAATACTTGCCGATAGTTAAGCAGATAATTATAATAATGAGGGATTAGGGGTATACCGGATTAGGGTGATGAGCTTTTACAAGAAGCGACTGTTCGTCACCTCGTTAACCGTAACCACTTTGATGACTTTCTTGGAAGATACTAGTCATAAATAGGTAGTTGAAAATTCTATAGAAATTGGATTGGCTCGTGATCTAGAGGACCAACGATCACTGAATACCACCCATCGATGTATAAAGACAGTGAAAAAGCCAGTTTTCAAGTTATTCTGTAAGTCGCTGTTTAGCGGTAACGTTGTATTATTGAGTTAATCCAGTGCTGGAAAGTAGAAATGGAGAATATTCTGACGCAAAAAGGCAAAGATATGCTTTTGAAAGATGAACATCGGTATCGGAAAGCCAGAGACAATCGCGACGGAAGCACATCTTGGAGGTGAGCATTGCCTGGGTGTAGGGGACGTCTGAAAATATTCAATGTGGACTGCCAAGTCGTAACAGACCACAACTATGCTCGAAATCCAGCGAAAAGTTTGGCTTTGATGTGCACGTCCCAGATGAAACACCGAGCCCACAGTACTATGGAGAAGCCCAGGCAAATTTATCAAGTCTGATCTAGTGGAGTATCTCTGGAAGCAGCAGTGCAACTTCCAACTTATACTGCTATCCAGAGAACAGTCGAACGCATCCGAAGAAGAACAAGTCATCCATATCCAAATCCAAGAACTGTTGCAGAGATTATAATTCCAATCCATCTCCAGACAACGACGAGAAACGCAAACTTCGTTATATGGGACTCAGGAGAAAATGATCCGGATCGAATATTTATGTTTGGCACCGAGGAAAATCTGACCATCTTGGAGAATAATCAACACTGGTCCGTTGATGGTACATTTAAAGTATCACCGGAACTATTCTTTCAGTTATTCACCGTGCATGCACTTATAGACAAGTCGTGCGTGCCTTTAATCTATGTGCTGCTGAAAAACAAATCTGAAGCGACATATATTCGTGTATTGCAAAAGCTGTTGGAACTAAAACCAGCTTTAAATTCGAGAAGCATTTTGAGTGACTACGAGAAGGCATTCAGAATTCTGTGGCACAAGTTTTTAACAACTGTAACGATGTTACTTTTTAATGTTTTCATTTCCAGCAACCATGCAGTATAAATTTCATTTTATTTAATAATTAAATCGCCTCTCTTTCGAAATTTACCTATGAATATTTATTTTTATATAAATGTACTGCTTTTGAGACATCCGGTATATCCTTTTGTCAAGTTCACTTGAACCAGTCTGCTAATGTGCGCGCATTTTCAAAATTTTAAGGAGGAGACTTCGTAAGTGGGGTAGGAGAATTTAATAAAAGGACGTAGCATACAGGTAAACGGGGGCTTTTTCTTTCTGTTCCTGCTTAAAAATTTAATTGTGTTTACACCGAATACTGTGACTGGTTTTTTTTTTGTGAACCCGGTAAGTGGATATACATTTTTCTTTTCTCTGTAAATAGCTATTATCATCCAATGCTTAGCCGCTTTTATTTTTACGTTTGAATTCATAGTATTTGTGTACAATTCCGAAGTTAGAACATGTAGAGTCACTTTCATCTGAATATTTAATCCCGCTCAACAAGCCGTTGTACTGTTAAAATTTAGTTTCTTTTGCATTTGCTTAGAAAAATCTCGTCTAGATTCGCTGCTGAGCAGGGATCAATTCGAGAGGCCTCTAAGGCAGTTTAATTTACGAGATACGAAATAATCTCAAAAGTATTCGCTGCTGAGCAGGGATACCCGAGAGAGGCTTTCGCATTCTGCTAGTCGTTGTCATTATCTGAGAATTTGATTTCGTACAATAGGCGGTTGTTTGTTAGTAAAATCATAGATATAACATATAGAGTCTGTTTTATCTGAATATTTAACCCCGCTCAACAAGCCGTTGTACTGTTAAAATTTAGTTTCTTTTGCATTTGCTTAGAAAAATCTCGTCTAGATTCGCTGCTGAGCAGGGATCAATTCGAGAGGCCTCTAAGGCAGTTTAATTTACGAGATACGAAATAATCTCAAAAGTATTCGCTGCTGAGCAGGGATACCCGAGAGAGGCTTTCGCATTCTGCTAGTAGTTGTCATTATCTGAGAATTTGATTTCGTACAATAGGCGGTTGTTTGTTAGTAAAATCATAGATATAACCTATAGAGTCTGTTTCATCTGAATATTTAATCCCGCTCAACAAGCCGTTGTACTGGTAAAATTTAGTTTCTTTTGCATTTGCTTAGAAAAATCTCGTCTGGATTCGCTGCTGAGCAGGGATCAATTCGAGAGGCCTCTAAGGCAGTTTTGATTTAAGAGATACGAAATAATCTCGAGAGTGTTCGCTGCTGAGCAGGGATACGAAGGAGAGGCTTTCGGATTCTACCGTCAATCTATTTTATCTGTAAAGTTTAGTACGTACAATAGGCTGTTGTTTTGCCAGTAAAACTTTAGTTAGAACATTTAAAGTCTAGTTTATCTGAGTATTTAATCCCGCTGAATAGGCCGTCGTACTGTTAAGAAAATTTAGTTCGTTTGCACCTGAGTAGAAAAATCTCGTCTGGATTCGCTGCTGAGCAGGGATCAATTCGAGAGGCCTCTAAGGCAGATTTAATTTAAGGGATACGAAATAATCTCAGAAGTAT
Source organism: Galeruca laticollis (assembly GCA_963921935.1). NCBI lineage: Eukaryota > Metazoa > Arthropoda > Insecta > Coleoptera > Chrysomelidae > Galeruca > Galeruca laticollis. The sequence goes on from OY998176.1 coordinate 42,427,709, forward strand.
TCGCTGCTGAGCAGGGGTACCCAAGAGAGGTTTTCGCATTCTGCTAGTAGTTTTCATTATCTGAGAATTTGATCTTGTACGATAGGCCATTGTGTTGATCAGTAAAACCTAGTTTAGTTGAATCTAGTGAAATCGCTAAGAAATTCCGGTGGCTATTGAGATTAACCTAGCCGCCGAGACTAGTTAATTGATTATTTTCTTCCGCTTTATTTAAAAAGGTACACAAATACTAGGAACCGATATAGTACGCTCTGTTAGTGCAACCATAACGCTTTCTCTGTGCATTTTGACTTATTATTACTAGGAACTTTGTACTGTTTTCACCTGCTACGTACTAGTAGAATTCTGCACGTTATTTTCCGCCTCCGTTGTAAAATAGCTAGAATATTTATTGCTTGGTGTGAGTCCGCTTTTGGTTTGATTAGTAACGTAGATATTTAGTAGTAGATTTTGATATCTTTGCAATTTCTCATTTATGTAAAATTCAATTTTATTTGTGGAATTAAAATTGACAATTTCTCCAATAACGAGTAGTTTATTTTGATATTTTTGCAATGTCTCATTTATGTAAAATTAATTTTATTTGTGGAATTAAAAGTAATAATTTCTCCAGTAGCGAGTAGTTTCATTTGTTTGATAGTGGTAAGCAATTAAAGCCTGTTTGCACACTACATATCCGGAAAGGTCCATAACAACAGACCCCTGGAATTACTGAACCTCCATCTGTGGCTACCTTGGTAACTCTCGACGCCGTATTTTTCGAGGGTTCGGTGGAGTAAACCACCCCAAAAATCTGGCTCCCGAGGAAAACTAGGAAGTACCGAAGCCGTGGGTGTCATAGTGACGTCCGTGATTCTTTTTGTGGAAAGAAAGCACGTCACACATGGCGCCCGAGCAGGGACCTTTGTTGTAAAGGAATAATCGTTTTTTTTAAGCAGTAGAGGAAAGCGTGCAAAAGGGCACAACAGAAACCGTTGTTTTGTTTTATCTATAAGCGTTGTTTGGAAAAGAAAGAAAAGCCGTGCAACTGCCGCTGTAATAAGAATATTGTTCTGTATACCGGGATAACCCTGTATTTGAAATTAAGTAAATTTTGAATATAAAAGTACAAATCCGAAGTAATTGAACCTGAAACATACTGTGATTGTTTAAATCGACTTAAATCTGGAATTACATTTTGGTCAACAGTCCGAAAACCACCTGGGATTGATTTATTTTAAAAATTAGGTATCTATTAACAATTCTTTCATTTCTATAAGCGAATAACGACGTGAAAGTTTATATTTTGAAGTTACAATAAATATTTCCAGCTGAATTTTTTTTCTTATCAGATAAGAGGACCAGTTTTGTTTTGTGGGCCAGTTCTAGATAACAATCAATAACATTTTTTTTTATTTATTTGTGCGAACTTTATGGAATTTTAAAAAGTAATTAGTGTTATTGAAATAAATTTGATAGATTTTACATGCTAATATTTTAATAATTTTGGTACCGATTGTCCCACAATAATTATCATCTTTTATCGTTAGCAATAATATTTTGAAGTGAAAACTATTATTTCGTTTTAATTGTAATTTTAGTATAGATTAAGAGGAAAAGAAGCTGGTTTTAGACTTTGTTTTTTTTAGAAAATATCGTAGAGACTACCTTTTCCAAATTTATATTTGCATTCTTGTTTATATATATATATTTTTTTTACGGGAAAGTATTTTCTAGGTTGCATATGCCTGGTCTTCATTGGTTTTAATTGTTATATTTAATTTGAAATCATAGATTGAATTATTGTTGATTAAAATTCTCTATTGTTGATCAACCGAACTGGACTTGTTTTATTTTGATTACTGAACACGAGTGGACTAATACTACAGCTTTCTCTGGGTTTTGGTTTTGTTCGGATATACCGTCCGTACCGGTTCAAGGATTTTGAATTGATGACAGCTAGTGAGGATAGTGATTCCTCTGTTAATAACGAACACCGTACATACGAACAGGTAGCTAAAGACACACCGCTGGTAGGCTGGATATATACCCTTAAGAAAGGAGAACTCGCTGCCGAATTAAATAAGCGACAACTATCTTCATCTGGATCTGTAAGAGAACAACGAAGACGACTAGTGAGTTTTCTCAAGGAATCTGTTGCTGTAGACCCGAGTTCGGAAGTAACCATGACTACTACTCCAGTTACACCTCCGCTGAACGTCCACGATTGGAAAGTATCTTTTGGAAATCGCGATGATCCGGCAAGTTTCTTAGAACGACTTGAAGAAATCTGCACTGCTAAGAAGGTGAAACAGGATAATTTACTTCCGGTCTTACCCGAGTTCCTGTCTGGAGAACCAGCACTGTGGTTCCGCAACAACCGGCACCGATGGACAAACTGGGATGATTTTGAAAAGGCTTTCCGCATTTTCTTCTACCCTGTTAATTACGAGGTGGACCTAGAAGCGGAAATCAGCAAGCGTCTGCAAAGGAGAAGCGAGGCAGTATCAGCATACATCACTGATCTGCAAACCTTGATGCGTAGACATGGGAAGCTATCTGACGAGCAACAGTTGGCTTGGTTATATCGCAACCTGCTACCAGAATACCGACAGCAGATTCGTAAAGCTGACTTTAAAGATTTTACTTCTTTTTGCCAAGAGGTAAAGGAATACGAGTTGCTGCGAAAGGAACTCCAAAATATTCCTAGCACCAGTGGATGGCAAAGAGGTACAAATGGACGTTTTCAACCAGCAAATACATCACGGAATACGAATGCAGCCCCCAGTCCGCCCCGAGAACCCATAGCTAGTACCAGTAGCTCTCGCCCAGTTGATCCAGTTAGTCGAACACCTATGCCGAGAAATTCTAGTACACTGTGTTGGCGCTGTGGTGAGACAGGCCACGTCCGAACAAACTGTAGAAACCAGCCTAAAATATTCTGTTCCCGCTGTCGTAAGGAAGGGGTCCTTACCAGAGACTGTTCATGCTCGAAGCAGGAAAACTAAACCGAAACTGTCCCGAAGGGAGGCCGTCACAGTTTCCTAATCTTTTAGCCTCTCAAGAACATCCGACTTCCGGACCGTCAGATCCGCGACCCCAAATTGACGTCCAAATAAAACACTTCAAGTTTAAAGCCTTGCTGGACACTGGAGCTATCAGATCGTACGTGGGTGATTCGGTAGCGAAGCAATTTTCCCAACGAAAGCGAACGGTCAGTCATTCGACAAGAGCACGTTTAGCTAATGGAAATTTGGTTTCTATCACAGACATCTATGATCTGCGGCTTATAGTAAATGACGTCACCATGGAGGAACCGTTGGAACATTTTCCAGGTTTGGTCGCTGATATGGTTCTTGGTCTTGATATACTGAAGAAGTATAATTTCTGCTTAGAACTAGGTACAGGGAAGATCTACCAGGACGGAAAGCTAGTTAACTGTCAAGAGCCAGATACCATGTTCTCTCCCATAGGAATTATAGACGTAGTAATGCCACCGCCAGGAGAGAACAATCCTGGGTTGTCATGCGAAATGATTGTTGCTGATACCGCTAGAACAAATTGTATGATTGCTGACACCACTAGAACAAACTGTATGGTTGCCGATACCACTAGAAGAAATGGTATGGTTACCGAAACTGCTGGAGAGAATCTGCCTGGTGTTGGCCCTGCTACAACAAATTTTTCTGTTATCGACCCCACTAGAAGGACATCTGGAGAAATCCCGAAGAAGGAAAGAGGATCTGATGCGAAAACTCCTCTAGAACTGGACACTGCTAGTAAAATCTCTGAAGATGTAAAGACTGTAAAGGATATGAACTGTTATAACATGAAATACCCTCTGGAAACAACTGATAGGATATTGACCGATATCTCCCAGTCAGCCGTGGAAGGAAACCAAGGTGATAGGAGATCTAGTACTGAATATCCTCTAGGAAAAACTGATAAGGGTATGGACTGTTATAACGCGAAATACCCTCTGAAAAAAACTGATAGGATATTGACCAATATCTCCCAGTCAGCCTTGAACGGACCCGAAGCTGAAGGTGATGGAGGGAGATCTGATACTGAATATCCCCTAGGAGAAACTGATAGGATATTGACTGATATATCCCAGTCAGCCTTGAACGGACCCGAAGCCGAAGGTGATGGAGGGAGATCTGATACCGAATATCTTCTAGGAGAAACTGATAGGATATTGACCAATATCTCCCAGTCAGCCTTGAACGGACCCGAAGCCGAAGGTGATGGAGGGAGATCTGATACTGAATATCTTCCAGGAGAAACTGATAGGATATTGACCGATATCTCCCAGTCAGTCGTGGAAGGAAACCAAGGTGATAGGAGATCTAGTACTGAATATCCTCTAGGAAAAACTGATAAGGGTATGGACTGTTATAACGCGAAATACCCTCTGAAAAAAACTGATAGGATATTGACCAATATCTCCCAGTCATCCTTGAACGGACCCGAAGCCGAAGGTGATGGAGGGAGATCTGATACTGAATATCTTCTAGGAGAAACTGATAGGATATTGACCGATATCTCCCAGTCAGCCGTGGAAGGAAACCAAGGTGATAGGAGATCTAGTACTAAATATCCTCTAGGGAAAACTGATAAGGATATGGACTGTTATAACAAGAAATACCCTCCAGAGAAAACTGATGGGATGTCGACCGATATCTCCCAGTCAGCCTTGGAAGGAAACCAAGGTGATGAAAGGGGATCTAGTACTGAACATCCTCCTGGAAAAACTGAGAGGATATTAACCGATATCTTCCCGTTAGCCTGGGAAGAACCCCCAGGTGATACAGGGAGATCTAGTTCTGAATATCCTCTAGGATCCACTGATGGAAAAACCTGCGAAGACGTTAAGACTGATAAGATTACTGACTGTCACAAACTCAGGACATTCACCGGCTTATCCCGGTCTGATTTAGAAGAATATGACGAGAATAAGGAGTTAGCTAGAGAAGAATGTCCTCTAGAAACTATAACACCGTTACAAGACCGAGATTTGACTGTAATAGAAGAGAAAACGCTGAGGAAATTTCTAGACATAGAGTTACCGAAATTCGAGAAAGTTCAAGGACCGACAGACCTAGTCCATCACGAGATTCGCCTCTTGCACTCAACCCCGATTAAGCAACGACACCGTCCGCAGAATCCAAAGATGCAAGAGATTTGTAACACCGAGGTGGATCTGATGTTGAAAGAAGGAGTAATCGAACCCTCAAACAGTCCGTGGAGTTCTCCGGTGGTTATCGTTAAGAAGAAGGATGGAAAAAACCGTTTCTGTATTGACTTTCGAAAAGTCAATGAGGTCACAAAGAAGGACGCCTACCCTCTTCCATTCATGAATGCTATTCTGGATAAATTGCGACGCGCAAAGTATATCTCTAGTTTAGATCTGAAGAGTGGATATTGGCAAGTCCCATTAGCTCCAGCAAGCAAACCCATCACTGCCTTTACGGTACCCGGACGTGGACTTTTCCATTTCACAGTTATGCCGTTTGGTCTACACTCAGCGCCCGCCACATTTCAACGCCTAGTAGATCGAATTATCGGTCCTGACTTGGACCCGAATGCATTTGCATATTTGGATGACATTATCGTATTAGGGGAAACGTTTGAAGAACATCTGCAAAATCTAGCTGAGGTTTTCCGCCGTCTCCGAGACGCCAAGCTGAAAATAAACCCAGAAAAATGCCATTTCTGCCTACCGTCGATGAAATATCTAGGCCATGTTATTACCGGCGAAGGTATCCGTACCGATCCCGAAAAAGTGGAAAGTATTTTGAAGTTTGCAGCGCCAAGAAACGTCCGAGAACTACGAAGATTTTTAGGAGTGGCCTCCTGGTACCGCCGATTTGTGCCCGCATTTTCTCAGACAGTAGCTCCGCTGACCAAGTTACTCCGTAAGGCGCACCGTTGGAAATGGACCGAAGAGCAGGAGGGTGCTTTCGCTAAAATCAAGATATGTCTGTCTGAAGCGCCTGTACTAAGTTGCCCGGATTTCAGTTTACCGTTCACGCTGCAGACCGATGCGTCCAAACACGGTTTGGGGGTGGCCCTGACACAACAGATAGATGGCAATGAACATGTGATAGCTTACGCGAGCCGAACCTTAAGTCCAGCCGAAAAGAACTATTCAGTGACCGAAAAAGAGTGTCTTGCCATAGTATGGGGGATTGATAAGATGCGCCCCTATCTGGAGGGATATCATTTTACGGTGTTAACTGACCACCAATCCTTAAGATGGCTGCATTCTATATCTAGTCCGTCTGGCCGTCTAGCCCGCTGGAGCATCTTTTTGCAACAATACGATTTCGAGATCCAATACCGACGAGGTGCCATGAATCGAGTGGCCGATGCACTATCTAGGAACCCGCTACCGGACACTCCTGAGCAAGCAGCGGAAGTGTGCATGGCCGATATTCCAGAGGAATGTTCCTGGTACCGAAACAAGAAAGAGGAAGTGCTAAGAGACCCAGGTAAATTTCCGGATTACTGCATCAAAGAAGGACGACTGTACCGACATTTTTGGGACCTGAATGATCTGAGTGAGCCTGAACTGTCTGACCCGTGGAAGCTATGTGTGACGAAGTCACAAAGATCCCGTATTTTACAGGAAAATCACGATGCCCCTACCGCCGGACACTTAGGGATAGCAAAAACAATAGCGAAGATTGCTAAGATTTACTACTGGCCAGGAATGTTTAGAGACATAACCAGGTACGTCCGTGGCTGTATGCAATGCTTAAAATACAAACCGTCTCAACAGCAGTTAGCTGGGAAAATGCAACCGTCCCGAAACCGACGTCCATGGGAAACTGTTAGTACCGATATCGTTGGACCGCTGCCGCGCAGTAAAAAAGGGAACTGCTACATAGTCATGTTCCAGGACCGTTTCACAAAATGGGTACAGTGTAAACCGATCAGAAAAGCGACCGCTAGCTCGATAAGTAACGCTTTTCACGAAGAAGTTCTGACCACGTTTGGATGTCCACGTACCGTATTATCAGACAATGGGACACAATATGATAGTAAACTCTTTAAGGAAATGTTGAGAGGCTTGGGAATCTAACATCGATTCACCCCACCGTATACACCACAAGCTAATCCCGTCGAAAGAGCTAACCGTACCTTAAAGACCATGATAGCTCAATATTGCGAACAAGACCACCGAGACTGGGATCTGAGACTATCCGACCTGAAGTTTGCCATTAATAATTCTAAGCACGACTCTACCGGCTTTTCTCCCGCCTTTTCCAATTTCGGAAGAGATCTCGACGTCCCGAATACACTACGCCGAGAAGTGGAACAAAATCAGACGACCGAAGAATCTGAAACACCCAAAGACGCTGGAAATACCGATGAAGAATTCGAAACACTCACTGAAGCTGGAAATACCGAAAATGAAGTCTCTGAACAGTACCTACTTCGCTTGAACAAATTACAAGAGTGTTTTGATTTAGTCCGGTCGAATCTGTCTAGAGCCTTTACGACACAAAGCCGATATTACAATCTACGCCGCCGTGACTGGAGATGTAATGAAAAAAGAACATACCCTTTCATCCGCCGCCGATCATGTGGCCGCGAAACTTGCCCCGAAATATTCCGGTCCGTATAAAGTGGTTAAAGTTTTATCTCCTGTTGTGTACAATTTGAAAGATGCACAAGGGAAGCGTTATAACCGAATACATATTAAAGACTTGAAACCGATTTCAGAGTAACGCTAGTAATTAGAACTTTTCAGGATGAGACCGAAACGTGATTCCCCGCCGCAAGAGAACGATCCATTACTTTCCTGGGACTCCGAGCACCACCGACCGACCGAGGAGATAATAGACCTAACCTCCCCCGCCGCTTCCCCGACATTTTTTTTGTCAGACCGTCCCTGTAGCCCCCCCACAGCCGTGCCCCATCCTGACCCTTCGACTTCCCCTGTCTCCGAAGAATATTCACTACCTTGGAAGGACGTGGTAGACTTCGCTATCCCCGACGAATGGACACAGAATGTCGAGCCCGCCTCTCCAGAAGACCTGATGGCCCTGGAACTGTATATACCGGGCAACACGCCGCCGCCATCACCTCCCGGTCCTGAACCCGGCACGTATCTGGAAATGGTTACGCTGGAGACTGTAGTCCGAAGAGAACTGTTCATCCCACCCGAAGAAGACTGGATCAGATACAGCGAGACGATCACCAGACACACCGACACCCAGTATGGTTTTGAACCAGTGTTTCCGCCAACAACCGCCCCGGCTGCCCATCCCCTAATGGTTGCTGGGCCATCCGAACGGCAGCTTGTGATCAACTTCGCATGCCGACAACCCAAAGATCATCCTTGGCCGACCGAATGGGTTGATAGGAGCCGTCCGTTCCGGCCCACCGGCTCCGATCCGCGCCGCTGGTGTCGAGTGTACCTACCCGACGACCAGGGTCGCTACTGTAAAGTGTATCTACCGCCCTGCAACGGACTCTAGTAATGTTTTAGTACCGAGACTGTAAGCTTTATTTTTTTTGAGTTCACTGCCATCATAGTAGGCAGTGTAGGATTTCTTTTATTTTTGGGTGAAACCGCTTAAAACTAGTGTCGCTAAACCTACGCGAAGTGTGGTGCTCTCCGCTCGCGCAGTTTTGCTCGTGCCTACTATCGCTACTTGATTATAAAACTGTTTTTCATTTCTAGATTTCCGGACTGCTTCTTACAGCATGGCTTCCGAATCGTCAATCGAAATACTAGACATATCCGAGGTGGAAAGTTGGGATGAGGATGATCTCCCATCTAAATCAGTGCGGCGATCCGAGGAACCAGCTGCCGATCCTGACCGATCTGACTCCAATCCTGGTATGGCCGAAAGCTCCCCAATTCCAACCAAACTGTCAATGAGCCCGTCATCTCCGGTTAACGAATCAAGTTCAAATACCCATGTGAGACAGGAAGGCCGGTAGTACTAGAGGGGGTCCCGAAGAAGATTAGACGAGAAACACGGCCAGCGCCAATCCACACCGGCAGGCTATCTGATAATCGATCATCCGATGACATTTTCTTGCCCGTTGAAAGGGACTTATGTTGGAGATGTGGATACCCTGGACACCGTCGCGATACCTGTAACCGTGGAAAAACCATATTATTTTGTTCCCGCTGCGGACGTTTTGGTAAGATGTCCCGGGACTGTTTCTGTGCGAAGCCGACTCTCAGAACCACCTTAATAGAGAAGACTCTTAAGTGTCCCAGCTGCGGTCGTTCCGGACGGCCGACGAAAGACTGTACCTGTACCAGCCGAGAAATTTCCAGACCTACACCGGAGCCAGGAAAATGCTCAGTAGAAATCCAAGCACCACAAGTATCCCGAATCCGGCAAGATGTTGGCACTCAGTGTGACCTCTGTGAATGTGCCATGAAAATTCCGGACTACGCCACTAGGGCCCATCCGCGATATACAATCCTGCGGAACGCCTCCACCGTAAGAAGAGTGAGGACACGTTCTTCCCGGCGGTATCCCTGCCTAAGTACGAGGAGCTCTAGGCTCCAGTAACCCCGTGAGGAATTTGGATAGATGTCCCTGCCGCAAGATCCGATACTGTTTTTTTTATTGTTGTTGAATAATCTTTTATTTTAGGTGGTAACGATTAGTTTTAAGAATGAGTGAAAAAAAAATATAACAAATGTAAGCTTCACTTTCATTTGTCAATTTTTTTTTAACCGAAGAAAGAGGGGGATGTAACGATGTTACTTTTTAATGTTTTCATTTCCAGCAACCATGCAGTATAAATTTCATTTTATTTAATAATTAAATCGCCTCTCTTTCGAAATTTACCTATGAATATTTATTTTTATATAAATGTACTGCTTTTGAGACATCCGGTATATCCTTTTGTCAAGTTCACTTAAACCAGTCTGCTAATGTGCGCGCATTTTCAAAATTTTAAGGAGGAGACTTCGTAAGTGGGGTAGGAGAATTTAATAAAAGGACGTAGCATACAGGTAAACGGGGGCTTTTTCTTTCTGTTCCTGCTTAAAAATTTAATTGTGTTTACACCGAATACTGTGACTGGTTTTTTTTTTGTGAACCCGGTAAGTGGATATACATTTTTCTTTTCTCTGTAAATAGCTATTATCATCCAACGCTTAGCCGCTTTTATTTTTACGTTTGAATTCATAGTATTTGTGTACAATTCCGAAGTTAGAACATATAGAGTCACTTTCATCAGAATATTTAATCCCGCTCAACAAGCCGTTGTACTGTTAAAATTTAGTTTCTTTTGCATTTGCTTAGAAAAATCTCGTCTAGATTCGCTGCTGAGCAGGGATCAATTCGAGAGGCCTCTAAGGCAGTTTAATTTACGAGATACGAAATAATCTCAAAAGTATTCGCTGCTGAGCAGGGATACCCGAGAGAGGCTTTCGCATTCTGCTAGTCGTTGTCATTATCTGAGAATTTGATTTCGTACAATAGGCGGTTGTTTGTTAGTAAAATCATAGATATAACATATAGAGTCTGTTTCATCTGAATATTCAACCCCGCTCAACAAGCCGTTGTACTGTTAAAATTTAGTTTCTTTTGCATTTGCTTAGAAAAATCTCGTCTAGATTCGCTGCTGAGCAGGGATCAATTCGAGAGGCCTCTAAGGCAGTTTAATTTACGAGATACGAAATAATCTCAAAAGTATTCGCTGCTGAGCAGGGATACCCGAGAGAGGCTTTCGCATTCTGCTAGTCGTTGTCATTATCTGAGAATTTGATTTCGTACAATAGGCGGTTGTTTGTTAGTAAAATCATAGATATAACATATAGAGTCTGTTTCATCTGAATATTTAACCCCGCTCAACAAGCCGTTGTACTGTTAAAATTTAGTTTCTTTTGCATTTGCTTAGAAAAATCTCGTCTAGATTCGCTGCTGAGCAGGGATCAATTCGAGAGGCCTCTAAGGCAGTTTAATTTACGAGATACGAAATAATCTCAAAAGTATTCGCTGCTGAGCAGGGATACCCGAGAGAGGCTTTCGCATTCTGCTAGTAGTTGTCATTATCTGAGAATTTGATTTCGTACAATAGGCGGTTGTTTGTTAGTAAAATCATAGATATAACCTATAGAGTCTGTTTCATCTAAATATTTAATCCCGCTCAACAAGCCGTTGTACTGGTAAAATTTAGTTTCTTTTGCATTTGCTTAGAAAAATCTCGTCTGGATTCGCTGCTGAGCAGGGATCAATTCGAGAGGCCTCTAAGGCAGTTTTGATTTAAGAGATACGAAATAATCTCGAGAGTGTTCGCTGCTGAGCAGGGATACGAAGGAGAGGCTTTCGGATTCTACCGTCAATCTATTTTATCTGAAAAGTTTAGTACGTACAATAGGCTGTTGTTTTGCCAGTAAAACTTTAGTTAGAACATTTAAAGTCTAGTTTATCTGAGTATTTAATCCCGCTGAATAGGCCGTCGTACTGTTAAGAAAATTTAGTTCGTTTGCACCTGAGTAGAAAAATCTCGTCTGGATTCGCTGCTGAGCAGGGATCAATTCGAGAGGCCTCTAAGGCAGATTTAATTTAAGGGATACGAAATAATCTCAGAAGTATTCGCTGCTGAGCAGGGGTACCCAAGAGAGGTTTTCGCATTCTGCTAGTAGTTTTCATTATCTGAGAATTTGATCTTGTACGATAGGCCATTGTGTTGATCAGTAAAACCTAGTTTAGTTGAATCTAGTGAAATCGCTAAGAAATTCCGGTGGCTATTGAGATTAACCTAGCCGCCGAGACTAGTTAATTGATTATTTTCTTCCGCTTTATTTAAAAAGGTACACAAATACTAGGAACCGATATAGTACGCTCTGTTAGTGCAACCATAACGCTTTCTCTGTGCATTTTGACTTATTATTACTAGGAACTTTGTACTGTTTTCACCTGCTACGTACTAGTAGAATTCTGCACGTTATTTTCCGCCTCCGTTGTAAAATAGCTAGAATATTTATTGCTTGGTGTGAGTCCGCTTTTGGTTTGATTAGTAACGTAGATATTTAGTAGTAGATTTTGATATCTTTGCAATTTCTCATTTATGTAAAATTCAATTTTATTTGTGGAATTAAAATTGACAATTTCTCCAATAACGAGTAGTTTATTTTGATATTTTTGCAATGTCTCATTTTTGTAAAATTAATTTTATTTGTGGAATTAAAAGTAATAATTTCTCCAGTAGCGAGTAGTTTCATTTGTTTGATAGTGGTAAGCAATTAAAGCCTGATTGCACACTACATATTCGGAAAGGTCCATAACAACAGACCCCTGGAATTACTGAACCTCCATCTGTGGCTACCTTGGTAACTCTCGACGCCGTATTTTTCGAGAGTTCGGTGGAGTAAACCACCCCAAAAATCTGGCGCCCGAGGAAAACTAGGAAGTACCGAAGCCGTGGGTGTCATAGTGACGTCCGTGATTCTTTTTGTGGAAAGAAAGCACGTCACACAACACAGAAATTTTTGGCTGCTTGTTTCACTTAGGACAATCTTTATGGCGAAAAGTGCAAGAGATAAACTTCAGCGAACGTTATGTGAATGATGACAATGTACGTGTGCACATCAAAATGCTGGTTGCGCTGAGTTTTGCACCTGTTGATGATGTTGTCAGACTTTTCGAAGAGATTGTCGAGGACTACCCCGACGAAATAAACCCGATCATAGATTACTGGGAAGAGACTTACATAGGACGAATTAGGCGTAATAGACAGCTGCAACCACGTTTTCCCATCAATATCTGGAATGTTCATCAACGTGTGCTCGATGGGCTCCCAAGAACAAATAATTCATTGGAAGGATGGCATAGAGTATTTCAGCAAACTGTTGATTGCCATCATCCATCTGTATTCAAGCTCATCGAGCATTTTCGCAAGGAGGGAGATATGATCGAGATCCAACTAGCTCGCATTGCTGCTGGAATTGTCCAACCGGAGGCAAGTAAGTCTAAATATGTGCAACTAAATCACCGATTACAAGTATTAGTTGGGAATTATGCGAATAAGGAGCGTTTCCCATAATCTGGAAATGTAATTTTTTGGTAACAACAATCTAGAGATTCGTTTTCTTTTATTTTTGACTTGTTGGACATTTTCAAATAAAATAACTTTTGAAGTGATTTTTTTTCTTTGGCTTGCAATTATCAAAACATGTTACAATACACACATTAATTTGTCTAAGGCTAATTTGTCGGGCCAATTTTGTCAGGGGCTATTTTGTCCGGTCCTGTTTTGTCCGGGGCTGTTTTCTCTGAGGCTGTTTTGTCGGGGCTATTTTGTCGTTGGCTATTTCGACGGGGTACCGTTAAAAGGTATTTCTGAATGTAACAGAAATGTTGGTTTCAGTTCATTATAAAGACTTCCTTTTGAGAAAGTTCCAGTAACATCTCAGTAATGTAAAAATACAGCGCTTTAACATCACGGAAAAGTTAATTTGTAACATCACAAAAGTTACCAGCAACAAGCTGGGGGTAAGCGGTTTTATAAATGAGCATGTGATGAAAACAAGAGGAAAAAAAGGAAGAACATCATCACAATGTCGATTTAACGTGACTGTAACTATATTTGCATAGTGGGAATAAATTACTCTATAAAAAAATATGAGAAGCGCGCAAGAAAATATAAGAGGCAGTAATACAGATCAAAAACAGCAAATAATAATATTGAAGAAAGCCCGGAAAAGCAAGAAGTCAAAAACATTTATGCTCGACTTCGGCAACGAAAAACATTACAAAAAGACTTCGATTTGGTGACGCATTTTTTTCTCATGTCAAAAGTAACTTTAAGCTGATTAAAGGTAACAAGGAAAAAGAAAATTCATAGAATGCGTATCTGTAAATATAATAAGACAACAAGGTTATACCAAATACCTTTCTAAAATTGCCTTAAACAGAATTTCATATAGCAAACTGACCAGAAATAAAAGGTATTTTAAAAAAACAGTGTGTACACGAAATCTTGTTAAATATCTTTTAACTAAAGATGAGCATAGTCGCCCGTGTCCAGGAAAAGGGATACAATCACAAAAGAAGAAAGAATGAGAAACCAAAACGGCATTCAAATGATTCGCTTAAAAATTTGTATCCAAAAGTTAAGTAGAACCATCTTATCTCGAAAATTTCTTCTGATACTTTTTGCAGATTTCGACCTTTTTGAAGCCAACTGTGAATAACCAACAAACTTGTATGTTTATTATACATGCCAATATGAGTCTCATGGTGCAAAAACAGAAATATCTAAAGATAATCATTGAAAATTTGTCACAAGAGGTAGTAGAATCATTGTGTTGCAACCGCGATAGTGAAAGATGTTTGGAGAGAAAATATTAACCCTCCGGAACACGCACCCTTTTTTCGTACACGGGCACACGCACTGTATCTGTCAGATCATTATAGATAGTAATTATTATAAACACAAAATAAGAAACAGAAATAGGCTACAATGTATTTTTAAATAAATGTCTGTATAAAACAACACTCCTTCCTTATTCTAGAAGGTTTAAATATTAAAAAATAGGTATATTCTAAAGTTGTCAAAGTAATAGGAGCTTCTCTAAAGTTGATATGAAAATCAAAATTAAAAACAGTAACATTAAACCTAGTCTTTATAAAACGGTACATTGTTTTTTATTGAGAACAGTTTTTGCACACAATGAGAGAGTGTTCCAAACACAAATAACTCCTACATTTATAGCAAAAATACCGTGACAACCTACGTTTACTGCATTCTGTACATCTCCCCCTTTTATTTTCTCTTCTCACTGCATGATCAGGTTCAGGATCTTCAATTTTCAATATTTCTTTCATTGGTTCCCGTATTTGTTTTGGTACATTAACGTTCTTGGCTCTTAGTTGTAGATGCTCTTCTAGAAGTTGAAATGAGAGTTTTTCTAAAAATAATCTTCGCCGCAGGTACTGGTTCTTCTCACAGTTTCCTTCAAATATCATTTGACTATGAATCCCAGCTACATTCATCACAGTGTTTTTAAATGAAACTCAAGGTCTCTATTTAATTCCACAATATAATACAAGTCATTGAAAATTCTAAAAAATTGACAATTGTTTCGATAAATCAATATCATCGTCAGAATGACAGAAGTTACATTTCATTTTATGCCTACCTGATGTTTAGTAGTTATATTTTTGGCTAGACCAAGAAGTAACCTTACTTGTGATTGGCTTAATATATGTTTATAGAAAAAGAAGAAGATGTGATATTACAAATATTGAAGCTTAGATATTATTAGCCCTATGGTGATATCCTGGATATCATTTTTCCAATTAAGATCAGTATAACTGTGCAATATTCCACGAAGTAAGGGTCGAGACAGTCAATTACATTCATCATGCTGTAAAAAATGACCATGGGCCACCTTTTGGTATTCCGGGCACAGTTGAAAGATGCACACACCTTATCAACGACATCTACCCCTCCCTTAGTTTCATTATAAAACGTTACAAGTTCAGGTTTCTTTTGTTCCCCTGTTTTCGAATCAATTGTATCATCGTGATGCATACCAGATAGCAAAAGGACTGTTTTGCGTTCTTTTGGAATGTAGGATACTAATGTGGTGTCTTTTGTAAAACCAAACATGGAGCTGTATTTTGGTCTAATTTTACCATCTACAAAGATTGGTGGAATTCCTATCCTATTTTTTTTTAGTGTTCCGACTGCAGTAATTTTATAGTTGTGTAACATATCAGAAACAAGCTGCACGCTTGTAAACCAATTATCTATTGTGATGTTCGTTGCAGAGCCATGGATAGATATAGATAGACGTTTTACTATATCACTAGAAGAATTAGAAACACGATATGGTCCTTCGGGCTGCTGTCTAACATATACTTCTGATGTTTTCGTATAAAACATTTTGGCATCAACCAATGCAAATATTTTGATTCCATATTTGTTAGGTTTTGATGGAATATATTGTTTAAAATTGCAGCGACCTCTAAAGGCCTCCAATTCTTCATCAATAGTCATATATGCCGAAGTACAATAGGACCTGATGCAATTGTCGTTGAATATGTCAAATATTTCCCTAATGGGAGCTAATTTATCAATAAGTAGTCTCTCTGTTCTTGTATTTTTGTTATCAAATCTCAGACAATTTAGTAAAAAATGAAAACGGTTTATACCCATCCTAAATCTGAATATTTCAACGCCAGTCCATAATTCTCTAGTATTCAATCTGCCACTTTTATTTACTGCTGCGAGGTACAGTAGCCCCATAAGAGCCAATATTTCAGATGTATTGGTCTCTCTTGGATCTCTCCCTGGAGGACTTTGTTTCGATAATTGTATTAGTGTATTCCACAATTTTTTCAATAATGTTATTGCTAAATACACAACTCCAGCAATCCAACTGATTAGTCTTACCCTTTGAAACGGCAGTAGTACTAGGTGCATAATGTTACATGATCTCGTTCTCACATTGTGATTCGAAGGGTGCTTGAACCATCTTATAGCATCATTTGGTTTAGCTTTTGAGGGATTTCCCAGATAATGAGGTTTATTTTAATCTTCTTCAGTCAAATCCTCTCTATCGCTAAGATCTTGCTCATAATCTCCTTCCCTAGTTTCAAAAACATCCAACTCTTCGTTTATAAATTCTTTATCCGTATCATCAAGCCCTTCTTCATCAAATGTTCCGTCCATAATACGTTCTAATCGAGCCTGTTCTGCTTCATAAGTACCCATTACAACTATAATGAAAGTGAATTGTAAATCACACAAAATATTTGAAATTATTCAAAAATTGAACTTACAGACTGTTTACACCTTGCGTCAATCAGAATAATTTTACATACACCAGCACACGCACTGTATCTCTCAGATCACTTTATCACCTAGCTTTTACCAACAACGAGCTAGAACTTACAAATTAAACATCTAAGCACAACGCATTGTTCACTACAGCTACCGAGAATGAGCGATCGTAACCGAAGTTCACTTCCGAGATATCACGATAAACATGAATAGTTGATCTCTCAGATCAGGTGCGTGTTCCGGAAGGTTAAAACTGTAAAGAAAATAAGACTTTTCATAATACGATGGAGAAGATTTTAACCGTTACCAGAAGTGGATGCATAAAAAAGAAGTCGTTGTAATAAAAGGACGAGGCAGAAATTGTTGCAAAACTATTAAACAACAGGTAGTTTCCTCAAAAAGAGAGCTTTACAAATTGTTGAGTAACTCGATTCCCAAGTTTTTGTTACATACCAGGAGCATCTCCGATCAGTACAAACGCGTATATGAAAAAATGTTGTCTAAAGATGAGGTACTGGTTCATATCGACTTTTCGGAAAATTTTGTGTGCAAATATGCAAAAGAAATACAATCGGTACACTTCGGCGGATCTAAGCAGCAGATATATACGGTAGTCGTTTATTATAGACCCACTAGTGAATCAGATATTGTGCCTTTATCTTTTTGTAGAATATCAGACGATCCTAGACACGATCCAGTTGCCATATTTGTTGACTTAGATCTAGTGATAGCAGAAATGAAAAAGTTGTATCTGTTTTAAATATTAAAAAAATTTCAAGTGACGGGCACACAACACAAATCTTATCTTTCTAACAAACTGCAGACAGGTACTGTAAGATGGCGCTACAGTGAAGGTGGCCATGGTAAAGATGCGCCCAATGGTGTTGGAGGCTACATAAAAAGATAAGCAGATGGTCTTCGCTTCTAATTGACTCTTTTAGCTGTTATTCTGTCAAAGTTTCTGGACTATACAAACATGATTTCATTAAAAATTACAAAAACATCGAGTTATTGATATCAGAAAAACTTTTAAAGGGACCTTGAAGTGCCATGCAATTTACTGGCAACGATCAACCCCTAATATGTTTTCTGAAAGAGAACTACTGATCTGTTTAGAGTGAAGACAGACAGACTCTTTCCCCACTACGGATTTGGTAACATACATATGGACTTCTGGAATTGTAACCAAACTGGCCTATAATATGCGTTTCTAAAATATTCTGTTTATGTTATAGAGAGTAACAGGAACAATCCTGAGACCAGAATGAAGAAACCTCTGCGGACAGCAGCTACTTCCAATTCAGTCCTAACAATAACATTGAGAATTGCAATGAGAATTACGATTTGAATGTCGATGTGCCTAATATTAAGAACAACGGTAAGCAGCAGGTGTGATCTACAATTTTATTAAGTGTTTCAGTTATATTTCACTTGTAGGTACCAAGACCAAAATGATTCCACATAATCGTATTGGTTACTATGAAGTATATTCACCTCCCGAAGGATTAACTGATCCCACTAATCCAGTATACCCGAAAACACCTTAAGAAAGTTATTAGTATTAACTCGTTTGTAATTGTTAAGCTTTCCGGCAAAATTTTACTTTTCCGCCCAACCTATCTAATATGCGAGAAAAGTATTGATTAAACCCATAAAATGTTGTAATTTTGAAAAGATCGTTTGAGTTATTTCCACGTTTTCCATCAAGAATAACACGAAAAAACGGTATGTAGAAAAAAAATGCTGTGTGTATGTCGTCGTCGTCGTTGTTGTCGTCGTCGTCGTTGTCGTCGGCCCACGTTACATGTGTTGTTAGCACGATACAGCCTCTATAGTGCAACAAGTCACCAATTTTTAGATTGAATATTATTCATGACATATTACTGATGAACCCTATTGATATTAAGCTCACCAGAGCAAGTACAACGGGTGATATGGTACTTGATGTAAGACATGTTTGTCATTTTTTGAGAAATTTCAGTTTGTTAGTACGATACAGCCTCCGGCGTGCAACAAGTCACCAATTTTATCATTGGATATTATTCATGACATCTCACATATGAACCTTATTGATTTTCAGCTCACCAGAGCCCGTACAACATGTGCTATAGCACTTTAAGTACGACATTTTTGTCATTTATGCAGAAATTTCAGATTGTTGGCACGATACAGCCTCCGGAGTATATACAAGTAACCAATTTTATGATTGGATATTATTCAGGTCATCTCAAATATGAACTCTATTGATATTCAGTTTACTAAAACCAGTACAACGAGTGCTGTGGTACACGAAGTACCTAATTTTTGTTATTTTTGGAGAATTTTCATTTTCTTGGCACGATACAGCCTCCAGAGTCTATACAAGTCACCAATTCTAGGATTGAATATTGTTCAGTGCGTCTTATAGATGAATCTTATTGATTTTTAGCTCACCAGAGCTAGTAAAACGGGTGATATGGTAACTGAAGTGCTACATTGTTGGTTTTTTTTGGAGAAATTTCGGGTTGTTAGCACGATACAGCTTCCGGAGTGTATACAAGTGACCAATTTTTCAATTGGATATTTTCCAAGTTGTCTCACAGATGTACTCTATTGATTGTCAGCTGACTAGAGCGACTACAGCAGGTCCTATTAATCCAGATATACTACATTTTTGGTTATTTTGGGATAAATTTCGGTTTTTTAGCACGATACTTCCCTCTACGTGTATACAAGTAACAATTGTATGATAGAATATTGTTCAGGGCCTCTCACAGATGCGGAAAATTTAGTTTCAAATTCAAAATCGTTAATTTTACATTTTATTGCTAAAGTAATATCAGTAGATGTAACTAATGAATGTACTGTTAACTTTATGAAGAGAGTAGGCAATCAGGTACTTCAATTTCCAGAAAAACCTGATAAATCTGTTAACGTACAAAACAACATTGTTGACAACTTCACGAACTGAAAGATGCGTTAACATTTACCGATAATCTGCAAGGATAAAAGAATTTTTACTAGTGTTAAAAAACCTTATCTCAAGTACGCAAGAGATTGTCTTTGGTTTATTTAGTAGTTGATGAATCTTATTTTCAATATTAAGAGGAGTTAATACCTGCTGGCATACCCTCCATTAACATTTTTTATTTTCCGTGAATAATGTTATCCCCTCCGTTAATTCTTCAAAAAAAATCCGAATTTTTAGTTTCCTCTTATTCTGAGAGGTCTTAACCCATTTAATTTCCAATATTACTATATATCTCTGGCCTCAGTGAATAAACAGGTAAGTCAAATTTGAGAAATTGTTCAGGAGAGCCAAAAAACATTTCGGAGAGTTATGGTAAATCGCAATACCTATTTGTTGTATATTCGAGAATATTTCTGCATTCTGGAGCATAATATTGGTCATTGGAAACATATTTTTGAAATATTAGTTTTCAAATTACGATTTTAATCGACTTATCCGGTTACTCACAACAGAGTTTTTAATGATAACTCAAGATATTTGAAATAAACATATGTATTTTCATACATAGTATGTTATTCACGAAGATAATTTTTCATAATATAAGGTAATATACAACACTAAAACATGAGACAAACAATAGTAATGAGCATGGAAATAATCAATTTACATCAGTTCATCGATGGAAATAATCAATTTACATTAGTTCATCGGGATCAACCTCAATCAAATCTGGATCGGTATCTGGAACATCAACCACCTTTAAGTTTTCCTAGAATGGATGAAATTGTTTATCTATGAGATGTGAAACTGACATGATATCCTTTTTTTTCTTTGTTAATTGGAATAGGTCCATTGTGTGTTTTTGAAACAGTTAATGCACCTGGTAGTTGTTTACCACGACGTCTAAAATTTACTGATATTAATTTCTCCTCACTTTTTAGAGATGATTTATAATAAAGTATACCAATGTTCTCCGGACAATAACGTGCCCATTGCAAGTCTTTCCAGAGGAATTTTTTACCACTTTCAGAAATATTTTTATTTACAAAACAACTTTTTAATAAATCGGCAAAATTTAAGAAATCATCGCATTCCATTAATTTTACTTTAAATGGATTAGTGCTTCTGCATCCCCTTATTAGCTGTACCCAGTCATTAGGATGATTTATTTTCATTGAGGTCCTTTTTTTTGCTTTTTCGATGACTGAGTGATCCACATCGCATTCCATATGCGTATGGCCAGGAACCAGAAATTTGTGATCAATAGATTGTATTGAACTTTTTTCACGTAATACTGCCATGAACATAGCAGCTACGTGGGTGTTTTTACTCTGACCCCCGCATGTATCCGAGTAAAAGCTCGCTTTTCTCACATCACTAGGAAGATCCACAATATGACGATATAGACAAGACGCTACCTAATTCGCAACTCTTCCCGAAACAGATTCATCCCATAGATAGCAGGTCCATAATTGCTTTTGTAAAATGAAATTGATGTTTTAAGGTAAGGACTGGGTAAGCATTGCTGCAGATCAAAAGCAAATACAGCTACTGATCTATCTTCTTTCGCAATTTTTTTGTCATTTGCTTTTGACTCATAAGCTTCTTTGGCCAAAATGTGGTGATTATTTTGTTCCAAAATCAAGTTGGCCTTTTCATCTTCATTTGCATACATAATTTTCATTTTTAATGTGTCACATTTGTAACAGGTATCCTTTTGAGGTATTTTAAATGCTAATCCAAGTTTATGGAAATTTCTTGCATAGATTGTTCGTGAAATATAATTTTCTCTACTCTCTTTATAAAGAGAATACATTTTAGAAATAGTTAAATCTGACTGAAGATACTTTTTTGATGTCGTCTGTCGGCAGTAATGACTTTCATATGCAGAAAAGCTTTGAATGTGTTTCACCACATCAGCCAAAACTTCCTCAGGCCATTTATTCTTTGGCGCATCTCGTCCTCTTTGATCATATTCAATTATGGTGGATATGGAGAATTGCTCATTCAGTATTATCTGATTTAGAAATGCGTTTGTTTCTCCGAAAACATCAATAAAGCATTTTTTGCAAATTGGCTCTCTTACTCCGTTTACTGAAAGTTCGTACTTGCATGAATAGTTTCGAACCCTATCAGAATAAGTTCTTACTCGAGTAGTCTTTTTTTCGAAATGCAAATCAGGGAAGACAAGAAGTTATTTCTTTTGTCATGCTGACCGAGCTTCCAATATTCTTTGAAAAGGGTATGTCTAATTTCATCTGAAAATCTATTCTTGCATTTTATTCTGCAATCGGTAAGTGGTTTCATAATTCTAGCTTTAACAGTGTTTCCCTCCTCATCTACATACTTTTTACCAGTATTTCTTAAAAGTTTTGCCATTTCCCTTTGTTTCCTTGATCGACCTTTCTTTTTGTTCCTATACCTTCATTATTCATTGTGGCATTCTTGTTCTTTCTCTTTTTGGCCACCGGTTGCAAAATTTCTTCTATTGATGAAGAAGCATCCGTATTTCCAGCAACGAAATTTGGATCTACTAAACTATTGTCGTCAGAAAAATCCTGTTATTCGTGCTCTTTTCCGAGTATTTGTTCTTCAAGGGAGAACTTTGCAGTGGAAATATTAGTTTGTTCAACAAAGGATTTTACAGAATACACAGCAACTTCAACCTGCTCTTCTTCAATGTGAAGAAAACCATCTGTCAAAGTAGTACTGTCAACACGAAAAGAAGAAAAATCAGTATTTTCAAGTACATTATTTTTTATATTGCCGTCAATGTTAGGAGCATAGTGTTCCATATTTGAAAGATCTTGTATAACTGGTATTTCAAAATTGTCAAACAAATTTGAATTGTTCACGTCTATGTTAGAGGTTGGCACCTGGTTGTCTGTAGAGCCTTAACTACTTCTGGGCTACCGAATTATGTTCTACAACAGTTTCATTGCAGGGCTTGAGTGAGTTTTGTGCTGAAACCCATTCTCGACTTCGCTGGTAGGTTGATATTTGCGAAGCTATTTCATTCTGGAATACGAACTGACGATTTCTGCTCTCTTCTTCGACATCTGGTTGATCTGTAAAGAAACAACATGACAGTAACATGGGCGTCGCCAGCCAACGGGCAATTTTTTAGGAACTTACCTGTACCGCTTTGTTGTTTCTTGCACAGAGACAAACTATGTGATATTCTTCTATGCATTGTTACAAAACTTTTTGTTTTATCACAAAAATTATTAAATATGCACTTTAAAACACAGACTTCCGACCGGTATTATCAAAACTCATCAGACTGCAAGTGGCTGACACTACTTCAAAATACAAACTGAATTGAAAAACGTGAATAAACAGACATGTACAAGTCTTGCAAAAATCGGAAGGCGTCTATAATGAGATAAGTGAATTTGTGCGATTCAGATCTTACGTGTTCAGACGTGAATAACCCGATAATTTGACTTATCGGCTTATTAACAAAATAAAAATTCTGCCTTAAATAAGACAAGTTAAGTTATACTACAAAAGTCAAAATTTATGAAGATGTTTGAATATTCACATAGCTGTCTATGCCACAAAAATACACCTTTTGACACATTTGTTTATTCACTTGCTGGGGATCAATATTAAATAAATAAACATGAAGATATCTCATTTTAGCCATTTTATGGACTTATCTGCTTATTCACGGAGGCCAGAGATATGTCGCTGTAGCATGTCGCTGAGACATGTTTCTATCTTCATCAATTATTTTGGAGCGTTACTTATTCGTCGGCTACTCCCAATGGATACCAATAGACCGGAAGCATTGCGGGAGGGAATGCAAAATTTTATAGAAAAGAGGATAGGGGTGAAAGTAGCCGTAAATACCGCAATAAAACTGGGAGAGAATAGTGGAGACGATAAGAGGAAGGTTATGCAAAATAAAAGCAAGCTGAAAGCCACACACAGAAAAGTTTACATGAATGATAATATGACCAAAAAAGAAAGAGAAATCCAAGCAAAAATTAGGAATCATGCAAAAGGCGAGAGAATTAACGGGAAATCAGTCAATATTGGATTCCAGAAACTAATTATAAACGATGAAGTATGGGGTTGGAACAGAGAAAAAGATAGGCTGGAAATAATAAAGTATAAATCAAAAAACTAACTAAAGTAATATGTAATGGAACAACGAAAACAAACTGGCGCGAAATAGGAACAGGAAAAACACAGAATGAAAGAAAAAGCATAAAAGATCAAATAACATATAATAAAATTGGAACATGGAATGTCAGAGGGTCATATGAAGAAGGAAAATTAAAACAGTTGGACCAGCAATCTCGAAAATATATTTTTGATATCATAGCATTACAAGAAACTAACCAACTAGGGCAAGGCTCACAAGAAATGGCATATTATGTATTCTTTAATAGTGGGGGCAAAAACAGAAAGTTAGGGACTGGTTTTACAGTTTTGAAAAAACTGAAATGGATGGTCATGGACTTTGAACCCATCTCAAAAAGATTGTGCACTTTAAGAATAAGAGGAAAGTATCACAAAATTACACTTGTAAACATACATGCGCCATCAGAAGAGTAGGATATGGAAGTGGAAGTAAAATTCTATAGTAAT
This sequence comes from Galeruca laticollis, assembly GCA_963921935.1. Lineage (NCBI taxonomy): Eukaryota > Metazoa > Arthropoda > Insecta > Coleoptera > Chrysomelidae > Galeruca > Galeruca laticollis. The sequence continues at coordinate 42,452,016 of OY998176.1, forward strand.
CTTGACAGAGTATTTGAGGCTATCCCTAATTATTATTTAAAAATCGTATTGGGAGACGCCAACGCCAAGATAGGTAAAGAGGAGACGTATATGCCAACAATTGGAAGATGTAGTCTGCATGAGAAAACAAATGAAAATAGCCGATTGTTGATAGATTTTGCGAAAGCACATAAGCTCAGAATCAGAAGATCGAATTTCCAGCGTAAAAATATTCATAAAGGTACGTGGATATCGCCAGACGGAAAAACAATGAACCAAATCGACCATGTTCTAATTAAACTCGAAGAAGACCAATGTATCACCAATATACGAACGTATAGAGGACCCGATCTGGACTCTGATCATTTCATGGGAGGGGGGTCACATTGAAGCAACTCATACCAATAAACAAAAATGAAAAGAGGAAACGATTGGAAGATAGAATAGTTGCAAGGTTATTAACAAATGAGGAGAAAGGAGGATATGAAAAAGTAATCAACGAGGAAATGGATGACATAACGGAAAAAGATATAGAGCATCATTGGGAAACAATAAAGACAATAATGAATACTGCAGCCAAAAAAACGAGTAGAGATGAAAGAAAGAAACTGAAACCATGGTTTGATGATGAAAGCTTGCACGAAATAGATGAAAGAAATAAACTAAGATTAAAGACTCTAACAACAGAAGTACACGATGCTAAAGAAAAATACAGCGAACAAAAGAAAAGAACAAGGAGATTATTGAGAAGGAAGAAGAGGGAGTACAATGAGCGACTACTGCAAAATGTAGAAGATAATTACAGAAACGAAAATCTGAGAAACCTGTATCAAGGAGTCAAAAGAGAAAAAAAAGAATCCAATTTAAATCCCGTGTTCACTAGAAATAAAGATGGAGAAATGCTACTCGGCGAAAAAGAAATTTTAGAGCGATGGAAAACATACTTCGAACATCTTTTAAATGGGCGAAGAAATGAGGATGAAGAACTGGATAATGAAGAAAATATAGGAACAAATTTCGAGCTCCACTCGAAAGAACCTCCTCCGAGTAGAGATAAAATAAATTATATTATAGCTAATATAAAGAACATTAAAAGTCCGGAAAGTGACCACATAATAGCGGAAATGTTCAAATATGGAGGAACGCGATTATGTGGGATTAGGTGGGAAGAAGAACGAATACCGACAGAGTGGACCAACGTTATATTTCCTATACATAAAAAAGGGAATAAAAATGAATGCCACAACTATGGAGGAATATCACTATTAAATGTGGTATACAAGATACTTGCCACTTATATCAAGGATATTTTAAAAGAAAATTTCGAAAATATAATCGGAAAATACCAATGTGGATTTAGACGAGGTAGGAGCACAGTCGAGCAAATCTTCATGCTACGAGAAATACAGGCTGAGAGCTATTAACTTGGAAAACAGACGATGGTGCTATTCGTCGACTTCAAACAATCATTCGATAAAGTAAAAAGAAAGGAACTGTACAAAGCTCTGGAAGACCTAGGAATAAGCGGGAAACTGATCAGAATGATTCGGCTAACACTACAAAGTACCGAAAATGAAGTGAGAATAAATAACGGTATGTCAGAGAAATTCATCGTTACTGAAGGTGTAAGACAAGGCGATCCACTGTCATCTATTCTCTTTAGTCTGTTATTGGAAATAGTAATTCAAGAAGCAGGCATAAATAGGTCTGGACTTATATATCATAAGAGACATCAATGTTTAGCATTTGCAGATGACATAGCAGTATTAGCGGGAAGTAAAGAGGAAATAAGACAGGTAATAAAAATATTGCAGGAAAAGCAGAAAAAAGGGCTCTATATCAATGAACTGAAAACAAAATACATGGAATGGACAGATCGAGACTTTATAAAAGGGAATTATTTAACAGTAGAAACAGCCAAAGGAAAGATATATAAATTTGAAGAAAAAGATCGATTCGAGTACCTTGAAACAATAATCACACGAAAACCCAATATAGGGGAGGAAATCCAAAACAGAATAATGCGTGGCAATAATTGCATTTATGCCTTGAATAGATTATTGAAAAGCAAAAATATATCAAGGAGTGAGAAGACTGTGATTAGGTCTATAGTTACATATGCCTCAGAAACATGGACATTAAACCAAGAAGAACAAGGAATGCTACAACTATGGGAACGAAAACTATTGAGGAAGATATTTGGGTGAAAATTACAAGATGGAATATGGATGAAGAGGACAAATAAAGCGCTCGAAGAATTATATAAAAACGGATATTATTGGAATGATAAAATCTCAAAGACTAAGGTGGTTAGGACATATAGAAAGAATGGGAACAGGAAGGCTGTCGAAAATATTGATATAAAGTTCTATAGGTGGAAGGCGAAAGAGAGGTAGACCCAGAACAAGATGGAAAGCGGAGGTTGAAGAGGACCTACGAAGACTTAATATCAGAAATTGGAAAAGTAAGACAAATGACAAGATGGGATGGAGGCAAGTCGTCACCCAAGTCATGGAAGGGTTAAGTTATTAATGTGCAAATTGGAAATAGGTGCAGAACACAAGAAATTTTGGAACGAACCGAAGTAGTGGGCATTCGGATAGTCTGTGCGAAAGTGGCAATTGAACTTAGTAGATTGTCGCAGAAGAGTTTCGTATGGAACTCCGGGCACCCACCGCTAGTGTTGGAACATCAGCCATGAACCTACACGGTCTGTAGTGCTAATATACATACATACACTCCCACCTCTAATTCCAAATCCTTTTATTTCAAATATTAGGAACATATCGGTGATCGTTTTTACCATCGTTAAATTGGTATTTAAAACTACGATTCAAGGAATCGTCGCTTGTTCATTCTTCGATAATAATCAAATTCAGTTTCTAAGTAATTTTTTGTGATACTAATTCTTCTGGCTGGTAAGTTATCTATACATTTTTAGATTGTTTCTGTGTGCTTGCAAATCATTTCGTTTTCAAAAAAACAATGTTTTTTATGGCTTTTCCAGTTTTTCTTCGCCGTTCCCTTTAAATAAATCTGGTGGCGTCCAAACTTATTTTATGAAGCAAATTTATAACAGATTCTTTATGGTTATTTTCCACTGATTTACTTTTGCGTTTTCTGATTATTTTGGGAACAGGACGGATAAGAATGAACAGATTTCTGTGGTTTTATATCAAAATTAAATTCAATTTTGTATGTATTGGAGTATAAGCTCCTCACCTGTTCATTTTATTCCTCCTTTTCAATTTTCCACTGTTCCTCCTGTTTTTTATTTCTTTCTCTACAGCTCTGCAGCCTGTACGGACCTTTACGGACCGTTCTCTCCAAGCCTAACGGACAGTTCTTTCCAAGTTTAAGGGACAGTTCTCTCCAAGCCTCAAGGACTGTTCACTCCTAGAGCCCTTACGGACAGTTCACTCCAAGGAACTTACGGACCCTACCAACAATACAACTCTTCCACATCAGACGGCTCAAGAACCCGTTGATACAGCTACGAGCTGTACGTCCGAAGTCTTCCCACGATAAGTACCTAACTTATTTTGTTGGACATTTTTATTGTTATAACTGATTGTTGTTCGTATTGTATTGAGAATATACAGCTTATGTAAATTTATTTTTGTGTCAAATAAATCCATTTGTCCCGAAATTTTGTTTGTTGATTCACCTTATCCCAATTGATGTAATAAAAAATAGTGTAACTAAGGCCAAATTCACCACCTGAGCAGAGTCCCATGGCCGGGTAACTTAGGATTGTGACAAAGATACGTGAACTATAAAAATGTAGATTTGGAAATAACATTTAAAAAAATCATCAATCTCAACTCTCCACTTATTAAGAATGACCTATATACAAATGGAAGTAATAAAAAACTCGGCGTTCGCGGCAGTCAATGTGTTAATAAAACATATTGTAACTATTCTTTAATGCTTTCAACCCTTTGTGAATTAATCACCATTTGTTACAATGATTATTTCGATCATGCTTAGTTCTTATTCACAATATAATATATGTTGTTTGTTTGACAACCAGGTTATAAATTGTTTCGAGTACAGTTTATTAGCTTTGTGTGGTTGACACGCAACACACCTGCGTGCCGAGTTTGTAATCGTCATGATAATTTTAGCGGAATATTAAAAATATGAACCTGTTGTTTTGACTCAATTTTCTAGTTCATTATTTTTTTTGCCTGAAAGAACAATGAAAAAAGCGTGCCTAATTATTTGTTCGAGAATAGGAAGAATAAACACACGACTTTTATTAAAAATACTTCTACGATATTTCCAAAACATTCTCATTTAATATAATATACACTTTGCACGGCATCGATCTTTTCTAACACCTAAAGCAGGGTTTACATTTGGCAAGTTTGCTGGCAGGAAATACTAGTCGCCAGTAAATTTGCCCAGTGTAACCTAGGAGAATTCTTACTTGCCACTTACTGACAAGTGGAAGTTGAAGAGTCTGCTTGTTTGCTGACCAATTTTTCTGTCGCAACTTGATAGTGCATACGTGTACACTGATTGTTGGTGTACGAAAAGTGACTGCTTAAAAAAGAAATGCACTTGTGATCATATAATGAAATATTTGAATATTAATGGAAAATATGAAGTCGTATGGGATATTACAAGGAAAAACCACATGAATTAACTAAAGAGGGATAGCGCGTTTGAAAAATTATTAAATGATAGAAATTACAGATCTAGCTAGTATCAAAACTAATTTTATATCTATACGACTCCGTTCTCTACCAGATCCACAACAGACATTATATAGAATAATAATAATAGTGATATAGGATAATTTCTGTTAACAAAATATATTCTAATTCAGGTGTCATTTCTATTGAGAAATATTATTGTTTACCTAAATCATAAGCTGTCATACGTTGGTGAGTTGCTTTGCGTCTTCTGCCCAATAAAACAAAAGGTCAAAATCCAAATTTTTACTTAGTTGTATTAATAGCCCACTTTTGAAACATAAACAACTACATAAAAAAAATTCAGATACAGGAAATTAAAACGGATACTCTATCATCTATTTCAGAATGTGATAAAATTATTGGAATAAATCAAAGAACTACAAATTTCAAACTCCTGCATAATAATATACGCAGTATAAACAAAAGTTTTAATCAATTTAAATGCTACTTAGACCAATTCAAGTCTTAACCTGATTGTATTGTGCTATCGGAAACATGGGCGATTTCAGATGAGTATCTATTCTGTATTCCTGATTATAAAATGATGGTCGTTGAATTCGGCCAAATTAAAATACTGGTGTTACACCTCACTTTCTGTAACAAAAAAATTATGATTATAGTATATATATTAGAATTTCTTCGCAATCTTTGCTTACTTCTACAAAACGAGAAAATCAAAAATATATCACATATAGTTTTTGTTGGGGATATTAATATCTTTAAAGGTAATGCAGAATAGACTAAATACCTAACGATCGTGCACAAATTTGGTTTTCTACCGGCTATTAATGATTAAACAAGGTGTCTCAACGAAAGCAAATCTTGTGTTGACCACATCTTCATACTAACAGATAATGACGTGGAACTCATGCTACCTATAATAGTGAAAACAAATCTTATGGACCATTATACAACATTTCTGCAAATGGTATTCAATGAAGGCACTGCCTCGAGAGAAGACTTTGATAAGATTGAGAAAAAAATAGATCATAACAAACTAATAAAAACATTGAAAGATACTTCAATGATAATATGGAAGAAGCTGAATCTGCAGCTAATAAATTTATTGATTCAGTAGACCAACAAATAGAGAACTGCTGTAGAACTATAAGAAATAGATTCAAAAAAAGGAAACAATGGACGACTGCGGAGCTCAGTCTAATCATTGAAGATCGCGATATCAGCAGCTGCTTAAATATCCAACCAATCAAGAAATTAAATCATTATATAAATCTTCCAGAAATAGAGTATTTTCCATGGTGAAGAAAGAAATCAACACCGATCCTGAATATATTGCCCCAAAACGCAACCCGCCATTAAATTCTCTTTTTTCACGAGCAGTTGACCATAATGAAATTGAAACAATAATTTCAAAACTGAAACCTAGAAAGGCATCAGAAATTGATCACCTGACGTCTGAAACCATTAAACAAGTGGCTGAAATAATTGCAGCAGCACTAGGCTGATGTAATCAATAAATGTATACAACAAGGAGTTTTTCCAGCAGCATTCAAAGAAACGATTGTATTTCCCATATATTAAAGTGGCGACAGAGGAGAAATTATCAACCAGAGACCAATTTCAGTTATAACAAACTTTTCAAAGATATTCGAAAAAATATTAGAAAAACAGTTGGTTTCTTTTCTCGATAAATTTGAAATAAATTCAGAAAAACAACATGGTTTCAGAAACGGTGTTTCCACCCAAGACGCCATATTAAAAGTAACTTCAGAAATGTATTCAGCTCTAGAAAAAAGCCAGCCTGCCCTCTGTGTCTTTCTTGACTTACCGAAGCCGTTCGATACAGTTAGCCACAACCTACTTATTGAATCGCTTGAAAATTCTGGTATTAGAGGAAAAGCTTCAGATTTGTTCAGAAGCTATCTCTCGAATAGACCGCAAAAAGTTAAACTAAAAAATGTCTATAGCGCATTCAAAACAGTAGAGTATGGAGTACCGCAAGGGGATTGGGACCAATCCTGTTCAATGTTTATTTGGATGATTTATTTGAAGTCAACACCGAAGGTAAAATAATCACGTATGCAGATGATACCAGCAATTTTATACTTAGCTCAAAACTGGAGCACTTTGAGAGAATAAGTTGAAGAGGATATGTAGATGGTCAAATCATGGTTTCAAAGTCGATTGCTGACTCTAGACCCCAGTAAAACGTTGTTCCTTCCACTTTCCATTAATAAGTCTACTTTACCGTCTTTCAGTACGCTACACATTTCCGATGATTTCTCAATAGGGTCCACTCTTGAATTCAAGTATCTTGGTGTGATAATTGACAGTCATCTCAGGTGGAATCAATATGTAGCACATGTTATCAAAAAACTACACTTTTTAATTTATAAACTGAAATTTTTTCAAATAAAACTCAACTTAAAACAGTATATCACGCATTAGTATAGTCGCATATAACTTATGGCATAGTTGTATGGGGAGCAATCGGGAAAACCATACTTAATAATTTAATGATAGTACTCAGAAAGCTCATAAGAATCCTATATTGCAAATCAAGCAAATACTCCTCAGATCTTCTCCACTCTGAATCTGGAATCTTGGATCCAAGACAGTTATTTTTCCTAAACCTGAATGTCGAACAGCATAAAACTAAATTCACTCTGATAATAAATGAACACATACACATATATATATATATATATATATATATATATATATATATATATATATATATATATACAAGACAGAAACATAACACTTACTCACCTCCACCAGCTTCGAAATCTATGGGGCAGAAGAATTTTAAATTTTTAAGCCCGAAACTTTACGGCCGCATTCCTCAACATAGTTCAGAATTGCATATCAGAGAATAAATTGAGAGATTATATCAAATCAACTTCCCGGGATGACATACGTGTACAAATCGAATGCCCCTTCATAATATAGTACCTATTTTAATTGGAGAGAAGTGTTTTTCATTCAATATGTGTGATATGCTTATTCTTTTCAGAGGTAAGTTGGATTGGTCTGCGTGTTATTGGGTGACATGAATAATACCAGAGTATAAACTCCGAGTATGTTCTCATCAGCATGAGCATAAAGTATGAGTTTGTACTCCATTTCATATGAATAAAAATATTTTAATTTGATGAGTTTCATCTCCTAATATATAAAGTAGATACTCACTATTTAATTTTCAAACTTGTTCAAATTCAGAAAATTGTTTACAAACAATTCCTTCTCGATAGCAGGTTTTCGGCATATGCCTTCGTTTGTTATTAGTGCCTATTTGCGAAGCAATCAATCAAGGTATTAGTACAATGAGTGAAAGCAGTGAAGATGAAGAATGTAATAAAAGTTGCGAATCGCAAATGGGTTTTGTGCATATTCTTCGTGATTTTCCCATACTTTTGTCGAAGTCACAAACACCATCTGTCCGACTTTCAAAATCGAAAGCAATCGAAGCGATAAGAAAACAATGGGAGCTTAATTTTGGTTTACAAATAACGACAAGTCAAATCTACAAAAAAATTAACAACACGAAATCCAGACTCAAGAAAAAGACTGATATTAATAGAACTGGAAATAAGAAAATCATTTTGCAAGACTGGGAAAAGATTTTTTTGGAAATTATGGAAGGCGACACAAATCCAGTTCTTACAAAGATTCCAGGTAATGTAATATTTATAAGTGATAATAGAAGTAAGGCAACCAAACTATATATCATCCACCAAGTTATCTACACCTTTTTAACTTTGAATTGGAAATAATTAAAATCAAATTGGGAATAATCAAATTTAAATTGGGATAAATCCCAATTCAAAATTGATAATTCCCAATTTGATTTTAATTATTCCCAATTCGAATGCGATAAGTCCCAATTTGAAGTTGAAAAGGAGATTTAAAAAACATAATTTTGTTAAAACCAAGGTTACCTATTAATAATTGCTTGCATATACTTGATACTTTATTTTTTATTACTTCAATTTAAATTTTAATTTCAGGAGCATTATCTGTCGGCACACAACAAACAGACGCAACACAAGGCAGTAGTTATGAAGATAAAATTCGCAGAATTTCAACTTCCACTTCTAAAACGTATACGACAAATGATGATGCTGCTAGTGAAGTACATCCACCTAAAAAAAAGAAACATAATGGAAGTAGTTCTCTTGAAAAATATGAAACAAACCTTACTAAACAACTTTCAAATACCGAACTACAAAGACTAGTTTTGCTGAAACAACTAAGAGTTTTGGAAATGAAGGAGGAAAAACTGAAGAGAGAGCTAAATCCAGATTTCATTGAATAATCTACTTCAAACAATAGTACTATCGTTGACAGTAAAAATAGTAAAACTTACATTGATTTATATTATTTAAATATTTTTTTAATAGTTGCAAAATAAAACACGTAAGTTGTAACGAAAAATATTAAAATCATTAATATGTTTTGTATTCTGACTTTTTCTTACCTCAAGAACAGCCCTTAAGGCAGAGCAAGAATGATTTCTGCTAATGCGGATCGCCTCCGTTGCTCGCTTTGTCTAATATTATCCTCAACTTCATCTTGTACCGGGTACGAAACCGGAATATCTTGTATTGGGGGCTGCATAGGATCGAGCTCATCATTTAAATATTTTGCTACATTATGTGACATAAAACAGCATATAACAAGTATTGGAACTTTTTCTATCGACACGCGAATTTTATATTGAAGCATCGGAAATCGTTGTTTTAGTTGCCCGAAACATCTTTCAATTATTACACGCTCCTTTGTAAATAAATTGTTATAAGCATGTTCTGTAGGATTTCTAAAGTGTACCATTAACCACGATGCTATGCCATAACCTTCATCTCCTAAACCTCTTAAACTCATTCCTTCCAATGTCGTAAATTTGTGAGTTGTTCCATATCCGTGAATCATGGACAGATCCTGGCCATGATGCGTCTACGCTTGTAAACCACTCATCTGCATTGCAAGTGGCTTGAACATCGATGCTCTGATATCCCTTGCGATTAATATATTCATCACCATGGGGAGGTGGTTTTTTTATTCTTATGTGGGTACAATCAATCACACCCACTGCACATGGAAAATTGTACTTTGTTTTGCCATATTTCTTTAGCTTTTATTACATACGCCGCAGTGCGAAGGACTTTTATCCACTGTTCGCATTTTTCTAGCATCTGGTCAGCAACTTGCGTCACAACTTTACAGACAGAAGTTTGGTGAACACCAATATCTTCTCCTACTCCTGTCTGAAACCCCGGATCACCCACATACCTGAAAACTATTTTCATTTTATCAGTGTTACATATAGCACCACCTCTTGTTTCTTTCGATTCTACACCCAAAAAGTTAGTAGATAGCCACTCAACATTTTTTTTACTAAATCGATATAATGATTCAAAATCACGATCACACGTACTTCTTCTAGGTTTATAATGTTTTTTTAAACGCAAATTAAGCATGAACTCGGCCATAGCTCTGCCGCAATCAAACTAAAGTCTGGTTACTATTAGACTCAAAAATTATGGAGTAGATTTTCATCCTAAAGAGCATAAACAGTTTTATTCATATGAAAAATGAGAATATTCTCATAACAAATTGTACATAAAAGTATCTACTCAAATGGAGTATCTGCTTCTAGTTTTTATTCATACCACGTAGAGTATTTACTCCAAATTTTCAAGTATAAACTAAATGCTCATTTTTATTCATATGACCCATTGTGTGGCTGTGTTTGTCCGTTTGGATGTCCGTGTGTGTGTATTGTTTGTATATGAGTGAAAATAATATTTAAAGACAATTGTGATATTCCCATATACTTCTGCCTTCACTTTTTATAACTACCATTACTTTTTAATAATGATTACCTCACCTTACCTTAAATCCTATAATTACAATTGAGATTAATTCCGTATATCATCTATATTTATTATTCTACATATTTTCAACCTATTCAAGAAATTAATTTCTTGCAGGTTTTTCCATTTTATTGTACTTGTTTTAAATTAGATTATGTGATTTATCTTGTAACGGGTCTGTTTGTGCAATAAATCTATTATTATTGTAAATCGCGTACAAGTTGTATATAACTTTGTTATAGAACAACTTCTGTGATTATGAATAATTATTTATTGTTTATATTTTTATATTATTACATTACATTTGTGAACAAATATATTAAATAAACATTATTATTAGTACAGTGTACCTCCAAGAAGTAACTGAAAATAGAAGGTCCTAACACAGTGGAGCTGGTACAGATGATATATACAAACTCATTTGGTTTGCTGCAGCCGAAGCTTTTCTTAATAATGAAATAATCATTAGAGTTTCATCAAACAACATGGTAAGTTTAAGAACATTTTTTCATATAAATTGTACACGTTGTTCTATAAACGAATCATTCTATTTTGCCAAGGTACAGTGCCTTCTCCTGATAAATACTCAGCTTACTGGATATGAAGCTGATTTGCTGCTTGTGAATAATTGTTCATCCACATATGTGCGCCACGAACCATCTACAACGACTCCTGCATCAGTATCTTCCCTGTCTACTGAACTTTGTAATATATTGTAATGTTTTTCTTATTTATTTTAACGTTTTTATTACGGGTGGGATAAATCACGTTATAAAACTGACTTATCCCGCTGGTCGGTCCTTTATATATTAGTGCCTTGTTTAATAGATAATTCTCGATTGTGGCTTACACAAAAACAATCCGCTCTGTGGAATTTTCTAGATATGACTGGTCACAAAAACAATGTCTAGATCAGATAGTCACAAAAAATCGTAAACAGTTCTAAGAAATCCCTGTGCGTCCGCCTTAATTTTAACTTTTATACAAGGCTTAGACAGAGTCGGATTCAGGGACTACACCAGTATGCTGTTTCGTAACAATATTTCTTTACGATTTTTTGTGACTATCTTATCTATACATTGTTTTTGTTACCAGTCTTATCCCAGCAAACACAAAAACATATTGAATACATATATGTTACATATTTTTTGAAATATAAAAGTCACAGTTATATAAAACTGAAGTCAAAACTAGATAATATTTATGTATTGAATACTGACAAAGGCCGGCACAGCTGGAGAACAATAATGATATAAGAAATACATATTATAAATTATATCTCAAATATTTCCAAATTACTATGTAATCTATATGTAGAAATGAGATAATACCTAGAGAATAAATATTAAATATTACATTATATAGATGTAACAAAAGTTGTCTAATTTTTCTTTTGACTCACCCCTTATCTAAAATATTTTATTTCATTGGATCTATGACAAAATTCAGCGAAATTCTTAAATTATAATAAATTCAGAAAAATCTCTTAAAACATTATTTTTCATAGATGAAATGAAATTCAATATTTTAAGTAGTGTTGAAGGCCAAAAGATTGAGGAACTATTGTTATTATATTATTCAATACCTACCTTATGAATATTTCAAACTCAAAGCAACTTAATACAATTTGATATTTGTATGTTGTAAATGGTATTTATATATCTTTGGAATTTAGTAGCTGGTACTTAGTTACTAAAAAAACAGCAAATAGATGCATATAAGTACATTAATTTTATTAACATAAAAATGAGAAACTAAAAACAAAACATCTAATGAAAAAAAAATATTGCAAATCTAAAAATATTCAAAAATTGAATGATAATAAAATATAAAAAGATAATGCAAAACAAATGAATATTCAAAAACAAAACAATAATTAACCATGAAAAATATTCTCTTAAAAAACTTTTCGAGGTCCACTTGTAGGCGTGTGGGCAATATTAAGGGATATTATCCATTGATTTGAAGAGTTACGGTTTCGCCCTTCTTTTCCCTCTGTAGTCTCTTTATTTAGCCTTATCCACACCAAGGTGATTTGATCGAAATCAGTGCATGTCATATTAAACTGTTTCAGCAACGTTTCTAAAAATGTAGGTATATATTAATTATATTAAATAAATAAATCATATAGTAATAATACCTTGAAATAACTTGAATAATTGATTTTAAGTTCCTTATTTTGTAGTTATTTCTATGTCCTAACCATGAGTGAGATGTCTTTATATTATGTATTTCTGGTTTACCGTCACCATTGTAAGATTGTACTACGTATCGTTTTTCTGTCTTATTGATAAATCCCAAAAGTCTCCCAATTTTTTTCGTTTTAAACATTTATTTTGCCTAAAATTCATAATTTATATTAGTCTTATTATTCGAATATAAATAATTTTAACAGATAAGTGTTAATTAATCTTTCTCAAGATATTTTGTCTTGACTTACTACCTGTGGTCAGAGGATTAAATATGTGTATTTTATTTGATATTATTACAAAATCTACTTGAGCCCTAATTGCATAACTGGGGGGCAGTATTTGTTTCGGAATAACGACTCCCTACACAGGGAATTATTGTTAAACCATGTCTAAGTTGTAAGTTAAAACGAAAATATTATCTTGAAAACTATTTTAGTGAGATAGGTATAATGTGATTTGTAATTGTTTATTTCATTGTATATTTTAAGAAAGTTAACCTTTTTAATACGTTTGGTAAATAAGCTTTTGTAAACGACAGTTGCATGAACGGCTTCATTGGCGATGCCCCTTGCCTGTTGTGAAAATAATAATAATAACACTTACATGATGTGTTCTCCATTCCTCTACAAACAAAACTGAAAACAAACACAAAGACAAAACTAACTAAAAACCTTTTAAAACGTTATTATACTTATAGGTATGTGGGTACATCGACTCGTGACAATTTAAAGGTTATAATATTGAACAGCTTTCCTCTTTTTCTTTAGAAACACACTAGACGCGGTTCGTGAAAAATACATATGAAATATTTTATGTTACAAATTTTACGTAACAAATATATATAATTTTTTTTTCATATTTATGTAGCAGAACTTACATCTTGAATACATATAAAATTAGATATATCCAATATATAAAACATTTCATAATATAAATATTGAGAATATATAACAATATTTATAAAGATTTTGTTGCATAAATACTACATAAAAAATATATAAACGTTTTATATAAAAATCGTTCCTCCCCTGTTATATATTTTTATGTAACATATACATTTGTGTTTGCTGGGATCTTGAAACTTCCAGAGAGCGGATTGTTTTTGTGTAAGTCGCAATCTAGAATTATCTAGTACAAAAGGCACTAATATATTAAGAACCGACCAACGGGAGAAGCCAGTTTTATAAAGTGATCTTGTGATATAAACAGCGAACAAGTAAATAGTCTAATTAACTAAACAGTAGCGGAGTGTTTATAAAAATTATTTTGAGTGCATATACCGTGTATATAATATAAATTAGTGAATAGTTTGGTGAACAAATGAACAAATAACTTAAGTGAGTAGACCTACCGTGTGTATGGATTTATCCCACCCGTTGAAGTAAAAACTTTCAAAAAAAATAAGAAATATTGGTGTCAGACGTGGGATAATATAAATAAAAAGCTACGCAAAAATGGCCAAGAGACTAAGTGACCTGAAAGTTACTGAACTAAAGGCAGAATTGCAAAATCGCGAATTGGAAGCATCCGGTAAGAAAAGTGAATCAATGGAAAGACTAAAAATGGCACTGGAAATTGACGGTTTGGATCCCAAAAGATTTTTTTTCAATGACGAGGCTTCCATCTTAATCTCGTCAATTTCTGATATGAATAACGACATTTCTAATACGAAGAACCGTTTTTATGCTAATATGGAAGAGAATATTTCAACTATATAGAGCGATATTTCTACTATGAAGAACGATATTTCTGCCGATATCTTATCGATGAAAAACGACATTCCTGCTGACGTGGAAAATAAAAGTTCATCTCTATAATCTTAAATTGAGAATAAGATGAACAATAAAATCGAGAACAAGATGTCGATGATGGAAAGCCAGATGAACGAGAAAGTCAAGGAGTTAGAGAAAAATATTGCCGATTTGAGAACACAAGACACTCCAGCAGAAGAAAAGGAGCCCGAGCAAACGAAACCTTGAAAGCCAGAAACACACTAAGTTGGAAGGCATTGGCAATTTTACCCAAGTCAAGGAAGGCCTCAACGATCGATGGAAAAATGTCGTGGACGAATTATGTGAAACAATTTGAAGCAGCTGCTAGAGTGAATAATTGGTCCGAGAGGGAGAATGCAGTAAACTTGACCATCGCGCTTCAGGGAGATGCCTTATATGTACTTCAGACGAGACCTTTGGAGGAAACTGATAACTTCGAGCAGCTGAAGAAGAGGTTGGACATGAGATATGATCATGAACATCTAGACCATTTGTACCAATCCCAGCTGAAAAACCGAAGGCGGGAACGTGATGAATCCCTTCATGAGTATGAAGTGGATATTGCCCGACTAGTTAGATTTGTTCATCCATGAGCACCATAGAACATGATGGAATCTCTGGGCATCCAGGCCTTTATTGATAGCTTACGTGACCCCGAGGATGTTCCGTTTAGCCCATCTCAACACATTAGTCGACGCATTGACAGCTGCTCTTGAATATGGAGCGGCAACGAAGTTGTTTCCTAGTTAAGTCTTTAGAGGCTAGCTCGGTGAGCAGTCGGGCAGAAGCACCCAGATTATTTCTATGGCCGATCCAGTCGGGTACTCATATTCGCTTTTTCGTTGTCTTTTTAGTGTTGAACATTTTAATTAAAGTTTCTGCAATTATACGTACAATGGAACTCCAACATCAGTACGCGCAACAGAACTTGCAGCCATATTCCTTTGTTGTTAATATTGAAAGTGTGTAAACACAAATACCATATCAGTTTACTGGCTGCAACTAATTTCCGCCAGTAAACTTGCCAAATGTAAAACCTGCTTAACACGTGACAACAACCTTCTACTTCGTACGTAAGCGAACACCTTTCACGTTTCAATTATTTGTACCAACGGTATACAGTGGCCTTGGATGGTATTAAAGTTTGATATTAGAGTTTAGTTATGCACTGTTATTGAAATGAACAACGTCAAAAGTTATAATTAATCACAAATATTTCGAAATCCACTCACTACGTTTACCCTTAAAATCTCAATTTTTAAGTTGGCAATTACAAATTTCACCAGGCACACCAATATTGCCAATCCTCAATACATAAATAATGATCTTATTTGTAATGTAAATTCTTAAAAAATTTTCTGCAAGTTCATTGATCGCTAAACCAATATTCCATATTAATATAAGTTATGTTCGACGTACATAGTGCGCCATTAAATCATCTATGTATTCATTTATCATTCATTATAAGATATAATACACGTACTAGAGTCATTAATATAATGAACATTTGTAATATATTATCTTACTTTGATGGTTTTACCTCCGGAGATTATTTGAAAGCTTTGGTAGAGTTGATTACACCTCCAGCGTGCCAGATGATTAAATTCGCCATATAGATTTTGATTTATGGTTTTATTATACCATATGCAACAGTTTAACATATTTAAGTTTTAGGCAGTGAAATTTTTCCGGGCGTAGGGCATTCTGTTGAATCGGACATTTTTATTGGAATGGCTCTAGAGGCTAAGCCTTTTATAATTTAATTGAAATATTCATATCTACATTTATCAGAAAATCAGGAATTATATTTCTACACTCAAAAGTTATGAAAAGATAAACAATTTGTTTAATTTATTTTTATTGTTTACCAAGTTCTCGATTCATCAACTGGAGTCTACGGACAGAACGGTTGTTCGCATGAAATGAATACTAGATTATTTTTATAAGGATTTCATAATATACTGATTAGAATATAGCAGGATATTTTAAAAACAATCAAGACAATTTAACTTTCCTATAACTCCACGAGAATTGTGAGCCCATTTCGTGCAAAGTTTACACTGGAGCCACTCTTATTTACTGTCTTGATATCCACTTTCACAGATTGGGCAAACTGAATTTTTTTCACGTTTCCCATCACAAGAATCGTCTCTATTCTGATGCATTATTTCGTTATAAAATTCTTCCGGGTTAGTCGATGTCAGAGTGATATTTCCGAGGATATATCAGAGTCGTAATCATTCCTTAGATTTTTTCCTTTTTGAGAATCTTTATTTGTTTTTCGTTTATTCGCCTCTTCCTCATACGCTTTCATAAGATCATCTTTTTCAGGGGTGTCAGTTATAACAGCTCCTATTCCTTTTTTCTCTTAACTTGGACAGATTTCCACATGTTTTTGGATAGGGTCTAAGAACTTCGGGTGAAATTGAATTTAGTTGATCTCGACCATGTGTAATTGATTTATTTAAGGTCTCCACACTTTTAGTACAGCAAGGTATAGAACGGTCAAGGCTAGCTGAAGGGATAGGTCCCAAGCATATGGTGTTAAAATTAGCGGTTTACTTCTAGTCTTCAATGTACAGTTTTTGGGTTTATTTGTTGCAAGGATTTGGCCTGTCAGTTACCGATGATTCCAGAAAGTCATCTTCAGTAAATATTGACGAATTAGATGGGTATATTCCTGTTTTCAGAAAACCTTTATATATATTGTTTATTCAAGATTCAGTATATGCAGCATTAACAAATCCTGCAACTTAGTATATACTAACGGTTTTACAGGATTTGAGACAAGCCAATTATTAAATGCTACCTTGTACCTTGCCTTAAATGGGCCGTGAACTGACACATCAAGTAAGCTTAATGGCCCAAATATCGGCCACGTCCCAATTATCGGACACTTTATTGGTTTTTTATTAATCATAAGTTAAGTGTATATCATTGAGACGAGAAATATATTATTTTGAAAAATTGCACATTTTCGCAACCTACCCCGTCTACGAACTTCTATAATGCTCAGTAAGCTTGAAAATAGTCGAGTAGTCACCATGCATGGGTAACTCTTATGAACCAGCTTGTCCCATAAGAGCTGTTTGCGACTACACTCACCAGAGGCGCTGTAATCACCTTAAATTTGAACGTTGTCAAATCTGTAAAGAAAAATTGCTCATTTTTTCGTCAATCATCTGATCCATTGATTAAAGTTACTAATGTGTAATAGGTATAAACATATTTTTTCATTATCATATTATGAAACTTGGATGTTAGGTTGGATTTGTATTTTAACTTATCTTTCAATACCCTATACTACAGAAGCTATTCAAGTAGTATTTTTTAATTAAACTCAAACTCATAAATTTTTAATGATAATTTTGAGATATGACAACATCACAGCGTCTTTACGAGAACACAATACGCAGCCGCATCGATTTCTCGCCCAATGTATATCCATAGATAAAGGATAGGTTAGGTTAGGTTGATTTATTTTTATCAACACCAATATCTAGTCCAACTCATTATCATTATTATTCCAATTAGTGTTGCATTGAGACTAAGTTGAATTTTAATTTTTGTGTGCGTTTATTAAACTGATTTTACCAAACCAGTCCAATATGGTGTTTTCTTGTTGTTTGCCAACATGCAGAAGCCGGGGCGACACTGTGAAAATGCATCGATTTTCCAAAAACTATGAAAATGTGAGTACCGGCGTTACATTCAATAATAAAGCTGTGATAATTATATTAACAAAATCTGTATCTGTTAACTTTTTCTCTACTAACATGAGAAAACCTTATTATTTACCTCATTTATCTAATGAGAAGTAGCTCAATATTTACCTAAAACATTATTTATTTTATGAAATGAACATGAAAAATAAACTCTAGGAAATGTCCTAAGACAATGAAAATGTTGAAAAAATATCAAAATGATTTTAAATAATAGTAGAAATGACGTTTATTGAATCCCCTCAGTTTCAATGATTTTATTCAATGCTTTGACAAGTATTCCGAGCGGACATTTCGATATCCTTGAATAATTGGGGAAATTACTAATTTTAAAGTGAAAATAAAGTATTTCGGTATTAGTTCTGCGATAAGTAGTGGAAAAAATACTATATATACTTCGGTTGAGAAGGCCATATTTGTTGTGTATTGTATATAATATTAATTATTATCTAACTTGTAAATAAACGTATGTAGTGAAACAGTTTTTTCCTTCATGAATTCTTAAACAGTCTTCAAGTTCCAGAAAAAAAAATTTAATTTAATATATAAGAAGATACAGAAATTCGAGCGATAACAAAAGTTTTAAATGAAAGCGTTGCTCTCCAAAAAGAAGTGAACAGCTAGCCCAGAGATGATTCTGGGAGCAGAGCATTTTTGATGTCGCTCTTACCATTAATGGAGCAAATGTCGATCCCAGATATGATATTTTGCAGATTACGTTTAATGCAAGTCGTACAAGGGTGTCGTTTCCCTTCTCAACCGAGATCTCAAGGCAACGCTGCCTATCCACCGGCTAATCGAAACCGATATGCTTCGGCTTCTACACGTTCCAGCCATAATTATGAGAGATATCAGTCTCCACCATGGGATACACCAGCTTCCAGTGCTTCTGCTGACTCCCAGGACATCCAATACGGCGGTGGTCCATATTACGAGAGACTTTAGTTTCTATTTAGTTTTTTTAATATTTAGTTGTTTTTTATATTTGTAAATTTTCTAATAAAGTTTACATATACCTTAGAGTGATTACCAGATGTTCTGTTAGGGAGATTGGAATCATCATGTTGGTTTTTCCCTTCTGCAAAGCGTTGCATAACAAGTTGAGTAGTTCATCAAAACTCTCTACAGACATTCGGTAAAATGAAACGAACTTTTGAGGATGTAATCTGTGTTGACTAAGTTTTGTTTGAAAGTAACCCGTCGATAACCTGTCACTCAATAATAAGGGTTGAACCCACCATCGACGTTTAGCTCTCCTTTTCTTATGTTTATAAATAAACTAATACAGAGAACGGAGACACAACTGATTGTAACGGGATTCATTTTAAGACTATTCTAGCTAGCCAGTTCTAACTACTCTGGCTGTACCCAACGTGACGTTTACGCTCGTATAATTTCGCAAACAATCAGTGTAAACAATACGCGACGCGAATACGCTGAGCGTATGTGCGCCCGTCTAACCTAAGCCTTAGTTTGAGAAATGGATGTAAAATATTGTGATGAAAATGGAAATGAATATATTACAATGCTGTTGAAAACAATAAACTCAATCTACTTATGATTAAGTGAGTATAGTATACCGTGTATTGCTCAGTTCATATTTGATACATTTAACCTATGAATATCTCGAATTGTTTATGCATTAAATTTTCCCTTTATAGATTCACGTTAAATTTAAATATTGTTGAGAATTATCTTCTTTTTCTTCGAATGCCGTCCCCATTTAACGGAGGTTGGGACCACTCTCTTAAAAGCATCTCTGTCCTTAGCAATATGAAAAAGATCCTCAACGCCCATGTCTGTCCATCCATTCTCGGATATTCCTCTGCCATGATTTCTTCTTTCTCCAATTCCCTTCTTTCCTTCAACTCTGCCCTGCATAATCACTTGTAACGAATGTGAGAATTATAACGAAATATAATTGATCAATTATAATGAAATTAACACTGACCTTAATACAACTCTCGCACTGTTCTCCCGTGATTCTCTCGAAGAAAAATCAGCTGACGAGGATCACCATGGAAAAAATGGACTCCTTAACAGACTTGTTTCATTGAATAGGATCTTGTAATTGTGTTTCGGATAAGTATAATTTATCTGAAGTTCTTGTACTCTTGAAGGTTGGTTTTTTAATAATAAATATAATTATTGGATTTTGTTTATATGCCCTTTTATTATTGTTAAATTGTTTTATACTTATCTCTTAATGTTTGTATTGCTTGAGAATCCTCAATTTTATTTATCAATTTTTATATATAATTTAACGGAGTCGCTCGACAAAGCATCCTCCTACCCCAACGCTATCATCCACCCTCTTTTGTTTTTTAAATCAACAAGATTGTTTATCCCCTGTTGCTATATAAAATAAATTCCATGTCGCTTGATCTCTTATATTCACTAATTCAATTTTGAGTTTGTCACTAGTTTAGTCCTTTTTACAGATATTGTGTGTAGAATAATTTCACGAAGTCTTTATATTACACACGTGATTAACTCTTTTTTTAGAGTTTTAATAGTTCATTTCTGTTAAATACTTACAAATTGGTCCTTAAATAGAATATTCTAAATTACTGAATCTATAACATAAATCTGCATAAAAATGTGCATGAGTCCTTTCAAAATATCCTACGAATTTAATTTTATCTTCTATTTATATAAACTGTTTCTAAATTTTACCATTTCTTTCTTTGAACACTGGTATTTTTTACAAATAAACAATTGTCTTGAATATTTCTTGAATTTTTGTGTTCTATGTTCTGTCGCAGTTGATCTATCGCTCTCAACTTTCTGACACTTATTGCATCATGAATTCTAACCAAACATTTTTTTGCAAATATATTAAATCATAACATTGAGTGTTATACATTTGAATTGTTGAATATTATTATTATTTGATCTTTTTTTAGATTATGGATTTATGGTACTTTTATTGTAAGAGACTTTGGTTTGATGAATGATGTTTGCTTATTCCTACATGTTGTGAGATAATGATTCAAATACATGTGTTTTTAATCAAAGGTAAATGTTTCCTTTTGTTCTATAATGAAGGTATAAAGTTTCTAAATCATACAATGACTTGCTTAGTGGATTGAAAATGAAAAGTATTTATAGTAATTTAGAGAACATAAATAAATTTAGTGCCTCATTCTTAACTTCTTCATAAAGTATGATCTAGACCGTTACTATCTTAGTATTTAACAGTGATTCTTTTCTGTACTAATATTTGTCTCTCATTTATCCGTTATAATATATTTTTATAAGAGACTTCCAAATAAGGTCATTAATAGTGTTCCAAAAACCGTGGGGTATTGGCAAGTCAGATAATGGCTGGATGACACGACGCTCATTTTTTGAATACATAGCAAACGAATTTGTGCCCTGGATTAAATAAAAAAACATTCCTATGCCGATACTTTTATTTGTTGATGGACATAAATCTCATTCAACAATGCAACTTAGCACGTTCCGTGCAGGAGATAATATTATTCTAACAGGCCTTTATTTAAATAGCACTCATATCTTACAACCCCTAGATGTGGCAGCGTTTCATCCACTGAAGGTAGAATGAAGAAAATCAGTAATTGATTGGAGAATGCATAACCAAAACATGAAAATTACTAGAGAACAGTTTGCACCTTTATTAAGAAAACTATTGATAGAATGGCGGAAAATCTTAGATAATCAATAAAGAGTGGTTTTAAGACATGTGGTCTTCTTCCATTCAATGCCAACTATATTAAGTTTGACAATTTTTCAAAGATTCTACTACCAACCACTCCCTGTCCAATAACGAAATTGAAAAAATTTATGAAAGAGTAACTTTAGCCGTTTTCGAGGAGATAAATGAAGAAAACATACTTCTCTTTAATTCCTCTGATAGGATCTGGAAAGGAGACGTTAAAGATACAAATATTTTTCATTTATGGCAAAAACTCTCTGACTCTGTAAATAATAAATTTCCACAACAGTTGAATAACACTATTGTATTCGTAACATATTTATAGGTACATTCAGAAACTACTGAACGTGTGTCTTCCTATAATTCTCCTAACTTAGATCTAATAACAAAAATTGCAAAATCCAGAGAAGTTTTACAACTGGATGATAACACAGACTTTGTAAATAATGAATTCCCGCAAAAGTTAAACCACATCGTAGTGTTCGAAGAAAATGTACCTGTACATTCAGAAACTTCCGAACCTGTGTCTTCAACTGATTCTCTTAACTTAAAGCTAATATTAAAAATTTCGAAAGCCAAGGAAGCATTACAATTAGATGATAACTCAAAAGAAAATAAGCTTCCAGTTCTAAATTTAACTGACACCAGTAACTTCAATTTCTCAACAGGAGATTTAAATGTTTTTTCAATAGTTTCTCTTGACGACGAAGCAGAAAAACCAGGCGGTTCATTATCAAATGTCGATAAAACAACCAGTGACACTAACCGTACAAAAAACGAAGAAACTAATAACTCTCACGAAAGCTGAAAGCGAGACTGTATAAAACAATGATACCGATAGAGAAGACCAGAAAAAAATGAACAAAAAGATGAAAATAAAGTAATTGAAGAGAATCTAGAAGACGAAAATAAAGAAAACGCAGATAAAAATAAATCCATCCATGAGATTGTAGAGAAATCTCCCGTCAAAAAAATGGAAGAGTTATCAAATATTCCAACTTCTTTCAAGAAAATTTTCTTTAGGATAACACCCCCAGAATAAATAGAAGGAGCAACTCAGAAAACCGAAAGAAAAACTCCATCAGTTGTTTTTCAAGTTTGGCAGCAATATGAAAAGCGGAAATTGGACAAAAAGCAGAACGAACAAGAAGAAAAAGACAAACGAAAAAAAAGTCGCTTGGGAAATAAAGAAAACAAAGCTACGGCTTCAAAAACTAAAGAAGAAAAGAAATGTATTGATTCTAACGAACAAAGGGTAGAAGAGTTTCAGAAGGAAACAAAGTATTTAGTTGGTGACTATGTAATCGTGAAATACAACGAAGCTTGCTATCCTGGGTGCATATTAAATTATAATGATGAAAACCAGGAGGATACAGTTGAAGCTATGAGCCCTAGTGGTCAAAACTGGAAATGGCCTGCCAAAGAAGATATTTTAACTTATAAGACATGTGACATAACGCAAAAAATTCAAAAACCAAAGCTTATAAATAAAAGGGATGTATATGAAGTTGCAATACTGACAGATTAAACGACTCACCTATAAGGAAGTTCAATCTTCATTATAAGATTAACCACGTTCGTATAGACCACCAAGTAGCTACGCCTCTGGCGCTCGAATGTATCACTGTTAACAAGGCAAAACAACAACTTTTTGCTATCCCTTCGCCCAAACCCCATAAGGATCCTCAATACGTTTGAAGTAAAAATCTGATAAGTTCAAGGGTTTAATAGGATAGTATGGGAGGGATGGAGTGGTCTATACGAACGTGGTTAATCGTATAATGAAGATTGAACTTCCTTACAGGTAAGTCGTTTAATCTGTCATTATACCTCTTAACCACGTTCTACTAGACCACCATGTAGACGTTTAAAGCCTCCTTTATCATATTTTTAAGCTAGATGTCATTCCTAAAGGTTCTAAGATCCAATGATATATCGTTCTTAATCTTCATATTTAATATATTTATACAATTTTCGTACATTTAATTTATATATATAAGGTCACAATCATAAACAATAATTTGTGCTCTAAATTAGTTTTATCTATGATAATATTTGCCACAAAAAATATATATATATATATCTATCTATATGTACACATATACATGTATAACATTGATATAAGATCTAAACAAAAAACACAGACTACACATCATTGTGTAAACACTATAACTAAATAATTTACCCACGAAAAACAACTTTTTCTGCAAAATCTTCTCTAACCAGTAAGGGCCTGTCATTAAAGAATGGAATAATAAGAACAGGTTGTCGTCTCCCTGGTGAAGGCGTTTTAATTAGTTCGGAAATAAAGATCTTGTATTTGGTGCCACAGAACCTAATATCACTTAATCGGATTTTCGATAAAGTCTGAACCCTGTGTGAAGTAACTAGGGATACTAGCATAGCCAACTTGTAAGTTAATAATTCTAAGGTTATGTCCTCCAAGGGGTATAAAGTAGCTAGAAAATCAAGAACTACTTGCGGATCCCAAGCTACTCCATACCTAGGAGATACTGTTTTTTCTCTAAAAATACCCTTCAAAAATCGTTGGAAAATACCTTTACCTTCGCCAAAATCTGAAATAAGTTTAATGGCTGATTTATGACAGTTTAAGGTTTTATATAGAGCCCCATTTTTATTTTCTTGATTCGGAAAGGAAAGAATATTGTTGTTAGTAGGATTAAACCAATCTATATTATATTGCGAGCAAAAATTCCACCACTTTCTGTATGTACAATCGTATTGTCTTAATGAATTAGCGCTAAGGGCATCTATAAGTGTACGTATTACTTCTTCGGTTACTCCTTTTCTTTTGTGAGCTTCCCCGATAATTTTCCTGCAACCAGGGTAATGTTGAACCATATTGGGTGGCTTTTCCTAAATGGAGAAAGTAAAAGATTATGCCTTGGCTTAAAAAAAATTGGATTTCCTATCAAACACTCCGCAAATAAGGGATACCAAGGCTG
This sequence comes from Galeruca laticollis, assembly GCA_963921935.1. Classification (NCBI taxonomy): domain Eukaryota; kingdom Metazoa; phylum Arthropoda; class Insecta; order Coleoptera; family Chrysomelidae; genus Galeruca; species Galeruca laticollis. The sequence continues at coordinate 42,476,866 of OY998176.1, forward strand.
ATTTGACCACAAGGGTAGAACGATAATACCTTCCGCTCTGTCAATCATTACTTTTCTAATTGTTTTAGGTATCACTGGGAAATGTGGAGAGGCGTAAAACTTGAGATCGCTCCAGGATATTGAAAACGCATCAACTGCTACCGAGTTTGGGTCCGATTTCCAGGAAACACAGTTTTTACATTTTGTGTTTATGTATGAAGCAAACAAATCTATTGACGGCATTCCTAAACGTTCTATAATAATTCTAAAGGCATTAATACATAACGAATATTCAGTCTCTATTTCTGAGGATCTCGACATATAATCCGCTTTATTCTCAGCGGATTTAATATAAGAGGCGAACATAACAATGTGCCTGATTTCGCACCAATTCCATATGGCTCTCGACAACCTAGCTAAACGTTTATTTTCCGTACTGCCCATTTTATGTATACAAGCTATTGCCGTTATCTACCCTAAGTAAAATGTATAAACCTGATTTATCTTTGACAAAGGGCTTTAAGGCATAAAATATTGCTAAGAGCTCTAAGTAGTTTATATGAGATTTTACCTAATCGTTTTTCCAAAAGTCACCTATCTCTTGATTAAGAAAACCGCGCCACAACCTATTTTAGATGCAATCGAAAAAAATTTATAAGAATAATTGGGTTGCAATATTGAACACCCGGAACTATAGATACTCTTTAGCCATTTTTAACTACGTGACACTATCTACGCGCACTGAAAACGTATTGAGAATTCTTATGGGGTTCGGGCGAAGGGTTAGCAAAAAGTTGTTGTTTTGCTTTGTTAACAGTGACACATTCGAGCGCTAGAGGCGTAACTACTTGGTGGTCTAGTAGAACGTGGTTAAGAGGTATAATGAAATAATTTCACATTTTTTAGGACTACTTAGCTTGTTTTATTAATGGTTTTTTAAATCATTATTATTCATGTTTTTTGTTTTTATTGTATTTTGAACAGTTTAGAATTGATGTTTTGTTTCTGGTTTTGTTGTATTTTAAATCAATTAGAATGTATGTTTTCGCTTTATTATATATTCCACTCTGTTAGAGCGTCCGATGACTGGGACAATTGTACCTTTTTCAATAAATTATTAATTATTAGACAACGATTTTTACTATTATCAAACAAGATAATATATAATGATAGGCAAAGAAATATAGGATCCTGAAATGCAATCCGTATCAGTGATTTTCTAGAGCATATATTTTTTCTGAACGCTTAAAGTTGGACTTTGCTCTTAAGCGTCCGATAGTTGGGCTATTTACATTAGTTGCATACAACGACTACAGTGAGGAGGAAGTGTTAAAAGGATTATATTAGCTTTCCTTGCAAAATCAATTACTAGTATATTCATATGAATAATATGGTTATTTATAATAGCACTGGTAAACACAATTTGGTTTTCTTATACACCAATACGTGTAGTTATTGTTTTCTGTCATACTGATTCAGAATCTGATTTCAAAGTTGCTCCATCACGTCATGATTTTGAGAAATTAAATAGGTTTTTCAAAAAACGCATTAAATTTGAAATAATTTCAAAGTTACTTTCATATAAGAAAGTTACTGCAACAAATGTTCAGCCAAACATTGAGTGGACGTGTCTGAACATGTTCTTACATGTTTCCTACGTCAGAGCACTTAAACCACGTCCATGTTTGCTCCGAAATCTATCAAATTGAGAATTGCTAGAATTCTGGCTATGTGGGTAAATAAAGAGCTACACACCGCTTTTTTGATCTTGAATCTAAAATAAGTTTAAGGGCTGATTTATGACAGTTTAAGGTATTATATAGAGCCCCATTTTTATTTTCTTGATTCGGAAAGGAAAGAATATTGTTGTTAGTAGGATTAAACCAATCTATATTATATTGCGAGCAAAAATTCCACCACTTTCTGTATGTACAATCGTATTGCCTTAATGAATTAACGCTAAGGGCATCTATAAGTGTACGTATTACTTCTTCGGTTACTCCTTTTCTTTTGTAAGCTTCCCCGATAATCTTCCTGCAACCAGGGTAATGTTGAACCATATTGGGTGGCTTTTCCTGAATGGAGAAAGTAAAAAATTATGTCTTGGCTTAAAAAAAATTGGATTTCCTATCAAACACTCCGCAAATAAGGGATACCAAGGCTGATTTGACCACAAGGGTAGAACGATAATACCTTCCGCTCTGTCAATCATTACTTTTCTAATTGTTTTAGGTATCACTGGGAAATGTGGAGAGGCGTAAAACTTTAGATCGCTCCAGGATATTGAAAACGCATCAACTGCTACCGAGTTTGGGTCCGATTTCCAGGAAACACAGTTTTTACATTTTGTGTTTATGTATGAAGCAAACAAATCTATTGACGGCATTCCTAAACGTTCTATAATAATTCTAAAGGCATTAATACATAACGAATATTCAGTCTCTATTTCTGAGGATCTCGACATATAATCCGCTTTTTTCTCAGCGGATTTAATATAAGAGGCGAATATAACAATGTGCCTGATTTCGCACCAATTCCATATGGCTCTCGACAACCTAGCTAAGCGTTTATTTTCCGTACTGCCCATTTTATTTATAAAAGCTATTGCCGTTATCTACCCTAAGTAAAATGTATAAACCTGATTTATCTTTGACAAAGGGCTTTAAGGCATAAAATATTGCTAAGAGCTCTAAGTAGTTTATATGAGATTTTACTTAATCGTTTTTCCAAAAGCCACCTATCTCTTGATTAAGAAAACCGCGCCACAACCTATTTTAGATGCAATCGAAAACATTTTATAAGAATAATTGGGTTGCAATATTGAACACCCGGAACTATAGATACTCTTTAGCCATTTTTAACTACGTGACACTATCTACGCGCACTGGAAACGTATTGAGGATTCTTATGGGGTTCGGGCGAAGGGTTAGCAAAAAGTTGTTGTTTTGCTTTGTTAAAAGTGACACATTCGAGCGCCAGAGGCGTAACTACTTGGTGGTCTAGTAGAACGTGGTTAAGAGGTATAATGAAATAATTTTACATTTTTTAGGACTACTTAGTTTGTTTTATTAATGGTTTTTTAAATCATTATTATTCATGTTTTTTGTTTTTATTGTATTTTGAACAGTTTAGAATTGATGTTTCGTTTCTGGTTTTATTGTATTTTAAATCAATTAGAATGTATGTGTTTAGGATTGATATCACTTTTTAGAATCAAAACCCAATTTCACATCTACTAACAATCAGCTTTATTCTCTATTCTAAGGTTACAATCAAAAAATATAAAAATATACGTTCTACGTTACAAGCTACGAAAATTGACAACTGTCAACTGTATGTCACTAAAACAGTTCTCGATCCCCCGCTCACTTCTCCCTCCCGGGGCGAGTAGGTGGTCTCACCCAGAATCTTTTATTAAGCTGCGTTGCCACTACACTTTTCCGCGGACATGATGGGGAAACTGAACAGTATGTTTTTGTTTTATTATATATTCCACATATGCCGATAATATGGACATATGCCATCCGATAAGTAGAGTTTCACTCTGTTAGAGCGTCCGATGACTGGGACAATTGTACCTTTTTCAATAAATTATTAAATACTAGACAACGATTTTTATTATTATCAAACAAGATAATATATAATGATAGGCAAAGAAATATAGGAACCTGAAATGCAATCCGTATCAGTGATTTTCTAGAGCATATATTTTTTCTGAACGCTTGAAGTTGGACTTTGCTCTTAAGCGTCCGATAGTTGGGCTATTTACATTAGTTGCATACGACGACTACAGTGAGGAGGAAGTGTTAAAATGATTATATTAGCTTCCCTTGCAAAATCAATTACTAGTATATTCATATGAATAATATGGTTATTTATAATAGCACTGGTATACACAGTTTGGTTCTCTTATACAAGAATACGTGTAGTTATTGTTTTCTCTCATACTGATTCAGAATCTGATTTCAAAGTTGCTCCATCACGTCATGATTTAGAGAAATTAAATAGGTTTTTCAAAAAACGCATTAAATTTGACATAATTTCAAAGTTACTTTCATATAAGAAAGTTACTGCAACAAATATTCAGCCAAACATTGAGTGGACGTGTCTGATCATGTTCTTGCATGTTTCCTACGTCAGAGCACTTAAACCACGTCCATGTTTGCTCCGGAATCTATCAAATTAAGAATTGCTAGAATTCTGGCTATGTGGGTATATAAAGAGCTACACACCGCTTTTTTGATTCAGTGTAAGTCAGTTTGTGATAGCTGAACGTCCTCTTATTTCATAATGTCCCGTACGTGTGTAAATAATCCAAACAGCTTCTGTTATATATGTGGAGAATTCACTACCCACCGGCATAAGCGGAATATTACACATTCAAAAAAAAACTTATATTTTCACTATTTTGGCTTAATCATCAAACACCAAGACAAGACATGGGCTTCCAGCATCTGCTGTGCACGCTGTGTGGTTACTCTGTGGGACTGGTCAAACGGTAAGAACATCGCTATGCCATTTATAAGACCTATGATTTGGCGTGAATAAATTGACCATTCCACCGATTGCTACTCTTGCTGCACGAAAACTTTTGGGTTTTCCAACAAAAATAAGAGACATTTTAGTTATCCTAGTCTTCCCTCTGCTACTCTTCTAGTACCTCATTCGGAAGCCTTGCCATTACCAAGACCCATAGGTGTTTAGAGTGAAGGAGATGCTGGTACAGAATCAGAAGAACCAACTATCGCGTTATCGACCAGCGAAGATGATATTTGCCATCTCAAGAGACTACACCTAATAAATCAATTAGAATTGAATGATCTTATTCGCCATCTGAATTTGTATTGAACTGAAGCAGAAATACTAGAATCTAGACTCTAAGGATGGAAAGTGTTAGCTGCAGGCACACAATTTTCTGTATATCGTAATCCTCTGAAAGAACTATGACAGTATTTTTCAAACGACGAGGGTATTTCACACTGCAATAATGTCGACGATTTGATGCTGGCCTTAGCTGGCATCAACACCATCCAGAAGAATGGCGTCTTTTTATCGATGCTTCGAAATTGAGTTTGAAAGCTGTGCTACTTCACATAGCAAACGTTTATCCATCCATCTCCGTTGGAGACGCAATCCACGTGAAAGAAACGTATGAAAACTTGACTAGTTTTCTCGACAGAATTATTAACCAATTGAACAAATGATATATCAGCGCAGACCGCAAAGTTGTAGCAATTCTACTCGGTTAAGGGATAGTGTTCCACAGTGGATCAATTTTTAAAATTATATACCATGATAAAAAGTAAGCATTGGCTCCCACAATGACAGGGGTTTGGTGAGAATTGCTTGAAACTAATATATGATTTTAAATATATTATATCATCATTCCATTTGTTCTAATGTGCCCCATTTATGGGGCACAGTGAAACTGTTGGTGGAGTACAATGAGACATATATTTTTTTAACAAATATATTTTAAATACAAAAGCGAACAAAGTATTATCGTTAATATCAGTCACCAAGACTTAAATAGTTGTACAAAAATATTTTAACGAACATCATAAGTCTCAAAACTTATGTAGGATTGCCGTCTTGACGTCGAACCTGATGAAATGGGTTGACGTAGAATCATTTTAAGATCTACTAGCTTAACAACTGAAACATCTGGATTTGGTGGATGGAAGAATTTTCCGATTACTTTTGAGCTATTTCTCATAAACGAAATTAGAACTCATCTCTTTTCAAAACGTTCGATATTTTACAAACAAAATATACCAAACTCTTAGTTTTAAACTGAACCAAAACTAAATCATCATCAGTTGATTATCTGGTCAATTTCTCTTTTAGGTCCGGAATCGCGTCTTCAGGTGACCATTCACTGTCAGATGACGACTCTTGCCATTCTTGTTCTGGTTCTTCCTCGTCGCTATCATACGTGACTTTTCTTTTCACCTTTTTAACTGCTGCTTGGTTTCTTTTTTCCTAGACAACTTTTTTTCAACTAATACGTCTTAATTAGTGTTTTAAATGAAACTCGCGGTTTCTAGTTAATTCCACAATATAGTAAAAGTTATTGAAAATTCTGAAAAATTGACAATTGTTTCGATAAATCAATATCATTGTCAGAATAACTGACGTTACATTTCATTTCATGCCTACCTGATGTTTAGTAGTTATTTTTGGCTACACCAAGAAGTGACCTAACTTGTGATTGACTTAATATATGTTTATAGAAAAAAGAATAAGGTGTGATATTACAAATATTGAAGCTTAGATATTATTAGCCCTATGGTGATATCCTGGATATCATTTTTCCAATTAAGATCAGTATAACTGTGCATTGATATAGAAAACCAGGAAAACTATATCTGCTGATCTTTACAATTATCACTTAAGAAGACAGTTTATTAGTTGAGAACTCCCTAGATTCAACTGTTCATTGACAACTTCATATTGTGGGTTTCTTAAATATTTTCTAATTTCCAATTCTTCAAGGAAATCCATTTCTTGTTTCTTTTCACAAATATGTAGCACTTCTAGTTTTGTGTTAGGTGTCAATTAATGATTGGTGTCAAGTAGATGTTTTGCGTAGTGGGATTTATCTGGTTGTTTTAATCTGTATGCTCGTACGTGTTCACTGTATCGGATTTCAAAATTCCTATGGGTCTGATCCAAATAGACAGCATTACATTCTGGACATTTGAGTTTATATATACCTGACTTCTTTAATAGTGGTATTTTTGTTTTTACATTTAACAATTTTGTACTAACGTTACTTTTTGTTTTAAAAGAAATTGTTGTTTTCGTTGCTGAAGATATTATCTGTGAAATATTATAAAAAATATTTCCTGCATATGTGATGGTTTTATAAGTTTCTATTTCATCAGCTTGTTTAGGAAATATTAGTTGTAATTCCACTTTTTCCTCTTTTTTACTAATTATCTTATTTATCATATCTAATGGATAACCTTTGGATGTTGCTATTTGTCTAACTGATATGATAAATAAGCTAATTAGTAAAAAAGAGGAGAAAGTGGCATTACAACTAATATTTCCTAAACAAGCTGATGAAATTAAAACCTATAAAACCATCACAAATGCAGGAAATATTTCTTATAATATTTCAAAGATAATATCTTCAGCAACGAATACAACAATTTCTTTGAAAACAGAAAGTAACGTTAGTACAAAATTGTTAAATGTAAAAACAAAAATACCACTATTAAAAAAGTCAGGTATATATAAACTCAATTGTTCAGAATGTAATGCTGTCTATTTGGGTCAGACCCTTAGGAATTTTGAAATCCGATACAGTGAACACGTACGAGCATACATATTAAAACAACCAGATAAATCCCACTACGCAAAACATCTACTTGACACCAATCATTCATTGACACCTAGCACAAAACTAGATGTGCTGCATATTTGTGAAAAGAAACAATAACTGGACTTCCTTGAAAAATTGGAAATTAGAAGACATTTAAGAAACCCACAATATGAAGTTGTCAATGAACAGTTAAATCTAGGGAGTTCTACACTAATAAACTGTCTTCTTAAGTGATAATTGTAAAGATCAGCAGATATAGTTTTCCTGTTTTTTCATATCATTGCACAGTTATACTGATCTTAATTGGGAAAATGATATCCAGGATATCACCATAGGGCAAATAATATCTAAGCTTCAATATTTGTAATATCACATCTTCTTCTTTTTTCTATAAACATATATTAACTCAATCACAAGTTAGGTCACTTCTTAGTCTAGCCAAAAATAACTACTAAACATCAGGTAGGCATCAAATGAAATGTAACTTCTGTCATTCTGACGATGATATTGATGATATTGTCAATTTTTCAGAATTCCAATAACTTTTATTATATTGTGGAATTAACTAGGAACCGTGAATTTCATTTAAAACACTAATATGAGCCGATTCCACGAAGTAAGGGTCGAGACAGTTAATTTCATAATACGTCTTTGTCAGGGGTATCTGTAGCAGTATTTGTTGAAGACGGACCAGCGGTCTCATCTCGTGCAAATTTTCCTTCAGTGTCTTCGTATTTTTCCATTTTTCCTATTTCTTGCCCAGATTTTTGAGAAACCGTTGGCTCAGAATTCACTTCTGGTCAGCCGACATTAGAAAATCGTCATCTGTAAATATTTCCGAATCAAAGGGAAATATTCCGATTATTTTAAATCCTGAATTGGTATTAGTAGGTGTCATTCACCTTTCTTGCGCAACTTTAACAAAACCTCCGGTGTTAAGAATATTAACTGGAATACCGGGATGATGAAGAAGCCAGCTTTGTAGGGTATTGTTATAATGCGCTTTAAAAGACGAAAATACTGCTACATCTAAGGGTTGAAGTTTGTTATAGCAAGGTAGCGTCAATATTGTGACTCCATTCAATTTGGTAAAATCCAATGTTTCCATGGACAAATGGCTTTCGTGATTGTCCATCATTAGCAGCCTAGAGTTGTCACGAGAACTAGAAGAATGTTTTATGAAATGATTCATCACTAGCGGAAATAATTCCCTGTTCATCCATCCTGTGGGCGTAGCTAATCCCAGCGTACCAGGTGGCGCTTCTTTCATCATAATTTCCTTGAAGTGGACCCTTGGAAATATCATCGCCGGGGGTAAAGCATAACCGGCGGCACAAATTATACTGCAAGTTGTTACTAGAATCCCTCTTTCGCCACTAGTACATTGGGACACATGTTTCATGCCCTTTTTTGCAAGTATTTTGAGCGAAGCTTGTACTGTGGTGGTTCCGGCTTCGTCTAAGTTGAATATTCTACTGCCATCACTGAGACGTGGTTCACGATTGTGCACGTTTTCGAGAGTTTTGAATAAGCTTGAAACATTGTGTCGGTTAAATGAAGTAGAACAGCATAAACTGCAAGACTCTGGTTTTCGACAACTTAATTCTGGATCCCTCTTCCTGAAGCCGAGATACCACTCTTTTACTGCCATTTTTTCTTCTCTCCATTTATTTGGAATATCCTTATTATTTTTTATTGCCGACTCAAATGCTAGCTTGCGACATTCTAGTGGAGTAAGCCAATAAAACATTTTTACAGATCTTAAAAGATAGTCAACAAAGGCTTTTTCTTCATCGTGAGTAAAAATCAACCTCACATCATATTTAGGACGAAATACAAGGTTTAAGTGGGGATTCGCTTCAATTTTTCGCACGTACCTGAAATTTAAGTTTCGATAGATAATAAAAGAAGAAACCACGCGATCTATATTTTAATTCTTACCTACATAACGTAACGCAAGCAACGCCTTGTAACTCTGCTGCTCCTCTTATAGGCATATTTTCTTCAACAATGAGGCGAACGGCGGCTTTCATATGCTCTTCACTGAAAGTTCATTTATTTGTCTTCCGCTTACGGTTGCGTGCCATCTTAAAATTTAATGTGATACCTGAAATAAAAATTGTCATTTCAAATATTTACACTATTATGCCCTTTGTGCTCCACTGTTGCTTGCTTCAATCTGGACCACCAGTCACCGGCAAAAACAATAAACTAAATAACCTAATCAAATATATTTTTATACGCTCCAAAGGTCATAAATAACATGCAAAGATGTGTTTCACCCGACAAAATTTTGGCAAACCTTGAATAGAAAAATTTGGGGACTCGTAAAGTCAAACCACAAATGCTAGAAAGAGATCTCGTCTACTCCCAGCGCGAAACGACAAACGAACGCTGTTATACAAGATGTCATCGAGCAAATTGTCAATTCCAACATAACCAGACTTCTCAACAGATAACAATAATAGTGATTCTTAAATATTAGGAATTATTTAAATTATTTTAAACAATGGTAGTACGGTAGTACATCCGCAGATAATAATGTACAAAGCCAAAATACCCGAAATTATCACACAAATCAGATGTAATCAAACAGTTAACGTGTTATGGGTTAATGTTCACGATATATTCTAATGACAACCAAGTCTTAAACACAAGTTTCTGAACGATATGGAAATACTTACTGAAGCCATGACATGGTATATAAATGATCATCAAATATACAACTATCTCGAGAGACAAGTATGTACAAACTTATCAGCAAATTTGTTTTAACCTAACACTAGTAAAATGTTTCAGACAAAGTCAAAGAGACGACTACAATCTAACCCTGATAAGTTAAAGCACTTATCAGGTAAAGCGGGTAGTTTTTCGGATTACTGAGGCTAACACCGCAATATGATGTAACCAAAGCAAAAATCAGTAGTCTCACGGTCACTTATATCTACAATAAAAACCACAAGAGAGAGAAAATAAACCCTCAACACCCATGAAATATACAACAACAAAATACTAACAAGAAAACTAATTACAGGACTTTTAAAAATGTAGGCGCTCATTTTGTTTCATACGATAATAAAGCTTTACACACTTACCTAGTGACAAATATAAAATTGTAGTCATGATGTGAAGACAGGTTTGTTACAGCCTGCACCACTTTGCCGGAAGGATGTTTGAAGAGTTATCCCTAAAACTCTAGGCTGACAGGAATGATTTCAAACGATTACAAATATGATGATATAAAGCAGGACCCGACTCTGACTGTTTCACTTCGTCTTCGTTTAGCAAAACTACCACAACTGCAGCTACTGCCCTTTTTGACAAACTCGACGCCATCGCAGAACGATTTGCTATACAACGAACACCACACAGTAGTTTACATTTGTGGGCAAATAGCGACTCCGATGTGACGGTCCAACTGTCGAGTCAACGTGGGCTTGTACTCGTACAACCTTTAGTACGATCAATCGGATAATATGTCGCACGTTTGTCAATACCAAACCATACCGCCGACGCGACGCTCTAATATTAGCACCAACACGTGTCATACGGTCAACTTATACATAGCTAGCATTGGAAATATGTATATGCAACCTAACATGCGTAAACCAAGTGTGTCCGTTTCATGGGTTGCTCATTTCAAGGGAACTCTACCCTAACTAAGACATTCTTGAACTTATTTTTTTTCTTGGATGGCCTATGTTCATAGCCCATTTGAAGAGTATTGCCAATACTTAAATATGCGGCCATATCAATTTTAATTGAGTTAAGACTAGTTTTGATGGAGAAATTAAATGAATGGAGTTTAATTGATAAAGATTATTAAGTCTGCCTCTGGTTAGGGGAGCAGACTTGTGATTATCACAGTTTGCAGGTTTAATTTAAAAAGTAGTAGGGGAAATTCATTATATTATGATAACCGACAACATATAATCCGCAAAGAAATGTCTCTTTAAGAATAAACGAGAGAGTAGATCATCTTTTCTGATACGCTCTGTAGAGTGCATTTCATTCATTTTAATTGGATTATGTTCAAAGATTATTTCTTGTGGATTTGCTAAACCCGCTGCCTGCTGCTACCTGTATGATTACTCCGCGGGCTCTTTTCTCGAGAGCAAGTGGTAATAATTCATGTGAAAATATATGAAAATAATGTTTCAACCGACTAGGGGAGTACAAGAAGTAATGGGGTTGTCCAGGAAATGGAAACTTCATGCTATACAGAGTGACGTTCTTTTTTTAATAATTAGTCACACATAATTATCTACAGGTTGAATAGGTACAAAATGGTGACGGTTGCCAACTTTTGAATCTGTAAGCTATTGCCAGCGCTTGCTAGCGCTGTGAAACGAACTATATAGTTGTCGTTCAGGACACTTCAATAGCGCTGACATAATCCGTCATTTTGCTCACGAATTTTGTTGGTTTTGGAATCAGTTTCAAATAATATCATCACAAAAAAGATCTTCCATCTCTCATCATCATTCACTACACTATTTAAATTGTTATTCATTATTGATACATTTTTAATAGGTATGAATCACAGATCATTTATACTTAGATGGATCAAGACAATGTTATTTATTTTGATCAAATTGGCGCAATTGAGAGCTGTAAACCTTAATTAAAATTTGACATTTATCACTAAATGGTGGCAAATTTAAATTTGTTTAACAGCGGACATTTAAATGTTATTTTACGATAGTTAATACCACTACTTAATAGTAACTAATACATTTTTTTAAATTTATCTTTTTTGCTTAAAAAAGCCTCCAAAATTACATAATTTTTAAGTAGATTGCCGTTGAAACAATAAAATTGTGAGAACTACAATCAAAAAATATTATTTTGGGAATATTTTACAATTATTATAGTGGGACAAAAAAATTAAACAAATCAGTGATATGATAATTTTTCAATCAAAAGTCAACGAAACATGTTACTATGTGTTACTAAGGCAAAAACAAAACATAAAATGTAAAAAAAACATATTCCCAAATAAGTTTGCGTACAAAAATGTTTAAAATATTACACATAAAATGTTAAGACCTAAATTTTAATAAACCTCATTATTTGTACTCCATAATTCAAAAAATATCACAAATAACATTTTAATGACAACCAAATATTACATCTACATATAAAACAAATTCTATACATAATATTATAAAGAAAACAAATAAATCAAACTCCTGTTAGTTCATACAATTATTTGAACAGATGCAACAACAGTGTTTATTACAAGTTGATTTAGATGAATCCTCCGAATGTTACGGATCAGACTAGCGTACCCAGAACACCAGCACTGGGTACTGAAAAATGTTCATTAACCTTTTAAGAAACAAAAAAATATAATCTAACCAGGTATATTGTTTGGCCAGGAGTATCTATAGGTAACTAAAACTAAAATCCCACCATCAAATATAAAACGAGTTTCTAACTGGAATAGAAACAAACTCTCGAATAGAAATGTATATAAAATTTAATGTTTTTTTTTGGTAACATGTTATAATTAACCAGTACCTATCAATTGTCTTTATTGTCACTATCAAACTTCAGAATTAATACCTTCATAAATCTCCCTAAATACCATAAGTATAAATGACTGCTAAACCAATATTTGGTCCATTTTGCCAACCAGTAATAGAATCTTTGAGATTTAGATAGGAATTTTCGGTTTACAGAAAAAAATATCCTTTTTCTTCTGCTACCCATGTGAATGTCAGTCTCAACAATCCTCAGAAAAATCCAAAACTCCACTGGGGATCCTAACATTACTATCAACATCTTAAACTCCACGCAACGTCCACCTGAACCAGTCAAAACACCCACTTACTTATTCGTCTGCAGGAATGTAGATGCAACGATCCCTCTTGAAGAATTAGAAGAAATTCTTCACGATTAGCCCCTTTCGTTAAAACTTGGCGAATCATCGCCAAGTCTACAAATAAACCTACATCGATGTTCGGCTTCATCACACACTCCGAAACCCATGCCACTACGCCCTTACCTCCGGCCTCTCATTTCATGGTATCTCATATCAGTGTGAGCCATCCAACGCCAACATGCTGCTCCCAGTCCCAAAATACTGCAATCGATGCACGAAAACCGGACATTCCTCTGATTCTTGTCGGTATAAATCGATATGCCCTTCTTGCGGCCAAACCGGCACAAATTGCGGCGGTCCTCACGCCGCCTTCCATCCTCGCTGTCCCCATAGGCTAACCAGACCAAATACCGCCCCAAGAGACTGCCCCAGTCACACTCGAAAAGCCACCAGCTCCCTGAGATTTCTCAACTGACACCAAAATCATAATAGAAATCCTAACTGTCACCCTAATGAACGCCATTCTCAACTCGAGGGACATCATAGCCGACACTCTTCGTCACTTAATTTCGTCCATATATCGACACCACTGCTCTATAACAGACATAGGCAGACGTGCTCACTTCGATTTCACTTCCATCAGGAATGAAAGTACTTCCACTTGAATCCGCGAGCCCAACCACCCCGTTGGTGCTACAGATGTTTTCCGTTTTTTCCTGTAGCATAGTGAATTTATTCACTAGCCAAATGGACCGACGTATCGCCGAGATCTTTGGGTTTACTTGATGATGATACCAGCCATTCTCTCAATTTCAATTTCAACAAAAACTAATAATTAGCTACTCAATCTCCACTTTAACTAAATTCAATAAACTATCGCTACTACTCGAATTATTCAACCAACCACCGGACCCTCTCAATCACTCACTTAACTCGACACCCATAGATCATATAACTGCTATTAAAAAAAGAAGATAGCTTACTTCAAGTAGGCCTGAGTTACGACTAACAACACAAAGGCGCTGCCATAGCAGCGACATAACAGAACTTTTTGTTCTGTGAGTTGCATAGATACTGTCAGATCTCTGGCGGGAATTTTTAAAATTTCAAATTGTCGGGTATCATTCAGTTTTCTTGTACGAGTATAGTATTTTTCACGATCTAAGAAACTGACTAGCCTCCAGTTATTATATGAGAGGCAATATAACAGATTTTCTTATATCGTGAAAAATAATATACAAATCAACTAGCTATATTGCAAATTGAGAACATTACTACTAGTAATTATATGCACCGTCTCCACCGTATTTTTGTACTGGGAATTAAATTAATTATAAACTAGGAACAAAGCGATACATACTATTTTCAGAAAAATTCATTTGTACATTTACATAATTTATAACTTAAAATTATAATTCCGAATATAACCATTACATTTAAATACGAATATACACAAAACAATTCTAATATTACTTCCAGATATTTATTATTTAAAAAGAATTCATCTTTTTCTTTGGCCCACCCAGGAGACGTAAGTTTAAGACTCCAGGCCTCATTAAGGTTCCCCATCAAAGACAGGCCTACATTTTGTGGTATCACAAACACTTATTCTAAAATTTATTGAAATGGTTCTTCAATTCACTAAGTGACGGCACAAACACTTATTTCAAAGTTAATTGAAACAGTTTTTTAATTCATGTGGCTTCACAAACAAATTCCTTTGAAATAAATCAAAGAGGTTCTTCAATTTCACTACATGACAATTGCTAAACTACCGATATACACAGTATGTGGCGATTTCAGCACAAAAAACAGATTCAAACAACATATTAATTTTACTTCATTAAAAAACTGTTTACAAAAATATAACTGGGCACATTTTATGGCTATAGATGATATAGAAGAAAGTTCTACTTTCTTCACTAACCTGTTAAAGTCAGTCATTGACAAAAATAGTAAAATGGTGAAAATTTCTCACAATAAAATAAAACGTAAAGAATGGATTACAGATGGACTTGTTCAGTCGATAAACCACAGAAATAAACTATTCCATCAATTAAGAGCAAATCCAATGAATTTTCTTCTAAAACAGGAATATACTAAATACAGAAATACACTAAATAACTTAATAAAACAAGTGAAAACAAATTTCTATAAGGACAAAATTAATAATTTAGGTAATGACTCAAAAGCTCTTTGGCAGGTGGTAAATGAAATATTTCCGAGCAAACAAGAAACAATGATCAAACAAATTAGAAATGAAAACGGACAACTTATAAAAGAAGACGAAGAAATCGCGAACTGTTTTAATAATCACTATGCTTCAATAGGTAAAAATATGGCAAGTAATATCCCAACACCATCTGTTTATCATCTACAAAGAAAGCCGTATCAGTCGTCCCTGTTCCTTGCACCTACAACCAAATATGAAGTACTAGAAATTATAGACTCATTAAAATCCAAAAAAGCGCCAGGTATTGACGGAATAAAAGCTGAAACTTTGAAAGAAATAAGAAACGAAATAGCTCAACCACTTTCTCACTTAATAAATAAAATAATAGAGTCCGGATACTGTCCCACTAATTTCAAAATTGGTTTAATAAAGCCTCTATTTAAAAAGGGTTCTAAATCTGAGGTAATTAACTACAGACCCATATCGTTGATCTCAAATATAGCCAAAATTTTTGAAAAAATCCTTAAAAAAAGAATTATTCAGTACATAAATAAAAATACACTAATTTCTTGCAATCAATATGGCTTTAGAGAAGGTACATCTACGCAGGATGCAATTTGTGCTCTAACCTCTAAATTATATAAATATATAGACCAAACCAAACCAGCTTTATGTGTATTTCTTGATCTAGCTAAAGCTTTTGATTCTGTGGATCACACAAATCTTTTGGAAACTTTGGAAGATCTAGGATTCAGAGGAAATACCTACAACTTAATAAAAAGCTATCTGACTGACCGTTATCAATATGTTAAAATCAACAACTCTATTAGTAAAAAGAAATTGGTAGAATGTGGAGTTCCGCAAGGGACAGTGTTGGGACCAATTTTGTTTATAATATATTTAAACAATTTACTGACATTTCAATCTAGTGGTGAGATGATCTCCTTTGCTGATGATACTGCAATAGTGTATAGTGCAGATACTTGGATGCAACTAAAAGAAAAAGCAGAAAGTGATCTTGTAAAAATTTTTGATTGCTTTAAACAAAAAAAGTTATCCATAAACTACGATAAAACTTGTTACTTACCTTTTACATGCCTAGCTTCTTTTTTACCTCCGTATAACTTTTTAACTATACAAGGTCACAATGAAAATATTGTATTGCATTCATCAAATAACATTAAATATTTGGGAGTAACAATTGACAGTCATTTACGATGGAATTTTCATAGTAATCAAATACAAAAAACACTACGCAGTATGTTGTTTAAATTTAAAAACTTAGCGAATATTTTAGACACTCATCAGTTAAGAAAACTATACTTTGCGCTTATAGAATCTCGTCTGAGATATGGGATATTGGCTTGGGGAGGTATTGCAAATACTCACCTTAAGAAAGTAGAAGTCCTACAAAAACAGTTTTTAAAAATAGTTTTTAAAAAACCAAGATTATTTCCATCTGATGTATTATATAAAGATAATAAAGTAATGGATATGCGGCAGCTATATTTTTTTAACATTGCAGTACAGCAGTTCAAGAGAAGGGGATTTCTGGTTTATGTAGATCATGCACATAATACCAGATACAAAAAAGAGACACCCCTAGAAACAGTATTTACTCTAAAAACTGCTACAATGAGATCTCTTGAATACTTGGCCAATAGAGTCTACAACTACCTCCCAAAAGAAATAAAGGATGTAAAAAGTGTTTTTTCTTTTAAAAAGAGAGTTAAAAATTACCTTTGGTTAAAAGAAAGATCTGCAATTAAAGATTTAATTGAACCTAATATGAGTTGAAAATATTGTAATGTAAAATTATTAAATGTATTTATTTTCGTCATATTCTAGTTTTAGTCCTTTTGTTCAATGTTTTCAAATCATAATCTCTGGGATTTTTACATTTTCAAATTGTATCTGTCACTTTTCTTGTCTGTTTTGTTTTTTATTTGACACTGTTTGCTTTACTCATTGTATGTACTTACTGTTACGAACACCGAGCTAACCATGCCTTAGTTTCCCCACACTCAGGCATTGCCTTAGTGGGTAAATCGGTTTGTTTGTCAGCCAGATATATTTTCATAAAATTATTTTATTTTGTCTTTGTAATCCTGTTTCTATAATTATTTTGTAATTGTTTATGATGATGAATAAACTTATTATTATTATTATTATTATTATAATTTGCCAGTGATCTGACTTAGATTAGTTTCCAGATCACTACATCAAAAACGAGATCTTTGAAGGCTCTAAAGCAACAATAATGACAATTTTTTTATGTATTTCCCTGATTAGCCACACAACAATGGTTAGAACATACTCTTACATTTACTTCAAAAGAGCTTACTATTTCTAAATCAATTAACAATAATCAACATCCACTACACTGGTTGACAACATAGAAAATGGTTTCCATTCAATGATTAAAATGTACAATAAACTACCGAAGATAAAACAAACAAAAGATTTTATTGAATACATGTCTACTAATCTGTAACTACTGTTAAAGCTTGCCAGTTTTATTCCATTTTGTTACTTTCACGTTGTATTAGGATTCAGGATAAATTAAAGATTATTATTTTATTATATATCATCCGGTAAATGGAGTTTTTGTCACCTAAGTTAGTGGACATAGATATTGATGTACCTATAAATGTTTCAGAGTTAGTAAACTCCATAATATTTGTTAAATACTCTTGATTAGTCAAATTTTGTGTGTGTATATATTCAGAAAATGCGTTGATGTGTTGATCAGCTTGCATGAGATTTTTCCGTGCTATAGTACATCTAGGGATTGTCTTGTACAGTGTTACTTTTTTGTAACGTTTACATCTTCTCATAATGTCCTCACTTGTTTTAACTATAAATAAATAAAAACAATATAATTAAACTAAGGTACAAAGCCCTACGACGTGTACCTTCATAATACCACAATATTAAATTATCATTAAAATAATGTAATTTAGTTTGCTAATAATTTTTAATGTTCTTATGACTTTGATTTTTGTACTTTTAAACCTGTAGGTGTGTTTATTGTGTATACTATAAAATCATTGTATAAATAAATTTTTAAAATATATGCTAGTTTAATTAGGCCAGAAAGAGAACAGTTTATTATTACTTTGACACAATCCTGCACTATTATTTTTTGAACTTAATGTTTAAATCTTCTTATTTTGTAATGAAGTGTAAGGATACATGACAGTACAAATTATACTAATATATTACCTAAACTTTCCATTAGAACTTTGACTGAAATCTGGTTGTTGGCTGCCAATTTCTAAAACCACAATAATAAAATGAAGTGGCTATCAAAAATAGTACGTTTTATTTTTATTCTTTATCAAAAACCATTCATCTTCACAAAACACACTAAATTATTAAAATGACCTCAATTATTTCAGGAATTCTAGTATATCTAGTATATATACAGTAATCTAGTATATATCCAGTATTCTAGTATATATCCACTGGTAATTAGGAATTTTACATTATTTAATAATTAATCAACAACAGTATTCACCAGTTTGTCCCAAGTATAAAGTAGGTACTGCATCTCGTTTTAAATTTGTTCTGTTATTTTTGGCGTGGAATTTCCAATCCTCAGAAATGTGTACATCACAAACTCTATAGTTCCGAATGACTTTATCTTTATCCTGGGTAAGTAAATATTCATGGTTGATGTTATTCGTCCACATACGGAAAAGCTAACAAAAAAGAAATTGTTAATTATAAGGAAATTCCTATCAGCACATATGAAGTAAAATAATGCAAAACACCTTATTCAAAACTATTTCTATTGTGAACAATGTGAAAAACAAATGTATAATGTGAACGCTATGGGAATATATTTTTTATATACATGAGAATATTATGTTTTAATGCGAAACGTTGCGTGGACCAAAAAGTTATAAATATGCAATGCTTCATTAGCCCTACTTTTTTAGGTCTTTATAAATAAAAGATTATAAGTTTGCAATTCAACTTACCTCAAGATCTTTAGGAAAAGCATGCATTGGCTTTTCAGTGTTCTTAAAATAACAATTAGGTACACAACACGTGTATATACTATTATTAAAATGAAATAAGAATCAAATATAATATCCATAATATTAAAAAATGATAAGAATGATGAAATCGAAAACACGAAATAACAAATATTCAATGCTTTGAAATTCAAACAATCAAGCATGAAAGACGATTTATCTATTAAGTTGACGTTATTATTGGTTAAGATCGACACGGAACCACCGTGATATCGAAAACAGCATATTTTACCAACCATAAAATATAATTTATTTCCAACTGCAGAACAGCAGCGCTTAGTTGTTGTTAGTCAGAACTAAAACGTGAACAACCCCTGCCGACACCGATCGCCAACCCCCACCGATCGCGCACACAAACTCCAAGATGAAGATGCCTAACCCCGCCCTGCAGAGGAACCGGATCCTATATCAGGCCCCTATCACGAATATCTCCATATATCTAGCCCTCAAAAACCAACAAACTCTCTCTCTCTCTCTATCTTTCTCTATCTATCTCTTTCTATATTAGTTCACAAACTTTCGGACCTAAGTAAATCTCCTCTGAAGGTGTATAATTGTGTGGATTATTGTATTCAATGTTTTTAATTAATATATTATCAATGTAATATTTTTCATAAATATATCCAAAAAAGTTCTTGTGACTGAAAATACTGGCAAAAATAACATTTATTTTTGTGTTTTCAGGCTGCATTTCTTTTTGTAGATTTGTAAAATATTGTAAAACAAAATTTATAAATCTTAATATATTTCAATTTTGATATGATTTGGTATTTCAAAAAATATTCAAGTGCTTTTTAAATAGTCATTAACAACTGCATCAATAAAGACAGGATTTGTAAATTTCTTACACTTTCGCTTGGAATTTTGACTGATGTATAAGATGCACATAATGAAAATTAATGACAAACGCATTTTAAGACGAATAAATTTGGAATATCTTCCCAAAGTACATATTTCACAGAATTATAATGGCCCATCATGACGTTTGCACCATTCGTTGCTACACCAATTACATTACTCTTATAATCCATTTTGAAAAAAGAATAATGTAATTTCTCCGTAAAGAGCCGTATCATCTATAATACTGAAATTAAGACCAGTTATTTTTTAAAAAAACTAAATATCAAATTCTAATCTTTATTTAGTGGAAGCTACTAATACTGCTCAGTAGATAGCACAAATAGAGTGAAGTAGATATTTCAGAAGTGGATAATAGATTTTTTGTAGGACTCCTTAAAAAAATTCTATTCAACATAAAAAACACAGCGATGTTAAATGAAAACATCATCATATATTGCAATTGTTACAAATTGTTATTTTTCTTTGGCAAAAAGAATTCAACATTTTAAGATGATTACCTTTGTAAAATTCCCTATAATGTTGAAAAATTCCCAATAGGGGTCTAAAATTTCCTAGAATAGGGAAATTTCCCTAAAGTTGGCAACTTTATGGACAGGAACGTTAATAAGACTGTTTGAAATTACGTTGCGCGCGAATACAGACATGTGAACACTTCTTAGTACACTCTATGATGCTAACTGGAACAAGCGGCATCAAATATAACGACCCATCTTCCTCCAAATCGCCAAATTCAAATACGTATATTCCATGTCCTGATTTAAATATCTAGAAAAGTATTTTCCTCCACAGAAGAGAATGTGGAAAAGAAACAGTGAGCATTTCCTCATCGAATTGCCTAAGGGTGGAAACTATTACGATTTTTATCGGGTATAACGGACCTACATCGACTTTCTTTAGTCAACAGAAGACATTTTACTTATAGTAAACACATTTTATCGGAATTCAATCCTAGACTATGCATACCAAATAAGAGCAAGGGAAATATTCGCCGATTTATAGCTACTTGACTTTTATTCAGTTGCTGAAGAATGTACTAGATAAACCAGTGAATTCTGGGATTTTTCTTTATCCTAAAATGAGTTTGCTCTAGATATTAGTACGAGAAGAAGCCATTTAAATGGAAATTGTTGATACAAAACTTGGTGAAAAATACTTTTTGTAGGAAAAACATAATAAGCCAAGTTAGTAGGTAATATTTTAAAACGTTGGCAAGTATATCCATTTTCAATTGCAAAAGCTGTTTTTATAAGGAGCAATTAAAAACTAATTTGAGCATCTATACAAAGTAACGGAACGAAAACGTAGCGATTCTCCATATAAACTTGATTGACGTGCATTAAAATGCAAAACGGTGAAGCGTATGGTTAAACGCAGTGTATTGGCCGAGGAGCATATCAAACCTGAAGAGTAATAACTCATATTCTCATGTTTTTTTCAATTTCTAGTATTTTTCTTCTTGGCTAGCTTACACTTATAACTAATTTGAAATATATTGATTATACTTATGAAGCTACATTCATTCAAATTGGGTTTAGACTAGTTTTGATGGAGAAATTACAAAAATGAAATTAAAATGATGACAATTAATAACTCTGCATTTGCTTGAGGTAGGAGAATTTTGATTATTTTAATTATCACAGATTGTAGGTTCCTATAATAAGCAGTATAAAATACTCATTATATTATCATAACACAGATAGTGGAATTTGAAAATAAACTGGCTTCACTCTTTTCTCAGAAGAAATACCGTGCTCTTAGTGAGAAAAGCTGAACGGGGGGGGGGGTTACAAATCATCAATTTATAATTAATCTTATTAACTGTTTTTTATATTTTAGGTATTTCTATAGCCAGAGGATTAGGAATATCTCAAGAGAGAGTTAATCAATATTTTGATCATCTTCGCTCTGTCCTAGAGTAGTTTAACTTGTTTGATAAACCCAGCAATATTTTTAATATGGATGAGACATTTATACAGTTAAATAATGTCCCAGGAAAGGTGATCGCTCGGAAAGGTTCTGAAAACGCGGCTGCAATAACTTCAGGAGAGAATGGGAAGACAATCACAGTCGTAACATGCTGTAACGCTGAGGGTACATTTATACTTTCGCTAAGCATTATCAGAGGCAAAAATCTGAAACCTGAGTACAAAGATGAAATGCCTCCTGGGTCTGAGATCTATATGGACGCAAAATCAGCCTACATAAACTCAGATTTGTTTTTGAGGTGGCTAAAGACCCATTTTACACCGCGCAAACCTGAAGGTACTGGTCACAGCTCTAATTGCTGTGTCGATATGCTGGAAGTTGCTAGACATATTATTATTATAATGATCAGTTTTACAAGTCATACCACGCACTGGCTACAACTTCTCGATAGGGCGGTTTTTAAATCAATGAAATCTGCTTATACTGTTTCATCGAATAACTGGATTCGAGCAAATCCTTCCAGGAAAATTGATCGTTTTCAAATTGGACATTTATTAAATGAAGCATGGTGTAAGGCAGCTGTACCAGGAAATTTTCGCTTTTAAAGCAACTGGTGTACCCCCGTTCAATCCAGAAGCCATTCCAGAATACGCCTTCATATCTGAAACTGCCATACCACGAACAAATATAGGACTGAATCTCTCCAACGAGACCACATCCGATACTCTAACTCTGAACAAAACTGTGGACAAAGATGGACAAAGAAGAGGCACTGTCACTTCGACAGCCTGCTATGAGTACTGCTCAAGACATGTCACCAAATCGATGGACAATAACCGTAAGAGAAATGTGTCCTCATCCTAGCAGCTCCACTGCATCACAAAATTTAACTCAATCAATGATTATTCCAGAAAACTCTGATATAACCCCACCGAAGATTCGAGCATTGGAAGGTATCCGAAGAAGGGCTCAGCATATTTCTACTGTGTTAACTGATGCCAATTATATTCATCAAAAAAAGCAAAAGAACATAAAAATTCCCAAGTTTGTGAAAAAAGTTAACAGCAACAAATTGAAGCCGAAGAAAAACAGAAAGAGAAAAATATCTTCAACAAGCGAATCCGCAGTTGAGGACCTCACTATGCTTGACGACGAGGAATCTGATAATTCAGAAAATGATGAGTGCGTGGGATGTGGAGAAAAATGTTCCGAGTCCCTCAGGAAAGATGACTGGATGGAATGTATACAATGCGAGCAATGATTGCACGATGGACGCAGCAAGTTCGTTAATTTTTGCGGTCCCTGTGGAAGAGTAGCTATCAAAAAGAAGGCTTCACTTATTTTGCTCATTAATTTGTATCGGAGTACATACGCCATCACTACAACCATGTGTGGGGCATCTCATCCATACCGTGAGGGAGAGATGGCCAATTGCAAAAAAAATTCTTTATCTTATTTTCGTAGAATGAAATTTTGTTTTTTGCATTTGTTTATAAATATTATAACTGAATAAAGTTTGTATTACCATAAAACATGCTTATTTTCTGTTATTAATTATTTTCTTAAAATTTGACTCCATTTAAAAAAAGTGCGCGTCTCTACCAATTTTACCCCAAAGGTTATCAGATTTTCAAATAAGAAACGGAATTTTGAACAATTGGAATCGCATGCAACTAGGTAATTTATATTAAAGGATTTTACAGTAACAATTATACTGGCGAGAAGTTGAGGTTATTAGATTTTTAAAAAATATAACGGAATGTCATATAACCGGTACACTCGAGTGCACTTTTATTAGTATTATAGAATTTTTTAATAGCGGTTGTTCCATAATGCAATACATTTTTTTTAAATAAAACTATATCTGTTATAAAATATTAATTTTGACAAATATAAAGAAGTCGGTTAAATATACTTGTATGAAATAAATAAATAACAATTTTCTCCAGCTAACAAAAGTAAAATAAACTTAGATTAAAACGAAATATTTAAATTCATTGAGCTAATTATAACTACAAAAATACTACATAATATGTATAAAATCAAATGAAAATAATTTCCATTCCAGTAGATATCATCAAACCTCCCAAAAATTAAACATTCTTATATTGAAACAAAATATTTTTCACGGAGCTTATAACAAAATTACAAAATACATGTATCCATAAAATCAAATGAAAATAAGATCCACATAATAAACTTAGCAAAAGATGAGAGTCGTCATTTTTAAGCACTAATATTTTTTTTATTATTTCGATTGATTGGTGTATAAGAATCATGGACGTAAATATCTTCAAGTGAATACATGAAATGAAACTTCTGTCATTCTGACAGACGACATTAATAACCGGATATTCCTCGGATGCGATCGGTAGTTTGCGAAGTTTGTCGTTAATAACTGTTGAGCGGGAAATGATTTTTATTTCTTATCCAAACGTTATTATGGTATTGTCAATTTTGGTTTGGTCAGTTGTTTCAAGATTCAATAATTTGTTGTGACATATTTACAATATATACAATTGTCAAGAGACGGTAATTCATATACAAAGTAGGTGAAGTTGGCGAACTTTATCCCTAAAATTGATACACTACCGCAAACATGTAGTTAGACTTGGAAAAGGTGTAAATTTCCAAAAAAAATTTCTCAATGGCTTGGAGCTTTTGCAAATGCCTCACTTATACTGGTTTTAAAGGAAGAATGTCCTATCATTTTTTTGTTCAACGGTGCAAGTTTCTTGTTGAACCTCTATTAGCTTTAACTATTAAGTGCACAATTCTGAAAACCCCGAATTTCATCGATACTAGCGGATCTTCGATTCCAATTAAAACATAGCAGCTTCCAGTCCATTTAATGACTATTAACAAATCACAAGGTCAGACATTTATCGTTGCAGCTTTAGACATAAGAGTTGAGAATATACTTTTGTAAGGAAATTTAGCTGGAAACATTGTTTGTAATGAAATTCTATAATCGAATACAGTAGCTGCATATTTTCACCTCTGGCAAAATCAATGTTGCTCACTATGTGATTATTAAGGTTCAAAATATTGGAAGAAATGAGGTTTTAACAATAGATAAACAAGTAGGAGTAAAACAACAATAACGAAAACATCATTGATCGCTGTTTAATCTGATAATATTTTATATTTATTTTTGAAGAGTTCCGTTTGGGTGACTGATTTAATTTCGATTTGAGATTTATTTCATAACAAGCATGGAACCTCAAATTTCAAATATGTCCATTCTGCATTGTGGAGTTTTCCTGTGTGTCGTCCAAGAACAGGCATATAAAAGTAGACAATCAGAATCAGTAGGTATCCCGTGCTAAGAAATTAAATATTATTTGTCCATTATGTACTGGAAATCAGATGGTCTGTGCAACTTTTAAAAAACTAGTAACGCATTTGGAAATAATAATTTTAAAAATTCAATCACATACGTTTACTAGCCAAGAAAGCTATGAACAATGGTTTGAAGAGCAGAAAATTGGGGCCAATTAAGCAGTGGAGAGAAAAATCAAGCATGATAATTATGTGGAAAAATTCTATGATTGCAATCGTAGTAATTCAATAGGTAACTTTGGACACTAATAATAATATTTCATTATTTGACAATATATTTCTTAACATCTCTAGGGTATGAGAGCAAATGCTTTAGGCGAAATGGGAAAGCTGATAGCTCGATTAAAATGTATGGTGTATGCTCATCTCGCATAAATATAAAAATCTGGCAAACAGGTAAACAGTTTTATTTGAAGAATTATGTATAATGCTCTTGCAAAAGAACAGAAAATATGATATTTCTTTTATTTTAAGGGAAACAAATGTTGGCCATGGAGAGGAGATTAAAAGCCCACATTTGTCCAAACTTGAAGAAACTGAAATTTTTAAGAAATTACGTAGTAGTGTAACCGTTGACAGAATTATCTCTGATGCCAGAAAATCAACGACTGATAAATTTCAAAGAATTAATATGTTGGACTAGAAACATGTCTCATACTTAACGAGAAGGCATAATGTGATGAAAGAGAAACATCAAAATAGTATGATGGTTGTAGCTTTAAAAGTACAAGAATGGAATTCCAATGAGAAACATTATTGTTTCCTTTTGAAGCAGCAAGGTAGGTATAGCAAACAAGTATTGGAAATTACATATCTATTACATACTTTATAATAATAATAATAATAATTCGATAAGGATTGTATTTTAGATGTTATCAAAAATAGTTATTTTTATCAATTCATTGTTTTAGGTGAAATTCAATCAGAATTGAATGCAGAAGATTTTTGTCTAGAATTTATGAATGGTAGCATGGTGAGTAAATTAATAAAATTCCATAGAATAATATGTATGGATGGAACGCACTGCACTAACCAGAATATATTGGATTTAACTATCGTGCCTATAAAAGCCGACAGGAATATGGGTTTTCCAGGGGCAATTTTTTTTAAGTAATAGATTAGATCAAGTTGTTCAAGAAGTTCTTTTGGGGGCACTACAAGATAAAATTGGGGTAGTAATACAGCCTGAGTATTTCATGACAGATGATGATTCAAAATACTGGAATGCATGGGTAAGGGAAGCTCACCTAGAAGACTTTTGTGTAGCCGGCATATTATTGAGAACTGAGTTATCCGAGAAAGATCTAAAGATAAAAATAATTTGATTGAAACAAGTTTTTAATTTTTTGTGTGATGAACTACTTTGCATTTTGTTTTATTATATTTGTTTTCCAGATTAGGAACACAGAAATTGAAAAAAGCAGTGGAAACAGATCTAAAGAAATGAATGAATGAAACCAAGATAGACAAGTTTACAGACCTGACAAACAACTACTTTAAAAATTTGCAACATGCTGATGAACATCTGTTTCTGAATTATCTAAATAAGTGTGTTAATTTGTTATCATTTTAATAATACCAGTATTTTATGGACAGCATTTTATTAGTCTGTTTTTCACGATAGACATATTATACCAACCTAAAATTAAAAATAAATTTATGAAATTACGACTTAAAATTGTTTTAGATATTATTACCAAACTTCAGAGGGCTAGGGGGGCAATATGTCAATAAGTCGACAACTTTCCCATTTCTTTTGGAAATTTCAATTGTAAAATGGAGCATTTATTAAATCTGATATCATAAATCTTATATTAAGATTTAAACTTCCGGTTTTCACTAATTTCCTAATTTTTTAACATCTTTTTATCAGAATTTAAAAAATGCCTCATTACGTATGAAATTTCTGAGAAAAATGGGATAATTGTCGGCTTTTTGAAATAGCGTCGACAAAAATGTTTAATTTTCTTATGCATATTTTATTAAAGAGGAAAAATCTTAAATGAGGCCAAAAAAATTGAAATCGTCGAAAAAACAAAAAAGTTTATTGACATTTTTCTAACAGATTTAAACCTTCCCCCCTTACTCGAAGAATAAGGGCAAAGAGTCCTTAACTAAATTTTTTCATAACCTCATCAATATTTTAAGAATTGTATGTATAGTATGTATTTTTTGGAGGTAATCACAGTATTATATGTTTTTGAGTTTTCATTCCACCCCCTAGCAGATATTTTTGGAACTCAGAAATATGTCCCATACTTTTTCAGGTCATTTTCCTTAAGGTATTTTGAAAAAAAATGTGTCATGATTATTTTTTTAAATATTGCCGACAGCCGGCCTTCTCAGTTATTCACCCTGTATTTGTTGATTAGGCACAGAAATATCTAAAATATGCCATCTAGAATGTTTGAGGTATATTATTTGAGGTTTAAGTAATGTCCATATAACATCTATGAGAATTCACTGTATTGTTTTTGAAATGTTGCATTTAGTTCATTGGTAAGATGTTATTTAAAAGACATTGCATTAACATCTACAAGATGTTAAAAGGTATTTGTGAATGTAACAGAAATCTTGCTTTCAGTTCATTATAAAAACTTCCTTTTGAGGAAGTTCTAGTAACATCACAATAATGTAAAAAGGCAGCGCATTAACACCGCTGAGAAGTTAAGTTGTAACATCACAAAAGTTAACAGCCCTAAGCTGGGCATAA
Source organism: Galeruca laticollis (assembly GCA_963921935.1). Classification (NCBI taxonomy): domain Eukaryota; kingdom Metazoa; phylum Arthropoda; class Insecta; order Coleoptera; family Chrysomelidae; genus Galeruca; species Galeruca laticollis. Next base: position 42,505,060 of record OY998176.1, read on the forward strand.
GCGGTTGTATAAATGTACACGTGATGAAAACAAGAGGGAAGAAAGGAAGAACATTATCACAATGTGATGTTGAAATAACATGACTGTATATTTTGCATAGTGGGAAAGAAGTTCAAGAATCCCTAATGCAATTATATTTTCATGAAAAATATTTTTGCACGTTCATTATAAAAAATAGTATGTTAATCTCTTATCACAATGACATTTTGTGGCACTCGTGCTCACCGCTTTGCGGTTCTTTACGAAAACTGTACTCGTACTATAAAATGAGTTTTTATGACACTTGTTTTACACTACACTATTGTAGTATTTCTTTTGGAATTCCGTCAATAACATTTTACGAAGATTTTTGGGTATGCAATAATTATAAAAAAAAATTTATATTTTTGTTAAGAACTTCTTGATAGGGGGCATGCCTGCTTGTTTATGTTTTAGGAAGTTTTGGATATTTTATTTTGTAGGGTATTGCCAAGCGTTGGCACTTGTTTTGCACCACTTGAAGTGTGTGAAAGTTATGTTTAGTGGCAGTGTAGTAAGCTGGTGCGGGGTATGGGATTTAGGTTTGGGTTATTATATTATCTATAAGTAATGAGATATGCTCAATAGAAGAATTGTTTGGTTGCAGGAGTTGGAATTTTATGTATTTTTTATTGATACTGCGACAAAGTATTCGGCGACATCTGCGGGCTGGTCTTGTCTATATAGACTATAATCTGGATTTCTGAAAGTCACGGATTTATTAGGTTTGAGGAGCGTCTTGATTAAGAAGAAAATATCAGGTTTATGAATGTCGAGAAAGTGAGTTGGAGTTTGTTGATTACTGCATATACATTACAAAAGATTATTTTAAGATGATTTCGTTTTTGAATTACTGTTTTACCACCTACTGCCTAGATGTCAATCCCGGCGACCAAGTTGTTAGAAATTGTGAATTTTTCTAACTTGTTCGTGGCTGCCTTCATCTCGTGGAGTAAGTCAGCAACAGCCCTAGTGAGTTAGTCTAGGTTGACTGTGGCTTGTAATTCTTGAATAATGTTATTCAGTTTTGTAAATTTAATTATTTCAGCAGCAGCAGCATTATTTGTTTGAGGGATGATTCGTGATTTGGAAATATTTTGTTGAGGGGGGGCATGGGTTGTTTTTTGGGTAAATTGGGAAATTCTTGTTGGAAAGGGGTAGTTTTGTTGTTCCATGGGTTTGTTGTTGGGATGGATGCTGGGATATATGTGGGAGCTGTGCTGTTTGTAGTTTTAGTTCTTATTGCCTCGAGCCAGTCTCTTCTCTTGATATATTCCGGGCATATATCCGCGTTGGCCGGGTGATCTGCTTTGCTGTTGGCACACTTTGCCGAAAAGGACCTTTCCTTCGGACACTCTGTGGTTAGGTGGGGGGGCTGCACAATTAAGACATCTTGGAGCTCGGCCACAGTTTGAGGTGGCATGACCCCAGAGCTGACAGATATGGCATTGTATTATCGATTTTGATTGTCGCCGCTATGCCCATATTATTCTTGTATCTTCTAGAACCCTTACATTTTTTTTTGTTCAAATAGTCCAATGTAATTTTTGGATCAGTCACCACTAAATAGAGTGGTCTTGCTTCTGTTTTCATTCGAAATACATCTTTGATATTAAGTTTACAGTTTTTTGTGAGTTCGTCCTTAATTTCGTCTATTTGTAAACCTTCAGCGAGTCCTCTCAACACGATTGCATGGGTTTTCTCGTCCTCTCTTGTGTACGTGTGAAAAGGTAGTTTTTCTGTTCCTTATATTTGTTGAAAGTTGTCGAAGTCTTCAGTCTTCCCCGTGAATATTATTGTAGAGTTTGCCGTATAATTGATTTCAAACGATTTAGTAACATAGTCTTCCAGTTTCAGCACCATATATTTGTGTGCTGAAATATTTCCATCAATCACGATGGGGGGACAGGATGTTGCGGACTTTTCAACCGTTTTTGAAGTCGGTTGTTTTTGTATTGGGCGTTTGGTATTGTGAGTTTGTCAGAACTATCGTCTTAAACATTGAACATACAAAATTTCGGTTTTCCTTCGTTTTTTTTGTTGCATCGCTGGAGCCTCGTCATCGGAATCTCCGGACACTGTCTCGTATCTGTTACTAGTTATGGTTTTTGTTGGTTTTTTCGTTTGTTTTATCAAGCTAATAAACGATGTGGTTTTTTTTTGGGAAAATAAATTCTGTTTGGTGTGTTGTGGTATCCATTTGTTCGGTGGGAATTATAGATATGGCATCAATATCTTCCGTCTGCTTCTTTTTATTTGTCATATCCATTGTTCCAGGTACTATTGTTTTGGTAGTGATATTCTCGTAGTGTAATACAAAACTATCGGAAACTATTTTGGCAGATTCTTCATTTTTAATTTCTTGAGCCCATGATTGACTTGCTTGTTTATGCACAAGTGCTTGCGTGGTTATTGTTTTCTTGAACTATTGTTTGTGGCTTCATCGGATGAGCTTGATTTATACCCAATTGTGTTCTCTTCCATGTTAGTCTGGTTTAGTATTTTGTTGAATTTAGAAGTTCTATCTGGTGTTGATGTTCTGTCGCTAGTTTTCCCTCTACAGGTGGGAATTGTTAATTCTAGTGTAGGATTTGGTGTATTGTTTCTAGTATACACTTTTCTATAGTATTCTCAAAATCTATATTTTGTATACACTTTTATGTTCAATGTTTCCTAGAAACTTTTCTGGTCGGTTTCCTAAACACTTTTCTACTGAAGTACCTCCTAGACACTTTTCTGTGTCGGTTTGTCCAACACACTTTTCTGTCGTTTTGGTTAGTTCGATACACTTTAGATTAAAAATAGTCTTTATTACAACAAGTTAAAGATAATACAAAAATGTCGAGTGCCGATGGTCTGGCAATCTTTAGCGAAGTTGTGTGTCTTTTCGTGTTTTCATGGCTCCTTGCTCCAGGAGCATTATCCATATGTTATGGTTTACGAATAACTTGGTCCCTAACATAAGTTTGACTGCTCGCATCTTTCGGCTAGATATTCCCTGAAAACCGGCTGAAAAACAGGGTTTCAAAATTGAATTGGGGAATTTAGATTTCGAGAAGGCAACATGGCTGACCTTGATTTTGGTTTTTAATAGTTTGTTAGGAATATAGTTTTCTTGCATAAGGGGTGATACGGCACAGTTCTATGACTGCGCCGATAGTCTCCCCTATGAGAAATGAAGGGTTCGAAGTGTTAAACAACTAAGTTATGCGATTAACGATCCATGCAGAAGCCTACAGCCACTATCGCGGATGCCTCCTGCGCGATTTGCGTCTATGAGTTTTCTACTAAGATCTTGTGGCAGACAGTAGTTATAAAAGTTTGCCGAGATTTTGTTTGTAATGTCTTTGATGGTACGTATGTTGGCTATTTCATGTAACCAGGAGGTTTTTGGATATATTGTGTTATATTTAATCGCCATTCTGAGACATTTGTTTTGTATTACCTGCAGTGAGTGGAAGTTGTGTTGTGTACCAGTGTAATATATAGGGGCTGCGTATGTGAGTATGGGACGATTGATTTGTTTGTACTCTAAGCTTCTCTAAGCTTTGTACTCTAAGCTTAGAGAAGCTTAGAGTAGCCCAACGTAGGATGGAAAGATCGATGCTTGGTGTGTCACTCCGTGACCGCATAAAAAATGAAGACCTAAGGGCGAGAACAGGAGTCACGGATGTTATCTATCAGGTGGCAAAACTCAAATGGAACTGGGCTGGACATGTGGCCCGCATGACAGATGGACGATGGACAAAAAGGCTGCTCGAGTGGAGACCAAGGACTGACAAAAGAAACAAGGGAAGACCTCCCACGCGATGGACGGACGATATCAGAAGAATGACTACAAACTGGATGCAGAGCGCTCAAGACAGAAGACAGTGGGCAGAAATGAGGGAGGCCTATATCCTGCAGTGGATGCGACAGGCTGATTGATGATGATGATGATGATGATTTGTTTGTTAATGAGTATTTTGTTTTGTCTTGAGAGTTTACTGTGGTTGCAAATGAGTGGGTAGAGTCTAGTCATTGCAATATTCGCCTTTTGTATTTGTTGTGCAATGTGCGCATTTGCGTTCGTATTACTTTGCATTTTGTATCCCAAATAATTAACGTTAATACTTAAGGCGATTAAATGACCGTCTACACAAAGCTGTGATTGCAATGTGGAGGCTCTTCTAGCTTTTCTCCTGAGTAATAAATACTCTGTTAGGGAGGCGTTTATAGCTAGTTTGTGTTTATTAAAATGAGGAATAATTTCTGAGTTAATGTGTGTTTGTATAGTGTCGAGTGCGTGTTCGGGGTCCTTTGCAGATACGCAAAAACACGTTTCGTCAGCGTACATGGTGGTTAATATTTGGGGTGTGGTTGGAAAATCGTGGATGAAAATGGAGTATAGCAGAGGTGATAGTACCGACCCATGATGGACTCCGGCTTGGATGGAATATGGACCTGCCGTATGATCATAAATTTTTGCAAAAAATTCCCTATTATTTACATAAGAATTGATTATTTCAATTAAGTAATTTGGTAGTATTAGATCAATTAATTTGTGGATTAGCCCCTCGAGCCATACGGAATCGAAGGCCTTTTGGATGTCTATAGTTACCTTAATGGCCCTGATTTTTATTCTGAAACCCTTCCCTAATGTAATTGATAACAAACAATTTTTGCGACCGTACTATGGCTACTCCTAAAACCGTATTGCTAGGGGGGAATAACATTGGTTTCGTTAACAAAAGATTGTAGCATTTTTAAGATTATTTGGTCTATCACCTTTGTTATGTTGTTTAAGAAGGATATTGGTCTATAGCACATAACAAGGTTCCTTATTCGGTTTAATAACGGGCATGATGTTGCATATCTTGAGCATATCGGGGTATTGGCCATTTTTAAGTATGTAATTTATAATGTAGGTGAGTTGTACAATGGCTTCTTTGGAATATTTTTTAACAATATGATTTGAATGAATGGAGCTTTTTTGCTTTTTAAATGTTGAATTGTGTTATATGTTCCTGTGCAGGTTGCTAAGTTGTGTGTGTTTACTGTGTTTATTTGGTGTATATATTGCTGGACTGTTTGTGTAATGTTTTGATGGTGTTGTGTGTGAATTCAGTGATTTATAAAGTTATTTTGGAAGTACTCTCCGAACTTTTCTGCGATATTTGACATGTCTGTTATTGTTTCACCGTTATTTAAAATTTTTGTGATTGTTTTACTGTGATTTCTCAGTCGACGTGAGATTTTCCACAACAAATTGTCTTAGGGCTTTAATTTCATTAAGAATTTTTCCCAGTCGTTATTCTTGTGGATTTTCATTTTCTCATATATTGAGTGACGATATTGGTTGAGGAGAGTGTGATCCTCCTCACTTCTTGTACTTTACCATTTTTTTCTTATTATATTCTTTTCCCTTATAGTTTGTAGAATACGATCTGGCAGGGTATTATGTGCTTGTTTTCTCGGTTTAGTTATTGTTGAATGGTTTTTAGCCTCTATTAATAAATTCTGTAAAGTTACTATTGTTTTGTTTAGTTCGTCCGTGTCCTCAATTACATCGTTTATTTTTTATGCATGCTTGTTGATGTATTTTCTGAAATTTACCTAATTTGTGGTTTTATAATCATAAGTGTAATTGTTAGTGATTTGAACGTTATGTTTTAGTTTTAAATGTATGAGTACTGGATCGTGGCCCGAGCTAAAGTCCTTTAGTGTTTTTATTTTTGTTAAATTATATACGTTTTCACCCATGACAAAGTCGAGTGTGCTGAGGGATTGATTAGCATAAGGAAATAATGTTGGGTTGTCTGTATTGAATGTGTTGCAGTCAAAATTATCGCAGAAGTTCAGTAGAGTATTTCCGTTTTTGTCGGGGTACGTCAAGTAGGGATTCCACTGTGGATGTTTACAGTTGAGATCACCTACTATCAGCACCTTATTATGAGTTTTTGTAATATTATAAAAATCTTCAACTTTTAATTTTACGCTAGGGGGATTATCAGCTCCTACTATTTCGATTTTATTGTCAAAAAGGATTGCGATATGCTCAATGGAAGTTTTATTTTGTTGCAGGAGTTTAAAATTGATGTCTTTTCTGATTGGTAATACGATACCGCCACCCTTGGCATCACCGGGGCGGTCTTGTCTAAAGAGACGATATTCTGGGTTTCTGAAATTGATTGATTTATTTGGTTTGAGAAACGTCTCGATTATAAATATCGAGAAAATGTCTGTTTAAGTGGAGTTTGTTAAGTACACCTTGTACATTACAGAAAATTATTTTGAGGTTGTATCTTTTTTGAATTCCTGTTTTTCCACCTACCTGCATAGATGTCATAGTTGTCTATGTTAGTTACAAAGTTATTGTAGATAGTAAACTTCTCCAATTTGTTAGTGGCTTGCCGCATCTCTTGCAGGAGGTCTTGTAGGGCTGTGGCGAGTTCATCGAGGTTAACCAGCGTCTGAGTTCCCTCAACATGTTGTTGACCTCTGTGAACTAGTTTAGGTCGCTGTTTGCAGTTGCGGGTTGGTTTGATGTTTTCTTCGACGGTGGAGGGGGGCGAGAATTTTGTTGGGTTGTAAGGGGAGTGTTTTTGATGGGGAGGATGAGGAAATCTGCCTTATTGTTTATTTGTTTCGTCCACAGATTTAATGTAGGTAAGGGAGCGGGAATGTACTTTGTTGGGATGGGTTTAGTATTTTGGTTAGCAGCCTATCTCTCTTCTATCCATATTTTTCTTTTTATGAATTCTGCGCAGATTCTTGCGTTAGCCGGGTGGTCACCGTTGCAATTTGCTCAGCTCGCTGGGGTGCTTCTTTCTTTTGTGCACTCTGAGGTGAGGTGCACATTTGAGGCATCTGGGAGCACGGCCACAGTTTGAGGTAGCGTGGCCCCACAGTTGACATATGTGGCATTCAATAATTGGTTTACTTTGCCTCCCGTGCTCAAATTGCGCTCTAGTGCGTTCGATGATTTTCACATTCTTGTTTAGGAAATCCAGTGTTATTATTATATATATATATATAGAATTGGTGACAACTAGGTACAACGGTCTACCCTCTGTTGTCATCCTAAAGACGTCCTTTGTTTCTATTTTGTAGGTGCTTAATAATTCTTCTTTGATATCTGCGATCTAGAGTCCATCCGCGAGACTGCGGAGAACGAAAATATGAGACTTCTCCTTCCTTCTCGAGTAGGTGTGGAACTTGCACCGTTTCCCTTCTAAGGGTTGATTTTAACTTTTCGAAATCCTCGACGTCTTTCTTAAAGGCGATCGAGGAATTATTCGTGTATTTTATTTCAAATATTTTGCTAATTTCCTCCATAAATTTTGTGACCATGTCTTTATGGGCTGAGACATTTCCTTCGATTACAATTGGCGGGCATGTTATGTTGTCTTTATTAGCCGGCGTTGGCTTGTTTTTTTTTTCGGTTTATCAATAGTCTGTTCTCCCGAGCTGAAGTCTGCCGCTTTTAATTTTCTGAACCGTGTTTTTTTCTTATTTCCTGATTTTCCCTCATTGTTAGGGGCTCGTCTTCCTAATTGGAAAAATGATATACAGGATATCACCATAGGGCTAATAATATCTAAGCTTCAATATTTGTAATATCACATCTTCTTCTTTTTTCTATTAACATATATTAAGTCAATCACAAGTTAGGTCACTTCTTGGTCTAGCCAAAACTAACTACTAAACATCAGGTAGGCATCAAATGTAATGTAACTTCTGTCATTCTGACGATGATATTGATTTATCGAAACAATTTTCAAAATTATCATTTAAAACACTAATATGAGTAGATTCCACCAAGTAAGGGTCGAGACAGTTAATTTTTATTATATTGTGGTATCAACTAGAAACCGTGAGTTTCATTTAAAACACTAATTAAAGATGTTATTTAATAAATCTTTTTTCTGAGTATGTTGTCTCATTTCGCCTATTTTATACATACTTCACAAAAATGAGTTTTCATTTATTTGCAAGGCAGAACCACTGTACAAATACCACCTGGTTGGAAAATCACATTTCTGCAGGAGTTCTTTTGCGTAGTTATGTTTGAGATAGTTTTTGAAATATAAAGCATAAAAAAGTTTCCATATAACTGGTTTCAGTTATTCTGAAGTAGGGAGAATTATGCATTTTCGCAGAAAAATTTTTGTGATTTTGTGTTTGGGGAAGCATCTTTATACTGAAAAAACATTTTTTTTTAAACTGGTTTCAGCAAAAACAAAATTCCACCCAAAGTTTTCATATAACTAGTTTCAGTTATTCTAAAGTCGGAAAATGATGCATTTCCGCAGAATTTTTTTTTGATTTTGTGTTCGGGGAGGCATCTATATACTGAAAAAACTGGTTTCAGTCGACCCCCTGTATTTCCAAAAATTTAATTACAAATGCTGACATTTTCAAAAAGTTAAAGCATTCAGCTTGCGAACGTTGTAAACAGGGTGACTTTGAACATAAAGGTGTCCTTGATCAAAACATGAAATTTCCAGATATGTAGCTTTCTAGCGATTATCTATTGGTCGACCTTCAATTTTTGAAAAAGTCAAGTCAGTTTTAGTTGAAAAGGAGCAATTTTTTCCTTGCTCTGTACAAAATTTTTTAATTTAATTGGGAAAAAACTTTTCGTAATTTGAAACTCATTGGTGAAAACCGCATATTTCTTTCTACCTTATTTCGTTATAGGTCGGGCGATAGTGACAGATTTTGGGACGCGATTTAAGACAGTATGCCTTTTGGAGGATAGTATACCACGGACAATACTGTGATAATAATCGATTGATTAAAGTGTCATCGCGCGTTCTTTATATATAGAAATGAATTTAAGTTTGTTTAAAAATTAAACATTTTTATATATTACTTAGGCTGCCACTTGTCTCAAAATAAAATTCAATGGAAGTACTATTTGGATAACCATTGGCATACCGTTAGTGTCAACCTGTCAGATGGGCATGCTCAGGTATATTTGCATGATAAAGAACGATTTATCCACGTTCTTAAGCAGACTGCCAATGAAGAATATACATGATATTATAGACCGAGCATTTGCAATGTTATGTAATATTTTTCCGTCATTTAAATCAACCCCAAATTAATGTGATGAAGAATAAACGGTTTTAAAGATGAAAACGAACTTTTTTGCATCTGAGATGCTCTGATTAACATTCTATCGTAAAATTGTCACTTGTATACACTTCGGGGGATGTATCGTGTTAACAAACCGAAATTTCTCCAAAAGTAACTAAAAATGCAGTATATCTGGATTTATAGGACCCGCTGTACTCGCTATAGTCAGCTGAAAATCAATAGGGAGACACCTTGAATGAGACACCTTGAGAAATATCCAATTATAAAATTGGCCACTTGTATACACTCCGGAGACTGTAATGTACTAAACCCGAAATTTCTCCAAAAAGGTCAAAAATGTGGCATTTCAGGTACCATAGCACCCGTTGTACTAGCTCTGGCGGGCTAAAAATCTCTAAGGCTCATCTATAAGACGCTCTGAACAATACTCAATCATAAAATCAGTCATTTGTATACACGCTGGAGGCTGTATCGTGCTAAGAAACTGAAAATTCTCCAAAAAATTACAAAAATTTGGTACCTCAAGTACCATCGCACTCGTTGTACTGGCTTTAGTGAACTAAATCTCAATTGGGTTCATTTTTGAGAGGCCCTGAATAATATCCAATCATAAAATTGGTTACTTGTACATACTCCGGAGGCTGTATCGTGCTGACAAACTGAAATTTCTCCAAAAATGATAAAAATGGCGTACTATAGCACCTGTTGTACTGGCTGTTGTGAGCTGAAAATTCATTTGCGAGATGTTCTGAATAATATTAGATCATAGAATTGGATTTAAATTAGATATTCCTCAAAATTATACATCGAAGAATTTTTAGAAAGATTGAGCAAGATCTTAGCGAAACACAATTTGGTTTCAGACATGCAATGGGTACTAGAGAGGCGTTGTTTTCTTTTAATGTGTTGTCTCAAAGACTCAATCAGCCAATATATGTAGCCTTCCTCGATTATAACAAAGTCTTCGACAAAGTCCGCCATAATCACCTCATAAAACTCATGAGAGTTAAAAACATTGACAGGAATGATATCAGGATAATAACATATCTCTATTTTAACCAGACTGCCAAAGTTTCGGTGCAAAATTAACTTTCAGAAGAGATAAAAATGAAACGTGGAGTAAGACAGGGATGCGTGCTCTCACCATTACTCTTCAATTTGTATTCAGAAGATATAGTTCAAGAAGCACTGGAAAATCCATTAACCACGGGAGTGAAAGTTAATGGGAAGGTTATAAACAACATCAGATACGCGGATGACACAGTACTAATAGCAGAAACCCTGGAAGAACTACAAAGGCTAATAGACCTAGTAATACGGATCAGCGAAGAAAGGGGGCTCACACTTAACACCAAAAAGACTAAATTCATGACAATCACAAAACACCATCAACAGCGAGAAACATTATGGATCAAAGGGGAGCCAGTGGAGAAGGTCCGCAAGGTCTTGGGAACAACTGTAAATGACAATAATGATTACTCACAAGAAATAATATCAAGAATCGGAAAGGCTAGAACAGTGTTTAATAAAATGAGGAATGCATTAACCAGAACAGATCTTAGTCTACATCTTAAAATCAGAATGCTCAAATGCTACATATTTCCAGTACTATTATATGGAATGGAAGCCTGGACGCTTAAGAAGTGCGACACTGACCGGCTGGAAGCATTCGAGATGTGGGCATATCGAAGAATCCTTAGACTAAGCTGGGTGAGCAGAACAACAAACAAGGAGGTATTTAGGATAATGGGAAAGGAGAAGGAAATAATCAACACAATGAAAATCAGAAAATTGCAATATTTGGGCCACGTGATGAGAGGGGAGAGGTATACACTGTCGCAAACTATTAAACAAGGAAAATACATGGAAAAAGAAGTATAGGAAGAAGACGCATCTCCTGGTTGAGCAACCTAAGGTAGTGGTACAACAGTAGCTCTGTTGATTTGTTCAGATCCGCAGCTTCAAAGATAAAAATCGCCATGATAATAGCCAACCTTCTTAAAGGAGACGGCACGTGAAGAAGATAGAATTGGTGACTTTTTGCACTCCGGAGGCTGTATCGTGCTAACAAACTGAAATTTCTCATAACTTACAAAAATGTCGTACTTCAAGTATCATAGTATCCGTTGTACTGGCTATTGTGAGCTGAAAATCGATAGTGTTCATCTGTAAGATGTCCTGAACAATATCCAATCATAAAATTGGTGATTTGTCTCACTCTGGAGGCTGTATCGTGCTAACAAGACATGTATCAAAAAGTGGCCGACGACAACGACGACGACGACATACACACAGGATTTTTTTCAAAAAACCCATTTTTCGTGTTGTTCTTGATGAAAAACGTGAAGATAACTCAAACATTTTTTCTAAATTTCAACCTTTTCGTGGGTAAACCAATACTTTTTTCGCATATAGATAGGTTGGGCGGAAAAGTAGTATGTATCCCTAAATGTCAACATACAGAATGGCAAACAATTTCAACAGGTTCGACATAATAGATAATGAATATTAATTTGTTATATAAAAAAACGATTTTTTGTGTATTTAATCAGTATGCCATTTTATTGTTGATGCAATGATGATATAATTAACTAAAATAATTAATGGCATACGAATTGTGTGGGCTTTACGTATGCGATTTTGTACAAAAAATTGTTGAAAAAATGTAGAGAAAATTGCCGTGTTCAAAATCAGTATGCCCTTCGCTCTTTATAGCTTATTAACTATCGTTATATTGATATGGCATGCAAGTTATACGAGTTCATCATGCGAAAAATTGAATCTACCGCGCATTTTATGACGTAGGTTGTGTTCGGCCATTTTGGGACATTGTACACGCGAGTCATATGGAGACATCCTGTTAAACTCATATAATATTAATGTTAAATTGCTGACAGGACATTTTCCATATTATTGGATCTATAATTTCAACCTTAATCAGCAAACACGTGGAGACATCCTGTTTACAAAATTGTTATAATTTTCTTATCATATATTTTATCTTCTGTATTCAGCACTATACTACACTTTCCTCATTTTTGTAAACAAAAAAAGAAGTCAGTCATAATTGTAACACCAATTGTACGGAATCATAAAGTTTGATTGAATCTTTTTAAAAAGTATATTTTCTACTTATTAAATTTAGCTCGCGATACCTGTGAAATGGCCAATATTGTGGCAACTACTGTAGCGTGCGTACGAATTTTCGAAGATGGATAAAGAGAAGTTGTGTTTTGTGTGTGAACAACGTTGTGAAAAAATGAAACTTTTGACAGAGAGTACTTTGCAGTTAGGAATTCGACATAAACTGAAATACAGTGAATGCAAACTTCCTTTGCAAGCGAACAATGAAATTTGTTAAAGTGCAAATTCACTTGACCGACTATAAGCTGGGCCACTGCAATCCCTACCAACTAACTGCGTGAAGCGATGCGCAGACGAGCCAACGCGGGATGCGCAGACGACACAACGGACCATGCGCAGACGAGAAGACGGGGTCGTCGGTTTTCGAGCATCGTGGCAAGAAGATGCACTTTCATTTTCATTGTATTAAGATTGTCATTTTTATAAATTATTGTGAGTAAAATAAAGAATTGAAATTACAGTTCACTTAACTAACAACAAAATCATTATTCAACATATGGTCCTTCAGCCGAACGGTATAATATCATCAAATAATCAAAGTGTGAAGTGTAATAACACAGCAGAAATCAAGCCAGCCATTAGCAAGAGTGAATGGAAAAAACCTGTAAGTCTGTTCCATTTTTTCATTAATTCCTTTGTTTAAAAAATAGCTCGTGAATTTTTTATTGCATTCAGTAGAGAATTTGTGGTAGATTTATTTAATAATAATGCCTGATACTGAACACCAACCAAACAACCAAATTGAGGCAAATAGGGAAGAGCAAATTCGCCGGTTAACATTTGAACGCGGCCAATTAAAATCAAAATTAACAAAATTTATCACGTTCTATGACAAAATATCCTCTGTAAACACAGATAAAATAAATGAATTAGAAAATCGTCTTGTAACTATTTTAGATATCATAAATAAATTTGATTTTATTCAGTCTCAGTTAGAATATTTAAATGATAATGACGAATCTGATGAAGAGCGTGACAATTTCGAAAATAAATATTACGCAGTCATAACAAAAGTTAAAAATCTAATAAGTACTCATAGAAATGAACAAAGTACGTCTCAAAATGTCTCTCAAACTAGATTGTCTCAACAAAATCAGTCTACTTCTTCACATCAAAACTCAATAAAACTTCCAACATTAGAACTACCTAAATTCCAGGGAAATATCGATAAATGGAGTCAATTCAGGGATTTATTCATAACCTTAGTACATAATGATAATACAATTGACAATGTAAGGAAGTTTTATTATTTAACAAGCTGTTTGGTTGGCGAAGCTCAAAAGGTAATCGCGTCAATAGAGGTAACCAATGATAACTACCCAGTTGCTTGGGATTTACTGATATCAAGATACGATAACAAAAATCTCACAATAAAAAATCATGTAAATGCAATTTTAGACTTGCCGGTTATGAATAAAACAGGTTATACGCTGCGAAATCTATGTGACGACTTTCAAACAAGAGTTCGCGCGTTGAAAGTACTTGGCGAGTCCGTAGATCAGTGGAATTCAATTTTAATACAAATATTAGTACGTAAACTCGACCATAATACAGAAAATGCTTGGGAGGGATATCTTATTACACAGAAAAGCATGTCTCCAACATTAAACGATCTAATAGCATTTTTATCAGATAGGTGTGTGTTATTTGAAAAAAGAGAAAATCGGTACAATCATACTAAAGTATTAAGTGATGAAAATTATCATTCAAAAACAAAGCAAAGTGACTATCATACTAAAACGGATTATTCAAGCTACAAGAATCAAACTAACTTTAATAAGCATACGTATCCTAAAAAACAATCAAATTATCTAAAGTCAAGCTCACACGTCTCAACATTTATTCAAACATGTCCTCATTGTAAGGAGCAACATAAATTATACAGCTGTAAACAATTTCTCAATTTACCAGTGGCGTCGCGCATTCCCATCGTCAACAAACTAAGGTTATGCCACAACTGTTTAAGATCTAATCATACAACTAATGAATGTATTTCTCAAGGCTGTAAACTATGCAACAAAAAGCATAATACAATACTTCATTTTGAAAATGCGGCAAACAGTAACTCATCAGCAAATATCAGCGTAAATAACAAAAATAACGTTTCCGCGCAGAAGTATAACGAGGTAGCTCATTCGTCCAATGCATACTCAGTATCGAATTATGCAATAAATAGCAGTCAACAAATCATACTATCTACAGCACTCATTCTCATAAAAAATAGTAGCGGTGGTTGGCAAACATGTCGAGCCCTATTAGATAGCGGATCTCAATCAAATTTTATCACGAAAAATTTAGCGGAAAATTTGGGGTTACCATTATCAGACCTAAATGTCCCCCTTACAGGTGTAGGCGGCACTAACACTTTTACAAACAAACAAATTATCACAACCATTAAATCTTGTAATTCCGATTTCTCATCAAAGTTACATCTTCTTGTGTTACCAAAAATCACAGAGTTTTTGCCAACCTACACATTCAATAAAACATCATTACAATTACCTAAAGATATAATTTTAGCCGACGAGAGTTTTAATATCTCATCATCAGTCGATGTTTTGCTAGGAGCAGAAACATTCTACAATTTGTTATCATCAGGTCAGATCAAACTAGGCAAAAATCTTCCAGTATTGCAAAAAACAGTACTAGGTTGGGTAATCGCAGGTCCCATATTTGATAATAAAAATCAAGCTAGGTCTACTTGTCATTTATCTTTAATCAATGATGATCAAAGGTTAGAAAATCAATTAGAAAAATTTTGGGCAATTGAAGATTACACCGGTAAAACACATTTATCAGATGAGGAATCGAATTGCGAGGAAATATTTAATACAACTGTGTCTAAGGATACAAATAATCATTTCATAGTAAACTTACCAATAAAAAAAAATATCGTTAACCTAGGTGATTCGTTGCAAAATGCAGTCAAACGTTTGTACGCGATGGAACGTAAATTCACAAAAAATTCTGAATTCAAGGATCAATATGTCAAATTCATGTCTGAATATGAAGAATTAGGGCACATGTCCTGTATTAGCAATCCGTTCAGTACAGATTTAACAAAAAACATTTTTTACTTACCCCATCATGGAGTTATAAAGCAGTCGAGCCTTACAACAAAGTTAAGAGTAGTTTTCGATGGATCATGCAAAAGCAGTAATGGCGTGTCATTGAATGATATTTTAATGGTAGGTCCTACATTACAGGCAGATTTATTTGATATATTAATCAGATTTCGTAAACATAACTATGTTCTTACGGGTGACATAGCGAAAATGTACCGACAAGTCAATATAACCGAAAGCCAGAGAGATCTTCAGCGAATAGTGTGGCGAGCGGATTCCTCTCAACCCATAAAACATTACCGATTAAATACTGTAACGTACGGAACATCAGCGGCATCCTTTTTAGCGGTTCGGTGTTTACAACAAATTGCTATCGAAAATAAACATTTACATCCAAACGTGTGTCAAATCATTATGGAAGATTTTTATGTAGACGACCTCATCACGGGTTCCGAATCTATAGAGGGTGCGATTGAAATTAAATCGGAAATATTCAACATTCTAAAGCAAAGAGGATTTGAGCTTCGGAAATGGGTTTCGAACGACCCTCGAATTATTCAAAAAACAAATCTAGATGTTCATGATAAATACGAGGTTTTATGTCAGGAAACTAGTAAGACTCTCGGTCTTTGTTGGCAAGCTGGAAGAGATATATTAAAATATACAGTTAACACACAAGATTTAATCAACTCTAATATTTCAAAACGTACTATATTATCATCTATTTCTAAACTATTTGATCCGTTAGGACTTGTATCGCCAATTATCATAAGAGCTAAAATTTTAATTCAGCAGCTTTGGTTATCAAAATTAGCGTGGGACGATCCCTTACCTCCAGAAATTAAGACAAGTTGGCTTAACTTCAGGGAGCAACTATCCGAAATCAATCATATCAGAATACCTCGTCAAGTAGTACTAAAAGCCATGTCTTACACCGAATTACATTGTTTTTGCGATGCTTCGCTTAGTTCCTTTGGTGCATGTATTTATGTGAAATCAATTCATTCTAACGGTGCAGTTCTTATAAGACTACTTTGTGCAAAAACGCGCGTTGCTCCTATCAAAACTGTAGCATTACCAAGACTTGAGTTATGTGGAGCTGTCTTATCAGCGCAATTATACCAACGAGTTTCAAATTCCTTAAAAATTAACATAGATTCAGTCCACTTTTGGACTGACAGTACAATTGTATTAGCTTGGTTGTCGTCTCCTCCAAATACTTGGAAAATATTTGTATCAAATCGCGTCGCTGAAATATTGAGAATATCTACCAGACAACAATGGAGGCATGTACCCAGTAAAAATAACCCTGCGGATATACTTTCAAGGGGTACAACTGCAACCGAATTAAAAACAAACACTTTATGGTGGAACGGACCGCCTTGGCTATCATGCGACAATAAATTTTGGCCAAATCAACCGATCATTGCTAATGAAGTTCCCGAGAAGCGGCGATCAAATCTAGTTGCACACATTTCTCAAACTAATAATTCAATATTTTTTCGCTATTCAACACTCTACAAGCTTGAGCGTGATGTAGCTCTGTGTTTCAGATTTTTAAACAATAGTCGTAAGGGTACGCAAAAAACATACGGTGAATTAACACTTGAAGAATTAAATAATGCAATGAAGGCATTATTAAAAATTGCGCAATTAGAGTCATTTCCACTGGAAATTCATTCTTTTCAAAAGGCAAAATCTCTTCCCAGAGAATCTAGATTATTAACTTTAAATCCATTTGTTGACTCTGACGGATTAATCCGTGTCGGTGGTAGGCTTCTTAGAGCTAATATTGTATATGACAAAAAATTCCCAATTGTCATTCATCCGAAACACCCCCTTACTAAATTAATAATTCTAGATGAGCATCATAAGAAATTACATGCAGGTACTCAAACCATTTTAGCTTCGTTACGACAACAATATTGGCCTCTTAATGGGCAGATAACCGTTAAAAACATTGTTCGCAAGTGTGTAACCTGTTTTAGATTAAAACCAACTACATTAATTCAAAAAATGTCCGATTTACCTATTGACAGAATAACACCAAACCAACCATTCTTCATTACTGGAGTTGATGTAGCTGGACCGTTTTTTATAAAGGATGGCAAATTAAGAAATAGAAAAATTATTAAAGCATATTTATGCCTATTCATCTGCTTTACCACGCGCGCAGTACATTTAGAACCTATCAGCGATATGACTAGTGCTACTTTTCTTAACGCACTTAAGCGATTTACATCTCGACGAGGATTATGTAAAACAATCTATTCCGACAACGGCTTAAATTTTGTTGGCGCAAATAATGAATTGAGAGATATTGTTGAGACATTAAAAAAATTTGTAACAAATAAGGCCTTCTCAGAATTTTTCATGGAAAATCAAATTTGTTGGAAGTTTATACCAGCTTACTCTCCACATCATGGTGGCTTATGGGAAGCTGGAATTAAGCAGGCAAAAATTCACATATTAAAGGTATTGAAAAACATTCATCCCACATTTGAGGAACTTGCTACCATATTTTCACAGGTGGAGGCAATATTGAATTCGAGACCTATCACTCCTCTATCCAACGATCCAAACGATTTTAGTGCCTTAACACCCGGGCATTTCCTAATTGGCCGCTCCTTGCTCTCAATTCCCCAGCATGATCATTCCAAACTACCTACAAACAGGCTAACTCAGTACAAAGCTCTTGAGCAAGCTAGTCAACATTTCTGGTCCCGCTGGTCAAGAGAATATCTTTCTCTACTACAGAATCGTAACAAATGGACGAATTCTGTACAGATGTCATTAACCCCTGGATCTATGGTGCTGCTAGTGGACAAGGATCTTCCTCCTCTAAAATGGAAACTGGGACGAGTAGAAGAATTGCATCCAGGTCAGGATGGACAGATCCGAGTCGTAACTGTCCGAACTCCAACAGGCACTACCACTCGAGCAATTCAAAAACTTTGTATGCTGCCATGTCAACAATAAGTGTTGCGTTTTTATTTGAAAGACTTTGTCATTTCAACGGCGGCGGGATGTTAAAGTGCAAATTCACTTGACCGACTATAAGCTGGGCCACTGCAATCCCTACCAACTAACTGCGTGAAGCGATGCGCAGACGAGCCAACGCGGGATGCGCAGACGACACAACGGACCATGCGCAGACGAGAAGACGGGGTCGTCGGTTTTCGAGCATCGTGGCAAGAAGATGCACTTTCATTTTCATTGTATTAAGATTGTCATTTTTATAAATTATTGTGAGTAAAATAAAGAATTGAAATTACAGTTCACTTAACTAACAACAAAATCATTATTCAACAAAATTGGTTATCATCCCAAATGTTATAGTGCTTTTCATGCCGTGAAACAACAATATAGATCTGAAGAATTTGAAACGAGAATGTAAGTATTTGATATTTAGATATTACAGAAAAAAATTGTTGGTATTTATATGAACATTGTAGAACTTTAGAATCAATTGATTTTGTTCGTTAAACTAATGCGATGTGCGCGGCAATGGGGAAAGATGCTCGGGAAATCCTGTTCTCTCTCTTCTCGCTTTCTTTATTTTTCTCTCCTTTTTTTGTACAGCGTTTACATCAAAACGTGGAATAACGTATTTTTACTCTATCTTTCTATTTCTTTCTTGCTCTCTATATCCATATATACTTTCGGGTCTAGGTACAAGATTTTCCACTCCAATGAAAATTATCAAAACGCTTCGGCTTATATTCATAAGGCGGCTGATAAAAACTACAAATATTCTTTTCCAACAATAGAAGAATCTGTTTGCAAAATGTATAGTACGGAAAAAACGGACTGGAACGTTATTAAAGTGTTGATGAAGCGCGCGTCCACCTTTTTACAACAAATAATAATATGATTGACAGCAGCGAATGATTCAAGCAAGAGCTTTCCAATTTTGATGCATGCATTTTACCACCATGCCATAGAGAGCTGCAGCAGCATTTATTGCCCACGTCATATATTGGGAATATGTGGAGCAACACTTATCTGCCGAAAACCAGCAGCTGTGATCTAACGGAATGAGGCTGAAGCATGGAACCAGACAACACCCACACATTCCGTTCGTTTGAAGATGAGGTGCCTGAGTTCGTCCACGAAATCTTTGTGACATCCGACGGAACAGAAGGTAAAATATAAGAATGACGATTTCTTATTATTTACATAAGATACTAGAATCCATTTAATTATTTAATA
The DNA here is from genome assembly GCA_963921935.1 of Galeruca laticollis. Classification (NCBI taxonomy): domain Eukaryota; kingdom Metazoa; phylum Arthropoda; class Insecta; order Coleoptera; family Chrysomelidae; genus Galeruca; species Galeruca laticollis. Next base: position 42,524,583 of record OY998176.1, read on the forward strand.
TGATCATTTACAGATCCCGATAATGATTGCGATCACAACAACGTCATCGACGAATCTTCGAACGATGAAGATGATGAACGTGATGATGACAATGAACAAAATGATGGTGGAGACGAAGAAGATGACGAAGTAGATGAAGCTACCGATAATGATGAGCAGAATGATCAAACTGAAAGTGACGAAGAACCTGTTACTGAAATTGAATTCACTGATGAATGGGAACTTATATTATGTAATGAAATAAGGCCTGAAAAAAATGTTAAAATTAATAAACGTTAAAAAATAAATAGTGAATAAAAAACTTTATACATTCTTAGTGTTCTAAATGAAACTCACGGTTTCTAGTTGATTCCACAATATAATAAAAATTATTGAAAATTCTAAAAAATTGACAATTGTTTCGATAAATCAATATCATCGCCAGAATGACAGAAGTTACATTTCATGTGACGCCTACCTGATGTTAAGTATTTTTTTTTGGCTAGACCAAGAAGTGACCTAACTTGTGATTGACTTAATATATGTTAATAGAAAAAAGAAGGAGATGTGATGCTACAAATATTGAAGCTTAGATATTAATTATTAGCACTATGGTGATATCCTGGATATCATTTTCCCAATTAATATCAGTATAACTGTGCAATGATATATAAAACTGGGAAAACTATATCTGCTGATCTTTACAATTATCGCTTAAGAAGACAGTTTATTAGTGGAGAACTCCCTAGATTTATCTGTTCAATAACAACTTCATAATTTGGGTTTCTTAAATGTCTTCGAGTTTCCAATTCTTCAAGGAAATCTAGTTCTTGTTTCTTTTCACAAATATGTAGCACTTCTAGTTTTGTGTTAGGTGTCAATGAATGATTGGTGTCAATTAGATGTTTTTCGTAGTGGGATTTATCTGGTTGTTTTAATCTGTACGCTCATAAGTGTTCACTGTATCGGATTTCAAAATTCCTAAGGGTCTGACACAAATAAACAGCATCACATTCAGGACATTTGAGTTTATATATACCTGACTTCTTTATTGGTGGTATTTTTCTTTTTACATTTAACAATTTTGTACTAACGTTACTTTCTGTTTTAAAAGAAATTCTTGTATTCGTTGCTGAAGATATTATCTTTGAAATATTATTAGAAATATTTCCTGCATATGTGATGGTTTTATAAGTTTTTATTTCATCAGTTTGTTTAGGAAATATTAGTTGAAATGCCACTTTTTCCTCTTTTTTACTAATTAGCTTATTTATCATATCTAATAGATAACCGTTGGATATTGCTATTTGTCTAATTGTATTGATCTCTCAATCAAAATTATATTTGTTCATAGGAAATGAAAAAGCTCTATGTATCATTGAATTATATGCCGCTAGTCTGTGTGACATGGGGTGATTGAAATTAGATGGAATTGCAACATCAGTCTGTGTTGGTTTTCGGTTATATTATTAGGAGCATTAACATAAGAAACTACAGGTCTAATTGGTTTCGTTATTTTATGTTAATGCTCCTAATAATATATTGGCAAAGAGGCTCAACAATATACTCAATAGTTACGGATATGAATCTCAGGATTCAATTAGAAATTCAATAGAACTAATCAAAAAGTTGAAAGCAATCAACTTGCAAGATAACTATGAACTTATTTCGTTCGATATAACTAATATGTTCACTGAAATTCCTCCTAAAGAATGTCTAATACTTGTAAGGAAATTACTAGAAGATGAAAATATTAATCCAGAAATAAGATCAGATATACTTAATTTATTTGATGTATGCATTAATAAGAATAATTTCACTTTTGACAATAAGATATATATTCAAGATAAAGGTTTACCAATGAGAAGCCCTATATCACCTATTTTAGCAAACATTTTTATGGACAATTTAACAAGAAAGATCTTTGAAAGTAATATTTCGAAAAATGTTTTGTTTTGGTATAGATATGTAGATGACATATTAGCTTGTTTTATGGGTAGTGAACGACAATTAGATGTATTTTTCAACGACATCAATAATTTACACCCAAAAATTAAATTTACATTAGAAATTGAAGAAAATAGCTCAATCAATTTTCTTGATTCAAAAATTCAAAGAGTTAATAATGTGCTTGACTATTCAATTTACCGAAAACCAACACAGACTGATGTGACAATTCCATCTAATTCCAATCACCCCATGTCACACAGACTAGCGGCATATAATTCAATGATACATAGCGCTTTTTCAGTTCCTATGAACAAATGTAATTTTGATAGAGAGATTAATACAATTAGACAAATAGCAACATCCAACGGTTATCCATTAGATATGATAAATAAGCTAATTAGTAAAAAATAGGAAAAAGTGGCATAACAACTAATATTTCCTAAACAAACTAATGAAATAAAAACTTATAAAACCATCACATATGCTGGAAATATTTCTAATAATATTTCAAAGATAATATCGTCAGCAACGAATACAAGAACTTCTTTTAAAACAGAAAGTAACGTTAGTACAAAATTATTAAATGTAAAAACAAAAATACCACCATTAAAGAAGTCAGGTATATATAAACTCAAATGTTGAGAATGTAATGCTGTTTACTTGGGTCAGACCCTTAGGAATTTTGAAATCCGATACAGTGAACACTTACGGGCGTACAGATTAAAACAACCAGATAAATCTCACTACGCAAAACATCTACTTGACACCAATCATTCATTGACACCTAACACAAAACTAGAAGTGCTGCATATTTGTGAAAAGAAACAAGAACTAGATTTCCTTGAAGAATTGGAAATTAGAACACATTTAAGAAACCAACAATATGAAGTTGTCAATGAACAGATAAATCTAGGGAGTTCTCCACTAATAAACTGTCGACTTGAGTGATAATTGTAAAGATCGGCAGATATAGTTTTCCTGGTTTTCTATATAATTGCACAGTTATACTGATCTTAATTGGAAAAATGATATCCAGGATATCACCATAGGGCTAATAATATCTAAGCTTCAATATTTGTAATATCACATTTTCTTCTTTTTTCTATTAACATATATTAACTCAATCATAAGTAAGGTCACTTCTTGGTCTAGCCAATAATGACTACTAAACCTTAAGTAGGCATCACATGAAATGTAACTTCTGTTATTCTGACGATGATATTGATTTATCGAAACAATTGTCAAATTTTTGTAATTTTCATTATATTGTGGAATTAACTAGAAACCGTGAGTTCCATTTAAAACACTAATATGAGCAGATTCCACGGAGTAAGGATTGAGACAGTTAATTTCTTTATAAATTCTAATAACAACAATGCTTCTGAAATGAAATTTTTCTATTCATAAAAATAATTGGATTTTTTGGAAACCAGAGACCTCTCCAATAAGTATACCTATTATCCGATCTACATATGCTACAATTGAATTGAAAACAAAAAGGCAGACTGCCTAAAAAGAGAGAAAATTGTTCATTTTATTTACACTAGTTCCATTTCGTATATTCATGTCTACGTTATGATTTGAGAAGTTCAGACATTACCAAACGATATGCCATTTCTTATACAACCGAAATGTGTTAAAACCGAATTTGTATACAGGATAAACAAACGCCAATTTTACATACCATTTCACAAATTCGTTCGCGTATGCCTATGGTTGTTTATTAACCGACCACAATGCCAATTTCATATACATCAAACATCATCATAAACTTCATAAAAACATAATGACCGATTGATTTAAATGGCGGAAAATTATTACATAACATTGCTTAATGTTCGCTTTATAAGATATACACGGACGTGCACAAACGGTATGCCATCTTACCTGAAGCAGTTATATAGTAATATCATGTATATTCTTCATTGGGAGTATGTTTAAGAACGTGGATAAATCGTTCTTTATCATATCATATCTGAGCATGCCCACATGATAGGTTGACATTAACGGTATGCCAATGGTTATTCAAATAGTACTTCGATTGCATTTTATTTTGAGACAAGTGGCAGCCTGAGTAATATCATATAAAAATGTTTATTTTTTTAACAAATCTGAATTTATTTCTATATATGAAGAACACGCATTGACACTTTAATTAATCGATTACTATCACCGAATTGTCCGTGTTATACTATCATCCAAAAGGCATACTGTCTTGAATCGCATCCCAAAATCTGTCACTATCGCCCGATCTATATACTGTATATGAAGTATATATATATATGTTATTGTTATTTCTCATTCAAAGCAAATCTAAGTTATTAAACTGTATATTAATCATCATAATATCAGGGTCAAAGTAATAGATTTTACGTAACCAATTATCGTTTTTGTATTTAATGTTCATCACAAAATTTTATTTTAATATTCATTCAGTATAAGTTGTGATCGTCCCCATGAAATCATGTATAATTGTAGCATTATAATTATTTATTTAACAATTGTTATACCAATTCATATCTGTTGGTGCAACGTTGTAGGTAATGTAACATGTACTTAATAATTTGGAAACTACTTCTTTGAATTGTATCATAATAATGGAAATATAAAATTCATACTCGTATTCTCATAGATTTTATGATATAAAATGGCATAAAAATGTAGGTTAACAAAAATCGGCGATGAAGAATGACATAGTCCATATTGTGGCTCATAAATGAGGTTAGAAGTGGTGGTGGTTTGACTTTTCAGTCATGTATAGTATCGAGAATATGAAATTTCTTAGAAGATTTGTGCAAAAACGGAAGGTTTACGGTATGTAAACAGGAGTGACTTTGAACATAAAGGTGTCATTGATCAAAACATGAAATTTCCAGATATGTCGCTATCTAGCGTTTATCTATTGGTCGACCTTCAATTTTTTGTGGTAATGAGGTAACACTGTATGGTACCTTATCCCGCCATTTCGTGAACTAGATTCAGTTGTGCTTTTACACAGTACGCGATTTGGTTCAATACAGTTTTATAGAAAATAGTCGTGTTACTATTACAGTCACAAAAATGTGAGTACCAAGTCTTTATTTGATAATTGATTGTATGTATACAATAACTATTCTGTGAATTCATGTTTAAGAAACATGTTTGTGTTAAATCACGTTTCTGTAGGTTAGAATTGTCTACTTCTGGAAATGGAAAGAACCAGAAGCCAAACTCTCATTCGCCACCATACAAATCACTTCCTAGCTCTGAGTGACCTTCAGTTCTGGCCAGAGCTATAATTCCATGGGCGTACTAATACATTTTGACTGATTTAATAATAATCATTATATTGCGAAAACAATACGGGTGGCTGATTTGTTTTTTGGCAAGCAATATTTAATTTGCTCTTTTTACTTCCGAGCACCCAATTTCAGAAAAGGAAGTATTGTAATTGCGCGAAAAAAAGTCGTGATTTTTGCCGCTATATCCGTCCCATGACCGTTTAAGACCACTGACCAAGGTTGAGCATGATATCGGTGCGTCCGTATGCCATCAATTTTTGGTCGCGGCACATGTAGCTAAATGAGTTGCGATATCATATCTTGAACTATTTTGATTAAATATTCTGCTCTTATTAGCATGATTTGTGCCAAGGAGTGATAAGATATAGGATTAGAAGCGTTAATAATTGTAATGCTATTATTTATAAAATTAAAGTGTATAACTAAACTATCTATCTGTTAAACTAATTAACTTAAATCTAAATAGTATAAAAATGTATGTTTACTATAAACTAATTTTGCATTTCTTACTACAGGTTATCGAATATGTTTGAAGTACCAGGCATAGCGTCAGGGTTCGCATGCTTGTCGACATCCTGTAACACTATTCCTAATTTACGTTTTGGTTTCCAGACTATACTTTTATGAAATATATCTTTGTTTGTTCCAAGCAAAATACCTTTGTCTCGAATTATTTATGTTTGGAAAGATTTTTACCTCTTAGTTTTGTTTCACCCTAAGCAAATTTTTATTTAAATAATCCAATGGATCAGATCTATTTATTAGTGTTTTTAAATGAAACTCAAGGTCTCTAGTTAATTCCACAATATGATACAAGTTATTGAAAATTCTAAAAAATTGACAATTGTTTCGATAAATCAATATCATCGTCAGAATGACAGAAGTTACATTTCATTTGATGCCTACCTGATGTTTAGTAGTTATTTTTGGCTAGACCAAGAAGTAACCTAACTTGTGATTGGCTTAATATATGTTTATAGAAAAAAGAAGAAGATTTGATTTTACAAATATTGAAGCTTAGATATTATTAGCCCTATGGTGATATCCTGGATATCATTTTTCCAATTAAGATCAGTATAACTGTGCAATGATATAGAAAACCAGGAAAACTATATCTGCTGATCTTTACAATTATCACTTAAGAAGACAGTTTATTAGTGGAGAATTCCCTAGATTTAACTGTTCATAGACAACTTCATATTGTGGGTTTCTTAAATGTCTTCTAATTTCCAGTTCTTCAAGGAAATCCAGTTCTTGTTTCTTTTCACAAATATGCAGTACTTTTAGTTCTGTGTTAGGTGTCAATGAATGATTGGTGTCAAGTAGATGTTTTGCGTAGTGAGATTTATCTGGTTGTTTTAATCTGTATGCTCGTAAGTGCTCACTGTATCGTATTTCAAAATTCCTAAGGGTCTGACCCAAATAGACAGCATTACATTCTGGACATTTGAGTTTATATATACCTGACTTCTTCAATAGTGGTATTTTTGCTTTTACATTTAACAATTTTGTACTAACGTTACTTTCTGTTTTAAAAGAAATTGTTGTATTCGTTGCTAAAGATATTATCTTTCAAATATTATTAGAAATATTTCCTGCATATGTGATGGTATTATAAGTTTCAATTTCATCAGCTTGTTTAGGATATATTAGTTGTAATGCCACTTTTTCCTCTTTTTTACTAATTAGCTTATTTATCATATCTAATGGATAACCGTTAGATGTTGCTATTTGTCTGATTGTATTAATCTCTCTATTAAAATTACATTTGTTCATAGGAACTGAAAAAGCTCTATGTATCATTGAATTATATGCTGCTAGTCTGTGTGACACAGGGTGGTTAGAATTGAATGGAATTGTTACATCAGTTTGTGTTGGTTTTCGGTAAATTGAATAATCAAGTACCTTATTAACTCTTTGAATTTTCGAATCAAGAAAATTGATTGATCTATTTTCTTCAATTTCTAATGTAAATTTATTTTTCGGGTGTAAATTATTGATGTGGTTGAAAAATACATCTAATTGTTGTTCTCTACCCATAAAACAAGCTAATATGTCATCTACATATCTATACCAAAATAAAATATTTTTCGAAATATTACTTTCAAAGATCTTTCTTTCTAAATTGTCCATGAAAATGTTTGCTAAAATAGGTGATATAGGGCTTCCCATTGGTAAACCTTCATTTTGAATATATATCTTATTGTCAAAAGTGAAATAATTCTGATTAATGCATACATCAAATAAATTAAGTATATCTGATATTATTCCTGGATTATTATTTTTATCTTCTAGTAATTTTCTTACAAGTATTAGACATTCTTTAGGAGGAATTTTAGTAAACATGTTAGTTACATTGAACGATATGAGTTTATAGTTATCTTGTAATTGGATTGCTTTCAACTTTCTGATTAGTTCTATTGAATTTATAATTGAGTACTGAGACTCATATCCGTAAGTATTGAGTATATTGTTGAGCTTCTTTGCCAATATATTATTAGGAGCATTAACATAAGAGACTACAGGTCCAATTGGTTTCGTTATTTTATGTAATTTAACTGTTCCGTATAATTGTGGACAATGAGGATTCTTATGTATGATAGACCTCTTTTCGTAATCATTTAAAAGATAATTTGAATTATTAACAATATCCCTCACATTATTAGAAAATTTCTTTGTTGGGTCTGCTTTAAGGACTTTTACATCGCTGGATTCTATAAAGTTATATACTTTGGGATTGTAATTTTCAGTCGTCAAAATGACAGTAGCGTTCCCCTTATCAGATTTTGTAACTGTTAGGTTATTATTCTCAATCTTCTTTTTTATTGCGTTTAAAACTGAAATGTCATTTTTTGTATGACGTTTAACTTTTGAAGGTTCAATATTTTTGATTAAATTGGCAATTTTTAATTTCTCATAAAGAAAATTATTTGAATTAGATTTTAAAGCTATTTCTGACTCTGTAGCTATAATTTGTTTAATATTATTCGTAAATTTAGGTGGTATGCTGTACTTTAAATCTTTATTTAAAAATTCTATTTCACTATTTGTAAAATTAGTGTCTGAAAGGTTTTCAAATCGTGGTGCAAAGTGTGTTGGTATGTAGGTACAGTTTCATGATGTTTTGAGTATTGAATTTCATGTTGTGTGTGTTCAAGATTCTGTAGCTTCTTTTCTTGTTTCTTAAATTTCATATACTTCATCGTGCTGACATTCTCTCTAATTTTGTCATCCAAACAGTCAAATTCTACTGGATGTAATTGGAATGTGAGTTCTGAATGTACAACTTTTATGTAGTTGTCTAAGGAGTATCTAACTTTGAACCATTTCTTACATTCTGATTCTATCCAAACTCGTTGAGCACATTTTATAGCTTTTTGTGCTTGTGGTGTTTTAGTGTGACATTTTATATTCACATAATTTGGTATTACCTTTTTTCTAAGGCATTCTTGGTTAAACCAAATGTTTTGTGATGCTTTGTAACGTTGTTCAATTACCTCTTGTTTAGTTTTTTTGTTTCGTTCCTTTATTTATACGTTTATTTGTTTCTTTTTAACTTTGAACATATTGAGATATATCTAAATGATCGTTTATTTCAAATGGGTGAAGGTTGTTTATGGTTTTTATTGTCTTTCTGAATAGATCGATAATATTCTAAAAGGCTTGAGTGAAATCGCTCAACAGGTGAGCTAGAATTAACAGTTGTGTAATGTAATTCTATACCTTGAAGTTTGCAAAAATCTTGTAGATAAAAATTTTGTAATTCGCATCCGCTACCTGCTGTGATTTTTTGAGGTAGTCCATGATGCGTTATAAAATTTATCAAAGAATCTACGGTGGAAAAACCTGTTATACTTACTATGGGATAGGCTTGTCCGTACCATGAAAATGAATCGATAATTGTTAAATAGACTTTGTTTGCGATTTTAACCCGACAGTAGTCGCGAATGATATTTTGTCACTCCGAAAAATACTTGAATTTGAAAAGTTGGAGGACGTTGGACGAAAAATTTTAATTGGGACGCCAATTATAAGAATTGTTATTTGGCTGGAAATTTGGTTAGGCTAGGTTGATGAATTCATAAGAGGTGTTGAATTTTGTTGAAAAACTGTGAGGAATGATTGATTATTACCGAAATTTGGTGAAAACTTAGGTGTTAGTGGTTTATAATTAGGTTTCTCAATTGGTGTAGTTCTTGAACTAGGTCTAAAAGTAGTGTTTAAATTTTATTGATTACTTCTTTGAGTAGAATACATGAAGCTATGTCAGTTTCACTAGCAAATACTGATATGAGACTTTCACAGTTTCCAATAAATATTATTAAAGTATGAGGGTCTCCATCATAATGAGAAATAAAATCTAAATATAATTTAAGCAATTGGTAATTTACTGATGGAATAGACATGAGTATTATTTAAACTGTTTTCTATAGAACTATCTGTTTCGCTTAATGTTAAACTTTTTTCTAATAATATTTCTAAACTACTAATATCTATATCACTCATAAAATTACTATAGAGATGAAAATAAGCGAAGAAAAGGCAGGAATATTATGATCATCTTCCTAACTCTAGCTTAAGTGAACCATATATAAAAGCAGAAGCATAACATCCTTCTGAGAATTATTATCCTACTAGCAAGTGTTTACGTTCTAGATTGTTTTATATATAATATTCATTTTTTGTTTGATCCTATTACAAATGAGTTGTTGCATAATTAGTAGTGAAATACATTTTCTTCTCAAAAAGTTATTTATCTCAATTAAAAACGAAGTTGGCGCAGTCAATAGGATTCGCGCAAGTTTTGGAAATTTAGAACTATTAAAAAGTTATACGAACAATACACTGCGTAGCGGTTTTTTCGGTGTTCGTTTAAAGAAGTGAAAGTGACTGAACTGGAAGATTTTGAAATAGGGGAAGTTCTGGATGATCTGCACCACCCATGGATAATAAGAAAAAGTCTGCTAAGGAATTGGATAGTGACAGTTCCGACAACGAACTAGAGCTTCAGGACGAATTTTATTGTGATTTCGAGACATTTTGTGATGAAATGCCCCAAGAAGAGAACGAGGAGATCGAGAGGCGAACAGGGGCTGCAGTCGTCAACGATTATATGCTCGTGAAATTCGCAACCAAAAAGACCTTGAAATTATTCGTTAGTCTTATAAAAAAAAAACTGCCTGTTGGAGACTACGGGGTCAAGTTCCTGAGAATTGCGAAGAATTCTGCCTTCTATTGGCCAGAGGTAAATTTTTTAGTGCATTTTGCATTAGGTATACCAAACTCGATTATTGATTTAGTATCAGATAAACGATATTTCAGTCGTAAGTCCTTCGCATTTTGAGAAACTTCTACCAGCTCCAGCTGAAGACCGCCGCAGAAAAGTGGTTTTTTCCATGCATTTTGATGGATATACTCTGGGCTAAAATCCTGTCGATTATACGCTTCCCTTATTTTTTTGTCATTTGACTTGAGAATGACCAATTTCTTTAGTTTGAAATATGATTTTATAAAACTGTGTGAAATAATTTGAAGTTTAATAAAAAAAATGTAAAAATATATTTTGTCAATAAATATAACCACCTTGGCACTGAGAAAAAAAAGACAGACAAAACTCTCCCCACCAATTTTTTCCGCTTGTTTCACTGGCGGGGTTAAATTGAACGAATAACTAACCTGTGGGTTCGTAGACACCCATTTTTAGTATGTTCAATGTTACCCCAACCCCGCGGTAAAATTGAACAGCAACTTTTTTATAGCTATCTCTACATAGCTACGCCCAATAAATAATCTAACGTATGTAAAGTCATGCTTCTATATTGACCCATTAGTCGTATTTTTTATTCGATTGAGCGACAGATACAAAAGTTATTCAGGGGAATATGAAGAAAATGTTCAATGCAACTCCGTTTTATGGTACATTATTTTCGAACTTAGTGCAAAAATTCATACGGTTTTCATAAAGCTGGCTATAAAATGAGATGGGTTTTGAAAAACTTGAATTTCATTTCATTTTATGGGATTTGAGAATAAGCAAAACTTATTATCAAGAATGACATTTTTCACTAAAACTACTATTTAAACATTTTTCATCTATAGCATACCCCATCCTTGGACACGCTGTATCAACCAATTCTTTTGTATTCTTGATTCAAAATTTCATCAAAATCACCTAAATTAAGGCCATGTGATGCAGTTTCTGAAACATTTGTATTAGGAAAACGAGACAACGCATCGGCTGCCTTTATTACTTTTACCTTTTAAATATTTAATATATTTATCGAATTCTTCCTGTTGTCTATATTTGAATGGTAGTATATCAGGTCCTACTAATTGTTGGTTTGCATGATCTATCTTTAAATCCATACCAATAAAATATTTAATACCTATGATTCTGATACGATTGTGTTATTTTATCTTTTTCGTTCATTGAATAACAAAAAGTCAGCTGACAGCGGTTCTGATTTATTGGCATATTTTTGAAAGATAAATAAATGGTGTCAGTTATATTTGCTCGTACTCATTTGATTAAATAGTAGTTTTACAACACAACAGTGGCGACGAGGAAAAGAAATGTTGGAAGAGGAAAATTTACAGAAACTTAAGAAGACACGGGCTGTAATTAAAGGCCAATTCACAAAGGCCAAAAGACATGCAGAAGGTAACCCTACATTGAATGAGCTTAGTGTCAAGCTAAATGCTATTGCAAAATAATGGGATCATTATAAACGAATTCTGGTTAGTATCGATTCTCTAACTGATGAAAACGAGTTAGAGAACGGAATAGAATGTAGATGCAATTTTGAAGATGAATACTTACACCTAAATTACAGGACCTAATACAGAATCTAAAACCTGCTAGTTCAATGACTATACCTTCCTCATCTTACGATCAAACTGTTTGTACCTCACATGATTTTACACCAGGCAGCATCAATTTTACTCCTTATAATTCTGATGAAACGATTACAAATATTATCAGAATACTAGAGGTAATTCTACATCTAAAAGGTCAACTCATTGATGATAAAAGTAAGGTTTACACATTACTGCACGCCCTGACTCCCCAGTTGCACCACAGCAGCTTTATGATACTTGTGCTCCTGAAAATCCATTGTCAAAAAACTATAATGAGTTATAACATCTACTACAGGATTTTGTTGACCCACAGCTATGCCAATTTGCTCTACAACACATATTTATTTCTAGAACACAACACGAACATGAATCTGTGAAGGATTTTTCAGTAGCTCTCTAGAAAATGACAATTAACTGCGACTTTAACCTTCCGTTGGTCGCGCCTTAATTTATGAGTCAAATAGTCGCGCCGGTCTCCTAGACCGGGTTTAGTTAAATTGGGAATTAGTCAAAATAAATGTGATTTTTCATGTGAGCTATAGAAAAACATGCTATATTTAGATTTTTTAATATAAATCAAATAAAAGTATTATGTTGTTACAAAGAAACATTGCAGGTATTACATATTTAAGTAACGTAACATAAAATGAACTACATGGACCTTAATTAGTACAAAAATAATATGAACTTTCCATTTTATATAAATAAATGTTGAATACATGGTACAAAAACAACTAAACTACATTGTCGCGGCAAGTTTGACAAATAGCGACAATGTGCTCTAAACACATATAAGTACTGCATTTAAAACAACAATAATTGGTTTCTCGGTTTTTTCTCCAATCGCAATAAGCGCATCTACCTGGTCTAACATTTTCTACTGGTACGTCGGCTGGTGGGTCGGAAAAATCTACCAAACGGGCCCTTAAACTTCGCGGAAGATTAGTCTGGAGAGCACGGACTTTCAAATGGGGGCGAATAAGTTCTTCGGACAACATTTTCAAAAAAAATCTTCTGGCATATTTGGTATCTGGATGATTGGAGAAGTAAATTACTTGCGAGTTAATCCCAGTGACATTTAGAATCAGATAGAGTAAAACCATTGGCCATCTCGGCGTAGTTCTTGAACAATTATAAGTCGCGATGAGTTTGTCCACGACGTCCACACCTCCTTTTGTTGAGTTATACGTAGTGATAATAACCGGTTTCTGATGGTCTCCTGTACTTTCATCTATATCATCGTGGTGATGCATAGTAGAGAGCATAATGACATTCTTCTTTTTTTAGGTATATATGAGACGATGGTACAGTCTTCAGTAAAACCAAACATGCTAGTATGTTCGGGTCTTTTTGCAGGCTTTGAAAATTTATCGGGTAATTCCCTTTTGTTTTTTCTAAGGGTTCCAATGGAAGTCAGTTCATAGTCTGTAAGTAATTTTCGAGCTAAAGGGACCGAAGTGAACCAGTTATCCATGGTTATGTTTCGATTGGAGCCCGAAAGGTGTTGACAAGTTCTAAGTACTATATCTTCTGGCTTATTAGACATTTCATATGGCCCTTCTGGCTGCTTTCCAACATAAACTTCGAGTTTTGATGTATAAAATATCTTAGCATCACATAAGGCGAATAACTTTATGCCATATTTATTGGGCTTTGATGGTATGTATTGCCTAAAGCTACATCGCCCTCTAAAACCAGGCAACATTTCATCAATCGTAACATACTCAGACAAGTGATATCCGTTTTGACAGTTTTCTACAAACATATCAAACAGACTACGGATCGGAGCTAGTTTGTCAGTTTTTCGCCGTTCTTCACGTGTATTTTTATCGTCGAATCTGAGGCACCTTAGTAAAAATCGAAACCTTTGCAGTGACATTCCAAGATGTAACATTTCCACGCCATAACCATTCCTGTCCCACAAATCGGCGGTATTTGTCTTGTTTGAGCCTGTAATTCCAGCCAAGTATACTAAGCCAAATAAGGCTCGTATTTCTACGGAATTGGTGGGAAGCGCATCTCTATCTCTGGCATAGTTTGATCTGATCGACTCAATGAACGTGTTTGTTGAATCTACAATTAATTGAACCATTTCCTCATTTATGAAGTAGTTAAATATATCAAAAATTTCTTTTAGAGGTTTAGTTACTGAAGTACATCCGGGTAATCTTTTTATTATGTTCTCTTTTCTTGTTCTCACAGTTTTACGATTTGGTGGATGTTTCTTCCATACCGATCCATCCTTTCCTAAAAACAAAATATAGTAGAAACTTAACTAAGAATATATTTTAAAATTAATACCCTTATAATATGGCAAAGGTTCACTATACTCTGCTTCTTCCGCGTCGCTAATTTCTTGTTCGGTATCCGTGTCATGATCTGATTGCTGCTCGTGATCAGATTCATCACAATCGGATTGGTCATCGCAAACATCTGCCACACTTTCCTCGTCAAACGCTTCTTCCATCAACTGCCTAAGACGGGCTTCTTCTTGCTCATAACTCGCCATTCTTTTGAAAATTCGCTTTCAGAGTACACATAAATAATGTATCACTAATAGTCGCGCCGGTCTGAGATTCCGGGAAACGCCCTAACACATACCACCTTACTCCCACGGCGCTCACTTACGTACTGCCGCTAAAAGAAAGCTGCGTTAGGAAGGTAGACGATCCCCGCTATCTCTCACTCCGATATTTAGAAAAATAGGCATTAGTTTATTATGCCCCGGTCCCTGAGACCGGGCGCGACCAACGGAAGGTTAATTGTGGATGTGGAAAGTCGTGGCAGAAATGTTTCTCAAATTACAGTTTATTCGTGGGATTAATGACATGAACATTCGAACGAGATTGCTTCAAGATCGGGAGAAACGCACATACCAAGATATAGTTAACATAGCTTCGGCTATAGAGTTGGCCAAGCCAGAAAGTATGAGTATACATAATGAAACTACAGAACTAGTTGGCCTTAATAAAATCGACACCATAAATGTCAGTGACAGTGGGAATAACAAAACAAGGGACGACACGAATAGACAAACGCCTCGTAGCCCACAATCTTAAAGGTCAGGAATAGACAAACTTAGAGGCAAATGTTATAAATGTGGTTCATCTTTACACAGGGCTAATCAATGTCGATTCGTAGATACATAATCTCGAAAGTGTAGAAAAGCTGGACACATTGCAAGTGTATGTTTACAGAAAAAATCTCAATTATTGGTACCCAAAAATATAAGACAACATCAAACTGAAAATGGATCTGAAAAAAGTGAAAACGAATATGAAATCAACGTTCTTAGTGACAAGTGCAATGACAAATTTATGGTTGAGATTAGCATAGAAGGAAAGCCTGTATCCATGGAATTAGATACGGAAGCAGCCCTCAGTACTATGTCTTACAGTGATATTCAAAAAACTCAATATATCTCTTAAAATGTTTTTAACAAATATTTAACTTCGCACTTATACTGGAGAAGCTGTCAAACCAAGAGCGATCACATTTGCTAAATGCATGTACAAGACACAGACACTTGTGGGAAAACTGTATCTTATTGACCAAAATGTAGGTGCAATATTCGGAAGGGACTGGCTACGAGAGTTCATGTTAGACTGGGGTGAAATCAAAAGTCTAAGAACCACTCAACCTTGAAATCTGACAAACATTTTAAGTGAATTTAGTGATATCCTTGATAAAAAATCGGTGAAATACTTGAGTATTTGGGACAGCATAGGCTTATCGATGATGCTACACCAATTTTAATTAAGCCAAGACACGTACCATTTTCCCTCAGAACTAAAGTAGAAAACGAACTCAAAATACTTGAAGAATGTTGCATAATAACAAAAGTTGAACACTCTGACTGGGGTAACCCTATTGTGCTCGTCGTCAAGCCAAATGGCCATGTGCGGATTTGTACTGAACGAAGCCATAAAGGACGAATTTAATCCGATATCTAGAATAGAAGAGATTTACTCACAAAAATAATGGAGGAAAGCTATTATGCACCTTGAATATTAGCAACGCGTATCTTCACATGAAAATGAATGAAGAAAGTGCAGTCATGCAAACATTAGGTACACACAGAGGACTGTACAAAGTGAACCGCCTTATGTTTGTGGTAAAAGTAGCACCTTCTCTTTGGCAACAGTTTATGGACATTATATTACAGGGTGAAACGTCTGAAGAAATAATGACAAAATTAGGTATCGTCCTACAACGCTTAAGAAACGTCAACCTAAGACTGAACCAGGATAATTGCAAATTCTTTCCAACTAGTATACAGTATCTTGGACACGTTATTGACGCTCAGAGCCTCCACAAAACAAAAAATGAAGTAGCATCCATTATGAACAGTAAGAAACCACAGAATAATAATGAACTTCGGAAATTCTTTGGTCTAGCAAACTATTATAATAAACTCATGAAAAATTTAGCCACGATCCTTCACCCACTCAACAATCTACTTCAATGATTTCTACATATGGTAAAGTAATAACAGTAGAAACGTGTAATTCTACTATTTCGGCCGTCTCAAAATTTTCCTCGAACTGAATTTCATCATTCGTTTCGGATTGAACAAATTCTATCTCATATTTCATCATATTCGTTAGCTATATCGGTTAGAACATAAATGAGATTATCATACTGGTTTGAATATAACCCTTCGAAAACATAACTTGGTTTATAACGTGGATTTATTTTTCAAGAATCTATTGTCGTTATCGACATGTATTCGACTACTTTCTGTAAAATTTTGCGATGTTGTTGACATCGGTACATATTTTAGTAGCTGATTCTGTGAGATTTGATTGGTTCTATGGACGTTTTTGGCTGTGCCAAATACTTGTCGATTTGTAAAATATCTATTATTTTGTGGAATAGGCTGAACAGGTATATACGATGGTTTGGCCAATATTCTCTATTTTGTACCAAATTAGATTGATTGGTTTGATAATTATTTAAAGAAGATGGATGATTATTAGTTGGTTTGTTATCTGCCACAAAATTTCGATAACCATTACGATTTTGATTTGAATTCGAGTTTTGAACTATCCAAAATTGCGAATATTTCATGCTATTATTATTATTAGCAACATTTTGTCAAACATTTTCATCATATAATGATCCGTAAAGTTTTTAAAAATTCGCGTTTTCTAGGTGAGATGGTTTTCTCAAATGCATGTTGTTCCTTAATGTCCCACTGTAAGTCCTTATGAAAGTACTAAATGTAGTATCATATTGAATAATTTCGCAATTTCTCTCAAGAGCATTTATATTTAGGTCGTTACTAATTTTTTGAGTCGCGCTCCTCCTAATTCACTGAAGCCTGCTACCAAAATCTATATCTCCGCCTTTGGAAGTCTCTAATTAATTCTTGTGTAAGACAATCTATATCACGCCTATCAGCAAAACACCGTAACAAAGCAGTTTTTAATGATTGCTAGTATTCAATTCTACCCTACTACCGACCACATGAAAGCTGCTCGGCCTTCTAATTTCTCTTGAATACATTCAATTATATGTGAATTGAATTCGTTCAAATTTCCAAGATCTAAGATTCTATTGAATTCTCACATCTAGTAATATATTTTTTGAAAATCCACTGTCGCTAAATAATTTAATATTTGTTATTTTCGATCTAGAAAGACTACATTTAATTGAGGGTGGAGCCATTTCGTTGCAATATATTATCGTTAATACTTGTATATTCTATATTATTAAGAACATGTACTATATTATCTAGGTTACTAGTATTCAATTCACTCATATACAATATATTTTTCAATGTGTAAAAATATTTTCAATTACCACTTTTCCTTATTCCAAAGGTATAAGACATGCGAGAAGAGGAAAATTTGGCACTTACGTTACTATACTGGCTCAGAAGATCTTCTTCTCCGACTCTTTGGGTCCTCCCACGAAAATCAACTGAAGGGTTGGCTTAGTTATTGATTCACGGAAGGGTAGATGGATTTTGCGATTGAAACGTCGAAACGTTGAAGTCGTGAAAGTCACGTTCACTTCTTTGCACGAACACCGAAAAAACCGCTACGCAGTGTATTGTTCGTTTAACTTTTCTTCAATAGTACTATATTTCCACAACTTGCGAGAATCCTATTGACTGCGCCAACTTTTTTTATTGGGAAAAATAACTTTTCAATAAGAAAATTTATTTTACTACTAATTATGCAACAACTCATTTGTGAGAGGATTAAACAAAAAATGGATATTTTATATAAAACAATCTAGAACGTAAACACTTGCTAGTACGATAATAATTCACAGAATGATCTTCGGTTTCTGCTTTTATATATGGTTTCTTGATAAGCGGTGCATATTACTTGGAAATCTTTTTTGTTATGGAGTTTTCAACGAAAAGTTATTCTTGATAAAAGAGTATGCACATCTTGAAACTAGATATGCAATAACGAATTATATCAAAATACACGTAATATACAAGATATATCGAAAAACCTAATATCGAGCCAAGTGTGAAGTACCCTTATTTGGGAAAATATCGGTAAATGTTATTTGAAAAAGTTGTTCAGCATTAAAAAATACAACTGAGTTTGAAGTCACGACAATCTCAGTGGATCTTAATTTTTTGCCATTTTTTTTAAATGGAGGCTTCAAAAAATAAAATTTTCTTAAAAAGTAGTATAAAAGACATCGTGTATACAACGGTCTATTAACCTTCATGGGACGGACATCAAAATTTTACGAAAAGGACTAACTGGGGTCCGAGAAGACCCCATGCGTAAAATTGCAGAAATGCTGTACTTTTCTTTAAATTAAATATATAGAAAAGTAGTTTTATTGAAGTTTTCCTATTAACCATTTATTAGGCAAAAATCATCACGAAAAAATACAAAATACCGTAATCACTAATACTACTAGCTACATATCATTTTAACATTTTTTACAAACTATCTCCGATTTTAAATGTTCTAGGCACACAAAGTTATTACACCTAATACATATTTTTCTGGATTTTCTGTCTTTTCCTCTTTGACACATATGGCAGCGCCCCCTGGTAATGTTTTGTTGTTCAACTCTATGTTCTGTTGCATCCAGTAGTTCGGGAAAACGTCTGTCATATGCCGTTTTCTATTCGTCTGAATGTATTTATTATTATATCGCCGGAAAACGTTTTTCTTTATGAGTTCTTTTCCTAGTCCCAAAATATACATTTTACGTTTATACAAACTGTTTTACGCCAATCCGAGTTTTGCAGTAACCACAATTTATAAGCATTTATTCCTGCGATTTCCATAAGATGCGAAAATATTGCCATTGACCAGCGGTTTGACTTTCTCTGCACTGTATATTCTTTGGCCAACTTATCTGAAGTGTCGACAGCACCTTTTGTTTTGTTGTAATGAAGAATAATTTCTGGTTTATAGTGCTGTTCTTCTCCAACTACTTTACTATCAGTATGCTCACTTGAAAGTAAGATGACAGCATGTTTTTGTTTTGGAACATAGGGTACTAGCGTTCTTTGATTTCTAAAAGCAAACATACTTGAAAACTCTTTCTTGTACGATGCCGTTAGAAGTTCCCTGGGAATAAATGTTTTATTTTTCCGGAGGGTTCCACATAAAGTAATATTTTTTTTCCACAACTTGTCAGCAAGTTCTAAACTTGTAAAAAAGTTATCGGTCGTTATTCCAAATCCGCCTTCCAAATGGTCTGTCAAATCTAGGACAACCCTTTGACCTTGACCCTTTTCCGCTTTGTTACCTTGTTTTCCTAAAAATTAATAGATACATAGGAATATAAAGTTTGCCTATATTGCTTTTCAAATAACTTACCCAAATAAACTTGCATGTTTGCAATATAAGAAGTGGTGCAGTCCACAAGAGCTCATATTTTGATTCCATACTTATCAGGTTTACTCTTCATATACACTGGGAATGGTGCCTTACCCCTAAATGGTACAACCTACTCATCTACACATAGATGGTCGCCAGTGATTTTTTACAATTAGAAGTGAAAATATCGAATACATCTCTTATCGGAGCTAGCTTATCTACTAATTTCCGTTCTCTCTTGTTTGAAAATTATTATAGCGTAAAAATGATAATTTGTTTGAATCTGTCTCTTGACATTGCAACAGGAATTATAGGACGACAGTAAGAAATATCTTGACACCTGAGCATATCGATAGCCTCTTTCGATCCGTGAAGTGCGCCAAGAATAAGCAACAGTCCAATATAAACTTCAATCTCTGTAGAATCAACAGGTACAAAAACTTTAATTTTATTCGGATTTTCTATATTCCATTTATCATAATATGTTTGTGCCTTTCTGTTTGTTTCGGTTATTATTATGTTCAGAATATCCGGAAATAGGAAAAGAAGAAAAGCGTCTTTTATACTTGAGATATCAGAACTGTAATTTGTAAGGCCTAGAGCATGTCTCCGAATATTAGCTTTTGAACGTCTAACTTTTGTGTTTCCTGGAATGTTTGACCACTCAGTTGCATCTTTAGATTTATATACTGGAATGCCCTGACTGTTACTAACTGTTGGTTCCTCAGGGTTCGTTTTCTCTATACTTTGATCAACAACTATTACATCATTTTCTTCCTCTACTTCTGTGACAATGTCTTCATCTTCTAAGTCACTCGATGTTTCCTCATTGATAACACTATCAAACTCTGGATCATCACTTTCAAGTATACGTAACATCTCATCGTCAGTAAGCCCCTTGCGATTGTTCCTAAATAATAACTGACTCATTTTCAAAACGATATACCCTACTCGCAATATCACAAGAAACTAACCCGAATATTCAAGTCTAAAAATTATATCGCAGTGCGGGGAATCCCCCATTTGAACTGGTAATTTACATTTTACAATTATATGGGTAAATTCCCTGTGAGTAAACAAATGTTAAATGTATGGGATTCCCCGATTTTACTAACAGTTACCGGGATTATTCTATTGGACGTAAAAGGCTGACCGGGGTCTGAAGAGACCCCTGGAATATAAAACTATTTCTTGATTATACCAGCCAATAAAAACTACTAAATACATCAAATTTCATCAAAATAATTCATAAACTGCAGCTAGATGAAAGATCAATGTTTAAAAATTTGCGTTTGCAACGATACAGCAAAAACATACGTCATGGGGTACAAACGGACCGCGGCCAGTCCTATGAAGGTTAACAAAACATTATAAACTGTCCAATTATTATGGTAACTATGATCAATTTTTCTTTTAAATAAAATAAACTTTAAAATTTTGGGTGCAAATTCGTTTTTATTTTTTGTTAACAACTAGAATTGCTCAACATAAAACAGTTTCATATCAAAAGAATAATGCTGGATAATCTCGAGTAGTGAAACATCAAAATAAAATTATTATCTGAGCATAAATATATTCAATTAATTTAGTGGAGGTTTTCTTATACAAAAGTTAAGTTGGCTTGGAATACAAAAGATTGTTTATCATATTTATTACGTAGATGTTGTTATTCCCCACCTTGTCACTGTTTAATTTCAAGTATTATTTGAAAGAAGTTAATTTGATAACATGGGAAGAAAAAATTGAGATTTATTTGGTTGTGTGGTGAAAATACTCCAACCAGAAAAGTTGCAGACATTTTTAATTCTAGAAATGCTGTATAATTGCAATGTCAATAATACTACAGTTACCTACTCATATTTCAAATAAATTTAAAGAAACCGAGAGCATTAACAACAGTTTCAAACTCCTTACAGTACAAAAAAATCTTGAAATATAATAAATTCAAAGCATTTAGTCAAAATACATTGAAGGACATGGATTTTATTCGGAGATTTGAGTTTTAGGATTGGTATCAGGGTGAATACAAAGAAAATTCATTGTTTCCAATGGATATCTTATGGATGGATGAAGCAACTTTCACAGCTAATGGAACAGTAAGTTCCCCGAATTGTAGATGGTGGGCTATAGAAAATCTTCATTTGACAATACAGTGCAGGAACCAATATTTTTTCAAGGTCTTATGTGAACTGTTAAATAATATTATGATTAGCCCCTTCTTCATTGATGGAAACCTTACTGCCAACCGATATTTGCAATTTTACGAGAAGATATATTAGCAGTTTTAAATCAAATGCCTCGTAGACAATGAGATTGAATTTGTTATCAATTAGATCGAGCCACTTTTCATTGTATTGCAGCAGGACGTTCCACGCAGTATCCATACCAATTATATGAGCAGACTTAAATCCAATGGATTCCTGTTCTTGGGGGAATTTAAGAAACATCATCCTTTTATGGATAGAGAACGTTTACAAACTATCATTATCAGTTTGTGTGTGGACCATAAAACCAGAGCACATTAGGAAATATATCCAAATTAGACGATGAAATAGAACAATATAATTTGTTTAAAACCGTAACACCCTGAATTTTATTCATTAATTGAACTCCATAAAGAGGGGTACCCAATCAGAGCAGTTGTTTCTTATTTCACAGCACCTTCATTAAACATTTCAAATAATCTCATAGATATCATTTCTAAATATTGTTCGTTCAAACCTCGATTTTCAGTTAAAAACTCAACGGAGTTAATTAATCATATTCAAGATATAATACTACCCCATTATTCTAAATTCGTATCATTCGATGTAACAACTCTACTCCTTAGTATACCACCTAAAGAAACTATAACTCTTGTTGATAACTTGCTCACATACAATAATATTATTTCTATAATTCACTCTGATATCATTACTTTATTAAATGTGTGTTTGAATCATAATAGTTCGGTCCACCCATTCAGTCATAAACTAGCAGCTTTCAATAGTATGATACATGGACCCTCAACAGTCCCATTAAATACTTATAATTATAACAAAGAATTAAATATCATAGATCAAATAGCAGTTCATAATAATTACGATCCAAATTTAATTGACAATATCATAAATAAAAACATAAAAAACAGACTTTAGAACAAGTACTCCCTTCTGATAAAAATAATAATAAACAATTTAAAACATGCTTTGGAACATCATCCTTAAAAATTAAATCACTTTTTGAAACTTTAGAGATGACTATTTACTTTATAAATCTTCAAAATTGAACAAATCAGGTGTTTATAAATTAAAATGTGGTAATGACAACAGTGATAAAATTTATATCGGTAAAACTTTAGAACTAGAATTTCGGAACACAAACGTTGCTACGACAACAAAAATTAGATCTAACTACTCAAATCATTTATTAGAAAACCAACACATTTTCGGCCCAAATTTTGAAATTTTACATGTAGTCGGTAAATCCTTTGGTACAAATCCATTAGAGGCTTTCGAGATGAACAAAAATAAATACTCAGGTAACCTTCTCAACGACCAAATAGATATTAATCACTCTCCTTTATCAAACCTTTTTACCTAGAAGATAGCTTTGGAATGTTTGTAGTCAGTGAATTTCCAGGTAATCTCTTTCAATTACTTTGTTAACGTTAGTAAATAGAATTCTGTATTTATCCACTGTATATATTAACACATTTCAAAATTATACCTTCATTCGTTTTGAGAGAGCTACTGTGTTAGTGAAACGCGTCAACCAGTTTAAATTGAACATTAATTCAAATAAATGAAGGTTTAAACAAATTATATTGTTTTATTTCATCCAAATCACTCACGACACTTACATTTTGTCTTACAGTAATATGATCGATGTGTTAAACCTTCAGTTTTTGCATTCATAAGCTTTATGTCTAGTTTTAGGCAGACTTTGCTCAGTTATAACAAAATAAGAAATAATGTAACCACTACCCACTATCTGTTTTCGTTCGAGTATACTAACAATGAGATAGCTCCTATCCTAACGACATGTAAAAACAGATCTTATATTTTTGTATGCGCCTATTCACAGAGTCTAATTGTTGAGTATAGTTCAAATCATTCTAAATTCTACAATCTACTATAATACTATACTATAAAGTTACTATTACGTAACTATACTATAAAGTATACTATAAAGTAACACATTTTGACGGCTTATTACTCGAGAATGGAAAAATATGTCGTCGTGCAGTTTTCGCTAAACTTCTTATATTTCCTTCAAATTTTTATTGAGATAGTTGCTAAATGTATATTTTTCCATGAAAGCGCCGAAAAAAAATGACCATTTTTGAAACGGAATTACCGGTTTATTTTAAATACAATACCCTATATTTTTTATTACCATCTGAAGGTCTGTTTCTTCCCCTTTCCAAAAATGTATACATGATCGGCATATACTGAAGTTTTTAGGGAAAGATGTAATTTTGTCATGTCAATAACTTCCAAATGTAAATTATCACATTTTAACAGCTTGGAAACGTTATAACTCGAAAATGAGAGAAGGGATTAATGAACGGCTTTCACTGAAATTCTTCGAAATGTTTGAATTTTTTATGACACCGTTTGCAAGTCTCAAAAGTCGTGTGAAATTTTCGTGAGAAATTTACTTTTTTTTTTAGGTCATGAGGGGGTTAGCGTTCGTGTGCCCTAATTGTTGAACCCCCACTCACAGGTATTAAGCAGAGTCTCACCATAAATTCTTAGCAAACATTGAGATTACGCGGACTATGTTTTCCTGTATTCCCTCCTGATTTGTGCCTAGGAAGATATATAAACAGGAGGTTCGCCTTCTGCACAGGGCAGGGCAATCGAAGACAACGTGCTTTGCGGTTTCTTCTACTTCTCCACACATCCTGCAAATGGGATTTGTTATTTCAATCCCCATTTTAACTAGGTGTACGTTGAATATCCAGTGGCCAGTTATGAATCCTACCACTTTTCGCAGTTCTTTTCTACCCAGTCTAAAAGCATTTGCTGCGTAGGAACTCGATGGTCTTTTTAGCATTCTTTTGGACTGAGCATATCCCGTGATTCTGTTCCAGCGCTTTTGATGTTCAAGCTACACCCAGATGGAAACAGTTTTTCGCACGGCGCTGTATGTAACGTCGTATGCTGGTTCTGGTCCCATGAGGGTGAGATGGCACACTTATCAGCTCCCTCATTTCCAGTTACCCCCGTATGTCTTGGCACCCAAGTAAGAATTACTCTATTGT
This sequence comes from Galeruca laticollis, assembly GCA_963921935.1. NCBI lineage: Eukaryota > Metazoa > Arthropoda > Insecta > Coleoptera > Chrysomelidae > Galeruca > Galeruca laticollis. Next base: position 42,549,707 of record OY998176.1, read on the forward strand.
CTTGCCAAATTTTTCAAGGTATTGTGACAGTCCCACACTATCTTTGACGTATAGCTGTGGCTTGCTAAGGCCGGAAGGGCCGCCCGACTGCCCGTGTTCACATAGATGGTTTTTTGTTATATTTCCTGTCTATGCAAGTTCTGATGCATTCGATTGGTGTAGCTATTTCTGCTTGAAATACGGTTGTCATTTGGCCAAGGCAAACACTTATGCTTTGCCTGGGTCTGACGCCGTAAACGTCTGCTCCTGTACCCGTTAGGGTCTTTGACCCGTCGGTGTACCAGGTGATACTGTTCAACATGCGTTGAGGTTCTCCCTGGGCCCATTCGGATCTGCTACTCAAGTTGACACGATATGGTATCTCAGTTTCCACGACCTTGGGCATTCTGTCAGGTGGCATTTCGATGATGTCGCACCTCACGTTGTCGTGTATTTTAATATGTTTCATAGCATGGTGCTTGCACCAGTTGCCATTGCATTGCATTCTGTATGCAGCCATTTGAGCCTCCCCCTGTATATAGAGATCTAATGGTGGGATGTTTAGCAGTATTTCCAATGATGCGGTTGGGGTGCCCTTCATGGCGCCTGTAATGCTTAGACACGCAGCTCGCTGCACTTTAGAAAGCGTTTTGGCGGCTGAACTTTAGGCCACCATGCGATCGCACCATACACCATCATTGGTCTGATTACTCTGGTGTACAACCAGTTTACAATTGTCGGAGTTAGTCCCCAGGTGCACCCAATTGCTCGTCTCATCGTCATTAGCGTAATCTGAGAACGGCTTGTGATGCTCGCTAGAAATTTACTTTTGGTAATTGATAAATGTGACCAGGATAAGATTCAGAGCCATTTTTAACATAAATACGCCTATATACGAAATCGATATTAACTTGGGTACAACAATTTACAGAATCGAGAAAACTGGAAAGAAAGAAAACATTTAAAACAAACATTTTTATTTACATATAAGAACAAAGTACCAAACATAATTTAATAAAACACATCAAAACTAAACCAAATTATATTTAATAAACAAGGTGTGGTATGTGACCTGCATCTGCATCTCTACATAATCCTAATCTCATCCAAAAATTACTGAACGCATTTTGCAGCATTTCTAGTGTTATGGTATTAAAAACATTCACTATGTTATTTCTTAACTCCTGAAGGTTTGTAGGGATTGGGTTATAGCATCTCTCCTTTACATAACCTCATATGGAGAAGTCTGGTATGGTTAAGTCCGGGGAATATGAGGCCCATTCGATGGGACCAGCTCGACCTAGCCATCTACTGCCAAAATGAACTGATACTTTATTTAGAGCAACTAAGGAGTAATATTGTTGAAAATATACAGTGTTTATAATTTCATCTTGTTGTAATTGGGGATACAAAAACTCCTCCAGCATGTCGGTGTGAGTGTTTCCTTTAACTGTTACTTCATGTAAAAAAGGGGCCGTAGATTTTAGTTTAAGATACACCACATCAGACATTTACTCTAGGTGCATCCCTTTCAAATTCGTTGAACGCTCTTGGATTCTCATCTTCCCAAATCCTGCAGTTATGCTTATTAACTCTTCCATTAATATGAATGAAATGTGGCTTCGTCTGACATTATCAGGTTCTGACATGAAATATCTATGTTCAAATGAATGATTCTCCATTTTTTGAAAAGTTTGTATTTTGTATGCTTTAAATTTAATTATTTTTAGGAGCCGGTGAACCTTACTTTTTGAAAATTGTGTGATTTGGGATATTTTTCTAACAGATATTCTATTATTGTTAAGTACTAGAATTTCCCCTACTTCCAGAATATTATTGAGCATATTGTCCTGGGTGTTTTTAGGTGTTCTCGTTTTCCTTTCTAGTTTTCCGGATTCTGCAAATTGTTGTAACCGAGTTAATATCGATTTTCGTGTAGGCGGATTTCTGTCAAAAATGGCTCTGAGTCTCCTTCTGGTCACTGTTATTGATTTTGTCTCGGCATATAATACGACGCATGGCGCTTTTTCTATCAAAGTATACATTTTCGATTGATAAATTTGACTGTGTTCGTTGTTATACTTCATACTACATAAATAACTTTTTGACGTTTGTTAATGTCAGTTATATGTATTTGTTTCAAAGCCACCTTTCCGTAAAAAATTGACAAAAGTAAATTTCTCACGAAAATTTTAGACGACTTTTGAGACTTGCAAATGGTGTCATAAACAATTTAAACATTTCTAAGAATTTCAGTGAAAGCCGCTCATCAATCCCTTGTCTCTTTTTCGAGTTATAACGTTTCCAAGTTTTTAAATTCTGAAAATTTACGTTTGGAAGTTATTGACATGGTTTCATAAAAAACTAAATCTTTCTCTAAAAACTTAAGTATATGCCAATAATGTATACCTTTTTGGGAAACGGGAAGAAAGGGACTTTCAGATGGTATTAAAAAATATAGGGTGTTTAATTTAAAATAAACCGATAATTTTGTTTCAAAAATGGTCATTTTTTTTCGGCGCTTTCGGGAGAAAATATACATTTGGCAACTATGTCAATAAAAATTTGGAGGAAATATAAGAAGTTTATTGAAAACTGCACGTCGATATCTTTCTCCATTCTCGAGTGATAAGCCATCAAAATGTGTAACTTTATAGGGACACCCGGTATTTTATCAATAATGAAAATGGTATGTATCCGCAAGAAGTGTAAACTAGAAACGAACTTTCTTGAAAGTGGTTTCAGCTAGTCGATTAACCCTGTTTTTTAGCTACTTTTCAGTGATAACCTAGCCGAAATATTCTAGGAGCCAAAAACATTCCAAGGGGCAGAGTTGTTGTAGATAGTTAAAACTTATGGATTATGCTATGTAGTAAGGAGCCATGAAACACTTAGAAGACGTACACAACAGGATAGAAAATGACCAGAAGATCGGTACCCATTATATGATGTATTTTTTTATCATTATATAATGTATTCTCTATGATGTTGTAAATAGGGTGTCATAAACATATAATAAAGACATTTTAACCGTTCAGCTAGTCGAAAAAACGCAAATGATGCATTTTCGCAAAAAAATTCGAGTCTTTCTCTGTGTGGAAAAGGTTCCAAATAGTAAATGAATGAATATTTTTTACATAACTGATTTCATCTGAAAGAAAGTTGATTCGTATTTTCTAATGCTGAACAACTTTTCCAAATAACGTTTTCCGATATTTTCAAGAATATGGCTTCAAAATCAAGTTTTTCGATACACCTCGTATATTACGTGCGATAGGCTAAATTTCGTTGGTGAATATTTAGTTTCAAGACATGCACACATTTTGATTAAGAATAACTTATTGTTGAAAACTCCATAATAAAAAGTTTCACATACTTACGGGATGACACTGTAGAATGAGAAATAATTGCAGTAGTTTTAGAAATGGATTCAAAGTATATCTAATGGATGTATATAATTGATGAACGATTTATAGTTCAATTAAAGTTAATAAATTAATATCCTGGCTTGATAATATGAAAATATTAAGCTTTGCTAACAACATGAAACAATGACAACCATTTTATTAATTTATTGATAAGATGAAATCGTCTATCCAGTAAATGGATCAGAAAGTAGTTCAATTTCTCGACGAAAAGAACTTTCAAGTTGGTAACTGTGTTTTTAAGAGATTTGTTTTTAAATTTACATAATTATGATTGGTAAGTCGATATTATTTAATAACAAATCAATAGAATTAAGTACTGGAAATACTTTTATTGTTATCAAAGTTGTGATGTAATGAATATGAGATAAATAATTTTTATTTCAAATATCATTTTCGTATTTTATCATTCAAGGTCATCGACAAGTGTAGGTACAACAAAATATTCATTTTTAAATAGATATATGTATAATACTAATGATATACTTTCAAGAAATTTGATTTGTTTTCAAATCAATATATTATTAACATAGTAAATATTACAATAGTTATTTGTAAAACAAGTGACACAAGTTTTACACAATATTTTCCCCCAAAACTATCTAATATACGAGAAAAGAATTGGTTTATCCCAAAAAAACTTTGACTTTTAACATTTCCAGCTTTTTCACACATAGCAAGTTTTTTCTTAAATCTAGTATGCAGCAAGACACGTTTATTGTGCATTTTATTTTTTCCTTCCCTACGTTACTTAAAACATCAATAGTCCAACTATTTTTTACTAAAGCTATTTTTATTGGATCTTTCAACCCTCTTCTGCCAAAAAAATGTCAATCAATATTGTTTAATGCTGAGATGATTACTTAGATTGAAATAGCAAATAAAACACATTTTTGTTCTTTTAAAAAAATAATATATTAAAAAAATATGCGTTTGAAGCCATCCTTAATATAGGACAATGGGCATATAAGTTAAAAAACACTCAACATGTAACGCAATGTCACATTTTTGACATATAGTTGTTGTTTTTTGATGACATCCTGCACACCTTGTCTGTTTATCTTGGGGTATCACTAAATGGCTAACCTATCATATCTTGATCCTAAATTTTGTATTTGTGACACATGCCTTTTCTGATATACACACTTTTTTTGTTCTGTACTAATATTACATTAGCGATAGTTCGTCTAAACCAGTGGTCGCCAACCTCTCAATGTGTTGAGCTACTTTGTTAATTTTGGAATAAACAGCGAGCTACCCACACGGAAGCCACGTAACGCAACGTAAATGGAATAATCCACAGTTAATTCATCATTATATATATTTATTTTACTATTTAACTGGTAATACATAATAAACTGATAACAAAAAAACTATTACTAGTACGTACTTGTTCATAGCTACATTCCTACCTACCAAACGAAGGTGTTTGATAAATAAACACAAACTTTTATCCAGCCACAACGGCATGTCACGTAAGATTTAAAAATAGTTGATAATAACAACAAAAAAGTAACGCACTATCATGAACATAAACTTTGAAAAATAAAAAAGCACGTTCAATGAGAAGGCTGACACTCAGACTCATCGATAATTTTTTTAATGTTTGCAGTATAATTTGATACAGCCATTCGAATACAATTATCCTAATGTTCATCTGTAAGTCGATTGCGATATTTGTTCTTAATAAACTTCATATTGGAAGAAGAAGATTTACACAAATAGGTTGAACTGAATAATGCTTTCACTTTCAAGGCAACACGGCACAGAACTGAATATCTTTCTTTACTTACAATAGGCCAGATACATTTGGTAATTGAGACTACCGATTTTAAGGTTAAATCATTTTGAAACTCAATTACTTCCATTTCTGTTGCAGCGATGTCTTCGCCAAACTTCCGCATAACACAAGTTGCACACTGTTGGATATCAATTTCCATAAAGGGTGAAACAACAAACTGCGCTACTAAAGCCATTTCGTTGAAATCTTTGAAACGATTTTTAAAGTTATTCTTCAGGGTAGTTATTTCTACATGATATTTGCTGTCAAAGGGTTCTATTGGATTTTTAGATATTTTTCCTGAAAGAAGAAGAAAATGCTTGGCATCGCTGTTAATTAGGTTTTGTTCTCAAAACTTCAGCTTTTTGATAAATGCTTTTATATCAGAAATCATTCCCGCTAGTTCTTTGTCTTTCCCCTGAAGCTGCAAATTGAGTTTGTTTAATTCCTCTGTAATGTCCACAGGAAAACCAAAATCTCTAAGCCAGATTGAATTTTCTAGTTCCGGAGTCGGTTCATCGCGTTGTTTGAAAAATTGAACTATGCCAGATAGTACATCATTAAAACGTTTCAGCACCCGTCCTCCACTTAACCATCGGACTTCAGAGTGAAGGAGTAAGTCCCCGTATTGACAGTCAACTTCATCGTCCAAGGTTTTGAATAATCTTCTTTGTAACGCTTGAGCTCTAATCTTGTTCACAATTGTTACCACCAGTTTCATAACGTTGTTTAGTTTCAGGAAATTTCCACATCATGCTTGCTGATGGATAATGCAGTGGTAACAGAGAAATTGCGGAAAACTTTCATCTTTACGACGTAACGCCACCAGACCCTTATCACAACCCACCATAGCTGGAGCGCCATCGGTTGTCAAGCCTACCATTTTCGATATTGAAATTTTCTCGGAAGAAATAATATTTTTTGAATGAGAAAACAACTCCTGTCCAGTAGTGTGTCCTTCCAGTGGAATAAACTTCAAAAGATCTTCTTTAATCGTAAAATCACTAAAAACCATCCTGACGAACACGGCCATCTGGGCAGTGTCAACGACATCTATTGATTCATCCAATTGGAGTGGAAAATAAACACAGTTATCTAAGTCAGTTCTTAACTGTACAAAAATATCATTGCTCATTACTTCTACACGTCGCATCACTGTATTAGCAGAAAGTTGCATATATTTTATAGCTGAGACTATCTCGTCATTATTTCTAAAGTTTGCAAATAACGAATCAGCAGCTTCTAAAAACGCCTGTTTCATCATTTCCCCGTCTTCATAAGGTTTCTTTTTTTGTGCAGTTATCTGAGACACACGGTACGATGCTCCAGTTGCAGCCTTATTTTTGTCGACTGTTCTTAAAAGTATTGATTGTTGTCCAATTAACTGCTTTTTTAACTTTTTCAGTTCCTCCTTTCTGGCGGCAGAATGTAGTGGGAATGATTTTTCAAAATTAGAATGTACAGTTTTATGATGTCTCTCAATATTGCCTTTTTTAGCAACGGAGACCGAAGTATTACATAACAAACACACATTTTTATCGTTAACTTCTGTAAAAAAGTATTGTTCTTCCCAATCCGAATGAAAGTGGTATGTCTTTACCTTCTTACAACTGCTTGCCAGAATATCATTTTTTGTTGTTCTCTACTAACCCAACCGCCCGACGTTGGTTACGCGTTCAGTTTTAAACTAAACGCAATGTCGCCGCGCCGTGCGTATTTATCCCGTTCAAAGCAATCCTGATCGTTCTCGAACACTAACGCGCTGGTGCGGCTGGTGGGTTCTAGGCGATTCTAGCTTGATGTCGTCAGCGGCAGATCGCTCACCGCAACGTTGCCGCTGTTTATGTTCAATATTATGACAATTAGATTTTTTTGTGGAATTTTCGGAAGCTTCTCTGATTTTTGCAGTTTGTATTTTTTAAATTAAAATCGTTGTGAGAGCTACCAGAATTGCCTCCGCGAGCTACCGGTAGCTCGCGATCGACAGGCCTATACGATAACTGGTCCATTATTTCCCCAATATGTTTATGAGTTTGCCAAGCATTATGAACTGCCATGTCCAGGTAATGAGCTATAAGGAGAAAATACCATTTCTTTCCTCGAATAGATGTGCGATACAGACTTATATTTTGATCTGATCTGTCGACTCTTCCCATACTCCTGTTATATAACTTCACAACAAGTGGTTGTTCCACTTGAATACATTTTTTCTCCTTTTGAGAGTATCTCTTAGCAGAATGTAATGGATAAGAGATAAGAGTAACAATATTGTTATCATTCCATTTTATAAATATAATATTGCTATCTTTAATTTTTATATAGTTATAGGATCCAGGTTCAGACTTTTTCATGATTTTTGAATCTTGCAGTGTACTACCAGGAATACGATTTTCACGCATGGTTCCAGTCCCGAACATATTTTTTTCATTTATATTTCGAACAGGGTAACAGAGGAAAAGAAACTGTCAATAAATAAATGAAACTTCAAATCATTTCACCTTGATCTAAGAACATCAGCGTATTCCAGAACAACAGCCGTTCCAGCACCAAGATCTTTATAAGTGTGACTTATATTTGTGGAAGCTTCTTGATAAGGCTCAAACCAATTTACATCACCTTGCCTGGTGGTGACAACCCATAATTTATATCCATAGCGTATTGGTTTACCATGTATATTTTGTTTACAGCCATGTCGGCCTTTGTATGGAACCATGGCCTCATCTATACTATGCTCTTCCAGTGGGTAAGCATTATCCATAAACTTTGTATTTAGATATGTTAAAACTGGTCTCACTTTTGCAAATGTATCAGATTTATCAAACTTATTATTATCTTCTAAATGAATGTTCGACATGATAAATTCAAATTGGTTTCTGTATATTGCTTCGGACAATAATTCATTGTGACAGTCTTTGGAACGTTGCCAAAACACTCTTCTTCTTGGAAGTGGAACAACTCCACTCAGAAGAAGAACTCCTATTGAAGATTTTATTTCGCAAATATCGACACGTTTGGTTATATTTTTTTGTGATGCATATCTATTGGTTTCTTCTGCAATTTTTTCAAAGAGTTCTTGGTCAAAATTATACAAAACAATTCAGTGGGAGAATACTCAGCTCTGTCAATTACATCGGGTTTATCGAAGGAAACACCATTAGAGACTAAGTCCTCTTTCACATAATGGTAATTTTTCTATCTTTTTACGTTTTTAACAGTTGGTATTTCCCTTTGCTTATCCTAGCAGCTAAAGGGACTTCATCTTCTGACTCCCTTTCCTGATCAGCTGGAGCGTAATTTGCAGTAACTTCGATTTCACTTTGCATTTGTGAGGCTGGTAAATTGTTTATGTCGACGTTATCCTCCTCATCTGAATCTTCGTCGGTCAAATTTTCGGTAGCATTGCCAGGAGGAAATAGAGGTATTGTATCTGCATTCATTTCATTATCCTCGATTATTGTGAGAGCTTCGTGTAAGGAGAAACCCCTAAAAGAAAATAATTTATCAACTTCTTGAAATGACGTATGAATAAGCATTTTTTTGTTTTACAAGAGAAGCTTTGAAAGAATTAGTTTGAACAATTATAACAGTTTTTCAATTGGGTAACCTCAAATTTTTTTGTAACAAATTGTAATATTCATAGTATAATATGTGCCCAATGTACTAAATATAGGACACCCGTTTTCATTTACTAAAAAAACAAAAAACTAAGTCAACTCAACACACTTATCATACAAAAATAATTAGCTAATATTGTTAACTTACTAAAACTATCGATAGAATATCATCATATTGTTTATAAATACTCAAAATATGACATACCTTACAAACTTGACACCAAGATCAGCCATCTTCAAAAAATCACAAAGTGCCGATTGGTAAAAAGCAAGATTTTTCTCTCGAAATATAACCACGTGCTAACATCAACGACAGTTGAGGTTATACTACCTGAAAAAACTTGCAAACTTGGATATTTTGCGTCGATCATGGCCGAGCTTTGACGAGTTTGAAGCATACTACATATAGGTCATTGGGCATATCTGGGTTAACATTAACAAATCTTTAAAAAAATGTTTTCCTCTCACCATATGATCCGTGCAACCTGAATCTATATAGGAATGAATATTATTTGTTTCATTGATTATTTTCCGACATTAATTGGTTTCACTCAGAAAATACACACTGTTATCACTTAAGCTGGTATCAATTACCTGTGGTTCATCCTGCTGAATATTGGTAAATATATTATTGAAATTTTGATACCTGCCGTTACCTCCTCTTCTGTTGTACCTTCCTCTGTTATCGTGAAAACATCGATAACCACTGCGTTCAAACCTTCGGTTCCTTTCTGGACATTCTCTCTCAAAATGGCCAACTTCACCACATTTGTAACATGCAGTTGAACATGCTGAAAAAGCACACGAGTCCACTTGTACTGCTCCTCGGGAGCGGATAGTCTTCTCTTTTCATATTCACCCATAATTTTTATCCTCATTTTAACTCGAATAAATGCTATATTCGGTATATTTTCAATTACAGTAACTACTGTCTCATATGATTTTGCTAAGCTTAACAAGATAATTCATATCAGGTCTTGGTCACTAGTTTCGCTACCACTTTCTTTCAGTTCGAATTCTTTAATAAATTCTTCCATCGACTCATTTTCCTCAAATGTCATGGATAATAATTTTCTTTTTAGGTATAATTGACCGGGCAGTCCCTTCTTTTCATATTTCTCCCTCAATGTTTGCCACATACGATAAGCAGTCTTCTTTTCCCTTAAACACTCAATTTGATTGTCCGCATAGCATCTAACAATTAGGAATTTTGCCTTCCCGTACTTTATCTGTTCATCCCCTTTTTCATTTTCGTGTGTCATAGTATCTAGATTCAATTCCTGTTGGATACATTCAAGTACTCCATTATGTTCTAGAATTAATTCCGTCCCGAACCTTCAGTTGCTGTAATTTTTCCCTTTGAGTGCCTCGATTAGAAATGTTTTGCCTTCTGCTTGTATCATGCTTCCAATTTTTCTTGGTTATTACCTCAACGAAAAAAAATGGCCTTTTTGTTTTCATTATTTCACTTTTATCAAAAATACTTCTTCAGAGCAACTTCTGGGTCCATAATCTTTTGAATAAATAATGGTTCTAGTTTGATGTTTATTTATTGAAAAGATGTTAGTAGAAATATAATAACAAAAATAAGTGCATACCGCATGCCTTGTGTCAACTGTCACAAGCCGCTGATAGAGATAGATTTTAGTGTCTATTAACATAGCATACTGCGTTTCAGGAAATGCTCTGTTTTGAAACTCAACGGGGTTTCATGAAGTAATCATTAGAATCGCAAAGTACTAATAGTTATATTTTACATTTAAGATGACGACATCAAGGCAGATTACCGTAAGCTTCCCAGAGTAGATTTTTCAGTAGCGAACGCAAAAAAAGAAGACATTATATACACGCTTTTCACCAATTCTCAACCCAGTACAGGAAAAACACTAACGGAAAATAATTGCCACGATGAAATAAAAAATAAAAACATACCGACAGTATTGATTATTCACGGTTGGACTACAGATGATAATTCGCCATGGTTCAGACCACTCAGAGATGAGTTTTTTAAACTTGGAGAACATAATATAATTTTCGTTAACTGGAATATTGCTGGAAATCAAACTTACCGTGTATCGTGTGCTAACGTTAAACCAGTTGGATTGTATATGGCTCAATTTTTAATTGCTTCTAAAGTCGATTTGGACAAGGTTCATCTGATAGGTAAGTTTGTTATTGTTATGAAAAATTTACAACTAGATCAAAATATTCAGGTCCATTCCTATAGAAGGGAGATACTGTTTTTTGTACAGCCTGAATCTATAACAAACACATTTCTCTTATTTTCATGGTTTGGCAAAAAAGCAAATTTATGTCTTTCATTTTTCCTATTCCCTTCTTGTTTACCTCTGAAGAAAGGAACAGTTAATTTCTTTATGGTTCGTCTTTTTACAGACATTGCAATACAACCTATTACTTTCTATTTTTTTGTTTCAGTGGTAATTATTTCTCTCGAATTCACTTCCACTCGCACCCATATCCCAATATCTACAATAATTATCAAGATATCTCGGTTTATTACAGATGCAATATTGTTTTTCACTGCTTCATTGTTATGTTCTTTCAACAAAATTAACATTATGCAGCATTTTTCCCTTCAGTGAAAAGATTCCCAATCAGTTTTGAGATTTCTGACATGAAAATTTATTGCTTCAAAGTTTTTGGCTTGAACGCCATGTTCTGGAGCTTGCTTTAATGGGTATATAAATCCGTACGTCTTCCATACTGACAACCAAAAAACTCTTGTAGAAGATTGTATTTTTGATCCGCATATTATTATCGATTAAAAATATACTTTGATAATTGGTGTACATATCTGTTGATGTTTTACAATATTCATGATATGAATCAGGGCATTTTCATCCACAGCCGATACCATGATTTTTTGTGCTTTGGCATATCTTTGAATCCATTCTCATGGATCAAATCCTCTATTTTTTCTTCACCTGATACAATGTTAAAGAGTCCACTCGTTCATCTTCTTATTGAAGTGAAGTGTACTCGTGAAAGTTAACAAGTTTGTTAAACTCCTTACCCTTTTCTGATTATCATTTATTCAAGCTGCATAAGAGAGGAGAAAAAAGTAGAAATCTATATAAGTAACAAGGACAAAGTCATACTTTGGTGTTATAGTAGTTGAAGTTTACTTTTGGATATGAATTATTTTTTTAAATTATCATTAAATTTTGAAGAGTTTGTCAAGGGAATCATATAGCAGTCTCATTGATTTCACACTGTTTGTCAAAAAAGCAAATTTATGTCTTTCATTTTTCCTATTCCCTTCTTGTTTACTTCTGAAGAAAGAAACAGTTAATTTCTTTATGGTTCGTCTTTTTACAGTCATTGCAATACAACCTATTACTTCCTATTTTTTGTTTTAGTGGTAATTATTTCTTTCGAATTCACTTCCTCTCGCTCTATATCCCAATATCTACAATAAATATCAAGATATCCTGGTTTCTTACAGATGCAATATCGTTTTTCACTGCTTCATTGTTATGTTCTTTCAACAAAATTAACATTATGCAGCATTTTTTCATTTAGTGGAAAATATTTCCAAGCAGTTTTGAGATTTCTGACATGAAAATTTCATCACTTATATTTTGCTTTAAAGTTTTTGTCTTGAACGCCATGTTCTGGAGCTTGCTTTAATGGGTATATAAATCCGTACCTCTTCCATACTGACAACCAGCAAACTCTTGTAGAAGATTGTATTTTTGATCCGCAGATTATTATCGATTGAAAATATACTTTGAAGTTTGGTGTACATATCTGTTGATGTTTTACAATATTCATGATATGAATCAGGACATCCACAGCCGATACCATGATTTTTTGTGCTTTGGCATATCTTTGAATCCATTCTCATGGATCAAATCCTGTATTTTTTCTTCACCTGATACAATGTTAAAGAATCCACTTGTCCATCTTCTTATTGAAGTGAAGCGAACTCGTGAAAGTTAACAAGTTTGTTAAACTCCTTGCCCTTTTCTAATTATCATTTATTTAAGCTGCATAAGAGAGGAGAAAAAAGTAGAAATCTCTGAGAGTAACAAGGACAAAGTCATACTTTGGTGTTATAATAGTTGAAGTTTTCATTTGGATATGAATTATTTTTTCAAATTATCATTAAATCTTGAAGAGTTTGTCAATAGAATCATATAGCAGTCTCATTGATTTCACACTGCCTTCCCCTCCAATAACGGGGACCATTCCGTTTACCACTGAGTATACGCGTAGACTCAGGGAAAAGATTAATAATCTTAATGTAAAAAGACCCGAACTTTTCACAAGTGACAACCTATCATCTAAGAAAATAGTGAGTGTTAAGAAAGCGGCAGTGACTATTAAAACATCTCCGAAATCTGCAAAATATAAAGGTACGTCAACTCAAAAGATCAATAAAAAACATAAAAAACGTTCAAAACTTTCCACTCACATAAAAAAGCTAAATAACAAAAAAGTGACAGGGAACCCCAACACCTGATTGTAGACGACGAACCACGTCGCCTAGCAACCAGCGTAGGGACAACTGATTCTACTTATCAAATAGAACTTGAGCGAATTAAAAAAAAAGAAGACTTGAAAACAAAAATTTTCTCAAACTAGTGTATTTAAACGAGGATCCGATATCATCAGATGACACGTCGTTTGGAATAGACAAATCAAAGATAGTTGATAAAACTAATATTCCTGAAATTATCGCACAAATTGATTTTTCGTTATACAACAAGTATATAGCCAACACTTCTAACATCCACAGTGAAGTCACAACGACAAAACAATCAGATTTACCAAAAGAAAAGTGTATAGAACTACTAGAAAAATGTCTAGAACAAGACATTGAAAAGTGTATAGAATTACCACTAGATAAGTGTCTATAAAACGACAAAAGCAAAAAACACACAAAAAACTCAGAATTTGCGGCAAATGCACCAGTCACTTAACTCTACACTGTCCATCCTCAAGTGTAGAGGGAAAAATAACTATAACACTTCTACGCCAAACCATCCATACAGCATTAATCAAAATATTCATAGAATGACTATACTGACTATATCATTAATAATTAAAATTGTCAGTCAACCATTCCGTAGAACAACGCCCGTCAGTCAGTGAATGAAGAATTACATTTTTTCGCTCTCTATAGATATTAGACGCGGCAGCTCGAAAAATATCAATCAAAATTTAACCTGCGAAGCACATGAAGAGGCTGATACGAAAATAATTTTCCATGTTTGCAATATCGTGCAAGATTTAAACATTTTAATTAGGTGCTCGGACACAGACATTCTTATTATTATGTTAGGAAACATGGAAAATTTGTCAAGTTTATCAACAATTTGGATAGAATTTGGAACTGGAAATCATCAAAGGATGATCAATGTCAGCAGAATGCATCAAACATTAGTAAATCCTGTTTGCAATGCTCTTTCAGGACTGAACGCTTTCACCGGATGTGTAAGGGTGCAATTCGTTTATTCAGCATAAAATTTGTTTTGTAACTACTACTGACTATATTATTAATAAATAAAATGGTCAGTCAACCATTCCGTAGAACAACGCCCGTCAGTCAGTGAATAAGGAATTAGATATTACACGCGGCAGCTCGTCTTTTATTTATAATCAACTTAAAATTTTTGTGATTGTTCAATTCAGATGAAGAAATTTGTATACCTATATTTTCTTGTTAAGGTTGAATAATCACATTCTGTACAAGTTCTGGTAATTGTTCGCCTTTGAACCAATCAAACTCATATTTCTCATCAACTAATTTCCAGCCGTAGTGAGTAGGAGATAGCTCCGTTGGAATTTTACGGTGAGCATTACGCCAAATATTGGCAGTGGTAATCGCTCTTAGGAACTGCTGCATCAATTATGATTGGCATGGTGGCATACTCGAGCCATCTACATTCATAGTTTTAATTTTAAAAGAATCGTTTGCAGCACTAGGACATTTATACGTCTTTGAAAATAAAACAAATCTTGCCTCGTCTATTGATTTTATTTTTTTCAAACCGTATAGATGGCAAACAAATTCATGAATCTTATTGAACATATCATTCTGGTTGCTTTCATCTGCAAGTCGAAGATCAGCGAATGTTTTTTGAAAATCTTTGCTTCGCTTCATTAACTGCAGAGGTTTTTTTACCTTTTATGTAAAAAGCCGGGTTAAAATCACTTCCGGTGAAAGCGTGCAGTCCTGGAAGAGCACTGCAAACAGGATTCACCAATTTTTGATGCATTCTGCTGACATTGATGATCCTTTCATGATTTCCAGTTCCAACCTCTATCCAAATTGTTATGAACTTGACATATCTTCCATAATTCCTACCATAATAATAAGAATGTCTGTGTCCGAGCAGCTAATTAAAATGTTTGAATCTTGCACGATTTTGCGAACATGGAAAATTATTTTCGTATCAGCCTCTTCATGTGATTCGCAGGTTAAATTTTGATTGATATTTTTCGAGCTGCCGCGTGTAATATCTGTAGAGAGCAAAAAAATAAATAATTTGTTATTCACTGACTGACGGGCGTTGTTCTACGGAATGGTTGACTGACCATTTTATTTATTAATAATATAGTCAGTAGTAGTTACAAAACAAATTTTACGCCTAATAAACGAATTGCACCTTTATAAACCTCGTTAACGTACATTACAGCTATCATAATTTTGATTTACATAAAAAAAAATAAAGTTCATAGAGTTTCAGCCTTAAGAAATTGATTTTATTAAGTCAGTAATCACGACATGTTTGACCGCGCACCTGAGGCACCTGTTCTAATATCCGGTTGACTGACCGCAGCATTGTGTTGTATATTATGATTATAATCACCTGAGAAAAAACCAGGCTCAGTAAATTCAGAGACTTTTTGACCTCTGCCTCTTGGACTATTATATCGCTTACAAAATCGTACTATATACGGTGCTGAAAAAAAGAAACGTGAATTAACCTTCATGGGACGGACATCAAAATATTACGAAAAGGACTAACCGGGGTCCGAGAAGACCCCATGCGTAAAATTGCAGAAATGCTGTATTTTTCTTTAAATTAAATATATAGAAAAGAAGTTTTATTATAGTTTTACTATTAACCATTTATTAGTCAAAAATCATCACGAAAAAATACAAAATACCCTAATCACTAATAATACTAGCTACAAGTCATTTTAACATTTTTTACAAACTATCTCCGATTTTGAATGTTCTAGGCACACAAAGTTATTACACCTAATACATATTTTTCTGGATTTTCTGTCTTTTCCTCTTTGACACAGCGCCCCCTGGTAATGTTTTGTTGTTCAACTCTATATTCTGTTGCATCCAGTAGTTCGGGAAAAACGTCTGTCATATGCCGTTTTCTATTCGTCTGAATGTATTTATTATTATATCGCCGGAAAACGTTTTTCTTTATGAGTTCTTTTCCTAGTCCCAAAATATACATTCTACGTTTATCCAAACTGGTTTTTCGCCAATCCGGGTTTTGCAGTAACCACAATTTGTAAGCATTTATTCCTGCGATATCTATAAGATGCGAAAATATTGCCATTGGCCAGCGGTTTGACTTTCTCTGCACTGTATATTCTTTGGCCAACTTATGTGAAATGTCGACAGCACCTTTTGTTTTGTTTTAATGAAGAATCATTTCTGGTTTATAGTGCTGTTCATCTCCAGCTACTTTACTATCAGTATGCTCACTTGAAAGTAAGATGACAGCATGTTTTTGTTTTGGAACATAGGATACTAGCGTTCTTTGATTTCTAAAAGCGAACATACTTGAAAACTCTTTCTTGTACGATGCCGTTAGAAGTTCCCTGGGAATAAATGTTTTATTTTTCCGGAGGGTTCCACATAAAGTAATATTTTTTTTCCACAACTTGTCAGCAAGTTCTAAACTTGTAAAAAAGTTATCGGTCGTTATTCCAAATCCGCCTTCCAAATGGTCTGTCAAATCTAGGACAACCCTTTGACCTTGACCCTTTTCCGCTTTGTTACCTTGTTTTCCTAAAAATTAATAGATACATAGGAATATAAAGTTTGCCTATATTGCTTTTCAA
Organism: Galeruca laticollis; assembly: GCA_963921935.1. Taxonomy (NCBI): domain Eukaryota; kingdom Metazoa; phylum Arthropoda; class Insecta; order Coleoptera; family Chrysomelidae; genus Galeruca; species Galeruca laticollis. The sequence goes on from OY998176.1 coordinate 42,566,566, forward strand.
ATAACTTACCCAAATAAACTTGCATGTTTGCAATATAAGAAGTGGTGCAGTCCACAAGAGCTCATATTTTGATTCCATACTTATCAGGTTTACTCTTCATATACACTGGGAATGGTGCCTTACCCCTAAATGGTACAACCTACTCATCTACACATAGATGGTCGCCAGTGATTTTTTACAATTAGAAGTGAAAATATCGAATACATCTCTTATCGGAGCTAGCTTATCTACTAATTTCCGTTCTCTCTTGTTTGAAAATTATTATAGCGTAAAAATGATAATTTGTTTGAATCTGTCTCTTGACATTGCAACAGGAATTATAGGACGACAGTAAGAAATATCTTGACACCTGAGCATATCGATAGCCTCTTTCGATCCGTGAAGTGCGCCAAGAATAAGCAACAGTCCAATATAAACTTCAATCTCTGTAGAATCAACAGGTACAAAAACTTTAATTTTATTCGGATTTTCTATATTCCATTTATCATAATATGTTTGTGCCTTTCTGTTTGTTTCGGTTATTATTATGTTCAGAATATCCGGAAATAGGAAAAGAAGAAAAGCGTCTTTTATACTTGAGATATCAGAACTGTAATTTGTAAGGCCTAGAGCATGTCTCCGAATATTAGCTTTTGAACGTCTAACTTTTGTGTTTCCTGGAATGTTTGACCACTCAGTTGCATCTTTAGATTTATATACTGGAATGCCCTGACTGTTACTAACTGTTGGTTCCTCAGGGTTCGTTTTCTCTATACTTTGATCAACAACTATTACATCATTTTCTTCCTCTACTTCTGTGACAATGTCTTCATCTTCTAAGTCACTCGATGTTTCCTCATTGATAACACTATCAAACTCTGGATCATCACTTTCAAGTATACGTAACATCTCATCGTCAGTAAGCCCCTTGCGATTGTTCCTAAATAATAACTGACTCATTTTCAAAACGATATACCCTACTCGCAATATCACAAGAAACTAACCCGAATATTCAAGTCTAAAAATTATATCGCAGTGCGGGGAATCCCCCATTTGAACTGGTAATTTACATTTTACAATTATATGGGTAAATTCCCTGTGAGTAAACAAATGTCAAATGTATGGGATTCCCCGATTTTACTAACAGTTACCGGGATTATTCTATTGGACGTAAAAGGCTGACCGGGGTCTGAAGAGACCCGTGGAATATAAAACTATTTTATGTTCATACCAGCCTATAAAAACTACTAAATACATCATATTTGATCAAAATAATTCATAAACTGCAGCTAGATGAAAGATCAGTGTTTAAAAATTTGCGTTTGTAAAGATACAGCAAAAACATACGTCATGGGGTACAAACGGACCCCGGCCAGTCCTATGAAGGTTAATGGTGAGGAATTAAATAGATCCTATTATCAAAACTAAATAGCAACTTCTACCAATAAAAGCAAAACTACATGGGGTGTAATATCAGAGTTAAGTAACAAAAAATGTAAGTCTTAGGTGAATATTGTAATTAATAATGATCGTTTACTATATTATGATAATGCAACAGACGTTTCTAATTTATTTATTAACTTTTTTGTGAGTGCGCCAATAGAAATAATTAACAGCATTGGCCTAAGTAAAAATAGTGATTACGAAAATATAAAAATAAATTCCAATAAACGTTCTTTGTTTTTATATCCATTTGTAGCTACTGGAATTGAGGAACTATTAAGAAATAAATATTCCGCTGGGAATGAGGAAATACAATTATTTTTAACAAAAAAATATCTAAGTAGTATTTCTGCGAACCACTGTCTTTTTTAGTCAACTTATAGTTCACTAACGGCAAATTTTCAAATGTTCTGAAAACGGGAAAAGGGATTCCGATTTGTATAAACTGCTCCGTCAACTTGATGGATAACTATCGTCCAGCAACAATAACGTCAGACTTTTCAATGGTATTTGAATACTTTTTTCTTGATCGTCTATTGATATTTTGTGATAATTTTGATATTTTAGCAATGATCATTCAACAAACGTAGCTACAATTTCATGATTTGAGAAAATTATCGATTGTATGGAAGCAGATGAATTCCCTGCATGGATCTTTCGCGACCTCAGTAGGGTGTTATACTCTGTCAATCACCAACTTCTATTTACAAGACTGTGCGAGTAGGGAATTAGAGGTACAATTCCCAAATGGATCTTCAGTTTGTGAATATACCAGAATTCGAATATGAGATTGTCACTCATATCAACTCTGATACTAGATTGAATAACGTAGGCGTCCGTAAATGTTCGGTGTTTGGACCAGATATCTTTCTGATGTATACTAACGAGTAGGCAATCTATTCGCGAATACTCATATAACGATGTATGCAGACAATACGTCTTTGATATTGTAGTGTTAATTATCTCTATTGGAATTCCTCTAAAACCCAAATTATGAAATTCCACAATCAATAGAAAATGTGTTCACCATTAGAAGTGGATGTCAACGATGTCCCAATATTTAATATAAGTGAAACGAAATTTTTCGGCCTAATGATTAAGGAAAATAGGAACTGGAGAAGTCATTGTGAATACTACAAAACGGTTAAATTCATTGTGTCCATTATTCAGGAACCTTAAACTGATTTTGACAGAATCTCAGCTGTTATCCCTAGATCAAATTGAGGTGTCATTGATTAGATATGGTATAGTTTTATGGGGTAACTACACTTCATTTAAAGATGTTTTCATTCTCCAAAAGATAATTGTAAGGATAGTAGCTGGTGTTTCGCGGCTTCATCTTATGAGGAACTGTTTAAGATGCAATTTTCTGACACTTTGTTCTATGTAAACTATACGAAGCATGTACTTAGATACCTAGGTATTTAGGATTAAAAATTTTCAATAATTCACCGCTCGATGAAGAAGAAAATTTAGTTAAGCATTAAAAGTATTTCTATGTGAAAAATGTTCCTACTCTCTTGATGAATACTTTTGATATGTGAAAATGAGCTATCTATTAATATCGTTTTTCATATTGTGTGTTTGTATACAGTTTTTTATTTCTTTAGGTCTGTCCATTCTTTCTTCTACTACTTGTATGCGCCTATTACTTTACTTTTTGTAAAATATCTCTGGGAAAATGAATTATTGTTATTATTATCTATTTAATAAAATAAACTTCAAGAATGGAATGTTTTGCATGGAGCCTGAATGCGTAAAGGGAATGAATGAATAGCTGAAAGACGAAAGATTCATATTTTTCAATTTTAAAAAGCTCTAGTTCTAGTATTTAATCTTCTAACTTGATTGGTTCATCAAGTTCTCTGCTCCATTTTTAAATTTATCGTTAAACAAAAATTACAGGTCATTCTTTGGGATCCCAGTTAACCTCACATATAGGAAAATCTGTGATAGCTCTTACCAAAAATAAAATCGGGAGAATTACTGCTTTAGATCCGGCTGGACCTATGTGGAGTAACAAAAATATGCTTGTGACGGAACGTTTGAATCAGGACGATGCTGATTTTGTCGAGGTAATACATACTGATATCCAGATCTATGGATTTACATCTCCTTGTGGGCATGTCGATTTCTACCCAAATGAAGGATCACATCAACCAGGTTGTCCCATTAGGCAATTGGATGGTGAGCTTTGTAGTATTATATTGTTATAATTGAGAGGGTACTTTCATATATTTTACGTGATATTCATATTGATTAAGAGAGCATTTTAAATGTTTTAGTGAAAAACCATTCAAAATTTTGACGTTACATATTCAAAAACTGTTTAAATAATTAAATATTTTCAAAAATGTGATTTTTGGATAAATTGATGCCTTTTCATATTATGATCCATTTTTTGTAAATTTTAGATAATTGCAGTCATGCAAGATCGACCTTATACTTTATAGAATCCTTATCAACGAAAGCATATGCCAAAGAAGCGAATTTTAAGGAGGACGAAAATTTCAAGGTTACTGTCAAAGTGAAGGACAACGCAAACGAAGTCGTATTTGGTCAACATGTTAATACTACGACCAGGGGTGTTTATCATTTGAAAACAAACTCTCAAAAACCGTTTTTAAATATTGAACATTAAACGTTAAAAAAATGTTGGCGTTTATTTTCACCAATTTGGTACCTTTGTATATTGACAGTCAAGCTTTCACCGGTGATCGGTTACTTACGTACGTCACCAATGGACCTCTGCTCATTTCACCTCAATTAAAATATATTGCAATCGTCAAAATTTTCCGCTTCTTTCTTATTTATTAGCATAAATTCTATTTATAAATTTATTTGTGGATATAATAATAGTCTAAAGTGAAACCACAAATATCGATGGCTTCCACCATAAAATTTATACGATCTATTCTCGAAGAAATTTTTATTCACGACTGATAGTAACCACTCTTTTCAGTCGGAACATACATAAAATGCACACCGTCCATTGTGATGTACTATCTGATATTATAGTAATTTTCAGCAGAAAAAATAACTCATAATTTTAATAAAAACGTATATTAGAAGTAAGAATTATTCAGAGTAACGTAATAAAATAATACAAACAAGAATTTCAATCTTATAATTGTTCAAAATGTGCACCTCCTACCTCTACACATTTATTGAGCATACGAAAAATGTTCCGTTGTACTTGAAACAACATTCCTGGATTGTTCCTTATAGAGCATTGCAATGGAAATGAATTCGATCCAACAATCCATTCCTTGTTTGTATGGGTGTTGCATATACCAAACTTTTCAGGTGGCCCCAGAGGAATTATTCCATTGGATTTAGTCCCGGACTACGCGGGGCCATGCAATTCGAACTTCCCCTCCAACCCATTTTTGGGTGCATGCAACGTTTAAGTGATCACGTGCCGCAATAATAAAATGATGAGGTGCACCATCGTGCATGTACCACATAATAATTTTGGTTTGTATAGGTACATTTCCCAGTAGCGCCAGTCCATCGCCTGAGGAAGGTGATACAAGCTGAAACGTTCACTTAGCAGTTAACATTTCTAATAGAGTTTTAAATGAATAATTAAGCGATGAATGTTAAATTTATTGGTGGAATAGACAACACGTCCTTCCTTGCCAATGTTTTAAACAACTATTTAAATGTTGGTGGAATTAACTGTATAGATATCTCACAGAAAAAAATCCTGAATAGGAATTCGGAATGCGGCACTATACGAGAGTTTGTAATAGAGAATGGTAGTCGCAGAAATCCTGATAAAAGTTTCAAATATTCCGTATATTTATTAAAAAAACTTGTTCTAAGAACAAATTCGCAGGGATTACTGGTATGTTTTATTTTTTTCTGTGTAAGCTTTTCTTAAGTTGATAAAGGTTTTTGTCCAGGACAAATCATTAAACTAGATTGTATTTCTGTAAAAAAATGATAAGTACAGTTTTATATATGTCGCTGGACAGATATCTGAATATCGTGTTAATTAAAAAAAAGGTCTATCTGTAACACACTTGGTGTTCTTGTAGCGATACCGCCAGGAATAATTTAATTATATCGGTAAATTTAACTAAAATCACCCGACTGAAGAACTTAGATGAAGATTTGTCGGCAATTTGTATTGACTCACAAGAAATGGTGTTTCCATAAGAGCCAATTCATGATCTAGATACTCAACTGTGTATTATACTGAGAATTATTTGACCTAAGAAGATTTTATGGAGAATTGACTTCGACTTTCTACTTCAAGATAAGTAAAATTATATTGCATGGCTTCACCATTCATATTTGTACAGCTTGTTTTAGTTTTAATTTATACTTTCTTTTTCTTCACACATACACACTTTTACTAACCCATTATTGTCAAACTATGTAACACGTTTAAATATTTTTTCATTCATTATATTCATACATATTAGTAGTCTGTTGTTTTATTTATTATACAGGAAGACCTGAGAAATAGCCTTCAGCACATTTTTTTTTCATAAGTATTGTCAAAAAACTAGCAGAGCACAGCAGGTAAGAGTTGACCGATTAAGGAGGTTGATTTTTTCTAATTTTGTTTAGGAACAGAGTTAGTGGCGCCCTTACTATTGATGTAACTTTACTGTTTTTGTTTAGTTTTTTTCTCTCTCTCTTTCTCTTTCTTTTTCACATTTTTTTTTCTTTAATTAACTTCTTTCAGATAACAGAGCCCTGAGAACTGGCTCCGTTATCTCCAATCTCTTTGTCAGTTTGGAAAGAACCTACTCTCTTTTAATACTTTCAATTATTTAAATAATTTTTACCCTGAAAGTAAGAGGTTTTTGTTTCATTGGCGCTCCAACGTGTATTAACTTTTACATGTTGTTATCTGCTATTTCTTTTTGGTAAAAAATTTTTATAATTGAAAATTTTTTTTCCTGCTATTAGGGGGGAAATATCTTTGATATTATGTTCACTGTTTAACTTTTAATTATATTTTATGCTTTCTGCTTTTATAAAACAGGTCCTGTGTAATAAATATATACATCTTTTTCGTTGTTTGAAATATTATATGATATATGTTATATTATATTTATAACTGGTGTGAAGCTTAACGATTCATATATTACTCAGTTTTTATATCAATTCATTTGTTACCTTTCAGTGACCTTCAAATTGTAAATTAATTTTGTTGAGAATTTGTTTCAAAATTTTTTTTCTATCATTAGAGTATAAAATTTTAACTTAACTTTAATTACCAAGAGAACTTTATTGAAATTAAGTAGAAAAATGTCTTTGCCTTATAAATTGAAGGTCGAATATTTATTATCTCATGAGCTGGAACACGAATTGGCATATAGAAATGTTGAAGTATTACCGACAGTGGCGGAACGTAGAAAATTGTTGAGGGGTATTTTAGCTCAAGAAGCGTCCGGTCGCAGTTCTATTTTATATGAGAATAGTCAATTGAATTTTGATAGTGAAGTAAACGGTATCGAGTTAACTTTATCTGATTTGAGCAGAAAAATTTCAGAATTTGTAGGATCAGATAGGGACAATGAATATCTCAGATTAACATGTAGATTAGCTCATGCAAATAATCGGGTGTCTCGTTTGTCATGTAACAATGATGAGGAAGGATTAAAGAAAAAACAGTTTGCTACTCAGATTTTGTTGTTAGAGGGTGAACTTGATGGTAGATTACCGGGCACTATTCAGGCTCAATCAACTCCTGTAGGTCAGAACCAAAGCTTTACTTTCTCTAAGCCAGTACCTATCTATAAACGGGGAATACATTTCTCAGGAAAATGAATCTTTGGCAGGATTTTTAGAACGTGTTTGAAGATTTCTCGAGGTGTAACAGATAACGAATTATTTTCTAGCGCTGCAGATCTCTTCACTGATCAGGCATTTTATTGGTATTTAAATAATAGAAGTCAATTTCAAAATTGGTCAGAGTTAGTTTCTAAATTAAAGTCAGATTTTCTCCCATATAATTATCAGGAAGATTTATTGGATGAAATTAAAAATAGAAAACAAAATACTAATGAAAAAGTTACGTTATTCATAAATTGTATGTGTAGTCTGTTTAATCGCTTAGAAATAAAACAGGATGAATCATCAAAAATTAGAATCATTAAGAGAAATTTGCTTTCTAATTATGTACAACCGCTAGCTTTATTAGATATTAACAGTATCGAAGAGTTAACCGATAAATGTAAAAAGTTGGAAGAATCTTTTACCTACTCACAAAATTCTCAGAATTCAAGTATTAGTTCGAGCAAACCTAAAATATATCTAGAACCACAGTTAAATAATACTTTTACCTCATCTTATCGGTCTAGGAATTATAATAATTCTAGACATCTATCTACAGTATCTACAGTAAATTCACATAAAGTTTGCTGGAATTGTGGTGAACAGAATCATTTTTATCCGCAATGTAAATACGCTTTAAAAGTATTCTGTTATGGATGTGGAAATCCTGGATTTATAAAATCTAAATGTCCAAATTGTTCAAAAAACGAACCAAGCGGTCAGGTCAATGCTTTGGTGACACCTACCGCTCCTCAAAATCCTTCAGGATCCACACATCCAAAGCAAAAAAAATTCAAAAAAACAAACGAAGTCAAGAACAGTTTCCGAAATAACACCTTCAACCAGCAACCAATAAGTGAAATTTATTCCTTATCTAATCTATCTAAAAATTCTAATAAAAATAACTTATCTTATTTCAATAAAAATGATTGGTTAGCTTGGTTAAATATAGTAAGATCGTTTTACAAGCCAAGCAAGGTAGGAAATAAATTTCAGAATTCTATAAATACTCAATTATCTAATAATCACTTTTTAGACTTGTTATATCGAAAAGATAATGATAACAGGCCTTATGTGGATATTATTATTTTTGGGAAGACATTTTCTTGTTTGATTGATACAGGAAGTAATCTGAGTGTTTTGTGTTCTGTAGGTCTTGAGTTTCTTAACCCTTAATTGGTTGCACCATTTTATTTCACACAACTGGTTGCATGGCGTACTTTGTACGCCACTCAAACAAAACTGCTCATAGTGGGTTTTCCTACTTTTAAAAGGAATGTAGAATCCTTAGTAAGTTAAATTATTGATTTATTAACTCAGAAGTTTCACAGAAAATTATTACACTATGTATAAAAAAAATAAAATATATATATTTTATTCACAAAGAAACTCTTAGTTTAGTTTAACCAGTTTACGAACTGTCTTCCTCAATGGGCCGATTGCACCGTAGGCAAATGTGTGTTGTCACTACACGTTCCTTACATGCTGGTTCTTTGCAACTTTGACAGATGATTGTAGTTGTTCTATTTTTCTTTCTTCCACACTGAATACATCTTCCTCTCATTTTATTAGTATTTATTTGTGTTGGCTCTTCATCGGGTATAAATGAACGAAGAAACTGTTTTATGTCCAATGATAAATTTGGGATTTTGGCTCTCATAGAAAGATGTGGCTTCATTAGACTCAAAGATAAATTTTTAAGAAATATTCTTCGATTTTCACCATCTGCATGGATTGCATTATAAATAACATTTGAATTTATACCAGCAATATTTAGTAATTGATAAAAAATTACCAAAGGCCAGCGTTTGGTACGTTTTTGCACCGTGTAATTTCCACACATCTGGTCGACAGTATCCACTCCTCCCTTGGTGGGGTTGGGGTTATAGAATAGCACGATTTCCGGTTTCTGGGTTTGTGAATCCACTTTATCGTTAGAATGCATAGTGGAAAATAAAATGACAGCCTTGTTTTTTTTGCAGATTAAGATACCAATGTTGTATTTTTGGTGAATGCAAATATAGACGAGTTTGTCGGTCTTCTTTTATTTGGTAATAAATCGGGGGGATCACCCTCTAATTCTTTTTTAGTGTGCCTACAAACGTTATATTTTTTTCAAGTAGTGTCTGAGCTAGTGGATAGCTGGTGTACCAATTATCTGTGGTCAAATTTCTATTTTTATTTTTGAACGGCTCTACCAATCGAAGGACAATATCTGTTGGAGAATTAGATAATTCATATCTTCCTGCAGGTTGCTTGCCACAGAAAAACTTCAAAATTGGACACGTAAAACATTTTGGAATCGCAGAGGGTAAATATTTTGATACCGTACTTTGCCGGTTTGTTCGGGATGTACTGTATAAAACTGCAACGGCCGCGGAAAGGAACCAGCGTCTCGTCAATTGTCATGTACTCCCCTGGTGAATAATTTTTCAAACAGTTTTTTACAAATTCGTCCAAGATTTCTCTAATAGGGGCCAGTTTGTCCTCTAGCTTTCTTTGCAGACGGTCATCTTTGTTGTCAAATCTCAATGATCTAAGGATAAACAAAAATCTTTCATAACCCATGCATGCCGGAAAAAGGGTCATTCCGGTACCGTCAGTCGCCCATATTTCTTCAAAAGAGGTATGACTTAGTTTTTAAGCCCTGCAAGATACAGCAGTCCAAAAAAGCTAATAACTCTTCTTTACTTGTTTCTTTTGCATTCCTTACCCTGGAATAATTATCTTGGGTACTTCGAATGAAAGCATTTGTATAAGTTAAAATGTTCTCCATCATTTCTTGAGTAAAAAAATGGAAAAATATCTTGAGTTCATCGGATACTTCCTCCTTTCTTATTAGGCTTCGAGGGAAAATTTTTATAATATTTTTTGCAGCATGTTTAGCAAATTTGCTTCTTACTGGCTGTTTATTCCAAAACATTTTTTTGTCTCGGCTAGTCAGGGTTGGCTCCCTTCCTACACTTTGTTTCCTACCTTCAGTTTGTTCCTCAAGCAGAAATAATTGGTCCTCGTCGTCTCCTTCTTGTTCTGATTCTGAATTGTGATCGCTATCCTCAATAAGTTCGTCAGATGCATCGTCATCGCTGCTTCCCACTATTTCTTCATCCCATTCTTCATGAATTTTTTTCATTTCTCCTTCCAATTCAGCTTCCGTCAAACCTTTACCTACTCTAGCCGACCACCTATAACAAACAATATTACAAATTACTGTAAAATGAAAAAAATTATTTGAATTAACTCTTACATGGTTGTTTGTCACTATTTCTTGGGCCAATTAGCAACAAAAATCAACTCTTTTCCAGTTCAGTCGCCACTGCAAAACAAAAATCCCAGAGTGTCTTAGCCTAAATGTCACAATTTGGAAAAAAATAATAAAAAATAAAAAACATAAACGTCCGCGTGGCGTATTTGGTACGCCAATTAGTACATTACTCACAGTAACTCCCTGCTAAAGAGCTAAATCAAAACTGACGGGATCGCCACTTCTCTTGTGCTTAGAAGACACTATGGTGGGAGGTTACATAGGCGATCACCGTAGGCCAATTGCTGGTTTGAAAATGTCAAGCGTTTAAACTCGTTTGGCGTACTTTTTACGCCGCAGCAACCAATTAAGGGTTAAGAATTTATCTATACCTATTTCTATTACCGAACAGTTTCAAGTTTCGACTGCTGATGGTACATACCATGATGTTGGTGGTTTTGTAGAAACTTATGTCACAGTGGATAAGTTATCTCGGATTTTAAAATTATATCTTTTACCTTCAGTTACTCAAACAGTTATCTTAGGAATGGATTTTTTAAAGACATTCAATATTAAAATAGATTTTTCTAAATTTACTATGAATTTAAATGCCTTATCCTTAAATGTCATCAATACTGTTAAGGACGTCACAACTTTAACAAATCATGAAAAAATTAAACTTGATATTGTTATCGAAAAATTTAAAAGCATTAGCCCCAAGGATAAAATTAGTAGGACACATATCTTAGAGCATTTTATCGACACAGGAAATTCTCCTCCATTTAAAATAAAACAGTATCCATTGCCTCAAGCTATGGAAGTTCATGTGAATAATGAGATAGATACATTATTAAAATTAGGGGTTATTGAACCAAGTACATCTCCTTATTGTTCTCCTATCTGTTTAACTCATAAACCTGATGGTAGTATAAGGTTACTTCTTGATGCTAGATTTTTAAACAAGCAAACTAAAGCAGATTCGTATATGATTCCAAATATCGAGGTAATTCTTAGTCAACTAAGGGATACGCGATATATTTCTAGTATCGATTTAAAACATGCTTTCTATCAAATACCTCTAGAAAAGTCGTCTCGTCCAAAAAAAGCTTTCGCAATACGTTCTAGAGGACTATTTCAATTTACAAGTACACCATTTGGTTTAATTTCAAGTCCAGCTATCATGTCACGATTAATGGATATGGTAATAGGTCCATCTTTACAACCATATTGTTTTTATTATCTTGATGATATAATTGTTTGTACATCACAGTTTGATAAACATGTTGAAATTTTGTCTTAAGTTTATGAGAAATTAAAAGAGGCTAATTTAACGGTAAATATTGATAAATGTCATTTTTGTCGTCCTTCTCTTCGCTATTTAGGTTATACCTTGGATAAAAACGGGTTAAGTATTGACGGTGAAAAAACTGAAGCTATTACTAACTATCCTGTACCGAGGACAACTACAGAGGTGCGTAGATTTTTAGGTGTTGTTTCATATTATCGTCGTTTTTTAAATAATTTTTCTACTTTATCTGCTCCCATTTCTGATCTTTTATCTAATAGAAAAAAAAATCAACCAATAAGTTGGACACCGGAAGCTCAAAAAGCTTTCGATGATATAAAAACTGTCTTAACTACCGCTCCTGTACTTTGTAGTCCTGATTTTGACAAATCATTTTATCTAATGTGTGATGCAAGTGATGTAGGTATTGGAAGTGTGCTTTTTCAGTTAGAAGATGGGTTGGAACATCCAGTAGCTTATTATAGTAAAAAATTGAATAAATGTCAAAAGAAATACACAACTACTGAAAAAGAGGCCCTTGCAGTCCTATTATCTATTGATCATTTTCGTTATTATCTTCTGGGACGACATTTTACTGTCATCACCGATCACTCTTCTCTTGTTTGGCTGAATAACATGAAGAAACCATCACCACGATTAGCTAGGTGGATTCTACAACTTTCACAATACAATTTTTCGATAGTCCATCGTAGAGCAACAGGTACCGTACCTGCAGATTTTCTATCCAGGGTGCCGGAAATAAATGTATTAGATTTATCTTTACTAAAACCTGATAATTGGTATAAAATTATGATTATTAAGGTTCAATCCGATCCGGATAGTTATCCTAATTTCAAGGTGGAAAATAATATCCTATATAAGCATGTCTTTAACAAGTATGTCAGTATTTGCAATTCAATCCATCATAACCGGTGTACCTACCTTCCTCCATGATTTCCTGCAGCCGTGCTGCTATTATGGTTCCGCTTCTTGCAGGTAGAACGGTATCTTCCTGTATAGCTATCAACCCCGCACTGCCTTCATATGGATGGAGAAATACCTCCTCGGAACCCACTTTAATGGTCCTGTTTCTAAAGTCTAATTGGAACCCATGTACATTCATTACGTCCATTCCCAGAATAACGTCTTCTTCAATGTCAGCTACGATTACCGTATGCGTGAACTCATCTGCGCCAATTTCCAATTGGATTTGTGTTTCCCCGTGAACGTTGGCACTCTCACCTGTGGCGGTCCGCAGTCGCAGTCTCGTTGGTAGAACCTTCTTCTTTGAGTTTATTATCTCTGGTATAATGGTTCTAGTTGCTCCAGTGTCAACCAGCAGAGCATATTTCTTGCCATTCACTCCGCCATCCACATACACACTGTCGTTGCGACATCTGAGAGACGCTATCAGTATGAGAGAGTCTTTTGAACGATCATGGGTCGGTACTGCCCCCTCGTAGCCGACTCGTTCTAGTTTTCCTGTAACTGGTGCTCTTGGTTTGCAGCGTACATGCCCTAGCTCGCCACAATTCCAGCATCTGATATTTCTCGGCTTCTTGTCCATCAGCCTTTTGATTAAGCGGACGATCTAGTCGAACTTGTCCTCGTCGCCTTTTTCTCGGAGAGTCCTAATTTTGTCGTAATCCGAAGTTTTCGTTGCTGCTTCATATTCAAGAGCAGCTGTCAATGCGTAAACTAATGTTTTGGTATGGGCTAAACGAAGCGTCCTCTGCATATAGGGGTCACGTAAGCCATCAATAAAGGCCTGGATGCCCAGACATTCCATAATTTCAACTTTTACATGGCATAGAGAGAGTCGGATTCAGGGACTATACCAGTGTGCTGCTCCGTAACAATATTGTTAGTTCCATTACAGTACAATATTTGAAATGGTAGTGCTGGACGTAGATAAAATATATTAATGAGTGTTTTTCAAAAATGTACGAAAAAAACAAAAAATGTTCTCTATTACCATACACCACAATGGACGCTGTGCATATTACGTGTGTTCCGACTAAATTGAGTGGTTATTAACACAATAAAAATTTCTTCGAGGGTAGATGTAATGGTATAAATGTTATGGTTGAAGACATCGTTATTTGTGGTTTTATTTCAAACTTACCCCAGCAAACTGGATTTTTTAAATCATTAGAGAACTTTTTATGCGGAGTTAAATCATTTTTACAGATATTTACCTATTTTGTTATGGGTGTAGTCTCAATTGAAGCTGTCTGACTATTTTGTTTTTCTCGTCTTATTGCCTTTCGTCCATTTTCCACAGACAAAAATTGATAAATCTCCTTATATTTATGTATGTAATTGCTTTTTCTGATGCGACAGTTCGGCGGAAGTAGAATTATACCAGTTTCCCTTTTGAGATTGGAATAAGAAATCTAATATTGGTTAAAGGTGTTCGCTAAACCACAAACTTAAACAGGAAAAGTGATTACTATTTAAAGACATAATAAACGATATTAAAAAGGACTTTCTTTTCTCTTTCCATGTGTTTTGATGATGAAGAGGACTCTGTTTGTTCCGTGCATTTCTCGTCTCGTCTCGTTTCTTAGAACAATATGTATTTCAATAAGGGAAAAATATTCTAAAAAGCATTTGGTGTATTACAATCAATCATCAATGTAATACAATCAATCCTCATATGGATATACATCTTTACGCAATAGAATTAGAAGCTGCTATCAAAATTTCTAGATGTACAGCACCTGGAGCAGATTTAATTACTTATGATCAATTAAAAACTTACCCATAAACAGCTAAAAATATTTTATTACAAATTTATAATGATTTGTGTGTTAATAGGAATTACGTTGATCAATTAAAATAAGTAACTATATGTCTTCTTTCAAAGCCACAAAAAACAAGAATCTACCCTCATCTTGTCGTCTTATATCCTTGATGTTGTGTATCACAAAAATATTTGAACGTATGATCAAGGCAAGACTAGAGTGGTATATCGGAAATAACTCCATTCTACACTTTTTGCACAGTATGGTTACAGAAGAGACTAAGGAACAATGGATGCGGTATCACATCTGGTTGATGATGTTCAGATTGCATTTTCAATTAACAAGTATTTAGTATGTCTATTTCTTGATATAAAGGGAGCTTATGACTCTATGATTCCTTCAATAAAATATGATAAACGTAGGCTTTAGTGAAAGAACTTCTCAAAGTATTTTACAATTATTCTTTATTAGATGTCACAATACTAACCTACACGGCCTCGAACTGTTTATAATGGACTACCTCAGTATTAAGCCCAATTTTATTCAATCTATATTCTGGCACATACACATATTAATAACATTGCTAACTGTATCCAGTATGCACATTATTTCTGTATATACTCTATCTAGAACACATATATGATGATTGTATTTGTGCTCTCGAAAATATAGGGCTACCGAAAAATATTCCATAACGTTTTTTACCTGACATAGACTGCCGTCATCGGAAAGCCTAATTATGTGTAGGGTCAATATGAATACAAATAATTGTGTATCAAACCAGACACTAACTCCTGTGGTCTAAACATGTATACTGTATATTAATAAATACCAAATTTGGAAAATATTACAACTTAATTAAATCTATAACTAACCGTAATTGGGGTTCATTACCGAGTACTGCAATTTTATTTCACGGAGCTTATGTGAGATCACTCATTGATTATGTATGTTGTCTATATGGCTCTACTTTCAAATCAAATTTAAAGAAAATGTTTACGTTCGTGTGTTGGTGGGATAAAGTCCACATATGTTTATGCTATATTGGTAGAATGTGATGAACCTCCTCTGGGATTAAGACGCGAGTGTCTGTCTCAAAAATATTTATTAAAACTTGGATTTCGAGAATCGCCCATGATCAATAAGTTGACTAAGATCGTGGCAGAACATTTAAAAAATCGATACTGCGGAGGCTTTTACTGAAACTATGAATTACGCTAATATCTAGAAAAATGACAAGATAATCGCAGCATTTCGGGAGCAGTTTACAGCTTTTATAACAAGTCACAAAGTCTCAATTCCCAAGTATTCAACTTCCAATCAAATTAATGTAGGCCTTCTGAAATCAATATTGGCAGGCTTTGTTAATAATTTATCCATATATACAGACGAAAGATGGGGTAGGATGTGGATTTTTCATCCAGACTCTGGACTTGTCATATGGTTAAAAATTGCCCGATATATGTAGTATATTATAGCGTACTGTTCTAACTCCTGTTTATTGGTCAGTTGTTTATGCTATTTTTAGGAATTTTCATATTTTTAAGGATAACATGGTCATATTAAATAATAATGTGATTGAAAGTTTCTTCTACCACGCATAAATAGAACGATACTATCTACTTAACTTAATGCAATATGGAAAGGTTTTACATTTAGTTTTAGGTTGTTTTGGTTAATTCTTTCGTTATCCGATGGCTTTTCAATATATTAATATGTAAAAAACTGAACAAAAATTAATAATTTACATTTGGGAAGAGGGCTTCATTAAAAATTTCCGGTTGTTAAAGTTTGTGATATTTGGAAGGATGGATGACACTTCATAAATAAATCTCCGAAGAGTGTGGTTTAAAATCATTCTGAGGGAAGATTGCAATATTTTGTATAAAATTTACGAAACACATTACTAATAGGTTTTGTAAAACATATGTTGTACGTTGATGAAGATATTGAACATAAAATTGGACCGAAAAAGTATTTTTGGAATTTGGAAAATACTCTTATTGAAAATTTGGGGTGCAGGTGTGCGATTGTATCATTGTAGCTACTTTATGTTGAGCAATTCATAAGTTATTTCTCCGAGAGAGGATTGAAGACTTCAAAAAGCTTTAGCATATGGTTTTTATTTATATTTGAAACAATTTGTTATAAACGAGCTTAGAGGAAAGAAGGGACTTTCGCAGAACTCACGACCCAAGACATTAAAAATTTGTGTTAACCAAAATTTTATATAAACTACAGTAACGTTGAACTCATCATAAATGTATTTCTTTTCCATCAATTTTATTCGTTGTTGTATTGAATCATGCCAATTGTGTCTTATATAAAATATAACCTGTTATATACACTTACATAAATACAAAAATATATACAGCAAATGTCGTATCTATACACAAAAGCCTCAATTGGTTGATTACAAACCATGTGTAATTTTGTGATTCTTTCTTACTCCAAATCTGTTATCGCTTAAATAAAATCTACTTCTATCAGCGGTATGTTCTGTTTTATGTAATACCAATTATATGTTTTTTGGAATTAAATGTTACGTTTATTTGGGTTGAGGGCCATAGAAATATAAGTGGGAATGAAAGGGCCGACCTGTTAGCGAAGGATGCAGTCATAAATGGACCAGTGTGCATTATTTTCACATCAGCAGATATTAACAACACGTTAAGGCATGGAATTGCTAACAAATGGGAACAGGAGCGGATATATACATCTATAACCTCTACTAACCAGTATTTTAAAATTCATCCTCCATCACCCCCTCTTCCCGAATACATATTCATTTATACGATACCCAAATTTTCTTCATCAACTATTTTTAGACTTAAAACCAATTACGGAAAATTTCTTGCACACTTTGCACGACTTGGCATTATTAGATCATCATCCTGTAACTGTAACGACTATTCTTATTCTGATCTGAATCACTACTTTTTTGTTGCATTAATACCGTCGTGAGATCCGAATGTTTAATAAAGTAGCTTATGGGGTTGAATTATAACTTTCCGCTAAATATTAGCCACATCGTTAATAATAATAATATAATAATTTATGATTTATTTATAAATTTCTTGAAAGAGTCCAATGTTACTATCTAAATTGAACAAAGCAATTTCGAAAATTCTGTGGCAAATGGAGTAATTCCCGTGCCAACTTTTCTCGCACTCACACGCACACACACACACAAACAAACAAACATTATTTAAACAGAACTGAACTCAAGTACCGTAAAAGTGGATTACTTTGCCCATTTTTTACAGTTTTTTATGAATAAACATAGAACTTTATGACATCTCAAACTACCCATTTTACGGTTATGGTTGTGAGAATATTTTCCATGATTATACTTGCCAAACCTGGAAGAAAATAAGATTATGGGTGGGCAAAGTTGTACAGGTTACCTCCAACTTTGCTCGCCTATAAGAATATTGCTTTATAGAATCCAGCGATGTAAAAGTTCTTAAAGCAAACCCAACGAAGAAATTTTCTAATAATGTAAGGGATATTGGTAATAATTCAAATTATCTTTTAAATGATTACGAAAAGAGGTCTATCATACGTAAGAATCCTCATTGTCCACAATTATATGGAACAGTTAAATTACATAAAATAACGAAACCAATTAGACCTGTAGTCTCTTATGTTAATGCTCCTAATAATATATTGGCAAAGAAGCTCAACAATATACTCAATACTTACGGATATGAATCTCAGTACTCAATTAGAAATTCAATAGAACTAATCAAAAAGATGAAAGCGATCCACTTACAAGATAACTATAAACTCATATCGTTCGATGTAACTAACATGTTCACTAAAATTCCTCCTAAAGAATGTCTAATACTTGTAAGAAAATTATTAGAAGATAAAAATATTAATCCAGGAATAATATCAGATATACTTAATTTATTTGATGTATGCATTAATCAGAATTATTTCACTTTTGACAATAAGATATATATTCAAAATGAAGGTTTACCAATGGGAAGCCCTATATCACCTATTTTAGCAAACATTTTTATGGACAATTTAGAAAGAAAGATCTTTGAAAATAATATTTCGAAAAATATTTTATTTCGGTATAGATATGTAGATGACATATTAGCTTGTTTTATGGGTAGTGAACGACAATTAGATGTATTTTTCAACCACATCAATAATTTACACCCGAAAATTAAATTTACATTAGAAATTGAAGAAAATAGCTCAATTAATTTTCTTGATTTAAAAATTCGAAGAGTTAATAATGTACTTGATTATTCAATTTACCGAAAACCAGCACAAACTGATGTAACAATTCCATTCAATTCTAACCACCCTGTGTCACACAGACTAGCAGCATATAATTCAATGATACATAGAGCTTTTTCAGTTCCTATGAACAAATGTAATTCTGATAGAGAGATTAATACAATTAGACAAATAGCAACATCTAACGGTTATCCATTAGATATGATAAATGAGCTAATTAGTAAAAAAAGAGTAAAAAGTGGCATTACAACTAATATATCCTAAACAAGCTGATGAAATTAAAACTTATAAAACCATCACATATGCTGGAAATATTTCTAATAATATTTCAAAGATAATATCTTCAGCAACGAATACAACAATTTCTTTTAAAACAGAAAGTAATGTTAGTACAAAATTGTTAAATGTAAAAACAAAAATACCACTATTAAAGAAGTCAGGTATATATAAACTCAAATGTCCAGAATGTAATGCTGTCTATTTGGGTCAGACCCTTAGGAATTTTGAAATACGATACAGTGAGCACTTACGAGCATACAGATTAAAACAACCAGATAAATCCCACTACGCAAAACATCTACTTGACACCAATCATTCATTGACACCTAACACAAAACTAGAAGTACTACATATTTGTGAAAAGAAACAAGAACTAGATTTCCTTGAAGAACTGGAAATTAGAAGACATTTAAGAAACCCACAATATGAAGTTGTCAATGAACAGTTAAATCTAGGGAATTCTCCACTAATAAACTGTCTTCTTAAGTGATAATTGTAAAGATCAGCAGATATAGTTTTCCTGGTTTTCTATATCATTGCACAGTTATACTGATCTTGATTGGAAAAATGATATCCAGGATATCACCATAGGGCTAATAATATCTAAGCTTCAATATTTGTAATATCACATCTTCTTCTTTTTTCTATAAACATATATTAAGCCAATCACAAGCTAGGTTACTTCTTGGTCTAGCCAAATATAACTACTAAACATCAGGTAGGCATAAAATGAAATGTAACTTCTGTCATTCTGACGATGATATTGATTTATCGAAACAATTGTCTAAACAGTTTTGGGTGGTACTCCAGACACTCATCGGTCATATAGGCATTCCGCCTTGTAGACAACATATATGGGCAGCATTTCACGAGACGCAGTAGCAGAGAACATAACGATATCGCAGATTTTGAGAAATTGTTATACCTCTCTGGATATTTTGTTCCTTTGGAATATATACATTTCTGTGCTCCAGGATTATCACTCAAATTGGTTTCGTCGTAGGTCATGATACACGAGTGATCAACGCCATCTAATGTTGTTTTAAGATTATCAAAGTAGAGCTCTATATATTTTTCTGTTACTTTCGCTCTATTCCTTTTCAGATTTTGACAGTGCCGTTTGGTAAGCTTAGATTTATATCTTGCAATAAATTGTTCTGCCCTTGCAGGACCAGGTAATTTATTGGTAAAATATGGAAGAGTGGTTCTTTTTTTGTCTAGATCTGTTTAACGATCATGCGTAGCTCTAGTTGAGTACGAGAAGTACCCAATTCAGCACAGGCAATGAGCATGTCAACGAGGCGTCTCTCTTCCAGCTCGCTAATGGCGATAGGGTGTCCAACTCTCGAAGGATGTTTGTTCTTTATTTTGTTAAGCAGCGTTTGTCTTTTAATTTGAAACGTTGCTTTGGCTTGTCTGGAACTCATTCCTTGACTTATTGCATCCAAAGAGTCAGCCAACTTATCGTCTGTATAGCTTCGGTACTTTTGGGCTCTTAGTTTCTTCAGGACTCGGTGTCGCACCATTTCTAGAAATTCAAAGTTTGATTGCTAGAAAAGTTTACATCGGAAAACTTAAAAATAGACTATCAACTACTTTAAAATGGTAATTTTGTAAATTACCACAATATTATTTGAACTCACAAATAAAAAACAACTAGTGGCAACATTGCGCTTTTGTGGACAATATTTACCACTTCATATTTCCATAATATTCAGCTATATTTGAGGTTATGATGGAACTGGCATGCACTACCCCCTTAAAAAACTATAAAGTAATTCAGAGTTAAAATATGATAACAAAATCATAAATAGAATCAGTATACCATATTCTAGCTTTTAACCCTCAAAACTGTCAAACATATTCATAAATATACTTGGCGTTTTTTAATCACAAGCAATCGACTATCAGTTCAATCATCCAAATGGCGAACACCTGCAGTTGTAAGAACATATTTGGGGCGTTCAGTTTCCTTGCCAATGTTGCCAGATGGTTAAACATGATTTTTAATTTATGATGTTTGTGGTCAAAGCTGGACCCAATGGGCAAAGTTGTCCACTTTGAAATATTATAATTAATGAGGAATAGAATGTGAACATGTAGCCATAGCTTACCTTCTAAAAATATTATTACTTGTGTCACACTATACATCGAATATCTTCTTTTATTATAGAACATCATATTTTTTTTATTTCCCAAATTTTCTATGAATAGTCCAGCTTTTCTTCTGTTTAACTAGTTGAAGTTTCCAGCAAACTAAATTTGCATGCTATTAACAGTTCAAGATAGGTTAGCTAGAGAGCGCGGATTATTCTGGCAAATCTTAAAAGACGTCCCAAATTGCTAAATTATTTCCTGTTCAACGTAGCAATTTTAGAGTAATTGTTCGTATAATTTAAAAAAATGAGAACGGGAGAGAAAGAGCATACTCCCAGTTGAAGTAATTAAGACACTGAAGTGCCAATTTACGCAAAACACTACACAGATAAAACTTTCACATCTCCACTTCTGCTTGATTCCTCTGGGAAATCTCAAAGACATAATTTGATATAGAGAGTGAACAGATTTAGATATTTTCCGTACGCGCGTAGTCATTGTGTCGGTTTATAGGCTCGATTGAGAATGTAGGAAAAGGAACGACGAAAGATGGAGATGATAAGATTCTATCGTGAATATTTTTGCTTTAGTTGGATGTTGAGGATAATTCAAAAATGATGGAAAACGAATTCCTCTCATATAGGTCATTTTCTTTGTATGAATGTTTATTCAGAAGAAAGAATCTTGATATATATCATATATACGAACAGAATATTGAATAATGTAGAAAATAAAGGTAGAAAGAAGGAAGGTTTGTGTGCCAGGAATTGTAATTGTACATAAGAATATGGTAGATTTTTTATTTAAAAATATCACAATTTGCGTCGATTCGCCTCAATAAAATATTGATAATAAGGAAGATACAGGGTGTCAAAGGTGGAATTTTCAACTACATTATAAGTAAGTGTTCCATATGTCCACCATTCTCCTCGATGCATTTATCCGTACGTTTCGGAAAAGATCGCCTTATAACGATTAACACATTTCCTACAAAAGTTGGTGACGGGTATTCAGGGTATTTTTATAATCGAGTTGTTCCATAGACCATAAACCGAAATCGAGAGGATTCAAATCAGAGCTATGTTCTGGCCAAGGGAACTGGCTACCGTGACCAATCCAACGTTCAGGTAAGTTGGTATTTAAATATTGTGACGCGCTTTCCTAGCCGCTTCGTCCTCCTCCACTTCTCACACAGGTTCTTAGCGACTGACGCCTCACTTTGGATACCCTCGATGCAAAGTTCTTTTGAAACAAATGCTCGGGCGCCAGATTATTTTACGTGGTTTACTCCACGGCCCCTTGACTCTCGGCGTCAAGAGTTCTAGGTAGCCTCAGAAGGAGGTTACGGAAAATTTCAGGGGTCTCGTTGAATTTAACACACCTACAAAACCTATAAACCTTAGACGGTGATGCTATGGGATAATAAGGAAACACTGATCCTATTTATTTGTATAGTACAATTCTTATTTAATATATACACATACAAAATAATATTCAACAATTTCTGATCGAGCGGTACTTAACTAATTCAATATATCAACAGTAAGCAAATGTGTTCAAGCCTAGTGTTATTATATACCATACGAAATTTGCCGGTATTAAGTAATGTGGTGACACTATAAACCAGGTGTAAGCAAGTAAATACAATTGTTAATAACAGCGGAAGCGGTATAAGCAGTTTGTAAATATGCGGTAAGCAGCAGTATAACAATAATTGCCTATCACGGTAGTCAACGGGATGAAACTACCTTTGCTGTAGGGATGGTCAATCGGGATAGGTGGTAAAATAGGACCAAACCAGTTTATAACAACACGAAAAAAAACTAAAGAATTTAAACCAGATTATCAATCAATCAGTGGCAACAGCCTCGTACTTGGTTGAGAATTTTACTATTATAGAAGAATCTACACTTTAAACTTTAAAGTATCGGTCAAAATTACGCTGAAATATTGATCGGGGAATAGGACAGAGGTTACCCAAATACAAGCAAAATAAAACTGTGTCTTGGATTGAATAAATATGAAACGAAGTTATTACCGGCTGAGAGTGGAACAGCTGGTGGCCACAGCCTCTGATCCGCCCCACACTCAGTTTTAACTTTTCCAAATTGTCGGTGAGATAAAACTATATACAATTTAGAACTAAAATAAATCAAGGCAATATAGAAAACATTATGCCCGCTCCGAAAGGGAAACGGCTGGTGGCAACAGCATCTGATCCGTTTCACAGACGGTTTTCAATTTCATAAACTTCCGGACAATTGAAACTGTATACAATTCTGAAATGAGATAAGTCTAAGTTATCTAGAGAAAAATACTCGCGTTCCGAAAGGGGAACGGCTGGTGGCAACAGCCTCTGATCCGTTTCACAGACGGTTTGCAATTTTATAAACTTCCGGACAAATAAAACTGTATATAATTCTGAAATGATATAAATCTAAGTTTTCTAGAGAAAAATACTCGCGTTCCGAAAGGGCAACGGCTGGTGGCAACAGCCTCTGATCCGTTTCACAGACGGTTTGCAATTTTATAAACTTCCGGACAAATAAAACTGTATATAATTCTGAAATGATATAAATCTAAGTTATCTAGTGAAAATTATTCGCGTTCCGAGAGGGAAACGGCTGGTGGCAACAGCCTCTGATCCGTTTCACAGACGGTTTGCAGTTTTATAAACTTCCGGACAAATAAAACTGTATATAATTCTGAAATGATATAAATCTAAGTTATCTAGTGAAAATTATTCGCGTTCCGAGAGGGAAACGGCTAGTGGCAACAGCCTTTGATCCGTTTCACAGACGGTTTTCAATTTTATAAACTTCCGGACTATTAAAACTATATATAATTCTGAAATAAGATAAATCTAAGTTATGTAATGCAAATTATTCGAGTTCCGAAAGGGAAACGGCTAGTGGCAACAGCCTCTGATCCGTTTCACAGACGATTTTCAATTTTATAAACTTCCGAACAATTAAAACTGTATATAATTCTGAAATGAGATAAATCTAAGTTATCTAGTGGAAATTATTCGCGTTCCTAAAGGGAAACGGCTGGTGGCAACAGCCTCTGATCCGTTTAACAGACGGTTTTCAATTTTATAAACTTCCGGATTATTAAAACTATATATTATTCTGAAATAAGATAAATCTAAGTTATCTAGAAAAAATATTCGCGTTACAGAAGGGAAACGGCTGGTGGCAACAGCCTCTGATCGGTTTCACAGACGGTTTTCAATTTTATAAACTTCCGGACAATTATAATTGTATAACAGAGAGGTTAATTCCTGAATACAAAACAAAAACAAAAGATCACAGTTGAAATAGAATCCAATTATCGCGGAGAAAAGCAAATAAAATAGAAAAAATTTTAATACGTATTTGGACAATTTGTAACAGGGACACTAGGTATGACAATTCGTATCGCAAAATTAAAAATCGAAATGTTGCTTCAATGTATTGAAGGTCAGACCTGAATTCCAAAGAAACAATATACAAAACGCGGTGTTTAAAAAAACTGTAAATAAGTTTGGTTTTTATGGTTTCAAAAAAAATACCGGCCTTATTAAAATACGGAATTATATTCTTCAATAACGGAACTACTAAATAGTTTATCCTGTTTTCACAAAATTAAAATCAAAATTATATTTCAATCAGACTCTAATTCCAGAGAAACAATATACAGAACGCGATAATAAAAACTGTAAATAAGGTTGTTTTTTATCGCCTCAAAAAAACTACCGGCTGCCGGCTTTATCGAAATACGGAATTACATTCTTAATAACCAAACTATTAAATTGTTTGTTGAAATTAAATATAAAACTTTGAAACTCCGGTGTACTATTTTATCCGGTTTACAAAATAAATTTCCACTTACTCAGAAAGTACTTGACGGTCGCACACTTCACACTATGAATTTTAAATCTGTTTCTACTATTAGCAATGAATAATCTAATAACCTAATCCCTTTAAAACGCTCGGTTTTCGAATTTATAATTTACTCCCTACCTAAAATTTTTGGCGATAACGGTGGTGAGGGAATCAATTTGAATCAAAATAATCACAACAAGAAATATTTCTTTTACTGGACGGCTTCTGTTTCAATCAAAGTAGTTTATATACCGGGCATCCTCGATAATTTTAAATTTTGAAGAGTGGTGTTCAATAAATTTTACATACTTCTTTAAATGGTGAATCATGGCTTTTAATTACTAATGTAATAAATACTTAAATTAATATTGCGGGATTGAAACGGTACCAGAAATCAAAGTTGGAAAGTAGGTAACGAGTTATATTCACTTATTAAACTAAAATACCATCGGAATAAAATCATATCATGCTTCAAAGAAAAACTCGTCACAATATGTTCTGACTTCTCTCGCAAAATGTGCCGGTGCACCTTGTTGCATTAACCACATATTTTGTCTTAACCCAATAGAGCTCGCGTCCAATTATAGATCACCAGAATACGCGTCGAACTGTGAGTTCGCGGAAGGAAAAATGCACCTTAAAAGAATAAACTTAAAGGGAAAGTCAACTTTAGGAAGTTAACAAAAACATAATTATTTCATTCAAGACAAACTTACAAAAATCGTGACATTGTCAAAGAAGAAAATTTAAAAAAGGGAATAGAACCCAAGTTGGATTTAAAATAGCAGTTATTGCAATATGTAATAAAAACAAATTGAGATTTTTGACTAACTATAACAAACAAAACTAGACATAAACAATCAGTGATCCAAAAGTCATATGGTGAGGAAGGCTGGACACATACTTCGCATGCTCTAAACACACGTAAGCTTAACATTCAACGCAAGAATATCGTGTCGGTTGATGTTTTTACGATCATAAAATCTACATCTCCCACGCGTATTATATGTGGTCTTCCCTTTGCGAGTATCAGCCTCTATGCAACAAATTTTTCGAATTCTCTCTTTCATAGATCGTGGAATGTGTGGTAAAGTGACACGACACTTGAGATGGTCATTCATAAGTTCAAATGAAAGCTGTCGTAAAAATTATCTTCCCAACGTTTTGGTTTGTGGATTGTTCATTCGAAATATTACAAATGAATTTATACCGCCACATTCAACAAGGCATTGAAAATGACCGTGGTCCATTTTCTAGTATTTCTTGCACAGTTGTTGTCAAAGCAAAGTTCGTTGATACTATTGACACCACCTTTTGTAGCATTATATGTCATAATCATTTCTGGCTTATACGTGTTTCCATGTATTTGCTCATCATGATCCATACTTGAAATTGGTCGAACATTCTTATTTGCTTTAGGCATATGTGACACCATATGCAAATATTCCTGGTTGCTGTTCTAGTCGTTTAGTTGGCTGCATAAATTCTCTTATTTTTTCTTATCGTCCCTAGTAAAGACATTCTTTAAATTATTTTTCCGATTTATACTGATGAACCAGTTGTCCACAGTCACATTCCCTCATGTGCCTCTAATTGGTTCGCAATGTCGTTGAACAACCGCATGTGGTGAATTGTCCAATTGAAACGTACCCTCCAGTTGTTTGAAACATATACTTCCAAATTACTTGTAAAACACATCAGCGAATATCTTGGGGTCCCACCTGTTTGGCTTATTCGGCATATACTGCCGAAAATCCTTTCCATATAAGAATTATAATGGGAAATTAACAAAAGTTGATGCTAAGTTTTATTGTATTCAGTATAGCATGCTATAATTTTGCATATTTTAAAATGTATCCATTGAAAAATGATATTCTGGGTGTTATTTTATGTTATAGCTATACCCTCCGCTAGTAAACGTATTGAGCCATTGCCAACTTCACCACATGGGAAAGTATTCCCTCCACCAGCTATGGGATGGAAGGTATAAGGCCCTTGCCGATTTTCATATATAGCCCATGGTATGAAAATTTATTGGAAATGAAAGTGAGTATCAACTTTTGTTGAGCCATTACGTCTAAATATTTGGTATAGCGGTAACCAAAAATTCTAAATATTGTAGTAAACACGAGATATGACATAGAACATTTTAAGAACGCCCTATATAGACAAATTTTTCTTGATTCGAAACAATAATTAAATGTTGACCTCAAAGAAAGAAATTGATACAAACAAAGTGTGTTATTGCAAGGTTAATAAACATCACAGCTGACGATTGTGTCATGCTTTGTTTACCAATACGTTACAAATTAAAATAATGATACAGAAAACTAACCTTCAGACAAGGGCATAGACGAGGTAATTTTTAGAATAAATAACAAGAAATTTTGAATCTAAATGAGAGAGACAGTAACTCTCCCCGGAGTGGCCAGTCTAAGTACGGACGGTCCCTTTACCCTCAACAGTAATATTGTGTAGTTTGTGTCTAGTGATATTACAAAACGTAAGTTTTTAACGTACAATTAATTTTTATATATTGTATTTATCTGCTTTTTTATATTTTCATCGACTTAACCGGGTGTCCCAAAAAGGTAAGAGAGCCCATATTTTTTTCGGTCAAATCGAGTGTACCATTTACATCTGCGCCCCTCATCTACTATTAGAATCTAAAAATTTATAGATATTTACGGAAATATCGTAAGTTCAAAAATCATCTCCCTATATATTTGGTTATCTCAAATTGTGCACGGATATTTATATTGTACAGGGGATCATATTTATTCCTATTTAGAGTTTCAACCAATATTTTTGCAGTAATATTACAGGATATCCACATACCGGAGATATCATAATTAATCTACCGAATTTTGTTGATATAGATTTTATTCTACATATCAAATTTTACGAGAGTCGTAATTAGAATTCAAAGTGGGGGATATATATTTCCTTTTTATTATATTGTACCGGTTACCCAAATTTCACGAGATTCATAATTATTTTTTTTTGCAATCCCAAAAATTTTGGCGATATACAGGGTGTCCCGGGACTAATGGGAAAAAAGTCAGGAGCGTATAATCTGAGCCAAAATAATGTTAGTACTTCATATAAACTTTTTCTATTCAGGCCCTCGTTTTCGAGTTATAGGCCTCCAAAGTTTTAATTTTGAATTTGGTTTTTATTTTTATTTTTTGTACTAGTTATTTGATCTTTATAAAATTTACGGCAAACCTATAATGTACGTGTATGTTTATTTTGGAAAGGTAAACATATTTACAGTAGTGCCTTGAAGCCAGGGACGGACCACTCGCAGTGGTTAGTGATCCAAAAATTTTGGAGGGATGGCACACCCTGTATGAAATTATCGAAATTGACTTCCCCACACATTAATCTAACGAAAAGGTACTTTTGCTGGAATCCGATAAAATAAGCCGTTTGGCTAATATTTACAGTTTTATTAATGCACTACGTACAAATTTACCTAACTAACTTATTAATACGATGTACTACAAGAAAATAATTTGATGATAGCAGATGATAAAAACATTAAGAAATTATTTAATGGGAATTAAATAGGTACGGAAACAACGTAATTAGTTGCTTTTAATCAAAATTACGAACACAACATTATTAAACCATTAGGAAAACCTCAAAAAACACAAGTTATAAAACAATGGACTAAAACTAATTCTCAAACAACAACAAAAACTAACGTTCTTCTAATAAATGTTCAATATGAGCTCCTCCCACTTCCACGCACATTCTAAGTCTACGAAGGTTGTTTCTTTGCACTTGAAAAAGCAATCCCACATTATTTCTAATAACATTGTAGTGTAACACAATTCTGTCTATTAAATCTTGCCCTGTTTGCACAGGTGTTGCGTATACCTTACTTTTGAGATAAACCTAGAGGAAGGAATCCATAGGATTAACGTCTCCTGATCGCGGTGGTCATTGAAAAGGGCCTCCACGACCAATCCATCTATTAAGAAACCTTGTGTGTAAATGCTGTCGTACATCTAAACTGGAATGAGGAGGGGCCCTATCATGCATGAACCATAAATTCCTACGAGGTTGTAGTAGCACATAATCAAACAGGTTCCATAACTCATTTTGCAAAAACGCCAAATATCTTTGACCGGTCAAAGTATCGTCAATAAAGTATGGCCCTATCAAATGATTGCCAACTATTCCTGCCCAAACATTAACCATGAATCTATGCTGGCTCCTAGTTTGGATAATGCCATGTGGATTCACATCATCCCATAAATGCATATTATGAGAATTTATGACTCCATCTCTGGTGAAACCTGTTTCGTTCGTGAAGAAAACGTTACTAATAAATGTATTGTCTGCTTGTTTTTGTCGCAGAAACCACTGGCTATACTCAAGTTGTGAAGGATAATCAGCCACTGTCATACTTTGTACTTTTGTCATGTGAAAAGGATATAACAGCTGTTCTTTTAGAGCGCGATGAACAACTGATTTCGAGACGTTATGTTCTCTTGATAATTTTCGTAAACTCGTTGATGGTTCATTATCAACTGCATTTAACAAGTCTTGTTCAACTGCCACAGTACGTATGCTTCGTACTGGACCTTCTTCATCTTTTTTTTGGCAAAAAACTTCCTAAAATTTGAAACTTTGTTCTGTATACATGGAAAATTACATTTACTTATTCATACCTGTTTCTTGTAACCTAAGATCAATACGCTCAAACATTCGTCTGTCTGGCAATGCTCTGTTTGCAAAATGTTCTGCATAAAGCCTTCTGGCCTCTAAACAGTTTCGAGAAACCAGTCCATACATTAAATTCATATCTGCGTACTCAATAGAAGTGAATTCTGCCATTGTAACTGTTAAATTAAGGACTTATCAATTATTGACAAGTACTGACTACGAACTATTCTACACAATGTTTGACAACTAATCCTATGGTTACTTGCTAAACGGTAAAAACACTTTTAAAAAGTTTTTAGCAACTTTCCAATTAATAACTCGTTAATGTTTTCTATCTTCTGCTATCGTTAAATTATTTTTTTGTAGTACTGGAGTTAAATCTTGGACATCGTATTAATAAGTTAGTTTAACCTCGTTGTGTACTTATAAAAATGGTGAATGCGTAAATTGGTACGTAGCGCATTAATAAAACTGTAAATATTATCCAAACGGCTTATTTTATCGAGTACCTTTTCGTTAGCTTAATGTGTGGGGAAGTGAATTTCGATAATTTCATACAGGGTGTGTCATCCCTGAAAATTTTTTGGACCACTTACCATTGCGAGTAGTCCGTCCCTGGCTTCAAGGCACTCCTGTAAATCTGTTTATCTCACCAAAATAAACATACACGTACATTATAGCTTTGCCGTGAATTTTATAAAGATCAAATAACTAGTACAAGAAATAAAAATAAAAACCAAATTCAAAATTAAAACTTTGGAGGCCTATAACTCGAAAACGAGGGCCTGAATAGAAAAAGTTTATATGAAGCACTAACATTATTTTGACTCAGATTATACGCTCCTGACTTTTTTCCCACCGTATAGGATATTCACCATACCCGCGAGACCATAATTATCGCCAAAGTTATATTAGTTACTTTTTTTTTGTGATTCCAACATACTACTGTCAT
This sequence comes from Galeruca laticollis, assembly GCA_963921935.1. Classification (NCBI taxonomy): domain Eukaryota; kingdom Metazoa; phylum Arthropoda; class Insecta; order Coleoptera; family Chrysomelidae; genus Galeruca; species Galeruca laticollis. The sequence goes on from OY998176.1 coordinate 42,597,188, forward strand.
TATATGATTTACTATAGTGTATAGGGTACCGTAATTATTCCAGTTAAGTACCAAAAATCCGGCTCGTTACTTTGTTATTTTTTATCACGTAGGCTACCCAAAAATCAGGATATAGCCGGGTTATTATATTTCATTCGATTACGAAAAATTTCGTATGACTCACTACTATATTTTATTTATTTTGTAATATATACTTGTACATATTTAACCTTCCAGTTTATTTCCTCTAACCTCAGCCTTCACCCTCGTACCGGCCAATAGGACGGGCCGACTCGACCTTCATTGCGAACTCGGGCTTGGCACACTGTATAAGCCCAAGAGGCCCCACGAAGACCTTGATCGTTTGAGCCAGGAACAACCCCTCCTTCGAGGTAATCCGCAGGGAGATTCCTGGTTCTAAATTTTGTGCCGCAAGGCACTGGTGACAGCACGCTGCAACGATTTTGTTCTTTGGATAGGAGTTTACAATAGGGCCCTTCCGGTCACTACCAACAGAGTAAAAGGAAACCAGAAAGATAACTGATCACATTACACTGGTGTCGGATAGGGATAATTCCGACTCGATTACATTACCGTGATAATATCGATCTATTACATTACAATATCCAATGAAGACAAAAAGTAAAAATAAGCAATAAATCAAAAAATAGTTCAAAAATCCAAAAAATATTTAAAAACCAAAAAATAATCAAGAATTCCACAAAAATAAAAAACTCCAAAAAAAAAATTAAAAAAAAACCAAAAAAATTTAAACATTTTTTGATATTCTTTTGGCTAGTACAAAAACATGTTGTGTTTACTCATTATTTCAGTAGTAAGCGCATTTTGCTTTCTTTTGTTGACATTCTTATTTGCTTTAGGCACATATGACACCATATACAAATATTCCTGATTGATGTTCTAGTCGTTTAGTTGGCTGCCTAAATTCTCTTATTTTTCCTTATCGTCCCTAGTAAAGACATTCTTCAAATTATTTTTCAGATTCTGCACTAAATTTATTCTGATGAATCAGTTGTCCAGTCACATTCCTTCCTGTGCCTCTAATTGGTTCGCAATGTCGTTGAACAACCGCATGTGGTGAATTGTCCAATTGAAACGTACACTCCAGTTGTTTACAACATATACATTTAAATTACTTGTAAAACACATTATCGATCGCACTTGTTTGGCTTATTCGGCATATATTGCCGAAAAGCACACCTACCTCGAAAAGCTTCGAGTTTTTCATCGACAATCACGTAATGCAATGGTATATAAGAACTTTTGCAATTTCCTACAAAAATATAAAAACACATTCCAAACTGCAGCTGGTATATCTAGTGCTTTCTGTTCTTCTCTAGTTGTAATTTGTCGAACGTCAAGTGACACAAAAGAAACCGAAATCGATTTCAGGACATATATAATCGAAACATTTCTGCACCCGTGCCATCGCTTTTCTATGGATCTTCGATATTCAATCGACAACTTTTCAAGACACCAGAAAAGTACAATAATCCAATAACGGCTAGAATTTCTGATTTCGTAGGCTAATTGTCATCTCTAATTCGAGAATATTTCTGTTGGACAGACGAAATATTTTTGTTGGTGTTTTTAATAATAATGTTGATTATTTGTTCATTTAAAAAATATTTCCATAATTCTAACGCAGTCTTACAATTTTTGTTTTTTCTCTAGGGCCTGGAAATCGAGTAATTATGTTCTCAGATCTAGTCCTAACATTTCTTGGATGTGCATGCTTTCTCCACTTAGTTATTTTGTATTTTCCAATAAAATAAGGGCTTGACTGTAATAATGCATGCAAATCTAGCTCTGTATCTGTAATATCTTGCTCTGTATCTGAGTTATAACCAGGCCAGAGACACTGCAGACCGTGTCATCTATAGAGCCTGTCGAGTAACTAAAATCCGTGGATTTCAAAATAATTAACGGGAACTGTTACGTCGTTAGTAATCAATTTTCATTGATTTTTATAACTGCGTATGCGCGATGTCATATTGCTCGTCCAATAATTTTCGTTTATCCTGTTGTGATAGTTGCTGGTCATCTGTTATCGTTTCTTTGTTCAAGTGTTGAGGTTATTATTTGGTTTTGGTATTCTGGTGTATTACTTTTCCGCCCAACCTATCTATATGCGAGAAAAGTATTGGTTTACCCCAAAAAAAGTTGGAAATTTGAAATTTTTTTTTGAGTTATTTTTACGTTTTCCATCAACAACATCATGAAAAAACGGTTTTTATAAAAAAAATCCTGTGTGTATGTCGTCGTCGTTGTCGTCGGCCACTTTTCCTTACATATCTTGTTAGCACGATACAGCCTCCGGAGTGCAAAAAGTCACCAATTTTATGATTGGATGTTATTAAACACATGTCACAGATGAACCCTATTGATTTTCAACTCTCCAGAGCCAGTACAACGGGTGCTATGGTACTTGAAGTACGACATTTTAGTCATTTCTTGAGAAATTTCAGTTTGTTAGCACGATAAAGCCTCCGGAGTTCAACAAGTCACCAATTTTATGATTGAATATCATTAAGGTCATCTCACTGATGAACCGTATTGATATTTAGTTCACCAGAGCCAGTACAACAGGTGCTATAGTACTTTAAGTACGATATTTTTGTCATTTTTGGAGAAATTTCAGTTTGTTAGCACGATACAGCCTCCGGAGTATATACAAGTGACCAATTTTATGATTGGATATAATTCAGAGCTTCTCAAAGATAAACCCTATCAGCTCACTAACGGCTGTACAACGGGTGCTATGGTACTAGAAGTACCAAATTTTTGTCATTTTTGGAGAATTTTCAGTTTGTTAGCACGATGCAGCCTCCAAAGTGTACAAAAGTGACCAATTTTATGATTGAATATTGTTCGAGGTGTCTTACGGATGTACCCTATCGATTTTCAGTTGACGAGCGAGTACAGCGGGTCCTATAAATCTAGATATACAAAATTTTTGGTTATTTTTGGAGAAATTTCGGTTTGTTAGCACGAAACATCCCCCAAAGTGTATACTATTAACAATTTTATGATAGAATATTGTTCAGGGCCACAGATGCGGAAAAGTTAGTTTTAATCTTTAAAACCATTTATTTTTTAATTGCTATAGTGTAATATTTATTCGTTGTTTCGTTGTTTTATTATTATTTTATTGTTATTAATTGAAAAGACAATGTTAAAGTGTATTGTGAAGGAGTGTAATAAGTGGTCTAATCGGTAAGTTTTATTAAAAAAATTATAGCATTTTTTCTTTCTTAATTAACAACCATTTTCTTCATGTTTATAAAATTTCGAATTTTTACGAACTGATTCGACAACTTTAGAGATCATGGTTGTTTTTGACATTAGCTAAACTGAAAAATGTTGCATTACTAAGGTAAATATTTCTTTATACAGTTTTTTCCCTCTAACCCAGGAAAATATAAAATTAATATGGCTGGAACGCAATGGTAATAAATCATTAAATTTGTCGACGACGAAACAATGGACGATATGTCCCCTTCATTTTTAAAAACAGTGTTTCTCTAGATTTGTGAAAGACGAATTGAGGTTATTAAGACAGTTTAATTTGCCTTCCCATATGAGACTGATGAGAGGAAATTAACAAAAGTTAAAGTTTTATTGTATTCAATATAGCATGCTATAATTTTGGATATTTTAAAATGTATTCATTGAAAAAATAATAATATGGGTTTTGTCATATGTTATAGCTATTTCCTCCACCAGTAAAGGTATTGAGCCATTGCCAACATCACCACATGAGGAAGACATTCCCTCCACCAGCTATGGGATGGAAGGTATAAAGCCCTCGCCGATTTCCATATATACCCATGGTATGACAATTTATTGGAAATCAAAGTGAGTATAAACTTTTGTTGAGCCATCACGTCTAAGTATTTGGTATAGCGGTAACCAAAAATTCAAAATATCCAATAAAGACAAAAAGTAAAAATAAACAATAAATCAAAAAATAGTTCAGAAATCCTCAAAATATTAAAAAATCAAAAATAATCAAGAATTCCACAATAATTGAAAACTCCAAAAAAGAATAAAAAAACAAAAAAAAATTAAACAGTCAAACACTTTCTGATATTTTTTTCTTTTGTTGATAAAAATTTTCAAACATATTTGTGTGTTTACCTATTTATTGTTGTTATTTTGTGTGTATGCTTGTAGAAGCTCAACCAAAAACGATAAAGGACTTCCATGAGATGGTGGGATTTTTAAGAGCCCTTAAGAAAGATTTTAACAAATATAGACTGCCATGAACTGCAGAGTAACTTGAACTGCCTTATACGATGGTTTCATAAGAACCAAATGCTTTGAAATGTCGATATATACAAATATGCGATATACTATGATTAACCTTGTGATATAGGTCTATTTATTACTTTCAGTGAAGAAATGAAGATGTGTTTCAGGTAGAAATGGAATGTTAGATATATTATTTTGAATTTTGTACAATCATAAGTGCTGTTCAGCACTCTTATATGTAATAACTTGGCACCTTGTATTTACAGAGCTGGGCAGTAGTTAACTACTTTTCCTCTAAAAATTTTTTAATTACTTTTGTTCTAACAGTCACAGTAATTATACTCAAATATTTTCTTACACAGAAAGTTGCCAAAAATAGTAGTTAACTACTCATTGCTACCACTTTTTTGTATTAAGTAGTTAGCAGTTTGTCCAGCTCTGTGTTTTATAGGAGTATAATAATAAATAAATAACTACTTTTATCTTGATTTAACATCATTTAAAAATAGAATGATACTAAAATCTAGAATGTATGTTACTCAAATTATTTTTTAATTATTGCTTTGCCTTTATATTATAATTTAGTTATTGCTATTATGTTTGTTAAGAAAAGTATTTTGTGAAAGAAATTATTTGTTGTGTATTTTTATACCAAAATAAATAAACTTTTCATATGATTAATGGTTTATTTCATCATTGAATATTTCATTTAATTTAATTCAACATCTAATCATTATTGAGTTAAATTGAATGAAATGTCAATTTATGGACTATAAATGACTATTTTGAGATAAAATAATTAAAACGCAGTAAATTCGAATATACCGCCAATACCAAAAATTACAGAAATCTTTTTAACATCACTCAATTGTTTAGCAACAGGCTCTTTAGATGGTGCCACAACCAGGGTCTCATCTATATGTGGGTGATTTGTGGTTATGACTATCTATACTCAAGTTATCCTCTCCACCATCAAATTATTTTTCATCTTTCACTAAATTCAGACATTCTTCCATTTACTTTGCCAAGTATTCTTGTCCTTCTTCATAGTTAGCCATTCTATAAATAGATTACACTAAATATATAGATTCCATTTCCACAGATAGAGATAATCTTATTTTTTCAAAATATAACTACCATAAAGTTTGTAACACAGGTACTTACGCCGGACTTACAGTCCGCAATCAGAAATAATACAAACACTTTTGTCTCAAACGGGCTAATATTGTGTACGGCGTTCTAAGTATCATTTGCCTGTGAATTTCAAAGAATTATTGATTCACTGTAAAAAATTATTTGCTGCGAACTAACGTCTGCTTGCGAGCCCTGTATGGTTAAGTTCAGTGAAAACTCATCCAGCAGATGAATGAAGTCGTTTTGTAAATAATACAAGTAGTTCTTATCATTATAAGTTTGGGGTAACTCGGTATGACCCTAAGAAATTATCGCCAATGATCCTACACCATACGTTTATTTTGAATTCATGTTGAAAATGCCTTTCCCTTTCTACATGAAGATTCCAAATCTCCCAGAAATGATCATTCGTCAAATTAAAAATACAGGCATAATACAAAAATGTAGAGCAATACTTGATTGAGTAGCTCAATCGAATCTGATTACTAAAACATGTGATATTGACACAAAAAATTAATTTTATTATCTTATCAAATTATAAGAATTATCAATGCAGTTTATCATGTTATGTCGTTCTTACAATAACTTCTGTAACTACATCTTAAGAAATTTATATTTCTACTTTTGAATTTCCTGAAAACATTCATTTGGCAGATCCCATAAGGTTGACGTTCTCATTGCTGTTTCTCTGTTTTGGGAACTAATTCAAGACGGCAAAATTGAGCTAGGCAAATACAAACCTATTTTACAAAATACTAAACTTGGGTGGATAGTATTTGGCACTATCACAAAATTCATTGAAAAATCTTCATATAACATGTATAAAATAATTCCTGAAGACAAACAACTAACAGAATTTTGGTAAATAAATGAAATGAGTAAATCAGTGTGAAAATCTATTTTTGAATAATACTAGACATGAAAATGCACAATTTATTGTAAAATTGCCACTCAAGCATTCAACAGAACATCTAGGTGATTCAAGATTAATTGCAATACAAAGATTTTTATCATTAGAAAAAAGGTTTAATACAGACACAGACTTTTATTTTACATATAAAATTTTTATTGATGAATATATTCTATAACCAAAATTACAAATAATACATATTCTGAATCTAATCCTAATTATTACTTACCTCATCAAGATGTTTTTAAAGAAAATTCAATTACCACACACTTGAGAGTTGTATTTGATAGTTCTTGCTCTACTACTTCTGAGTGGTCATTAAATGATCTTCAGTATTGGACCTAAATTAAAAAAATAACAGATGTTTTTATAATCAACAGACAAGTATTAATGCATGAAGGTCATAAAATGTTACAACAAATTGTCTAAAGAGACAGTCCAGACCAAGAAATTGATACCTACCAACTTAACACAGTTACTTACGGCACTACGTCTTCTCTCTATATTGCCATTAGATGTATGAATCAATTGGCTATTGATCATATGGAACAATTTTTAGCTACTTCTGAAACAATTCTTTCTGACTTCAATGTAGATGACCGTCCAATAGGCTCAAATGATTTCGTTGAATTACAGACAAGAAGTAAAGACATATCCACAATATTAACGTCAGCACATTTTATACTCAGAAAATGGATTGCTACCAAACCATGTATTTTATCTGAACTAGAAACATCTAATATTTCTAATGAAATCCTAAATTTAGGAGAGTGAGAAAACTTCAAATTACTAGGTGTCCAATAGTTAAAATCAGCACAAGAATTTCGAAGAGAAAAAAATACTCTCTATAATTTCACAAATATTCGACCCACTTGGACTTTTGGGTTGTGTAATCATATTTGCTAGAATATTTCTGCAACAGTTGTTGACAAATAAATTACCTTGGGACAACCTAGTTCCAGAATCTTGGTTCATGAAATGGACGCAATTAAATAATCTCCAAATCCCTAAACAATTATATTTTATCAGAGATTCATTGCTTTTGTGATGCCTCGTTACAGACATATGCTAGCTGTGTCTACTTAGGAAGCATCGATTCAGAAGGAAAGTATAAAACCCATTTACTATGTTCCAAAACTAGCTATTACACTCGAAACCTACCACAGTTCACCGATTGGAGCTCTGTGTAGCTTTAATAGGAGCCCAATTATTGCAACAAGTTGTGGGTGCCCTTGCCATTTCAATTCCAGTCTATTATTGGTCTGATTCCCAAATAGTAATATGCTGGATAATAGAGGATTCGAATCAAATACAACCTTTCGTTGAAAATCGAGTTTCCAAAATTAAAACACTCTCAAACATCAATGATTGGCATTATATTAAAACAAACGAAAATTCGTCAGATCTTGCAACTAGAGGTGTTCTTCCAGAGAATTTAGCCAATTCAAGTTGATGGTGGCATGGACCTAATTTTCTCTCAAGTCCAATTCATCGGTCACTGATAAAAAACGATGAAACCCATGATTTTATCATCCAAGAATTAGAAAAATCCTCGATAGTATTGAAAATTGGATAAATTGACAATTTAAATTAATTTAATCGGTTTTCTTGTATTAATAAATTACGACGCGTAGTTAGCTACTGCATAAGATTCATATCAAACTTAAATACTTCAAGGAAGAATTTATGGTCAATTAAACGTCACTAAAATAAACAATCTCAATAATACTTTACTTAAATTAGCTCAGTTAGATTCATTTTCTAAAGAGATAAGTCCTTTAAAAACTGATGGAAAGATACTTGATAAACACAATAAAATATCTTGTTTATCACCATTTATTGATAACACAGATATTGTAATGATGGGTGTGAATAAATTATAAAAGCGATTAATGGGGTTGTAACAAGCTGTATCATATAAAAAAATTAAATAATATTTCTTCAGTTATTTCGTTACGAAAGTATATTGAACAAAAAAGGTTTCGTAAAACTAGGTGATTGGGAATTATAGCGTAAGCTATTTCACTTCATTGTAGAACCATAATTTAGAACAAAAAAAATTGAGAAATACATTAACTTGGGTATGAAATCGCAAACTCAACGACACACATATGGAGTTGAGTCGACAGGTAACCCAAAAAATTAATGAAGAGGGGAAAATATAGAACCCATCGATGTGGAATGGAAAAATTGAAAAGAGTTATAGTGGGTCCAGCCGGCATTGTGAAACCACGCGGAGTTTACGCGACCAGCGCAAATCACTATCAAAGTGATTGCTCCTACTGTTCGTTAAAAGAAAAATCAACGACATTTATCACATTTAGTTTTTTTTTGTTTTGTTGTATGCATATTCTTTGGGTCACTCGCTTCACACTCCACGTCTGAGAGGAAGAGATTTCGTTTCCGGTGAGTCAATTAATAATTTCATTTAACAGACTAACCATTTTTTGAGGGGTGTACATGCAGAATCGGGAAATATAGAAATTGACTAAGAGTCGTCATATTATATAAACTAATAACCTTTCAATACTTTGCTTCTCGCTGTCGGCAGCACATAAACTATCAATCACATCGTCGGGGTACCTAGGTTACTTGAGGGGTAGAATAGAGTGTGTATTGCTAAGTCTCGCTACCGAATGTCATGAAAAGGCAATTAACAGGAGAACCCGTAAGTGGCGATATTTTGCAACTGACACAAAAGAAATATATCTCAACATCTTTCAATTAAGAACTAGAGATTAAATACCAATTATTTTGAATGTTTGTAAGGTTGGTATATAAATCTATCAAATAAACCGGGCGCAAATTTTGAAGAAATTCAGTCGATCAGACAGTCTCAGGTGGTTTAAGTCCTTTCATGTTAATTTAACTAAGAAAGTGGCATTTAGCGGATATCAAAGTTTCTCGGATAGAGAAAGGAACTAATCCTCAGGAGTTCATGTTACTTGGTGTAATTCGGAGTATATTTATTTTCCAAAGAAATCTAACCTGAAGTGTTATTACAATTTTTGTTTATAAATTGTTATTATGTTCATCAATCTTACCAAAGGTCAAGTGAACTGTAATTTCACCGATTTTATCAATTGTATTTTATGAGTCAATTGATAAGAAGCTGAACTGTCAACTTTCTATATTTTGTATAACTTTTGTTTTGTTTTGTTTTGTTTGTTGGTAATTATAATTAATAAGTTTCGTCCCACTCATCTTTTCTAAATTATAAATTTTTTTGTTCAATTTTGGCAACTCAAATTCAAATTAATTTCTGATTTCGTTCATTTTGAATTGTGAGTAACTTATAAGGAAATATATTTATTAAGTGAACTCGTCTTTTCATTCAAAGTCACTCTAACCTTAACTCTACAAATACAACAAATAGCGTCCCCCAAAATTAAATCCTCGTATTGTAAACCGAAGTCAAACTTCAAGCTCTTTTGGAAAGAACAGCCTTAGTTCGTTTTGAACAATTTTACTGATTTCCAGGTTCTTGTGATTTTATGCAGCTTCGAATGTCTAAATTGACCGGACTATTCAACATATCGTTATTCACTTACTAACGAACAACAGTGTTCCTACTTGTGATCTGGAGTTTATTATTAAGCATTGATGAATAGATCGTCCGTTATATTGAAAGACTGAAACACAATATAGGAAACGACTTAAAATATGTGCTGAGTGATAAATAGGAATATAACAATGTGTTGTAGTATTTAAAATGAATTGACATATTATGGAAAATCTTTGTCCCAAACTGATTGCTTCAAATTACTGTTAGCTAATAAAGCATAAATAAATAAGAAAAAAGAGACTACTATAAATCCTTCTTTACCTACATGAAATTCTATAATCAATACACAATTATCACAGCTAAAAATACGTTATTCCGGTCTTAGCTTATTATGCGGGGCTGTTTCGCGAATAGATTCCTAATGAAGCGGTTTTCAAAAAATACAACACGACGTAAAAAGAATGGCGGACAAAAATAAAGCGCGGTAATTAGCAACCCACAACCTGCAAATAATTCATGACTATGGTGTTTAGGTTATGAACACATTTTAAAAAGATGGATGAAGTTGACAAATATGAATTTCTGCTCATGCTATGTTAATTTTTTTAGTAATTAATGGTTCTTATCACGTTGTGTCTATTACTATTATTATTTTCAGCAAAGTTATTTGATAGCAAAGTCAAACAGAATGATTGACACTGTCCGGTGGTCTGGAAGTACTAAATGTGATAATACTTTCATTATTATTTAGCTGTCTTCAATATTCAATTATTATTTTTAAATACTTCTAACTTTCGTTCCTTAACTGTCCTGCTCAATAGTGATGATTGCAGAATTATGATGAAGTTTGACCTCTGTGAAGTAACAAATACAAATTAGAGCTCGCATGCCACGATCAAAAAATATTTGATTATAAACTGATAGTATATAAATCAATATTAAACTTTTTAGTTAAAGTAGGTACATCAGAATATCTATAAATCGTATATTTGAGGTATTCAGATTGTTAATTGAAGATATAACACGAATTATATCAACGATTCCCATAGAAACCGATGAATTGCTGTTCCACGGTATAAGATGAAGACCCCGTTCTCAGCACAAATATTATATATATATATATATATATATATATATATATATATATATATATATATATTTATGTCAGAAAACATTAAAAATAATAATTTAGTTTCATTAATCGTTTACGTTAAATTTCGGGATATTGATACCTATATAAAATAGAACGAAATAGAATTGTTGTTAGTATGTAAGTGTATATAGTAGTATAAGAAACATTCGGAGTAAATATTTGAGATAATCATAAACATTTTGACAAGAGATGTCAAGTGATCTTGACAAGACCAGATTTTTTAGAGAAGAACCATATTGATCAACAAGAAAAAGGAGACATTTTGAGAGGAGATGTCAAGTAATTTTTGAATAGAGTTTTTTCATGTTGAGAGGAAATGAAAAAAGGTATTTTTCGTTCGTAAGAGACGTGTTTAACTACGAACCTATTGATTCATGAAAATAGGAAAGGAGATATTTACCAGACAGTAACAAAATTTGAACGTGAAGAAAAGAAAAGAAAGAAGCCTGATAACAGAAGATTGGATAGTGCGTATGAACATTTAACCGGTTGTGGACAGAGTGATAAGGTCAGTAACCATTCGATAATACAATGCAATAAAGAACATTTTCATTATAATTGAGTAATCAAATTTTGACAGACATTTTTTGGACTAATTATTAAAACATCAACTGTAAATATAAAAATACGAAATTTAATTTATATGTACATTTTAGTAGGTATCAATATCGATTTATATTTTTCACATGCATTATAGAACAGGGAATAATTAGAATCTTGTTTTATTGATTTATGAGGAATGAAACCTTCACACCCTGAGGTATTATAGAGATAGTGTTCGATTGAGCTGGCAAAAGTATTAAAGATTATTTCTTAGATGTATAATATAACATTACAATATATATATATATATATATATATATATATATATATAAAATTACTTGTTGTAAATAAGGTTAGTCAGTTACTAGATTTTATGTTGTTTTTCGTAGTTCGTAGAACTATCATTTTGTAAAATAAACGTTTTTGAAAAGAGTATTTCGAGTTAGTAATTTGAAAGTGGCGCAGTCAGTAGGATATTCAGAATTAATACGTATCTAACGCGTTAATTTTCGTTTTAACGATTGACTGAGTATCGGAATCTACGGACTTAGTTGTTTTGTGCAAGTGGAAGTTTAGAGTGGCTCCTAGAACGTCAGGAAACTCAGTGTATCACACACCGAAACGATCCCAAGCACGAAAAAGTCCATCAACGGGTATTGGAACGACAATAGTCCAATTTTGCAGATATATTCATCTGAGGTAGACAAAAATTGCCGAACCGGAGTATATCTCTATAGGAATGCTTGGAATATTTCTCCTAATATTACTGTAAGTACAATAAATTTTTATGTCTGAAGTTGCCCAATTATCAAACATTCTTCAAAGTTTAAAATTAGATCCTTCAACTGACTCACTAATTTTAAATCAAAGTTCAATTAATAATAATTTAATCATGGCCGAATTTAGACCAGAATATCTAAAATGTGTGCCAGATTTCGATGGCAATCCAAATGATTTGAACAGATATCTAAGTGTCTGTAAATAATTAATTGATTCATTTTACATAATAGACACACCAAATTGTTTCCAAAATGTATATTTATTGAATTGTCTAATATCTAAATTAACTGGTTATGCTAAATTAGTCGTAAATATACAGAATGTATCTACTTGGAACGAGTTAAGAGATGTTTTAACGAGAAATTTCGCAGATCAGAGAGACGAGACTTGTCTAAATAGGGATTTAGTAATGATGAGACAACAATCAAATGAAAAACCACAGCAATTCTATGATAGAGTTTCAAACATTCTCAATCTTTTGTGTAGTTATGTAGACGTTCATGAAATCGAGAATGACTCAAAAATTTTAAAAAGAAATTTATATGATAATGTAGCTTTAACAACATTTTTATCAGGACTTAAAGAACCGTTAGGTACAAATATTAGATGCATGAAACCAAATAATTTAGCCGAAGCTTTACAATATGTTTTAAAAGAAGACAATGTACATTATTTCCAAAACTTCACTCATAAAACAAATATAAAGCTACCGCAATACTATGGTAAGCCTTTTGTACAACGACAGAATTTTAACAGTAATCCAACTCAATTTAATATTCATACACCTAATAACTTCTTTAGAGCACAGATATCATTTCCATCTCAATCTATACCTGTTCCCGAACGAACAGTAGGGTGGAGCGAAAGAAGTTATTTTTGAATTTTAACAACAGCTAGTGCCAAAAAGTTTCCTTCTTATGAGTTGATTATATGGTAAAAATTTCAATTTTTTTATACATGTTTTTCAGGGGTCACACTACTGGCGAAGTTTCCCAATATATTAAAAATAAGTATTTTCTGCAACAAGTGGCAACATAGCCAAAGCCATGGCTCGCGGTATTACTCGGTAATTGTCGGTTTCTCAGAAAATAATAAATAATATTGCGTCAGGCAAGTCGAGTAATCGCAAGTTGAGTGTTGTCGCAAGTTGAGTGTTGTTCGAGCTGTTCTGTTGTAAGTAGTGCTAAAATTGTTTTAAAAATAACTATGCCGAAAACGCGGAAAGACGTACTTTGCACCGTTTTTGGGGCTTTCAAACAACTTAATACTACGGTTTTGCCCACTTTCTGTTATGTTATGAAGCATTATTTGTATGTGAGGTTCGAATTATTACAAAAGTGTAAAAAAGAGCCAACTTTTCCTGAAGTTGCAAATATTGTTTTGCGAGATGTTAAAAGTATATGGGACAAAGCTTGTTTGCCATATTTGAGTGACCGTAGAATTTTTCAATTGTTGAAAGACTATTTTGAGAAGTATAAAAAGGTTAAAAAATTGCCGGCGTCTAGACGGAACCCAGAGGCCAAATTATTTTTCAATAGAGCTCAAAAGAAACTCTTTGACATCAGTTTTTGTAAATGTTCTGATTTTAAAAAGTGCTTGTGTTTGTACAAAGTTCCAAGTAAAGAGCAAGAATTTTTAGTAGATCAGCGGCGTGAAAGGCAAATGATTATTGCTGGGTTGGATGTGGTAACCAGTAAACTTTTGCAGAGACGCGTTGCCCGAATAAACAAAATCGAGGAGAGAGAAAGCAAAGAGGTTTCCAAGTTAAACTTGACATTTGTTAATTCATATGATTTAGATGAGGATAAAAGTTCGAGCAGTTCGTCAGAACTAGATGATCATGAATTCGTTCCCGCAAAAAGCATGAAACCTCCTTCAGAAGCATTAGCTATTCCCAGCACATCTCAAATGCGAGTTAACATTAACAAATTGGCTGTAGTATGTGATAGAACGGGAATTTCAGACAGGGCTGCTGCAATGTTGTCAAGTGCAGTTCTTCAGGATGTTGGAATAATAACTCTAGAAGACCAGTCCAAAGTTATAGATAGAAGTAAAATTAGGAGAGCAAGAAAAAATGTTAGGAAGGCGATTCAAAACAAAGAAGTTATAAGTGACATTGAAGGAATTTATTTTGACGGTCGCAAGGACAAAACCATTACTTTTGAAACTATTGAACAAAAAATGCATAAAAAAATTATTGTCGAGGAACACATTGTGGTTTTATGTGAACCTGGATATTTAGGGCATGTTTGTCCAAGAGCCGGTACCGCTAAGGAAATTTCATTATCTTTGTTTAATTTCTTAATGGAGAAAATTATGTTGGATAGTGTAGTTGTTATCGGCTGTGATGGCACTGTTGTGAATACGGGACGAAAAAACGGAATAATAGTGCAGCTTGAAAGGAAATTTAAAAAACCACTTCAGTGGTTTATTTGCATGCTTCATGCGAATGAATTGCCATTAAGACACCTACTTCTGTTTTTAGATGGCCAGACAACAGGGCCGCGGGGGTTTTCCGGAGAAATTGGAAAACGTTTGTAAACATGTGACAAACTACCAGTTGTACAATTTAAACCCATAGAAGGCGAATTGCCCGACGTTGATGTTGCTGTATTAAGTACCGACCAAAAATATTTATATGAAGCATGTCATGCAATATCTTCTGGAATCTTCTCATTTGATTTATCAAAGAGAAACCCAGGAACCTTGGCTCATTCTAGAAGGCTTACTTGTGCCAACCGAATTTTACGTTTATATGCAGCAACGGAAGTACCTTCAACAAATCTTAAGATTCTTAGTTCTTTTGTGATTAAGGTCTACGCACCGACTTGGTTTAACATAAAAATAGAATCATCTTGCTTAGATGGCCCAAAACATTTATTAGGAATGATTCAGCGATCAAGGTTTTAGCCCCAAAACATTTTAAAAATTGTAGATCCGGTAATAGAAAGAAATGCATATTTCGCTCACCCGGAGAATTTATTAATTTGTTTACTAAATGATAATAAACGTTCTCTTCGAGAATTAGCTTTAAGGCGTATTTTGAAGACCAGAAATGATCCTACTCGTAAACAGATAAGAGAATTTATTATTCCTAAAATAAATTTTAAAGCAACTACATATTACGACTTCATTGATTGGCAGAATTGTGAACTGAGTGAACCACCTATTTTGGCAAGCATTTCAAATGATGACCTAAATCAGCTGATTAATACTGTACCTGAAATGGACTTAGTAAAGTTTCCGTGTCATACACAGGCTGTAGAAAGACATGTCAAAATAGTCTCTGAGGCATCTTTGAGTGTTTCAGGAAAAGAGTCTAGAGACGGCTATGTAATGGCCAAACTGCAATCCCGATCAGAAATGCCAGTTTTCGAAACCAAAAAGGACTTTAAGTGATTTATGAGTATAAGGGTGGGTGGGAGGTAGGAACTCTAGGTCGGATACCTCCACGTGGTTCTGGGATGTTCATAGCTTATTTTTTTGTAATATGCTATAAACTTGCGAAAATCCGACGTAATTCAACCGATAATAAAATGAAAATAATATACTTGAAATTGACATAACTTTGACGTTTGTGTGACCCCTCAAAACAGAATAGTAGGAAGCTGAAATTTTGCACAGGAAATAGTATTTATAAATAGAACATTTTCGTTCCTAGCCGTTGTCAAAATTTTATAAAAAAATTTTTTTTAATGTTTTCGCTCCACCCTACGAACAGTGTTCGCCCTACAACTCCAAGACAACCCCAACGTTTTCCTACGAATTCTCAAGTCTTCAAACCTCAACGGAACCATAATGCATTCAAAGCAAATCAAAATTTAAATTTACCAAAACCCACACCCATGAGTATTTCCACAAGAAATACAGTGAACAATAACCCAATGAGTTCACATATTAGAAACTCATACCCATACCCTTCAAATCAAAATCATTTCCGAAATTCTCGACCACAAAATAATTTTATAGCCGAGGAATTATTTAATGCTGATATTCTAGACGAGGAAACTGGGAAATATTATTATCCTGATCATTCATATTCTGAAAACGAGCAATATCCATTTGAAGAACATAACAATAATGATTAATATGATTCCTCAAATCAAGATTCTACAAATTTTCACGAAGCGCCTCAGAATTTAGAGAAAACATAACCCCCGAATCAATTCCATTAAATTCAAGTAATAATAGTGAATTGCCTTATATAATATTCCCCGAGTATAATATCAAACTTTTAATAGATTCTGGATCATCAAAATCCTTCATTGATCCCGAAATTGCATTCAAATATTTTTCAGATAGCCTAACTCATGACCCATTTACTGTGAAATCAGTTTTTCAAGAATCTTCCCATAAATATAGCACACTAATCCCTTCATCAAAAATTTTCAATTTGTCTGACAATTTAAATCTCAAATTCTATGTATTAGAATTCCATAGTGTATTTCAAGGACTTATTGGCCTAGATAACTTAAAATTATTGGAAGCCAACATAAACTTTTCTAGTGGATGGTTATTAACTCCACATAATAAAATTAAATTAAATTTTCATAAAACTCAAAAAGATATAAACTCTATTACTATCGAACCTAGAACTGAAAAAGATATCAAAATAAAAACAAGTATAAAAAATGGTGAAATCATCATTCCACATCAAAAATTTCACGGTTGTGAAATACCAGAATCGCTATCAATTGCAAGAAATGGAGAAGCAATTACTACAATTTTAAATATCACAACAATTCCAGTTAAATTGAGTTTTTCAGAACCACTTCCTGTCGAAAAATTTGATAACAACGCTTTCAAAAATTTCGAATTGAATAACCTAGAAGACACTGCTACACAAACTTTAGATTTAAAAATATTAGAACCGATCACTTGAACGACGAGGAAAAATCCAAAATACTTAAACTTTGTTCCGAATATTCTGACATATTTTATAACGAAAACACACCACTTACTTTTACAAACAAAATTAAACATGAAATACGAACCACCGACGAGATTCCTGTTTACGCTAAAACCTTTCGATATCCTTTTGTGTAAAAAAAAAGTAGATAAAAAAATTCAGAAATTTCTTGAACATAAAATTATCCGACCAAGCTCAAGTGCTTGGAGTGTGCCAATTTGGGTCATACCCAAGAAACAAGACGCTTCTGAGAAAGCCAAATTTCGAGGTAGTCATAGACTATAGACGTCTGAACGAAAAAACTATTGATGACATGAACCCACTTCCTAATATAACGGACTTACTAGACAAGTTAGGTAGATGCCAATACTTTACAACTTTGGATCTAGCTTCAGGTTTTCACCAGATAGAGATGGCTGAAAAAGATATTGAGAAAACAGCTTTCAGCACCGAATCCGGACACTGGGAGTTCCTCCGGATGCCATTCGGTTTGAAAAATGCCCCAGCGGGCAATGGACTACGAGGCATACAGAATAAAAAATGCCTTGTATACCTTGACGATATAATCGTTTTTTTCCACCTCATTACAGGAGCATATAGAGAGACAAAAATGTGTATTTGATCGACTTAGAGAATCTAATTTCAAGATTCAATTAGATAAATCGGAATTCCTGAGAAAAGAAGCAGCTTATCTCGGACATGTAGTCACCCCTTCTGGAATGAAATGCAACCCAGATAAAATCAAAGCCATCAAAGATTACCCTATACGCAAAACTACTAAACAAATCAAAGGATTTTTGGGACTGATGGGATATTATAGACGTTTTATAAAAAACTTTGCTCACTTGACGAAACCACTGACAAAATGCCTAAAAAAGGGCGCGACAATCGAACACAATGACGAATTCTTATCATGCTTCGAAACATGCGAAAATATTCTGACCAATGATCCAATTCTCTAGTATCCCGACTTCACGAAACCTTTCAACTTGACCACATACGCTAGTAATGTAGCACTCGGTGCAGTGCTTTCCCAAGGTCCTATCGGAAAAAATCATTCAATCGCTTACGCATCTCGAACCCTTAACGATTCTGAATGCAATTATGATACCACAGAAAAAGAACTTTTGGCCATTGTATGGGCCACCAAATATTTCCGACCTTATTTACATGGCAAAAAATTTACCATTGTTTGTGACCACAAACCACTTCAATGGCTTTTTTCTCTAAAATACCCAAATTCTAAACTCATTAGATGGCGAATTGAATTAGATGAATTTGATTATTAAATTGTATATAAACGTGGGAGCCTTAATACTAATGCGGATGCATTATCTAGAATAGAAATAAATACTAAAGAAACGAACGAAATTCTTAATGATGAAAGTTTTTGGAAAAATGTTGACGATGTTTTGACTCGCGATATAAATTTTAGCAATGAACCAATTCCGTCTCAATCACAACGAAGTATTAATACACCTTCGCCATTTACAGTTGAAAATCAACTAAAAATTCCAACAACAGAAGTAACTCAAGGCGATAACCCTGACCTAGACACTATATCCTTGATAGTAAATCCCAACGCTGAACTAGACAATGAAAATTTGTCGACAACAAACTCAAGTGACAACAATCCTGACTCTGCATTACAGCAGATAACACCTGACCATCAAAATGAACCCAACGACGATAGAATCAACGTAAATGAAAACGAGTCTCTTATTACGATTCATTCTAATGCTGAAGAAAATCCGGTAATAGGTATCCCTATCGCAAAATGCGCAGTAAACGTCGGACAAAATCAAATTATAATTAGTTCCGTCTAACATTCTCCAGCGAAACCTAAAGTTGGAATATTATTTGAGAAAAAGAAACAAATAACTGTGCAAATATCAAAAAATAACCTAGAACAAGACATTATCAATTTTGTTAAAGAATTTATTCCACCAAATATTCAATATCACGTTTATTTCGAAAGCTCCGAATTGTACGAACCATTTTCGACAATATTACAAAAATATTTCAGATCAAATTCAATCCAATTAAAACGTTGTACCACAAAATAGATGTAACAGATCAAGAAGAGATCAAAACTATCATACAAAGCTATCACGAAGGGAAATCAAATCACCGAGGAATAGATGAAACTTATTTAAGATTAAAAGAAAAATATTATTGGCCCAACCTAAAAGAATCCATACAAACATTTATAAACGAATGTCAAATTTGCCATCAAAGTAAATATGAACGAAATCCAGTACATATGCAATTGAATATCACCCCAACCGCCTCGAATCCATTCGAAATTATTCATTTAGATTTTTTCACGATCGAACAAACAAAATTTTTAACTATTATTGATAGCTTTTCTAAATACGCTCAAGCATATCACATAAATTCTGCCTCTGGTACAGAAGTGGTAGACAATCTTATCAAATCTTCTCTCATCACAGCATACCGAAACAAATCATAGTTGACAATGGCACAGAATTCAAAAATTTCGTATTAACAGAACTACTGAGCCTTCATAAAATTCAAGTTCATTTTACCTCTTCCAATCATCCTCAATCCAACAGACAAATAGAAAGACTCCATTCCACTCTAATAGAACATATACGACTCCTAAATACTAAAGGTTTCTCAAAAACCCCAATTAAACTGAAAATGTTATATGCTATACTTACTTGCTCACAATCATTCGATTCATTTCAGTACAAAAATGAAACCGATAGATATAGTTAACGGACATATTAATGATAATGATGTTTATGACATTGACATAAATAAAATACTCTAGAATGATTACATCAACAATCACAAAGAAAAAACAAATTAATTGTACTCAAAAATTAATTCCGACTTAATTAATCGAAAAGAAAAAATTACTTCTAAACTAAATACAAACCGAGACAAACCGGAAATATTTAAACCTAATCAAAAGGAATATGTAAGAAAACACATACGACAAAAACACGCTAATAAGTACACTTTACCAATCAAATTAAAAACCGTCAACCTTGCAAATACAACAGCTTCAACTGAACATAGAGATAAGGTACATATGGACAACTTGAAACGTCCCCGGAAAAAACGTGAAAAATAGTAAACACATATAGTTCTCGTTTCTGAATTTTTTTGGTAACTATCATTAAATACGCTTTAGTTTTATGTGTATTCTTTTTACTTTACAAGTGGTAAGTCGCTTTATATCTACCATAAAGTAACGACTAAATAATAGGCCAGTCCATCTGGCCAATTTCACTTAATATTTTGGTATCCAAAATATTAAAACCAAAAAATGTCAACCACAATAATCCAACCACAACCACCTGGACCTAGCTTCGCAGCAGTCACTAAAAATTCAGTGAAGGAACTGCAAGCAGAAATCAAGCTATTGTCATGAAAGCTCTCCCAGACGTCGTCATTTTTGACTAAATTAAGGCAATCGGCGAAATTGTAGCACCGGAAGGAATTACCTTTGCAGCACGCCAAATTAGAAAAATTAATTGCTACCGATCCTAAAAAATTTCTCACTATCGTCCATACAGTTAATAGCTTTCCTGGAAAATTCTTTTGGCGGTAGTGATCCTTTAAAAGGAGCCTATAGCTTTACCACTAATAATAGATCCCTCATTGAATACCTTCTACAAATATACCAAATTTTATCTGATAGATCTCTCAAAAATCGAATTACTAGATTGCAAAAAATTAAAACTCGCAATAAACCCCAATGATGCTGTCAAACTTGCAAGCCTATCGTCTTTCAATTCAAACGACTCCAATCAGGAAGATAACGATCTATTTTAATATATCTTCTATCCAACACTTTTTTTTAATATTCGTAATTTTATAATTCAGTATTTTACAATAGAACTGCGACGGATATTATCCGCGCCTAGAACAAATTCAGCATCTAACCTCAATTTACCGCCCAGATTTCCTATGTCTACAGGAGACTAATTTTAAAACATCTAATATCTCACGAAGTGAATCTTTTGAAGGGTATCATTCTATTAAAAATCACTGCAAAAGAGCCAGCGGGGGTTCATCAATATTGGCCTCAAACGAAATGTATTCAGAACCACTTCCTCTGACAACAATCCTGGAGGCAGTCGCCATAACAACATACTGCCCCAACAAGCTAACCATATGCTCCATATATATTCCTCCAGATCATCCTCTAAAAGAAGATGAGCTTCTTGAACTAATATATCACTTCCCCCAGTAGTTTATCCTCACAGGACTTTAACGCTCACAGGAGCATGTGGGATTCACAAAAGACATTTGGACGCGGAAAGGTAGTCGAAAATATATTGAACTGTACAAATTCTTGCCTACTCAATACAGGGTGTAACACACACTTTAATATTTCCTCCGGCACCTTTTCTGCCATAGACCTAAGCATAAGTGATCCCAAATTTATGTATTGGAAAACAGCTGATGGACTTTATGATAGTAATCACTACCCAATTATTATATCGGACAATCACAATGAAGCAGTTTCCGAAAAAAGTAATTGGTGCCTCAAAAAAGCTAACTGGTCTGAGTATTCCACGAAAGTTGCCACTCTTTTACTCACACATGATGCTTACGCTGTCAATATTGTTGATGACTTGATAAAATCAATAACAGATTCAGTTCTCTCGGCTGCGAAGACCCGCATTGGAAAAATGTTTTTTTTGCCCAATCATAGGGCAGTTCCTTGGTGGAACTCCTCTTGTGATGACGCAATACGTCAATTCAAAAGAGCTCTGAACCAATATTTAAAAAAACAAAAGTACCGACAATCTTATCAGCTACAAAATACTCAAAGCTGAAGCTGAATGCGTAGTAAAACAGAGTAAGAAATCATCTTGGAAGAACTATATATCAACCATAAACGAAAATTCCAACCCCAGTCAACAATGGAAAAAAATACGACAAATTCAAGGTCACAAAACTAATAACAAAATTACCCGTCTCATTTCAAACGGCTCGGATTTTAGATCACATGAACATATTTCCAATATTATTGCAATTCATTTCAAAGCGAATTCCAGGAATAACATCAATATCAATACTTCACCTTCTCAAGAAACTCCTTCCAGTAACATTCTACTATCCGAAGATGTCAAGCACATCAATTCACCATAAGCGAACTAACAACTGCCTTAGCCAAATGCAAAAATTATGCTGCTGGTCATGATGATATTCCCTATAGTTCCCTAAAATACTTATCCACGTATAGCCTTACTAAGCTTCTGAATGTATACAATTTCATATGGAGGTCACAAAAGTTCCCTTCTCAATGGCGCAAGTCGATAGTTATTCCGGTACTTAGACCGAATCAGTCACCTATCTTTCCGCGATCTTAAAGACCGATTTTACTTATATGCACTATGTGCAAATTGATGGAAAAGATGATCAATAGGCGTGCTTCATGGTTTCTTGAAAAAAATAGTATCATCCCAAAGGAACAATCTGGCTTCCAACGATAGCGCTCAACCAGAGACAACCTTGTACTACTACAAGCCCACATTTCCAGCGCAATTAATAACAGACAAGATGTAATAGCCACTATCTTAGGCATTGATGGAGCATTTGATAACATCTCTAGAAAGGCAATTCTCGAAAAACTCACACAATACAATCTCACTGGTAATATATATGCATTCATAGTATATTTCGTAACGAGTGTTGTAAGAAGCATTTTACGCACGAACGGAAAAGTTACGCACGAGGCCAGTGCGTAATTCCGTGAGTGCGTAAAATGCGTTACAACACGTGTTACGTACTATACTTTAACTACGACGTACTTGTATTGATAATCTTATTAGGGGATTTAAAGTACAAATAAAAACGAACATCCTCGATGCTCAGCCAACTTGCATTTCACAAAAGTCCATCCTCGATGCCCAGCCAAGTTTCGTAAAAGTCTGTTCCAAGTGGTATTTATTTTTATCAAAAATGTATGTAGAATTACCGGAATTGCAAAAAATAGCGTATACACATCCCAACTATAGTGACATTAATCCCTTAAGTGGATTAGTTCCCTCAGCAATCAAACACCGCCCGCGGCATTAAATGGGTCACTTTAATCGCTTGGTGTATAAAATACCAATTGCTTACTAATATGAGATACATTCAGACAGCTAAAAGATGTGGATTGAATGGAACGGAACCAATTATTATATAATTTGAAATAACTCTTAGTATTAAATGCAATCTCATATATAATAAACGTTATCTACCATTTACATATAGAACAAAATTTAACGTCTAATATCGAAATAATGACATTTTAATAAAATGGCAACGTCTATTGACAGTTGCTATGTGGTTGCTACGGAAGCCGTGCGATTTACTTTACAGCCGTGCGTTTTGTTTTACCGTGCGTAATAAACGTCTCACATTGATTGCCAACTGTATGTTTTGACTACTTACAGGGGTGGTCGTAGGTAAAAAGTTTTTTAACATCTATAATATTAAGGGTTTCTGTTAATAACTCCATTTACTCTTCAGATACCCATCATTATGGAGTTTCCCAAGGCTCAGTTTTAAGTACATCCTTGTTCATTCTCACCATTAACAAGTTATGCGACAATCTTCCTTCCCCTATTAAATGCTCTCTATACGCGGATGACCTAATAATGTACTGCCATGGCAAATCCAATGCCTCTACTTCCAAAATATTTCAGCTAGCAGTAAATGCTCTACAAACCAAAATTGCCACTCTAGGACGTACCCTGTCACATACCAAATCGAAAGTAGGAGAGCGCAAACTTATACCCCTACTACCACAGTCAACAACTTTTAATTACCTGTTTTAGATGAGTCTAAGATCCTGGGAATGTTATGAGCCTGGAGACTACATATACAGGAAATTAAAGGAATATGTCTTAAGCGACTAAATATTATTAAAACACTCTCACATTATCATTGAGCGTAGATGAATCTACCTTGCTAAAAGTATATAGAACTCTCATTCGTTTCAAAATTGATTATGGAAAGTTTCATTTACATGTCTGCTACAAAAACTATTTTACGTTACCTCAACACAGTATATAATACAGCCATCCGCTTATGCCTGGGAGCGTTTCGGTCAAGCCCAGCAGAAAGTCTCTATTGTGAAGCATATGATCCTCCTCTCTGGCTCAGATGACAACACCTCCTTCTCAACTATATTGCCGCGATTTCCTCCAATCCCTCCAATACAGTATATCCTATATTAACATCATACCAACTTCATGACCACCCTTCATATACCTTCATTATACGTTCTATTCCTCAACTTATACAACCTCTAATTCAAGACGTAAACCTTTCACATACTCGAACCCGCCCACTCTCCAACACTCCCCCATGGACCAAATTTCTCCCACAATACGATCTCTCCCTCTGCAAATTTAACAAAGAATAAACCAATAGAGATGTTATTCGAGCAGGTTTCCTCGAGTTGCTGAATAATAAAGAATATAATATGGTCATATATACGGACGCATCCAAGACAGAAGTAGGAGTTGGGTGTTCCATAACCACGGTATATGGATCGGTCGGAACCTACAAAATATCCTCTATTTGTAGCGTCCACACGGATGAGCTAAACGCTATCCCACAAAACTTAAAACATGTACAACAACTATTACAATACTATATCAACAACTGAAAAGACAAAATACAACAATCACAATAACATGGGTCCCTTCCCATGTTGGGATTATTGAGAACGAAAAAGCCGATTGCCTTGCCAAAGAAGCTGCCTCAACTGCTACTGCCACGGTGAATCTTCAGCTTTGTAATGACTTAAAAGCTAGCCGGAAAAAACCAATCGTTACAACTGGAAAATTCACTGGAGTCAAATTATGTGTTAACAAGGATAAATGAATTTGTAAAGTTGTGTGTAATCTTTTTTATTAAATCCAGCCAAGCGCTTTCGACTTATGTCATCCTCAGGGCTCTAAAATAAATTACATACACTACAAACTACTGTCCTATAAATCTAACATAACAGTAAATGTGACTTATTTCGTCAATAGGTCCAGAGACACAATAAAATCAAAACAAACAACAAATTATAAATTATAAACATTTACATATAAATCAAATTAAAATGACACTACACAAACAATGTCGACCAACTAATGGAATTTTTAATCAAGTTGTTGAAATAAATAGAAGAAAAAGTAACATTTTTGTTGACTCAAAACTCGATACTGAAACGAGGATTATTATTATGATGAAAAATGGTAGTGTCTAAAGTTACACAGTTCACAAATATATTAGAAATTACTTAGTGAAAGTTAATAAAATTAAATTAAAATAAAACAAAATAAAATTGAATTAACTGATACAATTTAAAATTGAGCTAATTACGAAAACACCGGTACAAATTATACGAAACAAATCGCACGGACTAATCCAGAAGGTACGCCCTGAACAACTTGAAAAGAGGTGTGAAAGTTGAATTAATATTAATCTGAGTGTTGAAACAATAATCGTTCTTTTTGCACTCTCTGTATATCTCTAGATCTTCCAAAAGGTTAAGTTTGTGGAAATTCCGTGAAAAACATTTGTGCAAAATTCTGCTATCATCACCGGGTGAGAAACTATGATTATTAAATGTGAGGTGATGACCAAAGCCAGATTGTTCTGTCCTATTTAAATGTTCATTGATACATATATTAAGAGGTCTTATGGTTCTACCTATGTACGCAGCCTCACAATCACCACACTGGAGTTTGTATATACCACTCTGTTTGAGTTTGGGTAACTTATCTTTGGTCTTAGAAAGAAGTGATTTTATGGTATTTTGAGATGAAAAAGAAACCCTAATGTTATCTTGACAGGTTCTAAAAATGTTGCTTATTTCATATGAAATCTTCCCTATGAATGGGACTGAGCAAAATCGAAAATCACTAACCTCGACGGTTTGATAAGCCAGTTGTCTGATGTCTTTTTGTTTTATTTTCTTAATAGTGTTCTCAATAATATTTGAAGGATAGCCATTGTTAACAGCGATCTGCTTCAAGATGTTAAATTCTTTATCAAAATTGTGGGACGTCATAGGAATCCTGATCAACCTATGTACATAGGAGTATATGGCAGCCATTTTGTGTTGAAAAGGATGATTAGAGTTTGATGGAATGATATGGTCAGTCTGAGTTGGTTTTCTGTAAATATTGAAGTCTATTTTATTGTTTAATCTAGTAAGTGTCAAATCTAAAAAGTCAATCCGATTATTCAATTCTAATTCAACTGTAAAGTTTATTCATGGATGCAAACCATTAATGAAATCCAATATCTTGAAACAATCATCAGATGTACCATCTACAAAGGCCAAAACATCATCCACATATCTATACCAGCTGATTATTTTATGGTTACTATTTAAAATTATTGTTTCCAAAGAATCAAGAAGAAGGTCCGCTAACAGTGGAGACAGGGGGTTACACATAGCTAAACCCTTGGGTTGTCTATAAATTTTATCAACAGTAAAAACACAAGAGCTTTTTTTTTATCGGATAAATTTCTCTTTGCAACGAAACAGTTTTGCCAATCACTAATTTTACGAGAAAAACTGACATGATAAAATCGCGACACCGAAGGTGGAGCGATTTTATCTAATGTCAGTTTTTCGAGCAAATTTAGTGATTGGCAAAACTTTGAGTCAAAGAGGAATTTATCTAATAAAAGAAAAGCTCGAGTGTTTTTTGGCAAGATAAATTAACGACAGAATATATGGATGAACAACAACAATAATTGCGACTCATTGTCATTGTGTAAAAGTGACGTCCG
Source organism: Galeruca laticollis (assembly GCA_963921935.1). NCBI lineage: Eukaryota > Metazoa > Arthropoda > Insecta > Coleoptera > Chrysomelidae > Galeruca > Galeruca laticollis. The sequence goes on from OY998176.1 coordinate 42,624,150, forward strand.
CTTACTAGATATTGAGGAAGAGAAGTTTTTATCGCGATAAAAAAGGATGCACCTTTTTTATCGATGGCAAAGTGACAATAACATTTCCAGGTATATGACATTTTAACATTGGAGTTAATTTATCATTGAAAATAAAGAAATCTTGCTTAAGACAAATCTCCAATAAGTTCAAGGCTATATCAATAATACTGACATCCACACTTCGAAGAGTGAGTATTCTTTTAATTATAGGGATTGTTTCATCTCTGGGAACATTTGTAAAAAGATTGCTGACAACAAAGGAAACCATGAAAAAATTTTGGGGAGTAATAACCTTGAAATATTGTTTACCAATTCTATTGAATTTTTGACTGTATAAGTACATTTAAACTGTAACACCCTATTCAAAAAATTGTTCAAAAATTTAGCTAAGTGCACTGCTGGAGTATTTGTAAAACTGACAACTGGTCTCATTGGTATTTCATTTTTGTGAATTTTTGGCAAGCCATAGAGTAGAGGTATGTTCGGATTTGAGACCAAAAGTGAATTCAATTTTATGTTTTCTTTATCGAACAATAATGAACTATCCTTCAAAGCAGTTCTCAGCTCAGCATTAAATGCTGGCATCGTATTTCTACTAAGAATTTCAAAACTGTTTTTATTTAAAAATTCCTCAACTTCAAGTATGTAATTGACCTTCTTCATAATAACTAAACAATTCCCTTTATCAGATTTGGTGATAATGAGGTCGTGCGACTTGATTTTAGCCATAAGTGATTTTAAAATAAGATATTGTTGACTTTATGTACTATTATTGTATTTGTATCTATTAAAAATTCTAGAATCCCTAAAATGTTTTTGAAAAACTGTTCAACATAAGTTTCTTAATCTTATCTTTTGTTCGTCTGTATGAAAATAACTTTCAATCAATGTATCAACCTCCACCGAATAGAGTTCAAGTGAATTTTTGTTTAAATTCGGTTTAAGTGGAAATTTCAAGCCCTGACCGAGAAACCCCAGCTCCCCCTCCGACAGGAAGCAATCCGACAGATTCTTAACTCTCTCGTGAAAAGTAAAATCTGTAAAAATTGAAGACCGATCATCCCCAGAGGTCCGGCCCTGAAATCTCCCGACCAATCGCATCAACTTAGATTTTAAAGTATTAAATTTAAAAAACCTCAAAGAATTCACCTCATCCTCGATGTCGTTCAAGAATGACTGAAGGTCAGCATACGGAAGAGTCCGCGCCAGATGGTCGTACAAAATTTTAAGTTCAATGTCTATACTATCAAGTTTTGCATAATGTTGACAAATGTGCTTCCTCATCAACCGTTTCTGTAAATGGATTCGTAAGTCATTAGGAACGTTCCTTGATGTTCTGCACTTAGCAAAAGTGGGAACTACATTCTCTTTAAGACATTGATGAATCAACCATATATCAAGTTTCCGAAGTGCTCTCTTGATAGAAAGTCTCTGGTACCCTACAGCTCCTTCTACCATACCGTATAAATTTAAAAATCAAAATATGGAGTGTACACACTATTGTTTTAACAAGGATAAATGAATTTGTAAAGTTGTGTGTGATCTTTTTTATTAAATCCAGCCAAGCGCTCTCGACTTATGTCATCCTCAGGGCTCTAAAATAAATTACATACACTACAAACTACTGTCCTATAAATCTAACATAACAGTAAATGTAACTTACTTCGTCAATAGGTCCAGAGACACAATAAAATCAGAACAAACAACAAATTATGGATTATAAACATTTACATATAAATCAAATTAAAATGACACTACACAAACAATGTCGACCAACTAATGGAATTTTTGATCAAGTTGTTGAAATAAATAAAAGAAAAAGTAACATTTTTGTTGACTCAAAACTCGATACTGAAACAAGGATTATTATTATGATGAAAAATGGTAGTGTCTAAAGTTACACAGTTCACAAATATATTAGAAATTACTTAGTGAAAGTTAATAAAATTAAATTAAAATAAAACAAAATAAAATTGAATTAAATTAAATTGACTGATACAATTTAAAATTGAGCTCATTACGAAAACACCGGTACAAATTATACAAAACAAATCGCACGGACTAATCCAGAAGGTACGCCCCGAACAACTTGAAAAGAGGTGTGAAAGTTGAATTAATATTAATCTGAGTGTTGATACAATAATCGTTCTTTTTGCACTCTCTGTATATTTCTAGATCTTCCAAAAGTTTAAGTTCGTGGAAATTCCGTGAAAAACATTTGTGCAAAATTCTGCTATCATCACCGGGTGAGAAACTATGGTTATTAAATGTGAGGTGATGACCAAAGCCAGATTGTTCTGTCCTATTTAAATGTTCATTGATACATATATTAAGAGGTCTTATGGTTCTACCAATGTACGCAGCCTCACAATCACCACACTGGAGTTTGTATATACCACTCTGTTTGAGTTTGGGTAACTTATCTTTGGTCTTAGAAAGAAGTGATTTTATGGTATTTTGAGATGAAAAAGAAACCCTAATGTTATCTTGACAGGTTCTAAAAATGTTGCTTATTTCATATGAAATCTTCCCTATGAATGGGACTGAGCAAAATCGAAAATCACTAACCTCGACAGTTTGATAAGCCAGTTGTCTGATGTCTTTTTGTTTTATTTTCTTAATAGTGTTCTCAATAATATTTGAAGGATAGCCATTGTTAACAGCGATCTGCTTCAAGATGTTAAATTCTTTATCAAAATTGTGGGACGTCATAGGAATTCTGATCAACCTATGTACATAGGAGTATATGGCAGCCATTTTGTGTTGAAAAGGATGATTAGAGTTTGATGGAATGATATGGTCAGTCTGAGTTGGTTTTCTGTAAATATTGAAGTCTATTTTATTGTTTAATCTAGTAAGTGTCAAATCTAAAAAGTCAATCCAATTATCCAATTCTAATTCAACTGTAAAATTTATGCATGGATGCAAACCATTAATGAAATCCAATATCTTGAAACAATCATCAGATGTACCATCTACAAAGGCCAAAACATCATCCACATATCTATACCAGCTGATTATTTTATGGTTACTATTTAAAATTATTGTTTCCAAAGAATCAAGAAAAAGGTCCGCTAACAGAGGAGACAGGGGGTTACCCATAGCTAAACCCTTGGGTTGTCTATAAATTTTATCATTGAAAATAAAGAAATCTTGCTTAAGACAAATCTCCAATAAGTTCAAGGCTATACCAATAATACTGACATCCACACTTCGAAGAGTGAGTATTCTTTTAATTATAGGGATTGTTTCATCTCTGGGAACATTTGTAAAAAGATTGCTGACAACAAAGGAAACCATGAAAAAATTTTTGGGGAGTAATAACCTTGAAATATTGTTTACCAATTCTATTGAATTTTTGACTGTATAAGTACATTTAAACTGTAACACCCTATTCAAAAAATTGTTCAAAAATTTAGCTAAGTGCACTGCTGGAGTATTTGTAAAACTGACAACTGGTCTCATTGGTATTTCATTTTTGTGAATTTTTGGCAAGCCATAGAGTAGAGGTATGTTCGGATTTGAGACCAAAATTGAATTCAATTTTATGTTTTCTTTATCGAACAATAATGAACTATCCTTCAAAGCAGTTCTCAGCTCAGCATTAAATGCTGGCATCGTATTTCTACTAAGAATTTCAAAACTGTTTTTATTTAAAAATTCCTCAACTTCAAGTATGTAATTGACCTTCTTCATAATAACTAAACAATTCCCTTTATCAGATTTGGTGATAATGAGGTCGTGCGACTTGATTTTAGCCATAAGTGATTTTAAAATACGATATTGTTGACTTTATGTACTATTATTGTATTTGTATCTATTAAAAATTCTAGAATCCCTAAAATGTTTTTGAAAAACTGTTAAACATAAGTTTCTTAATCTTATCTTTTGTTCGTCTGTATGAAAATAACTTTCAATCAATGTATCAACCTCCACCGAATAGAGTTCAAGTGAATTTTTGTTTAAATTCGGTTTAAGTGGAAATTTCAAGCCCTGACCGAGAAACCCCAGCTCCCCCTCCGACAGGAAGCAATCCGACAGATTCTTAACTCTCTCGTGAAAAGTAAAATCTGTAAAAATTGAAGACCGATCATCCCCAGAGGTCCGGCCCTGAAATCTCCCGACCAATCGCATCAACTTAGATTTTAAAGTATTAAATTTGAAAAACCTCAAAGAATTCACCTCATCCTCGATGTCGTTCAAGAATGACTGAAGGTCAGCATACGGAAGAGTCCGCGCCAGATGGTCGTACAAAATTTTAAGTTCAATGTCTATACTATCAAGTTTTGCATAATGTTGACAAATGTGCTTCCTCATCAACCGTTTCTGTAAATGGATTCGTAAGTCATTAGGAACGTTCCTTGATGTTCTGCACTTAGCAAAAGTGGGAACTACATTCTCTTTAAGACATTGATGAATCAACCATATATCAAGTTTCCGAAGTGCTCTCTTGATAGAAAGTCTCTGGTACCCTACAGCTCCTTCTACCATACCGTATAAATTTAAAAATCAAAATATGGAGTGTACACACTATTGTTCTAACAAGGATAAATGAATTTGTAAAGTTGTGTGTGATCTTTTTTATTAAATCCAGCCAAGCGCTTTCGACTTATGTCATCCTCAGGGCTCTAAAATAAATTACATACACTACAAACTACTGTCCTATAAATCTAACATAACAGTAAATGTAACTTACTTCGTCAATAGGTCCAGAGACACAATAAAATCAGAACAAACAACAAATTATGGATTATAAACATTTACATATAAATCAAATTAAAATGACACTACACAAACAATGTCGACCAACTAATGGAATTTTTGATCAAGTTGTTGAAATAAATAAAAGAAAAAGTAACATTTTTGTTGACTCAAAACTCGATACTGAAACAAGGATTATTATTATGATGAAAAATGGTAGTGTCTAAAGTTACACAGTTCACAAATATATTAGAAATTACTTAGTGAAAGTTAATAAAATTAAATTAAAATAAAACAAAATAAAATTGAATTAAATTAAATTGACTGATACAATTTAAAATTGAGCTCATTACGAAAACACCGGTACAAATTATACGAAACAAATCGCACGGACTAATCCAGAAGGTACGCCCCGAACAACTTGAAAAGAGGTGTGAAAGTTGAATTAATATTAATCTGAGTGTTGATACAATACAATCGTTCTTTTTGCACTCTCTGTATATTTCTAGATCTTCCAAAAGGTTAAGTTCGTGGAAATTCCGTGAAAAACATTTGTGCAAAATTCTGCTATCATCACCGGGTGAGAAACTATGGTTATTAAATGTGAGGTGATGACCAAAGCCAGATTGTTCTGTCCTATTTAAATGTTCATTGATACATATATTAAGAGGTCTTATGGTTCTACCAATGTACGCAGCCTCACAATCACCACACTGGAGTTTGTATATACCACTCTGTTTGAGTTTGGGTAACTTATCTTTGGTCTTAGAAAGAAGTGATTTTATGGTATTTTGAGATGAAAAAGAAACCCTAATGTTATCTTGACAGGTTCTAAAAATGTTGCTTATTTCATATGAAATCTTCCCTATGAATGGGACTGAGCAAAATCGAAAATCACTAACCTCGACGGTTTGATAAGCCAGTTGTCTGATGTCTTTTTGTTTTATTTTCTTAATAGTGTTCTCAATAATATTTGAAGGATAGCCATTGTTAACTGCGATCTGCTTCAAGATGTTAAATTCTTTATCAAAATTGTGGGGCGTCATAGGAATTCTGATCAACCTATGTACATAGGAGTATATGGCAGCCATTTTGTGTTGAAAAGGATGATTAGAGTTTGATGGAATGATATGGTCAGTCTGAGTTGGTTTTCTGTAAATATTGAAGTCTATTTTATTGTTTAATCTAGTAAGTGTCAAATCTAAAAGGTCAATCCGATTATCCAATTCTAATTCAACTGTAAAATTTATGCATGGATGCAAACCATTAATGAAATCCAATATCTTGAAACAATCATCAGATGTACCATCTACAAAGGCCAAAACATCATCCACATATCTATACCAGCTGATTATTTTATGGTTACTATTTAAAATTATTGTTTCCAAAGAATCTAGAAAAAGGTCCGCTAACAGAGGAGACAGGGGGTTAACCATAGCTAAACCCTTGGGTTGTCTATAAATTTTATCATTGAAAATAAAGAAATCTTGCTTAAGACAAATTTCCAATAAGTTCAAGGCTATATCAATAATACTGACATCCACACTTCTAAGAGTGAGTATTCTTTTAATTATAGGGATTGTTTCATCTCTGGGAACATTTGTAAAAAGATTGCTGACATCAAAGGAAACCATGAAAAAACTTTTGGGGAGTAATAACCTTGAAATATTGTTTACCAATTCTATTGAATTTTTGACTGTATAAGTACATTTAAACTGTAACACCCTATTCAAAAAATTGATCAAAAATTTAGCTAAGTGCACTGCTGGAGTATTTGTAAAACTGACAACTGGTCTCATTGGTATTTCATTTTTGTGAATTTTTGGCAAGCCATAGAGTAAAGGTATGTTCGGATTTGAGACCAAAAGTGAATTCAATTTTATGTTTTCTTTATCGAACAATAATGAACTATCCTTCAAAGCAGTTCTCAGCTCAGCATTAAATGCTGGCATTGGATTTCTACTAAGAATTTCAAAACTGTTGTTATTTAAAAATTCCTCAACTTCAAGTATGTAATTGACCTTCTTCATAATAACTAAACAATTCCCTTTATCAGATTTGGTGATAATGAGGTCGTGCGACTTGATTTAAGCCATAAGTGATTTTAAAATAAGATATTGTTGACTTGATGTACTATTATTGTATTTGTATCTATTAAAAATTCTAGAATCCCTAAAATGTTTTTGAAAAACTGTTAAACATAAGTTTCTTAATCTTATCTTTTGGTCGTCTGTATGAAAATAATTTTCAATCAATGTATCAACCTCCACCGAATAGAGTTCAAGTGAATTTTTGTTTAAATTCGGTTTAAGTGAAAATTTCAAGCCCTGACCGAGAAACCCCAGCTTCCCCTCCGACAGGAATCATTCCGATAGATTCTTAACTCTCTCGTGAAAAGTAAAATCTGTAAAAATTTAAGACCGATCATCTCCAGAGGTCCGGCCCTGAAATCTCCCGACCAATCGCATCAACTTAGATTTTAAAGTATTGAATTTAAAAAACCTCAAAGAATTCACCTCATCCTCGATGTCGTTCAAGAATGACTGAAGGTCAGCATACGGAAGAGTCCGCGCGAGATGGTCGTACAAAATTTTAAGTTGAATGTCTATACTATTAAGTTTTGCATAATGTTGACAAATGTGCTTCCTCATCAACCGTTTCTGTAAATGGATTCGTAAGTCATTAGGAACGTTCCTTGATGTTCTGCACTTAGCAAAAGTGGGAACTACATTCTCTTTAAGACATTGATGAATGAACCATATATCAAGTTTCCGAAGTGCTCTCTTGATAGAAAGTCTCTGGTACCTTACAGCTCCTTCTACCATACCGTATAAATTTAAAAATCAAAATATGGAGTGTACACACTATTGTTTTAACAAGGATAAATGAATTTGTAAAGTTGTGTGTAATATTTTTTATTAAATCCAGCCAAGCGCTTTCGACTTATGTCATCCTCAGGGCTCTAAAATAAATTACATACACTACAAACTACTGTCCTATAAATCTAACATAACAGTAAATGTAACTTACTTCGTTAATAGGTCCAGAGACACAATAAAATCAAAACAAACAACAAATTATAAATTATAAACATTTACATATAAATCAAATTAAAATGACACTACACAAACAATGTCGACCAACTAATGGAATTTTTAATCAAGTTGTTGAAATAAATAAAAGAAAAAGTAATATTTTTGTTGACTCAAATCTCGATACTGAAACGAGGATTATTATTATGATGAAAAATGGTAGTGTCTAAAGTTACACAGTTCACAAATATATTAGAAATTACTTAGTGAAAGTTAATAAAATTAAATTAAAATAAAACAATATAAAATTGAATTAAATTAAATTGACTGATACAATTTAAAATTGAGCTCATTACGAAAACACCGGTACAAATTATACGAAACAAATCGCACGGACTAATCCATAATGTACGCCCCGAACAACTTGAAAAGAGGTGTGAAAGTTGAATTAATATTAAGCTGAGTGTTGATACAATAATCGTTCTTTTTGCACTCTCTGTATATCTCTAGATCTTCCAAAAGGTTAAGTTTGTGGAAATTCCGTGAAAAACATTTGTGCAAAAATATATTAAAATATTTTTATTTTAGACCTTCATTCCTTTTGACAAAGCTACCGTGTTAGTAAAACGCGTCAACCAGTTTAAATTGAACGTTAGTTTAAATAAATGAAGTTTTACACAAATTATATTGTTTTATATCTTTGAATGTTTAATGACTAACGAATTAATTGATATACACCCCAATATTTGTGGTTTGATATTATATAGTTCTTAAAAGCTGTATAAATTATATAGAATCAAAAGAAAAATGAGAATTTATGAAGATTGATAATTGTAACAAAAAAAAAGTCTCGTTTTTTCGTCTCGGTAAACAAGGTAGTATGATATATTATCAAGAAAACACTCCGTTATTTATAGGTACATTTATATGTGTGTAAACACAGCACTCTGATTGTTTTCGGCGTATAAATGATGAAACCCAACCTGCTGGGATCACTTGTTGAATTCGCTAAGCGAATTTACATCGTACAAAAGGGAATGATTTATATCGTAGGTTGAATTTCCTTTCCGTGTAGAGCTGATGTAAACGACAAAGGTGAGAATTTCACTATCGAAATCCTCGATATTGTTTGTTTATTTAAATTTCTCAAATGTAACGATCTTCACCGTACTATTAGGATAAAAAGAAATATTTCTTTGTACTAATCGTGTATGAAGTACTGACGGGGAAAATAATTGAAATATGGCGGTTAACAAACTATACGTTATGAGTAATAATTGAGTAGACTTGGACAAATTGAAGGTACAAGACTAAACCATAGGTTAAAGGCACCATACATACATACCGTTAATGAGGATTTAGTCAACATATAATCTATTAAAAAAAGAAACCCACAGAAGTCTCAAGTATCCGAGATAAAAATATTTTATTCAAGTTTAAAACCCAGTTTGTTGTTATTTATAGTGTTCTGTCGTCTCCTGTCGGTTTACTTTACAGCGCTGCCTATCTAAGGTAAACCACTTAGTAATTGGCCTTTTCCTATAAATCTGTCAGTTATTGGTGGTTCCACTAAAACACAAATTATTAGGAATTTGCCAATCTTAATCTTGTATCTGTAATGATCCGTAACACTACTTACATCTGATGGCAAACGGATTAGGAGTTTTCTTGGAAATTTCACAAATAAGTAAAGGTATAGGAGGTAGTGAACCGAACAAGCTGTGTTTACTTGAATTATCCTGTCCTCTGACAAGAACGTGTAGCCACTAGTAAGTTATTTTTCTAAATATTTATAAGTTTATTATGAAAAGAAAATATTTTTGGTACCTTTCTAATAATATATTTGATGACATTCCGATATTATGGAACATTATAACCTAAAATCCTCGATTGTGTGCCAATCACTGAATATTATATTGCACGTTTTATTTAGTGATTGGCCGCACGGCCATTCCCTGAAATTTTTAATCAATCGGACTAAATTAATTTTATGCGTCCTATATCCTACTGTAGGATAATGCTTTTGTGAGAAAATCTGACCAGTAATCGCCTAGGAGCGTTCATTTAAAACCAGACAAATCCACTTTTTTCAAAAAATAGGAATGAAATAAATTTAGAATCTTTTTTCAAGATTTTATGGATTCCTTATCTAAAAATCGTTCAAAACCAAACAAGTTACATTTAAATTTGCATGTAAATATCAGTAGTTTAATCAAAATCAGACACATCCCATTTTAAACCGACTTTTACCAAACCGTTCAAAACTAGACATATCCATTCATACATTAATACTACATCTACAAGAAATAGAACAGAACAAGACACATCCATACCAAATAAATCATGTTTTCTTTAATCAGGCTCATATTGTTTTCATTACCAATAATACCGGTGGCCTTGGAATGCAGGTATGGTGGAAATGACTGCATCTACCCATTATTTCGGTTGTGTGGTGTCCGGGGTCTTATTTTTTTAGTATATATTTTGTACTAGAGCGGATAGAACAGGCAGCTTCGGTTTAATACGACCGCGAGAATTCTTCGCAGAATTTACTGTTTTATTGGTAACCATTGGTATTTGCTGCATTCAGTTGTGAATGATGGATACTACCGTTGGTGCTATTAATTGGGGATATATGAAGAAAGAGTCTAGACTTCCACAACGCAATATTTTGAAGAGGCAAGGGTAGAAACGCTATTTTTTAACAGCAATTTGCCGTACTATTTTTTTCTTTTGTAGGTATTCCGATGTAGACCCCACCCCTTATGTGGTTTCCAGCGTCCTCGTGGCCATAACACGAAAGCGTTTAGATGCAATTTAGTGAAAAGAGGGGATATCATGAAGGCGAAGAAAAAATTTAATGAGATGCCTGTAAAGACTTTACAAGACCAAAAACTCTGTCGTCTTATATCAGTAAGTGAACCAAAAAGAAAGACACGCAAGCATGATGTTCCAGCCAACAAAAAGAAGCCAAAATCCTTACAAGCGACTTATTTTTTTCGGGTTAAAGGAAAAAAATCGATGGTACAGAATAATTCCGATTTTAAAAGCCATTCAAGAGGAAAATAATCTTAAAGATAAAAGAGGTGGTGATAGATATGGCCAACGGTCTGGTCCCATCAAAGAAAAGATAAGGAATTTTCTATATGATTTGCCAGCATCTGAAAGCCACTATAATAGGAACAAATCATGTAGGGTATACCTCTAAAGTGACCTAAATATAGCAACTTCATTTAAAATGTACAGTTAAAAAAATCCCGGTTTCCGTTCATTCCTATCAATGTTTGAGAGAGTATTCTACAATCAATTTAATATTGGATTTTTGTCTCTGGTATCGGATGTGTGCGGTAGATGTCTCAACTTTAAGAATGCCATCAAACGAACAGAGCAATTTGGAAAAGCAGCATTGTCGACAAAACTAAGAATTCATAAAATGTGTGCAAATGCATTTTACACCCTTTTAAAAGAAAATCCCGCGAAACCTACTCGTTTCGTTTTGACTTGCAACAGATACACCCCTTACAAAAGAAACCAATTCAAAATGCCTTCTACCTGACACGAATGAGTTTCTATTCTTTCTGTTGTGTGGATGTAAAATCTAAAAATCCTGTATTTTACACCTGGATGGAGGATCAGGCTCACCTCAGATCATTAGTTTTGGAAAATATAGGAACTCTTCGGTTTTTCTGCGATGAATGGGGGGGCCAAAATAAGACCGCCCATATTGTCAACTGCTTAGTACTTTGGCTTAGAATTGAAGCTCCCCCTTCTCCTAAGCACTTGGTTCTTCATTTTCCAATGGAGGGCCATTCTTACCTACCAGCTGACCGCGTTTTCAGTCGAGTCGAAAAAATTCTAAAAAAACATTCCATCATTCATAACCCTGAAGAATATCGAAAATATTACAGAAATTTTGGGCGGGTTCGTATACCACGGAAAGAATGGCAGTTACATGACATAAAAAACCTGTCTACAACCTATAATAAAATAAATGGAATTTAAGATTTAAAAAAAATACTTGAAGAAATTTTTTTAATATGGGTTAATCTACAGTTCAGTACAGAGGTGCTTTTTTTTCAATTTTGACGAAGTCAATCCATATATTTCTATGATTAAAAAAGGTCGTTCTGAGGCAAATTGCAAATTAAACCTTCTGCCTATTGGGAATTCTATTTCCCAGAAAAAAAAGAACAATGCTAAATCTCTTTTAGAAAAGCAATTCAGTAACGAGAACTTTCAGTGGCAAGAACTTCCTGAATTGAATTTCTACAAAAATTTTTTATTTTGTCTGATTACACTTCCCAAGTCCAAGAGGGGGATGTACCAGAAGAACAGAGCGAATGCGACTGCTTGAAAGATGTCCATGCTTTACATGTCTAATTTTTATAGTCTGCTGCATTTTGAAGTTTTTCATATTTTAATTTATGTATGACCATTGGAAAATTCGTTTTTTGGATTCGATGTTTTTCTTATTTTTCAAAGACTAATATTTTTAGACAGTTGCTCGGTCTCTGTTGTATTTTTTTGGGTGATACAAAATTCGCAAAATATATTGTCGTATATTTTCAAACATAACTAGACATATCCAACTTACGTTCAAACAAAATCAGAAATATCCATTTATTTTTTTAGGCTTTTCCGTAGTAAATATATATTTTTTTAAATTTTAGTATGCGCAACATTACTATCATCCAATGCCCTATTTTATTTCACAATTTGGGGAAATCTCACGTTTAAGGCTATAAGAGCACAAACATATTCGTGTTTTTCTCGAAATTGGGTTATGAGAACATGTCTGGTTTTGAATGAACGCTCCACTAGTCATTTGCCGGGGCTGCAGAAGTGCACATCGTAAAAAATAAAATTTAAATAACTTTCCAGAATATGAAAAAGACAGTAAGATTTTATCACAAGTTGACCTGCAAGTTTTCTAATCTGAAAAGATTGTGGATAATAATGAGAAGAAAACACACCAAGAAGGGCTAGACGCCAACAGACGAAATATTGAAAAGGTGAATAAAACGATTCAGTAGTCAAGTCTGCTTCTAGTTTCACGAACCAGAAATTATTCAACAGGTAGTGTTAATCCTGCACTAAAAATTATTGTTATCAAAAGTTTGGAGTAAAATGACATTAATGCAGACGTTTTCACCATGACTTGAATATACATTGAACGGTTACACATGCACAAATCGAACTCTACTATATTTATTAAAAAAAAAATTAACTACAAAAGATATAGGATATATGAAAGAAACAGTTTCTTTCTAAACTACTTTTGAAAATTTTCAGTTGCATTTTATTTGGAAGTTCCTTATATTAACATACGTATAATATGTTACTTGTGTATTTCAGTAAAATAAAGTTTATTCTGAATAAATAAAAACATCAATTTATTTCCTCTTGTTTGCATTCAGATGCCAATAATTTGAAAATTGGGGGGACAATCGTTGAATAAGTGTGGCCAGTGACTAGCTTTTGGTATTCACACGACTGATTGATTAGTTCTTAAAATTTTACTAACAACTAAGTAAAATTACTGAATTTTTAAAAAAATTCAACTATTGAACGATGAAAATAAAACAATTCAATTTATTTAAAACTTAATTTTTTTAAACTAATGTTCAATTTAAACTGCTTGACGCGTTTCACTAACACACTAGCTTTCTCAAAACAAATGAAGGTGTAACTCAAAAATATCTTAATATATACAGTGCATAAATACAGAATTCTAATTTACTAATGTTAAAAAAGGTATTGAGAGAAATTACCTGAAAATTCATTCACTACAAACATTCCTGAGCTGTCTTCTAGGCAAAATGGTTGATTGAAGGATAGTGATTGATATCTATTTGGTCGTTAAGAAAGTTACCTGAATATTTATTTTTGTTTATCTCAAGAGCCTCTAATAAATTTAAACTAAAGGATTTACCGACTATGTGTAAAATTTCAAAATTAGGGTTGAAAATGTGTTGGTTTTCTAATAAATGATTTGAATAGTTCGAATCTAATTTTTTGTTGTCATAGCTACATTTGTGTTCCGAAATTCTAGTTTTAAAATATCTAAAAGTTCTACCGATATAAATGTATCTATTACTTATCAAAAACGTAAGGCGCTATTCACATTATGTGGGTTTGTGGAATATAATGAGCCTTTAAACCTAGTTATTAGAACTAGAGACCAATCACTGGGTGGTTTGCCCGATATAGGTAACCTCTCTAACTATTATTTTCAAAAGAATATAATGATAATAAATGAATATAATTTGAGAAAGGCTAATTCTGCGCTGCTATATGAACTTTTATGATGTTTTAATTGGGAAGCTCTGAATCAATTTGACAATGTGAATGACTACGTTAAATACTTTATCTGATGGCAGATCATAATGACAACGTTATGTCACTCAATTTTTATGACAGGGAAGCTCATTATGGTACTAAGTCCCATAATGAACTCATTACGGTTCTAAGTGCCATAATGAAATTCTATATGAAAAACATGTGATGGTAAAATCAAAAAAGTTTATTCAAAATGAATAACTATGTACAAAACTTTTTATTATAAATGGTAAAAGAGTAATTACTAAAATTTGCAATATTAATTCCAATGGATTCTAGAGTTTTTACATCAGTAGTTGATGCTTTTTGGTAAACTTGTAATCTTGTTTGCTTATTGGCTCGAAAAATTGCTTCTGATATTTTTTTCTTTTGCTCTTTCGAATTTTCTATTTAACCTTCAGCGACATAATTACTAAAATTTGCAATATTAATTCCAATGGATTCTAGAGTTTTTACATCAGTAGTTGATGCTTTTTGGTAAGCTTGTAATCTTGTTTGCTTATTGGCTCGAAAAATTGCTTCTGATATTTTTTTCTTTTGCTCTTTCGAATTTTCTATTTAACCTTCAGCGACATTTTTGCTTTTCCATCCGCCGTGGCATTTCACGGTATACATAGACCAGCTCCAGAATCGACCAAAGATGAAGTAGAGGATCGCCGAAAACAACTTCCGGTATATTCTTCAGGGTGAGGTCAATTTGAAAAAGTGATAATAACTTTATTCTAAACTACACACTTTCTAAACTTACTGCTTGTTGGAATTTACGCGAAGTAAGTCCAACTGTTTGAATTACCTATTTCGTACATATGTCTTGAAACCAGTGTAGATGTCACCGGGTTCCTATCAGTAACGAATCTTTGGCGCAAGAGGAATTGAGTAGCTTTCACCCTAAGCACACCTACTGTGTGTGTGTCTACACGCTGTAGACAAAAACTAACCATTTGTAAGAAGTTACAGCTTTATTGTGCGTTGTTGTACAAGTTGTGTATATTTTAGTTATGTAACCTAACGCAGTTATTCGCCGTGGTCTTTCCTAAGAGAGCTGGTAGTTTTTTCTGTCTCTAAATAGTTGAATTAGCCGTGGCCTTTCGTAAGAAAGCCAGTAGTTGACTCACTCTCTAACACGTTGAACTCGCCGTTACCCTTCGTAAGAAAGCTAATAGTTCGTTCTCGCTCTAACAGGTTTGATTGCGGTATCCTTTGTCGAAGAAGCCAGTATATCTCTCTATCTACATCCACTTCCAATTATCTCTATTACTAGTTATTAATTGTCTATTGTCTCTATTGAAAGACACTCAACATCTATTTATGTAATTACTCCTATATAGTGCAGTTACAATTACAAAGTTATTTGTTACATTTTTTCATGTAATAATATTACATATTAAGCGCGAAGCGCTAACATTACACTGTTGCCAAGTATTGGCATGAACAATTTTTAGTTATACCATTTTCACATGTTTATTTTATGTTTGTTATGATCTCTTGAAGTCACTTTCATTAAAGATCAATTGAAAATAAGCTGACTATTTTATTCACATCGTAGTAGTTAGTTTAGCCTTTAGTGGTCAGCGGAGACAGGATAGTTTATGGTCAGATGTCATCAACCACCTCCCCAACAATTATACAGTCCGCTCATGTTACTGCCCGTCTTCGCTCCCCAAGCCAAGGATATGATCCTATCGATGTGATATTTCCTTTTGCTCGTACTTTCTCGAACTTTTCGATGATCACTTGATCGGTTTCTTTCAAGTATTCTCGTTTTTCGCCGTTAACGTGTGCCGTACCGTTAAAACCAGTTAAGTGCGCGAAACAGAACTTTCGTATAAGCATCGTAATAGCTTCAAGAAGATTGTTTGGTTTTGACGAAAAACCAACTCGTTTCCCTATCTACAAGAAGTTGTAGCGACGTGGCAACAGCACAGAGAGGCCAGCTCGTCTTCGTATGTCTAAAAGGAGTAAGCTTTAAGCGTCTTTCTCTACAGCGCTGGTTTATGCATATAGCCAGCTTTCTCGAACTTCTCCTAACAGCAACTGTTTCAGGTTAGTTCTACTAACATTCAGTAAGAGTTTTTTTTTTGATTTCACGTTTTTATTAACATTAAAACCGGTACATGTATTGTTTACTATTTCAACGTTGAAAATTATAAAATTATCGATTTCTCGACAAATGTTTTTGCCATTCTGTTTTTACCGATATTAGTATAATATTGTGGGTCTATTTCAGAAATATTTATTGACATTATTTTTATAATACTTCGGAGAATTTATTTATCATTTATTTGGTGATTAATATGATTATCGATTTTTATTTTTGATTCGATTATTGAACTTTCATCGCCCTATAGATTAGTAGAATAATAGTTCAGTGGCGACTCGTATACATTTTATCATTTGTTTCATCTTCAAATAACCACTTGTTTATGTTTATATAATATTGTATTGTTCTTGGTAATGGCTGCAAAACAATTTGCTGATTTAATCAATAAACGTAACTCGTGTGTGGGTCAATTGAACAGATTGTCTGATTGGATTACAGGTCATTTTGCCACGGTTAAGCGAGTATCTGAGCTCGAAACAAGGGTAGACACCCTTCATGAGAGTTTTGCCAATTATACTAACGCACAGGACCAAATTGAAGATTTAATTCCATCTCACCTCACTCTTATTGACACTGAAGACCTAGCAGCGTTTGAAGGAAAGTTTTACGATACTCTTGCAGGTTACAAAGATTGTATTTAAATTTTTTGCTACTCATTGTGGTCACTTGATATCATACAGTTATAGCCCAACCACATAGGAACAGAATCAATTCTTGACAACGACATTATCCATAGTAAATCCTTATCTGTTGCTATTTCTGTAGCACCTTTGCATAACTCCATTGTATTGGTGAACAAATCTACAGTAATCAGCTGCATACTTGCCTTAGGTTTAGAATAATATGGTGGAATTTCTCGTGATATTTCATTAAAACGCCTTCTCTTGTGGGTAGGTCCTTCTCCATTTTCGTTGTCATTTACTTGATGCGCTAATGAAGTTGTAGCTTCATCATCATCCTCAAAATTATTAACTCCATTACTATAGAATTGATAAATAATTCCAACTGTGTCGTGCATGGTGTCGTTTCCAGAAGTTGTGTCAACGAAGCGATCGAAATTGTCGCTACGTGGGTGCTGTGTCCATTTGCTGCACTGATACCTTTTGGTATAACTTTGTTATCTTGGATAGATGTATAATATCATTTCGGTTTCCAGTTCTTCTGCCAAATTATATTCAATCGTATGGCCATACCTATTGAGTATCCTGAATACTTGCCGAGAATTAGTTATAGACTATACTGCCAATCCAAGGGTTAAACTTTTTGCGGGCTCACTTACACCCCTAGTGACAGCATAAATAATATCACAACATATTGACGTTATTTTAACACTCATTTTGTCTGAATTTTCATCAGAAAAATTAGGTTCTTCGATAAGATTTCGCATAAAACGAATTAATTGCTCAGGAATGTCACATTCTCCACCAATGATATTATCAGCATCTACGTTGCGAGGAAGCGGATGAGCATCTATATTTTTGATGCAGCTTCTCAAATAATATGCAACATTTTCAAACTCATAATCATTTCTTGTCTCCAAAAATTTGAAATTGTTCGACATTACAGAAACGTCCATGTCTGTTTTGTACACAACGTTTTTGTTACGTATTCCAGTTGACGCTTCAATCGTAATACGATCACCAAATTTCTTAATTATTTTTTTCGAAGGTTTCAGATCGGCAATCTTGTATATCATCGAAATAAATTTCATGATTTCCAAACTCTAACAAAAAAGCTTGGTATCTTAAAAATATTTGAGCCAAGTACATAACCTTGTTGTTTTCTATTATTTCTGTTTCAATGAAATTCGATATTGATTGAAAGGCCAACTGATGTAACTGTATATATTCACTATAGCTGGAATCGGTAGATTATTCTGTGGACCGCTTCTCTTTTGATTGATACAGTGCGTAACAAGGCAGATGGTACGCAACAGTTTGATGTTGAAATTTGGAGAGAATCACCGAATCTCCAATTTTTTTTTTAATATTTTTTATCTGCAATGGTACTTTGTCACTATTGGGGAAAGTAAGATTAACCAGATTCTTCCCACTTCTCTTTTGGCTATGGTTACAAAAAAGACAAATAATTTTGCTTGATATCGATGATGGCTGCTCCTGAAAGAATTAAAATCATTCAATAAGTAAATATTGATGAAAAAACATATAATTGAAAATAAAAGTTCAATGAATAGATTGTCATATCATTTTTTTGAAAAAGCTTAAAAAAACAAAAATATTTTATGAACTTGTCAAAGTCCCCAGAAGTTTGGGTCTTGAACAATTACTCTTTTCATCCTCAGCACAGGAATCGACACTAGGGCTCAACTGTTTTGATCCTTCTTCAGTAGTAGATGCATTGGTATGATCCTAAAAACGATTTTTGCGATTAAATAAAAATGTTTGATATATAAATTTTATAAACTTTTTGATTTGAGTTGTTGATTGAAGATATCCTCATTTAATTATGTTACAAAAAAACGGAAATCAGATCATTTTCTTGTTTAATCCATAAACAACCGTTTTGAAGAAAATTAAAATAAAATATGTTTGTCGAAAATCAACAAAAACAGAGGTGAGTTTTACTAACAATTATTTCAACATGAAAAAAATATAGAAGTTGTATTAGCTAAGGTAATTTTAAAGATTCAATTATTAAGTACTTACTATATGTTCAGTACAAAAATTATTAAATCCTTCGTTTCATTTTTAACTCAAAACAGTCATTTTTTTATAACACGTGGTACGATAACCTAAAAATTCAAGTGACGCACTGGGTAGCTCAACAACATTGTATTTATAAAGTTTTTTTTACGTAAAGCTAACTTTAATACATAGTTTTTAAAAGATTCATCTTTAAAATCAATTACATCATTATCCGAATCACACAAGAAACACTTTTTTGCCATTTTTTTCAACATTAAACAGTAGCACGTTTTTTCAATTGTAACTATAACGAAAATCTACTTCAAAATGATGCACAGCATATACGAGTCTATCGCTATCCTTCTCATTTTCAAGAACAAATAGCATGCGCACTCCCTTTCTTTAAATGGACGAACTTCAGACAGTTGCTATGCTGTGTCCTCTTCTATCGCATGGGATGGTTGCTTGGGACGTCTCAGTCGCACATATTCACTCGCAGCAATATTTCACTTTTTAAAATTCGACAACCGGAATTCGGGACTGGTTTTTCGCAGGCAACCCTATACCACCGTGTTCAGAATTAAATGATCTTATCATCATGTGATTTCAATTCAATAATCAGACCGGTGCAAAATGCTAGTATCGATTTACCTGTCTATACCTGGCAACCTGTGAGTTGTGACCGGAAAAGAATACGCAACCTAACAAGAACATTACATGAAGTAAATAGAGTAGGTTGGCGATAAGTGTTATTACACTTGTTTCGCAATAAATACAATTTAATCATATACAATGGTCACATAGAACAATACTAGTTATAAACTATTTGAATTCAATATAAATAAAAACACTATAAATTATATGTATAAAACTGAATCAACGACACAAGGAATTTTAAATTATAATTAGGCCTAAATACAGTAGAACTATACATATAATCCATTGGAGTGAAGTCAATATAATAATGTTATAAACTACTAACAACATGAACGAACTACAGTACTAAGTATCACAAAATAAGATGTTATAAAAATAATATTTATTTGGCATTTTAGGACATATAATACTACAGATAAATTGGAATGTTAGTCGGTTACAACAACAATTTTGATATGGGTAAAATTTTTAAAGATAAAATATATATAAAATGTGGAAATGTAATAAAATAACAATGTTTCTTGAGGCATACTCATATTTAACGCACAGAGAACATATAATATTACAGATAAATTGGAGTGTTAGTCGGTTACAACAATTTGGATATGGGTAAAAGTGTGAATGATAAAATATATATAAAATGTAAAAAAATAACAATATTTCTTGAGGCATATTCATATTTAACACACACGGAAATGGGATAGAGATAAAAAATGTATACGAAATATAACGAGGAAGTTTCTTGGTCAATATTGATTGGTTAAAATAATTCTCAAAAGACTCGAACTTCAGATCTCTTCATGAACATTTTCAGCTGTCTTTTGAATTGGAATGATTTGGGTATAGCGCGAATTGTTTCAGGTGAAGAATTGAACATTTTTGGAGCGTTGTAAGAAAAACTAGTTCTCAGCAGTGATTTTGTTATTTGTGGTATTACATAGTTATTTCTTTGTCTAGTGTTATAGGTATGTTTTGTTAAGTTTGACGAGTGTTTTGTTGTATAGTACTTCATGTTGACATTGCAGTAATAGAGTTGTTTAAGGTCGAGTACCTCTGATTCTTGAAATAGTAGATAACTTGGATATCTTGAATTCTTACTTAGAATAATTTTCAGGAATTGTCGTTGTAGAACTTCAAGGGGTCGAATGTGGGATTTTAGTGCACCTCCCCATGCTAATGAACCGTATCGAAAGTGACTTTCAACGAGTGAATGATATAGTGTGAGCAAATGATGAACTGGATTTTTTTCATGTATCTTAATTTATAAAGGATACATTGTAGTTTTCTGGCTACGTAGTTCATGTGTATGTCCAGTTTCATGTGCCAGTCTAATATGACTCCTAAGTACTTTATGTTACTTTCGGCTGTAATGGGGAACTTGAACGAATGCTTTTTATTTCTTGAATATATTTGACTATCTATAAAAACAGCGTATACAAAATATTAGCTCTCAAATCGCAATATTCAATTTTTAATCGACAATTGAAGTAGTGATCGCGACCTAGTCATTTTAAACGAAACGAAACGCGCGGGAACGGTCGTGACGTCAGACAGCTCGTTCGGTCGGCCTGTGTTATGGCAGCTATAAATTAAATATTGAGTTTCTATTTATACCACTTTGGCAGTCTTTTGTGTTCTGTGCTTGGCATTTTGAGGATGGGTTGCGTTGTGGGAGTGATTTTTGAATAGATTTCGTTTCGATTTGTTCTTCAATATTAATAATAATGGAGGAAACACAGAAACAATACTAAAAATACTGCATCGTGCCACTGTGTTCTAGTACAACGCTTAAAACGCCTAATAAGTTATTTATACGTGTACCACAAGATAAAAACCGTCGTTTAAAATGGCTGAAGTCATGCAGAAGAAGTGAGAAAAATATTTCTGAGAAGACTACTTTCCACGTATGTGAAGATCATTTTAACGTATGTGTAAAAACATACTTGATTTCGAATATAGCAGATAAACATATATTTTCAGTTTAACTTTTTGCTTATTTCTCTGCTGAATAATAGTACTAAATAATAACCATAAAAATATCACTTTCGTTTAAATTCTCTTTGTGCCTTTAATGACATGCATTATTCAATTTTATTTGTTTATACATTTTAGCTCGAATAGGATATGTAGAACTATGTCAAATTCAAGTTATTGGGTGGCATGAAAAGAATGAAAGCTTGTATATTGCCTCATATATTTGATTGCCAGCCAGATAGAAAAAGATCTTTCACAAATCAACCCAAAGCAGATATTTCATGAAATTCAATTTTATGATAATTTGGAACTTCAGGATGATCTGGATAAAGTTACTGATTGGTCGTTAAAAACTAAATTGCTATTCAATATATCAAACTGTAAAATCTTATAGTTTAATAAAAAAAAATACCTCTATACGCGACCTTGGTATATGGTTTCAGAGTGACTTGAAATTTAATTTGCACATTAATAATATTATTAAGCATGCCAACATAATGATGATTTCAATAGTGTAGAAATGATTAAAATATTGTATTTTTCAGTATTTTGTAGTAAGCTTATGTATGCAACTGTAGTATGGGATCGAACACAACTTAACTGAAAACACAGTCTAGAGACAATACAGAATAAGTTATTGAATATATATTTCGAAGAGTATAGAGTTCCTCCCGGATTAATTAGAATAGAATAGCTTGATTTGCGTAGATCAATGAATAGTTTATGTCTGCTGTTGAAATTATCTAATAATTTAATAGAAAGCATATTTTATTTATTATCCAAGGTCAAATATTATGTACCTACATCTGTATTGCATACACGGTAAACTTTTAACATTTAAAATAGTATCAATTTAAATAGGTTCAAAATATAGTGCGGAAAGGGCTCAGTCAATGAGTCTTTTAGTTTTGGTGCAGATTTTCTTGCGTTGAGTTCAGTTCTTCTGTGGTTTGTTCTTTTTTTCTGAAATGATCTTACTGTCCGGCTAGGTATACATGTAAGGATTATTTTAATAAAAACATGTAACTAGGTTAGGCAACCTGTGTTTCATTCTAAATAAATAATTCTGTATATTCTACCACGGGTTTGGTCTCAACTGAAGTTATCTATTTTGTTCTTGTTCGTTCTATTTGCCTTTCCTCCATTTGATACAGAGATGAATAAGTTGATTAATTTCCTAATAATTATATAATTGCTTTTTCTGATGGTATAATAAAGTTCGACGAGAGTAGAATTATTCCAGTTTCCCTTTTGAGACTGAATTAATGAATCAAATTTTGGCTAACCAAAATCTTAACAAAAACAGGAAAGCTAAGTATTCAAAAACGTAATCATATTGAACGATTTTAAAAGGGACTTACTTCCCGCTTTCGAAATATTTTGATGATGAAGAGGATTCTTTTTGTTCAGTGTCTTTCTCGATTTGGTGAAGGTATAGATAACTTTTATAAATACGTTTCGGAATTTCTTTTCAAATTTCAGGTTAAGAAATTAATGTGCCCTATTCGTTATCAAAGTTCTATCGATGAATAAATTATTTATATTTTAAGGTAGTTCAAGGAAGTGAACTGGTTCTCCTTAATTGAATTTCAATTATTAAAATCAAGGAACATCAGTCTTTACTCAAAATTAACAGCAGCAAAACAACAAACATGAACAAAACACGTATTCTTGATTCTCTTGTCATTTCTTCCATCATCTACTTGCCAATTCGGAAATACTGCAATCTCTTTCTTAACCCTACCTGGCTTTGTAACTATTCAAAGTTGAACTGATTAGTTAAACAAAGCCAAGCTAATGTGTTTAAGTGTACCAGTACAATTGAGTCACATAACTCTAAAAGAGGGATTCTCATTCTTGGAAGGCACCAAATACTAACTATAATAAAAACAAACTATAAATGATAAACCAACCTATAATTTTAGTACCACAGATTACATGTTTAAAGTTACCTACTAAATGACAGATCGTAAACTATGCCGGAGGTTAGATGACAGTTGTGGCAATTTAGGGACAGAAATAATTTCGACATAAGTTTTTTGTAAGCCTTTTAAATTATCAATGCCTTGTACTCCTTTTTTTATATTTTAAAGAAACAATCAAAGTTTTAAAGTATACTCACAAAATGCATTAGGCTCATATTACATATATTCCATATTACAGTGAATATATTTACAGTTTAAAATTATCCGGGTTTTCGGAATATATAATAAAAATATAACGAACTGCAAAGGAAGTAATCAAGAAATTTAGAAGTATTTATGAAATGTAAACAGCGAGGTTTTGATGTCAGAAAATTTTTATTTACTTTTGGAAAATTCTGATTTGAACCTTGTACATGTCATTCAAATTTATATGAAGATGTATTTAAAAGAACTAGATTATATAAAAAAGTTTTGATAAGCATACTGTTTGAATTATACAGTGTGATATAAAATAAATAAGTGGAAGATTAAACAAATTCACATAAAGCTAAAAATTAGAACAAATACTCAGAACATCATAATAGATAAAATATGAGAAGAAACCATTAATCTCACAACTGCAAAAACATGTTTGAAAGTAAAATTTCGCAAGTATAGGTTTTATGCGTTTTTCAGTCGAACGGTAAATTTTATAATGAAAATAGTTGTTACAATAGTTGTATGCCAAACAATTAGGGTAAAATCGGGTGAGATGGCCAGTCCGGAGAGATGGCCAACAGCTAAAACTTGACTAACGGGCCGTGAGATGGTGCTGCCTGTCCTCTCCGACAATAAATGATTATCCATAAGCACAGCCAGTGTGTTGTCGTTTAAGTCGAGGTCACGTTAAAGCGTCAAAACAATAAAAATAATATCACCTCCTTATAAAATTTTATTTTAGTTTTGTGTCACCTTCTACTGTGAATGTTTGTGAGGAAATTTGGTGCCGATTTCAACATATTAGGTGAGTACAATGTTCATTAGATGATTCTAACCTCAAACAACAGTTAAAAATGTGCGGTGCGTTTTGTTTGTCACGTTTGCTATCTCTCCCTAGCATTTGGGAGAGATGACCAACCAATAGTAGGGACAGATGACCATATATTTTTACGTCTCTTTCTTTACAGTTTGGCATCATTTCCATTCTGCTGCGAAAACATGCCAACGGAGTATCAAAGAAGGAACTCGAATCGTGGGAACTATACTGAAGAAAATCTGCGGCGAGCAATGGATGCTGTCAGAAACGGTTCTTCTTTGAACGGCGCTTCAAAAAATTATGACATTACTAGGAAAACTCTTGAAAGGAAATTAAAAAAAAAATGTGTCGACGACAGGTAAAATGGGGCCGGATAGCACGTTGGGGGAGGCAAATGAAAATAAATTGGTGCAACATATTAAGAAGGCACAAAAATGCGGTTTTCCTATGACAGTTCCAAATGTTCGAAAGCTTGCCTATAATTTTTCGGAAAGTCTAAAAATCAATCACAAGTTCAACAAAGAAAAAGGATGTGCCGGTTCCGATTGGTTTAGGTCTTTTTTGAGAAGACCTCCAGACTTGTCTATTCGCAAGGCTGAGGGTGTATCTCTAGGGCGAGGTGAAGGCATGAACCGTTTAGATGTGGGAAATTATTTCACTTTACTGCAAGAAGTACTGGAACAAAATGAGCTTTTCGACAAACCTGGATGCCTTTGTAATGTCGACGAAACAGGCCTCCAATTAAATAATCGTCCTGGCCATGTCTTAGCCCAAAAAGGAGCAAAGGATGTTGTCAAAGTGACATCAGGGGAAAAGGGTGAGACAATATCGTGCATAGCTTGTTGTAACGCTGAAGGTTTTTTTCTGCCGCCGGTTTGTGTATTTAAAGGCAAGAATTTAAAGACTGAGTGGACTGATTCAATGCCGCCTGGTTCACATATTGTAATGTCTCAAAAATTAGCCTACGTTACTGCAACGATTTTTTTGAATTGGTTTAAAAACCACTTCTTGCCACGTAAAGGAGAAGGGAAGGCATTATTAATTCTTGACGGGCATGCTTCTCACTGTTCTTGTGTTAAACTTTTAGAAACCGCTGAAGCAAACAATGTCGTTTTATTGTGCCTACCTCCGCACACTACCCATTATTTGCAGCCGCTCGACAGAGCTTTTTTTAAGTCGCTCAAGTCCTTCTACTATCAATCCTGCAGAGAGTGGATGCAGAGTCACCCCGGAAGGAAACAAAATTATTAAACTATTAAGAAAACCTCAAAAAACACAATTTATAAAACATTGGACTAAAACTAATTCCTAAACAACAATAAAAACTAACGTTATTCTAATAAATGTTCAATATGAGCTCCTCCCACTTCCACGCACATTCTAAGTCTAGGAAGGTTGTTTCTTTGCACTTGAAAGAGCAGTCCCATATTATTTCTAATAACATTGCAGTGTAACACAATTCTCTCAATTAAATCTTGCCTTGTTTGCACGGGTGTTGCGTATACCTTACTTTTGAGATAACCCCAGAGAAAGAAATCCATAGGATTAACGTCTCCTGATCGCGGTGGCCATTGAAAAGGGCCTCCACGACCAATCCATCTATTAGGAAGCCTTGTGTGTAAATGCTGTCGTACATCTAAACTGAAATGAGGAGGGGCCCCATCATGCATGAACCATAAATTCCTACGAGTTTGTAGTAGCACATCATCAAACAGGTTCCATAACTCATTTCGCAAAAACTCCAAATATCTCTGACCGGTCAAAGTACCGTCAATAAAGTATGGCTGTATCAAATGATTGCCAACTATTCCTGCCAAACATTAACCATGAATCTATGCTGGATCCTAGTTTGGATAATGCCATGTGGATTCACATCATCCCATAAATGCATATTATGAGAATTTATGATTCCATCTCTGATGAAACCCGGTTCGTTCGTAAAGAGAACGTTACTAATAAATGTGTTGTCTGCTTGTTGTTGTCGCAGAAACCACTGGCTATACTCAAGTCGAGCAGGATAATCAGCCACTGTCATACGGTGTACTTTTTTCATGTGAAAAGGATATAACAGCTGTTCTTTCAGGACGCGATGAACGACTGATTTCGAGACGTTATGTTTTCTTGATAATTTTCGTAAACTCGTTGATGGTTCATTATCAACTGCATTTAACAAATCTTGTTCAACTGCCACAGTACGTACGCTTCGTACTGGACCTTCTCCACATTTTTTTGGCAAAAAACTTCCTAAAATTTAAAATTTTGTTTTCTATACATGGAAAATTACATTTACTTATTCATACCTGTTTCTCGTAACCTGAGATCAATACGCTCAAACATTCGTCTGTCTGGCAATGCTCTGTTTGGAAAATGTTCTGCATAAAGCCTTCTGGCCTCTAAACAGTTTCGAGAAGCCAGTTCATACATTAAATGCATATCTGCATATTCGATAAAAGTGAATTCTGCCATTGTAACAGTTAAATTAAGGACTTATGAATTATTGACAAGTAATGACAACGAACTATTCTACACAACTAATCCTATGGTTACTTGATAAACGGTAAAAACACTTTTAAAAAGTTTTTACCGACTTACGAATTGATACGTCGTTTTATCTTCTTGCTATCATTAAATTAATTTTTTGTAGTACTGTAGGCAAATCTTGGACATAGTATTAATAAGTTAGTTTTACCTCGTTGTGTACTTATAAAAATGGTGAATGCGTAAATTGGTACGTAGTGCATTAATAAAACTGTAAATATTAGCCAAACGGCTTATTTTATCGAATTCCAAGAAGAGTACCTTTTCGTTAGATTAATGTGTGGGGAAGTGAATTTCGATAATTTCATACAGAGTGTGCCATCCCTGCAAAATTTTTGGATCACTAACCATTGCGAGTAGTCCGTCCCTGGCTTCAAGGCACTACTGTAAAACTGTTTACCTTTCCAAAATAAACATACACGTATATTATAGCTTTGCCGTAAATTTTATAAAGATCAAATAACTAGTAAAAAAAATAAAAATAAAAACCAAATTCAAAATTAAAACTTTGGAGGCCTATAACTCGAAAACGAGGGCCTGCATAGAAAAAGTTTATATGAAGTATTACCATTATTTTGGCTCAGATTATACGCTCCTGACTTTTTTCCCATTAGTCCTGGGACACCCTGTATATATACAGTATCCGCCAAAATAAACAGTACCGAAAATAAAAATTAATTGCTAATTTCTGTAATGTAAGTGTTCAAAATGTTCACCATTTCGACGCAAACAAGCTTCATATCGATTTTGTAAGTCTAAACATATTTATAAAAAGTGGTTGATGTAACTGCCGAAAAATATTTTGTATTCTTTTCCGTAGTTCGGCAATATTCGCCAGCGGATTTTCCGAGTGAAATATTTTGTCCTTCATTATACCCCAAATGTATGCGTCAGGTGGCGTCAGATCAGGTGAATGAGAAGGATATTCGAAGTCTGTTTCCCGAGAAATTATTCTATTATCGAAATGCTGACGGAGTAAGTCTAAGGTGCGCACAGCTGTATGGCTCGTTGCACCATCTTGTTGGAACCATTGGGTGCGAAACTGTAGATTTCGTGCACGGCAAAAGTTATTTAGATCTCTCACAAGAGGTATAATGATTTTCTCTCTATAACGCTCTTGGTTGACAGGAAGTGGATTCTGATTATCATCTTCAACGAAATAAGGACCAATCATTCCATGACCAGATATCGCGCACCAAACGGTAACTCGAAGACTGTGGAGTGGTTTCTCTACAATGACATCAGGACGTTCAAATCCAAGGAATCTGGTTGTTTGTCGATTAATATAGCCGCTAAGATGAACGTGACTCTCGTCTGAAAACCATATGTTTTTAAAAAATTCGGAATCTTCGTAAATTAATCTCAACATGCGACCACAGTAAATTTCTCTTGCACGTTTGTCCGCAGCCTTTAGTCGTTGTCCAACTTGAATACGGTATGGATAACCACCAATTGATTTGAACATGCGACGTAAAGACGTTTCACTAATGTTGAGTTTACATGCAGTTCTTACAAGACTTCTTTGAGGTGATTGCACAACTTGGTTAAAAACACGTCCTCCATTTTCGTTAGTGCATACTGTTTTTCGACGACCTGAAGAACCTTTACGTTAACACAATACACTACCAGTGCGACGAAATTTTTCAACAACAGCTAACATCACACTTTTACTAGGAGCTGCTTTATTGAATTTTTGTTGATATTTTATTGACACCTGTTCTAAGCTTGGACCATCATTACGACCTTTTCCGTATGAACGAAAATAATGCTCTACCAAAAAAACTTTTTCTTCCGATGTTAGAACCATTTTTAAATCAAATTTAACTGCAGCGTACTATTGATATATCAACTAATGACAATTAAGTCAAATATAACAAATCCATATTACATAAACAACTCCACAGCACTCTCTGTTTCGGTACTGTTTATTTTGGCGGATACCATATATATATATATATATATATATATATATATATATATATATATATAAAATGGATTGTCAGATCGACTATACCATAAAAGTTGGAAACAATAAAAACTCAATAAACAATATATACATTTAAAAAACATTTAAAAATAACACAAAAAACCGTTACAAACAATAACATTGTACTGATTTGGATATTTTTATCGGACCAACCACACAATGAATATTACATTTTAAGATGTTAGAAATTACTGACAAAACTCCAAATGAAAACAAATGATAACAAATGGTAAAAGTGACAATTAGCATGGAACAACACGGTGAGCACGGAACAACACAAAATGGCCTTTAACTAAAATGCAAACCAGCGAACACTACATTAACGAAGATGTTATGCATTGTTAGTGTGCTGTGTTAGGGGAAATATTTTAGGAATTTTGTTCTTATTATTCTCATACTCCAAAATGTAATTATAGATGAGACTCAGTTTTTTGTGTTATTTTTAAATGTTTTTTAAATGTATATATTGTTTATTGAGTTTTTATTGTTTCCAACTTTTATGGTATAGTCGATCTGACAATCCATTTTAGTAAGTACGACTATGTTTTGTAACGTATTATATATATATATATATATATTGACGAAAGTAGTTCGTTGCCGAAACTAGTTAGGGTAACTTTTTTGAATCTATATAATATTTATTTCGTAGATTCTTTGATAATGATAATAATAAATTGTCGAAAGCTTAGGATTATCTAAACAGAGTTTTCCTTCTCACATTGCCTCATTCCTATACATGTCTATATATATATATATATATATATATATATATATATATATATATATATATATATATATATAGTACAAAAAGTTTTTCTTGGTGTTTGGTTCGGTTTAAAATTAGTAAATAGACTTTAAATAGTCATGTTATTTATTTAAAAATATATAAAAACGGGACGTTTCGACTGGTTCCCCAAGTCTTTTTCAACCATAATATTCTAAAAACCAAATCACAAAAATGTTTCAAAATGTTTTTTCATATTAAAAGATAAACAAAACTCACCCTGAAACGTAATGAGAATATCCACAATAACATCATGTTGTGTATTATAAACTGTTAAAAACATTGAACAAAACACATTTAAAATCAATAAAACGACGACATTTGTGGAATTATAGTTCGAGACTTCATACACATTGTTTATATACACTATATACACCCACACAGGAATGGTGTATTTATCATACTGAAACGATTCACGGTCAAGAGTTGCTTGGTTTTATTGTTGGTTCCGTTGCGCAGATGAACTATTGTTTTTATGCTTTTTATCAATTTAATTTTCAATTTTCAATTACTAGTATTATTGTAAAGTTATTTTAGTGAAATTTCTTATAGAAACCTTAGTCATAATATACTGAAATATATTTTACTCAAATTGTTCACGTCTTTTTTGTCATTCACCGCACATTGATTCTTCTTAAAAATCTCCATTGATTCAAAAATTTCCCTCTTTCTATTGTGGGTTTCGGTTTTGAGAATTTTTGTTTTATCATAATTAAAAGAGTGTTTGTGTTGTTTTTCGTGCTTGGTGAGCGCAGTTTGGTTTTTTTTGTCATACTTGTGTGCTTGTAATCTAGCTTTAAGGTATTGGCTTGTTTGTCCTATATAAACGCCATCACAATTGCCGCACGGTATTTCGTATACTACATGTGACTTTTTTAGGGGAGCAGTTTTTGTTTTAAGTTTGCTGAAATGGCTATTTAACAAATTGTGACCTCTGTGTGCTACAGGTATATTATATTTGGAAAGTAAATTTTTAAATTAAATTAAATATATTATATATATATATTAAATAAATTAAATCAAAAGAATCTTTTAAAAGATAAAAGATTCTTTTGATTTTAAACAAAAAATTAAAAATGCTATCTTACCTGATAAGTACATCCTTATTTCGCTGGATGTTATCTCACTTTACACAAATATTCCAACAAATTTATTAAAAAAAATAATAACTAAAAAATGGGAACAAATAAAAAAATTCACAGATATTCCCATTAATGACTTTTTAGAAGCCATCGACACCACTCTTAATTCAACATACTTTTTATATAAAAATAAAATATACAAACAGATTGACGGTTGTGCTATGGGGTCAAGCATATCAAATGTAGTTGCCCAATTAGTTATGGGAGACCTAGAAGAAACTGTCATCTCCCAACTAAATTTCAATTTACCATTTTTTTACAGGTATGTAGATGACTGTATATTAGCCATCCCGCATGATAAAAAAGATTTTATTCTGAACATGTTCAATAGTTACCACCAAAAGTTACAATTTACAATGGAATTAGAACAAAGCAAAACCATAAATTTTTTAGATGTTACTTTACACAGCAAAAACAATAAAATAAAAACCGAATGGTACACTAAAGAAACCTGGTCTTCTCGATACATGAACTTCAACTCAAAACACCCATTTTCCCAAAAAAAATCTGTAATAATAGGACTTGCTGATAGAGCTATTCAGCTTACTGATATAGAATACAGACAACGAGCAATAAAAAAAGCTAAACAGGCACTCCTAATTAATAGTTACCCAAAAACACTTATTGATTCCGTTTTTAAAGCACGCATTCACAGACTTTATAATATATTACAACACCAACCTAAAAAGAATACAAAAGAAAATAATTTTACCAATTATGTAGCACTTCCATATATACAGGGCCTATCCGAACAATTTAAAAATTTACTTTCCAAATATAATATACCTGTAGCACACAGAGGTCACAATTTGTTAAATAGCCATTTCAGCAAACTTAAAACAAAAACTGCTCCCCTAAAAAAGTCACATGTAGTATACGAAATACCGTGCGGCAATTGTGATGGCGTTTATATAGGACAAACAAGCCAATACCTTAAAGCTAGATTACAAGCACACAAGTATGACAAAAAAAACCAAACTGCGCTCACCAAGCACGAAAAACAACACAAACACTCTTTTAATTATGATAAAACAAAAATTCTCAAAACCGAAACCCACAATAGAAAGAGGGAAATTTTTGAATCAATGGAGATTTTTAAGAAGAATCAATGTGCGGTGAATGACAAAAAAGACGTGAACAATTTGAGTAAAATATATTTCAGTATATTATGACTAAGGTTTCTATAAGAAATTTCACTAAAATAACTTTACAATAATACTAGTAATTGAAAATTGAAAATTAAATTGATAAAAAGCATAAAAACAATAGTTCATCTGCGCAACGGAACCAACAATAAAACCAAGCAACTCTTGACCGTGAATCGTTTCAGTATGATAAATACACCATTCCTGTGTGGGTGTATATAGTGTATATAAACAATGTGTATGAAGTCTCGAACTATAATTCCACAAATGTCGTCGTTTTATTGATTTTAAATGTGTTTTGTTCAATGTTTTTAACAGTTTATAATACACAACATGATGTTATTGTGGATATTCTCATTACGTTTCAGGGTGAGTTTTGTTTATCTTTTAATATGAAAAAACATTTTGAAACATTTTTGTGATTTGGTTTTTAGAATATTATGGTTGAAAAAGACTTGGGGAACCAGTCGAAACGTCCCGTTTTTATATATTTTTAAATAAATAACATGACTATTTAAAGTCTATTTACTAATTTTAAACCGAACCAAACACCAAGAAAAACTTTTTGTACAATATAATTGGAAGGTTCAAGAAAAATTACACTAACTATATATATATATATATATATATATATATATATATATATATATACATATATATTGTAATGTTATATTATACATCTAAAAATTAACCTTTAATAATTTAGCCAGCTCAATCGAATACTATCTCTATAATACCTCAGGGTGTGAAGGTTTTATTACTCATAAACCAATAAAACAAGATTCTAATTATTCCCTGTTATATGATGTATGTGAAAATATAAATCGATATTGATACCTACTAAAATGTACATATAAATTGAATTCCGTTTTTTTTATACTAATTGATGTTCTAATAATTAGTCCAATAAATATCTGTCAAAATTTGAGTACTCAATTATAATGACAATGTTCTTTATTGCATTGTATTATCGAATGGTTACTGACTGACACTCTGTTCACAACCGGTTAAATGTCCATACGCACTATCCAATCTTCTGTTATCAGGCTTCTTTCTTTTCTTTTCTTCACGTTCAAATTTTGTTACTGTCTGATGAATCTCTCCTTTCCTATTATTATCAATCAATAGGTTCGTAGTTAAACACGTATTTTACGAACGAAAAACACATTTTTTAATTTCCTCTCAACAAAAAAAACCTATATTCAAAAATTACTTGACATCTCCTGTCAAAATGTCTCCTTCTTTATTATTGTTGATCAATATGGTTCTTCTCTAAAAAATCTGGTCTTGTCAAGATCACTTGACATCTCTTGTCATAATGTTTATGACTATCTCAAATATTTACTCCGAATGTTTCTTATACTACTATATACACTTACATACTAACAACAACTCTATTTTGTTCTATTTTATATAGGTATCAATATCCCGAAATTTAACGTAAACGATTAATTAAACTAAATTATTGTTTTTAATGTTTTCTGACATAAAAAATTCCCCCAATTGGGCCATAAATTTAATTGTGGTTTTCCACAGTTATGAATTATTTCCCAATTCTCATAAAAACATAAGCTAGTTATTAATTACCATGAAAAACTTATTCTATATCTTGTATTATCTAGATGTATCTGTACATGCTGTTTATATTAAACACACCTCTCACTGGAGTTGTTCCTGGATATACTAGTTCCTAACTACTGATTCTGTTTTTCTTTACAATAACGACCGGATTCAAATATGATGTTGTACTATAACTTATTATTCGATAACGTATTCTTTAACGTTTTATTCACGTCCTCCAAAAGTTTATATGGAATAGGATAACTCTTAGGTTAAAATTCCCTCATATTTAGAACTCTAATTTCATGAACATATTCCTCAGCCACTCTCGCCTCTTCATTCACTAACCCTATATAATATTGTAACAATTCAACCACTTCTGCCTTCCATTTTACATGACAATCGACATCCTTCTCATTAAGTACCACTCCTTTTGCGGCATCCTTTGGCCTGCACCTAACATCACTATATTCCACTCCTAAATACCTATTTTCATTATCATTACTATCTTACTTACTTAAATTATCACAATCAATATTATTCATTTCATTAAAATTATAATTTATTAATTCGATATAATTATTTGTATTTCCTTTTTCGTAACTTATAACTTCATTTTCTCCTAGGTTCATGTATTTTACTCTATCCCCTTTCTGTTGCATATTTAAATATTTTGTTCTTAAATCATAAATAATTTTCCCATTTATTTTTATTTAACCCTGTTCATAATCTATAATAAAATTATTTTTCTCCAATTCGTCACTCCCTAACAATATATCACATTCCAAATGATCTAGTATTAATAACTGTGAGTTAATAACTGAATTTGTGAATTGTATAGTACCACAAGCCGCCTTATTTGTAAAACCCAAAGTTTTTTCATTTATACCTATCAAATTAATCTTAGGTACATGAAGAATATTAGATCTCATATTGTCAATCCTATTAATTATTTTCTGTGAAATAAAAGATGCAGTTGAACCTGTGTCTAGTAATAATTTCACCTCATTATCGTTAATAGTACCTATTACAATTATCAATCCTAATGGTTTTATTCCCAGGTGTCAAATAGAGTCATCAATTTTTAAAAACTCTGAGAAATGGGTATACAAAATGAACCTAGATAAATATGGCATACCCTCTACTGAAAATGTGTGAGTGACATACGTCTAGCTCTACTAGAAGCTGATCTGTTTGCTACAGATTCGTCACGTCTTTCCACACTCCTTGATCTATTATCGGTTGTGTTCATATGATTAACCCGTGCGTTTTCCACATTCGTTTGCCTGTTTATGTTTCGGTGATTTATCATATTTGTGTTTTGATTACAGTTATTATTCCTATAACCATTAATTTGATTACTATCATTGTAACTTCCGTTTCGAGAGTAATTGATTCTATTATTATTATTTGGATAAGAACCTCTATCATAATAAGTATTATTATTATTATTATTAGTATAGTTACCATTATTATATCTATTGGAATTACGATTATTACTTCTATTATATCTATTACTTTGGAATCTATCATAATTATTACTAATTACATTATTTCGCGTTTGATTACGATTATTGATTATATCATTATATGATCTAGGATTATTATTACTATTATTTGTATTGTTTATATTTGGACTAGAATAATTGCTATTTCGATTGCTTTTCAAATTTGTTCGATCCTAGACAAATATGTTATTAATTGGTCGAATTTGCATATGTTGTTTATGGCAATAATTTCGCTTATTTCAGCGCGATAATGTCTGGATAAAAACATTAAAATTTCGGTTTCAGGTACAGTCGGTGTCAAGTACTGGACTTGAGCATAAATCTGCAATGCATAGTTGGTTAGACTATTATTTTTGTAAGAGTTGAATTTGCCAAACTAGAGTCTCTCTCTGACCTTACTTTGTTGTAGTTCCCCCAAAAGTTAGCCATGAATAGCGACTCAAATTCATCCATATTGTTAATTTCCGTCTCTTTACAATTGAACCATAGCAATGCCTGTCCTATGAGATTGGCTCTCAGGTTCTCTTTCAGTTCTACCGTACTCTTTATTTTCCAATAACGTGACTTCATTGTTTACAAGTAATTTATGGGATGAATTTTCTTGAAATTTCCACAGAATTTAGCAGAATCTTCTGTCCTTCCAGCACAGATTATATGAGAGATTCCATATTCTCCCAATATATTTGGTTCCACTTGAGTTAATAACCCTTGACGCATTTGTTCAAATTTTCTGTCCATTTCTTGTTTATATCCTGGCGTGAAATTGTTTTGATTCTTATTGGTAACTTGGTTAAATTTTTCATGAATTTTTCTTCTAAGAATTGTCAACGTTCTCTTATTCTCCTCCTCTGCCATGTTGATATTTATATTTAGTCCTTCTTTGACCGTTTCTTCTAGATCTGTTATTCTTTTATTGGCCTTTATATCATTCAACGTTTGCATATCTTTCATTCGTTCCATTCCTTTCTTTACTTAAAAAACAAGTTCCAATTTTACGTTCAGGTATTACCACAAACTTCAACCTAAGTGACCAGTACCTCCATCGTTATCTTTCTTTATTCTTTGTGATTCTTTTATCACACTCTCTTCCAATTATGTTATTTCAGATTCAGTTGTTTCTACCCTTGTGCAGTGTAATGATGTATCTCAAAAGTATTTGAACATAAAATTAAAATAGCACAATCACAATTAGATGATTGTGATTGTGCTATTTTAAACCTTTGTTAGTGAACTGTTTCATATTTTGAATATCCGTAGTTTATTTCTATACAACATAATGGATTCTAACCTCAATTTGGAGGTAAGTTCGCACCTGTTGCGATTTCTTCTATGTTGTATCTTACTCATTAACTACAGTATCTTAATGCTGTTTTTCCATTTCAGTATTCCTGATGATGAGGACAATCATCCTCGAAAGCTTGAAAACTTTCCGTTAAGAGTACACTTTTTCCGTTTCTCTTGCTGCATACCCCAATATTCACCAATTTTATTCCTAACAGTCAGCAAAGACTATCTACCTTTTATATATATATATATATATATATATATATATATATATATATATATAAAACATTTACAAGCATCACTATAATAAATGCGATTCTAGTTCAGAAACCTGACTTCTTTAATGGTATATATAAACTCAAGTCCAAAATGTAATGCTGTCTATTTGGGTCAGACTCTTAGGAATTTTGAAATCCGATACAGTGAACACTTACGAGCATACAGATAAAAACAACCAGATTAATCCCACTACGCAAAACATCTACTTGACATCAATCATTCATTGATAGCTAGCACAAAACTAGAAGTGCTGCATATTTGTGAAAAAAAACAAGAACTGTATTTTCTTGAAGAATTGGAAATTAGAATACATTTAAGAAACCCACAATATGAGGTTGTCAATGAACAGTTAAATCTAGGGAGTTCTCCACTAATAAACTGTCTTCTTAAGTGATAATTGTAAAGATTAGCAGATATAGTTTTCCTGGTTGTCTATATCACTGCACAGTTATACTGATATTTATTGGAAAAATGATATCCAGGATATCACTATAGGGCTAATAATATCTAAGCTTCAATATTTGTAATATCACATCTTCTTCTTTTTTCTATTAACAAATGTTAAGTCAATCACAA
Organism: Galeruca laticollis; assembly: GCA_963921935.1. Taxonomy (NCBI): domain Eukaryota; kingdom Metazoa; phylum Arthropoda; class Insecta; order Coleoptera; family Chrysomelidae; genus Galeruca; species Galeruca laticollis. Next base: position 42,661,363 of record OY998176.1, read on the forward strand.
GTTAGGTCATTTCTTGGTCTAGCCAAAAATAACTACTAAACATCAGGTAGGCATCAAATGAAAAGTAACTTCTGTCATTCTGACGATGATATTGATTTATCAAAACAATTGTCAATTTTTTAGAATTTTCAACAATTTTTATTATATTGTGGTATTAACTAGAAACCGTGAGTTTCATTTAAAACACCTATATGAGTAGATTCCACGAAGTAAGGGTCGAGACAGTTAATTTTTTAATAAAATAGTGTAATCAGGTATGACGTTCGAAACAGCGCATGACGTCAAGTCTCAATAAATCAGTGACAGTAACATTTCATAAGAATCATCCCTACCAACAGAAAAAATAATCCTCACATTTACCCTATTCATAAAATTAAATTCCCCTATTTTTCCACTACACTAAAATTTGGTAAATTAAAATGCGTTTTTAAAATTTATTGTGACCAAAAGGAACTGTTATTATAAATCTAAATTAATAAGTTTTCTCCATTTTGTTGGCTCTGTTTCGGCTCAGCAGTATCGCTTTCCTCAGAATTGGAGTTGACTCTATTTTTATTCTAAAATAACTATTGAAGTGATATAGCTTTGTAACTAAAATTATTTGGTACTTACTGTTATTTTAATTTGTATTATACGAGTAGGTTGATAGTATATTACGTGACGTGTGTTGTAAGAAGCATTTTACGCACGAACGGAAAAGTTACGCACGAAGCCGCGTAGCGGCGAGTGCGTAAATCCGTGAGTGCGTAAATGCGTTACCACACGAGTTACGTACTATACTTTACCTATGACCCACTTGTACTTGTGTTTATAATCTTAATAAAGTATTTAAAGTACAAGTAAAAACGTACATCCTCGATGCCCAGCCAAGTTTTATAAAAGTCGCTTCTCGATGCCCAGCCAAGCATCTTAGAAGTTCACCCTCGATGCCCAGCCAAGTTTCGTAGAGGTCCGTCCTAAGTAGTATTTATTTTTATTAAAAATGTATGTAGAATTACCGGAATTGCATAAACTAGCGTATACACCTCTCGACTAAAGTGACAGTAATCCCTTAGGTGGATTACTTCCCTCAGGAATCAAACAACACCGGCGGGATTAAATGGGCTACTTTAGTCGCTTGGTATATAATATACTATTGTTTACTGATATGAGATACATTCAGACAGCTAAAAGATGCGGATTGTATGAAACGGAACCAATTATCATATAATTCCAAATAACTCTTAGTATTAATTGCAATCTCATATCTAATAAATGTTATCTACCATTCATATATAGAATCAAATTTAGCGTCAAATATCTAAGTGATACATTATGGCTACGTCTACTGACAGTTGCTAAGTGGTTGCTATGGAAGCCGTGCGATTTACTTTACAGCCGTTCGTTTTGTTTTACCGTGCGTAATAGACGTCTTACATTGATTGCCGACTGTGTGTTTTTGACTACTTACAGGGGTGGTCGTAGGTAAAATATACAACAAAACAGTCTAAACTTCAAATTACTATGAACATTTTTAGCAAATTATGAATGTATTTCCTATCAATTACATCCCTGGGTGTAACTTAACCTTTTGTTGTTATTACGCATTTCGATCGATTCCTACATCATTTCATGTAGGACAAATAGCTCTAATTTGGCCACAATTGATTTGATAATGTTGGGAGTGTTTCTCACATCAAACAAAAACTTTTGCTCGTCAGAGATTCGAAAAGTGAATTCTTCCTTGTATGCATATTATTATTAATCTTTACCGCTAAGTAAAATTTAATTGTCCAAAGCCATTTTTAAACTTATGTCATAAGTTATTTTTGAAGTTAGCTTATCAGTTTATTTACATGTTAGTGTCGTTCGATATGCTCGCTCGAGCAAACTGTAGTATAGAGCTTTTAACTTATGCTTAACGCCCACGGGTACTAAGACACTTTCTTCTCCTCTCTCCCATCGAGCACCAACGATTTTATTCGTGTTTGATGCACACAGGCACATCAAGATTATAATTCGTTTGAGTTTTGTGTTATCATAGGAGTATTGTTTATAATTTTTTTAATAATCTCATTCATGTCAGAGGCACAAGGAATTAGAGACCAAAATCACGATTTTTAAAAAACTAACGATGGAAACTCTTTTTTGAGGTTATATGATGCACACATAAGCATTCTACTTAAATTTGTCATGTCATTATCGAGTACTCAGCCTGAGCAGTGTAGACGCTCGAGCCTGCAAATCAAACGCCACTATTATAATATTTGTAATGTCATATCTTCTTCTTTTTTCTGTTAACACACGAAAAATGTATTGTTGACTTTCTTTGTTAATCATAAACACGATGCTTTATCTACTGAAGCGTGACGTTACTTGCGTTTTCGCGCATAATTCAAAGTAGATCGAATAAAATGCAATAATTTTCGTTAAAAATCAGTTTAATGCTGAAGTAATGTATTTTTTGGAAATAGCAGACGTGTATCTACAGTGTGGAAAGGGATTTCAAAATCAGTCATCATGCCTATTGATACAGGAAGTCTAATTTCTTTGTTGTTTGAATCAGAAATACCCAGCATTTTATTAATTGAAAATTTTGAGAGTCATTCTTTTCAAGTTATTTATAACTCTATCTTAATCATTTTAGGTTAATTTAAAACAAATTTTTATTTTAATGATTTGATTGTTAATATTGATTTCTATATTGTCTCTAAAAATAACATGAAGTATTTGTGTTTATTAGGTAGAAAGTTTAATGGAGACAATAATCTTACTGCCACTTTTACTAATTCTGATCAATTAAGTTAGTAATTTAGACACATACATACCTTTTCACATAGAAGTAGATTGCTTACCTGAAAAAGAATTAAATATTAATCCTAATTTAGATATTAAATTAAAACATAAATGTGTACAATATTTTGAGAAATTATTAAATACAGAAAGAACTGAGGTATTTGAAACAAATTATTTTATGAAAATTCAATTAAAGCCTAGGGAAACAACATTTTTTTATATGGTATACCAAGCGAACGAATAAGTCAATAAAATAACCAATGATCTTTTGTCCCGAGGCATAATTCAAAGAAGGCATTCAGACAGAGTATGCGTCTTCCATAGTTTTAGTTCCTAAAAAACCCATTGGCGTACATATCTGCATATATTACCGTAATTATAATGAGCAGTGGTTAAGAGATATTTCCGTTACCTATTATTGATCATCCAATTAATCAATTAAGAAATAAAACGTGTTTTACTAGATCAGATCTCAAAGAAGCATTTCATTATATTTCGAGCAGGGTAAAATGTCTCTTTATTGTGATGAGATACGCATAGGTACTGAGTCTATTGAGGAAAATATAAGTATGTTAGATATAGTTCTTGATTTATTAATGAGAAATAAGCTTGAATTACTTTTGAATGGATGTTCGTTCTTTTATCCTAGTATTACACTTTTAGGTTATGTCATTGACAACAGTGGTATTGAGCCTTCTTATAGAAATATTCCTATTCGTAAAGTTTTTGGAGGTGTTAGAAGATAATTCGGACTCACAACCTAGACCCTTATATGACGTATTAAGAAAGGGTTCTGTTCGAATTTGATTTAATTACCAAATTCTCCTGTGATTTTTATTTTCAACTTTCCCTGTATAACACAATTCAAATATTCTGCTCAAGACATAACCTTTTCAGGCAACAAAAATCATCCTAACTGCAAATTTTCACTCGCTGTATCTGACCGTTACTTTTCAAATTCTATTATTTTTCTCCTTTCTCGTAACCACGTTAACCGATATATAAATATGTCAACTACATTACATTTTGTCTCATCATATTTAACTGTCGTACATGATGGTACTCATGTTATAAGAGCACCCGGCATTTGGTCCTGGTGAAAAACATGTGTAATTAATCATTAAACATTCATTACTCCAGCAGATTATGTGCTAAATAATCAAAATGTAACGCGTATGATCAAGTGAATTTCTTAATTGTATACGCAAAAGAAAAAGTTATAAATTCCTGCAATATAGCAACATGAAAGTGAAATAAGTGTTTAATTTCTTCGAGAAAATATTTAATCAAACATCCTAGAACAGTGAATACAATATACGGTCCTTCGAGAAAAACATTTAACAATAAAAAACTTACAGTTCCATCTAATAACCCAAGTGATGACAGGGTTAATTAGAATAGGTTCAGTTTCTCAGTTTGGTCTTGTTCTATTTGAAACATGAAAAATTAAAGTCTTTACTTTTAACTAAACCCGTTTCAGCAATATATAATCCATACTTAATTGCATTGTGATGCATCATCTGAAGGGTTTGGAAATATTGCTTTACAGAAACACTCTGATACTTAATTTCATCCTATATTTTATTTTGTTAAAACTACTAGTCCAAGCGACACCAGTTGCAGAATGTAGTGGTGTCCCAGTCACGTTGCGAGTTGGTTTATGCTTCTCAAAAATCAATCAATTATCGCTATTGTTTGATTTGTATCTATATTTGGCTTGAATGGGGCCAATTTATGTTGTGTAAATAGTAGGATTGTACTAGCTTCTGTTTAAAAAATGTTATTTTGTATGACATGTCCATTAATTGAGAAAATTGACATTAGCGTCAAAATTAAAAGTATGAAGGACATCAAATGATGCAGGTGGCTGTGTACACGTATAGGGTAACGAAGGAAAATATATTTGTATCACGTGTAAAATTTAATTTACTTTTGCATAGCGCGCTTTCAGCTCTCTAGAGATAGAGCCATCATCAGTGCTTAATCTAAAAATGCATATTCAAATCACAACCAATAGTGTTAAATTACTAAATAAAATTCAAATTGAGAAAGTTAACAATAGCAATATATGAATTTAATTTGAAGGTAATACAAAAAGGTTTTAATATTAGAAATTTGATAATAAAAAATGATTTTAATTGCATTGAAGTTACTATTATTTAAATTTAATATATGTGTCATAATGAGGTTTTTTTGAAACTAAAAAAGAGAAATAAAACCAGATGTTAAACTTATCAGGTAGGTATAAAAAGTTTTATATTATTAATTGATTTTTAACGAAGAAAGGAAAACTAGATATGAAATTTAATTGCATACAAAATTATTTTTAATATTATTTATGATTATTAAAACTGAAAATATCGAATTGCTAGTTAAGTGAAAGTTTGACTGAGTTTTTTTATGAAAAAATAAAAAGGTTTATAAAAAATACGTACTGTCAGATTCCATATAATAAAATTTCCTGGCTTCATCGCCTCCATTAATAATTAAACAGGTTAATAAACCTTTAACATTATACAAACTTGGACATCACATTTAAAATTTTTAAAATCGAATTTCACTTCCAAAAAATATTTTCTTGAACACCTGTCATGTTAGAACCTCTACAGGTGGTTGTGTTGGTTTGACTGACAAATATGAGAACTTCAACTGTCAATTGGGTTTGTTCGTATGTTTGTGAATACTCTGTTCAATTTGAGAGATCGGATGCAAAAATGATTATTTATTTAAATTCAGAAAAGTAATTTTAAACAACAATAAAATCAATTATGTGTAATATTCTATTTAATTTAGTAATTTTAATGAATGATTAGTAATTTAATTAGGATATTTAAAATTATTTAGAAGGTTAAATTGAGAAAACACACAAAAATAAATTTTAATGTGAAAACATCACCAATTGCACTTACCTCACATTTTCGAGATACCATTCTGGGCCTTAACTTACAGAAAAGACACAGGATGGAATCCCGAATGCCTCTATAGAGGTGTGAAGTTTCTATCCAGCCATAGAAGTACTCTAATTTTTTTCATGTTGGAAGGGTGGGATCTAATGATGTATTCACATTATATTTTTAGGCAACACAAAAAACATGCTCATGGTTTAATATCATGGTCCTGCAGCAGGTTCTAATGTATTGTCTCGAAACTAACTCATTTCAGCAAGCGTTATTGATCTGGTGACAAGCAGGTTAGGACATTATCATCATTGAGGGTTACATGAGTTGACGATGTAGGGGTATATAGTTCCTATTTAGGCTCTCTTGTTTGTTTAGACATTTATCATTAATTTTAAGCTCGTTACTGATTTCAAGGTCTTCATAGAAATCTAGTAAAATAAAGTTTTTAGAGTTGATGTTAGCTTAAATCTTTGAATTTTCTGTTGGGCTAAAATTATGATTATTATATTTTAAGTGATGACTGAATGATGACTTGTTGGGTTTACTAATATGCTCATTTATACGGACTCCCAAAGGCCTGCATGTCCTTCCAATGTAGCTTGCTGTACAATCTGAGCATTGTAATCTGTATACTCCACTTCTTTGTAAATGGTTAATTTTATCTTTAGAATTGACCAAAAAGGAACTTAATTTATTGGAAGTTCTGTAAGATACTTTAATTGATTTATCAATCTCTAGAAAACGTTGTGAAAATATTTTTGTGATATCTGAGTTAATGAAAGATAATGAAATATAAATTTGTTTAGGGATATTTATTTCGGAGTAAGCTAATTTATGTAATCTCTTAGAATTTACTTTTTGAACAAGGGTGTCGACTATTGTGGGGTCGTAACCATTATTGTGGGCTATTTGTCCAATAATATTAAGTTCCTTTTTGTATTCGACTTTTTCCAATGGTATGTTGAGGAGTCTATGAATACAACAATAAAACGAGACCATTTTGTGTTGGTTGGGGTAATTGGAAGACATGTGGATGGCATGGTCTGTCTGAGTGGGTTTTCTAAAAATACCAAACTTAAATTTTGAACCATCTCTATGTATGTTAAGGTCTAAAAAGTTGATGTGAGCTTCTTCCTCTATTTCTAAAGTGAATTTTATGTTTTGATGTATTTCATTGATGGAAGATAATATATTGGAAGCTGTGGTATTGTTGCCTCTTATCACACAGAATATGTCATCCACATATCTATCATACAATAAGATTTCAATGTGTTGTGGAATAATAAAGTTACTTTCAATATGATCCATGAAAATGTCTGCTATTAGAGGAGAATGGTCACATCCCATGGCTAGGCCATCTGATTGTTCATAAAATTTATCGTTGAATACAAAAAAGTTTTGTGAAAGGCAAAGTTCAATTAATTTAATCATATGTTCGCTTGTGTTATCTGAAATTTTTGATTTTCTAAGAATGTTTTTAACTAAAGGGAAGGTTTCAAATTTGGGAACTGAGGTATACAGGTCACTAACGTCAAATGAAACCATAATGGCGTCAGGTGGTATGACGAAGTCTTTTATTTTGTTAACTAAATCAAAGCTCTTACTTACTGTGTTCACTGGTTTGAAGTTGGTTAGTTCTCGAAAAAGTGTGCTAATGAAACTTGTTAATTTTGATACTGGTGTGTTGATGAAACTTACGACAGGCCTTATCGGAATATTAGCCTTGTGAAGCTTTGGAAGACCGTACAAACGAGGCATCATGGGGTTGCTAGATATAAGCCTTCCTGTTGCATTGTGTTCATCTAGAAAAAACTTGTGTGTGTTTAGTGTATCTTTAAACTTTTTTATAACTCTGTTCAAAGGGTTGGAGTTAATACTTTTAAAATTGTTTTCTTTCATAAAACTTCCTACCTTAGATATGTAACTTCCTAGATTAATAATAATTAGTGCATTTCCTTTGTCTGCTTTAGTGATTATCAGTTTATTTTGTTTGATTCTGTCTTGAATGTTTTTGAGAATCTTATTTTGATGTTTACAATAGCTATCGTTTGGTTTTTTAGATAGTGAAGATTTTTTAACCGAAAACAAGTTGTGAAGAGTTGTTTTTCTAAATTCACTTTTATTAAAAATTTGAGGGAGATATTCTATAATTGAGTCTAATTCTATTGAATTCTATTGGACCTCTTGCACTTTTCAATAGAATTAGACTCAATTATAGAATATCTCCCTCAAATTTTTGATAAAAGTGTATTGAGAAAAACAACTCTTCACAACTTGTTTTCGGTTGAAAAATCTTTACTATCTAGAAAACCAAACGATAGCTATTATAAACATCAAAATAAGATTCTTAAAAACATTCAAGACAAAATCAAACAAAATAAACTGATAATCACTAAAGCAGACAAAGGAAATGCACTAATTATTATTAATCTAGAAAGTTACATATCTAAGGTAGAAAGTTTTTTGAACGAAAACAATTTTAAAAGTATTAACTCCAACCCTTTGAACAGATTTATAAAAAAGTTCAAAGATACACTAAACACACACAAGTCTTTTCTAGATGAACACAATGCAACAGGAAGGCTCATATCTAGCAACCCCATGATGCCTCGTTTGTACCGTCTTCCAAAGCTTCACAAGGCTAATATTCCGATAAGGCCTGTCGTGAGTTTCATAAACACACCAGTATCAAAATTAACAAGTTTCATTAGCACACTTTTTCAAGAACTTACCAACTTCAAACCAGTGAACACAGTAAGTAACAGCTTTGATTTAGTTAACAAAATAAAAGACTTCGTCATACCACCTGACGCCATTATGGTTTCATTTGACGTTAGTGACCTGTATACCTCAGTTCCCAAATTTGAAACCTTCCCTTTAGTTAAAAACATTCTTAAAAATCAAAAATTTCAGATAACACAAGCGAACATATGATTAAATTAATTGAACTTTGCCTTTCACAAAACTTTTTTGTATTCAACGATAAATTTTATGAACAATCAGATGGCCTAGCCATGGGATGTGGCCTTTCTCCTCTATAGCAGACATTTTCATGGATCATATTGAAAGTAACTTTATTATTCCACAACACATTGAAATCTTATTGTATGATAGATATGTGGATGACATATTCTGTGTGATAAGAGGCAACAATACCACAGCTTCCAATATATTATCTTCCATCAATGAAATATATCAAAACATAAAATTTACTTTAGAAATAGAAGGAGAAGCTCACATCAACTTTTTAGACCTTAACATACATAGAGATGGCTCAAAATTTAAGTTTGGTATTTTTAGAAAACCCACTCAGACAGACCATGCCATCCACATGTCTTCCAATCACCCCAACCAACACAAAATGGCCTCGTTTCATTGCTATATTGATAGACTCCTCAACATACCATTGGAAAAAGTCGAATACAAAAAGGAACTTGATATTGTTGGAAAAATAGCCCACAATAATGGTTACGACCTCACAATAGTCGACACCCTTGTTCAAAAAGTAAATTCTAAGAAATTACATAAATTAGCTCACCCCGAAATAAATATCCCTAAACAAATTCATATTCCATTACCTTTCATTAACTCAGATATCACAAAAATATTTTCACAAAGTTTTCTAGAGATTGATAAATCAATTAAAATATCTTACAGAACTTCCAATAAATTAAGTTCTTTTTTGGTCAATTCTAAAGATAAAATTAACCATTTACAAAGAAGTGGAGTATACAGATTACAATGCTCAGATTGTACAGCAAGCTACATTGGAAGGACATGCAGGCCTTTGGGAGTCCGTATAAATGAGCATATTAGTAAACCCAACAAGTCATCATTCGGTCATCACTTAAAATATAATAATCATAATTTCAGCCCCACAGAAAATTCAATGATTTTAGTTAACATCAACTCTAAAAACTTTACTTTACTAGATTTTTATGAAGACCTTGAAATCAGTAACGAGCTTAAAATTAATGATAAATGTATAAACAAACAAGAGAGCCTAGATAGGAACTATATACCCCTACATCGTCAACTCATGTAACCCTCAATGATGATAATGTCCTAACCTGCTTGTCACCAGATCAATAACGCTTGCTAAAATAAGTTAGTTTCGAGACAATACATTAGAACCTGCTTCAGGACCATGATATTAAACCATGAGGATGTTTTTTGTGTTGCCTTAAAATATAATGTGAGAACATCATTAGATCCCACCCTTCCAACATGAAGAAAATTAGAGTACTTCTATGGATGGATAGAAACTTCACACCTCTATAGAGGCATTCGGAATTCCATCCTGTGTCTTTTCTGTAAGTTAAGGCCCAGAATGGTATCTCGAAAATGTGAGGTAAGTGCTATTGCTGATGTTTTCACATTAAAATTTATTTTTGTGTGTTTTCTCAATTTAACCTTCTAAATAATTTCAAATATCCTAATTAAATTGTTAATCATTCACTACAATTACTAACCTAATAAAATTGCTAATCATTCATTAAAATTACTAAAATAAATAGAATATTACACATAATTGATTTTATTGTTGTTTAAAATTACTTTTCTGAATTTAAATAAATAATCATTTTTGCATCCGATCTCTCAAATTGAACAGAGTATTCACAAACAATCGAACAAACCCAATTGACAGTTGAAGTTCTCATATTTGTCAGTCAAACCGACACAACCATCTGTAGAGGTTCTAACATGACAGGTGTTTAAGAAAATATTGTTTGGAAGTAAAATTCGATTTTAAAAATTTTAAATGTGATGTCCAAGTTTGTATAATGTTGAAGGTTTATTAACCTGTTCAATTATTAATGGAGGCAATGAAGCCAGGAAATTTTATTATATGGAATCTGACAGTACGTATTATTTATAAACCTTTTTATCTTTTCATAAAAAAACTCAGTCAAACTTTCACTTAACTAGCAATTCGATATTTTTAGTTTTAATAATCATAAATAATATTGAAAATAATTTTGTATGCAATTAAATTTCATATCTAGTTTTCCTTTCTTCGTTAAAAATCAAATAATAATATAAAACTTTTTAAACCTACCTAATAAGTTTAACATCTGGTTTCATTTCTCTTTTTTAGTTTCAAAAAAACCTCATTATGACACATATATTAAATTTAAATAATAGTTACTTCAATGCAATTAAAATCATTTTTTATTATCAAATTTCTAGTATTAAAACCTTTTTGTATTACCTTTGAATTAAATTCATATATTACTATTGTTAACTTTCTCAATTTGAATTTTATTTAGTAATTTAACACTATTGGTTGCGATTTGAATATGTATTTTTAGATTAAGCACTGATGATGGCTCTATCTCTACAGAGCTGAAAGCGCGCTATGCAAAAGTAAATTAAATTTTACAAGTGATACAAATATATTTTTCTTTGTTAAAATTAAAAGTAACTGTCAATATAAAATAAAATTTCTTAAGTCGTCTCGATTGGAAGTGGATCTTGTTGATATATCACGTTTTCACCAATATTTTCGTTAAGGAGATAAGGAGGAGGAGATTGTGAGGAGTGATCAGAAAGTAACCTTTTATTGGTGTAATCAGTAGTATATTTGAGGAGTCCTTAGTGATCCTGTTAATTTTTTAATGGTCATCCCTTATAAGAACCTTTCGGAAACGTTGAAGTTAATCCATAATTGTAAGAAGAATTATGAGATTAGCTAAAGAGAGAAACCTTTGGAAAACCAATAAAGTTAATCCAGGCTTAGTACTAGAATGTCACATGGCCTTAATCGAAGCCTGTAACAACAACACGGTCAATTTAGGCTGGATTAAGGGCCATGAGAAATCGAAAGAAAACCGTATTGTAGAGTCGCTAGCCAGGAAGGCAGCCTCCCAAAAACTTTTGGGACCTGGCACTTTCATTGGTCTATCGGCGTCAGCGACGGCCGACCTATTGAAGGAAGACTCCCTTAATAAGTTTAAGGGTGGATGGGACGACGCAGAAGGCTGCAGGCTTGCCAAGGTACTGCTACAATATCCGGACAGCAAAGTAGTCAAAAAATACGTGACTATGAACAGGCGGAACCTACGAACAGCCACGGGTATTCTGACTGGTCACTGCCACCTACGAAAACACCTCCACAGACTGGGTCTCTCTGACACCCCACTTTGTAGAGGATGTGAGCAAGAAGATGAGACTGCCGATCACATTCTTTGTGAATGTCAGACACTCTCTAATCTTATGTTTAATGTATTCGGCGAGCACAGGATAACACACGCCAGTATGAGGGAGCTTAATTCAGGCGACGTTATCGCCTACTTCAGAGAAGTAGGCTGGATGACGAGCTAGAATGAAGTTTCGAACATCAGAAGGATGCACTATGGGCCAATTGTGGCCTAAGTGCTGTGGGGTCTACCCAGTCTTCCAACTTTTACAGATACAGATGAGTTAATCCAAAAGTTTTAGAAGTAAAGAATTAAGATTAAAAAGAAAATGTCAAGAAAATAATAGCCGGAATACAGCTCAGAATAACCGTTAGCCTGTGAGAACCTATAGTTTTGCCATTCGTTCATCTATATATCATACACCTCAAACAAACACTCCTCAGACTCCTGATTTGATACTACGCCCACCAATTCTAAACTTAGACGCACCTAGACTCATAATTACCCCACCTAAAACCAAAAGATGGAAATCTTCACGAGCTGTACAATTTCATAAATACGACCACCCTATTCTTAATCCTTAACTGGTGACCATGCGTCTCACAGACTCCGTAAGATCGTTTACGCGTCAGCATTCCACACCACAAATACGTGGCGAGCGGCCGTTTCGTGTACCTTCATAGCCTTCAGTGTTCTTACAGATGTCTTAGTGGGAGATCCGTCCGTAGTTTCATTTTGGAATTATTTACATCGTCTAGTAGACGCAAGGTCACCATTGGTGATATTATAATATGGCTTGTTCTCGCCCCACTGTAAGCGCAATAGACGACGATTGCGAGGAAGTATGCACAAAATGGATTAATGAGGCGAACAGTGATATAAGTGATGATGATGTGGACGAAGAATACTGTATAAACAGTGATCATTTTACGAATAGTGAACAAGAAATGAGTGAAAATGAAGCAGAACATGACCCGGAAACGATATCCAACGAAGACGAGGAAGGGAGCGTCAATTGCAATAATTATTACTATGGAAAAAATAGGTTTAAGTCGAGTAAAAAAGAGCCAACCAGAAACGTCCGTACAGGCGCTCATAATATAATTGTACTTCCATCAATGCGTTCACATGTAGAAAAGTCAGAGAGTCCTGTTTATTACATCAATAAATCGTTTTCGCTAGATATGTATAGTCTTGTTGTCAAGAGAACAAACGAAGAACTAGCAACTTTTTGGCCAAAATATAATAAAGGAAGAGCCGAGTTGGCTGATACCGACGAAATAGAATTCAGAGCATTTTTGGGACCGCTTCCCTATACACCCATATACAAGTCAAATCATGAGGATGTACGAAGTCTTTTTGCTACGAACGTGACAGGAAGGCCCATATTTAGAGCAGTTATGTCACAGAAGCGTTTTCTAGCCCTAATGGCTGGTTTAAGATTTGACGATGCCTTGGACCGAGAACAAAGAGCAAAGGAAAATTCAGCTGCTGCTATCCTAGAATTTTTTTATTTATTCATCCGCAATTCAAAAAACGCATATAAAGTTAGAGCCAATGTGTGCGTAGACTAGATGCTTCTAGGGTTTGGAGGAAGATTTCAATTTAAAATGTATATTCACAACAAACCCTGCAAATATGGGATAAAAATCTTATGCATGACTGATGCACGAACTGGGTAGCTACAGAACGCCTACATTTATACTGGAAAAGGTTCAGATGGATTTAGCCTGACACCCGAAAAAAGAAAATGAGCATACCTTCTCAAGCAGTAATTAGACTGGTCAAACATATCTACAATACTAATAGAAATGTGACTGCCGATATTTGGTTTAGTTCAATTGAGTTAGTGCATCATTTACAAAAAAATAAGCTTACCTACGTTGGCACAGTTAGGAACAATAAAAAATAAATTCCCCCACAGTTTCTTCCGCAACGAAATCGTAATGAAGGCGACACTTTATATGGATTTACAAAAGACATAACACTTCTATCCCGTACACCTAAGAAAAACAAAGCTGTAATAATAATTTCTTCCATGCATCACTGTATAGAAGTCGATCCAGAGAATGGATTACCAGGAATAAATTTTTTTTAACTCGACCATGCGATGGATGAAAAATGTGTAAAATATTCCTGTAGCCGCAGAACACGCAGATGGCCTATGGCTATTTTTTATAAAATAGTAGACATATGTGGTGTTAATTCCTACATTATATTTACTAATGTTCTTACAAATAATTGGACTATATTCAGGTTTATAGAAACCGTGGCAGATGAGCTAGTTTCCTCACATTTAAATAGGGGGTTTGAAATGCCAACGATACAAAGGCAACTAAAACAACTTATTGGAAGTATCCTTGACATTCCCGAAAATACTGCCAATGAACAAGAAGAAAAGCTTGAAATAAGAAAGTAATGCCACATCTGCCCATCCAAATTAAGAACAAATACTGCATATCTATGCACTAAGTGTCAAAAGCCCATTTGCTTGCAGTGTTCGCGAAAGATCTGTAAAAATTGTGCCAGACAGGAGCGAGACTGATATATTTTTTGTCTCTTTTAGTGGTTTGCAGGTTTTGTGTAGAATCTATATTTTGTTACTTTTTTACATTTTTTATTTAAATATACTTATTTTTAATTTAATTTTAATTTGCATATGGTTCAGATTTTTTTTGGAATATGCCTTATATTAATTTTGTATGAGAAAAAATGTATGTTTTTATTTGTTTATTTACTTAAAATTTGATTTTTTCGTTTTAATAAATGTTAAAATATCATGACAATATTGCTTTAGTGATAAAAAAAATGTTATTTCAATACTTTTTCAAAACGATTGCAAAAATCCGTTTTTTTGCTAGGAGTCTATCAGACTCATGGTCCCCATGTACGTGTGTATTATTAGGATCACCAGTTAAGAGTTAAGGCATTTTTGGGACAGTAACAACACCTAAAGTTTTCAAAATAGTTTCCTTTTCCAATGATTCGCAAACTCAAAGGAATATCCAAAGAAGTCATATCAGTCTACAGATATACACAATGGCAGTATACCACAGAAACGTTGATCCAAAATTCAACCTTCAATTAGTTGCATACACATGAAAGTATTATCTAGATTTTTGTTGTTGCATTTAGATCTATACTACGGTATTGCTTGTTGGAAAAACCGTTTAATGAATTTAATAATATTACCAATTCCTCCAAGTAGAACACTTATAAAAAAGATATTTTCTCTCATGTTCATTCTTTTTTCTAAGCTGTATCAACATTGGGCCCGACTTTATAAAAAAAAACCTCATTTCAAGCTCACGCTTACCACAAACGAAGTAGGTGATTGTAGTAACATTTTTATATCTGTGGTAATACCCGAAAAATAAAATCGTCAATTGAACCATTACCATTTCATTAGATAATAACAAAAACTACTTTGATACTTCTACAATATTCGAATGAACCGTTAAAAAATAATTTCATTTGATCCTACAATTAGTACAAACCGTGGTAATTATGGTAGCATTTTTATTAATGTAATAGAAATTGTAATACCGGGAAAATGATCATCAACATCATCAGATGAAAACTACTTTTTTATAATGATCGAATAAAAGCGACTTAATTATAACATTGCTTACAGTGTCACTCTTTGAACACTTTTTTTAGTAATTTTTAGTGTAATACAGTTGATATTGTATGTAGTATGTATTTTTATTTGACTTTAACCTTGAAACAAATTATAAAATGATCTAGCTAGCAAATTATTATATTAAATGATCTTAAAGATAAATTTGAATATACTATATATTCAAAATATTGATAAATGAAGTATTCTAACGTCAAATCATCAATGATTTGACAATTGTTCATTTTTATATTGTATAGAATCAATATATAGGTATACATAATGTTCGATTTTTGGGATAAATTACCATATATCTGTGTGTACCTATTTTAGAAATAATTATGTTCTTATTTGCAATTAACACAATTATTCGATCATAATATGTCAAAAGTGCTGAATAAAACCATTTCTGATCTGACCAATCAGGAATCTACAGAATTGCAAACTTAAATTCAAACCACTCCTCCTAGTTTGAAAACAGGGATTATGTAGTTCTGTTTTACTTGTATCACAATGACTTTCTGTCATACTCCACTCATACTACAAAACGAGTCAATGTGACACTTGTTTTACAAGTAACTATCTTCAACGGGTGCTTTAGAATGTTCCACTTTTCTCATCTCCTCCATACGTTCAAAAAGGAGAATTTCTCACACAGTGAGTGATATGCACCATTATATTCGGGGGTAATACCACAAGAGCTCAGATTTAGCCGGATATTTTTTGTGGTTGTTTTCGAATACTTTCATTGGCAATTTAACGAGAGCTGTTCTGGCAAAATCACGAGAGCGTAGTTCGAGTGATTTTGCCTGAACAGATCGAGTTAAATTGCCAATGAAAGTAAGTATGAGAAAACCACCGGAAAAAATATCCTGCTAAATCTGAGCTCGCGTGGTATTTGGTAAGACAATCCCATGAATAAAAAACTCAATTCAATTAAACTTCATTTAACAAACTAAATGAACAATGAGTAGAAACATAATGTTCAGAAAGAACAATTGTTAAAAATACAATTATTATATACAATTGGTCCAGTAGACATTTGCTCCTTTACTGATGTAGACTTTGTTGTTTTGCAACATTTTCGCTGTTGTGTTCCACATTGTTTTCACCACGTATTCTTTATAATCTTCTTTATTCTTTTTCTTCATATTGAAGCCCCAGTCCATCAATATTTCTGCCACATCTTCCACTAACTGTTCGGTTTCCAAATTGAAGTTTCGTTGTTTACAAAATTCACTAAATTGATTGCATATGGAGGAATGAGTTTTCTTGGTATTTTCTGGAATTGATTTTTCAATCTCCCTTACTATTTCTGCCTTGCAAATATTTCCAAATCTCGACATACTTTTTGGAATTGTTATATGCTGTTTGATTCATTCTGTTTTTGACATTTATAATTGTCAAATTGACGTGCATTGCTTGGTAAACAGACAGTACCTAAATGCTAGGGTTGCTACGGTAACGTAATTTATCCATTATTTTTATCCACTTGCAAACTCTCTTCCTTCCTATTTAGCCGACAGCAAACTACGACTTTTCTATTCACAAATGGGAATTATTATACATGAATGGGATTGTCAGCAATAATTTCTCATGGCTATTATGATAACCCAAGTTAACCATGAACTGTTACATATCAAATTGATACGGCCATGCTGACGAAACAACGCTGACATTAGCGTGCTATATCTACTTAGATCATGAAAACATTTACCGGCGTTTCCATAAGAACACGACCAAAGCACTGCAGAATCATTATTGTTGTCATCTATCCAAACGGGAATAGTTTTATTTTTGTTTTTTGTAATAAAATCGTTCAGATTTGTAGAATATTGATTAGAATGGAATATGAAAATTTAGAGTTTGAAACTATACCTCCAGACATCGTTGAGAATGCATCCGATATTTGTACAGGATGGAAAATTAATTTTGACAGTCGGAAGTTTGGCAACTTCCGATGCGCCGTAGCAAAGATGTATGCGGATTGTAAGTGCTCACTTCGCTGGCAGAATTCGTAAGCTTCGTATCGACAGTACAGTTTAGAGAAGAGTATGATTACCGGGGTTGTGCGATACTAACTTGTTGTTCATGAAAAGTTGAGTGAGCAGGGTATTGAAATAATTACGAACGTTTTAAATTTCATGACTGAAGGGGCAAACAATGGCAGGTCGACAATTCTATTAACAAAAATAAGTTTCAATTATTGCGATAAAATGTTTAAATCAAAGTAATTATTTAACAAATTTACACTCGATAGAAAATTTTTTAAATCGATTTTCGTACATAAAATATTTATTTGTTAAACGATTTAAAAAAGTGACATTACGGTGAAACAAAGTATTTTATGCACTCATGTGTCAATTTTATGCACAGTTATGTCATCATTACAAACAAATCGACGCCATTTTTAGTACATTTAGAGCAACCTAAATGAGACATTTTTTGGTATTTGCATGCCTGCGGCTAATGCGTAAATTTTTCCATTCCTGAAAAAAAGCACAACTTTATGCACTTGTTGCATGAATAACAATTCGGTTTCTGTCAACAGGGGTATATAAAAGGGCACATGTTTATTTTTTTTGAAATTCCCATTCAAATGTAATAAGTTTTGTAGCTTATAATTATTATACTCATTTCATACCTATCTCTATCACGTTTCGGTTTTATTATTTGTTTTGAACCATCTTCCGATTTCAGTTACAATTGCGATTTGGTCATACTTAAATATGTTTGCACTAAAATCTGGAGATCGTTTAAAACATCTAATGAACTGGAACATAATATAGTATTTTTGAATTTAACACTTCTTTTGAATGGCCGAAAAACAACAAAAAATTTTCTTTCAAAGGACGGTCACTGAAAACAAATTTACCTACTTCTCCATTTTATTTGTATGGAAATACACATGAGTAAAACTTTTAATACAACATTTATATCGACTTATTTTATTGTCAGGTTATTGAAGGAGTTTTTGCTGCTACGAAAGTTAGCCAAAGAAAGCTTAACCGGATTAAAAAAGAAGCTCTGGCAAGCAGTAATGCTGACACTAATGTGCCTACTAAAAAACGAAGAACGTCCAGTATCCGTATGGATCAATTCGACAAAACGTGGTGCATAATAAATTATCACATATCCGAGAAAAAAGTACCAACGTTGACAAATGGACACCAAACCTTTGCAGCTAGTTATGGCTTCGCGGGAAGTCGCGAATTTCTGCGGAAACAAATACATTCTTTGAGAACAGAACAAACCTATCATTTATGTGGATGAAACATCGATTCATTCATGTCACAGGCACCTCAAAGGATGTAGCGACAAGAGTAACGAAGGATTAAGAAAACCCGTTTCAAAACGTAATATGCTCATCATTGTGCATGCAGGAAGTGAAAATGGTTTTGTACCTAATGCTGGTATTATGTGGAACTTCCAGTCAAAAACAGGAGATTGTCATAATGAAATGGTGTACGAAAACTATTAGAAGTGGGTACAAGAAAAACTTATTCCAACCCTACCAAAAAACGCAGTTGTGGTAATTGATAACGCCCCATATCACAATGTTCTAAATGGAAAATTGCCTACGACTGCTTGGAGTAAACAATAATTGAAAAACTGGCTTTCTGAAAGGAACATATATTACAGTGAACAAATGTTAAAACCGGATATTTATAACGTTACAAAAATGTACAAACCGCAACACAAAACTTATAAAATTGATGAATTGTTTATTCGACATAGATTGCAAGTTTTGAGGCCCTTATCACCTGGACTTAAACCGGTAAAAAGTGGTTGGGCGGCATTTAAAGAATATGTAGCCAATCGAAATGTTACCTTCAATTTTACAAAGGTTAAAGAATTTTGTGATGAATTTTTAGACACATTTTCTGCAAATGACTGGAAAGTTGGATGTGACGATGTTAAAAAGATTGAAGATGAATTCATGAACAATGAACTACTTCTAGATACTGTTGTGGATAATATTATTATCAATTTGACCGAAGACGGAGATAGCGAGGATGATGAAGTTGATATAGAAAGTGATTTTGAAGAATAATTTGTAGATGCACACCATTATTTTACTATTGATGATCCCTGTACATCTAAAACATATTTTGCATTATAGTATTTGTTAATAGGTGGTATGACTGAATACATTGAACGCAACAAATGTAAAAATGTTAATAGGTGTTATAAAATTGTAGATATTAGAGACGAATCGCACTAGAGTAATATAATATTTCTAGCACAACTGTACATAGTACTAAATAAACAATAATTGACGGCACCCGTAACCATTTTTTTTTTGTTTTGCCAGTCCTAACTCTGTAGAAAGTGTGACGGGATGTTCTAATTTCATAGTAAATATTTGCAAAAAACCCAAAAATTTACATATGAAAGTAGAAATATCAACCACAAAAAAGCTTTAATGTTTCATTTATATTATTAGTATACTTATTAGACCATCTCTAAAGGCGATTCCCCCGATTTGTTTTTCAAATGTTCTGTATAAACCCGAATTTTTACATTATAATCTACTACATACTATTGAGAATAACAATTTTAGAAAGCTTAATAGGTAGGTATGTCATTACCTATTACTACGAACAGATAGGAAAAATTGTTGGCCATTGTTAAATTTAGAAAGTCGTTCAACAATCCTTATCATACTAGTGTTTTAAATGAAACTCAACGTTTCTAGCTAATTCCACAATATAATGAAAAATATCGAAAATTCTAAAAAATTGACAATTGTTTCGATAACTGAATATCATCGTCAGAATGACAGACGTTACATTTCATTTTATTCCTACCTGATGTTTAGTAGTTATTTTAGTTGACTTAATATATGTTAATAGAAGGAAGAAGAAGATGTGATATTACAAATATTGAAGTTTAGATATTATTAGCCCTATGGTGATATCATGGATATCATTTTTCCAATTAAGATCAGTATAACTGTGCAATGATATAGAAAACCAGGAAAACTATATCTGCTGATCTTTACAATTATCACTTGTTTTGCGTAATGGGATTTATCTGGTTGTTTTAATCTGTATGCTCGTAATTGTTCACTGTATCTGATTTCAAAATTTCTGAGGGTCTGACCCAAATAGACAGCATTACCTTCTGGACATTTGAGTTTATATATACCCGATTTCTTTAATGTTCGTATTTTTGTTTTAACATTTAACAATTTTGTACTCACGTTACTTTCTGTTTTAGAAGCAATTGTTGTATTCGTTGCTAAAGATATTATCTTTGAAATATTATTAGAAATATCTCCTGCACATCTGATGGTTTTATAAGTTTTCATTTCTCCAGTTTGTTTAGGAAATATTAGTTGTAGTGCCACTTTTTCCTGTTTTTTATCAATAAGCTTATTTATGTTATGTAATGGATAACCGTTGGATGTTGCTATTTGTCTAATTATAGTAATCTCTCTATCAAAATTACATTTATTCATAGGAACTGAAAATGCTCTATGTATCATTAAATTGTATGCCGATATTTTATGTAACAGGGGGTGATTGGAACTATAAGGAATTGTCACATCAGTGTGTGTGTCTGTTTTTGGTAAATTGCATAAACAAGTACATTATTAACTCTTTGAATTTTTAAATCAAGAAAATTGATCTAGTTATTTTCTTCAACTTCTAATGTATATTTGATTTTTGGGTGTAAATTATTAATGTGGTTGAAAAATATATCTTATTGTCGTTCACTACCCATAAAACAAGCTAATGTGTCATCTACATACCTATACCAAAATAAAACATTTTTTGAAATATTATTCTCAAAGATTTATCTTTCTAAACTGTCCATAAAAATATTTGCCAAAATAGGTAATATAGGGCTTCCCATTGATAAACCTTCATTTTGAATATATTCGTTATTGTCAAAAGTGAAATAATTCTGACTGATACATACATCAAACAGATTAAGTATATCTGATGTTATTCCTGGATTAATAGTAATTATCATAAAAGTTTTAGACATTCTTTGGGAGGAATTTTAGTGAACATATTAGTAACGTCAAATGAAATAAGCTTAACTTTATCTTGTAATTTGAATGTTTCTAATTTTTTGATCAGTTCTATTGAATTTCCAATTGAGTACTTAGATTCATATCTATAATTATTGAGTATATTGTTAAGCTTCTTTGCCAATATATTATTAGGAGTATTAACATAAGAAACTACAGGTCCAATTGGTTTCGTTATTTTATGTAATTTAACGGTTCCATATATTTGTGGACAATGAGGATTCTTACTAATCATCGACCTCTTTTCGTAATCACTTGAAAGATAATTTGAATTAATAACAATATCCCTTACATTATTAGAAAACTACTTTGTTGGGTCTGCTCTAAGAACTTTTACATCGCTATATTCTATGAAGTTATATATTTTTGAGTTATAATTTTCAGATGTCAATATGACAGTTGTGTTCCCCTCATCAGATTTTGTAACTGTTAGGTTATTAACTTCTACTTTCTTTTTGATTGCATTTAAAACTGTAATGTAATTTTTTGTTTGACGTTTAACTTTTGAAGGTTCAATATTTTTGATTAAATTGGCAATTTTCAATTTCTCATGGAGAAAATTATTTGAATTAGATTTTAAAGCTATTTCTGACTCTGTATATTAATTGACACCAAACACGGAACTAGAAGTACTACATATTTGTGATGAGAAATAAGAACTGGATTTCCTTGAAGAGTTGGAAATTAGAAGACACTTAAGAAACCCATAATATGAAGTCGTCAATGTACAGATTAATCTAGGAAGCTCTCCACTTTTAAACTGTTCTCTTAAGTGATAATTGTAAAGATCAGCAGATATAGTTTTCCTGATTTTCTATATCATTGCAGAGTTATACTGATCTTAGTTGGAAAAATTATATCCAGGATATCACCATAGGGCTAATAATATCTAAGCTCCAATATTTGTTATATCACATCTTCTTCTTTTTTCTATTAACATATATTAAGTCAATCACAAGGTAGGTTACTTTTTGGTCTAGTCAAAAATAACTACTAAACATCAGGTAGGAAGAAAATGAAATGTAACTTCTGTCATTCTGACGATGATATTCAGTTATCGAAACAATTGTCAATTTTTTAGGATTTTTAATATTTTTCATTATATTGTGGAATTAGCTAGAAGCGTTGAGTTTTATTTATAACACTAATATGAGTGGATTTCACGAAGTAAGGGTCGATTCAGTTAATTTCCTTATCATATGGTACGGTTTATCTACAAAATCTACCTGACTCCCAATTTATATACAAACAAACCTCAGTGACGAATAATATGAAGGAACCACTTAGAAGACCTTAATTTGAAGTAAAGGTGAACGTTTATGTCTCTTGGTATCTATTTATTATTTATTATTTACATCACATAAAATATTAAAGTTTAATTATAGAATTCCATGTATGGTTTCTGAAGTAATGAAAAATTATGTTTGTATAAAAAAAAACAATTTTCGTAGAAAAATCTGATGGTTTTTATTTCCTTAATAATTTACTCAATAATATAGAACACATTAATGTTATTATGTTTTGTAAACTCGATTTTTTTAGCATTATACATGTGCCACAATTTATTATTTTTGAATCCAAATTCAATATATTGTGTTACCCTCGTACGTATTAGCAGTCCCAGAACGTTTAAAACATTGCGTGCGGAATGTACGTCGCCTACTCTTCCCGGTAACTGCGTTTACAACGTTGTCGAATTGTATGTCTTTCTCGCGCATTGTCAACTGCCAAAAGTAATTTGCCAACCTACAATAATTTGCTACCAAGCAAATCAAGACAAAAATATGAAATCGCTAATCGTCATGGACTAGGTGAAACCAACGTGCACTTTTTTTCTCAAAATACTGTGTTGATATATCAAAATACACAAAAATGCGAGCAATTTAGAAACTAAATTCGGGAAGATGTATACTTCAAACGATTTTAGATGTATTGAAGTGGTTTTCCTTTTTATCTGATGTGTTAATTGTTCAATTGTTCAATTGTTAATTTGATTTTAGGGTTATTACAAGTTCTGCTAAACAAATAATACGCTACTACAATTACCTACATCGACTGTAGTTATTGTGAGGTTTATTCTTTTATCGGCTTATTCGATTATTTCACGTTTTCAGGTTCTAATATTCCAACTACAAAATTTAAAATGGTACTAAAATACACTACACACGTTTTTAGATGTATTTAAGTACTTTTTGGTTTTATCTTATGATGTGTTAATGGTTCAATGAATGATTTTATTTTTCGGGTATTACAATTTCTACTATAAATATGAAATTTTTATTGAAATTACCCACATCGTTTCTACTAAGTGTAAGCTTAAAATGAGATTTTTTAATAAGTCATGTTCATACAGCTTTTTGTCTGTTGTTGACTGTGAAAAATTTATGATTATAAATAACCTTGTCAGTTTGGACTGGCTTGCTCTAATTGTTTATTTGTATTTTGTTAGTGTACATGTATGTAAAGATAGATAAAAATTTGATCATGCCTAGATTAATGAAGTTTACTATATATTGCTACTGTTTCCTCCGGCATGAAGTGATGCAATTTAATTGTTGATGTTCGGGTTTTATTACTGTTCCATTAAACATGATTCTATATGGATATACGATTACAAATGGAGTTTAACAGAAATTAATGTATCGGTGTATTTTGTCTAGCTGCTTATATTGTTATTAATTTTGAGTGAAATACTGATTTCCTAAATGGATAATTCTACTGGTAGACAAATTTATCCATTATTAATATTCACATCGTTAAAGCAGCATTAAGTAAACATTCGATGCATCTGTCACATATTGTGTTGAGAAAAGCTTCCATAGACAAACAGGATATTATTATGATTTACCCGCCGTACGTTGGTAGCGCTAATTTTTGTTATGAATAATTTTTATTTGATATGCTCATTTATTTTAGTTAGTTTTTATTTTATATTTATAATATAAGTGTTTTCCATTCATTTGTTATTAAAACTTTTTATTTAATTGTTATTTTCCTTATTGTTTCAAGGGCCAACTTATTTTGTTATTTATTATTAATATTTTATTGTTTGATATGATTTGCTTATACGAATAAGTTCTTTAATTTTCTCACCTTTTTATTATTAAGTTCCCTTTCCTTCAACACATTTCTATTTATGAACACATTGGAATATTATCCCAGGGCGATTAATTTCAAAACGGAAATTAGATAAACTTATAATCTTGTTATACATTATTTTGGTAGTATAACTCCAAGTTTGTTTTTATTATGAATTATAATTTTATTTTTGAATAAAATAAAACATTTATATTCATTTCCTCCTTGAATTTGTATGGTATCGGATGAATCTTGTCTTGAATGCTTCCATATTTCTTACTTTTAATTCATGAATTTAATCCTTCGCAACTCTTGATTCTTCAAAGAATAACCCCATATGTTTCTTTATCATCTTTCTTTCTTCACTCTTAAATTCCTTACTACAAACAATATCTATACCACTCCAATTAAATTCAATTTCATTTATATTTTTTCCTACATCCATTAAATTCTTCCCATTGCCTTGCAATTCTTCCTCTTTCCAATTATCCACTTCAAATCGCATGTATTCATTTTCTTTATATTAATACATAAAATTTATTCTATTTGTTTGTATTCTCCGATTTCTTCCTAATTCAAATTCCAATTCAATTCCGCTTATCATCGAATATTTTTTTTCTCATAATTTATATTCACTTGATGTTTTTCGAGTTTATCCGATCCAAGAAGTATATCGTATTCCATATTTCTTACAATCATAAGTAGTAGTATTATTTATTTTTCGTTCAAATATAAACTCACCACTATAGATTTATTTACTTCAGTTATTTTTCTTATGTTCATTGTGACTATATTCATTTTTGGCATTGAGATTACATTTTTTTCTAAGCCAAGTTTATTTACGATTCTTTCATTATGTATTGCTGTAATATCAACATTATTTAATTTAGCGTTAATTATTATTACATTCGTTCAATTTTACTTTTTCAGGCGGTCCTCTGGAATCAGAAACAAATAAGGACGAATGCTATTGTTCACATCCTCCTCTAATGAAAACGCTGATGAAGATCGTTTGAAACGTCTACATCCAATTGTGAACCTACTTGGTTAGTTTGTGTAGTTTCTACACCTGGTTCTGGATGTTTAGGACGTCTAGTTCTTTCCTCTCTATCCAGACTTCTACTTCTTTGGAAATTTACACGTCTTTGAAAATTTGTATTATCGTTTGATTGTGTATTATTTCTTAAATCATTTTCGGAGTTTGTTCTATTTAGTTGATAATTATTGATATTGTATCGATTTGTATGATTTCTATTATTATTTCTGTTATAATTCGAATTATGATTATTTTGATTTTGTCCATTTATTGGGTAGTTAGTTAAATGTTCTCTATTGTTTTGATTATTTTAGTTATTATTTTGTCTATACTTTATATTTTGATTATTATATCTACGTCAGTTATTGTCAGTATTATTAAAGTTTCTATTTCTTATGTAATTGTTTCGCCTGTTTGAGTTTTCATTATTTCCTGTATTTACATTTCTTTGTAAGTTTCTTTCTAGTCTCATTGAATAGTTTGTCAACTGTTCGAAATTTTAATGTTTCGTATGGCTATAGATTCGGCTATTTGTGGTTTAAAATGCCTAGTAAGTAACAATTTATTCTTCTCTTATAACAGGATCTAGAAATTGTGCATGAGTATAAATTTGTGATGCATAGTTATATATGGAGTTTCGATTTTTTTGATATATCCCGAAATATAGCTTTCTCTCATGTATGCTTGTTTAATTTCTCCACAATATTGTCTAAGGTAACAGTCTTCAAATTGCTGGCATATTCTGAATTCCATTTCTTTGCTAGTGGACCAGATCTGAGCTTGTCCTTTTAAACAGCTTCTTATTAATTATCTCTTGTCATCGAAATTTTCCAAATTTTTTATTTTGTTTTCAATTATTTTTATAAAAGTCTACTGATGTATTTTTCTCATATTTCCCTCAAATTTCACATTTTCATCTATGTGATAGTTGATATTGTAGGGAGCTGGAATGCTAATATTTCCCATGGATTTGCATTTTTAATTCATCCTCCAAATATTTCTTTTTGTTTTCTATTTCCTCCATAATTTTCTATCGTTCTTCTTTAAGTCTTCTTATAATTTCTTTTTCATCTCAATTTATTTTGTTAGATATAAAATTAACATCTTTCATTCTATTATCCATATTATTCACATCTTCATTTGTTTTGTTTATTAATTTCTTGAATTCCAGTTTTAATTTGTAATTTCCTCCTTCCAGAATACCCAGATTGCTTGAGATTCTAGTCTCCAAATTTTCTTGCAAATTCTCTATATTTTATTATTATTTGCAATAGGTCTGTAGTTGTCTTTGATTTTCTTCTCCATCTCTTTGTTCACTTCTGCCTGCATATTTGTTATTGTTAGTTTTACTTTCTCTTCTACTTCTCTCTCTATATCTTTCTTAAAATTTTCCAATTTTATAGATTGTTCTTTCTGGGTAATTTCTATTTGTTGTTGTCCTTTCTGTAAATTTGTTATGCTATTTTCAAATTTCATTACTATTTCGTTCAATCTTCTATTTATCTGTTGGTTCGTGCTTTACCATTTGTTGCTCTATTTTCGTTTATATTTTCTGTCCTTATTCTTGTTTTTCCAATTTTGATTCTAGATTTTGTTGTATATTTACTAGGAACTGCATCTTCTTCTTCTATCTTCTTTTCTTGTTCTTTCGTAGATTTTTCTTGTTTTTCCTCAACTTGTTCTGTAGTTTCTTCTCCTTCTCCTGAATAAAACCAAATATCTTTGTCTGAAACATTACAATAGATGTTTTAACTGAAGGTTTACTCATTTTCTTGAGATTTTTAAAGTCAATTATTCAATTTACGGACAAATCTATAGACAGAAACATGACTCCCTTTCGATTTTTATGTATCTCACAAATATGTTTTTATATTCAAAATTAATTACATTTACTTTTGTGATCCAGTCAAAATATCTCACTAAACTTTAAGCTTAAAGATCAACTTAGTCTTCTCAAAAGGAAATTGAGTCCTCGAGACTCTATACTTTTGATAGTCTGAACTAAATCAAATTGAATTTGTATTATTATATTTTTGTAGTCTATTACGACCTACTATCTGAACATTTCTTGTTCATTTTATGATTAAATGTTTCTAAATGAAACTTAATTGGTTTATCATACTGTTATTGATATATAGATATATTTTGTAATCTAAAATATCTTATTATCTTGATATTTTATTTCTTATTGAACATATCATCTTAATACAGTTACAATGTTGTCATTTTCTTCTTCGTCAACAAGTCTGAAATTTTATCCTCAAGTTGTTGTTTCCTACCGTTTTGACTTGTTCCAAGTGTCTAGCTCTTTCTTGCCACGTTTTCTATTTGTCAATTCTTTTAAACAACACATTGACAGTGTTCGGGAATTGCTCATTCCTATTAGCGTTTTAAATGAAACTCACTGTTTCTAGCTTATTCCACAATATAATGAAAATTGTTGAAAATTCTTAAAAATTGTTTCGATAAATCAATATCATCGTCAGAATGACAGGAGTTACATTTCATTTGATGCCTACCTGATGTTTAGTAGTTATTTTTGGCTGGACCAAGAAGTGACCTAACTTGTGATTGACTTAATAGAAAAAAGAAGATGTGATATTACAAATATTGAAGCTTAGATATTATTAGCCCTATGGTGATATCCTTGATATCATTTTTCCAATTAAGATCAGTATTACTGTGCAATGATATAGAATACCAGGAAAACTATATCTGCTGATCTTTACAATTATCACTTAAGACAGTTGGCGGGGTTGGCTGTCTTTGCTCATTGTTGCACTGCTTTAACTACTGCTTGCTGCTTTCGCATGTATGTTAGCTTAGGATATGGGATGGTGGGCAAATTCAGCTATCGGGTGTCGGCTTTCACGTTAGCACCGCTGATAATGGGAATAACATGATCATTTTTGGTGCTGTTATTCTTTGACTAAATGACATTCCAACGGTCTTTCGCCTTAATCCTAGGGTGTGCGTATCCGTGCCGAGGGGATGCATGACAGTGAGCCTATCATCTGTCACTAACGGAACCTTCGGGATACTAGGCGCCCTCCCATCGTAAGTCAGCCTTGTCATGGTAATGCAGGGCTCTTCCGTGATCGACCTCTTCTTCCCTAGATACTCGTGGGACTTTTATGGAAAAAGTAACTAAAATAAACATAAAAACTACAGAGGAGATGGAAGTCGACCTATCGACTCCAACTGACCTCCCTGTAACCTTTGATCAGGAACGAGACCTACTCAGGTCTCCAACTCCTGAAAATAAACCTAGGAAACTAGATGGTGCAGCCGGGAAACGACTTAGTAGTCTCCTCAAGAAGGGGTCCCTTACAAATCCGCCTTGCATCAAATTCTGGAGCAGCGGGAGCGGGATCAACCGCAAGAGAGAAAACATTCTTCCTCTGTGGCTGGTACCAGCAAGCGCTTACGCTCTAACGATGAATCACCCGAACAAGACGCAAATAAGCCCTGCTAGGCTGAATCAATGGGAACGTCAGGTGAAAGTGACTTACAAAAGCTCTCTTATGGACAGGCTGTATCCGGCATCAAGGTGGGAATTTTACATCTTGAACATCCGACAGCCTCCATCACGACCAAACAAATGGAGTCCCTCCAGTATGCCACTATGACCGCTGTAGAGGATATACCTGAAGGTGGTCCACAAATACAGTTCCAGAGCTGTACTTGCCGGCCTGGATGGTTACAGGTCACCTGTGTAAATTAGGAGAGTGTCTTGTGGTTGACTGGCGTAGTCCATACATTTCAACCATGGGTCGATGCCTCCCAGAAATGTGTTTTAGTTGACCAACTCCCAAAGCCACACATTTGTGTGGCTTACATACCTGACGAAGGCAGTCGTAGACTGACTTCAGAACAGGTCCTCACCAGACTGAGGAAAATGAACCACGGTCTGTTTACCTTGGAGTGGACTGTCCTACACAAGGAAATTACAGGCCCTGGTCAAACATGGACTTTCGTCATTGACGATCGATCCATGGCCACGTTGGAGAGGATTGGATTCAAACTATACCTGGGTTTTGGACAGGTTGTTTCCCGGCCTAAAGCCCGGCCCTCCCAACTGGCATCAAAACCGGGTCCCTCGCAGAGATCCGAGAAAAGCCGTGGCCCGGGGCCGAGTGGAAAACCTCCTGTTGCAGTGAGGAGGACCGACCCTTCTCACAAGAACAGGGAGAGTGTACCGCCGGCACGTAGCCGCACCAGCCATCCCAAAGGGAGAGCTGGCTTTCCCAAAAAGAAGACGGGTAACGTCTTTTCAAGAGAACCGGAAAAAGGAACTGGACCTGCTGTCCTGAAATCGAAGACCAGTATGGCCTAGACTAAAGGACCATAGCAATCAGCTGGATCTGCCGTGGCGGAAGGTGACCAAGCCTCGTCAATGGCACCAACTACAGCCTCGCCCCTGGGAGGATTAGATGTTGGCGCCTCAATTGACCCACCGTGTGATCTTCCCTAGAGATCTGAGGAGACACAAGTTTGCCAGCGGCTATCTGTATTCGCCACTTTCAACTGTTTACAGGCAAACTTACAGCATGCCAAGGCCGCTTCATACATTCTTGGTAAAAGGTTCAAGGAAGAATCAATCGACCTTGCCTTCCTGCAAGAAACATGGACAGGAAACACAGACCGAGTAACTGATCTCAGCAATATTCCTGGTGAAGTAGTAGTCTGTCCTGAGCTGATATCCAGGGATTGTCTCCTCATTAGGCAAAATTTTAATTATTTTTTGCTTACAGGCTTTTGCACTCCTGATGTAGTAGCCATCCAAGTGTCCCTACCGGAGAAGAATGGTATGACTAACATAGTCGCCTGCTCAGCATACTTCCCAGGCGACACGGATACTGTACCTCCCCTCGCTATACGTCGGCTAATCGACTATAGCAAGAAGAACAGACTCCAGTTAGTCATGGGCTGTGACGCCAATTCACACCATACATCGTGGGGCAGCACGGATATAAATAATAGAGGTGAGTTACTTTCTGATTATATACTAGGGGAAGGACTATTTGTTGATAATAAGGGCACCGAACCAACTTTTGTAACTAGAAATAGATCAGAGGTGTTAGATTTAACAATTAGCTCAAACTTTTTGAGCAATAAGATACGGCATTGGGCAGTGTCTACTGAGCCTTCGTGTTCAGATCACAGGCACATTCAATTCAATATTGAAATAGGTCCACGGCCAGTAGTGGAATATCGCGACTCAAAAGCTACTGACTGGAGTGGATACGAAATTTCCCTCCAACGGTACGTTGAGTAAGGCTTCACTACAATAAACAGTTGTGATGGGATAGATACTGCGGCAGACAAGCTTCGGGAAGCAGTGATCTCCTCCTATAATGAAAACTGCCCACTCAAGACGAAAAGAGATAATCGCAACTCTACTTGGTGGAACAAAATCCTAGATAAGCGAAGAAAATAAGTTCGAAGACTATTCAATAGATCTAAAGAGTCAGGCAACTGGGAACCTTATAGAACTGCTCTAACAACTTATAACAAAGAAAGAAGTTCTGTGAGAGTATATCTGACATACCTCGCAGTACTAGAATACACAAGATTCTCTCTAAAGAGCTGATTGCCGAGATAGGGTCGATGAAACGACCTGATGGCACTTTTACGACCTCTAGGAACGTAATGTTGGAGCTTTTGATTAAAAACCACTTTCCCGGAAGTTTAACTCTGGATAACAACCGACCTCCCGACTTTGAGGGCGCAAGGCGGCCCAAAAGAATGATTGGGAGGTCGGCAAGGACGTTATCACAGCACCGGCGATTGAATGGGCAATAAAATTATTTCATCTCTTCAAATCTCCGGGTGAGGATGACATCTTTCCAGATCTGCTACTAAACGGACTGGAATTACTTTCTGTTTTGAAAGAAATTCTTGTGTTCGCTGCTAAAGATATTATCTTTGAAATATTATCAGAAATATTTCCTGCATATGTGATGATTTTAAGTTTTCATTCCATGAGTTTGTTTAGGAAATATTAGTTGTAATGCCACTTTTTCCGCTTTTTTATTAACTAGCTTATTTATCATATGTAATGGATAACCATTGGATCTTGCTATTTGTCTAATTGTATTAATCTCTCTATCAAAATTACATTTGTTCATAGGAATTGAAAAAGTTCAATGTATCATTGAATTATATGCCGCTGGTTTATGTGACATGGGGTGATTGGAACTATATGGAATTGTCACATCAGTGTGTGTTGGTTTACGGTAAATTGAATAATCAAGTACATTATTAACTTTTCGAATTTTTAAATCAAGAAAATTGATTGAGCTATTTCCTTCAACTTCTAATGTAAATTCAATTTTTGGGTGTGAATTATTGATGTGGTTGAAAAATACATCTAATTGTCGTTCACTACCCATGAAACAAGCTAATATGTCATCTACATATCTGTACCAAAATAAAACATTTTTCGAAATATTCCTTTCTAAACTGTCCATAAAAATGTCTGCTAAAATAGGTGATATAGAGTTAGTAGGAGTGAGATGTCTCGTATTGGTGCCATGAGGGGAGAAAATTGTCTTATGCTCATTCAATATGTCTTTTATAAAAGTTGTTAATTTCTTAGTGGCATTATTGTTCATGATTAAGAAGTTATTATTTGGTAGAAATTCGTCCGTTTTATTTATGTAATCATCTCGATACATTACGATTAAACAATTACCTTTATCAGCTTTTGTAAACATCAAACTATTGGCCTTCACCTTACCAGCAATAACCTTTACCAACTTTTGGTTGTTTTTTTGACTTCAATCATTGTTATGAAATTTAGTGAAGTATTTTTGCAAAGATAAATAGCATATAGAAATATCTTATAATTCTTATCATTTTCTATCCTTTCATTTTACTCTTGACATACTCCTTTGGCTTCTTCTCTTCTTGTGCATGCCTAGTATGGGTCTAGGTGTATAACAATTATCTTAAACTTCATAATCACATTGTGTTCTTGACGCCGGGCTATGTAAGGGACATAGTTTGGGTCATCAGGTCACAATCAATGTTCGGGGTTCCTTGACAAGAGGCACCCCTCCCTTTACCATTTACATCTAATTCATACGGGATGTCATCAGCTGTTGGGTTCACTTTGCCAGCTACTTTTCTACTTTCGCCACTACATTATGTAGACTCCTCCATGGATGAATTTACGACCAAACGTTCAATTTATGTTATCTAGCACTTTACGCATATAGGTTTACTGCGCTTGTTTCCTGACTGGCTGGGGAATGGATCCAACCCACCCTAAGTCACTTCTCTTCAGACAATCAAGAAGGGGTATTTTCTATCCATCTAAGTTGGATGATATTTGGGAATTTTGAATTTGAATATAATTTTTTAATTTTATCACAACTTTAACATCATTTTTAAAATTCAAAATAAAAATAAAATATTAATTTTCCTTCGATTTTCAATTCACTATATGAATATTTTCATCCTTTTAAACATACATTTGATTCAATGTTCATCATACAAACACGTTATATTATTACACACTAGCTGTTTTACTGCACGCTGGCTTATTAGCCACCGTCTATTAACGTCAAACTTGTCATCAGATAAAATATGATGTAACATCAAACATTTCATCATATTGTATGCATTTGATGTTTTTTGACACCTATTGTAGGATTTTTTATTGACGTTAGTTCAACTTTTTTAAATTGTTCTTTCAAATTTTATAAATATTATAATTTATATCTAGTGTGTACACCTTACCCAAACAGATCTATTGATATTTAGGATAATATGGCAACGTCGATGAATTGTTTACCTTATGTTTAAGTTGAATGTTGTTGGTCATGTTAAAAAGAATGTTAAGTAAACATTCGATGCATCTGTCCCAGGACATATAGCGACAATATTGTCATTTTCTTCTTCGATAAAGTCCGAAATTTGGTTCTCACGTAGTTGTTTCCTACCGTTTTATCTTTTTTCTCATCTCTATCGCTTTTTTACATTTTTTTCCATGGTTTTAAATAACATTGCTAGTCAAAAATATAGAAAAACAATACGAGTTATATAAAAAATAATTATCTCAATTTATCCATTATTATCGGTCATCTTGTTCAAAATATAGCGTTCAGGAAACATTTGAAGCATCGGTCACTTTTTGTCGTGAGTAAAGCTTCCATAGACAAACAGAAGATACATTGTCAATATTTTCACTCTCTTCTTTTCATATAAAATGTGGAAAAACAATACGAATCATATAAAAAGTATCCCAATTTATCTACTATTAACATCCTTCTTGGTGCTCATGCATAATAATGTGTCTTTCATCATGTTTCAAACTCTATTTCCGTACATCAATGGTTTTAAACAACATTGTAAGCTCAAAATATAGAGAACAAAACGAATATTATGAATAGAATCGGAATAAAGCAAAGATTCATTTTAATGATCTCTTGTCTTTATATCTTAATATTGGTTGGTTGGTTACTTTCTTTTTCTTGCCGCTAACTACCGTGATTTTTCCAAAGAATTCATCGAACAAATGAATCCGTTTTTTCAATCAAACACAGAGGCTCATTGATACAAACTCTTTGATGCTGATAATAAAATTCTATTCAAAAGAGTTTACAAACAATATGTTCGATTTAGTTGGTTTTCAATCTATTCTTCGAAAGACTCTTAATATCGATTCTGTTCGTTTTAATCAAAATATACAAATTAGAAATTTTTTTTTGTATAAATAAATACTCAGTTCTCGAAATGATCAAAGCCAAATGATCGATTGCCGAAAATGGATACTGTTTTGGAATCTGTTTAAACTGATCTACACATTTCGCGAGATATTCGGAGTAACTCAATTTATTTCGGCAGATTATTAATTTTAGTTTAGTATTTCGCTGATTTTGCAGTTGAGAAATGCTCAGTTGTCGATTATAATATTTTGGTTTTAGAAGATGCTATTTATCAAGGTAAAATTTAGTTTTCAGGAACAGTTCCGTACTCAAATAGATATTAATATTATCTATTTATTGCAAACAGAAGACTACCTCGCTGTTACATTATTTGATCTTGCATGCAAAATATTAAAAAAAAATATTTTGGCATTGTCAACTGCCATCACATCTCAAAGCTCCCTGCCTGGACATAGTTTCCTTAGCAGCAATCTGTCTAATTTGAAATGACGTTGATAGAACATCTTCTGCAATTAAAAATTCACTCTGACAAAACTGTAAGAGAGATTTTTGCTTCAATTCAGCAGAATACAAAATACATACATATTACTGACATGCAACTCATTTCTAGTATAGGTACCTCTTGTATTAAATTAATTGGATAGTACTGGCTTTGCAGCCAGTCCATTTTTCTTGAGCTTTTCGTTTAATTGACATTGTAAGCATAATTTCAGATATTCTTCAATAATATTTCTGCTAATGTTACAAAACCCATTCTTATCTCTTCCATTACATTGTTCATTTATATTTAGGTTCATTTTGTTCTTTTACAAGAATATTATATACACTGTGATGTAATATTTTATATCATGAAATCTCCTCAATTTACGGTAATCCAATTCAGCTAGTTTCTCATTGTTAATTTTCATTGAAAGATTTTCCTTCACTTCATGTATAATTTCTTCATATTCTTGTTCCGATTAAGGCAAAGCGGAATTATTCGGCTTATCGATATACAATTACATTTTCTCATAGAATCCAGATTTATTCACGGAATATTTCACTGTTTCGTTCATGTACGTTAATTAAATTCACACTTATGACAAAAATTTCATTACAAAGCCAATAATGAAGTGCTGCTAAACGCGAAACACATGCAAGACACATAAGCACACCACGTGCTTCCTTCGCTTTACAACAAATAACTGACATAACTTTGAACTTACCGAGAATGCGAAACATGTAATATATCGGGAATTGCTCATTTCTAAATTGCACAATCGGCAGTTTTGAAATTGAACTGATGATTCGCCAAAATATATTCACCTTCGGCATTTGAGCAACTTCGTATAGCTTAGTGCTGATAATTGTAAAGATCAGCAGATATAGTCTTTCTGGTTTTCTATACCATTGCACAGTTATATTGGTCTTAATTGGAAAAATGATATCCAGGATATCGCCTTAGTGCTAATAATATCTTCGCTTTAGTGCTAATAATATCTAAGCTTCAATATTTGTAATATCACATCTTCTTCTTTTTTCTATTACCATATAATAAGTCAATCACAAAGTAGGTCACTTCCTGGTCTAGCCAAAAATAACTACTAAACATCAGGTAGGCTTCAAATGAATTGTAACTTCTGTTATTCTGACGATGATATTCAGTTATCGAAACAATTGTCAATTTTTTAGTATTTTCAACAATTTTCATTAAATTGTGGAATTAGCTAGAAACAGTGAGTTTCATTTAAAACACTCATATGAGTAGATTCCACGAAGTAAGGGTCGAGACAGATAATTTAGTTATTAAATTGGCCACTTGTACACACTCCAGAGGCTGTATCGTACTAAACCCGAAATTTCTCCAATAATGAGACACTTCATGTACCATAGCACCCGTTGTACTAGCTCTAGTGAGCTAAAAATCGATAAGGTTCATCTATAAAACTGAACAATATTCAATCATAAAATGGGTCACTTGTATACACGCTGGATGCTGTATCGTACTAAGAAACTGAAAATTCTCCAAAAATGACAATAATTTGGTACCTCAAGTATCATAGCACTCGTTGTACTGGCTTTAGTGAACTAAATCTCAATAGGGTTCATGTTTGAGACGCCCTGAATAATATCCAATCATGAAATTGGTCACTTGTTTATACTCCGGGGGCTATATCGTGCTAACAAACAAAAAATCACCAAAATGTCGTACTTCAAGTACCATAGCATCCTTTCTACTGGCTATTGTGAGCTGAAAATCAATAGAGTTCATATGTGAGATGTCCTGAACAATATATAATCATAAAATTGGTGACTTGTTGCACTCCGGAGGCTGTATCGTGCTAACAAGACATGTAACGAAAAGTGGCCGACGACAACGACGACGAAGACATACACACAGGATTTTTTTTCTAAAAACCATTTTCTCGTGTTGTTCTTGATGGAAAACGTGAAAATAACTCAAATTTTTTTTCAAAATTTCAACTTTTTTGTGGGTTAACCAATACTCTTCTCGCATATAGATAGGTTGAGCGGAAAAGTGAAAATTCTACTTTATAGAATATTCAGAGAAATTAGTGTTTTAAATGAAACTCAACGTGTCTAGCTTAATCCACAATATAATGAAAAATATTAAAAATTCTAAAAAATTGACAATTTTTTTGATAACTCACAATCGACAATCGAAAATTGTTGGCCATTGTTAAATTTAGAAAGTCGTTTTCAACAATCCTTATCATAGTGTACGCTTTATATACAAAATCTACCTGACTTCCAATTTATATACAAATAAACCTCAATGACGAATATTATGAAGAGACCACTTAAAAGACAATAATTTGAAGTGAAGGTGAAAGTTTATGTCTTTTGGAATATATTTGTTAATTATTATTTACATCACATAAAATAAGAAAGGGTAATTATAGAATTCACCGTATGGTTTTTGAAACAATAAATAATTATGCCTGTACCAAAAAAACCCAATTATCGTAGAAAAATCTAATGGTTTTTATTTATTTATTGATTGAATTATTAATAAAGAACACATTAATGTTATTTTGTTTTGTAAACTCGTTTTTATATAGCATTATACATGTGCCACAATTTATTATTTTTTAATCCAAATTCAAAACATTGTGTTACCCTCGTACGTATTAGCAGCCTCACAACCTTTCAAACTTTGCATGCGGAATGTATGTCGTATGCTCTTCCCGATAACTGCGTTTACAATGTTGTCAAGTTGTATCGCTTTGTCGCGCATCGTCAACAGCCAAAATTAATTTGCCAACCTTACTTGAATTTTAATTGGACAGATACCCAACTATACTATGCAACTATTATCTACATGATTACGGCGAACA
This sequence comes from Galeruca laticollis, assembly GCA_963921935.1. Lineage (NCBI taxonomy): Eukaryota > Metazoa > Arthropoda > Insecta > Coleoptera > Chrysomelidae > Galeruca > Galeruca laticollis. Next base: position 42,698,967 of record OY998176.1, read on the forward strand.
AAAGATATATGTTTCTGAGTAATCACATCAATGGTGTCATTTTTTGTCAAACAATACTGAACAAATATTAGTTTATTGTCAAATAATGCTACATGTTTTTTGATATATTTCCTCGGTAGAATTCAAGAGTAATTATTTTTTGCAATTTTTCAAGATGTCAATCAATTTCTCAACAATTATTAAAACATCAATTGAGGTATAATCAATGTTTTTTGGATTTGTTAACGTGTTTTCTAATGGCTACTATATGTTATCTTTATTTTATATTAATGTAGATGCGAAAACCAAATTAATTAAATTTGAATGAACCCTGTACAATGGAGTACATTTTTCATTTAAAAAAAAAGTGTTTTTGTTCGGAAAAATTAAATATCTTTTAATATACACCAGATTTTTGTATTTGACAAAAACTGTGGTTATTGAGTACACATAAAGATATATTTTCTAAAAGTTTTACTTAAATTGAATTACTTTTGAGGGAACGAAAAAGAAAAATCATAAAAAAATAAACGGTTTAAATGATGAAAACTAACTTTCCCGCATCTGTGGCCTTGAACAATATTCTATCATAAAATTGTTACTTGTATACACTCCGGGGGATGTATCGTGCTAACAAACCGAAATTTATTCAAAAATAACCAAAAATGTAGTATATCTGGATTTATAGGACCCGCTGTATTCGCTCTACTCAGCTGAAAATCAATAGGGAACATCTGTGAGACACCTTGAAAAATATTCAATCATAAAATTGATCAATCGTATACTCTCTGGAGGCTGTATCATGCTATCAAACTGAAAATTCTCCAAAAATTACAAATATTTGGTACTTCAAGTACCATAGCACTCCTTGTACTGGCTTTAGTGAGCTGAATATCAATAGGATACATCTTTGAGACGCTCTGAATAATATCCATTCATAAAGTTGTATTTACTCCGGAGGCTGTATCTTGCTAACAAACTGAAATTTCTCCAAAAATGATAAAAACATCGTACGTAAAGTACTGTAGCACCTGTTGTTTTGGCTCTGGCGAGCTGGAAATCAATAGGGTTCCTCAGTGAGGAACAATCATAAAATTGGTGACTTGTTGAACTCCGGAGGCTGTATCGTACTAACAAACAGAAATTTCTCAAAAAATGACAAAATGTCGTACTTCAAGTACAATAGCAACCATTGTACTGGCTCTGGTGAATTGAAAATCAACAGGGTTTATCTGTGACATCTCCTTAACAATATTCAAACATAAAATTGCTGAGTTATTGCTTTCCGGAGGTATCGTGCTAACAAAACCTGTAAGGAAAAGTGGCCGACGACAACGACGACGACGACGACATACACACAGGATTTTTTTTCTAAAAACCATTTATTCGTGTTTTTATTGATGGAAAACGCAGAAATTACTAAAAAAAAAAGGTTGGGCGGAAAAGTAATACAAAAAAACGTTTTTTCGCGATTTTCTTGTAAATGTTCAGGTTATGTTAAAAAGTGATCAATACAAAAGTTGTTCATGTTTGCATGATCTAAAACTATTCTATTGAGTACTTTCCATTTTGACGCCAATTCCGCAAATCGCAATAATATGATTTTCCACTCCTTTTCTATCCCCCCAAAACACCCTTAATCTCCGCGACGTATGCACGAATTTTTCCTCGTCCCTTATAAACCCCTTCACAATTTCCAATCGTTATAATTCTGTCTATAACTTTCTTTTTTTTGATCAAATATAGTTATGTTAAAAACCTGGCCCATTCCTGTCATTTTTACAGCAAACAGTTGACATGGTAATCTATAGCCTGTACACAGTTAATGTGAGTATCATGATTCATCTTTTCATCACATGAAATATAAATTTGAAGTAAAGTGAAAATAACGGAACCAAATCTTCATTAATTAACTTTGTTAAAGAATGATAACAATTAGAATTAATTTAAACGCTGAAAATCTCCAAATCCCATAAAGTTGACAAACTTGAATACTTTCGACAATGCAATCGCGACTTCAAAGGTTCAAAACAAAGTATTCTTGTTCCTAGCACAAATATTTTCAGATGTGTGAAAGTTTACCCGAAAGTTCTTGTCTGTAATAATATCATTGAATTTTTCAAACGAAGCGATGCCATGAAAATAACGGGAAGTTTCAGTACAATAAATATTCTTGAAAAAGTTTACTTTTCCGACTTTCAATGATAATTATTACGGAGTTTTAAAAAAGTAAAACGGAAATTCTGTAGATAATGATTGTATTTGTTTGGTGGAAAGTTTGATCTTTTGTCCTAAATGTCATTTATTCGCCATAGTTAGTGGGATTATTAAAAGTGATGTTTAATAACATAGCAAAACAATTTTTGAGTAGAAAGGAGTAGAAATCGTATAATTAAGAGCTCATTATTGTTATATGAATAAATTGATTATTTTTCGAGAATATTAATTAAGAAAAATACACAAAATTAGAAAGAGTGAAGTAACACAGCATGAAAATGGGATACTGAACCATTGTTGTACTCCTGCCAATATGTGGGATAATTAAAAGTGACTTTAATAACACTGTTAAACCATTTTTGAACTTCTAGGAGTAGAAATCCTATAATTAAGACCTTCATTATTGTTATATGAATAAATTGATTAGTTTTTGAGAATATTAGTTAAGAAATGAAAACAAAATTAAAAAGAGTAAAGTAACAAAGCACAGAAAATGGGATACTGAACCATTGTTGTAATCCTTCCAATATGTATGAAAGGATATCCCAAAAAATTTGTAAATTGTAGAAATATCACAATTCTTTTTTGAAGAAAATTCTATCTTCTCTCGTATCTTTGCTTAGAAAATTGATATTTTTTATTTTTTTATTTTTACCGCATCTCCCTCGAGGGTTATGAGCGGGGTTTCTAAAAACATACAATAGGTACTTATATTTTAACATAGAAATTGGAGTCTTTCAGAAACTTGAGCACTTTTTCACCGTTTTCACTTATTGTGCGGTTCATGTTAGGTTGGATGCTGTTAACTGTTCCTCTAACACTTAAATTTGTACAATTCAATAGTATATGTTTTATGGTTAGAGGCACATGACACGTAAAACACTTTTAGAGGCACATGACACGTAAAACACTGCTTTGGTGGTTCTTGATTTAACAAATGCTGGTGTGTGAGGGCTGAATGTCCTATTCTTAACCTGTTTAAAACAACCTGGTCTTTTCTGTTCTATGGAAGAGGAAGTCAAGATTTTACTGATGGCATGATTTCTTTAAGAAGCGTATTGGTTCCTTCCCATCTTTTTTGCCAGATGTCATATACAAAATCTTTTATAAGTGATTTGAAATCGGCAGCTGGGACTTTTTCTCAAAATATGGTAGATTTTCGTTATCGTGTGTCGTGCAATTTCGTCCACTTTTTCATTGGATGGTATGCCTACATGAGAAGGGACCCACAGAAACTCTATTTTAACGTGTGTCAGCTGAAGTCTGTAAAGTTCTTCTTTAATGTCTATAAGTATTTGGTGAGAAGGAAATAGTTGTTTTATTCCTTTGAGAGCCCTGTAGGAGTCCGATATTATTAATATGTTTTTGTCTGGCTGTTTGTAGTTTCTCAAGGCTTCATGTATGGCGACTAACTCTCCTGTGTATATTGAACAGTGGGGATTTAGCCTGATTGCATGATTATTTACATCTTGTAAAAATGCCGATGCGATGCCATTTTCTGATTTAGATGCATCAGTAAAAATATGATCATATCCGGTGAATTTAGAAATGAGATTATAGTATTTTAATTTGAATATGTGGTCGCTGGTAGAGTGTTTGGGCTGATTTGCTAATGAGAAGTTGACTGCTGGTATTTGAATTGTCCAAGGTGGAGTTTCATGACAAAATGGCAAAGACAGTTGAAATTGTTCAATATTGAAATCTGATCTCTTTAACCTTTCATAAAATGGTAAGTATTTTTTCTGGGTGTCTGGAATGGTATTTGTATCATGAACTATTGTTAAAAAAGAAGGATTGTCGTTTTTTTTTGAGCTGAATCTCTAGAGGCATAGCATAAAGATAAATATAGACGTCCTAGATATAAAGGTAATTGTGATGTGATAACTTGAAGACTACTAATAGGACTTGTTTTAAAGGCTCCTGAAAATATTCTTCGGGAACTGGTTTGAATAACATCCAATTTGTGTAGAAGAGTGCTGCTGGCTGAGTTGTAGCAAATGCTCCCATAGTCAAGTTTACTTCTAATTACTGACTGATATAGGTTAATCAGTATTTTGGTGTCGGCTCCCCATGACTGGTTTCAAAGGATTTTAAGTATGTTTATTCTCGACTGGCAAGTTTTAAGGAGGTTATTGATGTGCAGTGTCCATTTCAGCTGATAATCAAATGTAACTCTCAAGAATTTTACACTTTCCAACTGTTCTAATTGTTTTCTATTAAGATGTAAATTAATGTTGTCCTGGCCTTTCTTCCCAAAAACTATAAAGTGAGTTTTTGGTGAGGAAAAGGTTAACCCCGTTGTGATGGACCATGTTTCTAATTTGTTGAGGTAGTTTTGCAAAATATTTTTGGATGAATCTAAGTCTTTACTTTTTGTGTAAATTAGTAGATCATCTGCATAAAGACTCGCTTTTACTGGTAAATTGAATTGTTTTCCTAGACTGTTTATTGCAATTAAAAAGAAAGTTGGGCTTAATATTGCGCCTTGGCGAAGGCCGCTTTGGTTTATCTTTTCACTTGATAGTTTGCCATTTATTCTGACTTGTATAGTTCTGTTAGTAAGGAATTTTTTTATTAAAGCTAACATTTTGCCCTGAATACCTAGATCCCCTAGACCCTAGAGTGTTTACTATATGGTATCTCCAAATAGTGTCAAAGGCTTTGTTAATGTCAAAAAATATTGCAACGAGGTATTGGTTATGCATAAAAGCCTCATGGATATCAGTTTCCAAGAAAACGATGTTGTATGTTGTTGGTCTACCTTTTCTATAACCACTTTGTATTGAGCTGAAATAATTTAGTTTCTCTAAGTGCCATTTGAGTCGGTTATTTAATATTTTCCCAAGTATTTTACATATATTACATGTCAATGAAATAGGGCAATACGATGTAGGAAGATTTTTTGGTGTGTTTTCTTTCAAAATTGGTATGATTATGGCTTCTCTCCATAAAGGGGGAGGAAAAAATCATATTAAAAAGTTTGATTAAAATTGATTTGGCCCTAAGAGGCAGTTTCTGCAGAAATATTGGGGGAATTTCATAGGGACCTGCTGCTGAGTTTTTTGTAGTCATGAGGCTTTCTTCAACTTCCTGTAATGATATGGGCACATTTAGATAGCTGTCATCGTCGCGTATTATAACGTCCACCAGTTCAGTTCTTGTTTTATGTTCATTAAAGGCTTTCGTGTGATTAGCGTCACTGCTATTTTGTTCATAGGTCTCAGCTTAAACTTCTGTTATTTCTTGATTGTCAGATATTATTTCATTGTTGTGGCTAAGATTATTTATGTGTTTGATTGAACTTGATCCTTTTATTTTTCTAATTTTATACCAAACCATACTAAGTGGTGTGGATGAGTTTATTGTTGATACGTACGTAATCCAACTTTGTTTTTTGTATTTCTTAATCAAGTATCTGGATTAAGCTCTACATCTTTTGAAGTCGTTAAGATTCTCCGCTGATTTAAGCCTTTTATATTTGTTAAACGCATGTTTAGTGATTTTTATTGCTTCTGCCACCTCTGGATTCCACCATGGAACAAGACACTTCTTGATTATTTCTGTTTTTCCTACTGCTTCAATAGCCGCTTTTGTAATAAATTCGTTGAAGGACATAATGCTACTTATTACCGTTAGATGTCACTATGTAGTTTGACGTGTAGAGGTCTATCAAATCTGCATAATTATTCCAGATTGCTCATTTTATTCTCCATATTTGTGGAGGTATTGCTTCAGGAATTATATCTGAAGTATGGTTTATAATTATAGGGAAGTGGTCGCTGTCATGCAGATCATCTAGAGTGTCCCATGTTAGAGAAGATAATATTGATGGACTGCAGAGAGATAAATCTAAGGCTCACATGGTACCATTATAGGCGTCAAACCTCGTAGGTTTTGCGGAGTTTAACAAGATTAAGTTGTTGTTATTAATCAAATTTAATAGAGAGTCCCCATTACTGTCGGTGGATTGCGAACTCCAGGCAACATTGTATAGATACGGCTATTACCTCCAAATTGGTGTTAAGAAGAATGTGTGCAGCTTCAATAGAATTGTTGATTAGCATGGTAACTCCTCCACTAGCAATTGTTTGAACTGGTCTATTTTTACAAAAAGTGGTGTACTTTTTAATTTTGGGAAGCTTATTTCCTTTGAGGTGAGTTTCTTGCAGGCTTAGTATCAACGGTGACAATTCATTGATTAGGAGTTGTATGTTCGGTAGGTGAGTGTAAAAACCATTTAGGTTCCACTTAAAAATAAAATTTGAGTGAGCCATTATTTGATCTTGAAAAACCAGAGTGAGAAGAGATATCGCTTTCCTCGACTGTTGCTGTTAGGCCAGCATCTTCCGTCAATGTTTTCTTAATCCTTTTTATATTATTTTTTACAGATGTGTTATCGATGTTTTTATGAACGAATGTTAGTAGAATGGTGTACTTTTTAATTTTGGGAAGCATATTTCCTTTGAGGTGAGTTTCTTGCAGGCTTAGTGTCAACTATGACAATTCATTGATTAAGAGTTGTATGTTCGGTAGGTGGGTGTAAAAACCATTTAGGTTCCACTGAAAAACCAGAGTGAGAAGAAATATCGCTTTCCTCGTCTGTTGCTCTTAGGTCAGCATCTTCCGTCAATTTTTTCTTAATCCTTGTTATATTATTTTTTACAGATGTGTTATCGATGTTTTTATGAACGAATGTTAGTAGATTTTTCAAATTGTGTAAGTCGTTGGTGTAGTTTTTTGCTATGCTTGCAGCATGCTTATACCCAGATGCATTAACTATAAAATCACATAATTCGGTAAAGTTCATAAAATTTGGTGATTTGAAAGTAACTGGGAGATTTTTTATAGGTTCTGAAAGGTGAGTTTTTTCGTCTGAGTTTTTCTTAGTTTTACATTTCTTTGAATAAATCGGACGTCTAAAAGATTCTTCATCAGGTTTTTGGTTTTCTAAATCAGGTGCAGTAGAGATTTGACGTTTACAAGCCGCAGAAATCGTCTTCGTTTGTTCATATTCGTTTGGAATGTCAAATGATAAATTTGATTGTCTTTGCGATTGCTCTGGTGATTTGGTAATTTGGAGTGATGTGTTTGACAGTTCATCTACTGGATTGAAAACTGGCTCCATATCTAGATTTGTTATACTTATATGGTTGTTAGAGCACTCCATTACGTTAGAAACCATAAGGTTATCTGGATTAGGAATGCAGCTTGATTGTGAATATGCAAGAGTGGGGATATTTGTTGGTTTAACTTTATTTGTGGATACTGGAAATTTGGGAGTTGAGTCCAGTAATATCATATTTGGAAGTACTTTAGAGTTTGAACAATTATTTGCTGTGTGACCAGGTTGTTTACAAGTGAAACAGATATTGTCCAAAGATAGGAATATTCGGTAAGATGTATTATCACAATTGAAGTCCAGAAATTCAGGTATTATGATTTGACCAGGAGGAGAGATGTGAATATGTCTACGAAAACTATAAATGTGTTTATATTCCGGATTTTGTGTGCCAATCTTAAGGAAGTTCAATCGAGTTTCCAAATCCAGTACACTATTAACAAGCTCAGCTGCAATGATGTTATGTGGTACGGAGGGACACCCATTTGAAATAATCAACCGTATGTTTGGGTTTAACAATCTTCGTGCTTGAATACGTTGATGGTTAACTGTGATAATTCCACTATTAGTAGATACGAAGTCGTTAACAATTTTTTCATTGGTGAGGTAAATACATATTTTATTGTTAGAAATCCGAGAAGCGAACAAAATATTTTTTGGGGTAATTATATCTCCCACCGCATATATATATATATATATATATATATATATATATATATATATATATTCTTCCAATTTTGTATTGTCCAGTGTATTAAAAACAATTGCTTGCTGTTTTTTGGGGAAGGTTGAATTGCTTTGGCTGGCCATATATGAATAAGGCAGTGATGATGTACTTGATGTGTTCTGAACTCCCCCATTTGAAGTTCCTAAAGGCGGAAATTCATCCATTTTTAAGTAATGACATGGACCTGCCTGTTAAGTGCGGCCTTGTCTTCCTTTGGAATTTAGAGATAACCGATGGTAATTAGGTATGGAACGTATATATTTATGACTATGTGATGATACAAAAGCTTTTGTTTTACCTTGTAAATGTTCCTAAAAAGCACTGATTTTCAAATTACTGATGCACTGGTGGCTACTGCACTTGTGATTATTACAAGAAGTTTTTTATGTTTATTAAACTTTAGAAATCATTGTTTAATAAAGAGCAAACTTTCGTACACGTTGTCGAGAACGTTGCCAGGATAGGCCAAAATTGATATTGAGATGTGGTTTTTAGCATATTCGTTTTTCTAATTCTATGGTCTTTCAAGTAAATGGTTGAAAAATATAGCATCGCATTCCATGATTCCAAAAAAAAAGTTAAAAAAAATAACGGTGGTTCGAATAACGCCCCAACGTGATCATTACAGAAAACTGAGGTAAAACAATAATAGAATATTTGTCCTTTCAAATGTTACTAAGTTTGTCGAAATACATAAAGCGGCATGAAAGTTATAACTATTTTATTAAATTGACTTTCTCACTCACCGCAACCAGTTATTTTACAAGATAGTGGAAAACTTACATTATATGTCGTTGATAAGATTAGTAACGCCTATATTGAAACCATTTGGGGAAGTGTGCTCAACATATACACGGGCAAAACTGTAGTGGGAGGTGTGGGTTCTTAAAAACCAAAACAATTACTTCTTAATTTACGAAGTTTCGATAACCCTTTAATGAAACTGTTACATTTCAACAAATACACGACGTGCGTATGCTCAACTCAAGCAATGTAAGTAAAACAAATGTTAGTTTCTTCAAACTTTCGAATGTGATTCTTTTATCAATCGCTATATTGATAAATTTGTATTATATACTATTTTTTATTCTTATAGGTAATTGGATAACTACCGACGTATAGAAACCTTCTAAGTGGAAAAATGTTATCTAATAATAGAGATTTCAAACATTTTTGTCCTTTGTGACATGTTAAAATACCTGATTTTTAATGTATTAATTAGTAAAAAACGATATTCAGAATGGAAATAATTGAAAACATTTATTATATTGGCACTAGTGTGTGTGCAGTATGATACTATAGAATTTGATACAAAATGAGATAGGTAAGAAAACTTCTCTCTTTATTTTCAATAGAATCATTTCTTTTTCTTGTTCCGTGGTGAATTACTCGTATATTGTTAAAATTTCTCGTCATTATTAACTTTATCAAGGAAGTTTGATGATCGTCTAGAAATTCACCATAATATATATTTGTTGGCCCTTTCCAAATTCAATGCCTTCAATCCTTATTGCTCTCTCTGAATATCATGAGGAAATCTAAGAATATTCTCAAATTAATTAAATTCTTCGAACCGGCAATAAATTAAAGGTTGGCAAATTGGTTTTGGCAGTTGGAAGTTTGGAAACTTCCAATGCACCGTAGCAAAGACGTATGCGGATTGCAAGAGCTCACTTTGCTGGCAGAATTCGTAAGCTTCGTTTCGACAGTGCAGTTGAGTGACCATGTTAAAAAGATTGAAGATGAATTTATGAACAATGAACCCTCTTTTAGATATTGTTGTAGATAATATTATTAATTTGGCCGAAGACGGAGATAACGAGGATGATAAAGTTGATATAAAAAGTGATTTTAAAGAATCATTTGTAGATGCACATCATTATTTTACTGTTTATGATCCCTGTACATCTAAAACATATTTTTCATTATACGAGGTCTGATCAAAAAATAACCGTTATTTTCAAATTTCATGAGTTACGTATGTTCGATTTTCGTATTTTTTTTCTGTTATGTTGGTACACATGTCTGTTATATATGTTGACAAGATCAGACATTCTAGATTGTCAGTTTGTTTTGACAGATAAAAAGGTTAGTCGTCTTTTGGTGTGCTCTTCGATTTTTTACTATTCGAAAAAATGGATCTAAGAAACTGTAATAAGTTTTGTGTGAAAAATGAAATTAAATGCGCAAGGACAATTGAAATGTTGACTGTGGCGGTTGACGAGTCTACTATGAGCAGAACACAAGTTCAATTAAATTATGGAAGCGTCCAGAAGAGCCAAGACCGAAAAAAGCAAGTCAAGTTTGGATCAATGTGAAGTTTTTTCTCACTGTTTTCTTCGGCTGCAATGGCTTGGTGCATCACGAATTCTTGCCACAAGGTCGTACGGTCAATAAGGAATACCACCTTGAAGTTATGCGCTGTTTGCGCGAAGCAGTTCGTCAGAAACGCACAGAATTTTGGAAAAAGCAATAATACAGGTCTGCGACCAAAAAACTGCATAGGACTTTTTTACATTTTCTTACATATTTTGACCTCCCAAAACAAAAAAAATATTCAAATTATTATATCACATAAGTTTTTATGTATATTGCAGTATCTATGTTCATTGGTAATAAACCTATATGATTTTTATTTGTTAATAGAGAAAAACAACCTGAGCTGTTGGTGAGACTGGGAATGTTTTAACATCTTGAGACAAGTCAAATGACGTATATCGCTTGGAACGAAGAAAAGCTCTCAGTAGACATACTGATATTCAAGTGAACAGTGCTGTTGTCTGTTAATCATAGCTACAAGGGTTTGTGTTATTTCTCCAAAAAGTTTTTGTTATATCTGTGATGAATTCACTATTGAAAGTCAACAGAGAAATATAAGTGATTTTGTAAGGAAAGTTTATTTTGCCTACTTTAAATTAAAACTTGGTGATCAAGATAAACCATGGGCCCCGCATAAGGTGTGTAGAAGATGCGAACAAGATCTTCGTTGGTGGTTTAAGGGAAATAAAAACGCATTTCGATTTGGAATTCCTATGATATGGCGTGAGCTGAAAAATCACACCACTGACTGCTACTGCTGCTCATTTGACGTAAAGGGATTCGATTCAAAAAACAAAATAAACATAAGTTATCCTAATCTTGACTCAGCTATACGTCCAGTGCCCCATAGCTCCGAGATATTTATCCCGCAGCCACCTTCCAGTTTGGATGAATAGCCTAGTGAGTTGGAGGACGAAGCTACAACACCTCCTCCGGGTGAATCAAGCTCAGATTCATCTTTTTACGAAGATGGAGGGCCTCAACTATTTTCTCAAGGTGAGCTCAATGATTTAGTAAGAGATTTAGGTCTTTCAAAAGATGTAGCCGAACTGTTAGGTTCTAGATTTAACAATAAAAACCTTTTATCACCTGGCACTTCCTTCTACTGGTACAGACACCAAGAAAAAGAATTTACCCAGTTTTTCTCAAAAGAAGGAAATTTATTTTTCTGCAATAATGTGGAAGAACTCATACATCGCTTAGATATGAAGTAAGACTCATCTAAATGGCGCCTATTCATTGACTCATCTAAGACTAGCCTTAAAGCAGTATTATTGCATAATTGAAATAAATTTGCCTCGATTCCGATTAGACATTCTGTGCATATGAAAGAAGATTATAAGGATTTGGCCATTATCCTGGAGAAAATCATGTATGAAGACCATCAATGGATGATTTGTGGGGACTTCAAAATATTTACAATGCTTTTGGGTCAGCAGGCAGGCTATACTAAATACTCATGCTTCTTATGCTTGTGGGATATTAGATCCAGAGAACAGTGCTGGAAAAAAAGTAATTGGCCATCCCAAAAAACTTTAAAACCTGGAGAGAAAAATGTTATAAACACTACCTTAGTACCACCAGAAAAGTTTTTCTTGCCCCCTCTCCATATCAAAATGGGGTTGATACAACAATTTGTAAAATCGCTGCAAAAGGATGGAGACTGTTGCAAATATTTATGTACAACATTCCCGAAGCTATGAGAAGTAAAGTTAAAAGACGGAGTTTTCACCGGCCCCCGCATAAGAAAACTTTTAACGGACCCTTCATTTGTGGAAACCATGAATGAGAAGGAAAAAGAAGCTTGGGTATCGTTCAAGGACGTAGTGCGAAAGTTTTTGGGAAATACTAAGGATCCTAATTATAAAACCATTGTGCAACGGATGCTAGCAGCATACGAAGCTCAAGACTGCAAGATGAGCTTGAAGGTGTTTTACACTCTCATATAGAATCTTTTCCTGAAAACCTGGGGGCTTACAGTGAAGAGCAGGAGGAGCGATTTCATCAGGATGTCCGTGATATCGAGAGAAGGTACCAAGGGCGATGGGATGTCACTACGCTTGCTGACTACTGTTGGCTACTTAAGATGGAAATCGGAAAAGGACTCGTCAAAGTATCAAGGCAAAGAAGAAGAGGTTTCATAAAGAACGTAAATAAGTATATTTATCAAAATAATGTTTCGTTTGCTTTAAAAAAGAATTTATTGTTTGAAAATTTTGAATAAAGGAGTGCTGTAACCAATTTTTTGTGTTCGAATTTGCAAAAAATCCTTATGTGATAGAAAAAAATGGCCATCACTTTTGAAATCAGCGCACTTTAAAACATATAATTCAGTAAAAATATCTCATGCAGCTGAGAAAATTTTTTTTTCTCAGACCTGTGTAATCGATCTTGCACCATGATAACGCACCAGCTCACACATCGATGCTTGTGCGTGAGTTTTTGGCCAAAAACAAAACCGTTATCATGCCTCAACCACCGTATTCACCGGACTTGGCCCCCGCTGATTTTTTCCTCTTCCCTAAACTGAAGATACCGATGAAAGAAAGCATTTTGCTACGATTGAGAAATCGAAACGAGCTGTTGGCGATATCAAAAAGCGCGTTTCAGAATTGTTTCTAGGATTGGAAATAACGCTGGCATGAGTGTATTATATCTGAGGGGGATTACTTTAAAGGGAACAGGATAGTTATTGATGAATACATAAATACTTTTTGAAAAAATTTAAAATAGCGGATATTTTTTGATCAGACCTCGTAGTGTTTGTTTGAAGGTGAACTGAATACGTTAAACGCAACAAATGTAAAAATTTGAATACGCGTTATAAAATTGTAGATATTTGAGACGAATTCCACTGGAGTAATAGAATATTTGTAGCACATCCGTACATAGTTCTAAATAAACAATAATTGACGGCACCCAGAACCAAGATTTTTTTGTTTTGCCAGTCCGTACCCTGTGAAAAGTGTGAAGGGATGTTCTAATTTCATAGTAAATTTTTGCAAAAAACCCAAATATATACATATGAAAGTAGAAATTAATACCACAAAAAGCTTGATTAATTTATTTATATTATTAATATGAATATTCGACCATCTCTAAAGGCTATTTCTCCAATTTGTTTTTCAACTTTTATGTATAAACCCGAATTTTTACATTATTATCTACTACATATTATTCAGAATAACAATTTTACAACGCTTAACAGGTAGGTATGTCATTAACTATTACTACGAACAGATAGGAAAAATTGTTGGCCATTGTTAAATTTAGAAAGTAGTTAAACAATACTTATCATATTGTACGAATTATCTACAAAACCTACCTGACTTCAAATTTATATTAAAATAAACCTTAATAACTTAATAACGAATATTATGAAGGGACCACTTAAAAGATATTAATTTGAAGTAAAGAGGAAAGTTTATGTCTCTTGGAATTTATTTATTATTCACATCACATAAAATAATAAAGGGTAATTTTAGAAATCGCCTTATGGTTCTTGAAGCAATATATAAGTACAAAAAAATATCTAATGGTTTCCATTTCCTTATTCATTTAATTAATAATAAGTAACATATTAATGTTATTTTGTTTTGTGAACTCGATTCAATATAGCATTATACACGTGGCTCAATTTATTATTTTTAAATCCAAATTCTAAATACTGTGTTACCTTCGTACGTATTAGCAGTCTTACAACCTTTAAAACTTTGCTGTATAAAGCCAACTTCTTTAGTGTATGTATTAATGTATTGTATTGTTTCAGGAACAACCAACAATGACATAGCGTTGAGTATTAATTTCGGATTTAATTAATTTCATAGATAGAATTCAATATAATAGTAAATTTAACTTCTGAAAATCACTTTTGGGTGGTTCAAACGATATAATTTAAATCGTAAAAGGGAGATATTGTTATGGGAGCAATGTCATGTGGTCAGTGATTATTAAATGTTCCATTTATGTAATGAAGGTAGTTTATGTTTATAGGCCAAGCTACAGAATTTTTTTTATTTAAAAAGTGTTAGAAGAAAACCAGCTGCGCCATTGTTTGGAAAATAGTTTCATATGATGTAGCGAGATGTTTTTCACTCGACTTTATCACTCATAACTTAGTTATTAACTTTTTTTTGTTTTTTCGTATAAAATTGAAACTATTGGGATATCGTGATGATATTTAGAGTGAAATTGTGAAGAATAAAAACACGGAAAAAATGAGATGTCGAATAGCTCGATCGGATTCTTTGTTTAGGAGAAAATCGGGAAAAAGCGGTCAAAGGGTAGTATTTTCAAAAATTCATAACTCGGTAATTTTTTGGTTGTAACGTAAATCCTTCAGCTAGTATTAGTCTATGGCCCCTTTCGGTCGCGCTCTAGCGGCGAAACGGTTAGTCTTACAAAAAAACGTTTTATATAAGAAATGTAGGCAATTTAATCTACTTTAATTCTGAGTGAGTTGGGTTTATCGAAAAAACGCTTCCTTTTTGAGATGTAGGCAGAAAACTGAATCAAGTGCCAAAATTTGGTCAAAATGTGACCAAAGCAAAATTTTTGACAGCTAACTCCAAATTTGTGTTCAGCGAACCAAAAACATGAAGAGTGAGAAAATCAAAACTATAGCTAAACTTGTTTCAGAGCTCCCATTTTTTGCTAATCTGCCCACGCCTACGCTATATAAAAGTGACAAGTATATTCTGACACAGGGAAAAGTATAATAGGAAGATAAATAAAAAACAGCTTTAAGTGAAAAAGGAACGGTAAAAGTTGTTGTTTTAACAACCATAGTAATTGTTAAATATTTGAATATTTCTCCTTTGACATTAGACGACAAGTGAATTTGTTTATTGAATATTTTGATACGTCGAATAAATTATATACTCGTATTAGCTCCCATCTTTTTATAAGTGCTAGTTGAATCAATGAACCGATCAACCTATTCGATTACATAATTTAGTAAAAGCTTCAAAATAAAAGGATGGAAATATGCCCAATTATATAACAGAATTATTTGAGACAACGGATTAAATGCAGAATCAGAAGAGTTGATAACCAAAGATCAACCGTAAATTAGGAGTCTTTAATATATGAAAGTACTATAAACACAACTTACAGCGCCAGTACATGGAAACATCACGAAGCTATAGCGTGACAAACTCCTTCATTTCACTTCTCTATTAGTCTAAATTTGTTTCACGGAACCACTGCGGACGCGGCTATTGTTGACGAAATTCCAACCTATGGGAGCCGAAAATGGTGGTGAAGTTGCTATGGTAAGTAGACTGCCTAAGCTGTCACGTCACAGGAGTGGGCGGAGGTTATAAACCTTTCCAAACAAACCGATATCACGTGAAAAGTTGCCATAAGAATTTTTTTTTATTTTCGGTTTTCTCTGCACAATTTGTTGCAAATAAGAGTGATCGTGGCTACAATTAGAAAGTTATTGCGTAGTTTGAAGTATTTATTGATAAATAGTTGCAGAGGTAAGATTTTGCATGCTTTGTTAGAGAGTTTTAAATATATTCAATTTATGTGGTCATGTGTCATTGTCATGTCTTTCTTATTATTTTCATATTTATTTCTGATTTCATGACTCAAATGGCTTAAACATGTTCTGAAGCAATCCAGCTTTAATAAGTTCTTTGAAAATAATAATAAGATCATTAAAAAGGGATACAAATGCGTTAGACTCAAACCAAGTGAAAAAAAATGTATGCTGAATTGATAATCATTAAGGGCGAACTTCACGCTAATATAAAATATAAATCATACAATGTTGAGGTTAGTAATCAACTTTTCTTGTAGTCTACATCTTTTCAAACTAACATGTTATAACTTTAAACACATCAAGTGATATTGAGAAAGGAACGTGTGCTAGTCAATTAAAATGTAACCCTATTGCCACTATAGCTTTATCAGGACATTAAAATATCGGTTTCGATTGTGATTGCATTTTTTCGGAATTCATTATTGCTAGGAAACCATTTTTATAATGAAATCCATAATAAATATGGCAATAATAACAAAAATGTGACCATACACAGTTCCGTTATTGCCTTTTATAGGTCCTGGTGGGTTTTTCTTTTCTCTTTTCTCCTCGATTTTCTATAAGCGTCTTGAGTTTTTTACTTTCATTTTCTTGACTTATGACTCTATTTATTCTTTCCACCTTAGCTTCAGTCGTCATTTCGGTCTTGTATTTAGTTGTATCCAATCTGTTAATGTACTTTGTGATGACGTTTTATCTTTTCTGTTTATGTTTACACACCATCTAATTTCTTGCGCTATGTTAAATCTTACTATGTTTTCTTTATTTAGTATATCGTCAATTTCTTAGTTGATCTGTAGTCTTATATCGTCATTTCGTTCTCTTTTGAGTCCCATAATTGTTCTGATAATGTGTAGTTTTTCGTTTCTTGTGTGTATTATAAATTCCAAGGACTTGTATTTTTGACTTTATGGATTTATCGATTCTTAATTCCATCATACTTTTATTTTTTCTATTGCAATGCATGTATTGCGTTCGTTTCGTTTATTTCGAATCCTCTTTCTATTATATTGAATGAACTTTCAAATCCTACTCGTCTTCTTGCTATTATTGCTATATCGTCTACATATGATATTATTTGAACTGATTTGTTGCTTATTGCATAATGATATGAAGAAAAGCGACAAGAATTCGTGCCCTGGTCTCGCACCTGTTTCTATTTAATATTCTTCTGTTGGACTTTGGTATTGTAGCTCATGATTCATTCATCGTCATGTGTATTAGTTGTGTCAGTTTTTTAGCAGTCTTTCATTTTTTTTTGAAATCTTCTACCATACTTGTTCTTATTATATTGTCGAATGCTTGCTTATAATCAACGAATAAGATGTGTAGGTCTGTCATATTCATAGCACTTCTCTGTCATTTGTTTTATTGTATGTTTAGCATATATTTTTTATGACTCCTCTGCCATACTTGTTCTTATTATATTGTCGAATGCTTGCTTTAAATCAATGAATAAGATGTGTAGGTCTGTCATAATAATAGGACATATCTGTTATTTGTCATATTGTATGTATGTCATCTATTGTTGCCTTTTCGATGTCCTAATTGTTAGTCTCCCAGTATCATTCCAGCGTGTTTCGTAGTCGGCTTCTTATCATCATCGTTAGGACTATGTAAGTAGCATTGGAAAGTGTTACTGCTCTAGAGTTCATGCATTTGGAAAGTCCCCCTTTTTGGTATGTGCACCATCTGTGGTTTATGTATTCTTACCTGTAATTCTTTCCCCCCAAATGATACACATTAATTTCTTAATTGTAGCAACGATCACCCTTATTTGTAACAATTTGAAGAAAACGCAGCAAATTAAATACCTCTAATTGTTTGGAAATTGTCATAGGCTTTGCCCACACCTGTGATATCACGCTTGGGTGGTATATTGAGTTTAGTTATGAAAGAAGTGTCTAATTGTTAAATCCACTTATCAGGTTGATATTCAGTTAACGAAATTGCCTCTTTATATCACAAATTCAACGCAGAGAAGTTCCGAACCAAAGATAAAAAAATAATATTAAAAACTGCTGAAACAGCGATGAAAATTCACATTCCGAAGTGGATAAATACGCACAGCACCAAAAGTAAAATTACAAAATGAAAAGTTTCATTCCCTGTGACTGCGGCCTTTTATATATTCCGCAGTTGGGTTGTATCTAATGAAATTGTTTGCTTTAGCGCTTCAAAACGACCTCTACAGTTGATTCACCTACATCTTTTCAAACTAACATGTTATAACTTTAAACACATCAAGTGATATTGAGAAAGGAACGTGTGCTAGTCAATTAAAATGTAACCCTATTGCCACTATAGCTTTATCAGGACATTAAAATATCGGTTTCGATTGTGATTGCATTTTTTCGGAATTCATTATTGCTAGGAAACCATTTTTATAATGAAATCCATAATAAATATGGCAATAATAACAAAAATGTGACCATACACAGTTCCGTTATTGCCTTTTATAGGTCCTGGTGGGTTTTTCTTTTCTCTTTTCTCCTCGATTTTCTATAAGCGTCTTGAGTTTTTTACTTTCATTTTCTTGACTTATGACTCTATTTATTCTTTCCACCTTAGCTTCAGTCGTCATTTCGGTCTTGTATTTAGTTGTATCCAATCTGTTATTGTACTTTGTGATGACGTTTTATCTTTTCTGTTTATGTTTACACACCATCTAATTTCTTGCGCTATGTTAAATCTTACTATGTTTTCTTTATTTAGTATATCGTCAATTTCTTAGTTGATCTGTAGTCTTATATCGTCATTTCGTTCTCTTTTGAGTCCCATAATTGTTCTGATAATGTGTAGTTTTTCGTTTCTTGTGTGTATTATAAATTCCAAGGACTTGTATTTTTGACTTTATGGATTTATCGATTCTTAATTCCATCATACTTTTATTTTTTCTATTGCAATGCATGTATTGCGTTCGTTTCGTTTATTTCGAATCCTCTTTCTATTATATTGAATGAACTTTCAAATCCTACTCGTCTTCTTGCTATTATTGCTATATCGTCTACATATGATATTATTTGAACTGATTTGTTGCTTATTGCATAATGATATGAAGAAAAGCGACAAGAATTCGTGCCCTGGTCTCGCACCTGTTTCTATTTAATATTCTTCTGTTGGACTTTGGTATTGTAGCTCATGATTCATTCATCGTCATGTGTATTAGTTGTGTCAGTTTTTTAGCAGTCTTTCATTTTTTTTTGAAATCTTCTACCATACTTGTTCTTATTATATTGTCGAATGCTTGCTTATAATCAACGAATAAGATGTGTAGGTCTGTCATATTCATAGCACTTCTCTGTCATTTGTTTTATTGTATGTTTAGCATATATTTTTTATGACTCTTCTGCCATACTTGTTCTTATTATATTGTCGAATGCTTGCTTTAAATCAATGAATAAGATGTGTAGGTCTGTCATAATAATAGGACATATCTGTTATTTGTCATATTGTATGTATGTCATCTATTGTTGCCTTTTCGATGTCCTAATTGTTAGTCTCCCAGTATCATTCCAGCGTGTTTCGTAGTCGGCTTCTTATCATCATCGTTAGGACTATGTAAGTAGCATTGGAAAGTGTTACTGCTCTAGAGTTCATGCATTTGGAAAGTCCCCCTTTTTGGTATGTGCACCATCTGTGGTTTATGTATTCTTACCTGTAATTCTTTCCCCCCAAATGATACACATTAATTTCTTAATTGTAGCAACGATCACCCTTATTTGTAACAATTTGAAGAAAACGCAGCAAATTAAATACCTCTAATTGTTTGGAAATTGTCATAGGCTTTGCCCACACCTGTGATATCACGCTTGGGTGGTATATTGAGTTTAGTTATGAAAGAAGTGTCTAATTGTTAAATCCACTTATCAGGTTGATATTCAGTTAACGAAATTGCCTCTTTATATCACAAATTCAACGCAGAGAAGTTCCGAACCAAAGATAAAAAAATAATATTAAAAACTGCTGACACAGCGATGAAAATTCACATTCCGAAGTGGATAAATACGCACAGCACCAAAAGTAAAATTACAAAATGAAAAGTTTCATTCCCTGTGACTGCGGCCTTTTATATATTCCGCAGTTGGGTTGTATCTAATGAAATTGTTTGCTTTAGCGCTTCAAAACGACCTCTACAGTTGATTCACGTTCATATTTGAATTGTTTTGCTGTGTTACTGTATTAAAACGTTTTATTTTCAAGACTTTTCCCCGTTTCCTCTTTCAAATTAGTTTTTCTTCCATAGTGTGTCCCATTATTATAAATTGGATAATAATTGATAGATCTGGACGATATAAGCAGATTATACGAGGTGAAGACATGAAAAAATGTCTAAAGAACACGTCTATTATTCCACTTATTTAACAGAAACGTGAACACTTTTTTGCAAATACATACTTGTAAACTTGTTCTCTACAAATAATGAGATTTTTCTCATTTCAATTACAACTAATCTAGAAACAAGATTAACGAGTAATACTTTTCTATTAAAATCTCAAAACTAAACTGTTTAACCGAGTTTACCCCAGTGGTGATTTCTCAGCTTTGTTCTTTCTTGGTTTAACTAGACAACACGCACTGTGTTCTGCTGTTAAGCCACTAGACTAGCTCAAAACGTTTGGTCCTTTTGAGTTTTCTCACTATTCCACTTTGGCCCATCAGCTGGATTGTTTCGACGTTCTCGTGGTTGTGAAACCGTTCTTCATGCTTCTTTGCGAAATGTCTCACCTCACCTGGTAACATTTCCACTCCCAGGTCTCTATGTAGGGCGCTGTTCGTTATATACCAAAGAGCATTGGCAATTCCCCTTGTTGGAATTCACGCGACGTAATTCCAACCGTGTAAATTATCTATTTCGAAACACCTTGTTCATTTGTATTGGAGCCGGCGTAGTCGGTGTCGTGTACCTACCAGCAACTAATATGCGCGCGTAATCCATTTTTCTATTCAGAACCAGCAGCTTTCAAACGTTCGCCCGAAGCACTCCCTACTGTGTATATTTGTTCCCTGTAGACAGAAATGAGCCTCATGTCAGAAGTTTGAGCGTTGTTCTGAAGTTTGCGTTGTTGGTTAATTTGTGTGTGTTTCAGTTATGTGCATAGTACCACTCTAACGCGCTTCTTATTCGCCCTGTCCTTTTGTTAGAAAGCCAGTAGCTCGTTCTATCTCTAACCCGTTTAATTTCCCGTGTCGTTCCGAAAGAAAGCCGGTAGTTCGTTCTGTCTCTCTGTTTTGATTGCCGTGTCCAGAAAGCCGGTATATCTCTCTCACTTTTATCACTGCAACTAGAAAAGGGGTGCTTGATATCACCCTAGCTAGTTGCTTTATAACAAATTTAATAAAAAGCTGGCATGTTTCCGATGAGGTTTCGATGTCGGATCACAGGATGATACGATTCGAGGGCGGGGCTACGCGGGGACAGACCCAGTGTTGTCGAATACCTCAACAAACGGACTGGGGTTCGTTCATATGAGGACCAATTAAAGTCTGATGTTGAAGGCGCACTATATACGATTGAAACTGTGGAGGAACTTGAAGTAGCCTCTCAATGGTTGAATCGCACGATAGTTAATTGCTACGAGGAATCTTGTCCCATCAAAACAAAGGCTGTCAATAGGGATGTGCCTTAGTGGAACAATGAACTCAGCAAACCAAAGATCTTAGCACGCAAAGAATTTAACAGAGCCAAGAGGACAGGAAACTGGAAAGACTACAAAAAGGCTCTAACTGAATATAACAAAAAACTCAGAAGGTCCAAGAGGAAAACTTGGAGGCAATTCTGCGAAGGGATTTCTAACGTAGCCCCAGCAGTGCACCTTCAAAAAGTCATCGCTTAGGACCACTATAACGGTATTGGACTCCTTAAAAAGCCAAACGGAGAGTTCGCCGAAACCATAGAGGAAAGCATGAGATGTTTATTAGGCGCTCATTTTCCTGGTGCTGCAATTATTGAAGATAACGCAGAGGCAAATTTTGATGACACTTTCATCAAAACTTCTAGATCAGCAAAAAGCCTAGCGGGTAAAATCTTCACCAAGAATAGAATTGAATGGGCAATTAACAGCTTCAAGCCCTACAAATCACCTGGAGAGGATGGCATCTTTCCAGCACTTCTACAACAGGGATCCGATATCTTAATTCCCCACTTATGTAAGATATTCAAGATGAACTTCATCTTGGGATACATTCCAAAAGGGTGGAGAGAGGTCAGGGTCTGCTCTTTTCCTAAGAGTGGCAAACTTCCTCCAGAGGGACCAAAGTCATATAGACCTATAAGCCTTACCTCCTTCTTACTCAAAAGTATGGAAAGAATACTCGACACATACATGAGAAGTGAATATTTATCAAATGCCCCGCTTCACGAAGAACAATTTGACTACCAACCTGGCAAATCTACCTTAGATGCCTTACATTGTCTCGTAAGAGACCTAGAAAAGGCAATAGCTGCGAAAGAAGTATCGCTATGTGTATTCGTAGATATAGTGGGAGCTTTTGATAACACCTCATATGAATCAATTAGCGCTGCTGCAACTGCAAAGGGTATTCCACCTTCCATAATCAAATGGATTCAGTCTATGCTAAATACTAGGAAAATAATCACCTACCTCGGAGACCAGTCGACTACTATAAAAGCGGTGAAAGGTTGTCCTCAGCGAGGAGTGCTATCACCTCTACTGTGGTCACTAGTGGTTGACGACCTCCTAACAAAGCTAGAAAGAGAAGGCTTTCGTGCTCTTGGCCAGGCCGACGATTTAGTTATAGTGGTCAGAGGTTAGCACGACAGCATCATTGCCGATCGCATGCAATGTGCCTTGAACCTCATAACTACCTGGTGTTCGAAGGAAGGACTTTCAGTCAATCCTAATAAAACGACACTTGTTCCATTCACCAACAGGAGGAAGTTAAGTATACGGACTCCAAGCTTGAATGGCACAACCCTATTTTTTTCGGAAGAGGTTAAGTACCTTGGGTCATCCTTGATAGGAAACTTACGTGGAACTCACACCTCGCAAACATCACCTCAGAAGCAACAAGGGCTCTTTGGACGTGTCGTAGGCTCTTTGGGAGAACTTGGGGTCTAAAACCAAAAATGATCTACTGCTCATATATAACGGTTGTCAGATCTATCATCACTTATGCTGCGCTTGTATGGTGGAAGAAAACAATGCAACAAAGGACTACAATAGAGTTGCAGAAAATTGCAAAGACTCGCATGTTTAGGAATAACGGGTGTAATGAGATCATGCCCTGGCGCGGCATTGGAGGTAATGCTAGATCTCCCTCCATTACATTTACATGTAAGGAGGATTGCTCTGCAAAATGCCTATAGGTTAACACAGGGTAAATCTCTAAAACCCGGCGATTTGACAGGTTATCTCGAGATACTAAGGGTCTAGGCACATGATGCCTGCTAAACAAGATTTCGAAGTTACTCTAGATGTTATTATTAACGATCGTGAGTTAACAAAGAACGAAATCTCAGAAATAACTAGGGGGGCCCTCACATTTTATACTTATGTGTCAAAAACAAACGAAGGAGTAGGAGGCTACAGGACCTAATCTTAGGTTATCAGTAGCCCTAGGTAACACTCCCACAATATTCCAAGCGGAAATACTAGCGATAGACTTCTGTGCTCAATAGTGCCTCAAAAAGCGCCTCAACGCAGCCAGAATATTTATTGCCTCCGACAGCCAGGCTGCTTTGAAAGCTCTAAGGTCTATAACTTATGAGTCCGAAACAGTCCGGAGTTGCAAACAATATCTTAAGCTACTGGCAAAATATCTTTGTTATGGGTGCCCGGGCACAAGGGAATTGCTGGGAATGAGACTGCCGATGGTCTTGCACTCCTTTCATCGGACCCGAACTGTTTTGCGGCATTACTAAAAGCCACATTGTGGAAGAAGTCCGGAAATGGGAAAAGGAACTTAGTGCAACCTACTGAAAAAATGTTCCAGGCCAAAGACAAGCAAAAGGGCTGCTACAACCTTCTGCTCGCTATGCTAAATCGCTCTTAGAGCTTCAGAAGTCTGATCTCAGAGCAATCACAGGACTCTTTACGGGACACTGCACACTCAGATATCACCTCTGCAAGATGGGAAAAGCGGACAGAGGAACATGTAGATTCTGCGACAGTGCAGATGAAACGGCTGAACATATATTATGCTATTGCGGAGTACTTGTTCGCCAACGCCAAACGTACCTGGACCGGTTGTTCTTGAGACCTGACCAGCTAACAAAAATAGCTTCTAATAAGATAATAGGCTTCCTTAGAAGCATTGATCTCTTGGACAAAAAATAGATAGAGGGTATACACAAAAGATCTTTTCAGGTCGCAGTGTGGGAAGGCCAGCTATTGGCCAATCGACCCCTCTGTAATCTACAATGTACAATATATCACTCTACATCAAAATACAGTTCATTCCATTACAAATTATCAATTATCTCTTGTCTCTTTTGGAAGATACCCAAAATAAGTTATTTGTAACTACTCCTGTAAAGTGCAGTTAATTACATTTAATAAGTTCTGTGTTACATTTGTTCATACAATGATATTTTACCTTAAGTGCGAAGCGATAATATTAAAGTGTTGCCCAGTTGTGGCATTAACAATTTTAAGTTATAACATTTTCACATGCTCTTTTCATTTTTGTTAAGATCTTTTGAAGTTACTTTTCATTAAAGATCAATTGAAAATAAACTGGCTGACATCGTAGTAGTTAGTTTACCCTTGCGTAGTCAGTGTAGACAGGTTAGGTTATATTTAGATGCCATCAACCACCTCGCCGTCATTTATACAGTCCGCTAACGTTACTGCCTGTCTCACTCCCCGTCACCCCTAATACCTTGTTCTGGAGTTTTTGTATTATGTTAAATTGCTTGAGCAGACATACCCTCAAAGTTGTATAATATATGTCCACACAGGCTTCAAAACCTGCCTGAATATCATAGGCTTGATTCTAATGGATAGTTCGGATTGTATACCTAATAGCAATTATAATGTTGGATATTTGAGATTCAGCTCTTCTCTTTTCTTCTTAATGTGTTCTTTCCATCGTAGCTTTGCATCTAGGTTCATTCCTAGGTACTTGGCCGTGTTTGAAATTGGAATAATATGGTTGGTTATAATAATTGGCATTGGACCAGTGTATTTATTCGTAAAGTTTACATGCACTAATTTATTTTCGTTAAGTTGAATACGTCAGCTTTTTGTCCATGCATTGACTTGATTCAATGCGATTTGAATTATTACATTAGCCTCTTGTTCGGTGTTTTCAACTTCCAGTACACATGTGTCATCTGCAAATGTAGCTACTGTAGTTTGTTGTACAGGCTAACGGAGGCTGGCTTCGAATGTATGGGCTATGCTGATGACATAGTTCTAATAGTCAAAGGCTTTAAATCTAGTGATAGTGGTCCGTATTTTATATATTAAAAATTACAAATCCAACATGATGTGGTGAAGTCGGCCGGCTGAGAAATCAACTTGTACGCACAATTCTTTGGCTAACAAAATGATAATATTAAGAAGTGTGGTAAAATCGATTCAACCTCCAGCAACTCTACAACCTGAATACAACAATGCTATGGAAGCTCAGTAGGTTTCCCCATGAACGTCAACTTCGACCTTGGCTAATATTTCATTTACCGAAAATGTGTTGAAGCGGAACAACCTACCACGTATTACTTTACAAAATTGTTCAAATATGTATAACTGTGTCGAATGTACTCATCACTTTTCCAAATAAAACTAACTGTTTCTAAATAATTCTACAATATAATGAAAACATTCTAAAAAATTTACAATTGTTTCGATATTATTGAATATCATCGTCAGAATGGCGGAAATTACATTTCATATGATGCCTCCCTGATATTGCATGATTGTTTTTAGCTAGACCAAGAAGTCAAACTACCTTATGAATAACTTATTATATATGAATAGAAAAAAGAAGATCTGATATTACAAATATTAAAGCTGAGATAACAATAGCAATATGTAAATATTCTGGATATATTTGTCCCATTGAAGATCAATATAACTGTGCTATGATGTAGGCAACCAGGAAAACTATATCTGCTGATCTCATATCATTCATCAGTTAAATAAATATTTCATCTCTTAAGTGTCTTTTCCAATTCTTCAAGGAAATCTAGTTCTTGTTTCATATATGTAGTACTTCTAGTTCTGTGTTAGGTGTTAATGAATGTTTGTTTTCAAGGAGATGTTGGTTGTTTTAATCTGTATACCCGTAAGTACACTGTGTCTAATTTCAAAATTTCTAAGGGTTTAACCCAAATAGACAACATGCATTTGGGACAATTACGTTTATACAGTGCGTCCATAAAGTAAAGCATAAATTCATTATTAGCTAAATAAACAATAATATTAGAAATTCCCTAAACAGGTCGATTTTTCATATCAATTTACTATTTTTTCAAACTTCAATCCAATATACCACCTTCGTGTGAAGGCGTCATCACCTTTTTTTTAAATGGAACCTCCCCTTTTTTTTCAATTTCCTAATTTCAAATCAAATCAAATTGGTACAGGATGGGCAAAAATGCCAAAATTTCAAGTTACTTACAAAATAATAAATAAAGTATAAATGTAATAAGCACATTAAGTGAAAATACGTATTGTTATTCAACTACTTTAATAAACTATTGAAAACACTCTGCATTATTTTAATATTGTAACATTGCAACATTGTATCTAACATCTTTCATTCAAAATATGTTTATTGTTTGACAGTATTTTTCACCATTTCTTTTATTTCACGTTAAAAACTGTCAGGAACATTGAACCCGTAACTGGCGTGGTAAAAATTTTGTGCGTACATACCGCCCTGACGTCCCTGGGACCACATAACTAATAGCTAGAAAAAATAGTGTATTCAACAAAAATGGTTTTTTAATATTTTTGTACGTTATTTACCATATTGTTATTAATATTTTATTGAGATAATTGTCAATTAAAAATAAATGTAGCGTAATGAAAAATAATTTTATTTGCTGAGAATGTAAACAAAAATTTTCAAAGCTGGAAGCCAACGCTCGTAAATCATTTAAGAAAAATAAATAAGTCAAAACAGAAAAAGTGAAGTCTCTTTAAACATTAATAAGCGTATAAAAATATATATTTAAAATTAAACTTCTACAAAAGAAACGTGCCAGGGTACATGAACGTTTATAGTCCTTCTCCTGTGGCACATCCTACACACATTCTTTTGCTACATTCTAGACATATTGGTCGTTTGCATGAAAAACATGGGTAAGCGGTCCTTCTTCTTTTTTTTGCAGGACATATAGAGCATGTTTTTCTTTGTCTTCGATCTAGTTTATCGGAGTGATCAGCTTCAGTTTCATATAAATGTCTTTCTTGTAAGAGACGGCCAATAGATGACCTTAGCTGACGAGGTAGTTTATTATTGTGGAAGCGAAGTCTCAAGTAGGGCTCAATTAAATGTTTTGCTACATTTTTCATGAATTCCAATCTTGTCATAAGTTCTGTATCGCGAAGTAATTGGTGCATAATGTATGCATTAGTAGTACTCATATCTAAAATTCGAAAAAAAATTGCCATAGTCCAGCGACGTGTTCGGCGGCTTGATGTGTATACGCTACATTTTTGATCCATTGAATCCACCCCTCCTTTTGTATTGTTATAGAAAGCAATGATTTCCGGTTTTTCAGTAAAAGGGTCTGTCTCTATGGAAGATGCATCGACGAAAGTAACAGAACTGCTTCATTTTTTTTAGTGACATATGATAGAAGGGTATAATAGTCTTTGGTAAATCCATAAAGTGAAGACCCTACTTGCCTATTACGAGCTGGTTGAAACTCAGCAGGAACCTCTTTTTTGTTTTTTTTTCATTGTCCCCACTAACGTTAGGCTATTATCTTTAAGAACTTTTACTAAATCCAGTGATGTGTACCAATTATCGGTTGTAATGTTACGGTTTGTACCATATAAAGGTTTACACAATCTTATAACTGCCTGAGTGGTAATTCCGTATTTTTTTTCTTCCTGAGATAGTCCCATGCTATCACTACCTTTTCCACAATATAAATATGTGTTATAAACATAGCTTGTTCTGGCATCCGTTAGATATTGCAATTTTAAGCCATATTTTGCTGGTTTGGATGGCATATACATTTTGAAGCGGCAGTTTCCACGAAATGCTACTAGCATTTCATCTAATGTTGCATGTGATCCCAAAGAGAATGCGGCTTGTGAACTTGCATTAAATTTTTGTAGAAGTTCAGATATGGCTGCGCTTGGATGATTTTAATTAGATTTTAAAGCTATTTCTGATTCTATAGCTAATATTTGTTTAATATATTTCGTAAAATTTGGCGGTATACTGTACCTTAAGCCTTTATTCAGGAATTTTAACACAGTTTTTGTGAAATTAGTTCAATATTTTATGTATTCAAGTTTTTTAAGTTTTTGTTCTTGTTCCTAATTTTTTTTTGCTTGAATGCGCTGACACTCTCTCTGATTTGGTCATCTAAAGATTGAATCGATACTGGATGTAGTTGGAACGTGAAATCAGAATGTACAACTTTTATGTAGGTGTCTAAGGAGTCTCTTCAGCTTCACAAGAATGGGCTCATTGTAATAATTTTAGAAAACCAACTAAAATTACATGGACAAAATAATTTTGTTTGTTTCATTCGGGTAGAGGGAGACAATGGTATTTTTAAAGCAGATTACTTTGCTAAAGAAACTATCTTAAAAGGTAAATGTGTAAAGCAACATTGGTATATTGAATGGTACGCCTTTTCAATGGAAGCAATAATATTTATACTAAAATCCACCCTGTTTTACAAATTGAGACTTTTGCTGCAAGAAGTTATCCCAATAGAAACATCTACTCCATGTTTGTTAGATGTATTTTTAATCATGCCACTGTAAAAGCGTACCTTCGCAGATTCAAACTAAGTGAAACGGCATTTTGTGATTGCGGCGGCAATGTTGATGACATCAATCATTGGATGTTTGGCTGCTTACATAATGACGATACAGTTAAGTATTTGATGATATCCCTTGTAAAAGAACGGATTCCGCTCCCTCAGAATCAAGCCACTGCTTTATATCTCTCTCGGCGTAATCCTAGGTTAAACCATATCATATGGGAGTTTCTAAAAAGCACTAAAAGAAGAATTTAGTATTGAATGTCTGTTTCAGTGTAGATCTGTTCAGTCTTGTTCCTCCTGTCTGTCCATGTTATACATTTCAAGTTCTATGCGTTGTCCGTTTTGTGTGTTTTAAAGTCGCTATGAAAGGCACCTTAACGTGAAAAGTGTCCCTTTGTAATATAACCACTACAAAGTACCCATCATTTAAGTTGATTGGGGTCGTGAATGGAGATTACTTGATTTGTCAATGCAGTGTTTACAATATACTTTGCCCATCCTCCTTCGCTAACTATTTAAACAAGCTGAACAATAAAGTGGTGGCTGAAAGGATCAAGCTATCCAAGGCCATAATAAAAAAAGCATTTGTATTTCCCCAGCCAGCGTGAGGTGTTGTCTCCCGGATCATAACTAGTACCACATATTCTTACTCGTTGAGGATTTTTTCTGCCTCTAAGTTTCCTCTAAATGTATTGCCTTATTGAAATTTCGGAAACTATGTGTTTGTGGATTTAGCTGATTAA
The DNA here is from genome assembly GCA_963921935.1 of Galeruca laticollis. NCBI lineage: Eukaryota > Metazoa > Arthropoda > Insecta > Coleoptera > Chrysomelidae > Galeruca > Galeruca laticollis. The sequence continues at coordinate 42,728,541 of OY998176.1, forward strand.
CTGAATTATTTCCAGAATTATAGTTTTTATAATAATTATTGTAGTGTCGTTTAACTCTAAAACCATTATTAAAATTTAAGACATTAGCCTACGAAGTTTGTGAATTAGATTTAATAAATTTAGTAATAACTCCTCGTACATTAGTGGAGATGACAGCTTCCATTATCGACCTAGTTTTCTCAAACGGTTGTCTCTTTAGTATACTTTTCGGCAACTTGAACAGATAAGCCTTCGGTAATATACGATTTTTTCAATTTATCAGCTAACCGTTCGATCTAAATGGCATAACTAACGGTGTCCTGAAAATTTTGTTTGAATTTTAACATTTTATGATAAAGGAGTATGTGAAATATTTCTGAAATAAAATAATATTTAATGCGTGATCGGATTTCTATGTCACTAAGTATATGATCATGAGAATTCCTTGGATATAAACGAATAAATAAACTAAAAAAAAACAGAAAAGCGGATGTTTGCAGCTAGTTTCAGTATATAATTTACAAATTTACTTTTAGTGGAACATAAAGTTTAATTTCTGCTCGAATTTCAGATATTTTCAGGAAAGTTTTCTCATTTATTACGTCAACGTATTTAAATGTCACTAGAAAACCATCCCATTACAATCAATATTACACTTTACTGCTAGAGACGTTTCTTCCAGAGAATGCTGCAAATGAAATTGTTTTCGCTCTAATTATATTCTGTTGTAAAATAGAGAATTTAAAGAGAATGTGTCGCAGAAAAAAAAAGGTCACGATATGTCGTTATCATAACATCGTTTTGTACAGTGGCTTAACAACAGAGTTTAAAAAAATCCCTATTATAGCTAAGCGATTCAAAATATTTTCTTTTAGTTTAGAAGGCCACACACTATCGCAGACCGGAATGGAACAGAACGGAAATTTCGAAAGCCTATATTTAAGTTACAGGTCGCTGCATGGAGGTTAGAGAGAAGGAAAACGATCACTGTTGAGAAAAGTGTCCCAGAAATATGAGCAAAGTCAGTTAGGCGCTGCGATCGCTAGGCTGCCTCAATAAAAAGCGGGCTGTAGTGATATGTATTTTTATGTCAAAAATAAAAAAAATTGAGCATAATTATTTTCTCACCAATGCCTGGAAGAAAATTTGTACATTATTCAACTAACTTCATCAATTTGTACTCAAAAACAGCTAACATCGCAGATACTACTCACTGACAGCAGCGCGGCTGGAGTCTGAAAAATTTATTATAAATTCTACAAATTTTCAGGGACTAATGCTTCGACACGTAGTCATCGTTACCCTCCTCTCTAACCTCCACGGCCGCACACTACGGCGGATCGGACCACCGCGGAATTAATTGAAAGAGAACGAAATTGATTGGACTGCTCACTGAGCTAATTCTTCCGTGGTTCCATAGAAGTTCCCTTCACTACCCACCGGCCCAACCACTATTCAGTTGAAAGTTTGCGACAAAGACGCGTAAAACCAAACTTTTTAATTCCTGTACTAATAACAATATATTATCACGTCTTTTTGTATTTGTTCCCCTTTTGATTAACAAAAACTGAATAATGATTTATTAATCAATAAAATGCGTGCTTATCCATATCTTTATATGTTGTCTAATAAACATTAACACAATCATCAATTGAAGGAAAAGGCTTGTAAAAAATTTCTAGCGAAATGAAAATGTCGGTTAGGTAAGTAAGTAGGCATTGTAATTTTATTTTATTGAGTGCTTTCTCATATAAACTACATATTATTGAAGTTGTCTTCGGAATCTGTGAACCTTCTCATCTTACCAAGGAACAAGTCCTTCAGGCGTATTCATATATTCTGCGATTCTTTCTGTAATATTCATTGCATCACGAGTATAATTACCTCCCATATAGCTCACCCTGTCTAATCCTCGTGGCACTTCAAATTGCTCTCGCTACAGCGATATGCTCTGTCGGCAGTTGTAATTTTTTTTTCATTTTCCTAAATTGAACTCCAGGATATGGTCGCGTTATTCGTGCATAAGGCATCAAAATATCACTTCCAGACAACTTTGTAGTCCATTTATTTTTAAAGTATCACCATTCAAAGCTCTTACTAGTGCCAACGTCAATGGTAATAAATCTTAAGTCAGCATCGACTAGTGACATCAGGACAATCATAAACTATTTTCTATTAGTAAAATAAGTTGACCAACTTATTGGTAGTTTTTCCATACAACATGCTTTCCATTCAAAGTACCAATACAGTTTGGATGAAATATTTTTCTATATTCTACCATTGAATAGTTGTCGCTGTGGGCATTAGAATGGGTTGTAGTTTTGACAAAATTTCAGCACATACTTCATAAACAATGTTTCGAACTGTTCACTTCCCTAATCGGTAGCTAAACGCCCAACTAACAAATGAATCACAATGTTCCAAAACCCTGGAAAAATATTAATATATACAACGTGTTCCGGAGCTTGACGCGAAAAATTCGGGAGTGAGTAGATGTCGTGAAAATAATGCTGCGACATAAGAAAATTTTTGTCATACAACCCCTCGTTTTTAGGTATCAGGCCTTTGAAGCTGCTAAATCTGAACTTATATTTAAGTATATTTTCTAAATTATACATTGGAACATAATGAATATTTGATGGATGAGTACGTAGGTCCATGTAGTGTGTTTGGCGGAATAAAGATTAGACTATGATATGACGGACAGGGGTGACTCATGTCCAATGGTTAAGAATCCGTAACTTTTACAGGGACAACCTGTATAATCTAAAGATGGCGAAAATGAATTTTTCAATCGATTTTTCAACAAAGAGTTAGTATGTGTTTAACTCGATAAAATTTATGGTATACGAGACATGTAGATTTTTAGATCGTTGTACGTGCCTTTGAAACTGTTCGCCATAAAGAGACATTCTGAAGAAAATTATCATAAATTGTAATTATTTATTGAGAATATTTACATGAGGTATTGAAACACAATCAAACATTCCTCGGAGAACTAATGAATAAATAAATAAACATTTGTACTACATACTATCGAAGATCACATTACTGGCATAAGGAAAAACTTGAAAGAGATTAATAATTATTTTTTATTTAGGAGGCTACTGTCAAATAAGCTACTACGTAATATTCAATTTAAAATTGCAAGCGACTTAACTTGTTAATATCAGTATGCTGTCAATCTTTTCAATACCTGTCATCAATAATGATCAAATCGGATTTGAAGTTTGAATATGGTAGAATTTACCTTTAATGAATATGCCGACATGCATTTGATGTACGGTTTGGCTCCTGCCCAGGTAACCATTGTCGTCTAAGCGACAGCATCATATTGGGCTAAAAGACGTCTATTGACGTTAACCCGACATAAGGCGCACGGTTTACGATCGTAGACCACACCTATTCGACTGACGACAGGTTTGTTCCAGCTCGCTAGAAAACCGTAATGTCACAGTATATCTAACTAACAGTAATGCATCTTCAAGGCGGTACCTTTGAAGTTTAAAAGTAACTGTCGGCCATGTTTTCTGGATAAATGTCAGGCCAGAAGCCAACTTTAAGGGAACGACAGAATCTTTATTATAACAAAGCAACAAATAAGGATATTTTCTTAAATTCCGTTTTTTAAATGTTGATAGATTGTGACCTTATTTAAGTCTATACTTATGAAAACAATTTACAAAACACCTGTTCGCACAAGATGCAATTAACATAAAATGACATGATGAAAATCACAGATGAAAATGCCGTTCGTGGCGTTTTCTTGTTCCTATGTTCATCGTGCCGAGTAATATCAGAAGCACAGACTGTAAAATAACTTGAATGTCGATATTCCATTGGTTGGATTCAGACTGTTCTAAATTAACCCTTTTTACTTTGGGTTAATTAGAGGTAATGTAGTTTCTTTGTTGTTATACGATGTACTTGAAGGACCAAATGGGTATTTTTCACTTTAGGTATGATGTAAATGATGTACTGTACGATGCAATGAAACACTTATGTCACTTTAGATTTTATATTATCATGAACTTATAAGTTTATTTGTTTGCGTCGACAATTAAGAATTCACTTGATATTCACGCGATGAATGCTATGACGTTTTATGAAATAACTAAACCTTAAAGACATATGTTTATTCCCGGTATGTAATCGTCGGGTGCTCTTCTAAACCCAGTACCTGTGTGTACCATGTTCAAGGATGAAAAGAGGGTGAATGTAGGTTATATGTCGTATTTATACGTCGAGTGACGTAGCGTCCACTTGTACGAGTCTAACCAATGGGATACGAGTATTTTAAAATGTAATGTTCAAACACAAGTGAAATTGCCAGTTGGAGATATGTTTTTTTTGGGGTTTTCAACGGTTTCGTAGATACAGATAACAGAGTTTGGAAGAGAGTTTTTATGAAGCGATAAGATGTCGGGGACTTTGATATATTAAGTGGAATTTCAGAAAACGATATTTGTCTGTTTTTCTTAGGTGTTAGTAAATTTAAATGACTTTTTTGGTGATGTAAAGAAATATTAACTGTTGAAAATAAGTATATATTTAGTTATATGTTTTGAGCATAATAATTGAAAGGTAGTATACAGGGGAAATTGGAAAAGAATCACGGGAGAATTTGGTAATTGGAAAACAAATTCGAACACAGACAGTGGCAGTGACAGTAGAATGCACCACAATCTTTCTTCTTAATTGGTTTAAATATTTTATCCTCACAACATGGCGTCTAGTCTGCGCAGTCAAATCTGCGCGACTTTTGCCGCCTGTCCAAGATGCACTACTGTTTGTATTTGTATACTGTGGTAATGTTATGGTTCGAGCATGCGCGCAAAAAAGGGGTGTTCCAAGTACACGCTGGGACAGTTACAAAACTTATACGTTCCAAGTAAATATGTGACTGTTCAGAAACGATTTGGTTACTATCATTTCGATACTTGCCCACAAGCAGAAACTGTTTGAACCGCGCTGCGCAGTATACGTTTTTTAGCTTTTTTGTTATTGTATGGAAAGTGTGGTTGTTGGGGTTTTGTGACTTTGTCAGTTATATGAGCACCGCGATGTATTTAAAAATATATTTATTAGTAAAATAAAGTAATTCTAATAAGAATATTATGGAGGATAATGAGGGAGATAGTGATTTTTTGTCTAATATTTCTTCAGATGATGACGTTGAATTTGGTCTAAACGAACCAAGAATAAAGAACGAAAATTATTTAGGAAAATATAACAGTATGTTATTTCTTAATTGTGTAATTGACTTATGTGCAAATCTTTTTCAGAGCATACAATGCCTCAATATTCCCACAATGCTTTTTTTTAACATTTTAGACTATCCCTATCCAGATATACAGTAAATGAAATAACCCACAGATACGAAAATAGTATTTATTACAATAATAAAATAGGGGGACAATACTGAAATCTGCCTGCTGTACATCAGGTAAATATCAATAATAATTGTGAGCACTTGAATGTATAAAAAAATACATATTAACTTAGATGTTTTTTTATACAAAAAAATTTCAAAAACCATAAAACAAATTGCTTATTTATACCTGCTTGTCTGCATTATTTGATGCATGCATTCAAAAATAATTTGAATTTTTTATACCCTTATAAGACAAGTCAAACCTGAGATGTTATTGAAAAGTATTAATTAATGGTTTACATACTTATTTCTTGTCTGAGGTATTAATCTATCTGTGGTATATTGGACATGAAACTGCTAGTTTTAGAGATGTTGGGGACCGTTTCTATGTAACGATTAGTAGTGTGTTCAGAATTATCCGTCGCATGACAATGTTTGTAAGTAATTTGTCCCCCTCATTTATTGAGTGGCCAGATTATAATGAAAAACGTTTAAATGAAGACATTTCGCAGCAAATAATTTTCCAAGTGTTATTGGAGCAATTGATGGTTGTCATATAAAAATTGACAAACCAGACAATGATCCTGAGTCATATATAAATCGAAAGGGTTACTACTCAATTCAGGTAGGTATTATTATTTTTTACCTGTATTTTTTTCCATATTTTTTCACATTTTTTAGATGCAAGTGGTTTGTGATCAAAACCGAAAAATCAGAGATATATTTGTTGGTTCCCAGGCTCTGTACACGATAGTCGAGTATCAAAAGAATAGTTTAACAGAAAAATGTAGTATCTATTTCATATTGGGAGATAGTGGGTATCCTTTACAAAGAACATTATTAACCCCTTATAAAGATAGAGGAAATTTAACCAGACGACAAATGAACTACAACACGAAGTTATCTATGAATCGTTATGTCATAGAATACTGTTTTGGGATGTTAAAACCAAAGTTTCGCCAACTTTATCATATAAAATTGAGAAACATTCAATTCATTGTTCATTTTATATGCGCAGCTGTGTACTTCACAATTTGGCATTATATGATGATTTTCCTTTTCAGGAGGAACCAATACCTGTTGATGATGACGATGAAGATGAAGATGAAGATGAAGATGAAGATGAAGATGAAGATGAAGATGAAGATGAAGATGAAGATGAAGATGAAGATGAAGATGAAGATGAAGATGAAGATGAAGATGAAGATGAAGATGAAGATGAAGATGAAGATGAAGATGAAGATGAAGATGAAGATGAAGATGAAGATGAAGATGAAGATGAAGATGAAGATGAAGATGAAGATGAAGATGAAGATGAAGATGAAGATGAAGATGAAGATGAAGATGAAGATGAAGATGAAGATGAAGATGAAGATGAAGACAACATAGCTGAACTTAATGCTATTAGAGATTGAGTTGCAAATACTTTAAATATGTAAAACTAAAATTAAATAAATTTTTCAAAATGTATTTTTCTTATTTTGAAACAAAAATATAAAAAACGAAGAAATAATTTGAACAAATAAAAAACAATTAATTTTTTCTAGAATATCTATCTATAAATATATATAAATCAAATCAGTCTTAGGAATGAAAGGCACTTTTATGCATAAGTTATAGAAAGTATACCTAAAATATGAACAACTAAAACTAAAACAATTTTGAACATAAGTAATGGAAACTATTACTAGAATATGAACAATAAACTAAAAAAACAACAACAAATTTTTTCTACAAAATCTAAATACTATAAATAAAAATAAACACAGCACTCAAAAAATTTCTTTCGACGGCCAGGTATGTACCTATTTCACCATTAATCAGACTGGATTGGTTTTTACCTAGACAGCAGCATGCCTTCTCATTTAAAATTTTTTTTCTTTCCATGATTAAATTATTCTTTTTTTTATTTCTGAAAGTTTATATTTTCCAATTAATAACCTTCCATCAAAATATGCCTTTCTATCTGCCCTGATTTTCTCCAATATAGTGGTTTTTCTTTTCAAATAAACCTTACTTTTGGTTAATTTGGGTTTCTCGGTACCATCGTTCTCATTTTCTACTCCTTCCTGCAGCTTTACCTCGTAATCAACTGTATCTGAAGATAATACAACTTCTGGAACTATATTTCGTTTTCCTCCAAAAATCTTCTCCATTTCTTCTTGATAGGGGAAAAAATTTCGTCCTCTACCTAAAATATAATATTATTTTGATTCTTATTTTGTGATTGTTCAATATAAGTAGAATAGTACTTGTTGAGGGGTCAACCACTACTATGCAGTACTGTACGCTTTTTCTGTAGTACTTATGTGCGGTACTATGCAGTACGTATGCATCAGTATTACGCAGTATGCAGTACTTTGTAAATACAATATGAAGTATTGTGCAATACATGTACATATTAAGCTCGGTGCTTGACCCCTCGGTACTTGTGTATTTTATTCAATTTTTGTCAGAATAAGTACTTGCCTGTTTATTGTTGGTTGTCAATAAATTTCTTATAGTTTCTTTCTAAAACCCTCCATCTATTTAAGCAATGATTTGGGGTAACAATTATTTGTATATTTTTAAATTTCTCACTGATTTTAGCCCAAAGTATATCGTTATTCTTCATTTCGAATGTTCCAAGTTTTGGTTTAAATTTTAAATAAAAATCCAAGAGAATTTTTGAGTTATTTTCGGTTCATTTCATTTCTGAAGAATTATCATTTTTCATTTGTGTAGTCAGGCCAAGCATTAGATGTAGTGATGACCCAACTACTTTTTGAGAAGAAGCTCCTGATGATCCTTCTTTGGAAGGATCTTGAAATATCAAAACATAATCTTGCAATTCTAAAAAAAATATCGGGTTACTATCTATGTTGTAATAAAAACATAAGACAATTTGAAACAGTGATTTACCTGTAAGTATGTTGGTTTCCGTCATAATTATTAGTGAAGGCCAGCAACGTAAAAACCAAGAAATAAAATCTGAGGTTACCAAGAAAATAAAATTTGAGGTTACCAAGAAAGAAGAATTAGAAAAATCTTAGAACGATCCAAAATCCGTTCCAATTGTAGATGCACACAAGAAATAGTGCGAGTTTTGCGTTTGCGCATAAAATTGATTCTCATAATTCCGTAATGGTTTGGTAACCGTACAATAAGTAGGAGCTGGAACAAACCTGATAGTTTCGAGTTCGAAGAAGGTACGCGCGTGCGCCTCTTAGAAGCTCTCAATTACCGTCGCGTCTAACGGTTCAGTACCCGAAGTGCAGTGGAGCAGGTTGTTTTTAATTGTTGTACTCATCCGAACACGATTGGTCTACGAATGTGGACCGTGCGCCTGACCACGTAACATTTCTTGACAGGTACGTATTTTTTTATTTCGATATAAAATATGTTTGATGAATATTCTTGATAATGAACAGAACATATTTCGTTTATACGTGAGGGTATGTGTGTAATTTTTAGAGCAATATTTCGAAAGTCATTACTCTTTCGTTTCAGAGAATTATGTCTAACTCAAAAAAAGGCGTTGTGTAAAGTAGTAGAGATCCACATGTTTGGAAAAATTAGTTTGAAGAAATCTCGAGTGGTGAGGTAAGTTCACCAGAAGAGGATGAGAAAGATGAAGTAGAAGAGAATGAAGATATCGTGGAAAGAAGCGAGCATGACACAGATTCTGAACAAGAAATTTCATCAGATGACAACGAAATTTCATCATAAGGCGAGAGCGAACGAATTGCTCCTGACAAATTTTATGTTGCGAAGGATAAAAAAACTAGATGGAAAAAAAATTGTAATAATATACAAGTTCGTACACGTACTCATAATATCATTACACATTTTCCTGGATCAAAACGTGATGCCATATCTGAAATTGACTGTCAGAAACTTTTCGTGAGCGACGCAGTTATTCAAATCCTAGTTAGTTTAACAAACATATATATTGGGCAGATAAAAAATAAGTTTGACAGAGACCGCGATGCTAGACTCACCAATGAAACTGAAATGAGAGCTTTGATAGGAATTTTATTCTTGATCGGAACAATGAGAAGTTCCAGAAAAAATGCTCATAAAATATGGGATAATACCAAGGGAAATGGCGTTGAATCATGTTATCTCACCATGAGCGAAAAGCGGTTCAGATTTCTGCTTCGTTGTTTGAGATTTGATGATGTCACTACCAGCAACGAAAGGAGGGAATTAGATAAATTAGCACCAATCAGGGAAGTTTTTGATATATTTTTGGCTAATTTCCAGAATTCCTTCATAGCTAGTAAATACCTCACTATTGACAAACAATTACGGGCTTTCAGAGGGCGCTGCTCATTCAAACAATATATACCAAGTAAGCCATCAAAATATGGTTTGAAAGTGTTTGCCATGATTGATGCAAAATCTTCTTACACTTTCAGTCTAGAGACATACGGTCGCTGCATCCAGTAGAGGGAACTAATAGCAACAATACAGGTGATAACTGGTTTAGCAGTATTCCGTTAGCCATAAAATTGTTGCAACAAAAAAAAATTAACATATACCGGTACTGTACGTAAAAATAAACGTGAAATTCCCGTGGAGTTCTTGCCAAATGGGCAAAGAAAACTCACTTTTCGCATTTCAAGAGGATATAACAATCGTTTCGTATTGTCCTAAGAAAAATAAGTCGGTCATTGTAGTGTCTTCAATGCATCATGATACGGCAATTGATCCAGCAACAGGTGATGCAAAAAACCTGAAATGACCACTCATTATAATCATACTAAAACTAGTGTAGATTTGGTAGATCAATTATGCGGAAATAACAATGTCGCCAGAAATACACGTCGTTGGCCGACGGTTGTCTTCTACAATATTTTGAATATTTCTGGGATAAATGCTCTTTGCATTTATAGAGCAAATCATTCTCAAGGAAAAATCTCTTGAAGTGATCTCATGAAATTTGCTTGGGAACTGATAAAACCTCAGATAGAGGCGAGATCAACGATTACCTCTTTACCAGTAGAGCTTAGAAGACGAGCGCGTGCACTTCTCGTATTAGAGGTGATTATTCCCCCCACCACTTCACTACAAAAACCAGAAAATTACTTCGGAAGATGTCATATATGTCCTAGAAGCCGCACCAAGTCTTCAAGAAAATTTTGCGTGAAATGCAATCATTATGCATGCAAACAACACATGACAGATGTATGCACTATCTGTTCGATCGACTGAGAATTTCATTATTTTCATCCCACTCTCATAATCAAAGCTAATTAGTGTTTTTCTGTGAAAATAATTTTTAATGTTGGGGTGTAATGTATTTATAACAGAAAAATACGTTTCGTTGACTTTTGAAAACAATTTGATTTTTTTTCTCGTTTTATACTAGCCAAATGCAAATAAAGCTATAAAAAATCATATTTTGCGTTTTTATTTTATAAAAAGAAAAAAATCTCAGATAATGGTACAAAATAGATTCTACGAAAGAATGTATGCATAAACGAATACATAATATATATTATTTATGTTTCATTTGTGCCATTGGGTGTCATATATTGACGAAAAAATGGTCTACGATCGTAGACCGCGCGACCAAACTCGTAGGAAAGTACAGCGCGCCTAACCGAGGGTTAAAAATTGACGTCTAAAATACGTAAGTAAGTCACAGCTAAATGACGTCTTTTTAACGTCAATATGGTCCTTAGATAGGCCTTAACCTAACGAGTTCTAGATGTCACGGTGACGTCATTTTTACTGGTAAATTGGACGTTAACCTGGTCTTTAGTTAGACCTAAATTGGACCTATTTTGACGTCTGAGTGACACAGAAAAACCAGGAAAACTATATCTGCTGATCTCATATCATTCATCAGTTCATTGAAGATTTCATCTCTTAAGTGTCTTCTTATTTCCAATTATTCAAGGAAATCTTGTTCTTGTTTCATATATGTAGTACTTCTAGTTCTGTGTTAGGTGTTAATGAATGTTTTCAAGGAGATGTTGGTTGTTTTAATCTGTATACTCGTAAGTATTCACTGTGTCTAATTTCAAAATTTCTAAGGGTTTGACCCAAATAGACAACATGCAGTCGGACAATTAGGTTTATACAGACGGTGTATAGGAAGAAGGGGACCAGTGGAATGGCCCGCTAGATCACCTGATCTGAGCCCATTAGATTTCTCTTTATGTGGTTATTTGAAAAGGAAAGTCTACAAAAACAGACCTGGAAATATCCGTCAATTACAAGACCGAATTAGACAACAAATACAAAACATAGCACCCGCTATGCTACAGAATGTTAGAGACGAAAGTAATGCCCGGTTCAATCATTGTCTAACGATCAATGGATAACAATATGTACATTTATTGTGAATTTTCATCTGTTTGTTTTTGTTAGTGTATCGTAGTTATTCCATAATTACGTAATTCCATTTAATTTGTTCATTACATTCAGAAACGTAGAAGTTTCCAGAAACAATTTTCATAATGTTTTTTCGTATGTTTGCCTACCCTGTACCAATATAAAGTAACGCATTATACATTTTTGGAATCAGCTCAGCAAGGGAAATCCCGAAATTGGAAAAAAGGGGAGTTCTATTTAAAAAAAAGGTGATGACGTCATCACACGAAGGTGGTACACCCGGTATATTAGATTGTAATTTGGAGAAATAGTAAATTGAAATCAAAAATTGACCTGTTTTGGGAATTTCTAATTTTATTGTTTATTTAGCTATTAATGAATTTATCCGTTACTTTATGGACGCACTATAATATACCAGACTTTTTTAATGGGGATATTTTTCTTTTTACATTTAACAATTTTGAATTCACATAACTTTCTGTTTTAAAAGAAATTGTTGTATTTGTTGCTAAATATATTATCCTTGAAATATTACCAGCATATATGATGGTTTAGTAATCTTTTATTTCTTTAGTTTGTTTAGCAAATATTAGTTGTAATGCCACTTTTCTCGTTTTTTTTTACTAACTAATATATTTATTATATGTAATGGACAACCGTAGGATGTTGCTATTCGTTTAATTGTATTAATCTCTCTATCAAAAATGTAATTAGTTAATAGGAACTGAAAATGCTCTATATATCATTAAATTATATGCAGCTAATTTATGTGATATCGGATGATTGGAATTATATGCTATCAACGTTTGTTGGCTTTCTGTAAATTGAATAATCACGTACATTATTAAATAGTTGAATTTTTAAATTGAGGAAATTGATTTTCTTGAATTTCTAATGTAAATTCAATTTTTGAGTGTAAATTATTAATATGATTGAAAAAAAAGCATCTATATCTATACCAAAATATGAGATATATTTTGAAATGTTACAATGAAATATTTTTCTTTATAAACTGGCCATAAAAATATTTGACGGTTTATTATTTTAATTAGATTTTAAAGCTATTTATGATTCTATAGCAAATATTTGTTTAATATCTTTCGTAAAATTTGGCGGTATACTGTACCTTAAGCCTTTATTTGAGAATTTTAACACACTTTTTGTGAAATTAGTTCAATATTTTATGTATTCAAGTTTTTTTAGTTTTTGTTCTTGTTCATAATTTTTTTTTGCTTCATTGCGCTGACACTCTCTAATTTTGTCATCTAAAGATTGAATCGATACTGGATGTAGTTGGAACATGAAATCAGAATGTACAACTTTTATGTAGGTGTCCAAGGAGTCTCTTATTTCACACAATTTTCCACTTTCCTCTTTAAGCCAGACTTGTTGAGCACATTTTATCGATGTGTTCCCTTCATATATATTAAGTTAATCAGAAGGTACCTCACTTCTTCGTCAAGCCAGTAATAATTATTAAACATCAGTTAGACATAACATGAAATATAACTTCTGTCATTCTGACGATGATATTAAGTAAAATCTAAACTTTTGTCAATTTTTCAGAATTTCTATCATTTTATCACAATATTGTGGAATTATTTAGAAAGAGTTACTTTCGTTAAAAAAAGTTGAATAATAATTTCTCCTTAGATAGACGTTATTGCAAATTTAACAACCATCCATCATGATGATTTATTTCCCGCCTTCATAATTCTCAATACGTCAACTACCGTTGAAGCGTTACAAAATTTTCGCCAATTAATTTAGATGAGCTCAATTAACTCGAAAGCAGTTGCTACCCTTAAGTCTGTTTATAACACCACATTAGCGAAGGGAAACAATATAATTAGTTACTTGAGTGAAATAAAATTCTTCTGTCTCCTTTAGAGCATCCTTTTCCTTCTCGAAGCTCCTTAATCCAACCAGGATGATGTAATAACTGAAACAGCGGGAATCCTCGAGTTCTTTCCATAATCGTGACAGGATCGGCTCATGTAGTATGTTTGTTAAACTCTAAAGTGAATTTCAGTATAATAATTGTAGACAAATTGCAATTATTGTGAATAAAATGTACTTTAATGTAGTCTGAAGATTTTACAACTTCAAAACTACAGGAATTTGTTGTTTAAAAAAATTTTGAATGTAAAAATATTTCTCATTCCAATAAAAAGTTGAACATCTTCAAAATTGAAGCTATTAACCTAGTTATTTTTATTATAATTAAAAATGTAGCATTAGCGTCTCAAATTTTACGAACGTGCATAAATAGCTTATACAATTGATCTCTCAAAACAGGTTTTCATTTCTAATCTCAGAAGACACATTATATAGTCTTCAATTAAGAGAAATATTTAACTACGACTAGTTTACTCAAAATTCTATCAAACAGTACTTGGGGCTCAGAGAGTGCAACCTTACTCAGTCTATACAAATCATCGATGAAGAGCAAGCTGCACTATGGAGCTACCTACTACGTAACAGCCAACAAAACTTCGCTGAAAAAATTAAACTCAATGTAGTTCACTGCCATACGACCAGCTAGGTGCTTTCAAAACTAGCCCTGTAAGCGATCTCCAAGCATTACCAAATGAATCATCACTGCAACTACGCCGGCAAATACTTTCCCTAAACTACGCTGCTAGGATATCAGCAAACATCTCCAACTTATCACATTCCTCCACATTTAAAAAGAACACCATAAATTCTGTGTGAAAGAAACCCTCGATAAAAGTTACTTGAGAAGTTAAAGTTACTATGAGCAGTTTAAATATTATCGGACATCACAATTGAATATCCCTCCATGGATCATTCAAATTCCATATAGAGAAAGATCCCTAACATCAGAAACAGACCACCACTCTCTCCTAGAAACAAAATTAGCATCAAAATATTATAATTTCTCTTTCATTTACACTTATACGAGCCCCTTCCCATTTCAGTTGGCCCATCATTTTTTTTTAGAAATTTGTCCCAGGGTAACAAAGTTAAAGTACCTCATAAACTTTTGTTTATTGGTTTATCCTAAAAAAGTTGGAATTTTGAAAAAAAAATTCAGTTATTCTTACATGGCTTGTTAGCACGATACAGCATCCGGAGTGCAACAAGTCAACAATTTTATAACTGAATATAGTTCAGGACATCTCACAAATAATCCCTATCGATTTTCAGCTCACTAGAGCGAGCACAACGGGTGCTAGGGTACTTGAAGTACGACAATATTATCATTTTTTGGGAAATTTCAGTTTATTAGCACGATACAGCCTCCGGAGTATGAATATGTGACCAATTTTATAATTGGATATTATTCAGAGGACCTTCAAGATGAACCCTACTGATATTCAGCTGACTAAAGCCAGTACAACGGGTGCTATGGTACTCGAAGTACCAAATTTTTGTCATTTTTGGAGAATTTCCAGTTTTTTTGGCACGATACAGCCTCCAGAGTGTATACAAGTGACAAATTTTATAATTGAATATTATTCGAGGTGTCTCACAGATGCACCTTACTGATTTTAAGTTGACTAGAGAAGTACAGCGTGTCCTATACATCCACTTATACTACATTTTTAGTTATTTTTGGAGAAATTTCGGTTTGTTAGCACGATACATCCCCCGAAGTGTATACAAGTGACAATTTCATGATAGAATATTGTTCAGGGCATCTCACAGATGCGGAAAAATTAGATTTAATCCTTAAAACGGTTTATTTCTTCATTTATTCAACTACACAATGAGGCTGTATTGAGCAAAATATATACATAAAAACCGATACATTTATACAAATTGAGAATAGAAAAATGTAAACAAATACAGAACACGCGGAAATAGTATATTTTCTCACATTATGAGCAACATATGGTTTTGAAATCAAGTAGGTTATAAAAAATACACAAAATTGTGCCCTAATGTCAAATATTTCTCTATGACCGACAACAGAGATTCTTCTAAAATGTCCTGATATTTTACTTTATCCCCATTTCCTTGGTTAAAATGGAGTTTTTCTACCACTTTGGCTGACATGCTGCCCCACACCATAACTGACGCAGAAAATTTGACTTTTACTTTTCCGCCCAACCTATCTAATATGCCAGAAAAATATTGGTTTACCTCAAAAAAAGTTGGAATTTTGAATAGAATTTTTGAGTTATTTCCACGTTTTCCATCAAGAACAACACGAAAAAATGGTTTTTAGAAAAAAAATCCTGTGTATATGTCGTCGTCATCGTTGTCGTCGGCCACTTTTCGTTAAATGTTTTGTTAGCACGATACGGCCTCAGGAGTGCAACAAGTCACCAATTTTATGATTGAATATTGTTCAGAACATCTCACAGATGAACTCTATTGACTTTCAGCTCACCAGAACCAGTACAGCGAGTGCTTTGGTACTCGAAGTACGATCTTTTTGTCAATTCATGAGAAGTTTCAGGTTGTTAGTACGATACAGCCTCCGTAGTGCAACAAGTCACCAATTTCATGATTGAATATTATTCAAAACAACTCACAGATGAATCCTTTTGATTTTCAGCTCACCAGAGCCAGTGTTCAACAGGTGCTATAGTACTTTAAGTAGGACATTTTTGTAATTTCTTGAGACATTTCAGCCTCCAGAGTATACACAAATGACCAATTTTATGATTGGATATTATTCAGGGCGTTTCAGAGATGAGCAGTGTATTGATATTCACCTCACTAAAGCCAGTACAACGAGTGCTATGGTACTTCAAGTACCAAATTTTCTTCATTTTTGGAGAATTCTTACAGCCTCCATGGTATATAAAATTGACATTTATGATTGAATATTATTCAGGGCGTCTTATAGATGAACCTTATTGATTTTTAGCTTACCAGAGCTAGTACAACGGGTGCTATGGTGCCACATTTTTGATTCTTCTTCGATAAATTTTGGGTTGATAGTACCATGCAGCCACCGGAGTGTATACAAGTTACTAATTTTATAATTGGATATTTTTCAAGGTGTCTCACAGATGTACCCTATTGATTTTCAGCTGAGTAGAGCGAATACAGCGGGTCCTATATATCCAGATATACTACATTTTTGGTTACTTCTGGGGAAATTTCGGTTTGTTAGCACGATACATCCCACGAAGTGTATACAAGTGACCAATTTTTTGATAGAATATTGTTCAGGACATCTCACAGAAGCGGAAAAGTTAGTTTTAATCTTTAAAACCGTTTATTTCCTTTTTAAACAGTCCGGATGTAAAATGCTTCATGATATTTTAGAATAACTCTACTACTCTCTTCAACACACACTTCAAATCGGACATCATCCCTCCACTGTACTGCATGCCATTACTAAGATGTCCACGATCTATGTTCTTTAGCCCCTCTTAACCTATTTTTCGAACATTTTTACACAAAAAAAGGTTTTGAAGATTAAAACTAACTTTTCCGCATCTGTGAGATGCCACGTACCAAATTTCTTTCATAAAATTGTCACTTGTATACACTTCAGGGGATGCATCGTGCTGACAAACCAAAATTTCTCCCTAAATAACCAAAAATGAGGTAGGTCTGGATTTATAGGAGCCGCTAGACTCGTTATAGTCAGCTGTAAATCAATAGGGTACATATGTGAGATAACTTGGAAAATATCCAATCATAAAATCGGTCACTTGTATACACTCCGGAGGTTGTATCGTGCTAACAACCCAAAATTTCTCCAAAAAGGACCAAAAATGTGGCACTTCAGGTACCATAGCATCCGGTATACTAGCTCTCGTGAGCTAAGATCAATGAAATGAATCTATAAGACACGCTAAACAATATTCAATCATAAAATTGGTCACTTGTATACACTCCGGAGGTTGTATCGAGCTAACAACCCGAAATTTCTCCAAAAAGAACCAAAAATGTGGCACATCAGGTACCATAGTACCCGTTGTAGTAGCTCTCGTCAGATAAAATCAATTAGATTCATCCATAAAACACCCTGAACAATATTGAATCATAAAATTGGTCACTTGTATACACTCCAGAGGCTATATCGTGCTAACAAACTGAAAAGTCTCCAAAAATGAAAAGAAATTGGTACTTCAAGTACCATAGCACACGGGCTTTAGTAAGCTGAATATCAATAGAGTTCATCTTTGAGACGCTCTGAATAATATCCAATCATAAAACTGATCACTTGTATATACCACGGAGGCTTTATCGTGATAACAAACAAATTTCTCCAAAAATTACAAAAATCTCGTACTTAAAGTACTACAACACCTCTTGTTCTGGCTATGGTGATCTGAACATCAATAGAGGTCATTAGTGAGATACCTCGAAAAATATTCAATCATAAAATTGGTCACTTGTATACACTATGGAGGCTATATCGTGCTAACAAGCTGAAAATTCTACAAAAATTTGGTACTTCAAGTACCATAGCACTCGTAGTACCGGCTTTTGTGAGCTTAGTATCAATAGGGTTCATCTATTAGACGCCATGAATGATATCCAATCATGAAATTGATCACATGTATATACTACAGCGGCTGTATCCTGCTAACAAACAAATTTCTCCAAAAATGACAAAAATGTCGTACCATAACACCTGTTGTTCTGGCTCTGGTGCCCTGAAAATCAATAGGTTTCATGTGTGAGATGTCCTGAATGATAGTCAGTTATGAAATTGCCCTCCGGAGGTTGTATCGAGCTAACAAACTGAAATTTCTCACAACATTATAAAAACGTCGTACTTCAAGTACCATAGCACCCGTTGTACTGGCTCGGATGAGCTGAAAATCGATAGGGTTCATTTGTGATCTGTCTTGAACAATATTCAATCATAAAATTGGTGACTTCTTGCACTCCGGAAGCTATATCGTGCTAACAAAATATGTTACGAAAAGTGGCTGACGACAACGACGACGACATACACACGGGTTTTTTTTTTCTAAAAGTCGTTGTTTGTGTTGTTTTTGATGAAAAACGTAAAAATAACTCAATTTTTTTTAATTATTTCAACTTTTTTTGGGGCAAACCAATACTTTTCTCGCATACTAGATAGGATGGACGGAAAAGAAAAAATTTTCTCCAGTATCAACTCTATTATTTTTTATCGTCCAAAAAGGTTACAACGTGCCAAATCTCAGTTTGTGGGCCTCCCGGTGGCGTGTGGATCTCGAAATGCGCCTTCCAGTAACCACAGTCCATGGAGCACTTAGCTGTTAACAATTATAACATCTATTCCTTCCAATAATTCTTCGTAGCGCTCTTCTATCTGTACCTGTAATATTTCACTTTTCCGCCCAACCTATCTAATATACGAGAAAAGTATTGGATTACCTCAAAAAAAGTTGGAATTTTGAACAATTTTTTTGAGTTATTTTTAAATAAATAAATAAATACAGTCTCCGGAGTGCAATAAGTCACCAATTTTATAATGGAATATTGTAAAGAACATGTTACAGATCCACCCTATTGATTTTCAGCTCACCAGAGCCAATAGAACGGATGCTGTGGTACTTGAAGTACGACATTTTATCATTTTCTGAGAAATGTCAGTTTGTTAGCACGATACAGCCTCCTAAGTTCAACAAGTCACCAATTTCATGACTGAATATCATTCAGAACATCTCACTGATGAACTCTATTGATTTTCAGCTCACAAGAGCCAATACAACAGGTGCTACAGTACTCTAAGTGCGATATTTTTGTCATTTTTGGAGAAGTTTCAGTTTGTTAGCACGATACAGCCTCCGGAGTATATACAAGTGACCAATTTTATGATTGGATATTATTCAGAGCGTCTCATATATCAACCCTATTGATATTCAGCTCACTAAAGGTAGTACAACGGGTGCTATGGTACTTGAAGTACCACATTTTTGTCATCTTTGGAGAAATTTCATTTTGTTAGTACGATACAGCCTCCGGAGAGTATACGATTGAACAATTTTATGATTGAATATTGCTCAAGGTGTCGCACTGATGTACCCTATTGATTTTCAGTCGACTAGAGCGAGTACAGCGGGTCCTATATATCCAGATATACTAAATTTTTGGTTATTTTTGGAGAAATTTCGGTTTGTTAGCACGATACATCCCCCGAAGTGTATACAAGTAACAATTTTATGATAGAATTATTGTTCAGGGCCACAGATGCGGAAAAGTTAGTTTTGATCTTTAAAATCGTTTATTTTTTTTATCACATACCGAGGCTTTCTAGTAACTGAACCGATAGTTTTGTATCTTTTAACTATATTTCTAACATATTATCGCGACAAATCTAGCAAATGTGCAATGTCAGAGTTTGTATTATATATTATTATATCATGGTTCTTGAAAAATTGAGCTTCAATTACTTGGCTCAACTGAAATAGGAAGTGGCTCCAAAACTTCTACAGAAATTATTGGAGCTTACATATGGAAATATGAACAATTTTATCTACGACCATTATAGAATTTCTATATTCTGACGTAGTTTTACTTTTCCGCCCTACCTATCCAATATGCGAGTAAAGAATGGGTTTACCCCCAAAATAGTTGGAATTCTGAAATTTTTTTTTGAGTTATCCTTACATTTTCAATCAAGAACAATACGAATAAAATGGTTTTAGAAAAAAAATCCTGTGCGTACGTCGTCGTCGTCGTCCTCGTTGTCGTCGGCCACTTTTCGTTACATGTCTTGTTAACACGATACAGCTTCCGAAGTGCCAAAAGTCACCAATTTTATGATTGAATATTTCTGAGGACATCTTACAGATGAACCTTATTGTTATTCAACTTACCAGAGCCAGTACAACGGGTGCTATGGTATTTGAAGTACGACATTTTTGTAATTTTTGGAGAAATTTCAGTTTGTTAGCACGATACAGCATCCGTAGTATATACAAGTGACCAATTTTATGATTGAGTATTATCCAAGACATCTCACGGATGAACTTTATTGATTTACAGCTCGCCCGAGCCAGAACAACAGGTTCTATGGTACTTGAAGTGCCAAATTTTCGTCATTTTTGGAGAAATTTCAGTTTGTTAGCACGATACAGCCTCCAGAGTGTATACAAGTGACCAATTGTATCATAGAAAATTATTTGGGGCGACTAATAAATGAACCCTGTTGAGTTTTAGCTCACCAGAGCTAGTACAACGGGTGCTAATGTACCTGAAGTGACATATTTTTAGTACTTTTAGGAGAAATTTCGGGTTGTTAGGACGATACAACCTACAGACTTTACACATGTGACCCATTTTGTAATTGGATATTTTCCAAGGTGTCTCACAGATGCACCCTATTTTCAGCTGACTAGAGCGAAAACAACGGGATTCTATAAAATGGTTATTTTTGGAGAAATTTCGGTTAGTTAGCACGATTCATCCCCCGAAGTGTACACAAGTGACAATTTTCTTATAGAATATTGTTCAGGGCCTATTACATATGCGGAAAAGTTAGTTTTAATCTTTAAAACCGTTTATTTGATAATGGAATAGATTCATTCTATCCCTAGGACAAGAAAATTCATTCTCGCCCTTCGTATGAAATGAATACTTGTGCCGTCCTCTAAATGTGACGGTTAATTTGACAGAAAGAGATAATAGGCGTGTTCCGTTTTCTGCACCAGCAGCATTACGCAGAGTATAAGTAGTGCAGAAATATCAAAATGTATAAAAAATCTTCTAGAGTGAACATAAAATGACTATGGTCGTTGAGTGTTAATTGTAAGACCAAGAAGTACAGCATACGTGTATTTTGTGGCACTTTTTAAGAAGAAAATAGAAAACGCTATTTATTAACAATTGTCAACTGTCAAAAATGTCGCTTGTCAAAGTAATTCATCTGTTCATTAAATTTTAAGGCGAGTTTATACAACATATAGATAGTCATAATCACAATCACAGTCAGAATTATAAATTTGATCAGAATCACAATTTCAAATGGCGTTTATACACTTTCAATAGTCACAGTTTTGAACACAGAAAACGGACCCGTATTTTGTGGTCATAAGCATAAAATGAATGTAAATGAACTTAGCCAACAGCCAAATCAACGAAGTATACTGTAAACGATGAATCACGGAACACAGGCAAACCTCCAAAAAACGGCCAATAAAATTAATTCTGTGACCGAGACGCCTGCTTAACAACGTTGCTCAACACCTCTCGGTTTTAACGCATGCGCACTTAAATTCTCGTCATCATTATAATAATAAAAGTTGAATGTTAAGAACTTCATAGTCACGTTGGTGTTGCAGGTTTTTCTGCGGTTTTCCTGCATACTCTGTGAATTCATTCACTAGCCAAATGGACCGACGAGCGACGCACCCGCCTTTTTAGATTTTATATTATTATTACTCTACCGATCACCGCAAATAGTCCCAAACCACCGGAGGCACGTCACCGCAACCTTTCACCAAACCCACAAACCACCCAATCCCATACACTTTTGAAAAATGTCTCATATACACTTTTTTCTCGAAAACTCCAAAAACCAGTGAAAACTTCAAATCTCTAATATTTCATAATATTCCCTCTTAATCATCGGAGACATTTCAAATTCAGCAAATAACACCCTTCTCCACCAAAAACTCTGACACCTAGCCAGCTCAACGCATATATCTATGTATCGGCAGCAATACATGGTTCGTCTTCTACACTTATGAACCCATCCTAGACACTTTTTGTCACACCATCTCCGCACACTTTTGAGCTTCGCTGATTCCAGACATCAACCTCCGACACACCACAACACAACACAACCCTCCAGTTACTTTCTAGTGAAAAGCCAATCCAATCACTCTCAATTCCATACACTTTTAAACAAATTTTTCCTAGTCACTTTCTAAGAAATCTTTTTACTAGACACTTTTTTAACCCCAACGCCAGCGCGCACTAAACCATCCAACACACCCCCAACTCAGCCCTGAAGAGGAAACCTATCCTACATCAGGGCACCAACAAGAAAAGAACAATCTCAACCAAGAAAACTCCAATCCATCAAAACTCATTTACGAACTTCTCTCTCTTTTTAACTTCATGGTCATTTTAATTATGCTTATACATATGAAATTGTGATTGTGACAATTGTAAAAACGGACCTATAAGAAATAATTAGTTTAATTCTTATTATTGTGACTGTGATGCCATCAGATTAAAATTGATTAATACTTCATAAAATGTAAGTAAATATATATAATTTTATTTTAATCATAGCTATTACAGGGTTCCATTGCTTTTTAGTGTTTGATACTGATAGCTGTGATAATTTCACAACTACTCCAGAAATTTAGTTGGAAATTCAATATATGTTGTTTTGTTTTTCATTTGATAGTCGTAGAAAAAGTATAGTCTAAAACGCGGGTGAAATTTAAAATTCTACACTCGTAGAATCGTTTCCCTCCTTTCGACTCGTGTAGAATTTTGTTAATTCTACCCTTGATATAGAATATACTATACTGTACGTGTGCAAAAATATACTCTAGTATATAAACTGAAGTGGCGTATGCTATACTACATGGCCTCAAAATGTGCAGAACAGCCAATGGAAACAATTTCCTATTTATCTCAGATTCTTTGATACTAGAAGCACCGTAGCGGTCAATTTGACGGTTTTTCAATTGTAAATAACAATATCTCCGAGAAAAATGTTTCCTGACAAATTAGCTTGTATGACTCCTCTTAAATATTCATGACAATTCGACACTAAAACATTCAAACATAAAAAATCAAAAATCGATCAATTACGATGACTACTACCTTGAAGCACCAATACCGCGTATGTTTACATTTTAGGAGAATTAAATCTTGCTTTATAGTTCCGAGAATTTACCCGGACAGAATTTTATGAAATGTGTTTTGTGAGGAAAGTCAGGTACACTTGTTTTAGTGACTCTGACACTCTGTCACTGCTTGTTTGTTGTAAGAACGATGTCTCGTCGTAGTTTGTCATACGAAGAATTGTTGGAGGAGTTAAATATTTTACCAGATGATGAGTCTGATTGTGAACTATCATCCGGTGATAATAGCACTGATGAAGATTCGGATTTTGTGATAGATGTGTCAGAATCTGAAAAATAGAGCAGTTAATCAGATGAAGAACCATTACTTTCGTCTACGCTGATCAGAGAAACTACAGTCAATGATATTGCAAGTACGTCTTCATCTGGCCCACCAGTAAATATTTCTCGTGGTATTGGCCGTGGTAGAAGCCGCGGTAGACGTCGTAGCAATCGTGGTAGAAGCCGCGGTAGAAGTCGTAGCATTCGTGGTAGAAGGCTTGATCGTGAAGGAGCTAAACAAGCTGTTGAACAAGCACGTATTGAAGAAATTGGTTCCGACGGTACTATTTAGAAAAAAGCTAGATTCCAACCAAAAATTTGCAGGTAATATTTATATGAATCCATTGCAATTTTATGTAACAAATAAACATCGGTTTTTAGGAAGATTTGCTAATCAAAATATTCCAAGAGAAGCACCTGATCTCACTGCATATGCCAAACGACACATATCTGTAGATAAAGTTTCTAACGCATGCCGTCTAATTATTACCGAAAACATGTTTCGACACATAAAAAAGTGCACTGATGCCGAAGGAAAAAGAAAATTGCAAAATGATGTATGGTCTATTACTCTCCATGAAATCGAAGCTATTATAGCTTCGTTATATGCTAGATGCGCTTACGGTGCTAGAGAAATTTCAGTAAAGAAACTATTGTCAAATAAATGGGGACCAAATTTTTTTCAAGATACTATGTCACGAAATAATTTTTTAGAAAATATGAGACTTGCTCGCTTTGACACTAGATCTAAACGATTAGCGACTGATAAATTCGCTCTTGCGTCTGAAATTTGGAATCCGTTTATTGAAAATTTTATTTTAAGTTACAAGCCCGGCGAAAATATAGCAATCGACGAGCAATTATTTCCCACTAGAGCAAGATGCCGGTTTACGCGATATATGGCTAACAAGTCTGACAAATTTGGCATAAAATTTTGGCTCGCAGCCGATCTAAAGTCTAAATATTTGATAAATGGTTTTCCTTACCTTGGCAAAGATGATCAACGGCTGCAGAATATTTTACTCGGTGAACATGTAGTTCTAAAACTATTGGAACCGATTTTGAATAGAGGAGGAAACGTGACCACGGATAATTTCATTACGTCCGTAAAATTAGCTACAGAATTAGGAAAAATGGGACCAGTTCAGTAAGAACTCTGAACCGTTCAAAAAAAGAACTTCCGCATTCGTTGAAAGAATTACAAGAGTCTTTGTACAGCTCCAAAATATATAAACACGTAAGACTGACACTCACTGTTTATCAAGGTATAGTAAATAAAAATGTATTCATATTGAGCTCCGTACATCCAGATGTTGGTATGGGGAACAGAGAGAAAAAGCTGCCTGGAACAGTGAAATTCTACAATGAAACAAAGTTTGTAGTTGATGTTTTGGACCAAATGACTCGACAGTATTTAACAAAATCAGCATCGGGAAGATGGCCACTTCAAGTTTTCTTTAATATCCTGGACATGGCATCAATTAACGCATGGATACTAAATAAGGAAGTTACAGGCTGAAACATCAGTCGGCAAGATTTTATATTCAAACTGGCAGAAGAATTGAGGAAAGGCTATATCAAAAATAAAAAATCACCGGCAGAGCTCGTCTGCACGAACACAGAGAATCCAACGCCAAATAAGCGACGACAATGCCAAATTGCAAAATGCAAAAAAAATAAAACCAAAGAAACATGTGTGCTATGCAAAAGGCAGTATGTGGCACTACCACAGGAAGAATTGACACAAAATATTATTGTATCGTTTGTTTAGAAAATATTAGTTAATTAATCAAATATATTTAATTGTAATTAGTTTGTTCCGTCTAACTATTTTTCTCATAATAAAAAGTGATTTGCAGAATGTTTTTTACTGAATAAAGTAAAAGCGGTCATTTTGACTGCAACGGAGCTTTTAGGTAGTTAATGAAATTGACTGTCTCGACCGTTACTTCGTGGAATATGCTCATATTACTGTTTTTAAATGAAACTCAAGGTCTCTAGTTAATTCCACAATATAATACAAGTTATTGAAAATTCTAAAAAATTGACAATTGTTTCGATAAATCAATATCATCGTCAGAATGACAGAAGTTACATTTCATTTTATGCCTACCTGATGTTTAGTAGTTAATTTTGGCTAGACCAAGAAGTAACCTAACTTGTGATTGGCTTAATATATGTTTATAGAAAAAAGAAGAAGATGTGATATTACAAATATTGAAGCTTAGATATTATTAGCCCTATGGTGATATCCTGGATATCATTTTTCCAATTAAGATCAGTATAACTGTGCAATGATATAGAAAACCAGGAAAACTATATCTGCTGATCTTTACAATTATCACTTAAGAAGACAGTTTATTAGTGGAGAATTCCCTAGATTTAACTGTTCATTGACAACTTCATATTGTGGGTTTCTTAAATGTCTTCTAATTTCCAGTTCTTCAAGGAAATCCAGTTCTTGTTTCTTTTCACAAATATGCAGTACTCCTAGTTCTGTGTTAGGTGTCAATGAATGATTGGTGTCAAGTAGATGTTTTGCGTAGTGGGATTTATCTGGTTGTTTTAATCTGTATGCTCGTATGTGCTCACTGTATCGTACTTAAAAATTCCTAAGGGTCTGACCCAAATAGACAGCATTACATTCTGGACATTTGAGTTTATATATACCTGACTTCTTTAATAGTGGTATTTTTGTTTTTACATTTATCAATTTTGTACTAACGTTACTTTCTGTTTTAAAAGAAATTGTTGTATTCGTTGCTGAAGATATTATCTTTGAAATATTATTAGAAATATTTCCTGCATATGTGATGGTTTTATAAGTTTTAATTTCATCAGCTTGTTTAGGATATATTAGTTGTAATGCCACTTTTTTCTCTTTTTTACTAATAATATTTCAAAGATAATATCATCAGCAACGAATACAACAATTTTTTTTTAAACAGAAAGTAACGTTAGTACAAAATTGTTAAATGTAAAAACAAAAATACCACTATTTAAGAAGTCAGGTATATATAAACTCAAATGTCCAGAATGTAATGCTGTCTATTTGGGTCAGACCCTCAGGAATTTTGAAGTACGATACAGTGAGCACTTACGAGCATACAGATTAAAACAACCAGATAAATCCCACTACGCAAAACATCTACTTGACACCAATCATTCATTGACACCTGACACAGAACTAGAAGTACTGCATATTTGTGAAAAGAAACAAGAACTGGATTTCCTTGAAGAACTGGAAATTAGAAGACATTCAAGAAACCCACAATATGAAGTTGTTAATGAACAGTTAAATCTAGGGAATTCTCCACTAATAAACTGTCTTCTTAAGTGATAATTGTAAAGATCAGCAGATATAGTTTTCCTGGTTTTCTATATCATTGCACAGTTATACTGATCTTAATTGGAAAAATGATATCCAGGATATCACCATAGGGCTAATAATATCTAAGCTTCAATATTTGTAATATCACATCTTCTTCTTTTTTCTATAAACATATATTAAGCCAATCACAAGTTAGGTTACTTCTTGGTCTAGCCAAAATTAACTACTAAACATCAGGTAGGCATAAAATGAAATGTAACTTCTGTCATTCTGACGATGATATTGATTTATCGAAACAATTGTCAATTTTTTAGAATTTTCAATAACTTGTATTATATTGCGGAATTAACTAGAGACCTTGAGTTTCATTTAAAAACAGTAATATGAGCATATTCCACGAAGTAAGGGTCGAGACAGTCAATTTCATTAAAAAATCTTCGAGAGAAGATTTGACCCGACTGTACCAGAAGTTACTACAAAAACGTTACAAAGCATCACAAAACATTTGGTTTAACCAAGAATGCCTTAGAAAAAAAAAGGTAATACCAAATTATGTGAATATAAAATGTCACACTAAAACACCACAAGCACAAAAAGCTATAAAATGTGCTCAACGAGTTTGGATAAAATCTGAATGTGAAAAATGGTTCAAAGTTAGAGACTCCTTAGACAACTACATAAAAGTTGTACATTCAGAACTCACATTCCAATTACATCCAGTAGAATTTGACTGTTTGGATGACAAAATTAGAGAAAATGTCAGCACGATGAAGCATATGAAATTTAAGAAACAAGAAAAGAAGCTACAGAACCTTGAACACACACAACATAAAATTCAATACTCAAAACATCATGAAACTGTAAGTACCTACATACCAACACACATTGCACCACGATTTGAAAACCTTTCAGACACTAATTTTACAAATAGTGAAATAGAATTTTTAAATAAAGGTTTAAAGTACAGCATACCACCTAAATTTACGAATAATATTAAACAAATTATAGCTACAGAGTCAGAAATAGCTTTAAAATCTAATTCAAATAATTTTCTTTATGAGAAATTAAAAATTGCCAATTTAATCAAAAATATTGAACCTTCAAAAGTTAAACGTCAAACAAAAAATGACATTTCAGTTTTAAACGCAATAAAAAAGAAGGTAGAGAATAATAACCTATCAGTCACAAAATCCGATAAGGGGAATGCTACTGTCATTTTGACGACTGAAAATTACAATTCCAAAGTATATAACTTTATAAAATCCAGCGATGTAAAAGTTCTTAAAGCAGACCCAACAAAGAAGTTTTCTAATAATGTAAGGGATATTGTTAATAATTCAAATTATCTTTTAAATGATTACGAAAAGAGGTCTATCATACATAAGAATCCTCATTGTCCACAATTATATGGAACAGTTAAATTACATAAAATAACGAAACCAATTAGACCTGTAGTCTCTTATGTTATTGCTCCTAATAATATATTGGCAAAGAAGCTCAACAATATACTCAATACTTACGGATATGAATCTCAGTACTCAATTAGAAATTCAATAGAACTAATCAAAAAGTTGAAATCAATCCACTTGCAAGATAACTATAAACTCATATCGTTCTATGTAACTAATATGTTTACTAAAATTCCTCCTAAAGAATGTCTAATACTTGTAAGAAAATTACTAGAAGATAAAAATATTAATCCAGGAATAATATCAGATATACTTAATTTATTTGATGTATGCATTAATCAGAATTATTTCACTTTTGACAATAAGATATATATTCAAAATGAAGGTTTACCAATGGGAAGCCCTATATCACCTATTTTAGCAAACATTTTTATGGACAGTTTAGTAAGAAAGATCTTTGAAAGTAATATTTCGAAATATATTTTATTTTGGTATAGATATGTAGATGACATATTAGCTTGTTTTATGGGTAGTGAACGACAATTAGATGTATTTTTCAACCACATCAATAATTTACACCCGAAAATTAAATTTACATTAGAAATTGAAGAAAATAGCTCAATCAATTTTCTTGATTTAAAAATTCAAAGAGTTAATAATGTACTTGATTATTCAATTTACCGAAAACCAACACAGACTGATGTGACAATTCCATTCAATTCTAATCACCCTGTCTCACACAGACTAGCGGCATATAATTCAATGATACATAGAGCTTTTTCAGTTCCTATGAACAAATGTAATTTTGATAGAGAGATTAATACAATTAGACAAATAGCAACATCTAACGGTTATCCATTAGATATGATAAATAGGCTAATTAGTAAAAAAGAGAAAAAAGTGGCATTACAACTAATATATCCTAAACAAGCTGATGAAATTAAAACTTATAAAACCATCACATATGCAGGAAATATTTCTAATAATATTTCAAAGATAATATCTTCAGCAACGAATACAACAATTTCTTTTAAAACAGAAAGTAACGTTAGTACAAAATTGTTTAATGTAAAAACAAAAATACCACTATTAAAGAAGTCAGGTATATATAAACTCAAATGTCCAGAATGTAATGCTGTCTATTTGGGTCAGACCCTTAGGAATTTTGAAGTACGATACAGTGAGCACTCACGAGCATACAGATTAAAACAACCAGATAAATCCCACTACGCAAAACATCTACTTGACACCAATCATTCATTGACACCTAACACAGAACTAGAAGTACTGCATATTTGTGAAAAGAAACAAGAACTGGATTTTCTTGAAGAACTGGAAATTAGAAGACATTTAAGAAACCCACAATATGAAGTTGTCAATGAACAGTTAAATCTAGGGAATTCTCCACTAATAAACTGTCTTCTTAAGTGATAATTGTAAAGATCAGCAGATATAGTTTTCCTGGTTTTCTATATCATTGCACAGTTATACTGATCTTAATTGGAAAAATGATATCCAGGATATCACCATAGGGCTAATAATATCTAAGCTTCAATATATGTAATATCACATCTTCTTATTTTTTCTATAAACATATATTAAGCCAATCACAAGTTAGGTTACTTCTCGGTCTAGCCAAAATTAACTACTAAACATCAGGTAGGCATAAAATGAAATGTAACTTCTGTCATTCTGACGATGATATTGATTTATCGAAAACATTGTCAATTTTTTAGAATTTTCAATAACTTGTATTATATTGTGGAATTAACTAGAGACCTTGAGTTTCATTTAAAAACAGTAATTTTAGGTAGTTAACAATTCTGGTGCTTCGAGTGTTAAGCACCCTAATATATCTGAAACATCAATATTCATCACAACCGATCCATCAACTCATCAAGAAAGAACTTACAACATGAAAACATATCTTTTCTATGAGTACCAACAATACACATGGCAATAAAAGGCAACGAGGAAGCTGACTCCTTAGTCATAAAATCAAGTTTTACTGATAATTTCCCCGTCCTCACAAAATTTCCCCACGCCGATCACAGATCATCAATAAAATAATACATATTCCAAAAATGGCAATCCATCTAGGAAGACACTGAAACCAATTTGAAACAAATAATGCCCAAAATTAAAACCGAATTTCAACTTTCCCAACCGTCTCAGAATTGGACGTACGCGCATAACACATCAGCATCGCTTAACAAAAGAAACCGCACCTTTATGTGAAACATATCAGACTCCGCCATTAGGCTGGCTCGGAGTGATGCCTTACAGCACTTATTAGAGACTAACTACCCCAATTGTAAAGCAGCCGGGCAGTAGGATCCTGACATGGGGTGTGTGTGAACACAACAACCATGTATGGAGGACTAACTTCTAGAAAACGAAATAGTTACCTAAAAGCGGAGTACTTGGGTAATACGTACGTTTAGACCCATTAAATCACCGTAGACCAAATCATTCCGGCTGTACTTCAGTAGGGCTGGAGGCTATTGGTCTAATCTTAGTGCATATCTTTCAGGCCTGTTTGGCAAGCAGATATATTCCTGAGCAGTGGAGACAAGTGAAAGCTATACTTATACGCAACGCCGGTCACACTACATACACCGTGGCTAAGTCCTTTGGACATATCGGCACAACATATTTTATGCTGAAGACACTGTAGAGGTTGATCGGTATATGAGGAAATAGTTTGGGCGTGGGTGTCCTTTGCACAACAATCAACTGGCGTTTCCGGTGTGGCATTGCAATAAAAAGTGCCTTACACCAACCAGTAACCCAGGTGGAAAAGGTGCTGGACCACGGCATGATCGCTCAGGGCGCTTTGCTGGACATACAGGGAGCTTTCGACTGCAACCCTGTAGAATCAATGTGTAGAGCTGTATTAAATTAAGGAATAGAGCCAATGATAACTCACTGGAAGGATCATGTGGCTAGAATGGTCGTCGATAGGGAACGTTCACAAGAGAGCGCCCTATCGCCCACATTTTGGAACCTAGTACCTAATACAAAGGGCCCTGAATAGGGTACAGGGGTAGTGCAGCGATCATGGTCTTGCAGTGAATCCTGCCAAGGCTCAGGTAGATGCTTTCACCAAAAAGAGAGGTATAACACCTGATGTTCTGCACCTTGGTGGAGAGCCACTTCAAGTTGTTGAACAAGTGAAGTATCTGGGAGTGATTCCGGATCAAACACTGACATGGGAGGTCCAGCTTGACAGTCGCCTAGGCAAGATGACTAACTCGTACTGGGCCTGTACGAGAGTCATTGGTCCGAAATGGGGACTAACCCCTAAGAGTATCTTGTGGTTCTTCAAAGTGAACATGCTGCCTCACATACGCTCCTCTTGCCTGTGAGTCGAGAGTAACCTTGTACACGGCTAGATCGGGACTGGCACGTCTCCAAAGGGTTGTCAGTTTGGGGACAACTGTCTGCATGAAAACTACACCAACTCCTGTGCTTAAAAAGTTTGGAATATGTGCGAAGCGAGAAAGGGTGCAGGCACGTCAAAAAGCTCAGACTACTGGGAGATGTTCCATTTCTGGCTCAAGCGGCGGATGTCTGCCTGCACAGGTAATTCTGGGAAAGAGAGAGAAATCCACATCACATGGGTTCGTCTGGTACACAAATGGCTCATGCTGCAGCGATGGAACGAAGGCTGGAATTTACTCCCGGAACCAAAATATACAAGTTTGTATTCCTTTGTGTAACGGTGTATCTGCATATCAGGCTGAGGTATACGCTATCTTGGAATATGCGAAGCTAAACTCAGACAGAGACTATGTGGACCGATGCATAATCACAACTCAGGGCGTGCTGCTGAATGCTGAGAACGGCTTGCGACTTAGCAAGGAGGAACGTAGTGAAAAGGCGCTTACAACATGAAATCATCTCGTTTGTATCGGTACTATCACACATGGGAATAAATAGCAACGAGGAAGCCCTGAAATAAAATTTCACTGATAAGTCACATTCACATGTGTTCGGGGATGGGAAATTTTGTTATATATCTATATATATATATATATATATATATATATATATATATATATATATATATATATATATATATATATAATATATATATATATATATATATATATATATATAAATATATAAAAAATGGTAATCTATCTGGGAAGACAGAAGACACTGGAACCAATATGAAACTACTCAATAAAAGAAGAAAATAAGCTAACGTAAAGCGTCTAAGATTTCGACGTACGCGCATAACTTATCAACATCACTTAATAACGAAAGAAACCACACATTTATGTCAGCCTCTACTCACAGTGAAGTATTTGTTACTAGAATGTCCAGAAAATGAAGAACAGACAAAACGCTTCAATTTGGGAAATACTTTAAAATCAATTATTTCTTCAACTGAAAACGAAGTGCAATCTCATCTTAAAGACATAATTTTAATACATAAAATCTAATGTTTGTCATTATAATTGTACCACAGTATTTTGTACACGTTTCCCTTGCTAAATGCTTGTTCTGTCATTCTGACAAAATAACATCGAAACCATTGTCAATTTTCTTAGAATTTTTATGATTTTCATCTTATATAGTGGAATCATTCAGAATCAGTTAGTTTCAATTACAATAATAATCATTTCCAGAGTTTCAACACGTTTGGCTGCCTCTGGGAGTATCTCAAGAACGCACAATCATGGTCGTAAAAGGATTACAATTCCTGATCGGGACCGGTTTTTGAGACATCGTACACTGAGATTTCTGCTTTCCGACATGTGGCGATGTTATCCGGACCTGGGTTTGAGCTCGGGTCCTCGTTGTTAGCAGACAGAGTACCATTCCTTTAGAGCACAATATATCAAATGTACACCATTAGACTATTAAAATTCAAGAGAATGGAGAGGAAAAAAAGAAGTTGGAAGTAAATTCAAAGTAAAAAGTCCGGGAAGGTGACAGAAGAATTTTATATAGACTTTAAACAACTCTATACAGAAATAAGCAAAACTGTAACTCGTATAATCCCATAAAATCTACCTTTAAGTGAATTTATCAAAAATAATAGCCCTTTTCACCCTTCTGGGAGTAATTTCTCTATTCAACTCATCGTTGATTTTCCCTTGGAATTAAACAAGGGCGAGGAAATAATTTTTGAACCGTTGAACATTTACCAGTTCATCTTAGTTGAATGACAGAAAAGTCATGCCATGAAAATGAAATTACTTGTAGGGAATATTAAACGTATTTGCCGAATTTCATCAGAACGTTAGGACGGGCCATTCTCTCTTTTTCGAGGTGTCATTTCGTAAAAGGGCGCTCGGGGAGAGACGGAGAAAAATGATAGCTGTATTAGGGGAATAAGTTTGAGTCGGAAATTTTTTCCGGAACTTCCGCAGCTTCATTGTTTTTTTATGAATTTTTATTCAGTTCAGCACCCTTTACATGATTTTTCTAACGGACCTTTGAATCTCTTCGTAGAATATTTTTTTTTCAAAGAAATTATATGATCAAAAAACAAACAAACGACACAATAAATAAAAACGCACCTTATACAGGGTGGACCTCAAGTGATTGAACATAGAAGTATGGTAGAATTTTTATTTCTCATGTTAGTACCTCTAATGAGAAATTATCTAAAATATTAAACACTGTAATTAATAATTGTGGATACCTTTGTAAACACTCAATTGATAATTCAATAGAACAATACATAACAATTTTAAGAAAATTACTAAAAGTTGAAAAATTTCATATAGGAATAATATCAGATATACTTAATTTATTTGATGTATGTATGTATTCATAATGAAGGTTTACCAATTTTGGCAAACATTTTTATGGACAGTTTGGAAATAAAAATGTTTGAATGTAATATTTCACCAAATATCTTATTTTTGTATCGATATGTAGATTATCTGGTTTTGTACGTAGTTAGCGAACAATATATGTATTTTCCAATCATATTTATAATTCACACTTAATAATTGAAGAAAATAACTCAAACAACTTCTTTCATTTAAAACTTCGAAGAGCTAATAATGTACTTGATTATTCAATTATAAGGAAACCAATACACACTGGTGTTATTATACCATATAATTTCAATCATAACATATCACATAAATTTGCGGCATATATTTCAAAGATACGTACAGAACTTTCAGTTCCTATGAACAAATGTAATTTTAATAGAGAAATTGATACAATCAAACAAATAGCCACATCTAACGGTTATCCATTACATGTAATAAATAAATTACTTATCCAAACAGAGAAATGATTGGCAACTGATATTTCCGGAATAACCTGACTACAAAACCAACACATATGCTGATAATATTTCTAATAATATTTCAAAGTACCCTTAGCAACAAATACAACAATTTCTTCAAAACAGAAAACAACTTAGGTACAAAATTGTTAAAGGTGAAAAAGAAACCTAAATGTACAGAACGTAATGCTGTCTATATAGGTCGAACAATTACAAATTTTGAAATTCGACACAATGAACACTTACGAGCAAACAGATAAAACAACTGTTATAACAAATAGCTCAAAAAATATTTAAATTGCATGACCAAATGAACTGTACTTAATTATTGCTCACCAACCAGTGATAAGGTGCGATCCTTCTTGCTAACCAGTACTGGGAACAAATGGGAACACATGCTGTCTAAACGAACTCGAAGTTGTAGCGGAACTATTTACTCTCAATCAATAATTGACTACGGCGATATACAGTGTCGCGCAAAGCAGCAAGTAATACGCAAAACGAGAAGAGTTAAAATGGAACAAAATTAATTATTGCTAGATTCGTAATATTCTCCCCCTTAAAATCCATTGTCATGCATTTAAAAATATAAATAAACATAAGAAAAGCGATAACTCTCAAGTACTTGATAAAATGAAACATGAAAAATGGATGTTTCCAAATAATAACTTACATCTAAAAACAGCGATAACTTTGAGGACAAGACAAAACAATTTTACCCCAATTACACTAAGAACTGTTAGTGTTTTAAATAAAACTCACTGTTTCTAGCTTATTCCAATATATAGTGGAAATTGTTGAAAATTCTAAAAAAATGACAATTTTTTTGATAAATCAATATCATCGTCAGAATGACAGAAGTTACATTTCATCTCATCAAATTGTTTAGGAAATATTAGTCGTAATGCTACTTTTTACTATTTTCATTAATTAGCTTATTTATCATATGTAATGGATAACCGTTGGATGTTGCTATTTGTCTAAATGTATTAATATCTCTATCAAAATTATATTTGTTCATAGGAACTGTAAAAGCTCTATGTATCATTGCCGCTCGTTTATATGACATGGGGTGATTGGAACTATATGGAATTGTCATATCAATGTGTCTTGGTTTTCGGTAAATTTAATAATCAAGTACATTATTAACTCTTTGAATTTTTAAATCAAGAAAATTGATTGAGCTATTCTCGTCAATTTCTAATGTAAATTTAATTTTTGGGTGTAAATTATTAATGTGGTGGAAAAATGCATTTAATTGTCGTACCCATAAAACAAGCTAATATGTCATCTACATATCTATACCAAAATAAAATATTTTTCGAAATATTACTTTCAAAGATCTTTTTTTCTAAATTGTCCATGAAAATGTGAACACTTACGAGTATACAGATTAAAACAACCAGATAAATCCCACTACACAAAACATCTACTTGACACCAATAATTCATTGACATCTAACACAGAACTAGGAGTGCTGCATATTTGTGAAAAGAAACAAGAACTGGATTTTCTTGAAGAATTGAAAATTAGAAGACATGTAAGAAACCCACAGTATGCAGTCGTCAATTAACATATAAATTTAGAGAGTTCTCCACTAATAAAGTGTCATCTTAAGTGATAATTGTAAGGATCAGCATATATAGTTTTCCTGGTTTTCTATATCATTGCACAGTTATACGGATCTTAATTGGAAAAATGATATCCAGTATATTTCACGAAGTAAGGGTCCAAAGAATTAATTTCACTACAAACTAGATAATAACGCATATGAAATTAAAGCTCAATCATCAGCAAGAGGAAGTGAACATAACTTAACCAGAGGTCTTTTCGACGAATCACGGTTAATACGAATTACCGCGACGCGAGCAACTTTATCACGTCCATAACGTCCTAATTCCTTTGTGCGTCCTAATGTGCAGTGATAAGAAGGAACGTTGTCATATTTTATCAATACAAGCATACCTCCTTGTGAAGCGACTCCTTGTGGGTCGAGCCATTTTGAACGTTGTTGAAGCGAATGCAAGTACACTCGCTTCTGACCAGCCCGAAAATCTTGCTGCATTCTCTGCAACAACTGCCAACGCAAAAGTCGATTAAGGGAAATTGATTCAAAACTTGGAACAGGTATAGGCTGCAGCGGTTCGAGAGTAAGAAAGTGGCCAGGGATTGAAGCATTAATGTCTTGTATATCGGTACTTAAATGAGTGATAGAACGCGGGGTCCAAATAAACTCAATTAATGTCAACACGGTATGAAATACTTCATACGTCAAAATTTGTTCCCCAACGACGCGAGTAAGATGGGTTTAAACAGATTTTATTCCTGCTTCCCAGATACCACCGAAATGGGCTCCAGATGGAGGATTGAAACGGAAACGAATAATTTCACAGCGTGCGGCTTCTTGTGATTATGTCAATAGTTCCTTATCGGACACGCGACCTCGACGGGCAATAAATCTTTGTAGGGCCGCGAGAAATGATTCTGTTGATAAGCTATTTGCTAATTCCAAGTGTAATGCCTTTGTGGAAAAGCATATAAACAGGCCCAGGTAAGCTTTATGTGAGGGGACACCACGGTGTCGAATAGATCTTATGAAAAACGGACCTCCATAATCAACTCCGACATAAGAAAAGGGTTTAAGGGTAGATAATCGAAATTTTGGCAGGTTTTCCATAACACGTTGAAGGGGGGCTGGACACGTTTTCCAGCAAACGACACATTTACTCGGGACAGCGTTAATAGCTCGTGTTGGAGACAGAATCCAATAGTGTTGTGATATTAAAAATTGCGTGGTAC
Source organism: Galeruca laticollis (assembly GCA_963921935.1). Taxonomy (NCBI): domain Eukaryota; kingdom Metazoa; phylum Arthropoda; class Insecta; order Coleoptera; family Chrysomelidae; genus Galeruca; species Galeruca laticollis. The sequence continues at coordinate 42,766,030 of OY998176.1, forward strand.
AAAAACCAGCGTGTAAATATATTTTGTGAAAAAAATCAAATAATAATGAGGTGAAGCGACTGCGGCATGGTAATAAGTAAGGATGCTTCTGATCATAAGACAAAGATGAATATTTCAATCTTCCACCTACACGGATCATACCTTTCTTATCCAGGAAATTATGCAATTTTCGGATTGGTTTGGAAAACCTTTTCTAAGAAAGTTCGTCTTCGAAAGCGATCATTTGTGTCGTCTTAACAAGAATATGTAAAACATTGGAACGCTCGGAAAAGCTTAACTTTCCAACGCGTTTATCAGCAGGATGGGAGATGTTGTGTTTCAATCTTAAAATATAACCTAGTATATGGTGGATTCTACTGAATGAAGAATATGACTGAAGCAAAGTATCTAAAAATGTATGATCCGTTTGCGCAGCAAAAACTATAATGTGACGCTCTTCTTCGGGCAGAAGCGTATAATTATCAATCGTAGGTGCGGTATAAGGAGAGTTAGATTCATATAGAAAAGAAGGGCCCTCATACCAAGAATTTATTTCAACTAGCTCTGAAGGAAGGGAGCCCCGCGAGGCAACGTCGGCTGGATCATCTTTCGTACAACATAATGCCAGGAATCTGAAGAAAGTTTGTATTGAATATAAGCGATCCGATTAGCGACAAAAGTTTTATATTTATGCGGTCAACTCTGAATCCAAAGTAGAGTTACTTGGGAATCTGTCCAAGCGTGAATGTTATGTAATTAAATTTGAGGAAGTGTCCTAATCACATAAGCAATTAATTTTTACAGCAAAACTTCAGCGCATAGTTCTAAGCGAGGAATGGTAGTTTTAGTAGGGGCAACCCGTGATTTGGCACACAAACATCTGTCGTTAATTTTGTTATTACTACTAACACTACGAAGATAAATCACAGCAGCAAAAGCCCTTTCACTGGAATCCATGTAGTTCATATTGAATAGCATCTGCCGAAAGAACTTTTCGAGAGTTATGTATGTGTTCACAAGTAGAGATAGATCCTCTCGGTATTGCGACCAAACATTAGCAATTTCAGAAGGGACATTTTCATCCCAATTTAAACTAAACATCCAAAGTTTTTGGATTGAATATTTGTTAAGCAAAGTGAGAGGCGTTGAAAATCCTAAAGGATCCTATACTCGAGCTAGCTCAGATAGTAACAAATGTTTAGCGCAAACTTCATTTCTTTTGGTTTGAACAGAAAATGTGAATGAGTCGATAATTGGATTCCATTGCTAACCTAGCATTTTCAGAGCTGACGAAGAATCATCTGAGTTAAAAAAGAGAGAATTTGGATTAATAAAACTACGTGGAAATGGGTACAAAAGAGAAGAGAGATTAGAGCACCACTTAAGCAGTTCAAATGCTGCCAGTTTTAATAAAGATAATAAATCATCCCGAAGATTTTGAGCTTTTTGAAGGGATGGAGCTCCAAAAACAAAGTCATCGATATATGAAAACCGGTGAAGAACTTTAGCAGCAAGAGTGAAGTGATAGCCTTCGTCTTCAGTCAACTTATGTAGACTACGAAGAGCTAGAAATGGATTACAGCTTACCCCATACGTAACAGTATTGAGGCGATACTCTCGAAGTTCATCATTGACAAAAAACTTCCCAAAAGATTCTTTGGAAATCGCGTTGATCCTCGGAAATAAAAATCATTCGACACATTTATTTTATATCGGCGCATATAACATTTTCATGAAAGCGGAAATTAAGTAAAAGGATACAACGCCTTGTTGTAATTTTGGACTACGTATATGATGATTTTTCATGCGATAGTTTAGCCGAGGCGTTCAAAACGTCAGATAAGTGAGTAGAAACATTGCCAGGTTTTTAGACGCAATAGTGGGGTATATAACATTTACCTTCACAGGAGAGATCAGTATTAACAAGGGACATATGACCTAGATCAAGGTTATCTTGCATGAAGTCACAATATTGGAAAAAAACAGAAGGTTGTTTATGTAGGCGGCGTTCTAGGGAGAGAAAATGGTTAGAGGTAAGCTCCCGAATTCCCAAAAAAACAGGTGATTCAATACGAAAAGTCATTGACACTATATAATTGCCTTGAGTAGTCCGATCGACAGTTTCTTTTTAGTAGTTTTCGCAAAAAATATCATCGGGATTTGAGCAGGATACGTCAGGAACATTTTCAAGTTCCCAAAAATTCACGCAAAGAATCGCTAAGAGACTCGGACTACAAAAAAATGTAGAGATTTTTGGCGTGGCGAAATTTAATTGTCCCATTAACATATATCTAAAAATCGTATTCAAAGCGTCAGGCTCACCAGCGTGATTTAAAATACGCTCGGGTAATATGATTTTGTTGAAAACATCGGCTCCTAATAAAATATCAATTTATCCAGGATCATAAAAATGTTTATCCGCAAGCGATAAGTTTCGAATATTAATCCAAGATTCAACATCAATCGGTACAGTATGTAATTTGTTAGAGATTGAGTTAGGTATTATCGCGTCAATATATAATATAAACGATAGTTTAATCCGGGGTTTGATAGGCAAACCAACTTTACCACTGCTTACACATGGAATTACTTGCCGTAACTTCGATTGAGAAGTCTGTTTTATTTGAGCCTATGGTACGAAAGGCTTTGTGAGTAATGAAAGAAAACTGACTTCCACAGTCAACTAAACATCTGATAGGTAAATTAAAACCTTTGACATTTAAAACATCAATAATCGCGGCTGATAAAAGCATAGATTGTTGAAAGAGGCAGTAAAACATGAGCGGTAGGATAAGCAGCCACAGCAGTGACACCCGGCGTACTGCTTTTAAAACACAATAAAGTGTGGTGTGTACGAGAAAAGCATTTTTTATATGCAGAAGTAGATCGACATGTATTGAGATTATGAGCCGAACTTCGACAATTAAAACATAGATGCATATTTTTACACAAATTGTAACGCTCACTAGGCGTTTTACTTGTAAAAGATGCACACGAGTATAAACACTGATTTGCTTTGCAAAGTGTGCAAGTCATCGAGGGAGATGATTTAGAAGTAAAGAATGAGGAAGTGTGAGCTATCTGATGGTTTAACAGGACTAGATTTGGCATTCAAAGTCAAAGATGTACAAGATTTAGCGTTTTTTGAGTCAGAATTAAAATCACAAATATTAGTATTGCTGAGAGCGATGTACTGATTTCCCAAAAAATTATACAACTTTTAAAACGAAGGGATTTCGTTTGCTTTATGTTCTACCTACTCCAATAACGTAATGGTATCCGGGTTAAGGCATTGCATTAAAATAATTACTAAGATGAAATCCCACTGCTCTACAGACAAACTCATAGCTTCTAAACAAGCTAGACTCTCTGTGAATATATCTAAGAATTTACTAAGCAAATTTCTGTTAGAATCGGTGATTTTTGACGTATTCATTATTGCATCCCAATGAACCTTTGCCAAAGGGCGTTTGTTTGAGTATCTCCTTACAATTTGATCGTACGCGGTGACGTAATTAACATTGGTCATTTTAACATGTCGAATAAGCGAGAGGGCTGCACCGTCTAAAGAAGTTTTGAGATAATTAAACTTTTCTACATTGGTAATTGTCGAATTGTTATGTATTAAAGCATAATACAAATCAATAAATGCGGAAAATTCTTTATAATCCCCAGAAAATTTGGAAATATTAATTTTGGATAAGCGAGGGTTGAGGGTATTACACACACCGAGAGGTACAGGCACCTCACCAAATGATTGACGCGTTGGACAGTGGATTTGGATTTGTTATAAAAATATTCATCAAGAAAACTTTTTCTAATGACTTCTTCGTCGTCCACATTATTCTGCGATTGACTTAATAACACAGTTATGATATTGTGATGTTGTTCAATAAATTCTGTTTTATGTGCATTTAGTTCGCGAAATCTATATTTCAGCAAATTTCGTAGAGACCTATCAACTTAGGTGTGTACGTTATTGATGCAACGATTGCGGTAATATTTAGTGAGTTTATCCATTTTTTTCCTTCAAATGCGATTAAAAGTGAATTTGTTAATTTTATATCCAAAAGAAACTGAACTCAAATTAACTGCGGCCTATTTTATAAAGAAAGAAGCAAAAAATCAAAAGTTATCTGATTAACAAGGTATCGAGATATTTAAACAAAAACAAATGCGATCTGATTAACAAGATATCGAAATAAAAAATATAAAATTTTTGCGTTACTATTATTTTGCTGGCAAAATAATTAATATATTTCAATTTTTGTATCTACAATGTGGAATAAAACGTGTTTATAGCTAAAAACCATAGACTCCCACAAAAACCAAGCGATAAGATATGTCCACTTCTTTCGTTTGTTTGGATTACTTTTAAAAGAAAATTTAATTGCAATATCTATGTTAAAATGATTATTATCCTGCAATATGAAGATATAACAAAATTTAAAGTAGTAATAATAGAAGGACCTTTGAGAGAAAATAAAATTCTAAAATACACTAGTTCATATGGGTCGAAGGATCAAATGTTACGAATAGCTCAAAAAAATATATATAAATTGCAGGGACAAATGAACTGTATTTAATTATTGCCTTAAACTTTGCCCACTAACCTGTGATATGATGCGATTCTCCTTGCTAAACAGTACTGGGAACACATGGGAACACATGCTGTCTAAACGAACTCGATGTTGTAGCGACATTATTTACTTTCAATGAATAATTGACTTCGGCAATATACAGTGTTGCGCAAAGCAGCAAGCAATAGGCAATGAAACAAAATTAATTTTTGCTAGATTCGTAACAACTAGAAATGACCCATTATGCAAGACATGTACTTGACACCAAACATTCATTAACAACTAACACAGAACCGGAAGTACTTAATACTTGTGACCAGAAGCAAGAACTAGTTTTCTGCCTAGGCACGTACGCAATTATTAATTATTGTTTGTAGTTAAATAAAAATCAAATTCAAACACTATTTCTATATTTACACAGAATTATTACACTATTCACACTTATTATTAATTAGACAATGTTTTTTTACGGTTGCGAAAATTTACTACTTAATGATCACTCGTTCAGTTATCGAGGTACTGAGATAAAGAATTGCGAAATATTCTTGAGTATGTGTAGCTCAAATACAGAAACTCACAAGGTATACAGAGAGAGGTAAGCGTGAACATATTTAAGTTAATAAAGTTACTTCAGTTAACTACTGAGATAAAACTTGAGCTTGAGTCAAGCTGGGGATGAACCGATCCACTTGAAGAAACATCCGCGACTGAGGATTACAACAGGAAGAGATATTTTCTTTTCTAGATAAAGTTATATTGCATCGATATTGAAAGAATATTTATCTTTAGAAATTGTAGAATCTTTTATGGGGGGTAATGCGTCAGAGTATTTTCGAACGTAGCAATAAACCTTGAATATTATAATGGGGATCACAGTCGAGCCACGCGGACAATAGTTTTTGTAATATAAAAGGGGGGTTGTGAATGCTGTCGCCGCACAAAAGCGCAAGAATAAATAAATAATAATTATTCTTGTGATGAAAGGTTGTAAATTCGATACAAAAGAGAGTGTTTTTAAATGAAACTCAAGGTCTCTAGTTAATTCCACATTATATTGTGGAATTAACTAGAGACCTTGAGTTTCATTTAAAAACACTAATATAAGCATATTCCACGAAGTAATGGTCGAGACAGTCAATTTTTTACAAAAGAGAGTATTCATCACAGAGAAAATTGTATTTTTGAACAACAATTGCCTTGTGGAATTAGACATTAGAAGACACCCACAATATGAAGTAGTCATTGAACAGTAAACCCATGGAGTTGAGTGTATTTATTTCCACGTCTCTTGAGTTCGTAATGTAAGCTATCTAATATGACATTGAAAGTGTTCACACGAGAGTTATCAGAACCTGAATTCCACTATAATCATCAAACTTGAAAGATAGTTTCCTTTTGCATCGGTGGTCTGCTCAATTTTGCGTCCCTCAGTATGATGCGCACCTAGGGCAGGGCCTATGGGGGCCTATGCACGTCGTTTTGCAGAAATACCTCACCACACCATAATAGAACCATCTTTGACTGATAACCTGAGAATGATTCAGATTATCGTTCCCCGGGCTCCTCCATTTTATGTGACGACCATCTGGTGCTCGTAAGTAAGATCGGTACTCACCTGTATAGATTACTTGGACCCACTATGTCATTTTCCAATGAATAAACTTAATTTGCTCATATAATTGATCAAATCATTGAAATAATCAAAATCCAGTAAAAAACAATTGAATCTCTACAATGGTATTTCACGTGTATTTTCCAAAGTTTCACCGACAAATCGATTTACGTATTTTACGAGCTTCTTTCCATAATTTTCGGTTTATGAACTAGACTATGAGTTGAACACGTGTTGCGAATATACATAATTTCCCCCTTTGCACACGCGTCTATTGGTAAAATTCGTATGAGTTTTATAAATACTACATGTCCCGTAAGTCTCTTAAAACAACATGTTTTGTTATCTACCCCAAAAATCTATAGTGGGTCGTATTTTATGGTTGAAAATTATTGCTCTACGGAGTATTAAAGGATTAAAAAGAAAATGTGGCTCATACGTTAAATCCACGCCCAAACATCCACTCTTTAAATTTTTTAGTATGTCATTGCAGAGATCAAAAAGAGCTTTCAAAATTTCGGTGGTGGTGAATAAAAATACTCAAGGCGATCAGTTTCTGAAAGTAATCAATTATAAATATGCAGACATTTCGTAGCAAATGTTCTAAATATTACTATGGAAGCAGAATTTATATTTGTTGTGCAATAGAAATAGTAGTAATCATTATTGCGTCAGTAGAATGTTAAAAAAACGTTTTTATTGAAGTTATTATTGAGTTTTAACAATAACTACGAATTATTATTAAATTAGATTGAATCTAAAGGGTTTATATATATCCTGCGACCTAAAGAGATCTATTCTGTATCCCCTGGCTGGAGCTCAGTATACTCGTAAACGTTACAGCTTTTCATACCGACCTATTATAAGAGACGGCTTCAGAAGGTTTTGGTGTCCGATTTCTATGTAAGTCAAACCGAATACCTGTGCACGGGTATTTGCAGTCTCGGCACTTACAGAAATGATGTGTATTTCACCCTCTTTTTTACAACAAAATCTACAGTCGCCAGTGATTCTCATTTTCATTCTCACGAGGTGTTGTTTTAAGTGGCAGTGTTCCGTCAGTAACTCTCTGATATAGACTCCCATTCAAGTGGGTTCAGAACGGTTCTGGTTCGGTGATAGAAGTAGTAGCCTCCTTACTTGCCAGATTGTTGGCTTTCTCGTTCCCCTGTGTGCTGCTACCCAGACAGGAGAACTTCATTCCTTCTGCCCAATGTATCTAACTTCTCTAGACATTCCATGATCAAATCCGACTGGCATATTTGTGAGTTGATCGCTCTTATGGCCGTTAGACTATATGAAAATATAGCTATGTCTGTTTTCTGATAATTCCTATCTAAATTGAATTGGGCACATCTTCAAAAGACTACTCTAAATCTGTTCAGGAGCAAAGGAAGATACTTAAAACCCATTAACAAGCGGCAAGGTTACTAGGGAGCAAGGCTAATATAAAATACAATAGACTCTTTATTGATGGAAGAGTGTATACGACGGACACATCGAGCAATGTTGAAATGCCACAAGAGTTCAACAATAAAATCACTGTCCTTCAAACAACAAAATCAAAGATGGGTAGAACTCTTAGCGAAAGATCACCACAAGACGGAAATGGAGAAGCGAAGCATAAAAGAATTGGAAATACAGGGGCCATCACAAAAAACATCCAAGATTAGTACCATTAACTTCAGTTTCCAAACCCCATAAGAGAAGCATCAATGTGATTTTCTGGAATGTTCATGGAATCAATAATCTTCACGATCTTATCTCAGATAATGCAATGGACTTCGATATTCTCTGTATTTGCGAAACTTGGTTAACAGATACGGTTAGAGTTCCAGACCAACTATCAAGCAAATATCACTATATTTTTCCAGCAGCCGTTCGGAAGAGGTCACAAGGCCATGCAAGCGGAGGTTTAATCATCTTCTATAGTAAAGCGTTTACAGTAACGGTCCTTGAGACCACCCCCTGGTGGCTAATTTGTAGCATGGTATATAAGGATCAGATTAAGATTATATGTTTTTGTTATTATAAGCCGGATTTGGATATTTATAATACGAGAGAGAGACTTTAGATTTGCTTCGGTTGTCATTATCAGATATAACTGACCCACATAATAATCAAATACTACTTTGAATAGGCAATTTTAACTGTAGAGTAGGTGAATTATCCTCTATTCCTGAAATTCATGTACAAAATACGAATTTTTTCGAAAATATGTTAAGTTTCAACCAAACAATTAACTATAAGGGTCGGTCCCTATCAGATTTCATGGCAAGTCATAATCTTTCATTAGTAAACGGATCCATCATCAGCGATAGACCCGCTAAATTTACTCACTCAAGCCATCGAGGTGACAGTGTCATAGATCTCGCTTTTTGTAATAATCCCTGTCTGTCTGTTATAGAGGTAAGAAGTTTCAAATCTAGTAACAAACTCAGATCACTTGCCTCTATTACTAAAAATCTCGATTAAAGTTTATGAACAAGAATGCTTAAAGCCACAAACATATTCTGTAGTTCGGTGGAAGTACTCTGTGTTGTCGGAATATAAACAATTAATGAGAACTTCTCCTTCAGTAGGTTTGTTTCACAGTACTGATTCAAACTATACTAATATACTCTTTGAATTTAGTTTATAAGAGTTCAGTATCCAGTAGAATACTTAATAACAGATGGTTTGACGCCGAGTGTGCTGTTCCTAAACGCAATCTCTCAAATCATTACTCAAATCATGCTGTAAAAATAATTTTGCAGATACGTTTAAACGTCAATATATTGGAGGAAAAAATTTGTATACGACGTTAATAAAGAACAAAAAGATAAATTTTGATCAAAATTTCATTTTAGCCATATCCAACACACGCGGTCAAACTGGTTTCTGGGAGGAAAAAATTGCTTCTTATTTTCGACCAACATCTCCTCCATTTCTTTGAAAATTTGGGAGAATTATTATTATCAATTTAGGACATCCAGGAATCAGCTGGATATTCAATTCTACGATGCTCAACATCCTGATCTGGACTGTCCGATTACTTTCTCTGAATTAAAAAATTGCCTTGAGCAATGTAAAAATGATAAAGCGCCTGGATCCGATGGAATTTCATATGAATTTTATAAATATCAACCACAAAATTGGGTTTTATACATATGCTCATTGTTTAATACTATTTTGGAAACAGAAGAAATTCCCTCCGAATGGCACAATATTATAATGTCTATGTTACATAAAAAGGGACCTATTGATGACCCTGAAAACTACAGAGGAATTACTCTTATTAACTGTATGACCAAGATTTTGGTATCTCTCATTTTAGTAAGACTGTCCAAATTTTGTGATTCGTGCAATATACTCCCTGAGACGCAGTCTGGCATCCGGGTCGGCAGGGGCTGCATGGATAATGTGTTTATTCTGAATGCAGTTACTGAAAATCATCTTAGGCTCAAGAGACGCAAAGTTTTTGTAGCCTTTGTTGATTTTCGGAAGTCATTTGATTGTGTACATCATAACATTTTGTATAGTAAATTATTCACGTCGGGTGTCAGCTCAAAAATGATTTGTTTGATAAAGAATATATATATGACAATGCTTTCATGACAATAAGATTAAATGGCCAGCATTCAAAACCATACGGGATAGACAAGCGTGTTTCACAAGGCGAAACTTTAAGCCCATTATTGTTCTCATGTTGCTCATATACGCAGATAATCTCGTAGACTAAAATCATGATATTCGGGAGAGGTGGCTTCCACAATAATTATAATAATCACAACTTTGATTATAATGATGGAAAACATGATATTGTTAAACAACTTCCTTATCTTGGGATACTTTTTACTTCGTTCTCGTTATTTTCTGAAATGTCTGTTGTGACAGTGACTAAAGTAAAACAGTCTTTTGCAGACGTCACTAATATAATGGTTCACTCCAGAATGACTTCTTGGGAGTTATAATTAAAATTATATAATTCTATTGTAATATCCATGCTGTCATATTGCGTTGGTGTCTGGGGTCTAAGATAAGGAAATACCCTTGGACGAGCCCAAGTAGGTTTTTGGAAACACCTACTTGGTTTGTTACGAAGTACCCCGGATCACGTTATAAGACTGGTAACTTCAGTAATAAAATTAGATCACACTGTTTTTAAAAGCGCTTTATGTTGGCTATCAAAAGTTATAGCAATGGACGACTTACGTCTACCAAAAATTTGTTTTCTTCGTCTACTCCAACTATCGGACGATGATCGTTGTGATAACACTTATAACTGGATGGCACAAGGGAAATCTGTCTTCACTAGGTGGAAAGTGAATACAGCAAGGTTGATAAGACTGATCCTTGGGGAACTCCGTTTTGAATAGGGTATGGGCCCGCCAAGCCGTCGTTCACATTGGAATAAAATTGTCGATTTGTAATGTATGAGTTTACGATTTTTATTAAATAATCTGGCAGTTTTAGTTTTATGAGTTTATACAATTACCCCTCGTGCCATACGGAATCAAAGGCTTTCTGTATGTCTACTGTGACCATTACAGCTTCGTTTTTAGCAAAAAGCCTTCTCTTATATAATTGACACTAGAATGATTTGTGCTACCGTACTGTGTTCGCCTCTGAATCCGTATTGCTCAAGGGGTATTATATTATTTTTGGCAACGTGTATTTGAATTATTTCAAGAATGATTTTATTTATCACCTTGAATCGGTCGGAATCTACGAACTTACTTATTTTGTGCAAGTAGAAGTTTATAGTGGCTCTTGAAATGTTAGGAAACCCAGTGTATCACACATCGGAACGATCCCGAGTACGAAGAAGTCCATCAACGGGAATTGGAATGGCAATAGTCGAATTTTGCGGAGATATTCATCTAAGGAAGACAAAAATTGCCGAACCGGAGTATGTCTCTATATAGGAATGCTTAAAATATTTCTTCCATTATTTCTTACTGTAAGTGCAATACATTTTATGTCTGAAGTTGACTATTTATCAAACATTTTTCAAAGTTTGAAATTAGAACCTTCAAATAGCTCACTGATGTTAAACCAAAGTTCAACATATATTAATAATAATTTAAACATGGCCGAATATATACCAGAATATCTGGAATGTGTGTCCGATTTCGAAGGCAATCCAAATGATTTGAACAGATATCTAAGTGCCTGTAAATCATTTAATGATTTATTTTACAAAATAGACACACCAAATTGTTTCCAAAATGTGTATTTATTGAATTGTCTAATATATAAATTGTCTGGTAATACTAAATTAGTCGTAAATGTACAAAATATATATACTTGGAAGTTAAGAGATGTTTTAACGAAAAATTTGCAGATCATAGAGACGAAACTTGTCTAAATAGAGACTTAGTAATGACGAGACAACAATCAAATGAAAAACCACAGCAATTCTATGATAGAGTTTTAAACATTCTTAATCTTTTATATAGTTATGTAAACGTTAATGAAATCGAAAATGCCTCAAAAATTTTGAAATGTTTTAAAATAGGACAATGTACATTATTTCCAAAACTTCACTCATAACACAAATATAAAGCAATCGCAATACTCTGGTAAACCTTTTGTACAACGGTAAAATTTTAACAGTAATCCAGTTCAATTTAATACTCATATACCTATCTCAACCTATACCTGTTCGCCCCATAATTCGAAGGCAACCGTAACGTTTCCTACGAATTCTCAAGTCTTTAAACCTCAACAGACCCATAATGCATTCAAAGCAAATCAAAATTTAAAGTTACCAAAACCAACACCCATGAGTATTTCCACAAGAAATACAGTAAACAATCACCCAATGAGTTCACCTATTATAAACTCATACCCAGGTCCTTCAAATTAAAAACATTTCCGAAATTCTCCACCACAAAGTAATTTTATAGCCGAGGAATTATTTATTGTTGATATTCAAGACGATTATACCGAACAATATTATTATCCTGATAACTCATATTCTGAAAACGAGCAATATCAATTTGAAGTACCAACCAATGATGATTATTACAATTCCTCAAATCAAGATTCTACAAATGTTCACGAAATGTCTCAGAATTTAGAGAAAACATAACCCCCGAATCAATTCCATTGAATTTAAGTAAAATTTGTGAATTGCCTTATATAATATTCCCCGAGTATATTATCACACTTTTAATAGTCAATAGATTCTGATTCCTTAAAATCTTTCATAGATCCCGAAATTGCATTTGAATATTTTTCAGATAACTCATGCCCCATTCACAGGGAAATCAGGTTTTCAAGAAACTTCAAAAATTTTCAATTTTTCTGATAATTTTAATCTCAAATTATATGTATTCAAATTTCATAGTGTATTCCAAGGACTTATTTGCCTAGATAACTGAATATTACTGAATACCAGCATAAACTTTTCCAGTGGATGGTTAATAACTCCACATAGTAAAAATTAATTATATTTTCATAAAACTCAGAAAGACATAAACTATCGAACTTAGAACTGAAAAGGTTATCAAACAAGTATATAAAATGATGAAATCATCATTTCACACCAAAAATTTCACGGTTGTGAAATACCAGAAATATCCAGTAAAATTGAGTTTTTTAGAAGCACTTTCTGCAGAAAATTTGATAACAAAGCTTCTAAAAATTTCGAATTAAATAACCTGGAAGGAACATCTACACCGACTTTAGATTTAAATAATATTAGAAAAGATCTCTTAAATACTCAAACTTTTTACCGAATATTCCGACATATTTTATAACGAAAGCATACCACTTACTTTTACAAACAAAATTAAACATGAAATACGAACCACTGACGAGATTCTTGTTTACGCTTAATCCTATCGATATCCTTATGTGTACAAAAAATAAGTAGTACGCCAGTAATGTAGTAGTGCTTTCCCAAGGTCTTACCGGAAAAGATCTTCCAATCGGTTACGAATCACGAACCCTTAACGACTCCGAACGCAATTATGATACCCCCGAAAAAGAACTTTTGGCCATTGTATGGACCACCAAATATTTCCGATCTTATTTATATGCCAAAAAATTTACCATTGTTCATGACCACAAACCACTTCAATGGCTATTTTCTCTAAATGACCCAAATTCTAAGCTCATTAAATGGCGAAGTAAATTAGATGAATTCGATTATGAAATTGTATATAAACGTGGAGGCTTTAATACTTATACTGATGCATTGTCGAGAATAGGAATAAATACTGAAGAAACGAAAGAAATTCACAATGATAAAATTTTTTGGAAAAATGTTGACGATATTTTGAACAGCGACATAAATTTTAGCAATGAACCAATTCCGTCTCAATCACAACGAAATATTAATACACCTTCACCATGTACAGTTGAAAATCAACTATAAATTCCGATAACAGAAGTAAGCCAAGACGAAAACACTGACCTAGACATTATAGCCTTAGTAAATCCCGACACTGACATAGTCAATGAAAATTTGTCGACAACATACTCACCTGACAACAATCCCGACTCAGTATTACATCAGATAACACCTGACCATCAAAATGATCCCATCGACGAAAGAATCAACGTGAACGCAAAATTGTTCCTTACAATTCACTCTTGTACTGAAGAAAATCCGTTAATAGGTATCCCTATCGCAAAATGTGGAGTTGACGTTGAACAAAATCAAATTATGATTAGTTCAGTTTTACATTCTCCAGTAAAACCCAAAGTTAGAATATTATTTGAGAAGAAGAAGCAAATAACTGCAAATATCAAAAAATAACCTGGAACAAGACGTTATCAATTTTATTGAAGAGTTTATTCCAGGAAGTATTCAATATCACGTTTATTTCGAAAAGCCCGAATTGTACGAACCATTTTCGACAATATTACAAAAATAATTCATGTTAAAGTCAAATCAATTAAAACGTTGTAACACAAAATTAATACATCTAGAAGAAATCAAATCATCGAGGAATAGATGAATCTTATTTAAGATTGGAAGAAAAATATTATTGGCCTAACCTAGAAGAATCCGTACCAACATGCATAAACGAATGTCAAATGCCATCAAAGCAAATATGAACGAAATCCAGTGAATATGAAATTAAATATCACCCCAACCGCCTCGAATCCATTCGAAATTATCCATTTATATTCTTTCACAATGGAACAAACAAATTTTCAAATATTTTTGATAGCTTGTCTTAATACGCTCAAGCATATCATAAAAGTTCTGCCTCTGGTACAGAAGTGGTGGACAATCTCATCAAATTATTCTCTTATCACGGCATTCAGGAACAAATCATAGTTGACAATAGCACAGAATTCAAAAATTTCGTGTTAACAGAATTACTGAGCCTCCATAAAATTCGAGTACATTTTACCTCTCCGAATCATCCTCAATCCAATGGGCAAATGAAAAGACTCCATTCAACTCTAATAGAATATAATACGACTTCTAATTACTCAAGGTTCATCAAAAACCCCAATTAGAATAGAAATGTTATATGCTACACTTGCTTATAATCATTCGATTCATTCCAGTACAAAATTGAAACCGATAAACATAGTCAAGGGACATATTAATAATAACGATGTTCATGATATTGACATAGACAAAATACTCTTAAATGATTACATCAACAATCACAAAGAAAAAAACAAAATTATTGTACTAAAAAATTAATTCCGACGCAATTAATCGAAAAGGAAAAATTATTTCTAAACTAAATATGAATCGAGACAAACCGGAAATATTTAAACCTGATCAAAAAGTATATGTAAGAAAACACATACGGAAAAAACACGCTAATGAATACACATTACCAATAAAATTGAAAACCGTCATCCATACACATAAAACAGCTTCAACTGAAAATCGAGATAAGGTACATGTGGACAATTTGAAACGTCCCCGGAAAAAACCTGAAAAATAAAAACTTATACGCGATACTTTTACTCAACTTTCACACGTAATATCAAGACAATAAAGAATGTAGAATTTTGTTTTATTTCAGATTTTCTGGAACTATGGAACTCCAGGATAAAATAACAATTAGAAATCTAGTTAACAATCCCGGGTTGCTACCTTTTAAGTTAGGAACCGTAAAAATTGAATTGTACAGCTATGATTTGAACACAATTATTTGAGAAATACATAAATTACAAATTCTAGCAGCAACAATTAGGGTATTTGCTGATCAAAACATCCGATACGCTAATGATCTCTCAAATTATTGTATTGTATTACAAAATAACCAAACTAATTCAGCTAGTAGTATAAGAAATCAAAATTCATTATGACTCTCACTCATTGATAAATTTAATAAAACCATCGGACAATTAACCAATAACAAACAAATTTTGGGAACAAAAATCAAATTTACCCATAATTTAATCAACAGGCAAGCAAATTACGAATAGTATGCACATATTTGAATGGCTATAAGGTTAATTAGCTTAATCATAGATCTGTATGAATTGCTTAATTCGGTTTTGAACGATATTGAGAATTCGATTACATTTGCTAAAATTCAAGTGATACATCCAAGCATAATTCAAACTTCTGATTTATTTAAACAGTTGAAGAATTTGGAACAAATATTGACTAAAAACAAATTGCCGTTAGAAATTGAATTCGATAAAATTTGATTCAATGAAAAATGAATTAAAATTGATTGCTACTCATATAATAAAGAAATTACATATATTTTTAATATTCCTATACCATATTCTATGGTTTTTGATTACTTTCATTTATTTCCTACTCCAATACTGGAAGGGAATCGGTTCAAGTTGATAATACCTAAGAATACATTTTTAATTACGAATGGTGTCTACTTCGCATATTCGAGCAAACCATGGTAAGAGATTCTCCCTTAGCAGTGTGTCTGCCTTAGAGTAGACCTGCAGGATATTCAACAGGAAAAGCCTTGTGAAATAAACTTGCTTGAAATAAAACGCACTTCGACTTGCGACTTAACAATTTCCACTGGTTGTAAATCATTCAATCCCAAGATACAGCAAATTTTACATGTACATTTCAAAAGAAAACCAATTATCTTACAGCTGATAATTATCTCTTAGAAATTCCTTTGGGATGCCAAGTAGTAGCACATCATACATTCATAAATAACCAGCAACTCTATAGTGTCTTTAGTCAGCCGATGCTACTATTGAATATGGACAACAGTTACCAACCACGTCAAACCTGGACTTTCATTTGGAAGAAACAGAACTAGACAATCTTCAACCGCTAAAAAGTGCAAGAAAATGTGCATAAACCATCCTTTCGGAACCGTAATTCTATCATGTACGCAGCTGTCAATGTATTTGTCATACTCG
The DNA here is from genome assembly GCA_963921935.1 of Galeruca laticollis. NCBI lineage: Eukaryota > Metazoa > Arthropoda > Insecta > Coleoptera > Chrysomelidae > Galeruca > Galeruca laticollis. Next base: position 42,782,515 of record OY998176.1, read on the forward strand.
TAGGGAATAATATAGTAACAAATAAATAAGAATATTTTATTACTTTTCCTCCCAACATATCTAATATGCGAGAAAAGTATTGGTTCGCCCCAAAAAAAGATGGAATTTTGAAATTTATTCTGGGGTTATTTTTACGTTTATCATCAATACTAACACAATAATACGGTTTTTGAAAAAAATCCTGTGTGTATGTCATTGTTGTCGTCGGCCACTTTTCAAGACAGGTCTTGTTAGCACGATACAGCCACCGGAGTGCAACAAGTCACCAATTTTATGATAGAATATTAATCAGGGCGTCTTAGAGATCAACCCTATTGATTTTCAGCTCAGCAGAACCAGTATAACAGGTACTATAGTACTTTAAGTACGACATTCTTGTCATTTTTGTAGAAATTTCAGTTTGTTAGCACGGTACAGTCTCCGGAGTATATACAAGTAACGAATTTTATGATTGGATATTATTCAGGGCGTCTCGAATATAAACTGTATTGATATTCAGCACACTAAAGACAGTACTACGGGTGCTCTGGTACTTGAAGTACCAAATTTTTGTCATTTTTGGAGAATTTACAGTTTCTTATCACGATAAAGCCTGCGGAGTATATGCAAGTGACCAATTTTTTAATTGGATAATATTCAGGGCGTCTCAAATATGAACTCTATTGATATTCATCACACTAAAGCCATTACAACGGGTGCTCTGGTACTTAGAGTACCAACTTTTTGCCATTTTTGGAGAATTCTCAGTTTCTTAGCACGATACTGCCTTCAGAGTGTGAACAAGTGGTCAATTTTATGACTGAATATTGTTCAGAGCGTCCTATAGATGAACCTTATTGATTTTTAGCTCACTAGAGCTATTACAACGGGTGCTATGGTACCTGAAGTTCCACATATTTGGTCCTTAATGGAGTAAGTTTGGTATTTTAAATGAAACTCACGGTTTCTAGTTAATTCCACAATATAATAAAAGTTATTAAAATAGATGACGTCATAGTGCCACTCTGGCCAATAATTTTGAATAGGACCTTATGTCAAGTGATATCTCGTTTGAAAGGCATTGACATTGGCTCCATAGCCATATTAATTTTGTTTCGGTTTAAATTAATTTTGACGGATAAATTAAATAAATACCAAAATTATTGAAATTATTTTTTTAAATTTAATTTATCAAATATCAACAATGGATGCTTATAGTAAGTGTTCGAAATGTGCTCCGTCTACTTCCTGACAGTAATACATCCTATTAGTAAACTCTTGTCGTACTCGTTCGAATGTGTCAGCTGAAATAGCATTGCATTCTTCAGTAGTTCTTTCTTTTAACCCCAATGCTATCTGGTGCCGTAGTATAAACCTTGGATTTCAAGTAACCCCATAGGAAAAAATCTATTGGTGTTAGATCTGGTGACCGAGGTGGCCATTCTATAGGACCTCGCCGGCCGATGTATTACTGTCAGGATATGGACGGAGCACATTTGGAACACTCGCTATAAGAATACATTGTTGATATTTGATTAATTAAATTTAAAAAAAAAATTTCAATAATTTTGGTATTTATTTAATTTTTACATCAAAATTAATTTAAACCCAAACAAAATTAATATGGCTATGTAACCAATGTCAATGCCTTTCAAACGAGATATCACTAACCATAAGGTCCTATTTAAAATTATTGGCCAGAGTGGCACTGTGACGTCATCTATTATTATTACGTCACCTGTTACCATTCGCAGAGAAGTTTATAACACTTTATTTTCACCCTCCAAATTTTATTAATGTGAGTGTAGCCGTTCAAAAGATACGAGGAGGAGAGGGGACTTTTGAATAGCACGAAATAGAAAAAAAACTAAAACCTGTATCCTAGTGGGTGGAAGTTATCTTTTAAACCTGACCATAGGAGCATCTGGTAGTGGTGTGTGAGTAAAACGGACACACGTGGTCCTGTCTAACAGCTTTGTGGGGCTTGTCTAACAGTTTGGTGGGGGGTTATTCCTGCATAACTACACCTGGAGGGCTATTGTCCTGATAGAAATGATTCTCTTTCGTATTCTCCCGTCCACGATCTGTATCCATGAACCTGACAGTCAAGAGTTGTACAGTCGCAACGGCGATTGTCCAAAATGGCCTCTCGTCAAACAAGGCTGGCCGCGTCAGCGGGCCAATATTCGCCGTGGAGGTGATCCATATTAAAAAAGTTCTCTCGTGATACCAAAACAAGTTATTCTTAGGCTAACTTACCCTGTCGAAACGAAGGGGACACAAAAAGAATCAAGGCAACTAAGCCTAACAACAAAATCCAACAAATCCTTCCTTTCTCCATCGTCGGACTTTTATAAAGAAAACATTTATCAAAAAGAAGCCAAGCTAACCAGTTAGATGTCATTTCAACAGTCATTCAACTCGGAAAGATCATAGACGACAGATCCATAACAAATTCTATGACTCGGCCTGTAACCGATTGACATTCCAGTTACCGCATCATAGAAATAACTCAACTGGTGGACAAAACCCCACTCGACTCGACGTCGCTACGTTTGACATTATTACCGGCCTTCAATTCACTTGTATGTATTGCATCATTGCTACGAGCAAGACTCATGCGATACAAAGAAACGCGCTTGCAAGCCAATAGACAAAGAAAAAGGAGGATTTACGTGTACATGTGTCTCCCACCACTGACATTTGCTGATATTTTTAATAACAACTAGTTAGTTACAATTATTTAATATGCACAGAGGAAAATCGAAAGAGGTAAGCACACATTTTATTTGTACTACTTATGACTGATACTTTTTTTTTAATTTCAGGTTATTGAAATTAAAACAGCTCTGGGATGATTATAGTATTTTGTAAATCCTTTTGATATGCACGAAGATATGGGAGATAAAAGTTTTGGACCTAATTACCAGTTATATGTTGTTGTAAATATCTCCAATTTTATATAATAAAACATGGAAATGTATCCTTAGTTAACTCGTTCTTTATTTAGGTATCTAAAATGAGTAAGTTGTATTTAAAATGCTACATTACCAACAAAACTTTATTGTAAATGTTTGGGCTAGGATAATTGGAAATCACTGAATTGGTCCATTTATAATTGATGGTACTATAAATGGGCAGTGATATTTAGACTTTTTGCAGAACTGTTTCAATTTATTATTGGACAAAGTACCTTTACAAACCAGAATTAATATGTAGTACTTGCATAATGGCACTCCACCTCATTTTAGTAATGTGGTATGTTCTCATTCAAACGTTGCATACCTCCAAAGGGGTGTAAGAGATCGGACACAACAACTTACCTCTCCTGCACGTGTGATGACTCCGGTCATACGGCGCACCCTTCTAGACAACTAACGAGGCTGTGACGACCGAGTATTAGCGGTATAACTAAAAGAACTAGAATTAAGGAAACGTAATTCTCCAACAAGTCGAAAGCAAAGGGAAACTACGACATGACTGTATATTCTCCTTATATTCCCCTGGAAAATAATTCCACTAATTGGCTAATATTTTTTATTATGTCAGGAAAACAGGAAGAAATAGCCCTCAGTCCCGGGTAGGCAATAGTAACAGAGAGACTATGTACTGCCTACAATTGTTGACCCAAAAATGTTACGACCAACGTAAAGACGTCTTCATAGTCTTTATTGACTACCAGAAACCTTTCGACAGCATTAAACATGAACACATGCTAGAAATATTACAGCAAATTGGTCTCGACATAGGAGATCCTAGAATTATCCAAAATTTATATTGTAATCAAACAGCAGTGCTTCGTATTAACAACTCAATAAAACCCCCAGAACCAGAAATAACGAATTGTGTTAGTCAAGGCTGTATTTTGTCTCCGCTATTATTCAACGTATACACGGAGATTATTTTCCAGAAGGTCCTAGAAAATCAACAAAAAGGTATAAAAATAAACGGAATACCCATAAATAACATACGTTATGCTGATGATACTGCTATATTGGCAACCGATTTGGAAGATCTACAGCACATTCTAAACAGAATTAATATAGTGGGTAACGAATATGGATAGGACAAAATTCATGTTCATCAGCAGAGACCAACATAATCAGGCCCAAGTAGTGATTAAAGATAAGCCCATAGAAAGAGTCACCAAATTTGAATACCTCGGTTGTAACATCAATTACAAACTGGATAGCGATATGGAAATAAAAATGCGGACAGCAATGACAAGAACTGCTTTTATTGAATTTCAAAGATATATACTCGTATGTCGCAGAGAAGTGTCGCTGAACATAATAATTCGTATGGCGAAATGCTATATTTGGCCCATAATAACATATGAAGCAGAAACATGGTCACTTAAAGTAAAATTCATGAACCGCATAGAGGCCTTTGAGATGTGAACACTCCACGGTTATTGAGGATCCCATGACTAGACCGGATCACAAACGAGGAAGTGCTTATAAGAGCCAACGTCGAGAGCGAACTATTAACAACTATAAAACAAAGCAAGATCTCTTATCTGGGGCACATACTCCGAGGCAATAAATATAGCATACTAAGACTAATACTAATGGGCAAAATAGAAGGAAAAAGAGGCCCAGGACGAAGACAACACTCGTATCAGAAAATGGTACGGAGTGAGGAACGGGGGTGATATATTCGCACTAGCCGCGAAAGGGCAATTACGCATTATAGACTAATTATTGGTGAATGATCTCCTACACGCTGTACAGCGTTTGGTACGAGAAAAAGGAGAAGATACCCCCGAAACTAGATTGGAAGAGAGGGTCCAATGGCAAGGCCAACACGTACTCTGAAATTAAATTCAATGGGTTCATTTTTCTGGGGTTACCTGAAAAGTTTGGTTTTTGAAACTACCGTACAAACAAGGAATGAATTATTAGATCGAATTAATTGCAATGCTATAAGGAATAATCCTGTAATGTCGTTTCAAGTACAACGAAACATTATTCGTAGGCTTACAAAATATGTAGAGGTGGGAGATGCACATTTACTTTGAAATTTTTTGAATTTGTTTTTTTTACTACGTTACTCTTGATACTACCATCCCTATATACATGTTTTTTTGAAAATGATATTATGAGTAGATTTTTTCCGATGAACACTTCCTACTGAATGGTTGCAGCACATGACAAATACATTGACAGCTACGTATTTGATAAAATTACAGTTCCGATAGGACCGTTAATGCGTTTGACAAATATTTGGTAGTGTCCTACTATGTAAAATCACAATTCATAAGTAATGATGGAAGCTGAATGTGTGCTCTGCGGTGTCTCACAAAATTCCACATTTCTCGGAATCTACTAGTTTCATCCATTTCAAACAAGAGCACTTTTTTGTAGAAATATATTTGGGAAACGAAATGACAGTATTTGGAAGTTTGTCATATCGTCACTGTAAATGTTCGGACCTTTCAACCAGTGAGCCAAGTCTAATCCTAACTTTCTGCAACACTACTCTTCTTACTGATATGGCCAAAACAACTGCATCGATATACATGGCAATCCACCAAATTTTCATAAACTACTGAAACATGGTTTTTGAGTTATAAATAAAAAGGTACTTTTAACTCAACAACGTAGGAAAAAAAATACATAAATTGTTGACATTATTTTCATACCATCTACCCATTCCCAAGTTTAGGCCATCTTGTATTTTCCTGTCTTCTAAGTTATTATCTTTATAATCGTTTTGATTATAGTTAATTATCATGACAATACAAATAATTGTTATTGCTCCGTTTTTGATTACTCAGCTATTAACAGATAAATAATTCAGCGTTTTCCTAACAATCTCCAGACTATTAAAACAAATGATTCTGATCGATTTCGGAAAGTAAACAGAACATAAATAAATGGCCCTCTCCATCAATTTCTCCGAGCGGTCTCAAGGATAGAGACAGAGAAAGAGAAAACGGCAAGGTTACACCCGCCATCATCGTCCCAAGGCAAAGCTCCTGGTGGCATTTGACAAGTATACCAGGGAAAGATACAAATTAACTGCTTGTAATCCCCAAAGAGAGTTTACGGCTTTAAATAAAAGAACAGACATGACGAATAACTTCTCAGTTGGTGGGTTTAAGGTAGTTTTGTCCACAAAAATGTTATAGGGTGTTCAAAGTTAATTTATGAACAATATTTCATGTTTGAGTTTTAATATACTTCATATGGGTGTATATATATATATACACTACTCCAAGAATTTAACGCACCACCAAAAAATAACCAAAAATTGAAAGTAAATTTTTGTCTAAACTGCTTGTCCGATTTGAATGAATTTTTTTTTGAATGACAGGTTGACACTTCCAGAGAGTTAGTGTACTACTGTATTTGCATACAAACTTATTTTTGCATAAATACGGGGTGTTGCAATGATAACCTGATTTTTTCATAAAATTTGTAACACCCTGTGAAGTTCAACAGTAATAATATCAACTTAAAATTAAAATCAAACTGTAGCTTTATCTTTTTGTAACATTTTGTTTTTTGATTTACTCTATTATCTTGGCCACAACAAGAGAAAATCAATTTTATAGCATAACATGTTTTTTATTAAAATTTATAATAATAAAAGTGAGTAGCAGGCTATGAAAAACAATAAGTTACAGTAAATTGTCATTAGCTAAATACAGGTGTCAAAAAGTATTTCATAGAAGTGTATTTTTAGTGTTAGCCCTTACGTTTTTTTATAAAAACCTTTATTTTAATTAATATGCAACGTGAAACACGAAATCTTACTGGCGAATAATGTGCTCAAGCATTAATATTGTTCGAGGAAGGCTGGAATTACCGAAGAATTGGTAGACGATTTAATGTATCCCATACAACCGTTTCACGAGTTATACAAAGATATAGAGACACTGGAAGTCATGGTCGTAGACCGGGACAAGGAAGGAATCGAATAACAACTCCTAATCAGGACCGTTTTTAAGATTATCGGCATTAAGACAACGTTTTGTAACAGCCCGGACCCTTCAAACCCAGCTTCGAGATGCTACTGGTGTACAAATTTGTGGTGAAACAGCTCGTCAGCGACTACGAGAACACAATTTGAGACCTAGAATTGCTGCTCGGGGGCCAGCTCTAACTAGAGATCATCGAAGAGCGAGGCTGAATTTTGCCATGGAACATCGTAACTGGTTAGATGCGGAATGGCAACAGGTATTATTTACGGATGAGTCAAGATTTTGTTTGTACAATAATGACAGGCGCATACGTGTATATCGACGCCCTAATGAACGATATGCTCAGTGTAATTTCTCAAATAACACATTATTTGGAGGAGGATCTGTGATGGTCTGGGGAGGTATTTCTTTGACTGGTCGCACAGAACTTGTGGTCATAAATAATGGAAGCCTTACAGCTGAAAGGTACATATTGGAGGTTTTAGACCAACATGAAATGCCATATGCGCCATATATAGGGCAAGGATTTATGTTGATGCACGATAATGCCAGGCCTCATGTTGCTGGAGTTGTGAGGAATTATCTAGAGGAAGTTGGCATCGATATCATGGCATGGCCAGCTAGAAGCCCTGATTTAAATCTCATAGAGAATCTTTGGGAAACTCTTAGGAGGAGGTTACGAGAGGAACGGAACTTGAACATATTGGAAGACGTAGGGAGGCGACTGATTGAAATATGGGAAGAAATTGACCAAAATGATATACGGTCGCTTATTTTAAGTATGGGCCGTCGGTGCCAAGCAGTTATTTCTGCCAGAGGCGGAAATACTCGCTACTGACTTTTGTTTACGTTTTGTTTCTTTGTTTTTCGTTGTTAAAGTTGAATAATAAATTTTAATAAAAATCATGTTATGCTATAAAATTGATTTTCTCTTGTTGTGGCCAAGATAATAGAGTAAATCAAAAAACAAAATGTTACAAAAAGATAAAGCTACAGTTTGATTTTAATTTTAAGTTGATATTGTTACTGTTGAACTCCACAAGGTGTTACAAATTTTATGAAAAAATCAGGTTGTCATTGCAACACCCCGTATTTTTACAAAAATAAGTTTGTATGCAAATACAGTAGTACACTAACTCTCTGGAAGTGTCAACCTGTCATTCAAAAAAAAATTCATTCAAATCCGACAAGCAGTTTAGACAAAAATTTACTTTAAACTTTTGGTTATTTTTTGGTGGTGCGTTAAATTCTTGGAGTAGTGTATATATATATATATATATATATATATATATATATATATATATATATATATATATATATATATATATATATGTATATTTCATTTATATTTCTTGGGCATTTTTGGTCCTGGATTAATTAAAACATTAGATGGTTTTTAAATTTATATTGTATTTCATTAACGTTTCGGTCGTTTTTGACCTTCATCAGAATATAAAAACACTGTCGATTATATTCCAGCGAGTGCCACATCACATATTAAAATAAGTTAAAATAAAATGAACTTTAACGATACATTTAAAAACATTTTACAATTAACGGTGTGTGTATCTCAACCTTCATAGTAGTACATACAGTACTACTACTATTTTATGTAAATATTTTTCCTCAACAAACCTTATAGAGGGTTTGGGGGAAGGAAGGCTAAAGGGAAATTCAGTGGAGGAGTAACAACCATTTAATTAAGTGTCATCTTATTTCAAGAGAAGTTGGTTTTTGCGATAAATTGGAACCGATTCCGACAGAATTTTGCCATTCGAAATACCGAGACTGAAAATTATATATTTTTCTATTACTATGCCGAACAATATTGAAAGTACCTACCACTATCCTAGCTAGTAAATTTTAAATCGTATTCCTGAGCGGTGTTGTCAAGCTGTACCTACAATTTTACTTTAGCAAAATAAAATCACGTGAACATACCGCCCATCCCAAAAAAGCATTTTTCAGCCAAATTGAAAAGAAAAAAAATAAGCAAAATATTAATAGGCATGATGTACCTATGGGTAATCCCAGACAAATTTCATAACCCAAGTAAGAAAAATCAATCTTATGACATATTCCAAAAAAAACTGAATAAAATATTATATCAACAAGGAATATTTCTGATTACAAAGTTCACTGCGAGGGTAAAGGACAGATCCTTATAACCGGTCGCGTATTTGTTTTTAACGTAACATGTCTAACTACTCCATCTCTTCCGGGATGGACTTCCGTAATAATTTTCAAAGGCCAATGTAAGGGGGGCATTGACTGTTTTTAAAGCTACTAGACCGGGCAAAATATTTTGCTTGGTTTCTTTCCATTTTTGATGAGTTTGAAGGGTTGTAAGATACTCCCATCTCCACCGTTTCCAAAAATCTTGAATCATTTTGTCAACGAGTTGGAACCTATCTAATCTACCCAAGGCAATATTTTCCAAATTTTCGGCAGGAAATCTGTTTAACGGAGCTAACGTTAAAAATGTGGGGGTGTCAATGCTTCTGGTACCAGGGGGTCAACTGACCATCGACACAGAGGTTGCGAATTTAATAAAGCTTTAATTTGGATCAATAATGTATTAAACTCTTTATAACTTAGTAACTGCTCACCTACTACCCCGTAAATATGATTTTCTACTGACTTGACAATACTCTCCCAAAGACCACCAGCATGAGGATTAAACGGACCAATATGTTTCCATTGAACTCCTTGAATCCCTAACTCGGTTTCCAATGCACTAATGTACTCCGGGGAGTTAACCAATCTATTGATCTCACATAGCACCCGCTCAGCTACGACAAAATTTGTACCGTGATCCGAAAACATAGTCTGCACGGGCCCCCTACGTGACAAAAAGCGCTTGAAATTTTGTATAAAGTGAGACGTAGAAAGAGAACTGATTAACGGACGCCTTTCTTCTTTTACCCATCGTTATCCTAATGGAACCAAAATAATCAACCCCCGTATTCAAAAATGCGCGAGATCCTTGTACTCTAACAGCGGGCAAGTCTCCCATTAATGGTTCTAAATTTTTTGGACTTAAACGAAAACATTGATTACATTTATAAATGCTGCTTCTAATTAAGTTTCTCCCACCTACAATCCAATATTTATTTCGCAAAATAGCTTCTAAGAATTGAGCACCCGTGTGAAATTTAATTTTATGATAATAATCAACAAGTTTTTCAGTTAAAGGATATTTCGCCGGTGAAATTGAAGGACGTTTTTTATAAATATTTGAATCTGAATTACCAAGGCGGCCCCCAACCCGCAGCAATCCGTCTTGAATAAAAGGGTGAAGCTGTTTTAATTTTGAGGAATATTATTCATTTTTGTTTAACATACCGATTTCGGAACTAAAATATTTCTCTTGAATTAACCTTATTAAACAAAATTCGGTCGTTTGTAAGTCCATAGCCGAAATAATTTTGCTCGGAGGCAGAACTTTTAGGAACCTTAGAACAAAAACTACAATCCTTAGAAGTTTTAACCAGGTAAAGATCTTATCTATAAGCTGAAAAGGGGGATGGTATTCCGATTTCCTCTCACTATCAAGTCAAACATTTAAATTTTTCACCGATAGATCCTCGGATAACTTCAAATTACTTTGTGAAAAACACGGCCAGCTACTTTCCGGTATTTTTATCCAGAAAGGTCCAGTCAATCACATAGAGTCATTAATGAGTTGGATGGGAGTTAACCGTCTAGATAAACAGTCGGCGGGGTTTTCAATGCCTTCTATATGATACCACAAGGCCTCTGAGACATTTTCCGTAATTTGCGTAATTCTATTGGCCACGAAAATATCCTTCAAATAAGAAGTCCTTAACCAACTAATAACCGTTGAATAATCCGAAAACATCAAATTTTTTTAAATAACAATACGATCCGTATAAGTGTCAATTACGTGTTTTACCAACTTGGATAACAAATGCGCTGCGAGCAATTCTAACCGTGGACCCGTTAAACTTTTGGCTGGCGAAACTTTTGGCAATCGATACGTAATTTTATCCGCTAAAAGCGCTTCAATTGTAAAAACCGATTTTGCATTGTACCGCGAAGCGAAGCAAAGCGTTTATTTATTCATGCACCTCTAGCCCTAACTCCTTTCAACAATTAAGGGTCAACAAATTGGTCTCACTTCCCGAATCTAGAATAAATCTAGCCGTCTTATTAGAAATATCATTGTTTATCACGGATACAACTACGGTAGAAAGCGATGAAGTATACTTCAAGTTACTAACCTCATTATTTATAGTGCTACACAAAACATGTACTTTTTCTCGTGGGCTCTCCCCCTCGACCGCCGCTTGATTAATTAATTGACTTGTACTTGGACCTACATCTAAATTTCCGCTTTCTCTAGCCGATTCATTTTTATTTTCCCGGGTAATTTCTGCCCTTCCGGTATGAAGTAAAATGTGGTGTTTTTTGAACATATAGAACAGGTTCTATCGGAAGAACAAGACCTAACCCCGTGGCTAGTCGATAAACAGTTAAAACACCAATTTTTATCCCGTACTTTCTCATACCTTTTAGAAGTAGAAAGAGCCTAAAATATTTCACAACGATCTACATAATGACTCGGTTTCTGTCTGACAAGAGGCACAGGAAAAATTTGTTTGTTTATTTTGACTGATGACGAAAGATTTAACCGGCTTATTACTAGTAAGAGAAATACCGCTATTTGGAGGTTCATTAAGATGCAATATTTTTGATGGTTTTCTAACAAAACCAATTGCTATAGGTGGGAATATCCATATTTCCCTGGCTAGCTTCAAAAGCCCTTACGGTATCGTGATCCAATTTTGTTAATCCCTGATATAACAATATGAAATCAGCCAAATCAGGCAAATATAACATTTCTAACGCCGACACCGCAACGTCAAATCGTTTCAGAAACATATTCAAATTTTTTTCCGACTCTGTATGAAGCGGCTTAAACTCCAAAATTTGTTGCAAATAGGTGTTGGCCAAATAACGTTTATTTTCGTATTTATCTACAAGAGCCTTATAAATAATATCATAATTATCCGCCGTAAGAGAAACGCCTACACAAACTGTCAAAGCTAAACCGCGTAAACAACCTACCAAAGAATGCATTTTATCAAGATCGGACAATGCAGCAATACTATATATCATGCTTTTATACAGTGATTGGAAAGTTCCCCATGTTCGTATTTCACCGGAAACTTCGGTTAATCGATTTTTGGAAGTTGAGGACGGTTGTCCGCTAAAGTGACCCCCTGATTTTTTTATGATGCTGCTGATAAATCACCGGAACCTTGAGCCTGCCTTTCTAAATTTTTTGCAGCCAAATAAATATAGCTACAAAGCTCATTTACCGTAGAAACTACCTCATAATCGGGTACAAATTCCTCATTAATTTCAAATTGGACTAAATTGATTTCATCTAAATGCGCTATAAATTTCTTCCTAGCATCATCTACTGTAAGATACAAAGTTCTAAATTTTTTGTTGTTGCGCTTCTTTTTTCAAATCCTTGGAAATATCATTAAGCGACTGCATAACTTCAAAAAGTGTCTCTTTTTTTGCGATAAGCATTTTAAGCTTCCTTTGCGCCATAGTCATTTTATTAATGTTGATAATCACAAAATGAAGTATATGAAAAAATAATTAATAAATACCTACCAAAATGAATATTTAAAAAATCCCAATGGCACAGGACCAATTGGACAGGCTTATTTCAGTAACATGTTTGCATAAAACCCAAAAGAAAAAATTTGACACAAAAGTAATAGAATGCTTTGAGATGTACAAAAAACCAAAGTAACATTCTGGCATCGAATCAAAAACAAATCTGGTAAATTTGTGAATTTTCATAAATAAATGTTTCAATGTACGATTTAGAGAAAAATGTTGGATACAAGAGTTGTAGAACGTGTTAAGATCTATGAAAAAGCTCAGTAACTTTTTCGCGTCAAATGAAAAAGAAAGGAAATATGATTTTTTTTCAACTTTGACAGGCCGCTGTTTTGTTTTTACTGGGCTCATTTGGCTAATTAACGAACTCGTCCAAGATTTTGGTCTAACTGGTTTTTGTAGCGAGTTTGGTTGCGATCCGTCAAAAAATCAAAAAATACCCCCTCTATCGTGCATACAAATATATATATATATATATATATATATATATATACATATATATATATATATATATATATATATATATATATATATAACCAAAACCAAAAGTTGGCAGTTAGTAACGGCTTACTAGAAAAAAAAAATAACTCCAAAAGAGTGGTCTTTGTTTGTTAAAAAACCCTCAAACTCGTGGGGATAGCAGCCAACAAAAATTTACAGGTTAGGGATAAAGTGAATCAATTAGTACATTACCCAAGCTTTCGAAGAGCATTGTCTTCATTTTCAAAGGCTATAATAAACCAGAAAGAAAAAACCGGTTAATTTCATAAAGAAAATAATTCTTGAAATCATTACGACTTACTTGTAGTGTTGACTTAAAATTAAGCTCACATTCCACAAATTGCAGGAAAACCTTCATCCACTAAAGACAAAAATGTCGACTGAATCTAATTTCTCTCCTACATATAGTAATGAGAGCCAGGATTTTTTTCCTGTCTTTTAAAACCAAAAGACGTACAACAAGAAACGAACGGATTATGTTGAATATATATTTCAACGTGAAATCGACTGCTATTGACAGGTAGTGTTACGGGGGGCAATTGAAAGGTTGAAGTAAAAACATTTAATAAAACTCTAAATTTCTCAGCAATACTGTTATGTTTTTTTGGTTGCGTCGGTGAAAACTTCGAAGAAAAACAACAATAGATCAATGTCCACACCTACGATCACGACAAGATTGAAAAATTACACTTTTAAATTTAACCATACTATTGTCAAACAGCTGCCACCTGTCTTTAGCAAAATGTGAAAAATTGGGATGACGACATAAGTCAACAGTCAGTGAACACTCAAACCTCCCACATTCGGTATTCCCAAACTGTAAACCCATTCCAGCATTACTATTATTAGATAAAAAAGCCAAACAAAACCCACCCGCAAATACTAACGATCTCCACTTTCGTCTGATGTTAATTTCCATGAAAAGCAATACTAATAATTTAACATTCTCATAACAATAATAATGTCAGTTGGGAAAAGTGATGTAAGATATGTAACGTCTAACACATGGAAAGGACCTAACCTCTCACGTTAAGGCCAGACTGTTTGGAAATCATTTGCATTCGCAACTGAGCTGTGATAGCTATAATGTATAAAAAGATTTGTTTTTAAATGAAATATTAAATAATGTTTGTATTGTCAACACTCGACTGACCTGTCACCTCAGCCAACCATTAACTCAAAACACTAATTTGGGAATCAATCTCCTCGCTACCGGAGTGGACATTATTAAAGTGCAACAAATATGGATAAATCTTACTAAGTGACTCAATGTTAGACCTTCTATTCATTGGTTTCTCAATGTTATTAATATGATACATTTATAAAAACTTTCTTTTGTTGTTTGTAGAAAGAAACATAACCAATTTTTGTAGCGAGTTTGGTGTCGATCCGTCAAAAAATACGCCCTCTATCGTGCTTACAAATTCCACACACACACACACATATATATATATATATATATATATATATATATATATATATATATATATAATTTAAAAAAAAGATATTTGCCAACTTATTTGTAATGGATATTTTTGTGGGGATGTGGCAATAAGACTCCTGAGTAAATTCTTTCAGATATTTATTCCCGAGCTTTCGAATGATTTTCATTCATTATCAAGGGATAAAATGTATAGCGAATTTTGTCATATTGTTTTTTGAGTTTTTCATTGATTTATGTTTAAAAGAGTTTATTATAAAAATTTACAACTTTTCCAAAATTCGCTATAGATTTTATCCCTTGATAATGAATGAAAATCATTCGAAAGCTCGGGAATAAATATTCGAAAGAATTTACTCTGGAGTCTTATTGCCACATCCCCACAAAAATATCCATTATATATATATATATATATATATATATATATATATATATATATATATTGGATTGTTCTTGGTTATAGGTTTCTTGTGAATAATACGAAAACTTTATAAGGTTTCGCCCATCATAGTAGGCTTTATCAAAATCTGTTTTATTTTGTGGAACAGTACCTCGATGTTTACATTTTAATGGTAAAATTAGGAATCCTAATTCCTAATTTTACCATTAAAATGTAAACATCGAGGTACTGTTCCACAAAATAAAAGAGATTTTGATAAAGCCTACTATGATGGGCGAAACGTTATAAAATTTTCGTATTATTCACAAGAAACCTATACTCAAGAACAATCCAAAAAAATATATATATAATGGTTTAAGAAATACTACAAATATATATATATATATATATATATATATATATATATATATATATATATATATATATATTGTTGTAAATAGAACATATACAGAACCCATATAGAATCCTGATAAAGGATATAAAATTGAAATTTTGTCAATAAAAATAATTTTTAAAAAATGATGTATCAAAATAATAAAATACCTCGTATAACAATATAACTAAGTACGACCAATGGTTATAATCAAAAAGATAGTAAATAAATATGAAAATAAATCATAAACAAACATCAGAAAAACAGTTGTAAAAATTAATTCTTCAACTTAATAAAAACAACCTTAGACAGAACCTCACAAGTAAACGCAGATCAAGAAATAATATAACGCTGCATGGAATCTTAGACACCTAGAGCATCTTGTTATATTTTGAAAATAAATAGAAACTTCTAACAAATGTAACTAAAACTATAATTATTAAACAATAAAAAGACATTTAGAAGTAATAAAATATATAGAATAAGATATTTAGTTAATAATTAATCATAAAAGTAGGTATAGGAAATATTATAATAAGTAGGAATCTGTAATATGGGCAAGGTCAAATTTATACCAAAATAAAACAGTTGAGACAAATTATACCAACATAAATTATTTTGAATGTGAAAAACAATAATGAAATAAATGATTACCGACATAGTTCATGTATATAGGTGTAATAATATCAAACATAATGAGAAATGAATTGTATATATGTATAATAAGTAAATATGTAGATTGTAGGAAACGTAGAATTAATGAAATTGCATTGACCAATCAAAACAGCGCAAATAAACAGTGATATGGAAAAAGACAATAATAATAAGGTATGAGTGAATAAGTCAATGACGATAAGTATATTAGGTATAAAAAACTATAGTTTGCAATAAGTTTAAGTCAGAAAAACAATAAAAACAACAATAAACAAAGTGACAGGTAAAATTTTCAATCGAACTTTCGAGAACAAAAACCACTTCCGATGACAGACGATAAAAAGGGTTATGCTCGATGTAAAATGCGGGAAATTGGTAGTTGAGAGTCAGTGGTCAGATAGGTAACACTAATATAAAGTTATCCTAGTTTTATTTAATGTAACAAATTTATAATTAGTCAAAGGAAAAGTATATAAATCAACATAAATCTAATCATTTGTAAAATAAATCAAGTGTAACAAACGTTTGTGAGACTACAAGTAGCAGAGGAAGAAAATTATCACCCAGATAATGAAAAGCAAAGGTATTCAACATCAAAGGCGGGAAAATCTATTGGAAGCGTCTCCTCCGATGTAGCATTTCTTCAAAAAGAGGAACTAAGGTCGGTTGTGTGTTTATTAAATATATTTGGTACCAAATAAATGAAACTTTCAAATAAGAACGTATAAATAATAATTTCAAGTGATATAAAAAATTTTAAGAGCTCATATACCTGGTAGTAAAGTTCTGTTATCTTTACATGAATATAATATACCAGAGAAAAAGTAATATTAAAACTTACCATTATAAAGTGTAGATAAATGTATAATTTCTTTCATGTCGAACTTCACCAAAAATATATATAAAAATTTCCACTAGTAACAGACCACAACTAATTCCAGTTTATATCAATACACAATTATTACCATACAGTAAAATAATATTTAAAAACGTAAATTTTGAATCGATAAAATATCAAATATGTTTCCAAGTTCACGTCCCGAAGAGAACTAAAATTCAACATTTAAAATCATTTCATAAATCCTCTTAGTTAGAAAAAGGAAACATTTTAAAAAGTTTTTTGTTTAACATAGAAGCAAAGTTAGAAAGAGCAGGTGTTTGCAAATTTCTAAGAATTTCAACGCTCACAAGATTTCGACCAAGTTATGCAAATGAGCCAGAAAAAGTCGTGGTTAAAAAGAAAGGTATAATTTTTTTGGAATATAAAGAAAGTCATATTCAAAGTGGAAATTTAGATATATATAAAATAACTCATTATTTATGTATAACATAAGAATTGGTAGAACAAAAAGGTTAATCATTTATTTTATTAATAAATAGTTTCATCAGTCTAACTGTATAATAAGCCGTAACAAATAGTTTGTATATGAATCATTTTTTTTCTGTTTGTTCAAAAGTTTTATTTCACAAATTTTTTATCAGTCACATAAATATATCACATTAATAAGCAAGGTTGATTTTATTATCATAATATGCCCAGAACCCTACTGATTTTAAGAGTCGTAAACGAATAAGAGCAGCCGAGGTAAGAAAACATAAGAATTAAATAAACTACATGTTCATAAATAGCATAATAAATAGAAGGAAGCATTGAATAAAAAAATATGTAATTTGGCGAACCCAAAAATAGTATGAAAAGTTTAAAATTTGCAATAAATATAATATCATTTCATATTCACATATCCAGATATTCAAATCATACATTGATATATATTAATACTTAAAGTCCAATCATATTCAACTTGTATAAGGTATATTAATAAATATAAAGTACTTAAAAATCAAATCATCACACACATATTTAACTATACCACAACGTAAAAGACATATATATAGAACGTAAAGGTAAAAGTTAAATCACATATAACTTACTTACCCCAAAAGTGGGGCAATATATATAATAAAGTATCAATCCTAATATTTAACTGATCACCCAACGTGGGCATTATATAAACTAAAAGTAAACAATCTTATTTAATATATATATATATATATATATATATATATTAACATAGAGTGAAACCTGCAACACCCTGTATACAGAATTATGAATAATAGACTACATACTTCAAGTAATTAAAATTTTTTGGAATTTGAATTTTTTTTTTAAATGATCTAAAAAGGAGACAATCTGTACTATTAACTATTCAATAGAGAAAGCATATAAAGGATCTAACTGTATGATCATAGAGAAGAATTCAAATAAGCTTTATAAGAATATAGGTGAAATAAAAACAACAAAATTTCCATATTTAAAAGAGAGAATTTTATAACGTTTGTTACATATGAATGAAAATAATAACCCATTGTTCTCATTGTCAAAGTAAATTAATATTGTGGTTTGTTTTAAAGAAGTGAATATTAGGGTTTGAAGGAAGTTTGCAATGAGATTATATAAGTATTTAAAATATGTGAATGTAGGAAGTAAAATGAAAACATTAACTCTATGGAATATGACATTTGTTGAACGATTTGACATTCTGAATAAATACTTTAGAAAATAAGAACTGTCATTTAGTAAATTTATTGAAATACAATTTAAGGGAGAAATATATGGGTTATAATCGTTTAAGAGGCTCAAAACAGAATGTTTTAAAATGATGGATGGACAATCCACTATTTGAAATGAAATCTTTCAAATAAGAATTTTGATAACCAATTTTGATTGGTGGAATGCATTTAAGATATTTTTATCAGCAACAAGTAGATTGCTAATAATAAAAAAATTGAATGGGAACAGTTTGTTGATTATACAGTCTATTGACTAGGTACCTTTCTTTTTGGGTAGAAATTTTTAAGAAGCAAAATTTATTGAGAAAATTTTTTAAACTTTTGAAAAAACAACAATTTGGCATTAAAAATTATTGAAAGGAATACATTATACTTGAAAGCTAGTCAGTAATATATTTAAACAAGCAGAAGTACACATTATAAGAGGAAAATTGGTAATTATATTTGAATACTAACCATAAAACTTATAGATGTAATTAAGTAAAATATTGTATGGTGGAACGGTGTCTCCACCATACCTTTTAGAAAGCTTTGGACTATGTGATTTGATTAAAATGTATTGATGTGGACGAAATGTAGCACCGTTTCTGGATATTATGCAAGCTGAATAAATTGTATGGTATTTCCCAAAAGGTAACCTAAAACAAAATAAGAACCATTTATTGATGTGAATTAATTGAACTATACAGTGAAAAAAGGTATTTAAAACTATTTTAATTATATATAAAGAAGGTAGAGTAAACTTACCGATTTAGTGCAAAGAATTGAACTTTGATATTAAACAGACGCTTATAAGTTTTATCTTCCGCCATCTTTCTATCATAGACTTTTATATAACGGATTTCGTGTTGTAAGATTTGTGTTAAAAGTTGCCTATTTTGAATTATATATAGACATTGTACTTCATTCGAGTGGATGACTTTATTTGAATGAATGATCATAATAGATAATAGGTTTTCACTAATTTATGTCCTGTAAAAGAATAATGTATTTGTTTCTACAGCATTAAATAACATTTTTCTATTTGAAGAACATTGTGAAATTATTTTCTTGGGATTTTTCATTTTTCTATGGTGATTGCTCCATCTAGTTTAAACATTTGGTAGTTTTAAACTGACATCTATGAATCGTGGAAAGGTTCAACATTAAACACAGGACCGTCTTTAGATTTTATTTGGAAATAATGATAAAGCAAGTATATTTTGATTAACAAGATTTTTAATTAAAGATAGGAATATTATTTGAATTTCGGCGCTCATATTAGAAATTGAAATTGTTTTGTTTTTCTACATCTGAACCCTACCCTGAGATCAGAGAGTTTCTCATGCAAAGGAATAATTATTTTATAAATAAATTTTAAATATTACAATATACCGGGCAAACAAAAACTAAATATCAACTCAACTAAACTAAAATTAATAATTGAAAGTATTTAAACTTTTTAAATATTCTCTTATACCAATTCTATCCAGTATAATATATATATATATATATATACACATATATATATATATACATATATATATATATATATATATATATATATTTATATATATATATATATAAGCAAGACATACTATAGAGAGCCGGAGCAAGTTAGTTGGTATAATATTTTATTTAACTTACCTTATACATGGTAAGTTGGCGCCCTAAAAACTTCTCACAAATATAATAACAGACATTACTAATCTAAATTACAAAAAAATCTATACTTACAATATACCTCTAAAATTGTTACAATATATATATATATATATATATATATATATATATATATATTGTAACAATTTTTAAGGTATATTGTAAGTATATATATATATATATATATTGTAATAATTTTTAAGGTATATTGTAAGCATAGATTTTTTTGTAAGATTCAATTTAGATTAGTAATGTTTGTTATTATATTTGTGAGAAGTTTTTAGGGCGCCAACTTACCATGTATAAGGTAAGTAAAATAAAATAATATACCAACTAACTTGCTCCGGCTCTCTATAGTATGTCTTGCTCTCAGGGCAACGATTCGTGAAAGAATTGTAGTTAAATGACTTCGTGTGATGGATATTTGAAATTATTAATCACATGGAATTGCCTTATTGAATTTCTGTTACAGATTTTTGAGGTTATTATTATTGTCATCCGTTTTAGTGTGGATTTTTAAGAAAAATAATAAAATCTAAAAGAATTACTAACAAGTATGTGTTTAAATTAAATCAAATTATCATAAGTTTTATATTACAAAATTATATAACTCTGTAAGTAAGCATTACAAATAAATAAATGCGTTTGAAAAGTTTTTATGCGGATAATAAACAAAATGTCACAGTACCTTCAGCACATTCATTAACTGATCACTGTTCCTTCCAGGGTTCCATATATTTATTCACCAACGTTCTCAAAAGATAATTCTGGATTGGCAAGACTTAAAATTTGTTTTTATAAATCAACGTTATTCGCTCACATGCATTTGAATGGAATACAATAATTTAAACTCTATTCAAAATTCTGATTTCTCTTCTCTTCTCTTGACACATGATGACAGCTGCTTTATTTTTCCTCCAAAATATTATAATGGAGTCAAATTATTCAAATTCTCATTAGTTCTGATTCCCAGTACGTAGTTATATCAGTTAATAATTGTTAAAATTTTTGGCTTTTTCTAATATAATTCACAACGACTCTTCCATTCTCCTCTGTCGTCTAAACAAAACTCTTTTTTTTTCAATCTTGCCAAACTGATTACATTTCCATCAAAATTTTATAAAAATAACCATGCGATGGAGATCAGTTATGCCACCTTAAATTGAGTATACATTATACGTATCTAATTCACTTGACAAATGTCAAATAATAAATTTTAAAATCAAAGAACCATGCAATGAAATTTAATCAAAGTTTTTCTCTTCATTCATCAAGTGATTCTCTTGATGTGGTTTTAATTCATTTAAAGTTCCATCACAATTGAACCACTTATGGAAATAAGCATTATCAAGTCCTATTCAAACTCCCATTTAACATAAAAAAATATCTTTTCAAAACATAATGAACATAATAATTCAACCTTGCTATACTTACAGGGTATATCAATTAAACCTCTATAAATAACAATACTTGAAAACTTTCTACAAAAGCTGCAAAACTTTTATTCATCCATAATAAAACCATTTGGAAAATATTTACAAAAGTCTGTGATTGGAATCTAAATCTCAAAATTATAGATTATATTTATTTGAAATGATGGATTATATTTTTTATGAAAAATGTCTTCTGAATAGAGGGTTAAGCTTAATAACCGTTGAGTTCATCATAATATGCCAACAATATGATTATAGGATGTAACTCTCAACTTCACTTGTTATATATATATATATATATATATATATATATATATATATATATATATATATATATATATAACCTTTGGAAGGGAGGGTGATTTTGGCATCTAGGAACATCAAAACGAAAAACTGCATTGAAATTTTTCCGAAGTCGCGTCATGCTACTCTCTACAATAGCCCTATTTCATTCTGAAATAAGCCTAGAAGTGGTGAATCTTATTCGTCTGGATTGTAACCGACAAACTTTTCTCGTTCTTCTTATCGTTCTTCTTCATTCTGAGTGCAAGTTAATTGCGTCAATAGCGATGTATCCTCGTAGGAATCAAACGAATCCTTCTCTGTTAGTGATTCAACATTGGAACACGACCGGCCTTGACAGTTTGTATATGCCAGAGAACGAAACAGTCCGACTTTTTTGCAACCACATTTAGCACTGCATCCTTATTTGCAGATGCAAAAAATGGTCTTCAGCAGTTTTTCCGTTGCAGGTTGGAGTAAAGTTTTTAACTGGTTCCAAATGTATTGTCGACCAACTTCCAACTCCAGTCTGTAGGGTCTAGCTGATAACCAAGCCACACTTGAATTTGGTAATATACCCGAAGAAGATGTTGATGAGCAGCAACTGAGGTTGGAGGAGGGGACGCTAATTGAACTTGTTTTTTAATCTCAGTGTTTTTAACGAAACATACATATCGATGCTTATCTAAGCAGGTAGTTTTTTTAGGAGCTCCGTACGTTTAAAGAAGAAAGCGGATGCCATTGGTGATAACTTCTTCTTGAGCTGAATTACTGTTCTTAAAAACTCCAGCACATTGGACAAAATCTAGTTTTTCAAACATTTTGAAAACTGTTGTTTTACCCCTCCTGTGAAATGCATATGTCGTATCACAGCCAGTTATTGCGTGTAAAAATAGTACGTGATTTTGACACTTTGCAAAAGTAGATAAACTTTTTGATGAATATATTTCCGATTGATGTTGAGCTTTTCCTGGTTTTAAGAATAAAATAGTATTTTTGGTTGGAGTTCGAGCAGTGAGTAATACAAGTAAGTCTATATCTTCACCAACAACAATAGTTGTATTTGTCAAATTGAATTGCTTTATTGCTGTTTCAATAATTAATACATCAGCATCATTATTAGCTTGTTTTACCAATATATTTTCAGTATTAAACTTTTCTTTCAACAGGGAAATGAACCAAGTTATACCGTATGTATATTTTAAGTATAAATAACAATCACCGATAGAAAAATATTTCAACATATATAACAACTCTAGATAAGAGATGTATATACGTGGCGGACTCATGCATATTATGACGATAACAATTTGAACATCTTTTTAAATACGTTATATCTCAAAAACGGTGGCTCGTAGGAAAAAAAGTATTGATACATTTTTTGTAGATCATTTTATGGTCTACAATTTCTGTCTGAAATATTTTTATGATAAAACTTACAGTTTCGCTGAAAATCGTGAAAATCTCATTTCTTGACCTTTTACCTTGAATAAAAAATTTTCCATACAGGGGAAAGATGGGGAACTTTCAAATTTCATTTTTAATCATATTTTTAACCATCTTACTGAATTTCAGCTTGATGGGAGCTTATGTACATTCGCTCTCATTTTTAGGTCTATATTGACCGGACTATAAACTTTTAACCCAATTTTGCAAACATATTTGGGGAAAATAATGAAAATTTAAAGTTTAGGGATAAATAAGGCTAGCCGACAACACCGTAAATTTCCAAATTTCAATTAGCAAATTAATTTAATTAAATTTAAATATTTTTAAAAAAAGTTAAAACTTTCGCATTTTAATATCCAGCTCGTTAGGATCAATTGTTTCCGCGTAACTCAAGTGCATAAATGTACACAGTTTTTTTTTTGCTTCTACTTACCAATATACGACGTGGTTGCTTCTTGTTACCACTTACTCCGAAGAAAAAATAATAACGAGGGTTTGGGGGAGGGAAGGACAAAGGGAAATTCAAGGGGGGAGTAACAACCACTCAATTAACTATCATCTTGTTCAAAAAAAAATTGGTTTTTGTGATAAATTTAAACCCATTCCGACAGAATTCTGCCATTCGAAATACCGAGACCGAAAATTATATATAATTACTGAGCCGATCAATACTAATAGTACCTACCACTATCCTAGCTAGTAAATTTTGAATCGTATTCTTGGGCGGTGTTGTCGAGCTGTACCTATAATTTTACTTTAGCAAAATGGATTCGCGAGGACACTGGTGCTGTATTATTTTCTACTAGAACCCTTTGAACTATTCTTCTTCACTCCCTTCTATTTCTTGTTTTCTCTTTCCAGTTAGTGACTTTTATGGTTGCTGTCTTCGAAAGCTTTGTTTTTCCGTCTCTACCTTGGTCCACTTCAGGTTTTTGCCAATCAGGATTCTGTTTAGCACCATCTTCAGTATTCTCTCTTTTTATAAACGTTCCACGTGTTCCAACCATCTCCAAAACATGTTATATCCGGCCCGCTATATTTATATCTTCCAGTTATTTATTAGCTCTTCTTTTACACCCTTCTACTGTGTTGATTTCGCCGTATATTGATCTCAGAAATTTCCCTTCCCATCGTTCCATCTGTTGTTTGTCCATTTGAATAAGTATCCATGTTCCACAAGCATAGGTTGCCGTGGGTCTGATCACTGTAGCGTATAATCTTTTGTCTTTCTCGACGCATTTTTTTATCTCATTCTCAGCATTTCAGATCTTTGATTACACGTCGCTGTTATAGCTATGCTTCCATGTTATTCGTAGCCTTTCTCATCTATTATTACTCTAAATAAACAAATTCTTTAACCCTTTCGAAGGCGTATTGTGTGCCTCTACTTGCCACCTTTGTTAATTGTTCTGCTTCCTCTATATATTCAGCTTTATTTTTGTTAATTAGTAGTACAAACTTGTCAGCTTTCTTTACCAGACTTCTTGTTACTCTCTGTAACTCTTTTCTTGCTGTTGCCAGCCAACACTACACATTGGTGATTATTATTGAATGTGGTTCCTGTTGTCAATGTTCCACCGTTTCTTATTATTTCCTACAACACTGAACTATAAAATACTGTCTAAGACCTCGATGTATCTAAAATTCTTCAGATATTTGACCTCTCAATGCCACTTTGTTTTTCATAATTTCCAGTGTCATTTATGCAAGTCTCATGATCTTCTTTTTGGTATTTCTAGATTATTCCGAGCTTTATACATTTTCTTTCTATCAATTCAATCATAGGGAAAGCACAAGGTAAACTTCATGTTGCGACATTAGCTTCGAAACTATAAGAATTAAATAAAGAAAATCGATTCCATTGTGTTGTAACATGCTATAATCGATATGAATCTTCATCTATTTTGGGGTTATCTCGTCAATTTCTGGTTTCCAGTTGTTAGTGGTTACATACAGTGCAAATTTCATTAGGGCTAACGTTGTATATGCCAGGCCGTTGTCACCGAACTTTATGTTCTCATTATTACACAATCGTAACAGAGCTATATTTCTTGTGAAATGAAAGGGTAATTGGAGATTCAGATAATTACAGACAGAGACCTTTCAGTGGATAATAGGGTATAATTAAGATATAATGCAGAATTTTACACTGTGTATTTACGATCGATGAAATGCTATTATTCAAACTTGTTGCTTCCGTATATTTTGATATAAAGAAAAGAAGAGTAATTAACGTTTCACCATGCGAGGAGGGTTCTTCAATCACATGTAAGTATAACATGGGGCATAAGCGACAATGTGTTAGAAGGAAACAATTATATCTTCAGTCTATCAACTCCTTTCTTGAACAGGATATCATAATCTGCGAAAGTGTATTATAATTTGTTTTTTTTTATTGATGCCTCATATCGGCGGAGTCGAATTGTCTCCCAAAATAAAAATATTACCTGCTCTCAAAAAGGTGACGGTCGAATTGTCTCCCGGATGATTTTAATCCGTAATTAGCATAAGTACTTATAATACCTTAAAATCTAAACGTTGTTGCCAAATCGATCTTACTTATATCTTGACGAAATATTTGGAATGGTATTTCCTAATTTTGTTAAAATAAAACAGTACGTAGGAAATTATAATTATTTTATTATAATAAAGCAAAGGAAAATATACAATGGTTTACTTATATATATATATATATATATATATATATATATATATATATATATATATATATATATATATATATATATATATATATAATTATATATTCCAAGACAATAATATTTACAAAAATGATATAAAAACTTTTTCACTCTACACACTTATAATACAAATTAGATTCTGCATTTAAAAGAAATATTTTTTAAAAATTGAAAATTGGTAATCCTGCCGTCTTGTAATTTTTCTAAATTATCTTCCAAAAACTTTTTTTTCATTAATACTTCTCGATCATATACTTTGACCACGGTATCAATACTTTGAAGCTTAATATAGGTATCTATTTGAAAATCTAGAAGAACTTTTATAAACTGGTTAAAATTTGGGTGTTTATTATAAAATGAAGCATTATAACGCGAATGAAAAGATTCGCATGCGTTTGTTGTCCTTTTTAAAGAAGAAGAGTTTTCAGCCCAAATGTTAGGAGGAAAGGTAGAAATTTCATCTATGTAAATTTCAACTAAATAGTCATTAAATTTAATCACCCTCTCATCATCTTGTTGAATTGCAATGAGATCAAGAACAAAGCAATCGCCAACGTCTTCTGCTTTAAGGAATGGTAAACCAAAAATATATGTAAGGTATTTAGTTATATCTGTTTCTAAATTGTCTTTTAACTGATACTCGGTAGAAAGTCCTAAACTTTGAATTTTTCTATACCAACTTTGACCTAGGTGAAATAGACATCCCTTAATTTCTGTTTTTGGAAAAATTTCGCGAATTGCTTTGTGTATTGCTAATTCAAAATCTGAAGTTATAGTTTTTGGAAGAAAGTCGTGACCTGTTGTAGATAGATATATTTCTTTTAAATATTGTAAAGCTAATTTATACGATACTGTATTTTTATTTTTTAGAAGAAAGAAAACCAAAGGAATATAATGATTATTTTTAAAGCCATGAATGGTAAACAATTGTAAAAAAAATTTAGGGCAATAATCGAAAGTGCCATCAACATATAATTCACTTATTTCTTTTAGAGCAATAATATTTGTTTTACATGAAAACATGACTATATTATTTATTTCATCATTTTTAAGAATAAAATATTCGTCCCTATTAGTTTTTAAAGTAACAGAATTTAGAAACTATGAAATTCAACTATATTAGTTGGAAGTTTTGATGCAATTTTGGACCTAGCAGTATACATATTTTTTCTCATCCTTTCAACGTCATGAGTAGTAATAGTTTCACAATGGGATTCTCTTACCTCCTTTCTAATTAGGCCCATTGGTTTTGCCGAAACATCTTCTATTGCTTTAATTTTTACAGCATTGCTTAGAGTCTGCCTATTTAGAAGTTCTTCTGATAATTTCTCATGGTTGTGGTTTAAAGAAGATTCGATCACTTCTGGACGGTCCAATTTTGTTTTAACAAAAGCTTTGCACTGCATTTTCCTGGACGCACAAAGCCATCTTTTTAGAGTGTCTCTTGCTAATAACTTGTGGAATGAAAATTTAAACCCATCGATCACTAACAAATCTTTGCCTTTTTTTCTTTTAATTATTGTAGCCTCCATTATACGTATAGTTTCACTGTACCACTTTTAACTATTCAACAACTTCGTAAACAAACTTTACAACCTCTGAAACTTGTGAAGAATATGTGAAATATGGTTTACTATTTTCAATACCACCCTTTATAAGGCGAAGGAGGGAAAGTACTTTCAAACGATAATGTGAAATTAATGGTACCTACCTGTTTTTGGATTTGTAGAATGTTGATGGATTAATTTAACATTCTTTCAATGTTTAATGTAAGGATTATTTTCTTAGTTTTCTATTTCAAGGTAGTTAAATGATTCTCATATCCTGAGAGACATTTTACAAAAAGAAAAAGGTATCAATAGTTCAACGTACTTTCAAAAATAAAAATTTTTATTTGGCAACAACGGTGTACTTTGTGAAAATTAATACCTTTTAATGTATATTACCTTGGGAGACAACTCGACCTATGATGGGAGACAATTCGACCTATAGAAAAACTACCTGCTCAAGACGGGAGACAACTCGTCCTTGCCCCCTCATATTATCTATTTAAAACACGCCGCAGCGTGTTTAAATCGAACTTTCAAACACGCGCGTTTTTAAAGTCTCTATGTTAACAACAACTCGAGAAACTTAAGTATCAATGACAACTTTTTTTATTAGTTTTTAAATTGTATATTTTCCTTGTGAACCAATGTCTTATCTAGTTTTTTCTGCAAAATTTATTTATATATACATTGTTTCCTTTTAAATATAAATAAAGAGAATTTTTGATTATTGATCTGACAGCTGTACCTCGTAACGTCAAATAAAAATAAATACTATTTAGGATGGACTTTCACGAAACTTGGCTGGGCATCGAGGACGGACTTCCATTTTTTTGTAGTAATTATAGAATAATAATATTTTATGATTTCATTTCATGAGTGGGTTGCAGAGACTTGTACATAAGTCCTAATTCTAAGTATTCTTGTAGAAATTGTTCGTATTCCAATTTGAGTGATGGAGTCTTATCAAGACGTTTGATAAGTTGAACAAGTGAATAACGAGCAACCTTCTAGTTAAGGAGGCCGCGTTGGGTTTGATCGGCGGAGAGACTAAATATCTACCGTCTTCACTTCGTTTATGAGTGGCGATGAAATGTTGCTCTGCTAAAATGTCAAGAGGATCTTGAGGTGTGGGTTTATCGAAAATGAGAGGGTGGCGCGAACAAACGTTTTTCCCCAAATTCTAGAGCAAACGGTTTTCGAGATACGTCCAGTAGCCACCCTTAGCTGATCACCCTGTATACTTTCAATCGATGTTTAATCAAACTTCAAAAATATTATCAGTTCGTTAAAGACCACAGAAAACCCATTAAAATTTTAAAAATTGTTTTCAATTTAAAGTTAAGTTGTTACTTCGGTTCCTATTATAAGTTCTGTTCACATCGGCTCATTAAAACTTATAAAATACAATCTTCTTTGGAAATTTTGTAAAATTTTCAATTAGCTTGAGCCAGAAATTAATTCGCTCTCATTCTTGTCATTTATTTAGCGTTGGAAGTATGTTTTGGGTTTGGATATCTTTAAAGAACAACTGCCTGGAACAAAATTTTGTTTTAATTATTTTCATTTGCCTAATTTCCGGCATTTCACAATAACCTTCGCAGTAATAACAAAACTTTCTCTAAGATAATTTTATACAGTAACAATTCATTATAAAAGTAAATAAATTATAACTCTTTGACGTATAAATGATATAAAGTGCGCACGTAAAGTTTGAGAACATAAAGATTTGTAATTATATTTTCCACTTTGCCAAATGTACAATTTTTGAGTCATACTAACAATATATTTATTTTTAAATGGGACAACCCGTACATTTCACGATAATCTGTTACATTTTTTCATTGCCGATGCAGAAAATGGGAAAATAAATTAGGTCACTTGGTACTGAACTTTAAAAAAGTCTTTGTATTGATAGACATTATGTGAATATCGGTTTCACTTCGTTAATTCAAGTAGGCTTTACTGTCAGTAGGTTCGTCGTGATAATTTTCTGAAAATAAAATACAATGGTACATTTAACAAAGAGTTGGAGAATTGAAGTTTTAATTCTGAAAGGATGCGGTGACAGATAATACTAAAATATTCTGATATTTTCGTATGTTTTGTTTGCGACATTGTGTAGGACACGAACACGCGAAGATATATGTGAAATATTTAGTGACAAGTATGAAGAGAGAACTCCTACAGTGCAAGGTACTGTATCTAAAATTATTCATACATTTGAGGAAAGTGGATATGTACGAGAACTCCCAAAAAATTACCGCCCTCCTATCCCACAGCAAACAAAAAATGACATTTTTTTGTCAAGGGTTGAATACCCCATAAAGCTACAATGTTGGCAAACTAATTTTGGCAGTTGACGATGCGCGACAAAGCCATACAACTTGACAACGTTGTAAACGCAGTTACCGGGAAGAGCAGGCGACGTACATTCCGCATGCAAAATTTTAAAGGTTGTGAGACTGCTAATATGTACGAGGGTAACACTATATTTTGAATTCCGATTTAAAAATAATAAATTGTGACACATGTATAATGCAATATAAAATAGAGTTACCGGAACAAAATAACATTAATGTGTTCTTCATTATTAATTAAATGAATAAGGAAATAAAAACCATTCGATTTTTCTACGAAAATTGATTTTTTTTGTACAGACATAATGATTTATTGCTTCAAAAACCATACGGGGAATTCTATGATTACCCTTAATTATTTTATGTGATATAAATAATGAATAGATTCCAAGAGACATAAACTTTAACCTTTACTTCAAATTCATGTTTTTAAGTGGTCCCTTCATGATATTCGTCATTGAGGTTTATTTGTATATAAATTGGAAGTCAGGTAGATTTTGTAGATAAAGCGTACAATACGATAAGGATTGTTAAACGACTTTCTAAGTTTAACAATGGCCAACAATTTTTCCTATCTGTAGTAATAGTTAATGACATACATACCTGTGAACCTTTCTAAAATTAGAATTAGAAGAAGGTTGCTGGGTGTATTTTCTCAAAAGATGGAAATGTGTAAATAAATTTTATTAAAAAATTAAGCTAAGCGCTTTCGGCAAATAAACATGCCATCATCGGAGCTCCGATGATGGCATGTTTATTTGCCGAAAGCGCTTAGCTTAATTTATTAATAAAATTTATTTACACATTTTCATCTTTTGAGAAAATACACCCAGCAACCTTCTTCTACTTCTACAATTCAAGTGTGTACATAGTCTTCAACAGTCTTCCATTAAAAACTTTCTAAAATTGTTATTCTTAATTATATGTCATAGATAATAATGTTAAAATTCGGGTTTATACATAAAATTTGAAAAACAAATTGGGGAAATCGCCTTCAGAGCTGGTCTAATAAGTATACTAATAATATAAATAAAATATTAAAGCCATTTTGTTGTAAATATTTCTACTTTCATATGTAAATTTTTGGGTTTTTTGCCAACATTTACTATGAAATTATAACATCCCTTCACACTTTTTACAGAGCTAGGACTAGCAAAACAAAAGATCTTGGCTCTGGGTGCCGTCAATTATTGTTTATTTAGAACTATGTACAGATGTGCTACAAATATTATATTACTCTAGTGGAATTCGTCTCTAATATCTACAATTTTATAACACCTATTTACATTTTTATTTGTTGCGTTTAATGTATGTTTTAGTTGTACCGGAATCATCAACCGTAAAATGATGATGTGCATCTACAAATGATTGTTCAAAATCACTTACTTCATCATTCTCGCTATCTCCGTCTTCAGCCACATTAATAATAACATTATCCACGACAGTATCTAAAAGTGGTTCATTGTTCAATCTTCTTAACATGGTCACATCTAACTTTCCTATCATTTGCAGAAAATGTGTCTAAAAATTAATTACAGAATTATTTAACTTTTGTAAAATTGAAGGTAACATTTCGTTTGGCCACATATCCTTTAAGTGCCGCCCAAACACTTTCGATCGGATTCAAGTCTGGGTGATAAATGTGTAGCCTTAAAACTTGCAATCTACGTCGGATAAAAAAATTCATCAATTTTATAAGTTTTATAATGCGATTTGTACATTTTTACAACGTTATAATGATCCAGTTTTAACATTTGTTCACTGTAATATATGTTTCTTTCAGAAAGCTAGTTTTTTAATTGTTGCTTAACCCAAGCAGTCGTAGATAATTTTCCATTTAGAACATTGTGATATGGGGCGTTATCAATAACCACAACAGCGTTTTTTGGTAGGTTTGGAATAAGTTATCCTTGTACCCACTTCTCATAATTTTCGTACGCCATTTCATTATGATAAGCTCCTGATTTTGACTTGGAGTTCCACATAATACCAGCATTAGGTACAAAACCATTTTCACTTCCAGCATGCACAATGATGAGCCTATTACCTTTTGAAACGGGTTTTCTTAATCCTTCGTTACTCTTGTCGCCCCATCCTTTAAGGTGCGTGTGACATGAATGAATGTATGTTTCATCCATATAAATGTTAGGTTTGTTCTATTCTTTATACTTCTCTTGGTTTTTTAATAGGCACATCAGTGTCAGCATTACTTTTTGCCAGAGCTTCTTTTTTAATACGGGAAAGCATTCTTTGACTAACATTCGTAGCAGCACAAACTCGTTCAATTACCTGATAATAAAATAAGTCGATATAAATGTATTAAAAGTTTTACTCATGTGTACCTTTATACAAATAAAATGAGAAAGTAGTTAAATGTGTTTTCAGTGACCGTTCTTTGAAATAAAAATTTTTGTCGTGGTTTTCGGCCATTTAAAAGTAGTATTAAATTCAAAAATACTATATTACGTTCCATTTCATTAGTGATTTGAAACGATCTTCAGAACCCCAATTCTAATTGAAATCGGAAGATGTTTCAAAACAAATAATAAAACCGGATCGTAATAGAGGTAGGTATGAAGTGAGTATAATAAATATAATTATAAGCAAAAAAACCTATTAAATTTAAATAGGTATCTTACACAAAATAAACATGTGCCCTTTTATATACTCCTGTAGACAGAAACAGAATAGTTATTTATGCAACAAGTGCATAAAGCGGTGCTTTTTTTCACAAATGGAAAAACTGACGCATAAGCCGCAGGTATGCAAAAACCAAAAAATGTCTCATGTAGGTTGCTGTAAATGGACTTAAAATGGCGTCCATTTGTTTGTCATGAGAACATAGCGGTGCATAAAATTGACACATGAGTGCATAAACTACTTTGTCTCACCCTTAGCATAACAATAAACATGGAGAGGGCTATTCATTCATAAACACGTTAATTTTTGCGGCCTACAATTCTAAACGCCAGTAGTTTAATATTGAATGAAATACAAAAAGTGGGGATGCTATTGTAGATACCTGGCTTTCATATTTTTGGCTGTTTTTCTTTTAAACTTGCCACCGACGAACCATGATAATCCAAATTCAATAAATGAATTAACTCAAAAGTTTATTTTGTCACTAAAAGTCTTAAATAACACATCAAAACGAGAGAACTAAATATTTTCTCTCTAGTCGTAATGGCGCTTGTATAAACAAACCACTTTCAAAATTATTTACTACAATACTACGGCGTGTTCGAAATGATCGTTGATCACACTCTGACGATATTTGCATATCTCTTTATATGGTAATTAAACAAGGAAAAAACTACTAAATAGATTACTATTGACACATTAAACATGTAGTGGCATTTTGAGCAATGTTGCCACTTTTAGTTATAACCATAAAGGTATCTAAGGATATAACAAATACTTGTTTAAAATTTATATAAGAATATACCTTCATTAAAAAAAAATCAAGTATTATTAATTCATTTTGAAAGCAGCGACTCAAATGCTTAAATAAGTATGCCTTTTTTTATTTGCATAACTTTTTAACGTATTTTCAATTAAACTTCTAATCTCATTTTTCCTACAACTAAAGAGATTCTGTAAATATGGGGATGCAGTGGAAGTGTCCGCAAGTGAGCTTAGAATGTGACTCGATGTTTGGGTCTAGAAAAAACCAAAACAAACATATATATTTTATATGTTATTCTGAGGTCTCACCCTAATGTCACTTTTTGTTAAATAATCAATTTGGCTCAAAAATTTTATTACAATGATTGAAACTTACCATTGTTAATGGAATTGTTGACTTGCCATTGTTTGCCTCTTCGAGCATGAAATTTGATACGTTCATAATTATTTCACGACACTGCTCACTTAACTTTTTATGAACAACTTTAATTTCTGGAGTCGCCATAACAAGTTAGTATTGCACAACCCCGGTAATCACACTTTTCTCTGAACTGTACTGTCGAAACGAAGCTTACGAATTCTGCCAGCGAAGTGAGCTCTTGCAATCCTCATACGTCTTTGTTACGGCGCATCGGACGTTGCCAAACTTCCGACTGCCAAAATTTATTTGCCAGCCTGTGGTATATATTTTTGATTCACATCTGACTTTAACCTTGAAACCAATTATGACATGATCTAGCATTGTTCTAGCTGGCAAATTATTATATTAATTGGTCTTAAAAGTAAATTTGAATGAATTATAATATATCAAAAATATTAATAAATAATGTACGCTAACGGTTATTTATCAATGATTTGTTAATTGTTCAATTTTATATTGTTTAGTATCAATATAAAGGTATACGTAACGTTCGATTTTTGGAATAAATTACCAGATATCTATGTGAAGATGTATAATAGAAATAATTCTGTTCATTATATATTATAAATAGAATGGAAGCATTTACGAAGAAGCATTTTTTAAACAAATAATCATCCTTTGTTTGCTTAAATGCAAGTTTTTTCACAATTTACACAATTATTCCGTTATAATATGTCAATAGTCAAGAGTGCTGAATAAAATCATCTGTGATCTGACTAATCAGGAATCTACAGAAATGCCAACTTAAATTCAAACCACTCCTCCTAGTTAAAAACTGGGATTATATGTAATTCTATTTTATTCAGATAATTAAATTAATGCGAATATTAGAAAATGTAAAAAATTTTGTCACAATGACTCTCTGCAATACTCGTACTATGAAATGAATCATTGCGTCACTTGTTTTCCAAATAACTATTTCATCAGTAGTTACTTAAATTAAAACGATTCACAACGCCAGTGAGTTTTAAAAAGTGTCAGTTTATATGTCAAAATTAGAAAAATTTATTTCCCGTGATAGTAGCAAACTTATAGCGATACTAAAGTCAAAATTTTTTACAATTATTTCCTTGGTTAACAGCATATTGGGGCAATTATTATGGAATAGTAGACAAAATAAGCAATATGTATACCGAAAATCCTATGTATGAATAACTTCAGGAAGATCTATATTCTTATGCTAAGAGGGGCCTCCTCACAGGTATATAAATCTAAAAACCTACAAAATACTAGTTACTTATCTAGTAATTATTTGGTTTAAAATATTTACGATAGATGTCGATAGTAGTACTGAATCAGCTTTTACTCATTCACCATATTTTCTCTCCCTTTCTTTCCACTCTTGACGGTTCAAAGAAACGCTTCATTCAACTAGATGATTCACTTGTGATACAATGCTTTACATTTAATAGAAAGAGGAAAGTAAGGTACAGTGAGGAATCTCAATTAAAAATAGCAAACGTTTAAAAAACTTACAAAGCAACTATAACAACTAATAAAAAATGCACAGTGAAAGATCTGTAATGACAAATAATAGTGTACATATTGTGGGGAGATCGATATATACAGTACAAAAGCAAACATACAATCAACATGTACAAGTTTGCTTCTACATTGTTTGCAAAGATTGATCATATGTGTTGTGGAGATTGGAACTGAAACATTATGCCTTCATTGTACAAAAAAATAGTTGGCTCATTTTTTTTCCATCTATAAAATGATAGATACACACACGTTCACCTCCCACTAAATGAGAACTCTCCGGTTCTTACACCTTTTACAATCGATGGAGTTTAGCAGGCGTGCCGAGCAGGGAGAAACAGTGCCCCAGGACACGACGGAATCTTGAGGCAGGCACTCAAAAACCTGCCAGAAGAGATCTTCCCTACGCTCTGCGCCCTGCTGAACGCCTGCCTGGCATACTCATACTTCCCTCGTTGTTGGAAATCAGCTAACGTAGTTCTCATCCCCAAACCCGGCAAAGATCATACAAAGCCTGAATCTGACCGGCCCATCTCATTAATCAGCGTCCTAGGTAAAGTCTTTGAACGATTGTTGAAAGAAAGAATCTGGGACTTCTGTACCGAAAACAATATAATTCCGGCATTTCAATTCGTATTCAGGCCGGGCCACTCTTGTCAGAACGCCACCACCAACCTTCAAACAATCGTCACCCGAGCTTCGAATCAACGACGCTGTTCTGCAGCCATCCTCATGAACGTTCAGAAGGCTTTCGATCAAGTCTGGCATGCCGGACTAGTGAGAAAGCTACTGAGCATCCGACTGCCAAACCAACTCGTCAAATTAATATATTCCTATCTCACCGACCGATCGATCAGCGTCAAATCTGGTTATAGCATATACGAATCTTTCACACCCCTAATTGGCGTTCCGCAGGGCTCGATACTCGCTCCTCTACTATATATAATTTATACGTATGACAAACCAATTCCACGACATCCCCGTGACAACATTCAACTATATGCGGACGATACCGCACTAATCATTTCTGCCACAGATATTCGCTCTCTCAATATTCGATCCCAAAATCTACTGACCCAATTTTCTAATTGGTGCAGGAAATGGCGGATGACCCTCAATCCTAAAAAAACCCAAGCCATCGTTTTCCAACACCCGGATACCAGGAGCGAAAGACTTCTACCTACAAACTTCCGCCTCGTGCTCTGGGGTGATCAACTCGAAATCCGTAGGGAAGTCGTCTATTTGGGAGTGAAATTAACTTACACTTTCAACTGGACGCCCGACCTAATGGACACTTCGAACAAAGTCCGACGGAGAGTTAATTTTCTCAGGGCGCTCGGTGGTAGCTTTGGACGTACTCACCCTACTTCATACGTATAAAACATACATCCGTCCAATAATCGACTATAGAGCTAACGTCTATTGCACCCTCCCCAACCATCTTGCCAAAAGACTCCGAACTTGTGATCAGTCAATCCTGAGATACTGCCAATACAAGGCTCCATACTCTCCCACTAACACAGTATATGTCAATACCGACATCGAGCCCATTCTATCATGCCTAAATAATTTACAAGCCCGCACTATTGAATCGGGTAGCGGAATCGCCAAAAACACTCTTCTCACACCGTGGGTCGCCAACAGACGACTCCTCGGTAGGTATCCCCAGAGGAAGCTCCCATTTCCTCCGTTACGCCTGCTAGCCACGGCATACGACGACCTCCCCGACGAATACATCGACTACCTTGACAACTCCCCAATTTCCATACGATAATCGTCAAATTCTCACTTTTTCCCACTATCCTATGGTAATAAATTTCTACTCACTCAACATCCCGCAACATAGTCCAGAATCATTATAACTCAAACAATTACAACTTCTAAAATTTCTCAATCCCAAGCTATTAATCGTTCAACACTTTGGACAAACCCTATACTTTCAGCCTCCCCCATACCATTCACGTCGGTTTTGCAGGTTTTTGCGGTTTTCCTGTACACTCTGTGAATTTATTCACTAGCCAAATGGACCGACGATCGACGCACCCGCATTTTTAGATTTGATATTATTATTTTACTGCCGACCACCGTAAATAGCCCCGAACCACCGAAGGCACGTCACCGCAACTTTTCATCAATCTCAACAACTCATTTTATTCCATACACTTTTGAAAAATGTCTCCTATACACTTTTCTTTCGTAAATCCCCAAAACCAATAAAAATCATAAATCTCTAATATTTCATTATATTTCTTCTTAATATCGGAGACATTTCAAATTCTTTCAAATCCAGTTAACAATAATTCCTGACACCTAGCCAGCTCAACTCATATATCTATGTATCGGCAACGATACATGGTTCGTCTTCAACATTCAAACTCCCATCCTAGACACTTTTTGTCACGCCATCTCTGCACACTTTTGAGCTTCGCTGCTTCCAAATACCATCCCCCATACACCCCCATACAAACAACCCTCCAGTTATGTTCTAGCGAAAAGCCCTTCCAACTCTCTATAAATTCTATACGCTTTTTAAATAAATTTTTCCTAGTCACTTCTAAAAAAATTTTTGCTAGACACCTTTTCTACCCCCAACTCAATTTCTCAGTCAACGCGCACTAAACCACCCAACGCACCCCCAACCCAGCCCTGAAGAGGAAACAAATTCTACACCAGGGCATCAACAAGAAAATAACACTCTGAACCAAGAAAACTCCAATCTATCTCAAATTCATTTACAAACTTTTCTCTCTTGTTTTTTTCTCTATGTTTGATCACCTGAACGGTGAATAATTTTTTGTTTTTATATAATACATTATTGGTATTATTTCTTTTTCGTCCAACCCATCCAATTTGCGAGAATAGAACACACACTAAACTATAAATTTGGGATATTTTCATGAACACAAAACATATGACAACAACATTTGACCCATAGAGAAAGTAATAATATTATTTGTCTATGATTTGACCGTCGTCATCTGTCATTGAAGTTCTATACAGCGCCATCCATCAACACGGTGGAACGGTTGAACTAAAGTAAAAATTTGTTCGTTTGCAAAAATTTGCGTGCAACAAATCTTAAAAAATAAAATGAATTGACATTTCATATTTTTAAAATCGAATTCTCTATGCTTTCTTCTGTGGATCAGGTTTAGGCGTCCAAATTGGTGACCACAAATTATCAAAACTGTCAAAATCACACCATCACTTAATGGCTTATATCTTTTTTATAACAACATGAAATTTAACCAAAATACCTGATCCCCAAGACAAAGGTCCAAGTTATATTGTGTTAAAAGTTCAACACTCAGTTTCTCAGCGTTCTCTAGATTTGTTGTTCACAAAATGACCTAAATTTTGTTGCGAGTCACGGGTGCCGATTGTTTTCAGGTTCCTAAAACGTGAGGCCCCTCTTAAGAAAGAATTCAGAAGCACAAGGCATACGATGTATGACTGCAGCAAGAAAGGTATATAATTATAAATTAATTCATGCAGGAATTCCAAAAAAGTCGTGGTTTAATAGCTCAAATTTTAATACAAAAACAATTTCGATAATTTCAAGAATATGATTCAACTGCACTATGAATTTACAAGAAATAAATGAATGTATACATTGCTATAGATGCCAGAAAAAGTAGTACCGCGACCTGTTAATATTCAACAACCATTATGCCAATTGATTCTGACCAGTTCCCGCATACCACTGCAACTTTAGGTGGCTTCTTCTCTCGTGAAAGGAAGTCTAAATGAATTTATTGGTCTTTGTATATGATTCACATGACATAAGGCAAATCAAATATAGTCTACTAAGGTAAAAATACAGATAGTAATATGAAAACCCTTAATAAAAACATTAATGGTAAACCATAGAATTACAAAATAACATTTTCACATAATGAAATTACTCCGAAAAGTACAAGACCGATAAACTATTGTTAAAATTTAAAGTATAAAGAAATAAAGAGAAATAGGTGTTATTGTTCCAGCTAATACATTCGTCTAGAGAGTGAGAACAATTTTCAGTTAATAACAATTTTATTCTTTCCTTGGATTCCGACAAGTTCGTGAAGCGAGTTAAGTTCGTTTCAGGTTCAGTGCGATGTTTTTCTTGTTTATCTCTACAAATTATAAAAGAATAAATAAACTTTTTGATTAGCTCTAATCACTAAGGTGTTGAAGAACTGAATACTTTGTTATCTCAGTTTTACGAGTTAATTTAGAATTGGAATATTTCTTTCTATATTTATAAACATTCCTTCTTTGTTATATGGTAATTAGGGATAAGAAAGCTACAATCAACTATCCACTTACGCCGACTCAAATCGGAAATAGGCAACCAGTATTACAACATATTAAAATACTGGTTGCAGACTTTCTGTACTGAACCAGCTCTTAATCATTAATATGACAGAAGCTACTACCTTTGACTACAAGGATAGTAACAACAATATCAACAGTTCTCCCACAGTAAACCAATCAACAACAGCGAACACTGGTAGTATTCTTTCAACTTCCACATCCTATGCAGCCGCTGCAAAATCTTCACCAAAACCTATTTTTCCAAAATAAGAACAGGCAATTGTAATTCATTCTTCAGAAAACCTAAAACTTATCGATTATGTCATAGCGGTTGGAGATATTATTGGTCCGAAAAATATCTGTTTTGTATCACCAATATATAATAACAGAATTTGTGTTTACCTAAATAAAACTGAACAGTTTGATAATTTAATTAGAAAAAACCCCACTATTGATGTAGTAGGCACGCAACATTCCATAAGAAAATTGGTAACACTTGCAAAAAGAGTAACTATTTCTAATGGATCTCCATCTATCCCACATGACCCCATCGAAATGAATTTGAAAAATTTCGGTTTCCGATTAGCGTCCCCAGTTTCCTTTCATAAGGCTGGTATTCCTGGGGATCAATACAGCCATATTTAATCCTTTAGAAGACATGTCTACATTATAACTCCCACAGAAAACTATGAACTTCAAACTTCTCTAGCCGTTACCTTTGAAAAAAATGGATATCGTATATTTTTATCCACTGATCGGATGGGCTGCTTCTTATGCAAGCAAACTGGTCACATAGCAAGTAACTGTCCAAACTCAAATTCCTCAGATTTGAGCCCGTATACTCACACAATCAACCAACATTCAAAAAAACAACTCTGTAGGAATTCTTATGACTGACTCATTACCCATAAGTGAACCAACAATAACAGCAATGGGGCAAAAGAGACCACTTTCGATCTCAACCGACTCCTCTATTGATCCCCCCATTCCAAGCGAAGAGAACCGAAGACGACATAAAGATATCTAAAAACTCCACTGACATTATCAGAAAAACATATAGAAACGCCAAAAAACCTTTCATTCTTGCAGTTGAAAACTTTCTGGAATTTCTAGAAAATTCCTTTGGTAGTTATAACCCCTTTGCTGAGGCACTGTGGTTCACTGATGATGTTAACTCTCTGATTTCTGATATGTATACTATATATCCACTTTTCACAGAACGATCCATTAAAAAAAGATTTACAAGATTAAGGAAAAAGATAAGGAAGCAAATGAACGACGCAGAACAGGATAGTCAGACATCCCAAACATCCTTATATACAGGCGACGAAGACAGTGACAGCTCACACTCACAAAAACCAACTTACTGATTATTACATTCACACTCATTCAATGGAATTGTGATGAGTTTTACCCCGGCTAGAGCGGATTCAACAATTAGTCACGGATACCAAAGCGGACATACTTTGCCTGCAAGAAACAAATTTTAAAGAAGAACACAAACGAAAACTCAAAAGCTTTTATGGGTACTACTTCACCAGAACACAATGAAATAGAGCTAACGGCGGATCTTCTATATTTGTTTCCGACGATCTTTACTCTGTAAACTTAACCCTCAATACAACGCTGGGAGCAGTTGCTGCTACAGTCTGGTGTCCTCAAGAAATCACTATCTGCAGTCTCTATATACCACCAAGCTATAATCTTACTGAAGCCGAACTAGTAGATTTATTACAACAGCTACCAGTACCATACTTGGTGGTGGGCGACTTCAACGCTCACAACACTATGTGGGGATCGGAAAAAAATTTGGTAGAGGTAAAATTGTTGAAAATGTTATAGCGACACTTGCTCACTCAATACAGGTAGTAGTACTTATTTAAATGTTGCATCTGGACCCTACGCACAAATGATCTCAGTATTAATGACGCAAGATCTGCTCCATCTCTTACATGGAATACGAATATGGAGTGTCTGTACGATAGCAGCCACTTCCCTATACTAATAACAAATAACTGTACCAAGCCATCGAGAACCAGAATTGAATGGAAAACTGCCAATGCAGATTGGGCAGGTTTTAATTCATAAACTAAAAGTATAGCGGACGAATTTCAGTTACCCGAAAACATCAACGAAGCAATCGCCACTTTCAATAATTTCATTACCGAAGCTGCAGATATCTATGTCGGAGAAGTTGTTTTATCTCCTTCTCACAAAATAAATCCACGGTTGAACGAAAATTGTTCCGTTGCAGTTCGTGAATGCAAAAGAGCGCTGAATAAATATCGTCGAACGAGCACTGAATCCAACCGCACAAATTTTAAAAAACTGAAAGCTGGAGCAAGAAGAACGCTAAAGCAAGCGGAGAAGGACTCTTGGGAAAAATACGTTTCTTCTATCACATGTGAAACTCCACCTAGCCAAGTCTGGACAAACATAAGACAGATGAAAGGCAATAGAACATTCACAAAAATTTCAGCACTAATAGATCAAGGTGAACTGACTACTGATAGCGAAAAAATTGTTAATATC
Source organism: Galeruca laticollis (assembly GCA_963921935.1). NCBI lineage: Eukaryota > Metazoa > Arthropoda > Insecta > Coleoptera > Chrysomelidae > Galeruca > Galeruca laticollis. The sequence goes on from OY998176.1 coordinate 42,824,576, forward strand.
ATCGGCAATGCACTTCAGGAGAAAAGTAAAAACTCTTGTGAATACGCCACAAATACCACTATCCAAATCCCTACTCATGTTAAGAAAGACATATTTTCTTCAGATCTTCCCCTTTTTCTCCAAGAACACCTGCAAGAATTCAGCTTTAGGTCCAGACAATATTCCTTTCCAATTCTTAAAAAACTTGTCAACAAATGCTCGGGTGAAATTATTGTTTGTACTACAAAATCTGGATTAACAGAGAGTTTCCTCAACAATGGAGAGAATCAATCATCTTACCAAGTAAAAAGCAAGACAAATCTCCGACGGATGCAGATTCTTATCGCCCTATTCGACTTACTAGTACTGTAGGTAAGCTACTGAAAAAAAATTATAAATACAAGATTAATTTGGTATCTTGAAAAACATGAACTTATATCCCCTACTCAATCAAGCTTTAGACCTCAAGGCAGTGCAAGTGATAATCTAGCTCTTATTCAGATTTGCGCAACGAATGCACTTAACGAGAATCAAGAAGTCGTAGCTGCTGTGTTCGATACCCAAAGTGCCTTTGACTGTCTACCACGACCTGTTATTCTCAATAAACTTAGTGAATGTTACATCTCAGATAACATGTATTCCTTTATTGAAAACTTCTTGAGTGATCGTACGTTCAAAGTGTCTGCAAACAGATCAACTTCTAACAGCTTCTTCCAATACAATGGTGTTTCTCAGGGATCGGTACTGAGCCCCACTCTATTCAGCATTGCCATAAACGACATTTTCTCAAACATCCGATCTCCCGTCAAAATTGCCCTTTATGCTGACGACTTAATCATATTTTGTCATGGCAAGAACTCTACCAGTACGTCGAGATTACTTCAACAAGCAGTCGGTCAACTGCAAAAATGGTCCAACAAAACGGATCCCCAGTTTTCGGCAACAAAGTCCAGAGTTATCAAATTCAGTTGAAGAACCACCATCTCTTCAAATCCGCTGATACGATTGAATGGAGACGAAATTCCAGTAGTCGATCAACTAAAAATCCTTGGTCTGACTTTTGACAGCAAGCTTAGCTGGAAACAACATATTCGGGATATTAGAGGGAATTGCTTGAGCAGACTGAATATTTTAAAATACCTATCACACCACCAATGGGGAGCTGAAGAGGAAATACTTCTTAGTGTCTATCGCTCTATGATCCGTTCCAGATCAGACTACTATTGTTATATTTACATGTTCGCTTCAAAATCAGCATTAAGTACCCTGAATTCTGTACAAATTACTGGCCTTCGAATTTCCTTAGGTGGTTTTAGATCTAGCCCAGCTGAAAGCCTTAGCTGTGAAGCCAATGAGTCTCCCCTGTGGCTAAGACGACAACTTCTCCTATCAACATACTCTTCTAGAGTATCTGCCAACCCCAACAGTCCAGTCTACCCATTGTTAACATCTAAACGGTAATGTATCTCCAAAACGTAAGTCCCTGGTAGAAATTCTGACCTCCTTACTTGGAGATATTAATCTATCTCATACAACTCATAGTCTAGCATCCCCCATGGCACCATGGAATACCAACTTGCTCAACTTCGATTGATCGTTAATTCAGATCAGAACTCCGAAACATCTCCTGAATTTCTGAGAAAATCTTTTCTGAATGTAATTAGTCTTAAATACGACAAGGTGTTATATACCGACGCCTCAAAAGGTAATGAAGGAGTTGGCTGCTCGGTTGCCACTTCTGATGCAACAGTTATAATGAAGCTTTTATCCTCATATTCCAGTGTTCATACAAGAGAACTCTTCGCTATAATGCAAGCCCTATCCTCTTTAACAAGTGACCCCAAACACCCTGCCATATATACGGACTCACTAGCATATATTCATTCCCTTAAATGCATATACTCCACGCATCCTATTGTTCAATCTATACACAAAATTCCCAATATTCTCTCACACCAAGGACTAACAACCACGTTATTCTGGATTCCCTCCCATATTGGCATTACAGGCAATAAAATAGCTTATCAAGCGGCAAAACAAGCTGCAGCATCGCCCAGCTTAAAGCACGAAAAAATCCAGTTACACACAGACTTGAAGGCTCTAACAGTAGAATGCGAAGATCTTGGCCAGAACATTGGAGCAAATCCCTATCGAAGCTTAGTGATATCCAACCAACAATCAGCCCCCCATAAATCACAAACCTAAAAAGAAAAGATATAGTTCTCATAAGAAGGCTTCGCATCAGACACACGCGCCTCAAACATGGACACGTTATGGCATCTGAAGATCCACCACTGTGTCAGCTCTGCTCCAGTCCTCTCACCTTCAGGAAATGCTGAGTCTCTCCATACAGCATTCAAGGGTTATTGACTTCTATCGAGACACAAAACTATATCATAAACTATAATGAACCAATATTGTGATAACTGAAACCCACCAAATTGTACATAAGAACAGTGCTGTATTAGTTATATTTTGTATTTCAATTTGTTTGTATAATTGTATAGCCTATGTATTTGTGTCAATGACCTACGCTGTCGAGACACGTTAATTTCAATAAAAAAATATTTTCTTAAATTTGTTAAAACGCCTTTTTCAGTTGAGCTAATTAAAAAGATATCCGTCTGCATACATTTCTTCCTTCTTCTTCCTTTATTTCTAGTGTTATAAGTATGAACTGTATGAACCTAGAACCCGACTAATATAATAAAAGAAAATCTCATTTTATGCCCACACTTACTACAAACGATGTAGTTAATTGTAGTAGTACTTTTATTTTTGTAGTAGAAATTTTAATAGCCGAAAAATAAAATCATCAATTTAACCATTAACACAGCATCAGAAAAAACGAAAACTACATTAATACATAAGAATAGTTGTCCCAGAAAACAAAAAATAATCAAATAAACCGATTAAAAAGAGATCTCATTTTACTTCACACTCACTAGGTAGTAGTACAAAATGGTTTGATTCTAATTGATAATGAGATGATTTTTTGACTCCAATGAATGAACTCAATCATGGTTAGTTGTATTTCCCAAAGTAACCCGTCCGAACTATCAGCTACAATTACAAACGCATCCATTTGTTATACTTGAGGGTAGGTAATTTATGTGGAGGAGAAACTAAAGTGGCCCTAATACTCCTGCGAAGCAATACAAGTACTAAACTCATCAAACAACTCATTAATATACACTTTGAGTATTCTGTCAGACATATATGAGTTAATCCAAGATTGAATTGAACCTCTAATACCTATTGCAAGTATGTGGGATTAATCGTGTCAAATGCACGGGTTAGGTCGAAAAATATACCCACTAAATAATTGTTCTGATCGATATTTTCATGGACATATTGTACAAGGTCAATTGAAGCAGTTTCGATTGAACAATTCTGACGAAAACCATATTGGAATTGTGTGATTATACTATTGTGGTCTAAATATGCAATTAACCGTTTGTAAACAGCCGATTCAAAAGTAAATATATTATTCTGTAATTCTCGACGTAAGGATCATCTTTTTTGAATAAATGAATCGTTTAACTTATTCTTAGTGGTTATGGGAAGTGGCCTTGAGTAACAGATAAATCGGTAATGTGAGATTTTTGGAAGGAGATTGTTTCTATACATTGTCGTATTGTTTTGATTAATATGCATATGGTTGATGTCGTATCAGTCACGTGATGGAAAAGACTCATCGTTTTTACTGTATTTCATTTCAAGTGTTGGAATTATATGTTTAACATTTTGAGTAATCGGTGCAAAAAACATTGAATTGTACATTGTATACGACTAATTGGTCGATATACAGGGTGTCCCGGGACTAATGGGAAAAAGTCAGGTGCGTATAATATGAGCCAAAATAATGTTAGTACTCCATATAAACTTTTTCTATGCAGGCCCTCGTTTTCGAGTTATAGGACTCCAAAGTTTTAATTTTGAATTTTGTTTTTATTTTTATTTTTTGTACTAGTTATTTGATCTTTATAAAATTTACGGTAAAGCTATAATGAACGTGTATGTTTATTTTGGAAAGGTAAAGAGATTTACAGTAGTGCCTTGAAGCCAGGGACGGGCTACTCGCAATGGTTAGTGATCCAAAAATTTTGCAGGGATGGCACACCCTGTATGAAATTATCGAAATTTACTTCCCCACACATTAAGCTAACTAAGAGGTACTCCTGTTGGAATTCGATAAAATAAGCCGTTTGGCTAATATTCACAGTTTTATGAATGCACTACGTACCAATTTACGCATTCACTATTTTTAGAAGTACGCAACGAGGTAAAAGTCCTTAATTTAACAGTTGTTTCAATGGAAGAATTCACTTTTATTGAGTATGCAGATATGCACTTAATGTATCAACTGGCTTCTCGAAACTGTTTAGAGGCCAGAAGGCTTCATGCAGAACATTTTTCAAACAGTGCATTGTCAGACAGACGAATGTTTGAGCGTATTGATCTCAGGATACGAGAAACAGGTATGAATAAGTAAATGTAATTTTTCATGTTTACAAAATAAAATTTTAAAGTTTTTTGCCAAGAAAAGGTGGAGAAGGTCCAGTACAAAGCGTGCGTACTGTGGCAGTTGATCAAGACTTGTTAAATGCAGTTGATAATGGACCATCAACGAGTTTACGAAAATTACCAAGAGAACATAACGTCTCGAAATCAGTTGTTCATCGCGTCCTGAAAGAATAGCTGCTATATCCTTATCACATGGAAAAAGTACACTGTATGACAGTGGATGATTATCCTGCACGACTTGAGTATAGCCAGTGGTTTCTGCATTAACAACAATCAGACAATACATTTATTAGTAATGTTCTCTTTACGAACGAATCCGGTTTCACCAGAGATGGATTCATAAATTCTCATAATATGCATTTATGGGATGATGTGCATCCATATGGCATTATCCAAACTAGGAGCCAGTATAGATTCATGGTTAATGTTTGGACATGAATAGTTAGCAATCATTTGATAGAGTCATACTTTATTGACGGTACTTTAACCGGTCAGAGATATTTGGAGTTTTAGCAAAATGAGTTATGGAACCTGTTTGATGAGATGCTACTACGAACTCGTAGGAATTTATGGTTTATGTCTGATGCATTTTAGTTTAGATCTACGACAGCATTTACACACAAGGTTTCCTAATAGATGGATTGGTCGTGGAGGCCCTATTCAATGGCCACCGCGATCAGGAGACGTTAATGCTATGGATTTCTTTCTCTAGGGCTATCTCAGAAGTAAGGTATACGCAACAGCTGTGCAAACAAGGCAAGATTTAATAGACAGAATTGTGGTACACTGCAATGTTATTAGAAATAATATGGGATTGCTCTTTCAAGTGCAAAGAAAGAATCTTCGTAGACTTAGAATATGCGCGGAAGTGGGAGGAGCTCATATTGAACATTTATTAGAATAACGTTAGTTTTTGTTGTTGTTTAGGAATTAGTTTTAGTCTAATGTTTTATAAATTGTGTTTATTGAGGTTTTCTTAATAGTTTAATAATGCTGTGTTCGTAATTTTGATTAAAAGCCACTAATTACGTTGTTTGCGTACCTATTTCATTCTCATTAAATAAGTTCTTATTGTTTTTATCATCTGCTTTCATCAAATCATTTTTTTGTAGTACTGTATGAAAATGTTGGACATCGTATTAGTAAGTTAGTTAGGTAAATTGGTACGTAGTGCATTAATAAAACTGTAAATATTAGCCAAACGGCTTATTTTATCGAATTATAGCAAGAGTACCTTTTCGTTAGCCTAATGTGTGGGGAAGTGAATTTCGATAATTTCATACAGGGAGTGCCATCCCTGCAACATTTTTGGATCACTAACCATTGCGAGTAGTCCGTCCCTGGCTTCAAGGCTCTACGGTAAATCTGTTTACCTCACCAAAATAAACTTACACGTATATTATAGCTTAACCGTAAATTTTATAAAGATCAAATAACTGGTTCAAAAAATAAAAATAAAAACCAAATTCAAAATGGAAACTTTGGAGGCCTATAACTCGAAAACAAGAGCCTGCATAGAAAAAGTTTATATGAAGTACTAACATTATTTTGGCTCAGATTATACACTCCTGACTTTTTTCCCATTAGTCCCGGGTCACCCTGTATATTGGCCTTGAATTTTTATTTATATAATTTATACCCGATTTGATTCGCAAATCCAAGATATTTACAGCAATATAATTTCACTGTCTTAGAAATATCCAGAAATAGTGAAGTCACTGTTAGTAGATTTCTTTTCAAAACGGCGTACATTTTGAAAAATCTCAATTTGGTGAGATAGGAAAGAAGTTACTGATTGTCAACTATAAGATGTTTTTAAAAACAATTTTGATTGTACTTGAAAACTAAAGTGATCAATTATTCAAAATATTCACCCCATATGTGGTCAAAACAGTTTTCTATGCACATTGTTGAGAAAATTGAAGTAGTGCAAGACCAAACAACCAGATATATTATGTGATATATTTTATAAGAGACAAACAAACCGCCGAAAAAACGTCTAACGAAAATATGAGTTCGTTTTATTATTTGTCACTCTCCTAGTTGTCAACTGTTTCCCTTAAGAACCTCACGCACTTCCATTTTTCTCGATTTGTCGACAAATCCCAGCAATAGAAATACGAATATTACTATAAAGTGTGAAAAATTGTTCTTTCGTTTATTTTTTACGAACATGTATTCTTTTGTTGCTACCAGAAACTCATTGTTAAAAAAAGATACGCCTCTCGAGTGGAAAACCTTGATAAAAATTGTTATGGAATTCACTAATGTTTATGAGTAACAAACAATTGAACAATAATAATTTATAACATTAATAAATTGAACGTTTGATATATTAAAACCAACTTTTCCGCATCTGTGAGATATCCTGAACAATATTGTATCATAAAATTGTCACTTGTTCACACTTCGGGGGATGTATCGTGCGAACAAACCGAAATTTATTCAAAAATAACCAAAAATGTAGTGTATCTGGATTTATAGTACCCGCTGTATTCACTCTAGTCAGCTGAAGATCAAAAGGTTACATCTCTGAGACACCTTGAAAAATATTCAATTGTATAATTGTTCACTTGTCTTCACTCCGGAAGCTGTATCGTGCTAACAACCCGAAATTTCTCCCGAAATGACCAAAAATGTGGCACTTCAGGTACCATAGCACCCGTTGTACTAGCTATAGGGAGCTAAAAATCAATTAAGTTCATCTATAAAATGCCTTGAACAATATTCAATCATAAAATTTGTCACTTAAATCCACTCTGGAGGCTGTATCGTGCTAACAAACTGAACATTCTCCAAAAATGAAAATAATTTGGTACTTCAAGTACCATAGCACCCATTGTACTGGGTCTGGTAAACTGAAAATCAATAGAGTTCATCTGTGAGATGTGCGAAACAATATTCATTCATAAAATTGGTTACTTGTTGCACTCCGGAGGCTGCTTCGTTCTAACAAACTAGAATTTCTCCAAAAATGACAAAATTGTCGTACTTCAAGTACGATAGCACCCATTGTACTAGCTCTGGAGAGATGCAATTCGATAGGTTTCATCTGTAAGATATTCTGAACAATATTAAACATAAAATTGGCGCTTCTTGCACTCCGGAGGCTGTATCATGCTAGCAAGGTATGTAACGAAAAGTGGCCGACGACAACGAGTATGACGACATACAAACAGGATTTTTTTCTACAAACCGTTTTTTCGTGTTGTTCTTGATGGAAAACGTGATAATAACTAGAAACAAATTCAAAATTCCAACGTTTTTTGGAGTAAAACAATACTTTTCTCGAATATTAGATAGATTGGGTGAAAAAGTAGTATAAACAAGCATATATCGCCCTTGGACATCCTAAAAGAAGAGGTTTTAAAGATTAAAACTAACTTTTCCGCATCTGTAAAATGCCATGAATGATATTCTATCATGAAATTGTCACCTGTATACATCTTAGGGGATGTATCGTGCAAACAAACCAAAATTTCTCAAAAAATAACCAAAAATTTAGAATATCTGGATTTATAGGATACGCTGTACTCGCTCTAATCAGCTGAAAATCAATATTATACATCCATTGTACATGAGACACCTTGAAAAATATATGATTATGAAATTGGTCACTTGTGTACACTCTTGAGGCTGTATCGTGATAACAACCCAAATTTTCTCCAAAAAGGACCAAAAATTTGGCACTTCATGTACCATAACACCCGTTGTACTACCTCTGATGAGCTAAAAATCAATGAAGTTTATCTATAAGACGCCCTGAACAATATTCATTCTGAAAATTTGTCACTTTTATACAATCTGAAAGCTGTATCGTGGTAACAAACTGAAAATTCTTCAAAAATTACAAAAATTAGGTACTTCAAGTACCATAGCAGTGGTTGTACTGGCTTTAGTGAGCTGAATATCGATGAGGTTCATTTTTTAGACACCCTGAATAATATCCAATCATAAAGTTGGTCACTTTATATACACCGGAGGCTGTATCGTGCTAACAAACTGAAATTTCTCCAAAAATGACAAAAATGTCGTACTTAAAGTATTATAGCACCTGTTATACTGGCTCTGGTAATGATAATAATAATAATAATAATAATAATAATAATAATAATAATAATAATAATAATAATAATAATAATGATAATAATAATAATAATAATAAGGGGTCTAAAGGGTAGTGAAGCGTCTCTCACAGCCTCTCCTACCAATTCCTGCTCGCACCTCCACGTCGGTAGACCCTGGTAAACCATCTGTGAGGATTCAAGATCGGGTAACCAGCCCCCGATGGCGAATCCGCAACAGGCGGGCAAACGCGAGAGGGAGAAACCACCGCTAGATGGGCCAACCACCCTATAGTGTGTAAGAGGGTTCCAAAAACTTTCAGAAACGCCTCGGATGAGCGCCGTGACGGTCGAGAACGGCGCGGGAATCTGCAACTCGACCAAAAAGGTACCGACACAGCTACGACGATGGAAAATGAACCAAACCCAAACCCAAATAGAGATGTTTTGCAGGAGATGCTCCCTCCAACCACTCTACGAGGGAAACAAAGACAGAGAATGAAATGGACAGATGATGTAAATAGACAACTCATGCTCTGTTACTATCAGGTAACTCTTTTAGAAACAAACTTAAGTGCATATAGACCTCAGCTACATGCTGCATTTACCAGCAAGTATCCCGAACTTGGCGACTTAACAGAACAACGGTTGGCAGATCAAGTACGTGTAATAAAAAGGAACAACAGGATAACGCAACTTGAATTAGAAGTAATTAAAAAGCAAGCCCAGCAAACAATCGAACAAGACAACATACGCACAGTCACAGACATCACTGAAGCGCAAGAGACTAGCAAAAGTAATACAGCAACCGAAATAAACGCAGATGATACACAAATAAAAGAGCGTCAAGCTATCCAAGCTGAAGAGATCCATGAGCCAGAAGTAATCACAACACTAAATGAAAAACAAAAAGAAGAAAAAGAAATAGAAGAAGAGTTTAATATCACATACATAAAATACAAAGATACAGGAAAGAGCTACAGACCATATATACAAAAAGTACAAGAAAACGCACACACAAAAACAACAGTCGACCACATAAATAATATAATTAAACAAAACATAACTACCGATACAAGTATGGAAGAAATACAATTGCTCATATACACAGGGGCAATAACAACCACTCAACTACACACAAAACAGAAAGAAACAAATATGCCCTATCAACCAAAAACACCAGCCTGGCAACGGAGACTTCAAACTAAAATAGAATTCCTAAGGAAACATATTGGACAACTAACGCAATATACGCAAGGAAAATTGTCGCAAAGAAAGAAAAAAGCCATAGAAATGAAATCTGATGAAGAAATAAGGAACGAACTTGACACAAAGAAGCAAAAACTACAAGCACTAGCGAAAAGATTAAGAAGGTACAAAAAAAGCGCAAACAGAAGGAAACAAAACTACATCTTCAATACTAATCAAAAGAAATTCTATCAGACGCTAGAAAATAAAGAAGAAAACATAACAAATGATCAAATCGATGTGGATATCATTGAAGATTTCTGGAGTAATATCTGGTCACACCCCGCTAAACACAATGAGAACGCACATTGGATACATGTAGAAAAAGATAGGTTCAACACAATCGAACCAATGTCCGGAATAATAATTACACCAGAAGATATATCAAGAGCAGTAGCTCGAACACACAACTGGAAAGCCCCAGGGGTAGACAAAATTGCAAATTACTGGTTAAAAAAATTTCCTTCCACTCACTCACAACCCGCAAAATTATTTAACACATATATATCAGACCCGAATAAAATCCCCCGAACATTAACACAGGGTATAACGTATCTGAAACCAAAAGGCAATGCTACAAACGATCCAAGTAAATACCGACCTATAACCTGTTTACCTACTATATATAAGATACTAACATCAATCATCACACAAAAATTAACTGAACATATACCAAAAAATAAAATATTAAGCGAGGAACAGAAAGGCTGTCGTCAAGGATCTAGAGGATGCAAAGAACAACTAATTATAGATGCAGAAATAACCCATCAAGCAAAAATAAAACAAAGATCTCTCTACTTTGCCTACATTGACTACCAAAAAGCTTTTGATAGTGTACCCCACTCCTGGCTAATCGAAATATTAAAAATCTACAAAATACATCCAATTATAATAAAATTTCTAGAATTAATAATGAAGAACTGGGAAACCACCCTCTCAATCAAGACAGGACAAGTTAACCTGGAATCCAAACCTATACAAATTAACCGAGGCATCTTTCAGGGAGACTCCCTGAGTGCATTATGGTTTTGCCTCGCCTTAAATCCACTGTCCAACATCTTAAATGATACCAACTACGGCTACGTCATCAAAAGTCTTCATGCATGTAAAATTTCTCACTTATTTTATATGGACGACCTCAAACTACTAGCAGCATCGGGTCATCAACTCAACCACCTACTCAATCTTACTCAAACATTTAGCTCAGACATCAAAATGACGTTTGGAACAGACAAATGCAAAATAAATAGAATTGTCATGGGAAAACAAACCACGCAAGAAGACTACTCTCTGAACAGCAACAATCAGATAATACAAAGTATGGAAAGTACTGATTACTACAAATATTTAGGATTCAACCAACAAATTGGATTAGAGCATACAACACTGAAGGAAGAGTTAAAACAAAAATACAAACACAGACTAACAGCCATACTTAAAACAAAACTATCAGCACGAAATAAAACCAAAGCAATTAACACGTACGCAATACCAATACTAACGTACTCAATGGGAGTAATTAAATGGAGTGATACAGATCTCGAAAGCCTAAACACCTTAACCCGATCGCAATGTCACAAACACAGAATACATCATATACACTCAGCAGTGGAACGATTTACACTTAACAGAAGAGAAGGGGGAAGAGGTTTCATAGACATTAAAAATATGAACTACACTCAGGTAGACAACTTGAGAAAATACTTTGTAGAAAGAGGGGAAACAAGCAAAATCCATAAAGCCATCATACACTCTGAAACATCAGGCACACCCCTAAAATTTTCCAGCCATACATACAACCCGACAGATAGAATAATAACACCAGCAACAAAGAAAGAAAACTGGAGAGGAAAAACACTACATGGAAAACATCCACAACATCTAGCACAACAACATATAGACTTAGAGGCATCCAACATGTGGCTCACAAAGGGGAATATCTTCGGTGAGACAGAGGGGTTTATGATCGCAATCCAAGACCAAACGATAAACACCAGATACTACAGCAAACATATAATAAAGGACCCAAATACACAAACAGACAAATGTAGACTATGCAAACAGCACATAGAAACAATTGACCATATAACGGGAGGCTGCAACATACTAGCAAATACAGAATACACCAGAAGACATGATAATGTGTAACACATACATCAACAGCTTGCGAAGCAATACAACCTTATAGAAGAAATCACCCCTACGTACAAATATACACCACAAAACATACTAGAAAACGACAATGCTAAACTATACTGGAACAGATCAATCATCACAGACAAGACAATACCGCAGAACAAACCGGACATCACACTAATAACAAAAAACAACAAAACCACTTACTTAATAGAAATCTCCATACCTAACACGCACAATCTACAAAACAAAATTGGAGAGAAAATTGAAAAATACATCCGTCTCTCAGAAGAAATTAAAGACATGTGGCACCAGGACAGAGTGATTATAATACCCATAATATTATCTAACACAGGAGTTATACCAAGAAATCTACACGACAGCATTCAGAAATTACAACTTCATCCAACAACATACATACCACTACAGAAGTCCGTCATAATAGATACTTGCTCTATAACTAGAAAATTTTTAAATGAGAACTACAGGGAATAATAAAAACAGAATGGAAACTATGCTTGACCTGACGTCCGCATATATTCCTAAACTAACCAGAGAATATCTGAGAAAGGAAGAAGATAATAATAATAATAATAATAATAATAATAATAATAATAATAATAATAATGGCCGAAACGGAGGGTTTTCTACTGGCCATACAAGATCAAATAATAAGCACACGAAACTACAGACGATTCATCATCCGACAGGAAATCCCATCCGATAGTTGCAGATTATGCCAGGAAAAACCAGAGACCATTCAACACCTCTTGGCAGGATGCTCCTACTTGGTATCTCGGGACCACAAGAAAAGACACGATGATGTAGCCAAAGTATTCCACCAGGCAATCTGCATAAAATATGGTCTGCTGACAGAATAAGTGCCCTATTACAAGTACACCCCGAAAGAACAACTTGAAAACCAAAATGTAAAAGTATACTGGGACAAAAAGATAATTACAGATAAGGAAATAGCACACAATAAACCAGATATACTTGTACTAGAAAAACAAGGAAGGACAGCTAATATAATAGACATCACTATACCTAACGATCACAACATTAAAGAAGCTAGGACCCAAAAAATACACAAATATATTGACTTAGCGCACGAACTAAAGGATGCTTATCAATTAGAACACGTAACCATACATCCGCTGGTTATCTCAACCACTGGCCTCGTTGAAGTACATTTACAAAACGAGTTAAAGAAACTGAAATTGGAAAATGTTGATAAGAACATAATTACCGCCCAACAAGCAGCTATATTGGGAACATGCCGAACCGTCCGACGAGTGCTCACACATGACTAGGCTGCTGAAACCTTGAGAATCCCAGCCTGGACATGCCAATCCTCCACTAACAAGTGTGATATAATAAAAAAAAATAAAAAAAAAAAAAAAAATAATAATGATATTAAAAACTATTTTTTTATATATTAATAGGTAGGTGAAATACTTCATGGACTGACAGCAAGCCGGTGACTGCCCTTTTCCTCTTCTTGTTATGGTTCTGTCTCGGAACCTCCTTTTCGTATTACTTCGGAACAGACCCTTTCTAGTCTTTAAGGCCTTCTTCCCCATTGTGCACCTATTTATCGCCTAATTTGGTTTATTAATTTTCCCATTCTCGGCTTACCTCCTTTTGTTTGAGAACTTGAGTGATGTACGTGGTGAAGGTACTCCAGTTCTTCCCCGTTTAAAGTATCTTGGCAATGGCTGTCTCCGGGCTCAGTTCTTCGGTCTTCTTTGTAACTTCTTCTCTGAGGTACTCCCATTTTGGATATGCAAAGAAGGTGTGCCTTGCGTCCTCATCCTCCGTGTGGCAATAAATACATGTGGCCTCATTCACCTTCCCTATCTTCTTCCAGTATGATCGGTAGTAGCCCTGTCCTGTTAAAAATTGTGTCAGGTGATAGCCAAACTCGCCGTCTTTGCTCTCCATCCGTTGTCTCACGTTTCCAATCAGGGTGGCAGTCCATCTTCCTCTAGTCTCCTGATTCCATCTTCTCTGCCAGTCCTGTAGAGTTCGATCCCGTTCTTCTCTTTTGATGGTGTGCGATTAATTCTCCCTCCTGCGAAGGTATATAAGTTGACGCTCGTCTGCTAGTATATCGATCGGGATGACTCCTGCAGCCGCACCCGACATCGTCCTATATGCAATGCGGATCCTTAGACAACCTCGCCTTTGTAACGCGTCCATCCTTTCCCAGTATTTTTGGAACCGTAGTGCTTTTGCTCAAACCGCGGCTCCATACAGGTTAATGGCATCTGCTGTCACCACACCCACTCCCGGCACTTCTATCTCAACAGAACTTGGATTGCATAGCCATCGAGATGTCGTGGAATAATTCCACGACGACCTTCTTTTCTAATTACAAACATCCCAATCAACAATTATCAATCGACCTCCTCGAATATGCATCCACTCTTCCACGTGCCATAATAATGGGTGACTTAAACACATGTTACGTGCGTTTCGGTGATTCACACACCAACCCAAATGGCAGATTACTCGCAGACCAGCTTGTCCCACTTCCCATCTCTCGGATTAGAAATAATAATCCGACCCTAATAAGTCACCGCGACTCTTCCATTGTCGATCACATAATCTGCACTGACAGGTTACTCACCCGCATAGACGATGAATGCTTTAAAGGCGACCCCATCACCTCAGATCATGTTCCACTACTGGTCAAAAACCTATCAACACTACTCTATACAACAACCGTCAACAAATTTCAAATATCGCCACTTTGAAAAAGCCGATTGGGATTCCTTCGCAAACCACGTCTCAATTAATTGACCACAACCCGTCATTCTACAGAGTGCTGATGACATAGATAATCACGCAGAGGAATTCCAATCCCACTTAATCGATGCACAAGACATCGCCGTAACTCTTACCACCGTAAATACCAACTTTCATGCCCTTCCGCAACGAATTCTACTCAAAATCCATCAAAAAAGATAGTTATACAGGTTATACGTCCGCACTCGAGATTCCGCTGTCAAGTCGCAATGGAACCGTCTAAACGCCCAGGTTCGGTACAAAATCAATGCTGAAAAGCAGAGAAAATGGAAGTCCGGTACAGCCGGACTGGACTTTAGACAAGGGCGCGTGTTTTGGCAAAAATTCTACCGCCTCGTCGGCCTCAAGAAAAAGGTGGAAACACATCTCGATGTGCACGGATAGAAGATCTACATCACCAAAGACAAAGCCACCGCCTTTAAAAATGGCATACAAACTGTTTTTACGCCACCTGACAACCCAAAACTTGCCATCGAAACAGACCTCCTTACCCGCAATATAACATGTAGCCCACATGTTCATATTCCACTAAATGAGAACTCTTCGCTTCTTACACCCTTTACAATCAAAGAAGTTTAGCAAGCGTGTCGAGCGGGGAGAAATAGTGCCCCAGGGCACGACGGAATCTCGAGACAGGGACTTAAAAACCTGCCGGAGGAGATTTCCGCTCCGCTCTGTGCCCTGCTCAACGCCTGTCTGGCATCATCTTACATCCCTCGTTGTTGGAAATCAGCCAACGTAGCTCTCATCCCCAAACCTGGGAAAGACCCTACAAAGCCTGACTCCTACCGCCCCATTTCATTAATCAGCGTCCTAGGTAAAGTCTTTGAACGTTTTTTATAAGAAAGAATCAGGGACTTCTGTACTGAAAATGGCATAATTCCGGCATTTCAATTCTGATTCAGGCTAGGCCACTTTTGTCAGAACGCCACCACCAATCTTCAAACTATCGTCACCCGACCTTTAAATCAACGACGCTGTTCTGTCGCCATTTTCATGGACGTTCAGAAAGCTTTCTATCAAGTCTGGCACGAGGAACTAGTGAGAAAGCTACTGAGCATCCAATTGCCAAATCAAATTGTAAAATAATTATATTCCTACCTCACCGACCGATCAATCAGCGTCAAGGTTGGTTATAACATATCAGACTCTTTCACATCCCAAACTGGCTTTCCGCAGGGCTCGATACTTGCTCCACTATTATACATAATTTATACGTATGATACACCAATACCACGACACCCCCAGGACAATATCCAATTATATGCGGATGATACCGTACTAATCATTACTGCCACTGACATTCGCTCTCTCAACGGTCGATCCCAAAATCTACTGGCTCAATTTTCAAATTGGTACAGGAGATGGCGCGTGACACTCAACACTCAAAAAACCCAAGCCATCGTGTTCAAACACCCTGACACCATGAGCGAACGACTTCGACCTACAAACTTCCGCCCCGTGCTCTGGGGAGATCAACTCGAAATTCGCTGGGATGTCGTTTATTGGGTAGTGAGATTTAATCACACACTCAACTTGATGGCCGACCTAATGGACACTCTTAATAAAGTCCGACGTCGAGATGATCTTCTTAAGGCGCTTCATACGTATAAGACATATATCCGTCCAATAATCGACTATGGGGTAATACCGTCTATGTCAATACCGAAATCGAGCCAATTCCTTCCCGTCTGAATAATTTTCAAGCTCGATACGTTAGCCGCATTATAGAATCGGGCAATGAATACTCGAAAAACACCCTATTCACACCGTGGATCGCCAACAGACGGCCTCTCGGTAGAACACCTAAGAGGAAGCTCCCATTTCCTCCTTTACGCTTGCTAACCACGGCTAGGGGTTGCTAGTCCTCCATCGGGCGCCTCCCCAGGTGGCGGATAGGGGAAAGCCTCCCAGATATGGGTGGTACCGAGGAAATGAAATACTCGGGGCGGACCAAAACTAGCATTGTAGCGTCTGATTCAGAATGAGCGGCTACAAACAGCGTCTGACCCAGAATGGGCGGCTGAAAAGAACACTCGCCAACACGCTCGGCAAGCGAGGCGTTTTATATGCCAAAAACCTTTCATTGAATTATGCTAAAATGTCGAATTCAAACAAAATACCCCAGGTGAGTAACGCCAAGCGTGTAGAATCTCACACTGATCTTAGATCAGTCTGCCTCACTTCGGATTCTGGGGGAGGCAAAAATTCGATAAACCATAAGAAACAACACAAGTTGAATGTCACCAACATATATATAGCTACATATAATATCAGAACAATGAACACGCCAGAAGTCCTTGTTAAACTAGAAGAAGAATTGGAACACATAAAATGTGACATCCTAGGGCTTTGCGAAACACGCCTACCAGGAGAGAAAACCACTTCCCTGAAATCAGGACACATATTATACCAAAATAACTCCATCCAACCTAGAGGTCAAGGAGGAGTGGCATTTCTTATTAATAAAAAAAATAAACATATGATAACTGAAGTAAATTCGACCTCTAACAGGGTTATATACATGATCCTCAAATTAAACAGGAGATATAGCATCCAGTTTATTCACGGATATGCACCGACAAGCCAGGCAGATGATGCAGAAGTGGAAACCTTTCTCGAAGATCTATCAAAGGCCATGACTTCACAGAAAACTCATTATAAAATAATAAGTGGTGATTTTAATGCTAAAATTGGACAGAAGAGCACCACTGACGCGGACAACGTCGGAAATTTCGGTGTAGGTATAAGAAATCAAAGAGGAGATATGCTAGTAAATAACTTAAATAAAGAAAACCTTTACTGTCTGAACACTTACTTTAAAAAACCTAAGCAAAGAAAGTGGACTTGGAAAAGCCCCGATGGGGGAACTAGAAATGAGATCGACTTCATACTTTCGAATAACAGAAAAATTTGCACAGACGTATCAGTACTAAACCGATTCGATACAAACAGCGATCATAGACTGGTAAGAGCATCCCTTAGCCTCAACCTGAAAACTGAAGGAAACAAACTCATCCGTACAGACAAGATCCCTAAGGCTGAGGAGCTTGTACATAGGAAAAAGGATTATCAAAACGAAGTAGAAAAGAAACTGGAACCAACTGAAGCATTGAATAGGATGGACATAGACGAACTGAACAAAAAAATCACAACCGACATCCACATTGCGACAAGGAAGATTTGCATGAAAACAAAAAACAAAAAGAACTCTAAAATACAACCAGGGACGTTACAACTTATGGAACAAAGGAAGAAAACATCCAGAGATGCACTAAATTATCGGGAACTAAATAAACGAATACATAGAGAAGTAAGAAAAGACATCCGAGTTTATAACACCAAGACAATCAAAAACGTAATAGAGGATAATGTAAATATGAAAGTCTTAAGGTCAAAACTATCCTCTGGTAACCAAATCATCACCAAAATGAAAAATCAACAGGGAAACATAATTTCGGACAGCAAAAAGATCGCGGAACACATCAAAGAATTCTACACCCGTCTTTACACATCTACTACAACGGACCCTAGAATTACGAGCACGGTTATATGCAATGTGGGCTCTGAAGACATTCCTGAAATATCAAAGCAAGAAATACAGGTTGCCCTCAAGCAAATGAAAAATAGAAAAAGTCCAGGAGAAGACAGAATCACATGTGAAAGGCTGAAAATGGGAGGAGTGGTTATCGAGAAATCTTTACAAATTCTTTTAAATGAATGTCTACAAGAAGGCAGAATTCCCGATGCATGGCAAAACGCGGAAGTGATCCTGCTTTTTAAAAAAGGAGATAACAGCAACATAGAAAATTATCGGCCAATTAACCTTCTCTCTCATATGTATAAGCTCCTCACCAGGATAATAACCAATAGATTAACAAATAAATTGGACGCGTACCAGCCAGTAGAGCAAGCGGGATTCCGTAAAGGGTTCAGTACTATAGATCACCTACAAGCTATTAGAAAACTGATAGAAAAAACAACGGAATACAACATACCCCTTCACTTGGCATTTGTGGATTTCCACCAAGCGTTCGATTCTGTCGAAACGTGGGCCTTTATACAAGCTATGAACGATGCTAGAATAGATTCCAGGTACACAAACTTATTAATATATATATATATATATATATATATATATATATATATATATATTAACATAGAGTAAAACAACACCCTGTATACCGAACATAAAATAAAAAAACTACTTATTTCAAGAAATAAAAATTTTTGAAATTTCAATTTTTTTAAAAAAGATTATCTAAAAAAGGAGACAATCTGTACCATGTACTATTCAATAGAGAAAGCATCTAATTGTATAATTTAAAATAAGATTTGAAAAAACATTTGTGAAATGAATTAACAAAATCTCTATAAACCTACAAGACGGAATATTAGAACGTTGTTACATATACAAATGGAAATGATAATCCTTTATTTTTATTGTCAAGGTAAATAAATAGTGAGATTCTTTTTAAAATGAATATTAGGGTTTGAAGGACATGTAAATAAGATTTTATAAATATTTAAAAACATAACGATATAAGAAGTAAACTGAAAAACATTAATTCTATGGAATGTGACATTTATTGAACGGTTTGACGTTATGAACACATATTTTGTAAATTTGAAAATGTCATTTTGTAAACTAAATGAAATATAATTTAAGAGACACAATATGAGTTAAAATCATCAAAGAACCTTAAAACAAAGCGTTTTCAAATGATAGATGGACAATTCACTATTTGAAATGAAATCTATAAAGAAAAGTTTTGATAACCAAATCTGATTGGTGGAATGTATTCAACAAACTTTTAATCTGCGACAAGTAGTTGTTAATAATAAAAAAATTGAAGGAGAAAAGTTTGTTGATTATAGAGACTATTGACTAGGTAAAATTCTTTTTGGGTGGTAGAAAATTTGAGAAGCAGCAAAATTTTGGGAATTAAGAAAACTTTTCGAAAAATAAGATATTTGGCATCAAAATTCAGAAAAGAGAGATACATTGTACTTATGATATGGTAGATTATATATTTAAACAAGCAGATGTAGAAACTAAGAAACAATTTGGTAATTATGTTTGAATACTAACCGTATAATTGATATAAAATACTTGATTAATATTTGTATGGTGGAATGGATATATCCACCATACCTTTTAGAAAGCTTTTGATTATGCAATTGGACTGAAATGTATTGATGTGGACGGGACATAGCATTGATTCCTGATTTTGTGTAAGCTGGACCAGTGATGTGACAATTTCCAGAAGGTAACCTAAAATAAAGTAAAGGATAATTGAAGTGAATTACTATACAGGAATAAGGTATTTAGACTATTTTCATTATACATAAAAAAGTTTGAATAAAACTTACCAATTTAGTAAAAAAAATTGAACTTTGGTATTAAACAAACATTTACAACCATTGTGTTTCGCCATTTTGATATAATAATCGTTTATATAGAAGTTTCAGTATTATAAGATTTGTATTAAATGTTGCCTATTTTAGATTTGTATATAGAGATAATTTTTTCATGTGAGAACGTGATTTTGTTTGAATGAGTGGTCATAATAGATAGTAGGTTTTTTATTAATTTGTGTCTTGTAAAAGAACAATGTATTTGTCTATTCAAAATATTAAATAACGTTCTTTCTAGTTTGAAGAACATTGTAAAATTGTTTTTGATACATTTTATTTCTTTGTGGTGATGGCTCCATCTAGTTTGAACCGTTGGTAGTTTAAACTGACATCTGTGAATAGTAAAAAGGTTCAACTTGAAACACAGGACCGTCTTAAGAATTTATTAAGTATTATTAAACAAGCAAGTACATTTTTATTAACAAAATTTTTATGAAGACAGAGATATTTAATCAAATTTAGGCGCTCACACTATAAATTGAATTTTTGCTTCTCTATACCTGAACCCTACTCTGAGGTTAAAGAGTTTCTCATGTTTTAAAATATAACCATTTTAGTAATAAAATTTTAAATTTTTACAATATACCGGGCAAATCAAAACTAAATATAAACTAAACTAATAATAACTATAAATCATTATTTCTCTCCCCGTTCTATCCAGTTTAACATGTCACCGCAACGTGGGGCTATTATAGAGATTTTGTAAGTAGTAATAAAAAGCATTAAAATAATTTTTTTGACTTTATTAAAAGAATTTAAATACATAAAATGGAACGGAAAATGACATTAAGAGACGGAAAGCAGGTAGGAGTTGAAAGTAGGCCTGATGAAGAAAGAGAAGAAAGAAGCAATGGTAGAGGAGATTTTCAGGTACAATACTTGGAACAGGGCAGAGAAAATTTGGAAGAAGACATTGCAGAACAGGGACAAGAAGAAGAAGATTTACCATTGTCAGAAGAAACAGAACAAGAGGTCAAACAAAAATCAAAAGAGAAAGAGGAAATGGACGTAATGAGTATGTTTCAAATGATGATAAAAAAAATGGATCAAAATAGGGAAGAAATGAAACAGGATTTGAATACAAAATTGGATCAAAATAAAGAAGATATGAGGAGAGATATGCGTGGAGATATGAATAGTATGAAGGATGATATTAGGGAAGATATGAATAAAAATAAGGAAGAATTAAAACAAGAAATGAATATAAAGATGGACCAGAATAAGGAAGAAATAAAACAAACTAAGGATCTAATAATAAAATTGATGGAAGAAAAATTGGGACATTTTGAGAAGATATTGGAAAAATCAAACACATACATAGAAAATAAAACAGAATCCACTAAACAAGAAATAAGAGGAGAGGGGATTGAAAAAACCACAGAAATAGACAATTCACAGATCAACAGAATCAAGGAAATAGAAGAGAAGGAAAAGGATTTCAAAGGAGAGATTCAAATGGATGTAAAGTTACAAAATGAAAATATAAATGATGATACTATAGAACAGAAATTAAGTAATAAAATGGAAATTGATGAAGTAAAAATACAAACACAAATAAATGAGGAAATGATAGATAGCAATTTGCAGAATCTAGGAAGTGAGGAAGTCATGAAAATTTATGAAAAAGAGATTTATTGGAAAATAACAGACCCAAATGTTAATACATTGAAACGAATAGTGACATATGGTAAGACAAATAATAATAATAGGGGGATACAACTTAATTGGAAGTTAGAGGAAATGAATAAGATATTACAAGAGACCAAGGAAGAAATAGAAGAAACCATAAGACAGAATATAGCAACAATAATTCATGCAGAAAATTTCGAAACGAGATTGAAACTTGGCAGAAAAATAAAGATAATTGATCCAAGAAATTTTAATAGGACAATCAAAAATGAAATGACAGGAAGTAAGAGTATTATGGGGAATGGAATAATAAAAAGAAGAAACAATAGTATGAAGAAACTGGAAACGCAAATTTTGATGAATTTATTGGTAAAAATTGATGAGATAGGGGACAACAAAATTGAAAAACACAGTGGAAAATTTTAAGAAACTTAGGAAGCAGATACAAGAGAATCAAACAATAAGAGAAGAGGATAAAACGAAATTTAGGAAAAGAAAATTAAATTGAATAATAAGGCTGTATTATAGGACCGGAATCTAGAAGACGAATAAGGAATTGTAAAAGGCCGATAAGGAATATAAAAAACAACATGTAAATAAGAAGTTTATAATTAACAAATAATGTTAAAAAAACATATGTAAATATAATGTTGTACATAGATAGAAATTAGGATATATAAAGATAATGATGAAAAACAGAAATAATTACATTAACAGATATAATACAAATGGATATTATAACAAAAAAAACAACAATTATAACAACAAAAATAACAATTACAGAGAACAGTTTTCAAAGGAGAGAAGAGAGAGTGATAACATATAAACATCCAAGGGAATATATTAAATTTGGGGAAGATTTGGAATTAAAGGAAATAACGGAATTAATAAAAATTAAAGGAAAATTAAATGGGAAACAAGTTAAAATATTAATAGATACAGGTTCGGAAGCGTCCATAATAAAAACAAAATTGATAGAAGAAAATATTAAAAATTATGAAAACAAGCTAGTCAAGATACCGAAAACTACATTAATAGGAGCAAATGGAAAGAAATTGTGTGAAGTTAGCAGATCTATAATACAAAGCATTGAATTAAAGGATGGGAAAGAAGTTGAGATGCAATCATTGCTAGTGGATAATTTAGAAACAGACATAGTTATAGGAATAGATGAATTAACGAAATATAAAGCAAGAATTGATTTTGAAAAGATGGAGATAGAATTAAATGGTAATAAGATTGAATTTGAAAAAGAAAATATGGAAGAATTAGAAATTGAAGAGGATAATAGGCAGTTATGGAATATAGAGAAGAATGGAAATATGGAATTATTGGCAAATGAAGAGGATAATAGGAAGTTATGGAATATAAAAAGGAGTGGAAATATGGACGAATTGGAAATTGGAGAGGATAATAGGCAGTTATGGAATATAGAAAGGAATATAATTATGGAGGAATTGGTATTAGTGTGTGGAAATAAAGAATATGAAGAGAAAGTGAAGAATTTGATTATGAAGTATGAAGGATTGATTAAAAAGGAGATGAGAATGGCAAATAATTATGTACATAAGATAGAAGTTAGAGGAATAGAAAATTTCAGAATAAGAACATATCCCATACCTTATAAATATAGAAAAGAAGTTGATTCAGAGATACAAAATATGTTAAAAGACGGTATTATAGAGAGATGTAACACAAGAAATATGAATTAATAAATTGTACCGAGATAAGCGACTCTGAAAAATGTAGAAGTAATAAGACGCATAACGAACATTAAAGAAATTTCAAGAATGGATTTATAACATGAATTTTTAAACTAATTCCTTTGGATGAAACTTATAAATGAAACTTGAAACTAAAAATAAACTAAGAATTTATAGTATTATAAATAAATAAGAACTAATTGAAGAGGATACTGCAATACAGGATTCCAGAATCATCTTTGTAACAGCGACCTGAAATAAAAAGAAATGTATTATTAGTAAAATTGAAAGACAATGTTTAGAACAAATTATTAGAAGTAAAATTTGCGTTCATAAAATTTTTACTTACATAAAAATTTGATAAACGCAAAATTTAGGGGATGTTAACATAGAGTAAAACAACACCCTGTATACCGAACATAAAATAAAAAAACTACTTATTTCAAGAAATAAAAAATTTTGAAATTTCAATTTTTTTAAAAAAGATTATCTAAAAAAGGAGACAATCTGTACCATGTACTATTCAATAGAGAAAGCATCTAACTGTATAATTTAAAATAAGATTTGAAAAAACATTTGTGAAATGAATTAACAAAATCTCTATAAACCTACAAGACGGAATATTAGAACGTTGTTACATATACAAATGGAAATGATAATCCTTTATTTTTATTGTCAAGGTAAATAAATAGTGAGATTCTTTTTAAAATGAATATTAGGGTTTGAAGGACATGTAAATAAGATTTTATAAATATTTAAAAACATAACGATATAAGAAGTAAACTGAAAAACATTAATTCTATGGAATGTGACATTTATTGAACGGTTTGACGTTATGAACACATATTTTGTAAATTTGAAAATGTCATTTTGTAAACTAAATGAAATATAATTTAAGAGACACAATATGAGTTAAAATCATTAAAGAACCTTAAAACAAAGCGTTTTCAAATGATAGATGGACAATTCACTATTTGAAATGAAATCTATAAAGAAAAGTTTTGATAACCAAATCTGATTGGTGGAATGTATTCAACAAACTTTTAATCTGCGACAAGTAGTTGTTAATAATAAAAAAATTGAAGGAGAAAAGTTTGTTGATTATAGAGACTATTGACTAGGTAAAATTCTTTTTGGGTGGTAGAAAATTTGAGAAGCAGCAAAATTTTGGGAATTAAGAAAACTTTTCGAAAAATAAGATATTTGGCATCAAAATTCAGAAAAGAGAGATACATTGTACTTATGATATGGTAGATTATATATTTAAACAAGCAGATGTAGAAACTAAGAAACAATTTGGTAATTATGTTTGAATACTAACCGTATAATTGATATAAAATACTTGATTAATATTTGTATGGTGGAATGGATATATCCACCATACCTTTTAGAAAGCTTTTGATTATGTAATTGGACTGAAATGTATTGATGTGGACGGGACATAGCATTGATTCCTGATTTTGTGTAAGCTGGACCAGTGATGTGACAATTTCCAGAAGGTAACCTAAAATAAAGTAAAGGATAATTGAAGTGAATTACTATACAGGAATAAGGTATTTAGACTATTTTCATTATACATAAAAAAGTTTGAATAAAACTTACCAATTTAGTAAAAAAAATTGAACTTTGGTATTAAACAAACATTTACAACCATTGTGTTTCGCCATTTTGATATAATAATCGTTTATATAGAAGTTTCAGTATTATAAGATTTGTATTAAATGTTGCCTATTTTAGATTTGTATATAGAGATAATTTTTTCATGTGAGAACGTGATTTTGTTTGAATGAGTGGTCATAATAGATAGTAGGTTTTTTATTAATTTGTGTCTTGTAAAAGAACAATGTATTTGTCTATTCAAAATATTAAATAACGTTCTTTCTAGTTTGAAGAACATTGTAAAATTGTTTTTGATACATTTTATTTCTTTGTGGTGATGGCTCCATCTAGTTTGAACCGTTGGTAGTTTAAACTGACATCTGTGAATAGTAAAAAGGTTCAACTTGAAACACAGGACCGTCTTAAGAATTTATTACGTATTATTAAACAAGCAAGTACATTTTTATTAACAAAATTTTTATGAAGACAGAGATATTTAATCAAATTTAGGCGCTCACACTATAAATTGAATTTTTGTTTCTCTATACCTGAACCCTACTCTGAGGTTAAAGAGTTTCTCATGTTTTAAAATATAACCATTTTAGTAATAAAATTTTAAATTTTTACAATATACCGGGCAAATCAAAACTAAATATAAACTAAACTAATAATAACTATAAATCATTATTTCTCTCCCCGTTCTATCCAGTTTAACATGTCGGCCCAACGTAGGGCAAATTAGGGAAAGTATATTTGTTTTGAAACATTTAAATTACACACCTTACATATCAGTTTAATATATATATATATATATATATATATATATATATATAAAAATGCCACTTTTCATGTCAAAATAAATGAAGATCTAAAAACGGATAAGATTAAGGTAAATAGGGGAATACGTCAGGGTGATACAATATCACCAAAATTGTTTACTCTGGCGCTTGAGAACGTCTTTAAAACATTACAATGGGAAACAAAAGGAATAAATATCGACGGCTCCTATCTACACCATCTTCGGTTTGCTGACGACATTGTCCTGATAAGCAGTGACGTGCACGAACTGAGCAACATGTTAGAACAACTTAATAATGCTTCAAAAAAGATCGGCTTAAAAATGAACATCGCAAAGACTAAAATAATAAGTAACACCAACGAACAAATATATATAGATGGTACAAAACTAGAAAACGTGGAAGAGTATATATATTTGGGACATGTAATAAAAATAGGAAAAGAAAGTCAAACGGCTGAGATTAAACGAAGAATAAAATTAGCCTGGGCGGGGTTCGGAAAAATGAACTATATATTCAGAAATAGCAGCATACCGATCAACCTTAAACGAAAAGTTTTCGATACCTGTATACTACCGATAGCGACCTATGGACTGGAAACAATGGCAATGACCGGGAGGACAGCAAATCAATTAAGAGTGATGCAAAGATCGATGGAACGAGCGATGCTCGGAATTACTCTCAGAGACAGAAAAAGGAATGAAGATATCCGACAAAGAACTAAAGTCATGGATATAATAAAGCGTACTGCGGAGCTGAAATGGCAATGGGTAGGGCAAGTGGCCCGGCAGTATCAAGCTAAATGGACAACCAAACTAACGTACTGGCGACCAAGACAAACAAGGCGAAGCACAGGAAGATCACAGAGAAGATGGCTTGATGATATCAAAAGACAGGCCGGAAACAGATGGTTTCAACAAGCACAGGACAGGACAGCATGGAGAAATATGAAAGAGGCTTACGTCCAGGAGTGGGTAAGAAGTGGCTGAGAAAGAAGAACCACGGCTAACGGCGACCTCCTCGCCGAATACATCGACTACCTAGACGAATCTCCAATTTCTATACGATTATCCTAAATTATGATTTTTCACAATAAACTTCCATCACTCATTTAATTATCTTGACCACTCGAATAATTCCCATTTCTAACATTTCTCATACAATACTCAAAAGTCTCACTTTTCCAAAACTTTCATAAACTTGTTCTACACTTTGGACAAACCCTATACATTCCGACCGCCCCCGAACCACCCACAACAGTGTTGCAGGTTTTTCTGCGGGTTTTTTGCAGCTCTGTGAATTTATTCACTAGCCAAATGGACCGACGACCGTCGACAGGGAACAAATGCAGCCGTAGCTGCACTCACCTTTGCTTGATTATTATTTAACGCCGACCAACGTGAAATGTCCCAAACCCCCCGCAGGCACATCTCCACAGCATTTCAAAACCAAAAATGTCTCCAATACACTTTTCTACTAAAAATCCAAAAATCTCATAAAATTTCAAAACTTCAATATCCCTCTCTTAAAACACCGGAGACATCTCAAATTAAGTAAAAACCACTCATTCTACACATAATAATTTCCGACACCTAGCCAGCTCAACCGCACATCTTATGTATCGGCAGCGATACATGTTTCGTCTTCCATCAGAACGCCCCAATCCTATACACTTTTTGTCGTACCATTTTACACACTTTTGAGCTTCGCTGCTTCCAAATATCAATTCCCGATAAAATTCAACATAAATTTTATCTCCGGTTGCTTTCTATCGAAAAGCCCGCTCTAATATCTCAATCCCATACACCTTTCAATTTTTTTTCCTAGTCACTTTTCAGAAATTTTCTATACACTTTTCAACTTACCAACTTTCAGCGAACCACCATTTCACATCGTGCTCAGTCCCGAACGCGCACTAAGTCATCCAACACTCTCCCAACCCAGCCCCGAAGAGGTAACTAATCCTACACCAGGGCACCAACTCGAAATCCTACAATTTCAACTACAACAAAAGTCCTATCCAACACAAACTCATAACGAATTTCTCTGTCTCTCTCTCTCTCTCTCTCTCTCTCTCTACCGAAGAAAGTATTGATATTAAAAAATATTGGATATGATGCTTCTTGGTACTTCTAACTGGAACTTCTTGACAAATCTTTTGAATCTTGGAAGTACTTAACAGGATCGAATTATCTCAGGAAGTATATTAAATATTTTTGGGAATAGGTAATAGAACGATCGTGTGCTTAGCGTTATTGTTACTGGCGAGAAAATGTGCAATGATTTACTTCTCGCGTGGTATGTGTGGCTTGTTAATCATAAATTTGGTGACTTGTTGCACTCCGGAGGCTGTATCGTGCTAACAAGACATGTAACGAAAAGTGGCCGACGACGACATACAGGATTTTTTTCAAAATTTCAACTTTTTTTGTGGTAAACCAATAATTTTCTCGCATAATAGATAGGTTGGGCGGAAAAGTAATACAATTACTCATTGACAATAAATTAATGTAAATTTATATTATTCCACACATATTCTCAAATTTGCCTGGCTTCGACTATTGTGATACATTGTAGAGTTCTGATTAATGCTTCCAAACAAGAAATATTTGGTTTAATGACGACGTAAATTGGATATTCAAGAAGAATATGCTGCAGTGTTTCCTTTTCATTCCGACTGCATACGGAGCATATAATATCAGTATCTATATAACATAGCTCCATTTAAGGTGAACTTAATTTTAAACGCACTTGCCGTACATAACTGAGCAAGTGTGCGGGTGAACTAAATGAACTCTACGAACTCTAGTAAATACAAACCATGATTCTCGGCAGCAGTAAACAAACTATATAGATATAAATGGGAATACTTATAAACTAAAGATTCATACAACTGTGTATAATACGACTCAAGTAATTTTTTATTTTTATATTTAATGTATGATAGCTCAAGTTGTTCCACATTTCTAACTGATTCGTAATAATAAAAAATTGTGTCCTCACCACCCAGTTAAACGTGGAATCAGTACTACCGGATGTACGAATTTGATGTTTAAAGTAAAGAACAGGATATCTAGTATCCTCCATAGTCAGAATCTTGAGGAACCAATTGAGAGATAATTTGAAAACGTTATATTCAAATTTTACTCTAACCTTTAAATGTACTACGGCTTCAGGTGTATTAATAGCAGCTAGAAGAACTCTTTTGATAAACTGTATATGTAGACTCTCTAGTACATCCAAATACCTAAGACCCCAAATTGGTACTGAATTGAACATAACACCCAAAGCCAATGTCTCAAAGAAAACTAGGAGTCAGTCTTGGCTTTCACCATGATTGGCAATATAGTTCAAACGGCTTGTTTGCCTTTGTTTGCAGTAGCTACTAACATTTCATGAAAAACACCAGAAGATGACATTGTTACACCCAGGATATTATATTTATTCACAATTTCAACGGGTTGATTGTTATAGTGAAATTTAGATTTAGATTTCTGAGAGATTTAGATTCCTGAGAGAGAAAATTGCATAACTTTAGTCTTTTGTAAACTAATTGTTAGGTTATTTTCAGCCGCATACTTCTCTAGATTTTCAGTTTTCTAACAACATCAAATTCAGAATTTGCAAGTATAACAATATCATCCGCATATAGTAATGCTAGAACTTCGTTCATTTGATCAATATTTACACTCAGAGCTCCGATATCATAGAAAAGTGATCCAATATCAGCAATGAATGGAGTAAATGAAAGTGGACTCTGCGGTTCACCCTGTAGAACACCCATTAGTAGATTATATTATCTAGGGAAGCCATTGGAGGCTTTTATTTGAACTGCTGCTTGAGAGTATAATGATTTTATAACGCGAAGTATATCTGCTGATAATCCAAGATTCAATAATTTAAATCCATAATAACTTATGTTCAGTAGCGTTGAATGCTATCTTAATATCAACAAAAATTAGAAACAGCATGCGTTTTTGATGTCTGATAGGTAGCTGGATCACATAACTGACACTGTAAACACTATCATTGCAACCACGACCGACTCGAAAATCGGATTGGATTTCAGGCAACAGACTACAGTCATCAACCCGGGAGTACAACCTATTTAGAACAATGCTGGTGAATAATTTTAATCCACACTCCGTTAAAGCTAAGCCCTGTAGTTTTTGGGGTCATTAACTGACCCGCCTTCGTGAATCATGGTGAGTAAAATAATAGCTCAGCTTTTAGAAATAAGAGAAGTGTTAAATATAGTATTAAATAATGACGTCAAGTACATAACCCAATTATGTGGTAAATTCTTGTAAAACTTGTAGCAAATGCCATCTGATCCTGAAAACCTATTATTTCTAGTTCTACGAATACCAGCATATACTTCCTCTTGAACAATAGTTGTGTCAAGAAAACTGAGTTAGGCGGATATACATTTTCATAAAAATTCTCCCAACTTCCTCTAATCTTCCAAACCGTTACCAAGAATTCCTTTGTATTACTTATATTTGAGAATGTTCCAATAACTTCATTTCCATATCCCCTTTTCTTTAATTTAATTGGATTTTCATAATTACCTTCGAGTTTTAAATATACGTCTTTCAATTAATCCTCGAAATTATTTTGCTTACAATTTTTAAGTGCATTATTCATAGATTTCTTTTTTCGAAGTCTAGTGGAATTTGGTATAATTCTCGTTTTATCTCTAAGCCCTATATTATGAGCAGTTTCAGTTATCGCTGCACATAGAATATCAAGAGATTTATCGGGGTCGGGGAATAAAAATTACTCGACTAGAGTGTTGCATATTTTGCAAATATTTTAAAGACATGTTGTCATTCCAAATCAATGACGAATACATTCGTGAAGGAAACAAAATTACAAACGTATACGGAGTTGTGATGTTCTAAAACCAAGTTAATCGGGAAATGATCGAACAGAAAATCATTATCAGTGACGAAAAAATCATTCACTTTTGTAAGGAATACGTTGTTCACCCACCCCATAGCCACAACAATGTGGCTTTGTAGCCATGTACGTAAATTGACCAGGTCGGTTTTTAAGAAGTTCTGCGGTTTAATACAGAAAATAATTTGTTGTCCATAGAATCAATAAGTTGGCTACCTCTTGTATCCAAATAAATATCCATACTCAATATTTCATCAAATAAATTAGGTCCTTCAAAAATTTCAGAAACATTACCATATGATCCTATCCATAGGTTGAAGTCGCCAACATCATTTAATCATTATATTTCTGTCAACAGAATCTGTAAAGCATCAAGTATGTGACTTAATTCTAGAGACGGTTAAAAGTAAACTCCACAAATAATAAACATAAAATAATGAAAAGGAGACGAACAAATAAGAATCGAGTCAGATTTATGAAGTACAGTAACCTCAAGATAATCTCTAAAGTAAATGCCTAAACTGCCGCTTGGCACACCAAACGACTTTTCTTTGGTTGCAGTGAAGTTATATACTTATAATCAAATTAACAATAAAGTGTGGTGAATTTATCACTAGTCAACCAAGTTTCACTAACAAACAATATATCAAATGTTACAGATTCATCACATAAGTGAAAGATATTTTGATGACATGACAATTCCAGAACATTAGGAGAAGTTTTTTGAAGGAGTTGGTTGGACATAACTAATCTCAAGGGAGTTCTTATTAGGTATTTCCTCTTCCTCACGTTGTCTTTTGTGATTTTCAGGAACGATGGTAGGTTCTCCCATAATAACCTTTGCACGAATTGGAGTTAACACTCAAATTCCTACTGTTAATTCTTACATAAATTATTACTTTGTCTTCACCCTGTATTTTATAATTTTACAAAACCCATTTCAAACTTCATTTCATATAAAAAACCACTGATAACTATATATCAATTTCTTTGTCCACAAAACTATATGCATCGACTGAGTTTCAACAGTCATATGACAGTTTCATTTTAATATCTATTTCCCATTGGTTACATTCTTACATAACTTTCCTTTTTATCAGCCAGTTTAAATGACATAT
The DNA here is from genome assembly GCA_963921935.1 of Galeruca laticollis. Lineage (NCBI taxonomy): Eukaryota > Metazoa > Arthropoda > Insecta > Coleoptera > Chrysomelidae > Galeruca > Galeruca laticollis. The sequence continues at coordinate 42,856,507 of OY998176.1, forward strand.
AAAAATATCTTTAACAACCCATATTCAATCATTTCATCATATACAAAAAAACCGTTGTTAATCAAGTTACAAAAAGCATTAAAAAATCCAACGACACATATTGTCATAAATTTGATAAAAACGTAAAAAATATATGATTGCATCTTTTAATAAGCATTTGTAAATTCTTCATTGTGACGCGGGTAAATAAACAAGAAAATGTAAATAATAAAAATATAAAAGAAAGTGTATGAAACCATAGAATTTTATTTTCACATAACAACCAATTCATATATGTAAAAGCATTCGTTATCGTCATATTACGACGATTGGTCCTTCAGAGCACTTACCATAAAGGAGAATACGACATTCCGCATTTTGCTTTTCCAACATTAAAGAGGAAAAAGCAAAACAACCTTCACGCCTAGTTTTTCTTCTTCGGCTTTCCTATTATCCACTTCTTGGTAGATTTTAGAATGGTAGTCTCGTTGTTTTGCCGTATAGTGATTTTTTTTGTATGTGACAATTCTCTAATTGAGAGCTTATATTTATTCTTTAGGATAGTAACCGCTTCCTGACGGGCTGAAAACTCTACCTTCAAAGGACGATGTCTCAAGTTGTTTATTTTATCTACTTTACCTACCTAGATCAGTTAATATCTCATACGTCATCTTTTGAATATCAACTGATTCATGGATACCATGCATGATAATGTTTTGCTCTCTTATATTCCTGGAAGTAAGTTTTTCGTAAATTGACCTTTCAGATGTAGTACCTTTCTTTTCTCCAGATCCTCTAATTTTATTTGCAACTGTTAATTAGATGAGTTACATTAACCACACATTCTTCTTATTCTGCCCAGCAAGGAGTGATCTAAATTGATTCATTCCTGTTAACGATGACAACTGCTCCATTTACAACTGGAACTGCAATACTTGCATTGGACCAGCACCACCAGACTTACCGTCCGTAATAATCAGTACATATTGTGTAGCTAACAAAATAGTTTGTTTGATGCCATATTGATACTTTTCATTGAATTATGTTAAAAATAATTTAATATAGAAACTAACATCTTAACCATAATTCTCGATAAATTCAATTGCTTGAAAAAGAATAAGAAATTATTCGAAAGCTTGGTTTAAATATCTAAAAAAGTGTACTCCGGTGTTTGAAAATATCTAAAAGTTTTAACGATATGAATTTTATCACAGTTGTCATTACCACATTTTAATTTATAAACTCCTGATTTGTTTAGTTTTGAAGATTTAGATTTGTTATTGTTAATGAGTTTGGATAAATTGTAATCAGTTTTGAAGGAAATATTCATGTCAAAAGTTTCTAATAATGATTTAATTTTTGAAGATGGTGTTCTAAAGTATGTTAAGCTTTCAAATTGTTTATTATAATCTTTATCGGAAGGGAATACTTGTTCTAAAGTCTATTTTTGTATTTTTTCATTTATGATATTGTCAATTAAATTTGAATAGTAATTATCATTAACTGCTCTTTGTTTCATGATAATTAATTCTTTGTTTTAATTATTAGTATTTAATAGGACTGTGAAGGGTCTGTGTATCATACTATTGAAAGCTGCTAGTTTATCACTGAATGGGTGGACCGAACTATTATGAATTGTAATATCTGTATGTGATGGTTTATGAAACATAGAAAAATCATGTTCATTATTCATATTTCAAATTGTAAGGTCTAAAAAGTTTATAGACTTATTTGGTACCAGATCTACGGTAAATTTGATATTATTGTGAATTGACTTTATGTATGTATTGAAGCTGTCTATTTGTACCAGTGAAGCTAGCTAAAATGACGTCCAGATATCGGTGCCGGAACATAAATTTTATACCAAAGGGGTATTTATGAATTATTTTTTCTATATTATTCATGAAAATTTCTGGTAGTAGGAGGCTGAAGGGGTTGCCCATAATCAAACCATATTTACTGCTATAAACCTCTCCAATAAAATGAAAATAATTTTGATTCAAACACACTTCTATTAAAGTAATGATATCAGAGTGAATTAAAGGATTAACATTATTGTACGTGAGGAAGTTATCAACAAGAGATATAGTTTCTTTAGGAGGTATACTAGGGAATAATTATTATATATTACTATCTTGAATATTGTTAATCAATTCCGTTGATTTTTTAACTGAAAATCGAGGTGTGAATGAACAACATCTAGAAATGACATCTATGAGAATATTCGAAATTTTGAATGATGGTTATGTGAAATAAGAAACAACTGGTCTGATTGGGTACCCCTCTTAATGGACTTTAATTAATGAATAAAGTTCAGGATGTTGTGGATTGGGTGAACATAATTTATATTTTTCTTTATAGTTAATTATTGATTTAGCGTTATCAACTGCTAATCTTATTTCTTTCTGAAATTCATTAGTTGGGTATTTTTTAAGGGTCCCAAAATTGCTTTCCTTTATAAAATTGTTGGTTTTTAACATATAAAATTCTTTAGGTAATGCTATTACCGTATTTCCTTTTTCTGCTTTTGTGGAAATAAGACTATTTGACTTTGATTTTTGTTGAATCGATTTAGCGACTGATAATTCAAAGTTGGGTTTGTTAAGCTCAACAAATTCTTTTTTAATAATTTCTGAAGCTTTATGATTTAGATAAGAATTATTTGGAAAATTATGCAAGTTAAATTCTATTTCTATATCTAGTTTGTTGAAGTTATCAAATGAGCATGTGGGTTGAATATTATGTATAAAACCTTCTTGTAATAATTGAACTTCTTTATATGAAAAAAATTGTATGTGAAAGATACTACACCCCATAGAGTTTGACATTTTAGATGGACACATATTATGTGTCCATCTATAAGAGATAAAATTAAAGTAATAATTCACAAAAAATGCCAAGGACAAAAACGTAAATTAAAGTCAATATTAACCAAGAAACCAGTATCAAAAAACCCACAAACCAAATACTCAGAACATAGATTTCTTGATAGATTCGTCAATCTTTCAAATACATTTTTTTAAGATAAAAAAGTGCAGTTATTACGAAAATGTTTTAAACATAATATTCAACCCACATGTTCATTCGATAACTTCAACAAACTAGGTATAGAAAAGAAATTAACTTGTATAATTTTCCAAATAATTCTAATCTAAAACATAAAGCTTCAGAAATTATTAAAAAAAATTTGTCGAGTCACTAAATCAATTCAACAAGAATCAAAGTAAAATGGTATTATTTTCACAAAAGCAGATAAAGGAAATACGGTAATAGCATTACCTAAAGAATATTATATATTGAAAACCAACAATTTGATTGAGGCAAACAAATTTGAATCCCTTAAAAAAGACCCAACTAATAAATTTCAGAAAGAAATAAAATTAGCAGTTGATAACTCTAAATCAATAATTAACGATAAAGAAAAATATAAATTATTTTTACCCAATCCACAGCATACTGAACTTTATTCATTAATTAAACTCCATAAAGAGGTGTACCCAATCAGACCAGTTGTTTCTTATTTCACAGCACCTTCATTAAAATTTTCAAAGATTCTCATAGATGTCATTTGTTCACTAAAACCTCGATGTTCAGTTGAAAACTGAACGGAATTAATAAATAGTATTCAAGATATAATACTACCCCATAATTCTAAATTCATATCGTTCGATTTAACAAATCTACTCCCTAGTATACATCCCAAAGAAATCTCTTGTTGATAACTTGCTCATATACAATAATGTTAATCCTATAACTCACTCTGATATAATCACTTTATTAAAAGTGTGTTTGAATTAAAATTATTTTCATTTTAATGGAGAGGTTTATAGCAGTAAAGATGGTTTGATTATGGGAAACCCCTTCAGCCCCCTACTAGCAGAAATTTTCATGGATAATATAGAAGAAATTATTTATAAGCACCCCCTTAGTAATAAATTTATGTACTGGCACCGATATGTGTATGATATCTTAGCTTGCTTCACTGGTACAAATAGACATTTAGACAGCTTCATTACTTACATAAACTTAATTCACAATAATATCAAATTCACCGTAGAGCTCGAACAAAATAGGTATGTAAACTTTTTGGACCTTACAAATTCAAATAGAAAAAATAATAAACATGATATTTCTATGTTTCATAAACCATCACATACAGATATTAAAATTCATAATAGTTCGGTCCACCCATTCAATCATAAACTAGCAGCTTTCAATAGTATGATACACAGACTCTTAACAGTCCCATTAAATACTAATAATTATAACAAAGAAAAAAAAAACAAAAAACAAATAGCAGTTAATAATAATTACGATCCAAATTTAATTGACAATATCATATATAAAAAGATGCAAAAACAGACTTTAGAACAAGTGTTCCCTTCTGATAAAAATAATGGTAAACAATTTAAAAGCTTAACTTACTTTGGAACACCATCCTTAAAAATTAAATCATTTTTAGAATCATTAGACATGAATATTTGCTTTAAAAGTGATTACAATTTATCCAAAATCATTACAAATGACAAATGTAAATCTTCTAAATGAAACAAATCAGGAGTTTAGAAATTAAGAAGAATGACAACTGTAATAAAATTTATATAGGTAGAACTCTTATAAATTTTAAAACTAGAATTTCGGAAAACAACCGTAGTATGACAACAAAAAATTAGATTCTAACTATTCAAATCTTTTATTAGAAAACCAACACATTTTCGACCCAAATTTTTAAATTTTACATGTACTCGGTAAATTCTTCAGTTAAAATTTATTAGAGGCTCTCGAGATATACAAAAATTAATATTCAGCTAACCTTCTTAACGACCAAATAGATCTCAATCATTCTTCTTTATTAAACCTTTTTACCTAGAAGATAGCTAACGAATGTTTGTTGTGAATGAATTTCCAGGTAATTTCTTCTAATACCTTTTTTAATATTAGTGTTTCAAATGAAACTCACGGTTTCTAGTTAATACCACAATCTAATAAAAATTGTTGAAAATTCTAAAAAAATGACAATTGTTTCGATAAATCAATATCATCGTCAGAATGACAAGTTACATTTCATTTGATGCCTACCTGATGTTTAGTAGTTATTTTTGGCTAGACCAAGAAGTGACCTAACTTGTGATTGACTTAATATATGTTAATAGAAAACAGAAGAAGATGTGAAATTACAAATATTGAAACTTAGATATTATTAGCCCTATGGTGATATCCTGGATATCATTTTTCCAATTGAGATTAGTATAACTGTGCTATGATATAGAAAACCAGGAAAACTATATCTGCTGATCTTTACAACTATCACTTAAGAATACATTTTATTAGTGGAGAATTTCCTAGATTCAACTTTTCATTGACATCATCATATTGTGGGTTTCTTAAATGTCTTCTAAGTTCCAATTCTTCAAGGAAATCCAGTTCTTGTTTCTTTTCACAAATATGCACTTCTAGTTTTGTGTTAGATGTCAATGAATGATTGGTGTCAAGTAGATGTTTTGCGTAGTGGGATTTTTTTGGTTGTTTTAATCTGTATGCTCGTAAGTGTTCACTGTATCGAATTTCAAAATTCCTAAGGGTCTGACCCAAATAAACAGCATTACATTCTGGGCATTTGAGTTTATATATGCTTGACTTCTTTGATAGTGGTATTTTTGTTTTTACATTTAACAATTTTGTACTAACGTTACTTTTTGTTTTAAAAGAAATTGTTGTATTCGTTGCTGAAGATATTATCTTTGAAATATCATTAGAAATATTTCCTGCATATGTGATGGTTTTCTAAGTTTTTATTTTATCAGTTTGTGTAGGATATATTAGTTGTAATGCCACTTTTTCCTCTTTTTTATCAATTAGCTTATTTATCATATCTAATGGATAACCGTTGGATGTTGCTATTTGTCTAATTGTATTAACCTCTCTATCCAAATTACATTTGTTCATAGGAACTGAAAAAGCTCTATGAAGAACAAAAAAGTTACAATAAATGCTGCATATGCCTACCCTCTTCGTTTATGCATAACTGTAAGCGAAATTTTAAATTTTCAAATGTATTTTCTAACATTTCTTGCGGAATGTTTTCAATAATGTTCCTGATATTATTTTTTAGTTTTGCTAAATTGTTAGGCTTAGGATTGTAGCACCTATCCTACACATATCCCCAGAGAAAAAAACCTGGGACAGTTAATTCAGGAAACCGCGGTGCCCATTCAATCGGTCCAGTTCGACCTATCCACTTATCATTAAAAAACGTTTTTAATTAATCTCGTGCTATTTATGAATAATGTGGCGGTGCACCGTCTTGTTGAAAGTAAACGTCGTCGCTAATTCCATCTTGAACTAGTTGCGGATAAAAAAAAATTTCCAACATATCCGTGTAATTAGTACCCGTCACTGTTGGTTCCGAAAAGAAAAAAGGACCATAGATTTTTCGCCGAGATAATGCACACCAAACGTTTACTTTTAAACTATCTCTCTGAAATTCATTAAAAGAAATTGGTTTTTGAGATCCCCATATTCTACAATTATGTTTGTTACACATGCCATTAATGTGAAACGTTGCTTCATCAGACATAATTAATAATGAATTGGGTTCGTTTCTTAATAAGTCAAGTCAAGTCTCACATACCATTACACGTTTTTCGTAATCTGACTCGTACAATTTTTGATAAGTATGAATTTTGTATGGAGTTAGTCACTCTTGCTAAGCTCTAAAATTCCAGCAATTTTTCTAATTGAAATTTTATGATCGTTATCATGTAGCACTTCATTAATTGACATCAACTTGTTTAAAAGACCATCATTATTTCTTGGTTTTTTTAAGTGTGCAATGCAACCAGTTTCGATAAATTGTACATACCATTTTTTAATAATATTCACTGACGGCGGATTTTTCATAAATTTCTTTCTGAATATCCTCCTTGTTTGAATTATTGATTTCGTTTCTGCATAAATTATTACAGTTTGAGCTTTTTCACTCACTGTATAGATCATTTCGAAGCCGACTTATTGTCAAAATTGCTGATTTTGTTGTTATGCGTCAAACGGTCACAGCATGAGTTGATTTTAGGCATCAAAATACGTTCATATAAAACTACTAATTAAAAATGTACTACTACATGAAACCTCAAATATCTTTGTTGTTAATGAAACAAAACATAGAAAACTATACATTTTTGGAAAGGAGAATGATTGTTCTTTCGAATGAAATTAAGAATTATAGAGTGTTCCATTTAAAATAATACATATTTTCCCCTTTGAATTTGACCAACATTAGTAAAACACCCTGTGTTGATGAGCTGAAATGCCAGCCCAGCCTAAAAAAATCTCTTTGATAAGCTAGTGAAATTAGTGAAAACCTCATCTCTTTGGAGCAATTAATAAGCTGGGCATTTATGTTTAAAATCAGTCACTCTTATTTGGGACACCCTTTTGGAATTGTTTTGTAAATTTTAAGTTATTATCATCTACTTATTTTTGATTGCATTTAAAACTGTAATGTCATTTTTTGTTTGACGTTTAACTTTTGAAGGTTCAATATTTTTTGATTAAATTGGCAACTTTTAATTTCTCATAAAGAAAATTATTTGAATTAGATTTTAAAGCTATTTCTAGCTCTGTAGCTATAATTTGTTTGATATTATTCGTGAATTTTGGTAGAATGCTGTACTTTAAACCTTCATTTAAAAATTCTATTCCACTATCTGTAAAATTAGTGTCTGAATTGTTTTCAAATCGTGGTGCAAAGTATAATAGAATTATATATTTATGCACTGTATATATTAGAACATTTTCAAATTTCACCTTCATTCGTTTTGAGAAAGCTATTGTGTTAGTGAAACGCGTCAACCAGTTTAAATTGAACATAAGTTCGAATAAATGAAGTTTTAAACAAATTAAATTGCTTTATTTTCTATCGTTTTGATCACTAGTAAACACTGCGGAGTTTGTATCGTGCTCACAAACCGAAATTTTTCCAAGAATTACCAAAAATATGGTATATATCGATTTATAGCATCCGCTATGCTGACTCTGGTGAGCTGAAAATCAAAATAGTTCACATGTGAGATGCCTTGAATAATATTGAATAATAAAAGTGTTCACTTGTATATACTCCGGAGGCAGTATCGTACTAACAAACCGAAATTTTTCCAAAAATTACAGTTTTCACATTTGGATAATATCGAATTGGTTGCTATGGGTAAGTTGCGTGTGACTGGGCTAGAATACCGTTAGAAGAGCTTCGTCTTTACTATTTATGGGTACCACTGACCATGGATTCACTTAGTCTTTCACTTCTCGAAGTTTATTTGTAGATGATTTCCAATTTTTTCCCACTCACTGAGCATCTCATGTTTTATGCTTGTTTTTATATCGGTGCTCGTTGGAAAGTTCACACACTCTGCACTAGCACAATTATTAGCCTCCTTAGTGACCAGGTCTGCCTATTCGGTTCTATGATTTCTAGTTCCCTCCTGTTGATTACTATTCATTCCATCAATTTGCTCATGTATATAGGTCTATTAGACTCAAGATTTGTTTTTATGCTTCTAGTATTGGTATTTTTATGCATTCATGCCATTTCAAATTTAAATTGTGTTGCAGCTAATTGTTATTAACAGGTTAAAAAGGTATTTGTGGGCATGTGGAGGAAGATATTTTATGAAGATTTTTGGAACTTTATCTAGTCCTGGTGAAGTTTCTTTCAGACTTGAGAAAGCTTATTAGTACCCTTGGGTGGCAATAGGTAGTTTTATAGGCCAATTTTATTCGAACTGGATTATGACCTGTTTCTGTTCTTCTCGCTTCTTATAAGCAACGAAGGTGTTATCGTAATTACCTGTGCTTGAACGATTTTTGTAGGTGTTAGCTAGTATTGATACTATTCTAGAATTATCAGAGTCGATGTAGACATCTTTCTCAATCACTTGTATATTATAAGGTTTGTACAGTCCAGATATTTTTAAATTCTGTATTCTGATATCGGAATGAGCCGTTAAGCCTACTTTCAAAAAACTTCTACTTGATTTAACTAAATTAAACCGATATTCACATCATGATTATCAATACAAAAACAACATAGTTGGTTTTATACTTTAACAAATATCAAACGGCCCATTTTGTTTTATTTTTATGTTAATGTCTACGATTGCAAAACATTTGTTTCCTAATTTCTTCACAATAATTATCAATATTGGTTATCAACAGATTGTATGATGCATATACAATAAAAAATTTGTAAAATATACATTTAAAAATACACATATTGTTCGTATATCTCAAAGACTCTACATTTGGCAACGTCCGTGCACTGTAATATATCTGTGTTTTTTTATATTGTATGGACTAGTCTAAAAATTATAATTTAAACAGGACAATGACTCAAATAATGCCATAAAATATTACGAATAAAATTTATCAGATTTATTCGAGATTGTAAAAAACGTTATATCCATTATAAAAACAGTTTATTTTTTTCTCGGAAGTATTATTTATTATTATAGCTTAACAAGTTTTTTATGTTAACGAGAATAAACATTCGGGGTTTCTTTGTTCGGCTCTACATGTTAGGACTTCAGCTCCATTAGGTACAACCCCATATTTCTATTATCGACAATTTTTTGCTCAAACGCCCGTTCATTGGTCAGAGTCACCCGATGGGATTTTGTAAGTTCAAGGTTATTCACCTGTAAAACTTCAATTTATTCTAACAGGAACCGAATGTGTGACTAACAGAAACAACGTGCGTGATTTTTTTAATGTAAAATGAAATAATGATAAATTTCTCAAAGTTACGTTGGAACAGTAAACTCAAATAATAATCAAAATGAATCAATGGAAGCTGTTAGGTACGTCAGTGGAAGAGGAAATCCTCGTTTTTCTTTTGAAGAATGGATGATTCGACGGCAGATTTCCAAGGAAAAGAATTAGTGTTTCACAAATGGCAACGAAAATTGACAAGAGCCGTCTCAATCTGATGTTCATTCAACTCAAAATTTAATAAAGATGACTCGTTACATTTTTCTATTCGATATTTTCTCACGTGAAAAGAAGGTACATGTGTAGCTTTTTAGCATCCCTTTCATGAGTTTCGAGATGATAATTAAGAAATTCGACAGCTTGTGAAAATATATAAAATAGCTTATTTCGAATATAATAAATAGGCTAGAAATGAAAAGTTTCATCAAAATAAAATAACCCTGCATTGTCCTTATAATAAATTTGTATACCGTCGGCTCAGAATTGAGAAAAGGCTGCTTTAATGTTTAAGTTTGTCTGTCACTTATACAATGTTGAGTATAATGGTTTTTTTTATTGGTTTTATTACTATGTACGCGATAAAAATATATTGTCGAGAGATATTACATGGCCAAGAAGTTTCTTATATAAACGATACTCGGTACGTTGTTTTCTAAAAATATAGGATATAGAAAAATTTTTAGGTTATATAACAAAACCACCAAACCGAGATGAAAACATGGGATATGAAACGAATTTAAGGAAAGAACAAACATATTAATACAAAAAATGCAAGAAATATATATTCTAGTGAAAAAACGTGAACGAGTGTAACAAAAATAAATGAACTTATCCTATAAACAAAACGAGAAATTATCGAAGTATACTGCATTTCATTATATTATTACTTTTCCGCTAAACCCTATCTAATAAGCGAGAAAAGCATTGTTTACCCCGAAAAAAGTTGAAATACTGGATTTCTTTTCCAGTTATTTTTTTGTTTTCCAGCAAGAAAAACACGAAATAATGATTTTTTAGAAAAAATCCCGTGTGTATGTCGTCGCCGTCGTTGTTGTCGGCCACTTTTCAAATCGTCATTGTCCACAATTATATGGAACCGTTAAATTACATAAAATAACGAAATCAATTAGACCTGTAGTTTCTTATGTTAATACTCCTAATAATATATTGCCAAAGAAGCTTGACAATATACTTATTAGTTACGGATATGCATCTAAATAGACAATTAGAAATTCAATAGAACTAATCAAAAGATTAAAAGAATTCAACTTAAAAGATAACTCTAAGCTCATTTCATTTGACGTTACTAATATGTTCACTAAAATCCCTCCTAAAACTACGAGAATTTAAAAATATTAATCCAGGAATAATATCAGATATATTGAATTTATTTGATGTATGTATTAATCAAAATTATTTCACTTTTGACAATAACATATATATTCAAAATGAAGGTTTACCAATGGGAAGCCCTATATCACCTATTTTGGCAAACATTTTTATGTATAGTTTAGAGAGAAAAATCTTTGAAAGTAATATTTCAAAAAAGGTTTTATTTTGGTATAGATATGTAGATGACATTTTAGCTTGATTTATAGGTAGTGAACGACAATTATATATATTTTTCAACCACAATAATAATTTACACCCAAAAATTAAATTTACATTAGAAGTTGAAGAGAATAACTCAATCAATTATCTTGATTTGAAAATTCGGAGAGTTAATAATGTACTTGACTATTCAATTCACCGAAAACCAACACATACTGATGTGACAATTCCATATAGTTCCAATCACCCCATGTGCATAAATTAGCGGCATATAATTCAATGATACATATAGCATTCTTAGTTCCTATAAACAAATGTAATGTTGATAGAGAGATTGATACAATTAGACGAATAGCAACATCCAACGGTTATCCATTACATATGATGAATAAGCTAATTAGTGAAAAAGAAGAAAAAGTGGCATTACAACTAATACTTCCTAAACAAACTGAAGAAATAAAAAGTATAAAACCATCACATATGCAGGAAATATTTCTAATAATATTTCAAAGATAATATATTTAGCAACGAATAAAACCATTTCTTTTAAAACAGACAGTAACGTACATACAAAATTGTTAGATGTAAAAACAAAAATACCAACATTAAAGAAATCAGGTATATATAAATTCAAATGTCCAGAATTTAATGCTGTCTATTTGAGTCAGACCCTTAGAAATTTTGAAATCCGATACAATGAACACTTACGAGCATACATATTAAAACAACCAGTTAAATCCCATTACACAAAACATCTACTTGATACCAATCATTCATTGACACCTAACACAGAACTAGAAGTATTAGATATTTGTGATAAGAAACAAGAACTGGATTTCCTTGAAGAGTTGGAAACTAGAAGACACTTAAGGAACCCACAATATGAAGTCGTCAATGAACAGATAAATCTAGGGAGTTCTCCACTATTGAACTGTCTTCTTAAGTGATAATTGTGAAGATCAGCAGATATAGTTTTCCTGGTTTTCCATATTATTGCACAGTTATACTGATCTTAATTGGAAAAACGATAGGTCACTTCTCGGTCTAGCGAAAAATAACTACTAAACATCAGGTAGGCATTAAATGAAATGAAACTTTTGTCATTCTGATGATGATAGTTAGTTATCGAAACAATTGTCCTTTTCTTAGAATTTTCAACATTTTTCATTATGTTGTGGAATTAGCTAGAAACATTGAGTTTTATTTAAAACACTGCCATATTTTTGGTTATTTTTGTAGAATTTTAGGGTTGTACGATACAACTTCCGGAGTGTATACCAGTGACCTATTTTATGATTGGATATTTTTTAGGTTGTCTCACATATGAACCTTGTTGATTTTTAGTTCACCAGAGCGAGTACAACGGGTGCTACAAATCCAGATATACTACAATTTTGATAATTTTTGGAGAAATATCGCTTTGTTAGCACGATACCGCCTCCGAAGTATTACAAGTAATAATTTTATGATAGTATATTGTTCAGGGCGTCCTCACAGATGCGGAAAAGTTGATATAAATCTCTGAAACCTTTAATTTTTTGACGACTTATTTTTGGGTCGTGTGGGGAGTTTCATTTCTTTGGGCGTTCTAGTATTTCTGGGCATATCTCTTCACAGATCTTCCGTTTTTTTTTTGGATTTATTTTTGTGTTTGTTACTTCGGTAGCTTTTTCTCTTTGTACGTTTCTACTTTCTTTTTTTTTACTTGACTTTGGTTTGTTGTTTGCTGTACTACTTAACGGTTTAAGTGAATGTATTAGCAGTATTCACTTGTATATCTATGTCTTCCTGTTCTTCCACTTTTCTTTTCCTGCTTGTTGCTTAAGTGGCAATTTTTTCTTGTACGTTTGTAATTTCTTGTTTCTTCACTTGGGTTTCGATTGTTGTGCGTCTCACTTCTTGTACGCTTTTAATTGCAGCTTGAGAATTCTTCACTTGGTTCTTATTAACTGGAGAAATTGCTGTTAATGGATAAATTAAAGAATTGTAAAAGTTCTTTATTGCTTCTGTTATACCAACGTTTAATTCGGATAGTGCTTCAATATTCTTTGGAAAAATAACTGAGCTTTCGCTAGCCTTTGATGATAGGTAACCAGAAAACCAAACTATTTGCTTTTACGAATAGAAGGGCTCTTCCGCAGGGCAGAGTGCAACTGCTCGGAGAAAACTAGAAATATCCAAAAAGTTGAAATAACTGGTAAAGATACTTGATTCTAAATTGAATTGGAGGACACACCTGGCAATGCAGGAGCATCATGGGCAAAACCTGGGGAATACGACCTGAGGTGGTTCACTGGCGTTACACAACAGTGATTATGCTAACGATCACGTTTGGAACGATAGTCTGGTGGAGAAGGACAGAAGTGTCCTCAGTAGGGAATAGATTAACTACATCCCAAAGACAAGCTCTCCTCGGTATTACCGGGGCAATGAACAGCACGGGGACGTCATCAATGGAGGCTCGCATAGACCTTCCTGCTCTGGAACTTCTTGTTAGGGCGGAGGCAATGATGGCGATCCTCAGACCGAAATCGGGAGGCATGTGGAGCCCGAACAACGTTCGTGGGGGACAAACCGATACAACTGGGACAATACTAGATAAACCGAACTTTCAAATGGGTCTGGATAGTACGATACCAGATAATATCCCACTATGCAAATAAATATTACAGTTATGTTAATTGAACATCACATTGTGATAGTGTTCTTCCTTTTTATGCCCAGCTTGTGGCTGTTCACTTTTGTGATGTTTCAATTTAACTTCTCAGCGATGTTGAAGCGCTGTCATTTTACATTACTGTGATGTTTCTAGAACTTCCTCAAAAGGAAGTCTTTATAACGAACTAAAAACAACATTTCTGTTACATTCTGAAATGCCTTTTAGCATCGTGTCGATGTTAATGCAATTTCTAAAAAATTACATCTTACCAATGATCTAAATGCAACATTTCAAAAACAATACAGTGTACATACACTGTATTGTACTTAAACCTTTGAATAATATACTTCAAACATTCTAGATAACATCCCATAGATGTTTCTGTGTCTAATCAGCAAATACAGGGTGAACAACTAAGAACGCCGGCTGTCGGCCATATTTCAAAAAATAGTCGTCGTACAACTTTAAAAAAATACCTTCACAAAAATGACCCTGAAAAATCGATGAAAAATATTTCCCAGTTCCTAAAATATCTGCTATGGGGTGGAATGATCACTTAAAAACATAATATAATAATAATAATAACGTTTAGTCATAAATTTAACAAATACAGTGATAAAATACAAATAAAATTGAATAAACATCTATACATCCACAGAAGTATTGTAAATACTTGTATGTGGTGAATATAGGCAGGTGTGTCATAACTTAAAAAACCAAAAATGCAGTTAAAAATAATTTGAATCGATTTTCACATGATTGTATTTGAAACATACATTTCGTATATGAGTTTACTTTTCTCTGTTTTTGATTCAGCGCTCTATCATTTTGTGTATTTCTGTTTTGTTTGTTCCTTTAACAAATGTGACAAGTTGGGTTCTGAAGCATTTAATAGAAGTTTCATCGATAATTCTCTATGGTAGTTGCCGGAATAATTTAGGTGCCAAGTAATCTTTTTGACCTATTGTTTTAAGAGCTGTTGGTATACAGTATTGATTATTCGATCTTATCGCGTATCTATGATTTCGAGTGGTAAGTTCGTATTTATTTTTATATTGATGGCATCCTATCTGAATAATGTATAATTATCAAACATCTGATATTTGTGTTTCAGTATAGAGTAATGAGCTTGAATATCTTGTAGGTTTGTTGAGAATAATTCGGAGGAATCGCCTTTGAGACACTTTGAGGTGTGACTCAACCAAATTGTATTGTTTTACATTTAAAGCTCAAAAATTGGCTCACTTGCTTAAATAGAAATAGGATACTACGAAGCTTTTTAGTTAAATATTCCATATGATAGTTGCATCGTAAGCGATTGTGAATGTAAATACCGAAGTATTTAATTCTTTTTGCAGGTTTAACTGTAAAATCTTGTAGGATATTAAGATTGTTTTTTGGCAGAGACGTTTCATGACTACTGAAGGGTAAGTATACAGTTTTGTCAAAGTTTATTGAGAGTAATCTGCTGTCGAACCAGTTTTTGAACTTTCCAAGATCATTTTCAATATTTATTTTGAGATTATACCAGTCTTCATGTTTGTAATAAATAACAGTATCGTCCGCGAAGCTGATTATTTTACCGATTGTTTCCTGTTCATATAGATTATTTAAGTAAATTACGAATAGCACCGGTCCCAATACTGTTCCTTGAGGTATACCACATTTACTGTTGATCTTTCACTCACATGATATTTGAATTTAGTTTTTTGTGTTCTGCTTGTTAGATAACTTTTGAATAAATTATGAGCTAAACCTTTTACACCTATATATTCTAGTGTATCTAAAAGTATGGAGTGGTCGACAGTATCGAAAGCCTTTTTTAGATCCAAAAAAACACCAATAGATGGAGTGCTTGAATCCAAGTATTCGTAGATGGTTTTGGTCAAGGAATGGATTGCATCATTACTAGATTTTTTTTCTCTAAAGCCATACTGGGATGTCGACAGCAGATTACAATTTGATAGGTATGTTTTAAGTATTGTTTTTATAATTTTTTCAAAGACTTTGCTTATTGAAGATAGAAGTGAAATAGGCCTATAGTTTGAAATATTTTCTGTATCCCCATTTTTGAAAATTGGAGTTATAAGAGATTTCTTTAGAATCGAAGAAAATATGCCTGATTCGAAGGATTTATTTATGATGTCTGTCAAAGGTTCACATATGAATTTTGTCATAATCTTTAGAGTTTCAGCTTTCATTCCATCAAGCCCGGGTGCCTTTTTGTTTTTTAAGCTAATTATTGTATTTTCAACCTCAGTAGTATTCATTGGTGTAAGAAAAAGTGAATTTTTATTTATATATTTTTTACTATTGTAATTGGGATTTTGTCGTATGTCATTTGCCAAAGTTTCCCCCACATTCGCGAAGAAGTTGTTAAATATATCAGCAGCATCTTTTGGATCTGTGACGATCTCATTTTTTTCATTCCTAATATTATTTATTATTCTTCCTGTCTTGATACTGTGATTATTTCCATAAAAGACGTACTAAATGTATCCTAAAAATACCTTTTTCGATATATTGATGAGATTATGAAAAAATTTAGTTAGGGACTTTTTGTCCTTATTCTCCAAGTAAGGGATGGGGGCAGGTTCAACCTAAAAAGCAAATGCCATAACACTTTTTTGTTTTTCAATCGTTTCAGTGTTTTTGGAGTCATTTGAGAGAGTTTCACCTCTTTAATCAGATATGCTTAACAACAATAACAAAATTGAGCAATGTTGTCACGCTATGTGGAAAACTCGGCAATTTTCCCAATTTTCTCGGAAATTTTAAATGTAATTAAGCATTTTTTAAATTCTGATGAAAAGGGTTTAAAGGAATATGGATTTAGTTATAACAGCAAGTCTAAATCTTAATTCTGTTCCAAGATATAAGATTTAAGATTTACGATATCAAATTTTAAAAATGGCAAAATGCTTCAATATACATTTGAAATTTTCGAGTGGATACAAAATTATCTAATTTTGTTATCAATTTTATTAAACAGAAAAACTATTAAATGCAGCTAAAATCATTAATATCGGTTAAAAAACGAAAAAGTTATACATTTATTCATAAGTTTGGAACTTCCCCACCCATTACTTGATGAATTTTTCAGGATCACTTACCATGAGGTCATTTTTTGAAAGCTGGACCATGATGCTTTTCTGAGATGTGGCCTACAGTCGTTCTTAGTTGTTCACCCTCTACATTTGAAATAAAATAGCAAAAAAAGCAATAAAGGATTTAAAACGTTTATTCACTATTAATAGACAGTACAGTAAATTCGAAAAAAACAGGTACAATGATAAAAAAAAATATCTTGTCCAGGAATCCAACCTTAAAAAATAAAATTGTGTAACCATACTACATAACAAGTTTTTTTGTAATTTTATTAATGCTTCGGTCAAACAGCCCACCCAATTGTGTTACTAAGATGTTGATTATGAGCTATTACTGAGAGTTTTATGAACTAACATCGTACAGACGTAATCGCAGGAAGTTACTAAAAATTATTTAGAAAGATGTAAAAATAACTGCAACATGTGATAATCTTAGAAACATTTTAATTTGTGATATTACAATAATGTTCTGTATGTGACATTAATGAGTAGTATACAAATTAACATCGTATGACTGTTTCCTATAGGGAGTTGCTTTAAAGGAGTTCATAGGATGTGTATGTAACTGCGAACTCGAGTATTATTGTGTACATCAAAAATATGTTTTAATTACATGACATGGATGTTAATAGAGTTGATAATAAAATTAAGACATCTAGGAGATGTCTTATTAACTATTCAATAAACATCACGAAAAGTCTCTAAAAAGAACATCATAAAATATATTTGTTATGTTTCTTGTTTAGTGGGATATTCACTGAGAGAGTGGATATCATTATTCCATTAAGGCAACAGGTGATGCACTCGGAAAATCGTGAAGTCATCATCTGGTTCACCGATGGATCTAAAATGAACCACGGCACTGTGGCTGGTATAAATGAACCTAGAAAGAAAATGTTCTTCAGCATTGGTAGATATACGTCTGTATTTCAGGCAGAAACAATTGCTGCTATAGCCTGTATTGATGAAAACATAAAGAGAGGTTATACCGGATAAAGAATAAAAATATATACTAACAGCCAGGCACTGCTGAAAGCTATCAGTAATCCGACCACGGAATGTGAACTGTTTAAAAACTGCAAATAGTCCCCTCAGAAGCTGGCAAGAGACAACACAGTGTCTCTAGTATGGGTGCCGGGACATGAAGGTATTGCTGGTAATGGACTGGGGGACAAGCCAGCTAAACAAGGCTCTAAAGGAGACTTCATGGGCCCGGAACCGTTCTGTGGAATCACAAAGGAATACATAAGAGGGGAACTCCGGAACTAGCTAGACAAGAAACACCAAATCAAATGGAGGTTGACAGAAGGTCGTTGAAACTAAGTAAGAGACACCTGAAGACAGTTGTCACCTCCCTACTACTCCCTATTAGGCTGACCTCAGGTATATCTCTGGTCATAACCGGAACGCAGGATCCATTCGGGATAGCTCTTCCTCGTTAGGTAGCTCAACTTATAAGAGCTATAGCCGGAACTCAAGATTCGCAGGGGCGAATCTTCACCTTAATTGGAATAACAAAATACCATCATCCTCGGGAAGAAAAGTGAAGGAAATAACTTCGGGGCGCCAACTTATTTTTTGTTATCCTCTAAATAAGTAAACAGAGTATGGATGTACAGTTTCCAGCAGATTATTTATAAGGCCTCTCAACTAATGTACAACGATGGCAAAACTGCCCGAAAACCCCACAGATTCGTTTGTACAAATCACTTATTTTATACGGTATCATAACTAAACATATCATAGGACTGTTCAGAAAACTATTTTTCTGTCAGATTATACGTCTACTCGGTCTGATGACCACTGCTAGACTCTCCCATTTTTGAGGGAAAAACTGCCGGCTTGTGGAACTCCGCTAAAATAATTGATGATTTCTGGTTCATTTTGGAAATAGGGGAGAGCCTAAAGCCTTGACCGTTACAATTTTCTAGAATATTCGGTTGGTGCCGGGCGCAAAAAATGCTTACGTCTGAACCTGCATAAATTTTGTATCGATAAAAAATACCGACTCTCTTCCTAACTGGAACTAAAAAAGGTTTAGAATATGAATGGTTTTATTATATGAACGCAGAAAAGAGATCTTTTAAAATTATGTTCGTTGAAAAGGGCATAGAAAAAGGGTATTGAAAATAAATTATCTGGAATTTAATACTAGAAAATAATGCTAAGAATAACGATAGATGCTCTATCGTTACACAGTTACCGATTTGGTTACTGGACACCGTATCCTCAGGAAACATTTATACAAAATGAGAAAAGTCAGTGAACCGTTCTGTAGGAACTGCGAACTAAAGGATGAAACACCTATTCATATACTTTGCTTATGTAGGAACTTACAAGGACTCGGGCAGAAGCATTTTGGACAGGAAACAATACAATCATCAGAACTACTCAAAATCCCCCCAAATGAGCTAGTGGACTATATCAAGGACACGAAACTTTTGGAGTGAAATTAGATAATATTGAGGATGGTACAATGACTTAGGTCAAGTGCCCGGGCTGTTGAGCACATCCCAAACGAATGAATTAATTCCTTTGAAGAATTGTTTTTTACAAATGTGTTTATTAGTAGGACGAAAATTATTCAAAGCGCTGTCAACGCTATCTTGGTATGTTATATCAAGAGTGATTGCACGTCACTCGCGCCATGTCACGTCTCGACTCCGCCCTCTTTTATATATTTTTGCGGTAGACGACAGACACGCTTATACCGAAAATTTAGTCTTTTTCCTTTCCCCGCAATTCTATATTTTTTAATCAATTGAAAAGTATATTATCTACGGGCAAATTATGTATACATTTGCGATATAATTCATATATGATCTTCCAGTTGCAGCATCAATGATGAGTTTCAATGTATTTATTAAAAAGATATTCAGTTCTAAAAAATAAAAGTTGTAACTTTTGTAAAATTATTTCTAAAGTTGAACGTTGATTATGTGTGGTTTCGACATTTCGGAAATAGAATCAATGTCGCCACCGGTGATTCATTTCTTCCAGGTGTGGTGGTCGATGATTGAGTTTCATCCGCACTGATGCCCTGAAACTCGAATCGGGGCGTTATTCTTGATGTCGTTCCCAACGTCATGCATACGCAAGCCTGTGAATACTCTATTTGCGAATAGTTCCTGAAATGATATTCTCGAGCACCGTTACTAAAATAATCGAATTGTATCGTTCTCACAACAGCGTCAGTTGACGTTACAATACAAATGTCATTTGGTTATGTCAAATGTAAGGGTGTATTCAGATGCTACGTCCAGGGCGTTTTATGCGATCAGATGCTTAGATCTGGTAAACAGTCGGGTCGTTCAGATGCTAGCGGTAAATTCTACCAATCGTGCAACTATTTAACCCAGTCGACACATCGGTAGAAATTGACCCGCATGCGCTTTGCATTTTATAATGCATGATTGAGAAGTTTGGGTTGGTAATAGATTAAAATACTCAACGAGACTGTTTACATTTTTTTCTACACCCACATGTATATTATCCATTTTCTGTACAATATACAAAATGGAAATGTAGTCCATTTCGGTTAACTGAACGCATATTATTTCATTTACATCCTAGTATGTGTATGAAATCCACCAATCAGCATTTGCATTTAGTACCCGTCAACTTTTCTTTTTTTTCAATTTCAATGTAACGTCATTATAACTTGTCAAAATATTTCCTTAGTTTCTTAGATAAATATTTTAGTATAATGAGTGATTCCAGTGATGAATCAAAAATCAATAAATATTACTCCATCAGATACTCGTTATGCCGCAAAGGAGACGTATAACAAACATCATTACCCCAAAAATCAAAAAGTTAATATGAATTTTGTTACAAAAGGTTCATGGATTGAAGTTTGGTAGACGGAGTTAAAAATATTATCAGAACATGTTATCACTGCTTATATGAATGAAATATCGAGTAAAAACAAGCTCTCAACCCTTTGGACAAGATATTCTATGATATTCAATGATAAATATAAAAAGTAACATTGACATTTCAAGTTACTCTAAATTTCGCTGCTTTTATATAAGTTTGTGATGGATCAGTATGTTAACGTACGTCTCTAACTGTATGCAGGAGAGAATATAGTTGGTTCAATTCCCGCTTCATACGTTTATTTTTGTTGCTGATATTTGTATTATAAATGGAAATTTTCATAAAATTTTAGTTAGTGTTCATTTTTGGTATTTATGGAGGACGTCTTCGTCAAAAATTGAAAATTTTATAGATTAATCATGTTAAAGATTTAGAAAACAAATTTCAATTTAATTGATAAACAAACCCAGATCCTTTGTAATTTCTTGTATGTTTTACGAGGTCTCCAAAAAATATATTCTCCTTAGACCACCAGATATACAACAATTTTTTGTTAATTACCAAAAAGTAAAATGTTCGAAGAAAGTAGTCCGAATTACCAAAATTGGTAATCGGACAAAAATAATTGCTGAATTTTCAAAATTACCAAATGCGAATTTATATTCGGGACATTGTTTACGCCTTAAATAGTAAAAAATTCCATGAAAAATATTGATCATACATTTGAATGAATCTTCTTGTTCGGGATTTAAACCAAAATTGTTCACCAAATACGTTATAGTATATTGTACAATGGGCATGAAATGACATACACTTCTCAAAAGTGGGTATATGAAATTTTGTAGTACGAGCGTACCTAAAACTGAGGACTCACAAATGCCTGGGGTAATATTTTATTGCCGTAAGCAGTTTTACAGTTTAAATGTCCAAATAGTAAGTACTTTTAGCAAAATTTGTTAAAAGTGATTGTTTGGAAGCTTGTTTGTAATAATATAAATGATATATACCTATCTGCACCTCTATGCAGCTGGGGTTATATTTTTAAGTATTGTTTGTAATGCAAAATTGAAAATAATGAACATAAATACTAGGTTTCCAGGATCAGTGCATGATTCTGCTATATGGCAGACATCACTCGTGCGTAACCATTTATAAACCAACTTTAGGCAAAACGGATATCAGTTAACTTATTTATTGGGTACGTAACTAAGTATTATAAAATTTTATCTTGTAAATTAGGCAATTGTGTGGGTGATCTAGATGACACTCTAAAGGGAACATCTTAGTTATTATTTGAATTAGATAGGAATAAAGAAAAAAAAAGGCTAACAGAGAAAAGTTGTTACTTTATAACATTTTCTAAAAACATTTCCGCTGAACATCGCTTTTGAATTAAGAAAAAAATATTTCAATTTAATGAGTTATCTCTGGAGGATGCCGTATAATGATTGATTTATTTAAACAATGCTAAGAAGCAAAAATAGCATAACCGGTTTTTTATTTGTGAAACAATACCATACGTTTTGTAGGAGATTCCGGTTATCCACTAGAACCATGGCTTCTAACACCAATTGCTCATCTTGAAAATGAAAATGAGCGGCAATTTTACATAACTCATAGAACAACAAGAAAAGTAGTGGAAATAACTAATGGTGACTTAAAACAGAGGTTTCGCTGCATATTAAGGCACCGTACTCTACATTATGCACCAAGAGAAGCTGCACAAATTATTTATTCTTGTGCAATCTTGCACTATTTGTGTATTTTAAGGAATGAGAATTTTGATGAGTACAATGGTAAATTCTACTCAACATTTTAAATTTTGTTACAATATTGTTCGTTCTTGTAATCATTCAGCACAAATAATAAAACACATTTGTTTTAGATGACCAAAATGAAAATATTGATGATGATGACCATGGGGAAGATAACAATAGCAATCCACAAAGAAACAATTTTCAAGAAGGCCGAATTGTAACCATACATATTCACAATAAAACTTGATATTTTTATATATATATATATATATATATATATATATATATATATTTCTTAGTCACGGCAAAATATGTACAGGTTGTGGTACCAAGTACTTTGCAAGTCTGTAAAAATTAGAAATTTGAACTACTTTTTTTATTTAATTTCCAATGGCATAAAACTAACTATACAATGTGTTGTGTAGGTACACATGGGGCAACTTTGCTGTGACTAATTTAGCATGCATTAAAAAAACATTCAAATTGGTCTGAATGACATATATTAAAAATAAATTAACAGTCAAATAATATTATTTGGGATAAACTGATTCAACTAAATTTTTCACTCAACGAATGGAGGCTGGTTTTTATGTCGTCTATACTGTTTTTCAGTATATTTATGCTTTCAATAAAATAAGTGGGAAAGTCTAACTCTGATGGTACTAAAAAAATATAGCTTAATATAGTATAGATATACAAACTATTATTTCATACCCCGGGGTTTTTTCCTAAGATTCTTCTCTATTCTATATTTTCTGATTTTGGAGGTTAATTTTCTCATCTTTTTACTATTAAAGCTAAGGTCAACAACCTGTGAATGCCTGGAAATTAAAATTTCTGATCAAACCTCCAAAAGTTTTTTCTCGAGATTGGCTTAAATATCTACAATAGGAATGCCACCTCCAGTTAGTTCTTGCTCAAAGTGAATTCGTCTTGCTTTGGTTTTTACTTTTTTCCCACTTACTGAACACCTCAAAAACAATTTTGTATAAAAGTTTGTAATTAAAATTTAATTGACTGATACCCAAAGAGTGAATATATTTACAAATTAATAATTAAGTTTCTCATTTATTAGGAGGGATAATAAGTATAACTTTAGCAGTAAAAAAGAAAGAAATTTAAGTACCTTCTTCCATTGGGTTACAGTTCGTGTTAATAGATAGCATCTGAGTTTTTAATTAAATTTATTAATTCTTGATATTGGGCGGCTATAGCTTTTTTTGGAGGCATCTATAAAAGTAAAAACGTAGAAATCAGATTAGAAACCTATGAAATACAAAATATGCTAGATGTAATAATCTGCTACCTAATCTAGGTATTTTAGTACCTACCCAAGTTTTTTTGGAAACTATTTGTTAAGATTACTTACTTCATGGACAAAACTTCTAGTAGACACGAAGACAAAAATGGCAGATTGCATCAGAATCTGTACAAACAGAAATTTTGAATTTACGTTAAGTTGAGCTTAAGTGAGGTTATAGCTTAATTTTCTCTTCTTTTTTTTCCATAAAACGTTAAAAATCCAATGTTGCCAGCAGTAAACTTGAAATGAATTTCAATCAATTTTATTAACAATCAATTGTGGTTACTGCATACCATTTGATTTCAATATTGACGGAATGTCAATTTTAATTGAGACGGTTTCAAGATTGAAATCAAGTCAAGCGTAGTTAGAGCATGATTGACTTGAAAATTGGATATGAACATGTTTTAGCAAGGACAAACAAGAATATGAGAGAGGATTTGAGTAAACTCATAGATGTCGCCACATCAGCTACAAATTTTAGTCACTCATCAAATTTATAACTCACTTATTTAATTTGGATAGCCTCATAATTAAATATTAATCGTTTTCAAGATATTTGAATTTTACTGTTTCACAACACTTCAACTTTTAAGTTTTAGAAAAGAGTTCTCATAAGTAGCTCTAGCTCAAGTCTGTTGTTGTCCGTCTTTATTTTAACAGGCTTATAGTATTTTATGAACATAAATGTGATTTATTACTCAATTTTTGTATCATTCCATTTTAACATAATTAGGAATTACGGTTAGATAAATGTAAAGTACAGCCATTGGGGCCATGCGGTGAAATAATTAAATTCAAATATTTAAAAAACGGTTAATATTTTGAAGTTCAAAGAAGTATATCTTTTTTTCTACAGAAATGATGAGGCTATCCAAAATAAATATATACGTTATAAATTAATCAGTGACAAAAAATGCTTAGCAGATTTCATCTACAAGATATGGCGCATGTAGCGACATCTACGAGTTTACTCGAATCCTCTCTCATATTCTTGTTTGTCCAAGCTGAAACTTGTTTATACCCAATTTTCAAGTCATTATCTCTAAAAATTACTGTTCTATTAATAGAAATCTATTCAACTTTTTTCAATTTATCAACCTGTATATCACTAACTAGCAACTACACTTTGGCCCATTACTTATGAATCACCCTGTATATTGCTTAGACCACTAGATATGGAACTATTTTTTGTTAATCACCAAAATGGAGAATGTACTAAACAAGTAGACGACATCTACAAAATTGGTAATGAGTAAAAAATAATTGCTCATTTTTTAAAATGAGCTAATGCGTATTTATATATTCTTTCCAACGTTCAGTGGCCACTTCCCTGCAGTTGTAGGAAATGATGCCTTAACAGTAATAATTTCGGTTGCTGAAAATTAACCGCGGTAATGGAAACCTATAGAACATTCATTGAATAAGAAAAACAGATATCGCCAATACTATTGTGAGGTTATTTGGCATAAAACCAGAAGCCATCCACACTAGTTACATAAACTACTATTATTTATTCTGCCAAAATTATAATTTAGTTGTGCAGCTATACTTATCGGAATTACTTGGCGAATTCTTTCCATCTAGGAGGGAAAATAGGTCAATATAAATTAAGTTAATGTAGGTAATAACATATTACAATACTTATTGTGGATCAAATGATTCTTTGCCGTTTGAGATAGAAAAGGCCAAAAGAACAACAACAACAGTTGTGTGGCTTCTATTTGGCTACCATTTTTCACTCAACGCTTTTGCTCAATACACATCCGTGTTATTGAAGTAAGATTTGTATTTAACTTCCTAATCATAGCTTAGTCATTTCTCAGTTCTTCGGATGCGTCCTTAATTCTCCGGAGAAGGTCCTCTCTAGTGTTAACTTCTGTTGAATAAACTTCTTTCATTTTAAATTACCTCAATCATGGTAATCGAGTGGATGAAAATCGGGCCTCCTTGCAGGCTAGTTGCGAGGTCCTCCTCCGCCTATGATTTGTAAAAATGTCACTATTACCCTGAAATAAGGTGAAGCTCCATCATGTAGAAAGTACATGCCTCCAACCTCAACGCCTGCATCACCTAGCAATATGTGTAAAATATTTTGCAGGAACTCCAAATACACTTCACCCGTTAGTAGATGTGGTAGGATATGGGGTGCAATTGATCGGTTGTTAATAACGCCACGCCAAAAATTAAAGGAGAATCTCATTTGTGCATGTGTTTGTCTTATGGCTTAAAGATTTTGTTTGTCTCAAAGATTGAAAATCCGTCTACGGTAAATTTAGCTTCATCGCTAAATAAAAACCTGTGTATGATCCTATTATTTTGTAATACCCACCTACTTAAAGCCAATCGACACCGGAGACGGTGTTAACAGTTCGAGGAATTCACATATTTGGACCGAACGAAAACCGTTACCCATAAAACAAACACATTCACAAATCAGGTTCCTCGTTTATGTTTGGGTGGCGTTATTAACAATCCATTAATCGGGCCCCATATCCTACCATACCTACCAACGGTTGTAGTGTATTTAGAGTTACTGCAAAATATTTGACGCATATTGGTAGATGATGCAGGAGTTGATGTTGGAGGCATGTACTTTCACACCATGGGGATTCACCTTATTTCAGGGCAATAGTGACAACTTCTCAATTCATTAGATAGGCAAAGGAGGACCTCTATTTACAGAGTGTAGTTTGTTTTGACTACAATGCCCGCAAACAATTGTTTGCTAATAAATGCTGACAATATGTCTCTAAACACATTCTTATATACAGGGTGTAGTTGTTTTGACTACAATACCCGCAAACACTTGTTTGCAAAATAGATACCTATTATTGATGTTTTTTTAACATAATATATACAGGGCGTAGTTTTTGCTTCGACTACAATACCCGCAGTCACTTGTTGGCGTATTCCGTAAAGTTTTATTGTAAGTACAAAAATATATAATGTACAAGCGCACAATAGAAAATAAAAAGATAATTGAACTTTTGGGCGATAACATTATTAAACAAAATAAAAAAGGGGAAGCCCTACATGAAGAAATGGTAGTGCGTTGGTTGAATTACTTAACACAAGGGCATTTCAGTCGACACTAGAAAGGAGTTAATCCTTAAGTATTCTACCTCAGAAAATTGTGCTCCCCTCCAAGCACCAAAAATGAACGATGAAATAAAATCCATTTCATCAGCTCAGGCTACGAAAAATTATACCTTCTTTACAAACTTACAAACACAACTAGGAGCTGGCTTGACTATCATTGGCTCAATTTTGACCGAAAAACTTTCTACCACATCGAATGATACTGATAATGAATTGGTGTAAAAATTATCACATGCGTACCAATTTTTCGACAGCGTCCATCATGCGGTATCAGTGAAAAGGAAATGAGAGGTAAATCCGTCTATCAATCAGAATAGCAGAGTGGCTGCCCAATAGTGTACCATGGATGAGTATCTTTTCGGCTCGGGATTTATGGAACAGGTTTACTCTTGCCAAGCAATGAAGAAAGCTGGCGAAAAGATTAAGAACAAACCCTTCAAGATAGCATACAGCTAGTCAGCCCCGGTAACATTAACTATTCATTCTTTAAACTCGAGGCGCCAAGTATTCAACACGAAGATGAAAAAGGACATGCAAAAAAGAAGGTAGAGAACCAGCAGAGACCAGAGGAAATAGTTCGAGAAAACCCCCAACCGTTATCATCAACATCAGCCGAAAACACCGTACTACAATTAGAGGTACCGTAAAAAATTGCTTGTCGCTTAAAATCTTTTTACATAGAAGGGCTAAAAATTGTCCATAATGAACAAGTTTTAAAAATGCATTATGGGTATAAGGATACTTTTTTGTATCCAACCAAAACAGAAAATTATTCCGTTAAAGAATATATCACCTTATGATATGGAATTTTACGAGAAAGATATTTCTACCCTTCTTAAAAAAGGAACAGTTCTAAATGCAAGAACACTAAAAATCAATTTTCATCGTCTTATCAAAAAAACTAATGGAAAAAATAACTTTATATTAAACCTCAAAAATATAAATTGCTTCATACCCACAAATCATTTTAAACTTGATGATTATAGAACAGCGATCAAGCTAATAACAAAAGATTGCTACTTAGCCAACTTAGATTTGCAGGATGCTTACTATCTATTACATTTATAACTATAACGAATTTTAATGTATTGAATATCACATAAGTTGTAAAATGTCATCAACTTTGTTGTGTCATAATAACAATTTGTTCAGAACACATAAACAACAATGTGGAAGACGGCTTTCGTAACTCCTATTTTTAAATCTGGTAATAAAATGAATGTGGAAAACTATAGGCCTATATCAACAATGTGTGCACCATCCAAGTTGTTTGAGCAAATCATTTATTTAAGTTTATATCAATATGCTGAAAAGTACATAGTATATCAGCAACGCGGTTTCATGACCAATAAATTGACCATCAACCATCAAACTTATTTATTTTCACCAATTATGCATATGAAACTTTAGAATGTAAGTCCCAATTAGATACCGTGTATACAGATTTTCGTAAAGTATTCGACACGGTTGATCATGATGTGTTATTGACGAAATTAAATGGGCTTGGATTATCCGACAAAGTGATTAAATTAATAGGGAGTTATTTGGAAAATAGATTTTTGATTGTTAAACATAATGGAAACACTTCTGGTAAATTTGAAACTAAGGTTATAGCTTAGATCTGAACTTACCTATGTTTGTTAATGTATCATATATGGATTTTTGTTTTGTTTTTATATTATCCTTGCAATTAGACGGCAAGATCTGTTTGGATATAGATAAATGAATAAATAAATAAATAAATGAATAAATACATAAATAAATAAATAACTAAATAAATAAATAAATAAATAAATAAATAAATAAATAAATAAATAAATAAATAAGTAAATAAATAAATAAATAAGTAAATAAATGAATAAATAAATAAATAAATAAATAAATAAATAAATAAATAAATAAATAAATAAATAAATAAATAAATAAATAAATAAATAAATAAATAAATAAATAAATAAATAAATAAATAAATAAATAAATAAATAAATAAATAAATAAATAAATAAATAAATAAATAAATAAATAAATAAATAAATAAATAAATAAATAAATAAATAAATAAATAAATAAATAAATAAATAAATAAATAAATAAATAAATAAATAAATAAATAAATAAATAAATAAATAAATAAATAAATAAATAAATAAATAAATAAATAAATAAATAAATAAATAAATAAATAAATAAATAAATAAGTAAATAAATAAATAAATAAATAAAATTGTAACATAGGGCATGTGTTAAAAAGAATATATTCAGCGAAGAGATGCTTAGTTTCAATAAGTAGATAATAAGATATACGAGTATAATAACAATTTTAGGTGGAAAGAATAAAGTGGTTAATATAACTTATTACAGATTGTAATACTAGTAATTGTTATCATCTTTCATTGTAAAACAAATGTAACTACTCTTACCTTACCTGCTAAATTGTGTATCAGTAATGAACCTAATTTTAAACCTCTTTTGCTGTTGGGCTAAATACACCCTCGATGAGATTGTTCCTCACATGCCGAACTTTGAATGTATCATTTCTTACACGATTGAACCAGTAGATGCATACCTGAAAAAAGAAAGAATTTTGTCAGGACATGTCGATATAATATATCTATTTTAAAGAAAATAATTGACATATACCGTTACCACCAACTTACTTTTTGTTACCTGTTGTTCGGTTTAATTTTTTTGTAGCGACTACTCAGTTATAGAGCATCTCAGGCGGAATTTTTTTGCCAGCTAAATAATGATCTAGGAGTAGATCTTACCCGTTGGACGGTAATACTACTTTGTTTTCTGATAAATGACAAACATTTATTTATAAAGAAATGAGATAATTTGTAGAAAGAAAAAAAATAAATTAAATCAAGTTAGAACAATCGATGAGATATGTGTAGAGAAAGAAAAAATAAGTTAATAGTCCAGGAGCAGTAAAGATTGACATAATTGTGTCATTACGTAACTTAGATATTCTCAAGATTGATCGAAAATGATATATACAATCATATTATAAGTATGCGCTAGCTCAGAATGTTGTGCTTTTTGCAAAAAAAATCGAGAACTGCAAAAATGCACGAAAACGCCGCTTTTTCTATCACCATTTTCAATGTAACTCTGTACGTATGCAGTGTAGAGAAAAAAATCATTACGTGTGAATTGGTTCGTTATAAAATTTTCTACAAGATAGGAGTAGTTCAAAAGTCGAATTTATTATATTTTCGTGGTAATTTTGAGGCGCGTAACAACCAGGTAAGAAATTGCCCAATTAAACTATAAATAGAGTTAACCGTCCGTTCCAAGGCAGAATTGAATTAATTTTTCTTAGATCTAATTTCTTTTATTTCTAATCCACCCGGCTGTGAGAGCCACAGGGTATCGTGTTCGGGTTGATTAAGTTTGAGCACATTTTATTTTTAACGTTTTTAATATTAATTTTTTATCATATTTAAATTTAAAGTAAATTATTTTACATGGTGTTTCCACCTTTATCACCATAGTTGGTTCTTGTGTTCTTTCGAAACGTTTGAAAAGGTGGTGGCGCCCTGAACTTTTACAGTCTGATCATCCTCTGTTATACAAAGTGTGTCATTAACTTGGAGTTGGACCACCGTTGAGAAGTCTCATGCCGGGATTTTGTTCAAGTGAACGATAAAGCTTTACACGGTCACGGCCACAATCGTGTCACTCCACCTAATCTTTAAGCTATTGGTCCACAATAGATCATCCGATTTTGAGGGAATTTATTTCATTCCTTACCAAAACACTATCGATGTTCAGTTAGCCGCAGTCTGTCAAACGGTACGTACGTACGTTACAAAATTTCACGAGTAGTAAAAATAGCAGGACCGTCAAAACGTGTACGTTTTAATGACGATGAGTACGAAAAAGCTGTATTGCAGTGGTATGAAGAAGCGGAAAGTGATTTAAGTGGTTGTAGTGTAGACGAATATGAAGAATCTGAACATGACAGTAAAAGTGATATATCGGAGAGTAGTGATCAAGAAGATAACGAAGATAGTGTTGAAGAAGGCCGATACGTATACGGAAAAAATCGTTACAGGTGGTGCACGTCAGAAGTATGACTCTCTTCACGTACAAGGAAATACAACATAATAATCAAAGTGCTGGTTTTGATAGGAAATGTTCACAATCTTGGTGAAAAAACGGATCCGATAACCGTTTGGCAGCTGCTCGTAAGTGACAATATGTTGTCACATATCGTTAGATGGACAAATTACAAACTAAACGTCATGAGGACAAAATACGAATCACAGACTTACAACTTGAACGACACTGATTTGGTTGAACTCAAGGGTTTTATAGGACTTTTAATTTATACCTCAGTATTCAACTCAAGTCACGAGAGTATCGAGACACTTTTTGCTACCGATGGAACTGGAAGAGATATATTTCGGGCCGTCATGACTTCGAAACGTTTCCAAATACTTTTGGCTGCATTAAGATTTGACAATCCAGAAGACAGAGATGAAAGAAAAAAACAGGATCCTACAGCACCAATTTCTCACATTTTCAACAGTTTTATAGAAAATAGTAAGAGCGTCTATGGAATTGGTCAATCAGTAGTAATTGATGAAAAGCTCGTAAGCTTTCGAGGAAAATGACGTTTCAAAATGTATATGCCCATGAAACCCTGTAAATACGGCATTAAAATTATGGCTTGAACTGATGCAAGAACCAGCTACCTCTACAATGCTTATATTTATACGGGCAAAGATTCAGACAGGATTGGATTGCGTGTCGAATATAAGCAGTTTTCAAAACCAACACAATACACAATCTGTTTTACGTCTTGCACAGCCAATTTTTGGAAGCAATCAGAATATTAACTGCTGATAATTGGTTTACTTCTATAGAACTTGTCAACGTATTGCTGAAAAATAAAGTTACCTATGTTGTTACAATGAAGAAAAACAAAAGAGAAATTCCTACATGTTTTTTTACCTAACAAATCAAGGCAAGTGGGATCAACGGTATATGGTTTTCGTAAGGAGTCAATTATAGTTTCTTATGTGGGAAAAAAGAACAAAGCCACCATCCTCATATCTACCATGCATGACACGGCTTCTATAGATCCAGAAGCTCAAAAACCTGAAATAATTGCATATTATAATGCTAACAAAGGCGGAGTAGATTGTCTTGATGAAAAGTGTGCAAAAAGTACATCAAGTCGCCGCACACGTCGATGGTCGTTAATTATTTTTTTTCGTATTGTGGACATTTCAATTGTAAATTCTTATATTTTGCACCAATGCTACAAGGAAAATTATGAAATTCGTGACAAATCTCTATATGCAAAAATACTAGCTGCTCAACTAGTTCAGCCTCATATGGAAAGACGAGTTCAAAATTGTCGTCTTCCTCGCGAACTACGCTTTATAATAAATAGAATACTGGGAAAATCTCAAGAAAATGTTCTTCCAGAAAATTAAGTTCTAGTGATAGAACTTTCTTTGTCATAGAACAACGCATAGAATGACAAAATATATATGTGTGGAGTGTAGGAAGCCCATATGCCAGCAATGTTCCAAACCCAAGTGCGACACGCGTAAATATTGCCGATATTTAGAACTTGCTGCAAGCTTCATTGTATGTTCTGTTTTTTCACTAAAAATTGATTGTTTTGAATGCATTTTTTCAATATTTGTTGCAATGTTACTATAAATTAAACCTACCACTTAAAAATTCAATGCCTAAACTATTACGGCATATTTTATCTAGTTTTTGTACTCTTTGAATAAGGATCTGTTTGATAAGTATTTTTTTTCAAAAAAGTATTTTTTACCGTATCCAATAATTGAAATATATATCTAGCTTGAGTTTATATGAAAGTTGAAGTTTGTTTTTTATTATAAATAGTTTTTATCTTTGTCAGAACATGGCAGCCTCACAGACGGCACCTTACCGTCTACGCAACAAAAATTGACCATTCCGGTTGAGGGTTAACAACTTTTGGCGCAATTTTGAAAGTTTGTAAAATTCTTACTTTATTAACAAATTATTTCGGGAAGCGGTTTTACGCGTTGAAAAAAATCTTGAGGTACTAAAAGAAAGTTCTCGGAGAGACGCTTAATTTAAAAAAAATCGTTCAGATTGGTCGAATAAGTTCTGAGATATTGAACAGTGGTATCAATTGGAAATCGTATCTGCACATGGCAACAAGCCTAAAATGATTCAAAGATGTAGTTGTTCGAAAATTTTACAAATATAAAGCATTATCACTACGTAAATATTTAAATTTACAACAACTATTGGTGCACAACGCATTCCTACCATCGATATTCATTTGTTTAAATATACCACAACGTTCAAAACTGTGAAATTTTAATTAGTAGTAATATGCCAGTAATCTTTCATAATATTGCTATGAAACATAGAGAAATAGGTTCCTCTCGATTCGGTATATCTATTTAAAAAAAAATGATCAAAATCGAAGAAATAGAAGCCGAGATATCGCGTACTGAAGCGCCCGCGCTGATTTCGAACGCTTGATTTCAATTTCCGCCGCTCATATCCTCTCCTCCGGTTTCGCCGTTCGAATGGTTGTCTCGACAACATTCATTGAATTTTCCTGCCAAAAACAAACGTACAATATTATTTATATAAACGCCTACGAGAAGTACTCGGACAAACCTACCAAATTATTTTTTTTTATTGTTCCACTATGCGTAGTTTTGCAACTTTGGCAGTTAATATCTCAGAACTTATTCGACCAATCTGAACGATTTTTCTTCAATATAAGCGTCTTTCCGAGAACTTTCTTTTAGTACCTCAAGATTTTTTTCAACGCGTAAAACCGCTTCCCGAAATAATTGGTTAATTAAGTAAAAATTTCACAAACTTTCAAAATCGCTCCAAAAGTGGATTAAAAAAAATAAAATCGACCTTATATCGATTCTATATGATAGCTAACGGCCCCAACAATGCGTGAAAAAATCGACAGCAATCAAAATGCAAAATTTTGTTGCCGGAAAAACAATGTTTTTTTTTGCTGGGTTAAATCAACAAATCAACCACGTGAAAACCAACAAATAAATTTTAATCGGGTTGTAGTATTTCATTTTGTGATACTCTAAAGTACTCAAATCTCTATTTATAGTATAATTGTGCAAATTATTACCTGGTTGTTACGCGCCTCAATTTTCGTCATTTTTTTTCCGATTTATTGCTATCTAGCAACGAAAATATGATAAATCCGAATTTTAAACCAATTCTATGTTGTAGAAAATTTTATAACGAACAAATTCACAATTATTAATTTTTTCTCTAAACTGTATACGTACAGAGTTATATTGAAAATAGTGATAGAAAAAGCGGCGATTTCGTGCTTTTTTGAAGTTCTCGATTTTTTTTGCTAATAGCACAACTTTCTGAGCTAGCGCATACTTATAATATGATTGTAATATCATTTTTGATCAATCTTGAGAATATCTAAGTTACGTAACGACACAACCATATCTGGTAGGTTTTGAGTCTAATTCTCCTGGATTATAAATCAAGATACGATAAGCGGGCGCCACCTAGAACCCTATCAGATTTGTAGTTGTTTATAGTTGGTACACATGCACATCAATAAACCTTTTGAAGAGGGCTGGGAGGTATATAAATATGAAGCAAGTCATAAAATTTACAAATGTGATTTAATAAATGTAAAAAAATATATGTTTGAAAATTAAATAAAAATCAATTTATTGAAAAAATATCTTAGTTGAAATAAAAGATTTACAATATTGAAATAAATTTTACAAATAATTATCAAAGTTGATGAAAAAAAATATAAAAAAGTTAAAGTTGAAGTGTCAAAATAAATTAATGGTTAATGATATATGAAATAAAAAATACAGGTTTGAAATTATAAATATAAACTTGAGTTTTCAACGGCGATAGTATGAAACGAAAAGAAAACAGGAAAAGCAATTTATCTATGCTATAGTTAATGGATAACTGTTACTTCCTTTGACTTTTCCGATGTTTACAGCTGCTTGGGAAGTCAACTAGTACTAGTACAGCAAAATACAGCTCGTCTGGTTTTTAAATTCAATAATTCAATCCCATTCCCAAAGTACATCCACTTGAATGCACTTTCTAAATTGAAGACTGTCTAACCAAATTGATTAAGAAATATATATATATATATGTATATATATATATATATATATATATATATAATATATTAGATAAATATTAGATAAATTTAATACCTATAATTCTAGATTAACATTTACCGTTGAAATGGAAACAGAAAATACAATAAATTTCTTAGATGTGTTTGTCTCATATGACAATAAAGGTAGCATTTTTACAAATTGATATTCAAAACCACTTGCTTCACATAGGTACACAAGTTATTACTCTTATGCTCCACTAAGCTATAAAAAAAATGTTATTAAAATTTAACTGACAGAGCAGTTAAGTTGTCGGATCCTAAATTAAGAAAAGATAATTTAAACAAAATTCGCAAAATATTGTTAGAAAATAATTATCCGTTAACTTTTATTAATAAACATATTAAGAAGATAGTTCATGCTATTTTCAATTCTAGTCAACAAATTAATCAACAAGAGATATATATGTCATTACCATATGCAAACGCACACAGTCTATCAAATTCCACGCAATGACTGCAATTGCACCTATGTTGGTCAAAGTAAACAATACATTCAAAAAAGAATTCAAGCACACAGATATGCAAAAACCGATGTCACAGCATTATCAAATCATTGCAAAAATACTGGACATAGTTTTAACTTCACCAATGTGAAAATATTGGCCTAGGAAAAAAATGAAAAGTTAGAACGTTTTTAGAAATGATTAACATTAAAAAAGATCCTAATAGCATAAATAATAGAAGCGATATTAGTAATTTAAACATAATATATGATGGTATTTTGAGAGAATGATATTGGCTCTGATCTCTTGCACTTTGCTATAAAATTTAACAACATTAAAATAATAATTTGTCCGTACTAACGATAAAGTATGAAAAGAAGAAATATTAATTATGATAAAAAATAACAACTACTATATAGAGAAACCAATTTGTATTAAGTTCAATGTCCAAGCAATGAGTTATAAATATGTACCTGTTCAGAAAATGTTTTATGTCTTTCATATAATATCTGAAATGATGAAAGAAAGGTAATAATTTATATTGTTTTCGTGTAATTAGATTTTATAAATATTGACACAATTTTAACTTATACATGTAATAATTTTAGATTTTATTAACCAGAAGATGACTTCATAAGTCGAAACGTACGTCGTTATTAAATGTTTTTTAAGTATATTTGACCTTTAATCCAAGAAAGTCACCAATATATTATAGTATACTCTATAATATAATTCTTTATTAATATTTGCCCCACGTTCGGGTGACAATTATAGTATATCTCGACTATGTTTTTAATTATAATATATTATATTCTATATTGTTTAATCGTTGAATTTATTTGTAGCTGTAACTACACTAATATGAAAACACCTTTAGCTAAATATAATCTATAAAATTTTTAATGACAGCAGTTGTCAAATTAATATGCCCAGCTAAATAAATATTGAATTTTATATCCTGAAAAATAAATCATTACACAATATCAATCAACTCACTCTTTTCTCAGGGAGGGATCAAAGATTTCAAAGAATAATTCAAAATTTATAGTTTTCCAAATAATTTTCCAAATCACGTATTATACTATTCAAATCGAAAGTAACTGTTTGTCCAATACACTATAAGGCAATTAAATTATCTTATGACACATATGAAATTACTGTCAGAAATTAAACCAAATGTCACTTTTTGTACTAAATTTTCTATAGGATGAAAGTATCAAATGTAATGAGAATGATTATGAATAGAGAGCGAAAAGGTGATTAGAATTCAAATTTATATATTATATTATCAAATAAACACTTTTCAAAAAAATGTCACAAACGAATACGCAAAAATAGAATTTTCTATCAAAACCTTAATATTATAAACAATCTAAAATTAGAAATTCTTATCTAAATACTTTAACTAAAAGTCCAAAATGACTTATATGTCAATGTAACATTCCCCAATTTCCTTGTAAATTGTCTTTTTCAAAATTTGTCTTGAGTTTACGTAGAATGATATATCAACAATGTTACTATAATTTGATCAAATATTTAATTCATCAGATGCATCTACTTTCGAAATATTTTTTACTAAAGGCCTATTAATTCTCGAGAAATAATACATAATATGGACTGGACTCACCAAACTGGATACAGATAGACTTGTTTGTATTCTAAAAACGTTTTAGAATATCTGGAACAATTTTCTAAATAACTTATTTAGAAACTGGAACAACACTCGCACTTTACCGCTGTAATTCTCTGCGAATAATACACGCACTGGCTTTCAAAGGCAAATTGTGTTAATTTGATAATAATGCTACAAATTGTTCTGATATTCTCAAATAAATTTGAGACAACTCTTATTCCGATGTTGTCTCTCGAGATATTAAAATTCAACTCTATTCAAAAAATTCTGAGACAACTATTATTTCGATGTTGTCTCTCGCGATGTTATGAATCAACTCACTAAACTGTTTTCATAAATAACTCTCTTCTCCTTTGGTTACCAAGAATTCTTTTTTTTTTAAATTACAAATTTACGTTTTTATATACCAAGAGAGATTTTCATTATTTTTTTTATAAGTGCCATTTTGCTAATAGAGTATTCTGGTTTTTCAAATCGTTTTAAAATCTATCTGTCATTAAGTCTATTCTGCAGTAAAATGTCATATGAAATTGGAATGTCAAATTTTATTGGTATATTGAACCTTTCAAATTATCGATAATAAAGTGTGTATCACTAGTATTACATCTAAATATGCATATTTTCTTTATTTCAATGTTTTCTTTAGAATTTAGATAGAGGATATGTATTAATATATATATATATATATATATATATATATATATATATATATATATATATATATATATATATATATATTTATATATATATTAATACATATCCTCTATCTAAATTCTAAAGAAAACATTGAAATAAAGAAAATATGCATATATTTATATATATATATATATTTATATATATATATATATATATATATATATATATATATATATAACTATATTTATTTACTAAGATAGTTCGATAATGAGAGACCCCTTTTAGTTTTCGT
Organism: Galeruca laticollis; assembly: GCA_963921935.1. NCBI lineage: Eukaryota > Metazoa > Arthropoda > Insecta > Coleoptera > Chrysomelidae > Galeruca > Galeruca laticollis. Next base: position 42,894,735 of record OY998176.1, read on the forward strand.
GCGGGATTAAATACATTTCATATACAAAACAAATGTATCAACATTGGAAATAAGTCTCCTATTTTCTGAATATTTGGAAATAATGTGGTCTCTGGCGAGAGAAAGTGTACAGGAAACTGACCGTGAATTCTCAGTTCGTACAATCCAAATCAACTCCGTTTTGCAAAATGTATGAAGTGGGTATAGGATGTGTCTACCTTACAGTCGCTAGATTATTTTAATAGAAACGCAGTTAATTGCGTTTCACCCCCTCACAACCAGAGAAAAAAAATTTTTAAACGGTACACGTCCTTACAACTGTTGCTGAATTTTCGTCGAAGTGATCATTCATATGAAGATGTGACGAAAGAAAAAACAAAGGGACGGTGATTCCTTCCAGTTAGTAAAGACCACAAGAAATATTTGTAGAAATAATTACTTTAATGAAAAAAAAATTGAAAAAATAATCCCACCCTATACATTAATTATCAATGGATGAGTAATTAATGCATAAAATAGAGGGGTACGAGGAAGGAAAAAAACAGCTCATAATATGAACGAGATAAAAAGTCTATAAACCTTCCAGTATATTCGATTCAAATATGCCTTTCCTCAAAGTATCTTGAAACGAAAGATCAATTTCAGTTTGGTAAGAGGGACCTCGCGAGAGATCTTAAGTCGCGCCGAGGTCTACCATCAGAACTTCTGTTGAACTTCCGTCCAACATCCAATGATTCCAGGCATAAAAACGATAATACAAATCTATGATCAAAAACTATAAAAAAAATTCCGAAAACCGGAGCGAGTCCAAGAAAGCTCGATTAAACTCCCTAACATTCTGTCAGGCTAAAGTTTCAAGGGAAGATATTATGACTCCGGTATTCCACAGCAGTACTATTCAGAAATCACCCGGAATAATATATTAGCCAGGTTGGCCCAATCGCAGTAATCAACCCCCAGGTAGTGAAAACTAACAACAGCCGATCATAGCCGCGTCTGTCTCCCAAGTAATTGACCCCCAAACGTTGAACCCTGGAACATCTTCCAGACTGTTCCGAGCTCTCCTAAGGAACTGAGGAACCCAACAAAAAAAATACAGAAGGGAGAGAAATGCAATAAAGTATAGACAACAATTACTAGTGTATCTATAAGTAAAGTATCTATATAAGTCTGTCGGAAAGATAGTAGACAAAGTTAAGAAAAGAGGTAGCAATAAGATATGAATTAGTCTAGAAATTTAAATTAAGGAAAGAAACTAAATCAAATTGAGCTAAAAACAATTCCTAATACAAGTTAACATCTCAAATATTAAATTTAATGACAGATATAATGGTAAGATATTTAGATAATAACTTTCGACCTCCTAAGAAATAAATAGGTATTAAACATATGTGCTAAGTCAAATTACAAGATTCTTCGCACATATAAAAAAACAAGACACTCTAGGGGTATAAATTCACACAACAAATTATTTGTCTGTAAAGATAAAATACGTTGTAGACAAGTTATGACAATTTTTTGTCTACAAGGATACGATAAGATAATGCTAATATAAGATAAGATAAGATGATAGAGATAGAATACCTCCTAAGGTACTTAAGGGAGAAATGAATAGATATAAGTTACATAAGGTAACTATTTATTTCAAAATCAAGATAGGTTCAGAATCACAACACTGAATCCCTCAAATTCCTTATTAATAGGCATTCTGTATAATGAACACCAGATCAAGTTATACAAAGAAACATATGTAGTTCCTCTTCAAATTTTGTTACAGTAACCATTATAACGTTGCCAATCAAAGGTAGGAGAAAAGTTATATCCTAATAAAGAAGATCATTAAAATATCTATGGTGAAAAGAGAGAGAAAGAGAGAAAAAGAAAGAGAGAGAAATATTTCGAGACAATAACTAAAGTTATTTTTTGCATAAGTAAGCTAAAATATATATGGTTAAGTTACAGATGATTCCGCCTCATCACTTTCAGAATACTCATCCTCAGGCAAAATAACTGTTTCATCCTTCAATGCATATACTAAGGGAGAAATATCACGGTATACCTTACATTGGGTGTATTTTGGCATAAATTTAGCAGGAATATATCTGGTTTTGTCTGACTTTGGATAATTTTTCTTCCAAACGCGATCACCTACATGAAACCTAAGATGTCTTTTACGCAAATTGTAGCGTTGGGTACTTTGACGATATGCTGTTTGTAAGTTTTTTCTTACGTCCTCGAAGAATTTAGGGATCTCTTCTGTATCCTGAATTCTGTGGATTTTATCGGAAATTATAATCTGATTATCAACATTCTCTGCAATTGCCCCATAAAAATTTCCATAAACAGGTACATTTCGAGCAAATACAAGGAAAGAAGGAGAGAAATCGGTTACTTCGTGCTTCGACAGTCGAATCGCCTGAGAGATCCTATATATTTAAATATATATATATATATAAATATATATATATATATATATATATATATATATATATATATAATAAGCAACGAATAGATTAGTGGGTGTTGCACGCAAATAGAAGAAGGGGCTACTGAAAAGAGTGGTAACCGCAGACATGCATGTTTCTAGCTCATTAGCCGTCATCGGTACGGTACAACCAAGAAAAGATGTGAAACATGAGAGCAAAGGTGTTGAATGAAACATGAGAAAATATAACAGAATTCAGCAGGATAGTCAAACACAACATTTGTGTCAGTAATATTAGAAGATCTCGAATATTCGAGACAACAACCAACATAGACACGGAGGTGCATATAACACTTCCGTCTGAAACTTCCGACCCAGATTAATGAAATAATAACAATAATAACTCTTTTCAGTAGCCCCTTCTTCTATTTGCGTGCAATACCCACTAATCTATTCGTTGCTTATTGTTCATATGTCACGCACTATTCGTACATCTTGTTATTATTTCATTAATCTGGGTCGGAAGTTTCAGACGGGAGTGTTATATACACCTCCGTGTCTATGTTGGTTGTTGTCTCGAATATTCGAGATCTTCTAATATTACTGACACAAATGTTGTGTTTGACTATCCTGCTGAATTCTGTTATATTTTCTCATGTTTCATTCAACACCTTTGCTCTCATGTTTCACATCTTTTCTTGGTTGTACCGTACCGATGACGGCTAATGAGCTAGAAACATGCATGTCTGCGGTTACCACTCTTTTCAGTAGCCCCTTCTTCTATTTGCGTGCAATACCCACTAATCTATTCGTTGCTTATTGTTCATATGTCACGCACTATTCGTACATCTTGTTATTATTTCATTAATCTGGGTCGGAAGTTTCAGACGGGAGTGTTATATGCACCTCCGTGTCTATGTTGGTTGTTGTCTCGAATATTCGAGATCTTCTAATATTACTGACACAAATGTTGTGTTTGACTATCCTGCTGAATTTTGTTATATTTTCTCATGTTTCATTCAACACCTTTGCTCTCATGTTTCACATCTTTTCTTGGTTGTACCGTACCGATGACGGCTAATGAGCTAGAAACATGCATGTCTGCGGTTACCACTCTTTTCAGTAGCCCCTTCTTCTATTTGCGTGCAATACCCACTAATCTATTCGTTGCTTATTGTTCATATGTCACGCACTATTCGTACATCTTGTATATATATATATATATATATATATATATATATATATATATATACAAATTGAAAAATATCTTATTGGGGATTGCAGCATAAGAGGAAAAATACACTCTATTCAATTCTCCAAGCTTTCGTAAATCTTTATTTACATCATCAGAGAACTACAATAAGGAAAGAAAAACATAAATTATAAAAAGTGTTCATAATTTATGTTTTTCTTTCCTTATTGTAGTTCCCTGATGATGTAAATAAAGATTTACGAAAGCTTGGAGAATTGAATAGAGTGTATTTTTCCTCTTATGCTGCAATCCCCAATAAGATATTTTTCAATTTGTGTTCTAATTGATCAGCAACGATCACGGCGTTTTTCGCTTTTCAGCTATATATATATATATATATATATATATATATATATATATATATATATATATATGCCGAATAATTATTACTAAACATAGGTTTATTGGGGAAGCTTCCCCAATAATCCTATGTTTAGTATATATATATATATATATATATATATATATATATATATATATATTCATATATATATATATATATATATATATATATATATATATATTCATATATATATATATATATATATATATATATATATATATATATATAGCCGTAACAATTGATTTATTTACACGTTCTGAGTGATTAATTTGAGGATAATAGTTGGCGTTACGCGAAATTTTTTGGACAGAATACTTATCCATGAGATCTTTGAGTATTTGACTCGTGAATTATTCTCTGTTATCTTAAGAAACAATTTGAGGTGTTCCGAAAACAAGAAAGACATGATTTTCTAAGTAATCTATTATTTTACGGGATGTGGCTTGACGTAAGGGATGAACTAAGACAAATTTAGTGAACCAATCTACAACGGCAAGAACAATCTGACTACCTTTACGAGATCGAGGATATGCCCCTAGAAGATTACAAGGAATCAATTGAAAAGGAAAATTTATATAACGATATTGTCCTATAAGTCCGGCTTGGGGTAGGTTAGACGGTTTACATGCAGCACAAATTTTACAGCGTCTTACATACTTGTAAACTGACTTCCTAAAGTTAGGCCAATAATATAGTTCAGCAATTCATTCCAATAAAAGTACCGAAAATGAAGTGAGAATAAATAACGGTGTGTCAGAGAAATTCATCGTCACTGAAGGCGTAAGACAACTTGATCCACTGTCATCTATTCTCTTTAGTCTGTTATTGGAAAAAGCAATTCAAGAAGCAGGCATGAATAGGTCTGGCCTTATATATCATAAGAGACATCAATGTTCAGCATTTGCAGATGACATAGCAGTATTAGCGAGAAGTAAAGAGGAAATACTTCAGGTAATAAAAAATATTGCAGAAAAAGCAGAAAAAAAAGGACTCTATATCAATGAACTGAAAACAAAATACATTGAATGGACAGATCGAGACTTTATAAAAGGGAATTATTTAACAGTAGAAACAGCCATAGGAAATATATATAAATTTGAGTAGATAGATCGATTCGAGTACAATAATCACACGAAAATCCAATATAGGGGAGGAAATCCAAAACAGAATAATGCGTGGCAATAATTGCATTAATGCCTTGAATAGATTATTGAGAAGCAAAAATATATCAAGGAGTGCGAAAATCAGGATTAGGCCTATAGTTACATATGCCTCAGAAACATGGACATTGAACCAAAAAGATCAAGGAATGCTACAAATATGGGAAAGAAAACTATTGAGGAAGATATTTGGAGGAAATTTACAAAATGGAATATGGATGAGGAGGACAAACAAAGAGCTCGAAGAATTATGTAAAAATCCGGGTATTATTGGAATGATAAAATCTCAAAGACTGAGATGGTTAGGACATATAGAAAGAATGGGAACGGCAAGGCTACTGAAAGTAATGATATATAGTTCTATAGGAGGAAGGCGAAGGAGAGGTAGACCCAGAACAAGATGGAAAGCAGAGGTTGAAGAGGATCTACGAAGACTTAATGTCAGAGATTGGAGAAGTAAGACAAATGACAAGATGGGATGGAGGCAAGTCGTCAACCAAGCCATGGAAGGGTTAAGTTATTAATGTGCAAATTGGAAATAGGTGCAGAACACAAGGAATTTTGGAACGAACCGAAGTAGTGGGCATTCGGATAGTCTGTACGAAAGTGGCAATTGAACTTAGTAGATTGTCGCAGAAGAGTTTCGTATGGAACTCCGAGCACCCACCGCTAGTTTTGAAACATCTGCCATGGACCTACACGGTCTGTAGTGCTAGTATACATACATACAATTCATTCCAGTGTTTTAAAGACAACAAAATAAGAAACAGTTGAACTATCATGAAAATACTGTAGAATTTCTTCTCGATTTTCAGTAGGGACGACAATTTTCCACTCAGAAACATTACTGATCGGTCCAAATTTGTTGAAGACATGGTTATATGAGATATTATTTTCTACTCCAAAATTTGGATATTTTTCTGGAAATTGATGAACATTAGAAAAGATATCATTATACCATTTATCAGGATATAAAGTAGATAAATCTAAAATACCGATTTCAGGTATACGAGACAAGGCAACTACCGTTCCGGTAGATTTACGGTGGACGATAGAGAAGTTGTCTTGAGATAATATCCATCTAGCTAAGCAAGGAGAAGGTTTTTTTTCATATTGTTGAACCAAACAAGGGAATAATGGTCGGTATTAACTGTAAGATGCCGACCTACCAGATAATATCGAAAATGATCAATTTCTAACAAAACTGCTAAAAGCTCCTTCTCTGCAGTACTTAACTTTTTCTGTCCTTTAGTGAGTTTTTTACTCATATAAGCAATGCGATGCTCTAGTTCATCTTCCAACTGGAAAAGAACACTTCCTACGCAAACATCACTAGCGTCCGTCATAAGAAAAATGGTTTGGTAAAGTCGGGACTACTTAAGACTGTCATGTATAAGATCGGAAATTAGGGCAGATGAAGAAGAAGAATATTTTAGGAAGCGTTGATAATAAGAAACCATCTCTAAGGATCTACGCACTTGAGTGGTAGTTTTTGGAACTGGGTAATCACAAATAGCAGAAACCTTTTCTGGATTTTTTATAACCGTTCTCACTAGTTTTTTGCTAATTGGTTGGGCATTTTCGAATTCCACAATAAACAAATTGTCTGCAATTTCTCTATATGAATGACTCTGGTAGTACCATTTTACAATTTGCACTTTATGGTGTACTTGCATACTCATTTTAATAAGATTAGCAAAAGATCGTTACTCATTCGCAAACAAACGTCCAGTGAAGTACCCAGATTGTACAGTTAAACATCTTCAAGAGGCGCATGCGTGATTCTTATTCGTCTGGTATAATAATCTAAGCTGGCTTTTAATTCTCTGTCTCATGATTGTCCTTCTCTGACACACTGGTAACGCCATGTGACCATTAAAATTTCCTTTTTGCCGTGAGAGTTTATCGTTTTACGTTGAAATAAAATGTGACTGATTTCTCTCACAAATAAGGGAATTTTAAAGGGCACGCGTGGATAGAAAATGAAGAGAGGGGACAGATAAAAGTGGAAGAATTAGAGCTGTAAGCGGAATCGTTTATCAGGAGCGTAGGAAACAGGCGGTTTATATTGACATATTTTTGTACATACAAGACAGTAAACGAATATTAGCATACGACTTATTTATGTTATGATACCCTGTTAAAGAAAATGGTGATACACTGAAAACACTTGTTTTATTACAACATATTGTCGCTTTGGACTCTGTATTGTGGCCATAGATTATTCCTTATGATGTTAATGAAAATTATTATGCTTATATTCATTAATTGTACCCTCAATATCGACGAATGTAATTTTTTTAGTTATCTTCTAATGATTTTTTAGTGGTACTTATTTCAAATACCCATTAGGTAGGTTTTAATTTTTTGTTCAAATCATATTAGCGTGTGCTACCCAAACTGATATAGTGAATTAATTTATTACTACTGAATTATTTCTTTGTAAATTAATCATGAAGGGATAAACGAAAGTAATGCTGATTTTTTTATGGTTAATTGCATTGAGCTATCAGTATAGTACAATCTTATTATTTTCCGATTAATAAACTAATCTGTTCACATTACACATCTGTATTTCTAACATTAACTTCTTTCACTGCCATCTTTAACATAATGAGATATTTATACAACATTTTGCTGTGGTAAAGTGACTAGTAATAGCCTGAATGCATTTCTAATTTGTTTATTTAAAATTGTAAGTAAAAGCCAGACATAAGAGCTACTGTACGCTTCTCGAAGGCGGTGCCTGCCTGACATCCCATTAAACAGTTATTTCGTTTCTCACTTTATGATACCCTGTTAGTGGAGAGGAGTAATACACTGAATTTATATGTATTTTATCTCTTTCTAACACATTGACGGTGAAACGTATGTTCCCAACACTGTATAAGGTAGCCCTTTCATGTTGACCTTGTTTTTTAGCTTTTATTTCCTCAAGTAAATCATCTTGATAGTTATAAGGCAAGAAATCTGATTTTAATTTAACCACTAATTGATCCCAATTTTGATTTATGTCTATTGCTTAGTTACCAACTGAATGCTTGATCAGTGAATAGATCTGCTGAGCTGGAAAACAATTCAGCATCTGTGATACTTCTAGAAATTTTCAAACAGTTCACGCTCTCAATGAAACCAAGTACTGATTCCCTAGAATCAATCCCCGAAAAACGAATTGCCCATTTATGCACAGGTACAGATGAAGAAAAAGAAAAACATTGATTTGCATTCACTGGAGTAGAATGTCTTTCGAGATCAACAAAATTAACTATGCTGTCCAACTCACCCTCCAGAGAAAGTTAGACGTTTTTTAATTTTTTCCTGCTCATTTTCCTCACAAACTAAACGAGAGATGCGTTGGTAAGGTGCGTTAGACGACAAGTCAATTTTTTGTATTCGACATCAGAGGAAGTACCAACAAAATCTTGGACCTTATTCTCACTAAGTTAATTTTTAATCCCTATAACCTCTGAATTAAAGGGAAGTTCAATGTATGAAACAGAACTACGCATATATACTTCTAGCGTTGAAATACCACGCAATAATTTCCTCTTGTCTGCAACCGTTGAAGGTATTTCTAAGCCACGATGAGATAAATCATCCATGAGGTAAGAGGTATTCTACATTGAGTTTGAAACTATGTGCCATTTTAGAAATTTTAAGTCAACAAATTTGAATCCAATTGTACCAAAAAAGTTATAGATATCGAGTACTGTGTCTTTCACGAAATACTTACAGTATTTATAGTGATTATAGTTAATAGATAATATACGTATGTAAAAGAAATTAGATAGATAGATAGATAAGTTACCAAGATACCGAAGATGAAGATATACATAAAGATATTAAAATGTATAGTTATTCAATGAAAAGGATGAAAATATGAAGATTATATATATATATATATATATATATATATATATATATATATATATATAATATATATATATATATATATATATATATATATATATATATATTGTTATGTAATACTATAACTTATGATTGAAATTGCCCCATTTTTTTTGTGATAATTTGTTATGTATTCTATATTTATTTATTATTTTATTATTTGTGAGTGAATAATCGTTAAGCATGTGTAATAAACTCTATATCAAAGAGTAGGGTTCAATTGCGCCATTCAAATTTACTCTAACTATTGGATTGTGAAATTAAAATGTACAAGCTTATGATTTCAGGAATTTTAATTATGAAATATTGTTACTGCATCTATATACACATATCATAGGTAACAATCCAAAATTATTACCATAATAACATACAATTATAATTTTCTTATTCTAAATATGAAATATATAAACCGCAAATGACTGTTAAATTTCAGAAAATGTGTATTTAATTTACTCCGCAAAAAATAGAAAGGAAACCCCAATGACACTGATCACGCACAGATCCGTTTTATGAGCTCATAAAATTGATAAAATTTTCGTACCTTATATTACTCCAGATTTATGGTTGTGTGGTCCAAAAACAAACTTCGAATATTTTTCAACACCAACAGCTATGACTTTTGGAAGCACCTTTAAGTTTCTCAACTCTCTATGCCATTTTTGATTCAAATGTTGAATAAATTTTAGTACGTACCAAATTGTATTGTAATAGTTTAAATATTTTTATTTCTTCTGATTATTACTTTGAAATTCGTTTAATTTTCCTTTTCATTGAATGTCCAGGTTTTAATCTTTTATAGTCAGGATACAATTTATCTAAATATCGACTTTTTAATGGTCCTTATTGACGAGATCAATTATAATCTGCCTTCCGACTTTGACGTCTTAAAATTCACTCCTTTAACTGAATATTTAAATATTCTTATTTCTTCTGATTATTACTATATATTTGATTTAAATATCTTTCTGTTATACCTCTAATATCATCTTTTTAATCGTCCTTATTGACGAGATCAATTATAATATCACTTCCAGCTTTGACGTTTTCAAATTCACTGACTTTTTTATTATTTTTCATAATCCATTTCGTTGCGGGTTGCTAGCGAAACTAAAAACTCTATCGTATGAACTGTTAATTTCTAAAGCCGTATATATATGAAAATAACATTTTAGTTTTATAAATTAGAATATATAGAGTTGAAGATTTTTATACATATAAATATTAACATAACTTACTTACTATTTATTAAAATTTCCTGAAATCCCTTGCATAAAACAACATATTTACTAACTATATAAAAATTTAACGTGTTTCTTTTAAATTACATTCTAATTTCGACGGATTCTTTTGAAATTGATTACCATAAATCCACTTAAACAAACATGTTTGTTATCTTTATGGATTATTCCGCATTTACATGGAATACCCCTTTTATCCTTTGAAGAATGATCGATTTGAGTTTGAGCGTTTCTTGAAGATTCGATACGCTTCATAAGATTAATTAATACAGAACTACTCAAGTGATTTCGTCGATTATCTTATTTTTGACCCTACATTTTGCTTCCAATGTAGTGACTGCTACTTTTAAATCGGACAATGTTTTCGGTACAATGCTAGAAGCTTGTTTTAGTAAGAGTGGGTTTATCGTTTGTGAATTGCCGCATCTCTCATATATATAACTAGCTCTCTTTTCTCATGTAAACATACAAAATATAATACTGTACACTAAAAGTTAAAATAATTCCGAATAAAACTGAAATCTCATGAAAGAACAAAAAAAAATAGAAATTGCATGAAGAATTTTTATGACAAAAAAAAATCAAAATTATGTCATACATGACGTCATGTTGTGGTAGGAGATAAAACTTTAAAGTTCTGTATGAGCTAATGCAGTTACTGATGGCACATTTTGAAAATACTTTCGATTCTACAGGGTATTCCTAAACCACGTAGCAGCACAAACTTACATTTTTTTAAATGAAACGTACTATATTTTGTTCAAGAATCGAAAAGACCTCACCAAGAGCGTTACAAACATATAGCATTCTAATATTTATATTGGTGTTTTAAAAAGATATGGCCAATTATTGGCAAAAAATACCTCATCTTTAACACTCTGCAAAACAGTAAATAGAAATAAATTAACAGGTCTTTGTATTCAACTATCATTCACATATCATTGGCTGTGCTCAGTATTAATTACTCTTTTATCTGTGGCTTATTTAATACAGGGTGACACGAAACGCAAATCAAGCAATATCTCAAAATTTTCAAATGAATCACCCTATAAGTCTTTTCACAATTTGTTAGTACAATTAATAATCTTTCAAACTATGTAGTACATTTAGGGTATAAGTTTATGGAAAACCGTAAATATTTTATGATAATGGTCAAAAACAAGTATTTTACGTACACAAATTAAATGGTATTCAATTTTTACATGCAACGTCTTGTAAATTTTAACATTTCTAAGGCATACATTTTAATCGTAATTTTGGATGCATCTACAATATCTAATCAATGATATAAACTGTTTGTTAATACCGTAGGTACCTGGAATTACGAAAAAATTTATATTTATGCATGTTTCACTTTCAAGAATTGTTATGATAGGCTCCGTCAGCGCACTTTAGTGCTCCATTTATTTTCGTTAGTACTTTATTGGTTAACGAGATATTTGACTTCATATTTTCGAGGTCAGCCCCCAAAGTGTTTACGATTAATTCCAAATTGGTATCATTCATTAGTGGTTCGTTAGTGCACTTTATTGCTTCAATAATTTTCGCTAGTGCTTTATTGGTTTTCGAGATATTTGACTTTGTATTTTCAAGGTCAGACCCCAAAGTGTATACGATTAATTCCAAATTGGTGTCATTCATTAGTGCTTCGTTAGTGCAATTTAGTGCTTCCATAATTTTCGCTAGTACTTTATTGGTTTTCGAGATATTTCATGTTATTTTTTTGAGGTCAGCCCCCAAAGTATTCACAATTCGATTAAATTTAGTGTCATTATTTAGTGCTTCGTTGTGAACTTTAGTGCTTTAATACTTTTTATTAGTGCTATCTTCTTTTCCGATATATTTGATATTAATTTATTGGCATTTCCGTATAGTTAGCCCCCAAAATTTACACGATTTAGTTAAAGTTAGTATCATTTGTTAGTGATTCTTTAGTGCTTCTTAGTTCTTCCATACATTTCGTCAGTGTTTTCTGGTTTTCCAGTTATTTGCTATTATTTAGTTTAATATCAGCTTCTAAAATTGTTTACGGTGGATTTCAAATTAGGTCATGCATTCGTTAGTGCTATTTCGTACTTCAATAATTATATTCCTAAATGATTTATTGGTTTAAAAGTATTTGTTTTTTTAGGAAATCAATAAGTTTTCCAGGATCGAATATCTTTAGTTCCACTAATTTCGTTCGAACTTCAACTTTTTCCATGAATTCAAATTATTTGCATTCGAATGATGCAAAAAGAGAAAAATGACACATATCTCAATTGAATGCATATATCAATAGTTCAATTTATAAGTAGATACGTTTTACCGTTAACAATTATCCATTATTTTTGGCGTGTCTAGAAGAACAGGAAAGAAAGGACCGACTCATAAATCAAATATAACAATGGAGTAACTGTCCTTTTAGCTACCTACTTTTATTATTTGTCAAGTTCTATATTGGCGGATACTGAAATATTTGAATATACTACGATTTATAACAATAGAAGAAAATGAAAATATTGGATTACTTTGTACTTTTGATTAAGAAATTTTGACTTTTTCGGCGCCCGGTATCACTCAAGTTTGGTACGACTTGAATATGAAACCGCCATTTTCCTTTTATACCTACCTATCAACAATTAACCAAACAACAATCAATTACCAAGGATATTGATAAGGCCTAATGTTTCTTTTATAGTCACAGGTACACACATTCAAATAAAAATGTAGACAAAATATTCAATATTTATTAAAAAAAAATTTGGATATCATTCCAGTTTCAGTTATTTCCAGTGCACGGGTTAAGTCGAATAGAACGGATTCAATTTAAAAATAGGGGGTGTTCCATTTGAAAAAACTGCCACTTGTCAAAAAACTGTCCCTTCCGATACTCATTCGTTTTTGTTCATTTCATTTTCGAGAGGATCTGTGGAAATGCTTTATTTTTATTTAACCATTTCTCTTAAACCAATAATAATGGAGATATATGTAGGTATATAAGTGACCTAAAACTGTGGTTTTGTCATTATGCAGAAAATGTTTGTTCGATAACTTCAGGTAACTATAATACATTTTATCACCTACACAGCATAAAATAGGAGTTGAAATGGAAAGAATCTCTCTTTATCCACATTTTTTACTTTTTCAGACAGATCGTTATTAAGTTCAATACATCCACCATTTCTTCTACACACAGCAACATGATGGCCAATAAGGTCATAAGAAGCTGGTTTATAGAATACAACCGCTCCTCTAAACGTAAACTTCTTTTGGTTGACATTAATTATTTATCAAAGGAATATCCCCTACATTTAGACTTATATCCGGAAGCTCTATAAATATTTCATTAGCTATAATATTATACTCAGTGCTACATTTTCTACATTTCATATTTTTTAAAACAGAACTTTCAATGGAATCTTCAAGTGATGGTATTGAGTTAGAAATTATGTCAACGTTTACCGGTAAATTAAACTGGGTATGTTTCTGACGAATATTACAATATGAACAAACTTTAATTTCAATTGCGCTAGCTGGTGTATCGCATTTACCAATGATTTGCTCGAGAAATGAACATAAATTAGCAGCGCAGTTTATTTCTAAAGTTCCATCTACTTAAACATAAACATCAAAAAAGTTTATCATCGTTTAGAATATTTTTACATAAATTTTATTTCTCGAAGTACCTATTCTAGATAGTTCTGTAACATATAATACCAAACTGTTATTTAGAAATTCTGTAGATGATTGAAACTGAGGACTGTCGCAATACGCTGAAGTAATAATTTGTGCGAATGCATCGAATGGGCAAGTTTTTTTGATTATGTATTGCTTTTTCTCTGATTTATAGGTTTTAAGTAGTTTGTTGGCATTATATAGTAGAGCATATTTAACCTTTTGATTTTCGGTTATATGAGGAATCTGGGCGAAGTTGGCCATAATAAGACAGTTCTAGTTTTTTCTCAATTTTAGCGAGGTCCTTCCAGTTTTCTACCTCTGCCTCTACTTCTATATCGTCTGTGGAAATTTAAGTCTTAGCTAGGATCGTCATTCCTTGGATGACATTGATATGTTTTATTACAAATTAATTGATCTTTACTGGTGACGTTTCTACAACAAATGATCAATTTTTTAAGTCACTGAAATAATGCCAACCCTGTAAAATTGAATATTTGAAGAGGTTGAATTATCTGTCAACTAACATAATAATATACAGGGAGGGACTATTTGAAAAAAACGTGTAATATTTGTCTTAAGACTGCTACACTTCTACCGATGTAAAATATACCCTATATACGATATTGATGCTTTGTTTTAGTAAAATTATTCGAAAATACAGGATGGCGTCGCAAATGACAAATTTTCAAAATTGCCCTGTAAGTCATAAACTGAAAGGGCTATTGGAATCAACCGTAAACAATTTTAGAAGATGATATTGATAATAAATAATAGCTAATAACTAGAAAACCAAGAAAGCACTAACGAAATTTATGGAAGCACTAAGAGGCACTAATGTATCACTAACCAATAACACTAACGGTAACTAAATCATGAACATTTTGGGGACTAACTTCGCGGAAGAGCCAATAAATTAAAATCAAATATCTCTAAAATCAAGATAGTACTAACGAAAATTACTGAAGCGCTAAAAAGCACTAACGAATGACACTAAATTTAATTGATTCGTGAATACATTGGGGGCTGACCTCAAAAAAAAAAGAACATGAAATATCTGGAAAACCAATAAAGTACTTGAGAAAATTATTGAATTACTAAGTAGCACTAACTAATGACACTAAATTTAATCGAATCGTGAATACTTTGAGGGCTGACCTCAAAAAAAGAACATGAAATATCTCGAAAATCAATAAAGCACTAGCGAAGAGGTAACGAATGATACTAAATTTAATCGAATCGTGAATACTTTGGGGGATGACCTCAAAAAAAGAACATGAAATATCTGGAGAACCAATGAAATGCTAGAAAAAACTATTGAAGCACTAAAGTGCACTAACGAAGCACTAACGGATGATACTAATTTAGAATTAATCGTAAACACTTTGGGGGTTGACCTTGATAATATAAAGTCAAATATCTCGAAAACCAATAAAGCATTAACGAAAATAATTCAAGCACTGAAGAGCACTAACAAAGCACTAACGAATGATACTAAATTTGATCGAATCGTGAATACCTTGGTGGCTGACCAAGAATGTTTTGAGATGTTCAAAAAACCAAAGTAACATTTTGGCATCAAATCAAAACGAAAAAAAAATTTCTGGTAAATTTGTGAATTTTCCTAAAAAAATGTTTTAATGTACGATTTAGAGAAAAATGTTGAATATCAAAGCTGTAGAACGTATTAAGGTCTATGAAAAAGCTCAGTAACTTTTTTGCGTCAAATGAAAAACAAAGGAAATGCGCTTTATTTTCAATTTGACAGACCGCCATTTTGTTTTTGGTGGGCCGATTTGGCTCATTACTGAACTCGTCCAAGATTTTGGCCTAACCGATTTTTGTAGCGCGTTTGGTTCCGATCCGTCAAAAAATACACCCTCTATCGTGCTTACATCACCATGAAGTTCTTCCCCATTATGGAAAAAACTGATGAATAGTCTCAAAAAGTTCAGTAACGCTGATGAATGTTGGTAATAAAACACAGTTCACACACAGTAGTAAAACGATAATGACAAAACGAAAAACAAACACAAATTTCAATAACGTTGGTTATAATCTAACGATTCAAACGTACGAGAACGACTAAATATGAAAATGGCTGTGCCAGCTCTGGTAAAATCTGCAATAAGAATTGACATACGTATCAACAGCACACCAGATAATTGATTTCAGACATTCACTGTGACGTAGAATACATAATGCGCATGAGCCGTATCCAATTTTCAGCACTCGCATAGTAGCCGTAAAAATTCTTCGCACATTCTAATGTATTGTCATTCCATTTGTTGTTTATAGGTCAGTGTTGTGTCCCGACGCGCATCGTTCGTTTTGAACTCGAAGCCCCAATTTTTCTCTAAATTTTCTCAAACTATTTCTAAGGACACTTAATAAGGAACTTACTAACAAAAAATTGCGATGTAAGTATTTTTTATAACGTCAAAAAAATTTATAAAGGTTACGATTGAGCGCCGATGCGCTTCGTTCGTTTTGTACTCGAAGCTCCAAAATGTTTCTAAATTCTCTCTAAATTTTTTAAAGAACACTTGATTAGGTACCTATTAACAAAAAACTGTGATGTAAGTATTTTTTATAACGTCAAAAAAATTCATAAAGATAACGATTGAGCGTCGACGCGCATAGTTCGTTTTGAACTCGAAGCCCCAAAATTTTTCAAAATTTCCTTCAACAATTTCAAAGAACACTTAATTGGGAACCTATTAACGAAAAATTGTGATGTGATTATTTTGTATAACGCCAAAAAAAATTCATAAAGATAACGATTGAGCGTCGATGCGCTTCGTTCGTCTTGAACTCGAAGCTCCATTTTTTTTTAACTTAATTAGGAACCCATTAACGAAAAATTGTGATGTAAGTATTTTTTATAACGTTGAAAAATTCATAAATATTACGATTGTGCGCTGACGCCCATCTTCCTTTTGAACCCGAAGCCCCAAATTTTTTTCAAATTTTTTGTAACTATTTCAAATGACACTTAATTATAAACCGATTAACAAAAAATTGTGATGTAAGTATCTTTCATAATGTAAAAAAATCATGAAGGGCCAATTACTAGAGCTGTAAACGCAGTAACCAAGTGTTATATATGAGAATATAAAGAAATAATTATGATAATAACGTTTATTATATATCAGGAAAAGTTTATAAAGGGTCAGTGTTCTCCAAAATAACGATCTACCACCCTTATCATACGACAATGGTAGGGTAGGGTTTTCAATACACAGTCCAAAACTGATACCTAACCTAAATTATTTAACAGGGTATCATAACATGCCAAAGAATTATCGATGTACAAATTGGTTTTCAAATATCACTCCAATCATTATAAAGATTCTAAAAATAAGTTGAAAATTCAATAATTCAAATAGTTTTAATACGAAAAACAATAAATCGACGATATTGAAGTAATTTATTATTGCAAATCAAAAATTAAATTTTCTACATATTATAATATTGAAATTCTGAACGATTAGCGCAAACCGCCTGTAATTCCTACGCTCCTGATAAAACCATTTCTTTTACAGCCGTAATTCTTCCATTTTGATCTATCCCCTCTCATTATTCTCAATCTACACGTTAGAAGCGTGAGTGTCCATATAATATTCCTTTTTATTAACAAAAGAAATTATTCTTCATTAAATGTGATCGAAAAACGATAATCCTCTCATAGTCAACGGGAAAATGTATAGGTAACATGTCATTACCAGTGTATTAGAGAGAGACAATAGTGAGATAGAAAATTAATAGTCAGCGTAGATTATTACAGTTAGAATAAGAATACTAGAATATACCAATCGCGCGAATTGGAAATTTTTAAAACAGGAAACTATTTTTAAAAACTTATTTTCACAATATAATTAGAATTACAATACTTGTTACAAAGCTAATGATCAACCGACAATGCTAAGAATTAAAAAACGACTTTTGCCAACTAACTACCAACCTTAACAACTATAGCTACGCTATTTTAAACAACATTTCTATATATATTAAAGTATATGCTAACTTTTCATTTCCTATCTTATTTACAGTAACATAATATTCTTATTTATTCACAGAAATTTATATTTCTATAACTCCTCCATTCCTAAGATCGAAAAATAATGGAATTGTTTCTTCTAATTCAATATTTTCTGTCTTGATATCTTCTGTTTTTATTTCTTGTTTCTTCTTGTTCCTCTTTTGCTTCTTCAGAATTTTCGTATGAACCAAAATATTATTATACTTATGCAAATAATTGAAATTATTGAAAATAAACTAATTGCTGTGTGTTGTTTTGGAATTATTATTTCTTGAATAGGTTTTATATTTTTAGCAATTCTAATAATATCATATAATCCTCCAAATTCTATTTTAGTTGAGTTTGTTGAATTATATGTTTGAACTTCTACACATTTTGTATCTAATTTTGGAAATATTATCGATTTTCCTTTTCTAATTTGGATGTTGGTCGAAAATATCTCTCCAACTTGAATCTTGCAATCTTCTGGAAATCTGATGATCGATGGATGATTAGTTTCCAAATATTGATCAGAAGTACATTTTGTTAATATTTCTATCGCTCAATTTGGAATAATTAAAACATCGTTATTTGTGACTTGTTCATTATAGTTTCTTGAAGGTGAGCATCGTTAGCATTGCAGTTCGTAGGAGAATGGCCGTTTGATATTTCCATAGTACAATTGTCTCTTGACCTCATTTCTTTTATTGAAATGATTTGTTCCTGAGTTTTTGCCATGTAAAGTTGTAATTGGAAAAATATTTTATGGTTTTGAATGATGGCGTATAAGTGATAAAATTCTGCAGTTTTGGATTTCAGGATAGGTACATGGATAGCAAAAATTATTTTGAATTACTTGGTAACCCAAAAATAGATAGTATGTCAAAATATTATTGAATTTTGGAATTTGTTGATCTTCATTATATGGTATGCAATACTTTATTATCTCTACAATTTCTTGATTTGACATCACTGAGCTATGAATAGAATTTAATTTGCAAAATGTAATGGAATTTTCAATATTATCTAATCACTTGCTCAAACTTTGACAATCCAGATTAATCTGTTTGTGCTATAAAAGATGATAAAATTATTTAAAGTTATTATTTTACTTTGTATTTATATTTAACATTTTTCCAAAGTATCTTAAAATTTCGGTTGATTATGCCATACGGTTGTTAATGATTTATTATAATGATCGATTAACTTCTTATTTAAGGATATCTGCATATTAACTTTCTGAAGTATTTGTTTTTGGTTTTGTTGTAATATATTTATCCCGTTATCATACTTTTCCTCATCATCTAAATCAAGAGTACTAAAAAGCCATTTATCAATTTTTCCAACAGCGTTCATTAATATTCGTTTTGCTCTAATATGAGAGTGAATATTTTCTGATTTTCTATCTAATGTATTGAAAAAACTTATCGTTCTTTCCATCATTTGCTCAGCCCAATTATGGTATGAAATAGGGTTTGTCGCATTAGCTTCTAAACTATTCCTTAACTTGTAGAAATATTGTTTAACTGTTTCTATTTGCTTACTTATTTCTTTTAAATTCATATAATATATAAATGTATGTTTAGTATAAATAAGCTTACATAATCCTAAATTAATTGGTAATATTAAGTTATTCAATTTGGTAACTTATAAATCTTCGGTTTTGCATTTGGTATAAAAACCAGGAACAGGGTTACGATTATCATCAATTTCATTTTGCTGTAACAATTTGCTAAAACTAGTTTTGGATTATTGATTATTTTTTTTTGGTAAATTCCTTCATTAGTTCCTAAAATTATTTTTGAATCTTTTATAATTCCTGTGTTCTCATATTTTCGTAATTTTTTTATCTCTAAATTTTGTTTATATTTCTTTGTGATTTTGTATATAGTGAAATAATACTAAATGGTCATCTAAATCAAGAGGATTAATTCAAATCTAAAAAATCGTCTTGTACAAAATCATTTGGTGGTTTTATTTGAATATCTGATATTATATTAATTTTATTTTTATTATTTTCTTTTCATTCATTCCCTAGAATAATATTTTTCTAAGTTAACTATATATGATAAATCTAGTAAATAATCAATTTCTTTCTGAATTATCGGATCAAGATCATCAATTTACATTTTAACAAAATGGATGAAACTTTGAATGAAAAATTGGAGGTTTCATATTATTACTTTGAAAGTTGTTATGATATATGTATTCCTATATCTAATCATATTATTGTTTTTAATAACTAGTTCTAATCTTATGAACTGAATAATAATTATTCAAATTTTCATTATTGTTATTACAATATAACCTCTTTGAAAATGATTATTTTATATATATTTACCTTTTAACGTATTTCTAAGTTTAATTATTCTATTGTTATTTATTTATTACTTTATTGTTATAACTAAATAATAATTATTCAAATTTTTATTATCGTTATTATGATATCAATTCTCATTATCAAATCTAATTCATATGTACATAAAATTTTCATATGTTCTATGTCATTTGATGATTTCTTGTATTGAGTACCATCTTAAAGCAAAGTGTTCCCAATACATCCTAATAGACTCTTGCAATTCTTGAATATCCTCTCGTCTTCGGATTTTATCTTCCGAT
The DNA here is from genome assembly GCA_963921935.1 of Galeruca laticollis. Classification (NCBI taxonomy): domain Eukaryota; kingdom Metazoa; phylum Arthropoda; class Insecta; order Coleoptera; family Chrysomelidae; genus Galeruca; species Galeruca laticollis. The sequence goes on from OY998176.1 coordinate 42,915,338, forward strand.
TTCGAATTTTCTTATTTACATGTATACTTCTTTTTCCATTTCTCTTGTTTACGTTTTTGTTACTTTCATCAATCTTCGTATTTCTCTCAACAGTTTCCTTATTTCTATTCTTCTTTATGTTTCCACTTATTTTCTTGGAACTTTCTTCTATTTTCTTAACTATAGTTTCATTTATATTCTTGTTTCTTTCATCCATATAATTCGATTGTTATCTTCTATCTTCTTGTTGAAGTTTTCATTTTTCGTGTCAATTCCGTTCACTCGACTTAGTGCTCCTTCCATAATTTCTATATTTATATTTTCCCTTGTATTTCCTATTATTGTTAAATCAGTGTCATTCAATATAATAATTTTATTTCGTGATTTCATTTGAATATTAGATCTATAAATGTTATCATTTTCATTATTTTCAATCATATTATTCTGAATTTCGTTATTTTCTAGTAGTATATCCAATCTTAAATAAATCTGACAAAACAGTTACAAAATCTATTTCATTTACATTATAATTTGGTTTTATACTTGATAAAGAATCAATCGCAGGTTCAATTTTACTTACATGTGTTTCATTAATTGAATTTATTCTATTTGTTTTATTGTTTGGAAAAGATTTAAATTTTGTGTTTTTCATTTCTATGTATTCTAGCTGTTTATTTGAAGTAATTTTAATTTCTGCTACCTCGGATTTCCTTTCTTGAGGAGCCTTCCGAAAATTTTGATATTGTTTTCTAGCATATTTTTCCTCTGTAAAACGAAAGTTTTAAATTCCTTCAACGGATCACATGTTCCTTTTATTTCTTCCGTTTCACCGTAATTATTGTTATATAATTCTTCGGATATGAAATATGATCATTGATTAATATTTTGGAAATAAATATTATTAGTATTTCTGAATCTATTATTATTATAACCAGAATTATTATTTCTTCTTGGAGAATCGGTAAAGGTACTCAACGTTGTAGACATAGGTTCTGGTCTAGGTATACTATGAACAGGAATTTAATGCGGTCTGAAAACATTTCGTTTGGGACCAAATACTTGCGCATTATTCGGATAATGTCGAGGTTATTGTCGTTGCGGTTTTATATCAATTGGTTGGCATAGCATATTTCGTCGTTGTTGGAAATCATGATATTGGTTATAGTTATTTTTAAGATAATTTGTATAATTATCATTCTGATTCTGATTATTATTACTATAATCTCGGATCTGTATATTTTCCATAATAGTAGGAACAGTCATATTTTAATTTTCACAAATTTCAGTCTTTCCATTACGTAATCGTACATGTTATGTAGTAGCCGAACGACGGGTTAGCGGAGTTCGGCCAGCAATCTCGCGCGGAAAAACCCAAAAGTTAATATAAAGAAACAGTTATCAATAAATACTTATCAACAAATTAATAATTATTAATATTATTATTGAACGTGCAATTTGTAGCATTCTGCAAATGAATTGCAGAGGTTAAAATGTTTTCCAATGAAGTCAGATATCGTGTTTCCACTGCTTTGTCAGCACTAATTGTTGCAACCGTGGCGATGAGAACTTGGCTGGAAGAGGTCATTTTGGAAGGCTTTACTGGCGACAGCTGCTGACTAGTGAAAGGGCCAGCGACAGCGTCACTGAAGTTTAATATTTTATTCGATAGGCCCTTTTGGAAACTTAATGAGCTTTCTATATAATCTTCTGCGACGCTAGAAGATTTCCAACCTCCGAGGCGTTTAATATTTGTTATTCCTTGTCCGGAATCTGCAAGCATTGTGGCGGCGGAACGTCGGAAAAAGTGGCCCGTATATTAATCAGGATTTGGAAGCTTCAGATAACTTGCAATCTCTAATAGCATTTTTCCGAAGGTGTTTATTCCTATACATTGTACAGTGCAACTTCCATTCTAATATTTCACGAAAAATCGCTTAAGTGGGGTTTCAGGCTTTCTTAAACTCACATACTATCTGAACAAATTGAGTAATTTTTCATTTTCAGCTTCCCCAGAAATCGTAAAACTTCTGAAAGAGTGTTTTTTGTATCTGGGATATTTATCAATCAAATATTTCCTTTATCATCAATATGATCTAAAGATATCTTTGCTAATTCTTCTCGTCTACATGCACCCGCCAAACCAAAAATCGTTGCGACTTTTACATGAAGATCAATTTAGTCATGCGCTTAATTTATAAACTTAAAAATTTCTTCTTTTGAGAAAATCATTGCCTTTTTTGGTGTAAATCCAATGTTTCATTTTCTTATATATGCCGCGACCTTGAAAATTTAAATCGACTTCTTTTTTGAGTTTAATTACACTTTTTAACGTAGAATACCTGGGCCAAAGAGTGTTTGGCTTGCATGTTTTGAAAATTTCAGCGAAATAAGCCAAAAAACCGTCTTCTTCAAAAGTTTCTATTCCCTAATTCTACCACCAGTTTTCAAACAAAATATATTCCTCTTCATACCTATAACGGGATTTTGATGGTACACTGAGAAAAATGCCCTAATTAGATTTCTTTCTTGAGATGCCCTTAATAACAGGTACAAAAAATCAAATAGTGGTTAAATTAATTCAAGTGATTACTAGCATGTGCATAATTATCACAAGTATGTTGACTTTGTTGAAACATTTTTATAACAGTTATTCGATAAAATGATGTAGTTAACTGGAAATCTAATTGCTGTTATTATAGTCATTTCGTTATAGACCTCATTGAATTGTTTCAATTCAGCACCTACTTGTCCTAATTAGGTACCCACTTAACACTATTCAGTACCAACAAAATAGATCACCTACTTACAATTATGCAGTCCTCGTATAACGGTTATTAAGATATCCAATAATTTTTTTGAAAGAAACGGCTGTTTAGCATCAAAATGCAGTTTTTTCTGGTCCGAACATTACCGATGTGATTGTCGATCTCGTCTTATTGGTTATTTGTGGTTGGAACTTTGGAATACCCGCGCGCCGCGAATTTTACTTTCACATTTGGTTTGGGTGTGTTGAGTGTTGAAAGTTTGTGTGCGGTGTAGGTGATTATTTGCAGTTTTTGCAATTAACTGTGAGGTTAGGTTGATTACGCCGACAGTGTTAAATTGGGTTGAGTATATAAATGGCGTTCACAAACCTATTAATACAGTGGTGATTTAGTGACCATATATCTGACTATGTTCACGTCTCTTATACACCAATCAATCGAAATACTAAAACATTTATAAGTATTTAAAAATTACGTCTCTCATCCATCTTTAAGTTTATTTTGTGGAGAACATTTTTATTTGAATTGTATTATTTTTGTTATAAGCTTCTTCAATCTAAGAATATTTGGGAGCTTTGATATCTAAACTTAACAGGAAAATATGTTTATTTGATTTTATACCTATCATGTTCTATTTTTGTAGTTATCTATAGTTAGTTCCATTAATTTGAATATTTTGTTAATATGAATGTTTTATAGCAAATTTGGTTTTATTTAAAAATATCAGATACTTATTACTTTTTACCAGTAAAATTGTTACTAGAAAATCGCATAATCTAAATTAAGTGCCCTCGATTCCGATTTTACAAAATTCCGTTTGTTATTTGAAAATCTAATAACCTTTACTATATGACAGTACAATTGCTACTAGAAAAGCCGATAATATTTATTAAGTGCACTCAATAACAATTATATGAAATAATGTTTTTCATTTGAAAATCTAGTAACCTTCACTATATGACAATATGGTTGCTATTAGAAAATCATCTCGATAGCAGTTGGACGAAATTCTGTTTTTTATTTGAACATCCAGTAACGTTTACTATAGGACAGTATGATTGCTATTAGAAAATCTTATAATACTTATTAAGTGCACTCGATAACGGTTATACGAAATTCTTGAAAATTATATCTATTAACAGTTATTCAGTGGTGTCCAACAAAGTGACTTTAATAACCATAATCATGAGCTTACTTGATGACTATTTCATGCAAATTTCTAGTAACTGTTATTCAATTTTTGCTAACGGTTAATGGAAATTTCTTTCAGTGTAGTAGATCCAAGTTTGCAGCTCCAGCCGCTTCCAAAACTGACTCTGGCAAATCTTCGTCTGAAGAATCTATGAATATCTTCTAGAAAAAGCTGCGACGGTTAAATTGCTTTTGACATGGTAGCGTTTTGACTGACAAGTTTTTTCCTTCTTTAGTGCTATGGTGATTCAAAGTGACAAATAAAAAATGTCAGATTATTATTATTATTTGACATTCATTTGATGGGGCTTATACCAGTGCCATTAAAAAATCATTGAAACATCCTTTTCTGTTTATTAAAAATTATAGTAGAATTCTAATAAATTTCTTAATTTTTCAATCATTTTGTACCCTACAACCGTATAAATATATATTTTAAATATTCAAATGTCAGTATACTCCCCAAAAACTTAACAAATGTACTTTTTCCTACTAAGCGACTAGTGCGGAAAAGTGTACTTCTCCGCACGCTAGTAGACAAATTATTCAATACCAATACATAATATGATACTGCTTTAAAAATTTTCCTCAACCCTGCTTTCAATATATGGATGTACTTGAAATGGGAGTCGGACAGTTCGACCACGGGCCAGGTACCTGTTTTAAGTACACCGATCAGTTGGACCACGACCGCTCTTCGAGCGGATTTAGGTTGTGTTCTAAAAATTAGAACAATCACTATTCATTTAAAATATTATTTATTATTGAGGTGAATTATAATATGGTTTAATTACGATAAAAAGACGACGATGTCATTTTTAGTTACTTTCCTGCTTATAAGAATAAATATTAATTTATCAACCGTGAATACACTTTATCCTCAACAGCCAGGGCAATTTACAGCTAACGAGTTGGCAAAACTTCAAGACGTTCTCAAATCAACTGGTAAAATTCCCCAGTTTGATTTGACGTTTATTGACATTCGATCATCGTCTAATATTTACAAGCTTTTTTGGTGCTTTTAAGTTCATTTCTTTTTTAAGATTGAAAAACAGTTATTTTCATGACTAATTATTCAGGCAAATCTGCAGTGTGTGGTTAATAAAATGCCGAAGCAGCTGAACAGAAAATGTCAAGGGATGGTAACATATTTGTTGAGCTATTTTGAACGAGAATGCCGAAATGGGGGCCCGCTTCTTCCGCTTACTGTTGTAAGAGACGTAAGTATTTGTATTCAACATTATCAATATTATTGTTACATATTTAAATGTAAATGATTAAATGTTTTTAATGTTAAGTTAGGTTAATTAACCTTGATAATATATTATTCTTTCATAAATTGAAGTAACTGCATTGTAGAGTTGCAGAAGCTTCACAACTTAGCGTTACCACTGTTAACCGTATTGCCGCCAAGAATAATGGAGGTGAACAGCCTAAAAGCCCACCTAAAAAGAGACAACGTAAAAAACCTACTGTTGAAATTGATAACTTTGATCAAAATACTTTCCGAAATGTTATATACGAAATGTATGGGAACATTGAGTATTATGAACTTACTGCTTTATTTTGTTCACAATTAACTAACATTATATTTTTTCAGAGGAACACATAACCTTGAAAACTTTAAGATACAAACTCCAGGAGCGTGAACTCTTTAATGGTTGTTCAACATCACTCTGGAAGATAGTGAAAAATATTGGATTCAAATACCAAAAAGATTATCCTCGTCGTGGTTTAATGGAGTTGCCATATATTGCATTAAAACGTGTACATTTTCTACATGAATATGTCAAGATAAAATGGGAAGGTTTTTATCAATTTTGTTTTTGGATGATACCTGGATATTTGAAGACGGTACTGTTGGACGTTCTTGGCAAGATTCTGATCATAGAAGCGTGAAAAAAACCAAAATTGGTGGTCCAAGGTAATTGAATAATAAAATTAAGCAATTAATTTATGATGTAGTAACATTCTCAAATACTTACTAGTCACACTATTTTATTTGAATCTATATAATTATTAATAGTTGTTTTAAGCTATGCAGTCTATCTAGGAAACCTAGTAGTAATTCGTTATTTCCTTATTGTAGGTATATAGTATTGCATGCTGGTTCCTCTTCTGGATTTATTCCTGGAGCGGGGCTGGTTTCTCATTCCAAAAAACAAGATGGTGATTACCACGGTGAAATGAACCGAGAAAATTTTTTGCATTGGTTTGAATACCAGCTTTTAGTGAACTTGGTAGAACCTGCCACAATTGTAATGGATAATGCAAGTTATCACAGTACAGTGATCAATAAAGTACCTACAACATCTATCAAAAAGGCTGATATACTGAACTGGTTGATACAAAATGATATTCCTTCTGAAAACACTTTCCTCAAAACCCAATTATTGAATTGAGTACAACGGTAAGTTGCTATAAACATTTTTCAATATATCATGGTAATACTTAGAGATAACTCATTTTGTTTAAATATATGCATTTTTTAAGGAACAAACCACCAACAGTATATGAAGCTGACATATTATCTGAAGAATATGGTAACAAAGTGCTTCGACTTCCCCCTCACCACTGTATGTTCAACCCAATTGAACATATTTGGGGCATAGTTAAACATTTTTATAGCGATCATGAGGGAACTGATGGTTCTTCAATAGAACAAGCAATAGGTGTATGGAAAAAGTCATTCGAAAAAGTGACTCCTGATATTTGGTCAAAAACAGTAGAGCACACTGAAAAAATTATACAAGTTGGGTGGGATAGAGAAGTAATATTTGATAGACAGGATGTGCCTCCACTTATTATTAATATTGACAGTGACGATGAAGATTTTGTAGTGGAGTAGTGGAAATCTTGTGTTTTATTTTTGTATATTTTTATCTAATTTGCAAAATCACTAATAACTATTATCAAATTAATTAGGTACAGTTATTTTATAATACACAAATCAAAACCACGACGTCAAGTAGATGTTTTGACACCAATCATTCATTGACACCTAACACAGAACTAGAAGTGCTGCATATTTGTGAAAAGAAACAAGAACTGGATTTCCTTGAAGAACTGGAAATTAGAAGACATTTAAGAAACCCACAATATGAAGTTGTCAATGAACAGTTAAATCTTGGGAATTCTCCACTAATAAACTGTCTTCTTAAGTGATAATTGTAAAGATCAGCAGATATAGTTTTCCTGGTTTTCTATATCATTGCACAGTTATACTGATCTTAATTGGAAAAATGATATCCAGGATATCACCATAGGGCTAATAATATCTAAGCTTCAATATATGTAATATCACATCTTCTTCTTTTTCTATAAACATATATTAAGCCAATCACAAGTTAGGTTACTTCTTGGTCTAGCCAAAAATATAACTACTAAACATCAGGTAGGCATAAAATGAAATGTTACTTCTGTCATTCTGACGATGATATTGATCTATCGAAACAATTGTCAATTTTTTAGAATTTTCAATAACTTGTTTTATATTGTGGAATTAACTAGAGACCTTGAGTTTCATTTAAAAACACTAATATGAGCATATTCCACGAAGTAAGGGTCGAGACAGTCAATTTCATTAACAACTTGTATTGTTTCCTATTAGCGTAAACCCTTGTAGTGCTCTTGAGGATGGTTCTTTAGAGCATAGAATAAAGTATAAGGACCTACAGTTCGTCATTTAACCCTCTTCTATGTAAAATAATTAAATGTTAATTCGAATATAGAATGATTGGTTACTGTTTCTTGTATCTAATCCATAGTTTTTCATGAATAAATATTTATATTAAACTAATCAAGCCTATCATACAAGCCTGCTATTTCGAAAATAAACATGTTTGACTTACGCCCTACGAGGCACGGAACAATGAAAAGGAAGAACTGTCAATCTAACATCAGATTGGTTTTTCTAGTTTTCCTTAAGTAAAGGAAAAAACTACAGCTTGGCAATACCACAATATTTTGTTTTGCAACGTCATCGTTTTTTTATCGTAAATAAACTATAAAACATAATTTTTACGAAATCTTTTCGTGATAAAAGGTCATTTCTATATTCTGCCATCTTAGTTTAAATAAAATCATTTTTTTTCTGTGTTGCACTTTTTAGTTTTTTGGTGGAACATTTTGCAGAATTTATTCCACTTTATATTTCTGCATGAGAGTTTAATAAAATATTTACAAAATTGAACAAACTTGGGTGAGAACTATAAAAATTATAATTAAAATGAGAATGAAATGATTCACACGCGAGTCATATGGAGACATCCTGTTAAACTCATATAATATTTTTATTAAATTGCTTGTAAACTAAAAAAGAAATCAGTCATAATTGTAACATCAACTGTAACTAATTATAAGTTTAATTAAATCTTTTTAAAAAGTATATTTTTTACTTATTAAATTTAACTGGCGCTGTGAACAGGATACTGTCAGTAGAGAATACCCTTTCTGTGTAGTAAAACGGCTACGTTTCCTATCAAGAAATTGAGACAGTATCCGAACCAATAAACTGTGTGAAACAAGTTACGGTGTGTGAAAAGGGTGACTCCAACCCGACCATTCCTCCAGTGAAGAAGACGGTTGTTCAAGAAGACGGCTCAAGTTCCTGCAGAGAATTAGAGACAAGGAACAAGCTTGCAGATGATCCTTAAGTGCATCCTCCTGTAAGTTTTTCCTTAAATTTTATTATTCATCGGCTAATACTTGTTTTGAATAATATAATATTTTTTTACTACAATATAAGTGTTATTTGAATTGCAATTAAAACATTCCAATTTCAATGGTTGCATGAAATTAATATATTATTAAAGTCAATCACTTAATGTCACAAAATCGTGATCGATCCAGATCTCCAATATCTATGAGTCGATCGAGATCTCCATTACCTGTAAGTCGTAACTTAAATACTAATACCGATATGTCTACTGCAATTGCACAAATCGAATTATCTTTAGCAAGCAATATTGTCCCAACATATAACGGTGGTTCTAAAGATTCAGCATATTATTAAGGACAATCTGAAAGATATTTAACTCTTTCAAAAACCGAAAATAATTATTAATTCAACAATCTTCTGTTAGAGCAAATCAAATCCAAATTATTAGGTCCAGCTAGATACGTAATCATAAATAGATCTTTTCATAAATGGTCCGATTTATAAACAGCTCTTATCACTTGTTTTGGCGATCCTAGATCTGAAGAAATATTAGCACACGATTTAAATACTTCTATTCAAACTCATTCTCAATCATTCTCCGAATATTATGACGAAATTTCCCAAAAATGGAAAAGTCCTTAAAGAACACCTAGCTATGAATTCTGATAACAGAGAAGTTAGAATTTCTAAGGACACTATGTATACTGACCAAGCCCTCATGGTATTTGAAGCAGGTCTCTTAAATCTCTACAGAGACCAGTTACTTCATATATCAATTTCATCTCTAGAACAAGCATTGTACGAATATAGGATATTAGACAAGGAAAGATCCCAAATTGAATTTGCTAACTTTCTTAGATCTCAAAAAGGTCAAAGAAATCGCCCATCTCCAAAACATAATACTTCATATTATCAATCACCAAACAACCAATCTTCATTTAACAATTATAATTCGTCTCAAACACCACAAGTTCCTCACAGCCCTAATTATAGACCATTCAATAGATATAATGATAACAATCAAAGATTCCATTACCAAAATAACTATCAGAGACCAAATAATCAATCAAATAATAGACAAACACAATCTCCTAAAAATCAAAATTACAATCGTCCCTCTCAACCTTCCACAAGTAATTACAAACCAACCCCAATCAGTATATCTACAACAAATACTTATAGACCTCCACAACAAAATTCTTTTAGACAAACAGGACCTCCGAACGTAGTTATCGAAGAATGGTTCAATGATGATAATGACGAAAATTCTAATGAATCATCATATGCTAACCCCCAAAACGAACAATACGATGAACCTCAAAATTTTTAATCACGAGCTTCGGAATTGATATAAATAATATAAATTCAGCCCCTAAACTTCCATTTATATACCTCTGAAATCTAGACTTGAAAATATTGATTGACCCCGGTGCAAGCAATTGCATTAGAAACCCAGAACCAGCCTATAGATTATTTTCAGATTCCACTTATGAATCCAAATTTTCCGTTAAATCAATTTAAACAACTTACAATGGCAATTTTAGCTGCCAATACACTCTTTTGAAAGAATTCGGCATTAAATACATGTTCCATATGTTTATCGTACCTTGGCACGATATATTCGATGCATTAATAGGTAGTCAGGACTTTGATAAATCAAAGGCACTTATTAATTTCGAAAATCATTTATTAAAAATTAATTCTATTAAAATAACATTCTATTTGGAAGTCAATCCCAGCTTATTTACTCCTTATTCTGAATCTCTATATAAAAGAATTTCAAATATTTCTGTGAATATCGATAATGAACAAGTAGTTCTCCCAGAATTAAAATTAAATAGCATAATAATACCTGAACGTATAGCTCTAGCGAAAGATGGTTACTGTAAAATACCTATAGAACAAGAAATCTCTTTAAATAATATTTCTATAAATTTTCATGTACATCTTCCAGTCCAACCCCTATCAAAATTTGATGAAACAATCCCTTTATCATGTTATAATACATCTTATAATAATGATATTGATATTACCAAACTTCTTCGAACAGATCATCTGAATCCCGAAGAAAAAGATGCAATAACTTATCTTTGTAAAAAATTTGAAAATATATTTTGAAACGAAAGCCTCGACTCAACTTTTACTCACGTACATCACATTAGAATATTCGATGATGTACCGATTTATCAAAAATCATATAGATACCCTTACCATTTAAAACAAGAAATTCGAAATCAGATACAAAAGCTCCTAGACATTGAAATAATTGAACCAAGTATATCACCGTACAGTTTCCCTACCTTTCTCGTTCCCGAAGGAATGGACCCCAGTGGAAAGAAAATATTCCGATTAGTTATCGATTACCGAAAACTATATGAAAAAACTATCGAACATAAATATTCCCTTCCTCATATCGATGAAATTCTCGACAATCTTGATCAATGTACTTACTTTTCCACTTTAGATTTGGCACAAGGTTTTCACCAAATTAAAATACACCCATATTCGGCAAAAAAACTGCATTTACAGTAGATAATGGCCACTACGGATATACTCGCATGTCATTTGGCCTAAAAAACGCTCCTGCCACTTTTCAACGTGCCATATGGACACAATTCTCCGTCCTTCTCTCTATAAACAATGTTTCGTATACATGGATGACATATTAATATTTTCAAAGTCCCTTCAAGACCATATACTTCATATAAAACAAATATTCAGTGAATTAGGAAAATATAATTTGAAAGTCCAAATAGACAAATCATAATTCCTCAGAAAATAAGTTTCCTTCTTAGGCCATGTCATAACCCCTGATGGTATTAAACCAAATCGAGATAAAATCAAGTCCATCCAAAACTTTCCTTTGCCCAAAAACGAAAAACCAATAAAATCATTTCCCGGCATGCTCTCCTATCATCGTAAATTCATTCAAAATCTCTCCAAAATAACCTATCCAATAAATAAATATCTTAAAAAAGGATTTAAATTAGATTTAAACGACCCAGAATACCTCAATGCTTTCCAAAAATGCAAACAATTTCTTTATAATTCTCCTATTTCAGCATACCCCGATTTCACAAAAACATTTACTTTAACGACCGACGCTTCAAATATCTCTATAGGAAACGTACTTTCTCAAGATTCCCAACCAATAGCTTTTTACTCTCGAACACTTAATTCAGCTAAAAGAAATTATGGCACTATCGAAACAGAACTCTTAGCTATAATCGATAGCTGTAAGCATTTCCGACCATATTTATATTCCAAAAAATATAGTATTGAAACGGATCATAAGCCACTCGTCTGGCTACCGTCTCTTGAAAAACCCAATCAACGTCTTATAAGATGGGAACTAAAGTTGGAAGAATTCGATTTAGAAATTAATTACAAAAAAGGCAAAGAAAATCACGTCGCTGATGCATTATCGAGAATTGAACGCAATGCAATCGATAAAAAACTTCCTAAACGTGATCTAAAAATTAATATAATTAGTGATATAGTTATTACTCCCCTAAACTCAAAAACAAATACTAAAGAATTCAAATAAAACCCTGATGCTATCGATGCAAATTCCGATCCAAATCTAGCATTAAGTGATGCTAACGAAATTTCAAGTAAAATATCTGACGAAAACCAAAGGACCGCTTTAGTCAAAACTAGATATTCCGCACAAGAAAATCCAATTTTTGGTTTCCCAGTTTCAGAAAAAACCTCAAATTCCGCCCATTTTCAAATAATCCTAAAATACGGAGACAAAAACGACATAGATTATTCTAAGCCATTTTGCAAAAATCGCTATGTCCTTACTTTTAGAAAAGGATCCGACTATAACGTTATAAGTAATATGTTCTTAGAAATAGTTGTTATAACAAAAACGTACTATATATACTGCCCCAATGATTCATTTCTCAATAATGCTCCTACAGAATGTTCAAAAATCCTGGAACCAAACCTAAAAATCATTAAAATAAATACTTTTCTGGAAGACATAACTAATAAGGAAGAACAAGTCTGTTTAATTTCAGACTATCATTCAGAAACTCATAACGGTATCACAAAAACTGCGAAACATATAAAGTGCCTGTATTATTTTCCGAAAATCCAAGAATTAGTAACGAATCACGTTAATAATTGCGAATTATGTCTCACCTCAAAATATGATAGAAACCCTCGAAAAATTCCATTTTCCGGCCCACTTATTTCTGAAAGACCTATCGAAAATATTCACATAGACGTATTCTCTATAGAAAGTAAACAATTTCTTACAATACTCGATTTATTCTCTAGGTACCTTCAAGCTCACGAAATTAATGACTCAAATTCTATCACTATACTTAGTAAAGTCCGTCATTATTTCTCTCATCATAACTGCCCTTCGCAATAACTTGCGACAATGCCAGAGAATTCACTAGCGCAACCTTCATAATATTCATGTCAATCTTGTATATAATCACCCCAATCTCATTCCGGCAATTCTCCGATAGAAAGAACACATTCAACTTTAATCGAAAAATTAAGAATCCTAAGACAAAAATCAAAAGATAATATTACCGACTTAGTGACAACTGCTATTCTTATATATAATCAATCAATTCATTTAGTAACAAATTTTACCCCATTTTCACTTCTTTATGGACCATACGAAAATCTAAATCTTCATGAAATAGATCCCCATAAACAAGTATTCCAAAATTACAACGAATATCGAAAATCAGAAATTATGCCATTTCTCGACGATCTTTATCTAAAACAATTAACAAAAAGAACCGAACAATTGAATAAAATTAACAGTAAATGAACAGACGATATCCCAAAAACAGATGTGGTATATTTAGACATGGAACCACGAAATAAAATTAAACCTAAATATAAGAAAATATAAGTAAACACAAATCAATCCAACGATAAGTTAGATTCTCAAAAATATAAAGAGGTTAGCAAACCCATGATTAAAAATACTAAATCTTTCCAGGTTAACCATGAAAATAGCCACCTAGTCAAAACAATTGAACCCCCAGGTTACATATTAGATAGTTTAGGATTAGCTAAATGTAAGACCAATTATCATAAGATTTATTTTAGTATAAGTATTGACGAAATTGAAAACTCGTATAGTAAATTAGTATTAAATCAAGTTCATTTAGCCAGTAGAATTGACGATTCAACAAAAAATAATAACAGAGATATCGACTCACTCTCAGAAGATATAAATAAACTTAGAATCTATGCTCGATCAAATAAAGTAATTAAAAGAGGTCTAATAGACGGCCTAGGTACAGTAGTAAAATATATTTGAGGAAATCTTGATCAAAACGACCTAGTCGAAATTAGAAATACATTTGAAAAAATCAATTTAAATGAAAAAAAAAACTAATGACTGAAATTTCGAAGTTGCATTCATTTGCAGGACAGATTACTCAATGCTGGCAAACAGACCTACGTAAAATACAAAATTATGCTGAAAACGTTCTAAGAGAATTAAATACTCTAAATGATAGATTGAATAACGAAATTATTATTCATATTCAACTAGAACAAATTAGAGACCTAAGAAATGATATTCAAATTTTACTAAAAACAATATCATTTAGTAACCTCGAAATTTTAAATGTAGAAATAATTGAACAAAAGAAATTAGAAGGAATTCTTAATTATTTACATACTATTCATTCTCATAATGAAATCGCTTCCGATATTCCTACTTTATTAGGAATAATCAAAGTCAATCTTATGTTTACTTCAAAAACTATATATGTATATTACTCTTAAACTACCCATATTAGCAAAATTATATCCCAAGTTATCATTTATATCGGAATGGTTTACATCATAATAATATAGAATCTCAAAAATTTGGTTGCTTCTAAATTCCTGTCCGGTTCTTGATTTTTTTCGCAAAAGTCTACTAATATATATTTCATTTTCATCTCCTTACTCTCTCAAACTTTCGATTGGTCCTAATGGTATTGAGCTATTCTCAGGTTTTTCATTTATGTTATTCCCAAATTGGATGGACGGTTCTGTTATTTCTTTATTGTTTACTAATTCTCTTGAACTTTCATTCATGCAGAATTTTTGGTATATTTTATAATAATATAAATTCTTCGTTGCTGTTTCTATCAAACTGTTGTATTCGGTTGAAAAGTGCGATTCTTTCTTCTCCGACAATATCCCTGAATTGAGCAAAACTAATGATAGTGTCATTCTCTGCAACTATCTCATTGTTGTTTTTTTTTCATTGCTGTCAACACCATATACGGGTTTCTTCATTGCCAGACACTTACTGTAATCAATGGCAGAAGGGTCCCACGGATATAATCCGCTGTCCAAAAATCCGTTTTTTTGGTTTCACATTTTGCATATTCCTCTATGACGCTCTCCAAAGCGGGTGCGATTTTACTCAAGTTAGGAGTGCTTGATGATTTTATTTTTCCGCCCAACCTTTCTATATGCGAGAAAAGTATTGGTTTACCCCAAAAAAAGTTGGAATTTTGAAATTTTTTTTTGAGTCATTTTTACGTTTTCCATCAACAACACGAAAAAACGATTTTTATAAAAAAAATCCTATGTTTATGTCGTCGTCGTCGTCGTCGTCGTCGTCGTCGTCGTCGTCGTCGTCGTCGTCGTCGTCGTTGTCGTCGGCCACTTTTCCTTACATGTCTTGTTAGCACGATACAGCCTCCGGAGTGCAATAAGTCAGCAATTTTATGATTGGTTATTGTTAAGGACGTCACAGATGATCCCTATTGATTTTCAGTTCACCAGAGCCAGTACAATGGGTGCTATGGTACTTGAAGTATGACATTTTGTAATTTTTTGAGAAATTTCAGTTTGTTAGCACGATACAGCCTCCGCAGTTCAACAAGTCACCAATTTTATGATTGAGTATTATTCAGGGCATCTCACTTATGAACCCTATTGATTTTCAGCTCACCGGGGCCAATACGGCAGGTGCTACAGTACTTTAAGTACGATATTTTTGTTATTTTTGGAAAAGTTTCAGTTTGTTAGCACGATACAGCCTCCAGAGAGTATACGATTGATCAATTTTATGATTGAATATTGTTCAAGGTGTCTCACAGATGTACCCTATTGATTTTCAGTTAACTAGAGCGAGTATAGCGGGTCCTATAAATCCAGATATACTGAATTTTTGGAGAAATTTTGGTTTGTTGTCACGATACATCCCCCAGAGTGTATACGAGTAACAGTTTTATGATACAATATTGTTCAGGGCCACGGATGCGGAAAAGTTAGTTTTGATCCTTATAACCGTTTTCACTTTTCCGCCCAACCTTTCTATATGCGAGAAAAGTATTGGTTTACCCGAAAAAAATTTGGAATTTTGAAATTTTTTTTTGAGCTATTTTTACGTTTTCAATCAACAACAACACGAAAAAAACGGTTTTTAGAAAAAGAATCCTGTGTGTATGTCGTCGTCGTTGTCGTCGGCCACTTTTCCTTACATGTCTTGTTAGCACGATACAGCCTCCGGAGTGCAATAAGACAGCAATTTTATGATTGGTTATTGTTAAGGACATGTCACAGATGATCCCTATTGATTTTCAGTTCACCAGAGCCAGTACAATGGGTGCTATGGTACTTGAAGTACGACATTTTGTAATTTTTTGAGAAATTTCAGTTTGTTAGCACGATACAGCCTCCGCAGTTCAACAAGTCACCAATTTTATGATTGAATATTATTCAGGGAATATCACTTATGAGTGCTATGAATTTTCAGCTCACCGGGGCCAATACGGCAGGTGCTACAGTACTTTAAGTACGATATTTTTGTCATTTTTGGAGGAGTTTCAGTTTGTTAGCACGATACAGCCTCCAGAGAGTATACGATTGATCAATTTTATGATTGAATATTGTTCAAGGTGTCTCACAGATGTACCCTATTGATTTTCAGTTAACTAGAGCGAGTATAGCGGGTCCTATAAATCCAGATATACTGAATTTTTGGTTATTTTTGGAGAAATTTCGGTTTGTTGGCACGATACATCCCCCGAAGTGTATACAAGTACCAGTTTTATGATACAATATTGTTCAGGGCCACGGATGCGGGAAAGTTAGTTTTAATCCTTAGAACCGTTTATTTTCTTCTAAACTCCAATACAGCTTTTTTCCAAACCCTTTTGAGAGGTTTAAATGCTGCTACAACAGCTGGTTGCATTGGAATAAAGCGATAATATAATAATTTTCAGTTCTGTACAAACTGACTTAATTTTGAAGTTTGATGTGTCGAGTGACCGTCAATGAAAAGAATAATTGGGAATTTAGTTCCGCAGCTTTTTATGTATGGATATAACACGTTTCCAAAATATTCATAAAATAATTCAACCTTCATCCACCCATTGTCGCTATGTCCTACTCCTCAAGTGCTTGGTACTGAATTTACTATTGAAGAAGGTAGTCTCTTATAAGGATAAATGAGCATAGAATTAGTTGTTTGACTAGCAGCCGAGAACGTAAACATGACAGTTGTAGTCATGTTTGCTTGACCAGAGTCTACTTCGTAAACATTCTTTGCACCTCGTCGTGCAAGTACCTCAAAATTCTTTGGGAATAAGGAAAAACGTGTTTCATTACCATTGAATATCCTAGTCGGATCTTGCAAAATATGGTTCAAATTTTTGCTTCCTAAATATTCTTCTACTGAGGAATACCACTTGCGGATGTCATTTCCGAAATTGTTGAACTAGCTGCCGTAACTGCCTCTGGTGTCCGATGAGTAAGATTTGGATGACGTTTAAGAAATACCCTGTACCAACCTTCCCCAGGTAGGTTGCCCTTAAATGGATTATTCCATGGATTGGATTCCAAGAATTCTTTGACGGATTATTGAATGTCGAATTTTCAAACTGGAAATCCCTTTTTTTTGGCTTGTCACTATCCATTCCTCTGAGACTGCTTCTTCTCAAAGTAGCGAGGTAAACTCACAACACCATACAAGTTCTAATGTGTCGGCATTTAGTTTTAATAATTGTAATCATTCAACTATGAACACATACAATTATAAATATAAAAATGGTGATTAATAAATAAAATAAAAGTTGTTAACCGTTTTTCTCCAGTTTAGAAAATTACGAAGTCGACGGAAAAGTATTGTAACCAACTTTTATATTAAAATACTATTGATGATCTTCAACATTAACCTGAAATATATAATCATCAATCGCCTTCATTATTGTACTTGTTGGTTAAATAACTATTAATGATGGATTTGTTTGTTTAGATATTATTACATCCCCAGCTAATATTGTACAAAATGGTACGAAACTTTTAAATTACCTCTCTTTCATCATGGGGGCTGCGTTTGCGCTTGTCATGTAATGAAAAGTACTATGCTGAGTGCTATTGGTTGCGAGACACGTAGTAATGTGTAAGGATGGCTGCGTGTGAGGCAGAAGCAGTTAGTTGTTGATGGTTCATCTGCTGCATCCTTTATTTGATAAATGTGAAACTTTAAACTAAACGTCAAAAAATCTTTGTAGGTTGCTAGTACCTAGAGGCCCTTTTTTTTTCTACGGGAAATGAAATGATCGATTAATGACAAATATAATTTTATTTAAAAAAATATTTCTACCACTGATACTGTAAGTTTATTGCTCTACAGTACTTACAATCTCTTTCGGTAACGGGAAACGAGTACAAAATTTTATGTGTTTCAACGGGAGAGAAATTCAAAAATACTCAATTCTAACTTTTTCACAAGCTATCAATGAAATATTTTCTATCATCTCTGTTTTGTTCAGAACGAAAAAAAAACAAATAAATTGAAGATCAACCAACGCAATGCTTTAGAATTATTGTTACTTACTAATATGTAACGATTAGGTATTTATTATATCCAGCTTCTAGTAAGATGAGTAGATATACTAAGTTAGTCCTGGCTCATCTTAGCTCACTGTTTCCAATTTTCGCCACTAGATGGCACTGATCGTTGGCGGAGTGATTCAAATGGGGCGCTGGTGACGTCACTACGACCTTCGATATACAGGGTGTCGACGATACCAGCACTATGCTATTATTGGTCGGATTTTCATCGAACAATTGGCATTGGGTCACTACCGCGTTCAATATAAATGGTATCGACATAAAGATGCTATAAGGGCTCTACAATGTATATCTACCATTATTGCGACGTTTGGCATACGACGGATCTACCTCCTTGTCTTCTGTTGTGTGTGAGTGTCTGCTAAACTTCTACTACCCCTGTGGTGTGTGTCTTCTGTCATGAATTAAGTGACACACCACCCATATCTTTAGGAAATAGGTCCAAAACAATACTGGTAGGGATAAACAAAACAGTAACAAAACACTTTTTTTTAATCGTTTCTATTTACAATAATAGCATGTTGAGTATAATACAAACAATTATTACATACAAAATATCACTCTTTCCTTTTTTCTATTAGGCGTATGTTTAACTTTAACTATTTTTATCTTAATTCAATCCCTTTCTGCAAACGGGTTGTTACTTAGTAAGAGGAAAGGCAGCTTAGCTTTAACTCCAGGTTTTGCAGAAAACAATTCGCAAAACTGTCCACGTATATATCTATTGAAAGAGCCACATATTTTTTTTAAAAAGTTTAGAATTTCCATCGCAGTCCTCTAAGCCGCATACCTTTACAGGTATCATGTGGTCGCAAAATGGTTCTGTGGTTCGAATAAGTCCATCTCCCAGTGGGGGTTCGCTTTCTGTGTAATTAATATTTCCAATATCTGTAACCATATTGTTACCTTCCAAATTTTCCAACGGGAGCCACAATACAAATCTTGCATCGGTCGGTTTGACCTTCCTGCCGTAAAGTTTGGAAACACTAAATATTTTGGAGCTTGCCATGTTAACACTTTCAGCGAAAATCGAATACTAAGCGTTAAACACGTTACTTCCTGTATTTATGCTATCGCAGAAACGCGTGCGAGAAGGGGTGGGGGTCGCCGAAACAGCTTCGCCGAAAGTGAAGTAATGTGGTTTCCTTACCTATATGACGTACCTATCATAATTCCGTTTTATCGATGAATATCCGACCAATAATAGCAGAGTGTCGATATGGCATCTTTATGTCGACACCCTGTATATCTAACTTCGTAGTGACGTACCTAATGCAGTTTGTTCGATGAAAATCCGACCAATAATAGCAGAGTGACCTTATGACATATTTATGTCGATACCCTGTATATTGATCGAACTTCGTAGTGAGGTGACCCTACCACACGACACCAGCGCCCCATTTGAATCATCTGCCAATGACCGCCAACGATCTGCGTCATCTAGTGGCGAAAATTGGAAACAGTGAGCTAAGATGAGCCAGGACTAACTTAGTATGTCTACTAAGAAGTGATCCATTTCTTCTATATTCAATACTTTTGATATTTCTTTTGGTTTATCGCCAGCGGGTATTTTTTTAAGGAAAGCAATAGCCCTGGGATAGTGGCTTATATCCATATTATTTTAAATATTAATTGTTGACTCAAACATCGATTAATTGCTCCAGAGGCTAGATGGTTGTAAGATTTTAGATTTTTCTATTAAATGCAAGAATCAATTGTTCATTTATAGTAGGCATATTACTATCACTGCTCCAATTTTGAAACAAATTGTAGACCAATTAATTTCTATCTCACTTGACATTACCTGCAATAATTCATAAGTAGCCGCTTTAGCAGATTCACTAATTTCCTGTTGAATGATTTTAGCCTCCCTTTCACTACTGATTCTTATTTTTTGGATTTTAAAACAGAAAACACACACCAATGTTACATGACTATCGCTTTCATAATAAAATACAAAGTTCATGCTATTGTCGAAGCCGCCTACATAGAAATCCAAAATCAAATTGAACAAATTTGTACGTTTCAAATAGGAAATAGAAGAACCTATTCTGTGTTACCTCAATAAAAAATTATTATTATAAAGCATACAAATGTTGTCGGTTCGAAAAAGGTCAGCTGCTATTTGTATGCAACTTCCTAGGGTGGACGAATGTTACTGAAAGAACGCCAAAATGTCTGATTTATTAAGCTCCAAATTGAATACGGAATGAGGCCCTTTCCAGAAATCCCCTTGAATTTGTTTACTTGGGATTTCTTAAAAAAAACTCTTGCTCTATTCCAAACATATTTCAAATCTTTAATCGAACGTCGTGTTTGGAATACAAATACGTTTTCAATTGTAGCAAATGATGTAAAACATAAAATATTCTAAGATCAATAATATCTCTGACGAACAGTGGTTTGTTGCCCTTAATAAATTGTTTTCGAATAATTTTATGCCAATAGTTCACGAAACAATAAATGGTTTTTGAATATTAGCTTTTGTTGTTTTCATCATCTCTTTTATATTACACTAAAAAAATCAGTAAGTTTGAGAAATGAATAACAAGTAAATTCTTAAAATCGTGTTGTTATTAAGAATTCTTACTAATTGCTTCGTTTTCGTCATTAATGAATGTACATTGTAGATAAAAAGAGAGAAATTTCCAGAACTTATTATACTTTATGAGTATTACCATTGGTTAAGGATAGGCCTATCCTTATTCAATGGTATCACATTCATAATTTTTTTGGAAACAATCTCTTCTTAAAGACGAGCAGTAATTTGCCATAATGTGATGGTTCCATCTAGCCTGATGCATTTCCTCTATTACTTTCAGGTCCTGGTGGAAAAAGTCTCCTTATTCCTCACTATAATTTTCCCGATCATTAGGTAACCTATATACCTACCCAGGTGACTGGAGAAATTGTAATGTTATGCCTCATATTAACTCCTAGAATCTTTATACTTTCCAATATATTTTTTACAATTTTTATATATATTAGTGCTTTATGCATATTTTCGACCACCAACACAAAACCCCCTTAAAGCTTCACTTTCAGATTCAGTCGAATCCGTATGCGCGGAATCCATGTACAGAAACGGAGTTTTAACTAGATACTGTTACGAACTCGCACACCGAAGCAGATACTAAGTACGGCCCTGTAACCTTATGTTAACGGAGTTAAGAAAAAGGCGAGCGCGCCGAATTCTGAGAAGGTCTATTGGGATCTATTGTGACCGTCCTTTTTTAAACATGTTCTCGAAAGGCATTTTGAGAAATATCGCGAAAGGCATGTCCCATCCCGAATGTTCTAGTAAAGAAAGTTTTTGATATAAATACAGGACCGATCAGCGGATGAGTTCAGTTTATAATTTGCCATAGTGAGTTAAAGAGTAATTAAATGAATATAAAAGTGTTATAAATTAATAAGTTAGTGTGCATATAAATTAAATTTAAGTGACTGGTTAAGTATATATAAATTAGTGTTAGTGAGCTAGTGCTTAAATAAATTAGTAAGTAGCAATACCGAGTGTTTAAAATTTATCCCACCCGTTTATTGTTTAAATAAATGACAAAAACATTACATTGGTGTCAGAAGTGGGATAATATGAATAAATAGCTACATAAAAATGGCCAAGAGACTATGTGATCTGAAAGTCACGGAATTAAGGGCAGAATTGGAAGATCGTGAGTTGGAAACGTCCGGTAAGAAAAGGGAAAAAGTAGAAAGACTTAAAGTGGCACTGGAAAATGACGGCTTTGATCCAGAAACAGTTTTATTTAATGACGAGGCTTCCATCTTAATCTCGTCAATTTCTGCCATGGAAGAAAAGATTTCTGCTAATATGAAGAACGATATTTCTGCCATGGAAGAGAAGATTTCCAGCATGAAGAATGACATTTCTGAAGATATCTTATCGTTAAAAAATGACATTGCTGCTGACGTCGAGAATAAAATTACGTCTCTAAAATCAGACGTTGAATACAAAATAACAACGATATACGAGAAAATCAAGGAATTGGAGAGAAATATGGCAGATTTAAGAACAGAAGACACGCCAGCAGAAGGAAAGAAGATTGAACATATAAAACCCTGCAAGCCAGAAATAACTTCCAGGATAGAGGACATTAGCAGTTTTGCACGAGTCAAGACCTCAACATTCGACGGAAAGACATCGTGGACCAATTATGTAAAACAGTTCGAAGCAGCCGCTAGAGTGAATAATTGGTCCGATAAGGAGAAAGCAGTGAACCTAACTATCGCGCTTCGGGGAGATGCCTTAGATATACTTCAGACGATACCTCTGGAAGAAACGGATGATTTCGAGCTGCTGAAGAAGAGGTTGGACATGCGGTACGGTACGGTCACGAACATCTAGAACATTTGTACCAGTCCCAGTTGAAGAACCGAAGGCAGAAACGTGCCGAAACACTTCAAGAATATGAAGTGGACATCGCCCGACTAGTTCGATTTGTTTATCCGTCAGCACCAGAGTACATGATGGAATGTCTGGGCAGTCAGGCCTTTATTGATGGCGTACGTGACCCCGATATGCAGAGGACTCTTCGTTTAGCCCATCCCAAAACATTAGTTGACGCATTGACAGCTGCTCTTGAATATGAAGCAGCAACTAAGGCTTCAGGATATAACAAAATTAGGGCCATCCAAGAAGAAGGTGACGAAGACAGATTTGACCAGTTCATCAGTTTCATAAAAGGTATGATGGACAAGAAACCGAGAAAAATCAGATGCTGGAATTGTGGCGAGCTAGGGCATGTACGTAGTTCGTGTAAGCGCCCCAAGACTCCTGCAAACCAAGAACCCCAGACACAGGAAAAACTAGAACGGGTCGGCTACGAGGGGGCAGCACCGACCCATGAGCGTTCCAAAGACCCTCTCATACTGATAGCTTCTCTCAGATGTCGCAACGACAGTGTATATGTAGATGGCGAAGTAAATGGCAAGGGATATGCTCTGCTGGTTGACACTGGAGCAACTAGAACCATTATACGACCAGAGATAATAAACCCCAAGAAAAAACTTCTGCCAACGAGATTGCGACTGCGGACCGCCACAGGCGAGATGCCAACGTTCACGGGGAAACACAAATCCAATTGGGAATTGGCGCAGAAAAGTTCACGCATACGGTAATCGTTGCTGACATTGAAGAAGACGTGATTCTGGGAATGGACGTAATGAATGTACATGGATTCCAATTAGACTTTAGAAACAGAACCATTAAAGTGGGTCCCGAGGAGGTATTCCTGCATCCATATCAAGGCAGCGAGGTGTTGGCAGCTGTACAGGAAGATACCGTTCTACCTGCACCAAGCGAAACCATGATAGTAGCACGGCTACAGGGAATCATGGAGGAAGGTACACCGGTTATGATGGAACCAAGGAACCACGACGAGGAGGTTGGCAAAGGAGTACTAATTGGGAAATGATTGGTTACGTCGACGAAGGAGATCCTTGTACGATTGATAAACGTGAACGATTACCCAATTACCATCAAGAAGGAAACCAAGATTGGATCCTGCGTACCAGTGACGTCTATAGTTCGTCAGACAACGACCACTGACAATTCCAATGCCAGATTCGAACAAATGTTATCAGTAGCTGGTCAATCTTTGGATCGAGCTGAAAAAAAGAGAATGAGAGAATTTCTCTTGCAGTATCGAGACCTATTCGTACCAAAAGGAGGAAAGACTGGCAGAACATCAGCCGTCAAACACAAAATCGATACTGGTAATGCTAAGCCAATTAGACAATCAGCTCGAAGACTCCCACGAGCGAAGAGAGAGGAAGCTGAAAGAATAATTCGAGAGATGGCAGAAGAAAAAGTGATAGAACCATCTACTAGTCCATGTGTGTCTCCAGTAGTGCTCGTCAAGAAAAAGGATGGAACTACGAGATTCTGCGTGGATTATCGCCAGCTTAACAACGTGACGAAGAAAGACAGCTATCCTCTGCCCCGAATTGACGATACGCTAGACACGTTGGCCGGCAGCAAACTGTTTTCCACCTTGGACCTGAAGTCTGGTTATTGGCAAGTATGAATGGACCCAGAAGATAAAGAGAAGACTGCTTTTACCACCGGATCTGGATTATGGTAATTCAACGTCATGCCATTCGGGCTCTGTAATGCGCCTGCGACATTTGAAAGACTTATGGAAAATGTCTTGAGAGGGTTGTCTTGGAAGACATGCCTGGTCTATTTGGACGACATCGTAGTACTGGGGAAGACATTTGACGAACATCTGAAAAATTTGGAAGACGTATTCGAACGACTCCAAGCTGCCCAGCTCATGTTAAACCCGAAGAAATGTCAGCTGTTCCAAAACCGAGTCAACTATCCAGGTCATATAGTGAGCAATGAAGGAGTGGCGGTGGATCCAGAGAAAGTTGCTTCCATTCAGCAATGGCCGCAACCAACCGACAAACATCAAATTAGGAGTTTCCTTGGACTTTGCACGTATTACAGAAGATTTATCAGGAAGTTTGGGGATATTGCCAAGCCTCTAACGCGACTTACAGAAGAAGCAAGAGCTTTCCAATGGGACGAAGACTGTCAAACGGCTTTTGAAACTTTGAAGAGGCATTTAACCTCGGCGCCGATATTAGCATATCCATTACCAGAGGGAGACTTTATTCTTGACACTGAGGCAAGCAACGTAGGAATTGGTGGAGTGCTCTCACAGATCCAAGGAGGGCAAGAAAGAGTGCTGGGATATTTCAGTAAAGTCCTCTCCAAACCAGAACGGAACTACTGCGTCACAAGAAGAGAACTTTTGGATGTAGTGAAGTCCGTGGAACACTTTTACCAGTATCTCTATGGTAGGAAGTTTTTAATCCGGACTGATCATGCAGCACTTAAGTGGTTGATGCAGTTCAAGAATCCCGAGGGCCAGATCGCTAGATGGATTGAACGACTTCAAGAATACGATTTCAACATCGAACATCGAGCTGGTGTGAGTCACCGAAATGCCGACTCCCTGTCCAGACGGCCGTGCCCAACAGACTGCTCCCACTGCAACAAGGTGGAATCTAGGGAAGCTGCAGTTTCAAGAACTACTGTAGTCAACGAGGAATGGTCACCCACTAGGATCAGAGAAGATCAGGAGAATGATCCTCACCTGGAGATGATCCGGCAATGGAAGAAAGGAAACCGGCGACCTACCTGGCAAGAGGTGTCAAGATTTTCACCGAAACTCAAGGCGTATTGGGCTCAGTGGGGCTCCCTTGTCCTGGAAGAAGGGCTGTTGAAAAGAGTCCTTGAAAACGATGATGGTTCTGAGGTGAGGAGACAGCTAGTTATCCAGAGAACAAGAGTAGCTGAGGTACTGAAGAAGTTATACGACAGTCCATCGGGAGGTCATCTGGGAGTGAGGAAAACCCTTCAGCGAGTTCGTGAAAGGTTTTATTGGATGAACAGCTCTGACGATGTGAAGGACTGGTGTAAGAAATGTACGACTTGTGCTACGAGTAATGGACCACATCGCAAGAGAAAGGCACCCATGAAACAGTACAATGTTGGAAGCCCTTTTGAAAGGATTGCTTTAGATATCGCTGGACCATTTCCGACGACAGAAAATGGTAGCAAGTACATGCTGGTTGTAATGGATTATTTTACAAAGTGGGTGTAAATTTATGCTATCCCGAACCAAGAGGCCACAACTGTCGCGGATGTATTGGTGAAAGAATTCATCAGCCGATATGGAGTGCCCATGGAAGTCCACAGTGACCAGGGAAGAAATTTTGAAAGCCATCTATTCCAGGAGATTTGCGACAAGTTGGGAATGGAGAAGACCAGAACAACAGCATTACATCCACAGTCAGATGGAATGGTCGAGAGAATGAACAGGACTATTGGAAAATACCTGTCCAAAGTAGTATCCAGCCATAAGAGAGATTGGGACCAGTATCTCTTCCTATTCGCATTGGCTTATCGATCTGCCGTCAATGAAGCCACGGGTGAAACACCTGAGAAAATCCTGTTTGGACGTGAAATGAGGCTTCCTTGTGACCTGGAATTTGGCTGTCGGCCTGGAGAAGATATAGCAGGCGAAGACTACGTGATCCAATTGAGAAGAAGGCTGGACGATATTCATGAACTAGTTCGAACAAGTCTTCAAGTTGCCAGCGAAAGAATGAAAAGTCGGTACGACACGCAGGCCACAGAGGGCGGTTTTAAAGAAGGGGACAAAGTATGGTTACACAACCCGGCGAGGAGAAAAGGATTTTCTCCAAAATTACAAAAATCCTGGGAAGGTCCATACTTGATCAAGAAAAGGATCAATGATGTTTTATATCGCATAAGCAAGATCCCCAACGAAAAACCAAAAGTAGTTCACCGAAACCGACTAGCGCCATTCGAAGGAGACCATGAGATAGAGGAAGGAGTAAACCTTATTCGAGATATGTCTGACCCCACATTCAATGAATTTATGGGCGCGTATGGAGGTACCGGGAAAGCTAGATATGGAGTCACTTCGGAACAACAACAAGATTTGTTCACTCTCCCAGAAGATTATTCACTGGCATACAACATCCCCGCCTGTATCAAGAACGCACGAGGATTGGCAACCGTCTTTCGAAAGAAGTTCGGGCAATTAGAAAAACTTGAAGACCAGATTCCAGCCCCTGGCAAGACACTGAAACTGAAACATAATTCGCGGTACGTTTTCTACGTGGCAACTAAAAATGAATTCCAAGATCGATCTACATACCGCGATGTGTGGGAAGCACTTCGAAACCTCCGAGACCACGTGTTGGAATCCAACGTGAAGAAACTGGCTATGCCTAAGATAGCGAGTAACCAGTTGGATTGGCGAATCATCAGGAACATGGTAGAGATTATCTTTCAAGATACCGGTGTCCAGATATTGATTTGCAGCTACAACCCCCGTTATCAGTATCCGATGAAGACGGTGCTCTGCTATTTTCATAAGATCGGAAAGTGTAGAAATGGGGCTAGTTGCCAATTCAAACATCCAGTCTCGGCTACACAAAAGTTCCAGGAGGAACTTTCATTTAAGGAGGGGGTAATGTTACGAACTCGCACACCGAAGCAGATACTAAGTACGGCCCTGTAACCTTATGTTAATGGAGTTAAGAAAAAGGCTAGCGCGCCGAATTCTGAGAAGGTCTATTGGGATCTATTGTGACCGTCCTTTTTAAACATGTTCTCGAAAGGCATTTTAAGAAATATCGCGAAAGGCATGTCCCATCCCGAATGTTCTAGTAAAGAAAGTTTTTGATATAAATACAGGACCGATCAGCGGATGAGTTCAGTTCATAATTTGCCATAGTGAGTTAAACAGTAATTAAGTGAATATAAAAGTGTTATAAATTAATAAGTTAGTGTGCATATAAATTAAATTTAAGTGACTAGTTAAGTACATATAAATTAGTGTTAGTGAGCTAGTGTTTAAATAAATTAGTAAGTAGCAATACCGAGTGTTTAAAATTTATCCCACCCGTTTATTGTTTAAATAAATAACAAAAACATTACAATACTAAACGCTTATCAGAACATTATGGTGTTCTGAGAAGCCGACTTAAACTGTTAATCACATTAATTGTGAGATACGCAAAAATCATAAAAACCAGAGCCAATTGAATACTTTTATGACTATATTCGAAAATTGTGAACGTAAAAATATATAAATCCACAGATATATCCTGGGCAGCATAAAAATATTTTCTTGTTGAGCAGTGTTCCTATTTATTAGTTGTTTTTCAAGATTCAACGATGACACTTCATTATATCATAATTTTTAAACTATGAATTTACTTCTCTATAAAATGTGTCATTTAATGATAACAGTTTTGTCTCTTGACAGCGATAAAAAAGATGCATCCTTTCTTATCACCGACGAAAACGCAAGTTCCTCATGACCATAATACATCTAGTATGCTCACATCACGTTAATGACTGTCTTGTCAATTATAGTTGAAGAGCCCATGGCTCTAAACCTAGTTCTATAACACTACCAGATGATAAATTAGTCACTTTATTAATGGGGGAACACGAAATGGCGATGCTGCAACGCAAAAAACTAAGCAACGCTAATAAAAATCTTCTAGGGAGGACTATTCGATAATCCAATGCTGTAAGACCCCCTGATTGACCTTATCAGTGTCAGAAGCATGATGAGCAACGCCTCGTACCTAGCTATCTAGTATGATCGTTCTCCTCAAAAAACCAAAGATCATCAATTTCTGTGTTAGAAAAACCACTGCTGCATTTTTCAAATAGAGGAGAAAGTTGTTGCTGCAGCGATTGAAGTTACCCACCGCGAAGCTGGAATCGACGTTTCAATTCAGTTTTATCAGCAAAAACCCGGTTCCCTTCGATTTGTACTGATAGTCCAGTAGGATTAGACTTTTTCCAACCAAAAACGTTAAGAGGCATTTTTCCTGCAGAAAGTTATTGGGGTGGGTGCGAGGATATTATATTATATGAATGTGGCCACAAGTTCGGTCTCAGTCATTGTTTAAATAATGAGAGAAAGTACAAAAATCGGTTTTCTGCATATAACTTTTGAACCGTTGTTGCAACCGAAAGTTTACAAAAAAATCAACTTAATAAGCCCGGTTGGATCAAATTTCGTTAATTTGTTTACTTGTAATAAACAAAACACCGCCAATTTCAGCCATTTTTTGTATGTTACATAATTCAGTTATTTTTGCTTCTAAATAATCGTAGTGCAACTTTTTATGAAGGTCTTTGTGTACTTAATAAGTAGTAGAAATGTTGGCTTCAAATATTAAGAACTTTTTGTTCAATTCTATTTGTTGTGTAAAAAGTTGTTTTACAAAAATATAATTTCCCCAGCCTATAGGCGTCGTACAGACTTCTTTAACATCTCATTTTACTCGTAAAGGGCTGTAGTATAACGTACAATAAAGTAAATTCTGATTTTCCAACTGTAAGTTGTCTAAACATGACGTTGAAAATTAAGTACTTTAAACAATTAATTTTTAACAATAATTTTTTTTTTAAATTGAGTACACAAATTGATTAGTTGATTGCTATGATTTTTCTGCAAATTTACAGCCCTTATTCATTGCTCTACGATGCTCTGAAGCGAAGATATTTTTTTTTCGCAAAATCATTGCGGCTTTGTTTATTAATATTATGAGCTCAAATTTACAAGTAGTATACAGTAAAAGTAGAACTACAGTGTCATACATTTGCGCAAAGATAAATGTCAATATTTCAGTGAAGTTATTGAAAAAGCGGTAGCGTAGAATTGACGCCGCTCCGGAGAAAGTGGCTGAAACTGATCACGCGTCTTATATTTGGAAAAGTAGAAAAAATTCGTCATATCTGAAGAACTAATGACCCAATCATGATGATTTTTTTTTATTTGGGGTGGCATGAAAAAATAATAACAACTAGCGGACGAGATCTTCAAATTACAAATGATTTTAGTGGGAAGTTTTACATAATGCATTACTTTGATTTTCACAATATTGCAAATAATATTGATAGTATATTGATAATTATTCATGAGTAATAGTGAAGGATTTAAATTAAAACAGATAATATTTTATTTTACTTTGATGGTAAATGTATTATTTATTATTTACACCGTACAAAATATTATTATATACATTATAATATACATTAAATCAATGACAATCGCATACGTACATATATTCTCATGTATTTTATTTTCAGAATTTACGTACATTAGATATGAAGTAAATAAATTACAATAGATGAACATTCTATTCTACCCTACGCCTTTTGCTACTGCTACATTCCTCGCTATTATTGCAGCCCTCATCGAAGTTATTGAACTCGTCATCATCATCATCGTTTTCATGATCGTAATTTTCACTGTTAACATCTATATTTACAGATAATATTTTCAAAATATCTTGCGTGTCATCTTCTAAATCTACTCCAGTTTCATCGCATACTTGTAGACTTTTTTGTTCCTTATTTGTGCATGTCTCACCATGACAACCTGCACATGAATGTGTAAAGTTAAGTCGTGTTTCCTGCAACTACAAGTTTTATTTTTGCACCCAGTTTCGCATCTAAATGTAATCGACGCAAACAATTCGTCTGGAATTGCGGCTCAGTCGTAAAAATCGGTTGCAATCCTACTTCAGTCATCTTCCGCGCAGCTGCATCGCGCCCCTCCCCCAACTTTCTCCGCAGCGGCGTCAATTCTACGTCGCCCCTTTTTCAATAACTTCACTG
This sequence comes from Galeruca laticollis, assembly GCA_963921935.1. Taxonomy (NCBI): domain Eukaryota; kingdom Metazoa; phylum Arthropoda; class Insecta; order Coleoptera; family Chrysomelidae; genus Galeruca; species Galeruca laticollis. The sequence goes on from OY998176.1 coordinate 42,945,984, forward strand.
AAATATTGACATATGATATTGCGCAAATCTATGACTCCGTAGTTCAACTCTAACTATAGACTACCTGTAAATTTGAGTTCATAATATTAATAAACAAAGCCGCAATTATTTTGCGAAAAAAAAATATCTCCTCTTCCGAGCATCGTAGAGCAATAAATAAGGGCTGTAAATTTGCAGAAAAATCATAGCAATCAACTAATCAATTTGTGTATTCAATTTAAAAAAAATTATTGCTCAAAATTAATTGTTCAAAGTACTTCATTTTTAACGTCATTTTTAAACAATTTACAGTTGAGAAATCAACATTTCCTCCATTGTACGTGATACTAGAACCCTTTACGAGTAAAATGAGACGTTAAAGAACTCTGTACGATGCCTGTAGGCTATGGAAATTAGATTTTTGTAAAACAGCTTTTTACACAACAAATAGAATTGAAAAAAAACTTATTAATATTTCAAGCCAAAATTTTCACAAATTATTAAGTACACAATCACCTTTATAAAAAGTTGTACTACGATTATTTAGAAGCAAAAATAACTGAATTATGTAACATACAAAAAATTGCTGAAATTGACGGTTATTTGTTTATTACAAGTAAACAAATTGACGAAATTCAATCCAACCGGGCTTATTATGTAGGTGTTTTAAATATCTATAAGTTGATATTCTTGTAAAGCAACAACTGTTCGAAAGTTATATGCAAAAAACCGATTTTTGAACTTTCTCTCATAATTTAAACAATGACTGAGACCGAACTCGTGGCCACATTCATATAATATAATATACTCGTACCCTCCCCAAGAACTTTCTGCAGGAAAAATGCCTCTCAACGTTTTTTTTGTTGAAATAGTACCTTTTCAGTCTAATGCAACTGGACTATGATTCAATACGCATGCCACGGTCATGTACGAATAATTTAACGTGTCGTTGATTGTTAACAAATGGAGTCGGCCTATTTTATGTGATATTGCTCGATTTTTCAGCCGTTTGGATTGTGTTTTTATTTTTTTCTTATCTCTTTCGTTACATTCGAATGTTAATTATCTTGTCAAAAAGTACTAAATATCGTTATCCTGATTAAAAAATCACCTAACTCGACGTTTTACCTAAATAAGTATTTTAGCGCCATCTCTCAACTAATCTACGTAGAAAAACTTGAATCTCAAAAGAACCCTAGCTGGCTGTAGAACGTGTAACGTAAACCTCGCACCTCCAATAACAGTGAATCTGGCAACCGTAAAACTGCTAATTCCTTCACAAAGTGAGGTTATTCGTAGGATTTTTCCTGCAAACGTTTACGGAGCTGTTTTGCATCAGATTTTGTGTGACCAAAGGACAATTACGAATAAAAATGATGGAAAAGGTAATAGGTAAGCTTCGAATAATATTTATTTGCCTGTATTTTGTACTTCTTTTAGTTATTTTACTAGTTAGTAGTTGAGTTTATTGTTAATTTCTATCTTAGTAACTTGTTATCAAGTACGCTTATTAGCAAAAATAGAATATTATTTAGATCTATAGTTGAGGTAATCGATTTTTTTTCAAACAGTTCTTTATGTTTTTCTAAGAAATATTATTTAGTTCTGTTCTATTAGAAGTAATACGTAGCTGAAAGTTACGTAGGCTAGGTCAAACTTACCATACGGTATTAAAATTATTCACTTACCTAATGGCCTCTTTACTTCAGGTTTTTAAACACAGGCGTCAAGAATATAATTAGCTGTCTTGCAAAACGAAAATATAGATCGCTCAAACGGAATACAGGGCGCAGTGTTTGAAGAAAACGAAAATCAGTCGTCTGGTGGAAAAATTACTGAAAACTTCTCCCACAATTAAGAATTAAGTGTTGAGAATAGACACATCGCTTAGCATGAACTCTTTAAGTGCTGATTTATCGAATACTTTTTTATAATACTATCACCAGTAACACAAATCGCTACATCTAATATGTACAGTGGAATATCCACATTTTGTCGAGGACGACAATTCGGGGAAATATCGCGAGAATGACATCTCATTAACGACAACACTTATCACACATGTTTATGAGAAATTTTCTTCTTAAAATGGAGTGACGGAGCGTTCACTACAATATTTTAGATTACTTAGAAAACACCCTGCGTAGTTTGCCAAACGAAATGACTAGCCAGCCCGCTACTTTGTTATTAAATGAGCGGACGATTTGAAATTTGTATGGGTACATGGGATAAACATTTCAGGTATTTATACATCTGAGTGTAATTTCCGGTTCAATCGGAAACTTAACGAACTTTGTCGTTACAAAAGAAACTACATAATTTTTTTTAATTTGAATTCTAAGAAAAACAATGTTAAACATTTATCATACCCTTGTCTTATTAGACAGTAAAAAATAATTTCTTTGGATGTATAACGTGGATTATTCTGTGGGTTACTGATTAAAAAGCTTGTGTATTCGAACTAAACATTTTTGCGGCATGCTCTGCGTGGAAAAAAAATTATAAAAAGTATCGTTAAAATTGGGCCACCCTTAAGTTTTTATTTTCAAATACGAATCTATATTTTTAATTGCAATGTTTCTAGTGCCAAGAGTCATGTTTCATATCGGCATATTATTTATATCTGAACTACAGAGTGTTTTGGAAATATTTAACTATACCGGTAAAATTTCAAATCTTCAATAATTAAAAAAGTTCTTGTTATATGATCAACTTGGCATTCATTCACTTCTTATTCACTGATATTATCCAATTACAGCTGACATGGAATATGAAAAGAGGATAAAATTGTTCTGGTAATAGTTCAATATTTTCAAAACACTTTGTAGTTGAGATAAAAATACTGCGCCAATATGAAACATACCTCTTGGCATTAAAAAAATTGCAATTGAAAATACAGGTCCGTATTTGAAAATAAAATGTTGAGGGTGGCCCAATGTGTACCATACTTTCTATACAATTTTTATTTGCATGTTTGGATAGTCTAGAAAAAGTTGCTATGGCAATGTTTTGGAAAATCCTCGCAAATAAAAAGATGTAGACAAAAGAAAATTTTCAAAATTTTCAATTTTTCCGGTATAACTTAAGAACTAAAGAAGCTAGATTGTCTTGAATCAAATAAATCACCTCTGAAATACACAACTTTGCCCTCATGTAACCATCCCCATATCACTTACCGTTACCATGATTCCAATGCATAGACTCGAATTTGAATAGCATTGTATAAGTGTTGAAAGTGACATATTCCGTACAAGTGCAGGAAATACAATTTCTAACGAGGTATGTACTCTATTTTTAGTACGACCATGAATATACAAATTGTGTGAATTATGCAATATTGGACTTCTCTTAATGCTGTCCAATTTTAATTTTGTTTGACGTTTGCATGATTATGTAAATTTTCCTAACTATTCTTAATAAAATTTGCCTACAGTACATTTCCCGTATTACCTACTGTCACATCTTGGATTCTGCTGGATGCCACGGGAATGTGACAGCTTTCCTTTCATAATACTTTTCATGTGAATTATATATACATTTAAGGCCTTATGATAGCACAGTGTAATAATATATGCTGTAGTACGGATTTTGCGTTTTACTTACTGCTATCTGCCTACAGACTACATTTGAGACGGAAGGTCTTTTTAATTTACTTTAATGTAAGTTATTTTCTCTGATGAACTATAAATATGAATTGAAAGTCATCTTAAATATTTCTGGTTGTGGTGAAAATAAAAAGTCAATTATTCATTAGGTAATTAGTAGTTTGTTTGTTTACAGAGCTGATTTCAAGTTTTATTTCGTTGATATAGTAGTAGTAGTTGGTATAGTTGCTCTAAATTAGTTAAAAGAGTCTATAAAAGGAGCAAGGTGTCTCTCTCATTTCTAATAAAGTATGTCAATGAACAATTGTAGTTGCTTACAAAGACATTTGCACGTTCTTATCCACTGCATAAAAACTATGTTTCTAGCAAAGAAACTCGCACCATTATAGAAAAACCTTCGGTAAGTTACAAATATTTCCTTTGATGGATCCAGTCTCCATTGTGATAAAAATCGTAAAATATTATTGTTGGTGTAACAAATTATCAAGAAAAATATTTCATACTTGTAACTATGTTATCTGAAATAAGTACACTTGTTCGTCCAGTGACGTCGTCGCGCTCTGATTGGTGTTCGTATTCACGAAATAATGGGTTATAAATAACGCAATTTAAATAAATTTTATTTGATTCAAGACGAGTAAGAAAGTTTCAAAAATAATATTTTAGATTTCTAAAAACTGTCGGTTATGTGTAAAATATAGCTTTACATGGATTTGTAACAAACGTCAATATCCCAATTACTAGAATATGTATTTAATTCTCCTCTCTCAAAAGAAAAGCAAATTCATATTTAAAATTACTGGAAGTCACTTCGCACGTGATCTATACACAATATACAGGACGCACCAAATCTTACACAAATTCAAATCTATCTACTAATAATCTATCAAGGTCCCAATGTTGCCAAATAATAGGAAGCCACTCTGTACGTGATCTCGATGCATTGGGGATGCTCTACATACATATTGTATATATCGGAGGATGCCACAGCGCTACAAATCTATACGGATGCCACTTCAACCGCTATCGCGATATATATATATATATATCGCGATAGCGGTTGAAGTGGCGTACAGGACGCACCGATTCTGGAAGAAATTCCAATCTACCTACTTATATTCTATCCCAGTGTTGCCAAATAATAGGAAGCCACTCTGTGCGTGATCTCGATGCATTGGAGCTGTTCTATATACATATTGTATATATATATGTATATATATATATATACATATATATTTATATATAACAACAACAAAGAGATTCATGGGTAATTCACGCAAAATAGAGGGCTACTGAAACGGAGTGGTTGTTGTCCTGAAAACTCGGGATCTTCCAGTTGATGGCAAAAATGAGCGTTTGGTTTCCCTGCGGAAATCCGTTGTTTTGTGTTTTCCCATGTTTCGATTAACATCGTTGCTCCCAAATTTCACATCCCTATTTGGTTATACCGTGCTGAAGAGGCAAATGAGCCAGAAACATGCATATCCGCGGTTACCACTCTGTTTCAGTAGCCCTTTAATTTGTATGAATTACCCATGAATATCTTTGTTGTTGTTGTTAACATATCACGCGATATTCCTACATCTTATTTATATATATATATATATATATATATATATATATATATATATATAATAATTCTCAATTTTCTTAGACCATTTAAAATATTTTTCATTTCTTGTTCTTGGGTTTAGGTCATAAATAAATAAAAAACTAAATATCGTCTACATACTTTGACGTTTCGCTCCTTGTTGGGAGCTTTCTCAAGAAGATGTTATGTCTTATTTGGACAGAATAAAATATTTACAATTAATCGATATACAATTTTTGAACGTGTACAAAAAGGACACTGAACATATAAAAGTAAGTTTGTTGATAAAATAATAAAGGTGTTCACCTCAGAACCAAATTCACGATATACGAGTGAAATCAAAAGTGTGTAGTATTTTTATTTTGTTATTGGATTTATATATTTTGGTTTCCAAATTCATTACACAATTAAATTATGATAAATTTGACTTAGATTTTTTATGTCTTGTTTATCGTTCAATGAATTCTTTTCTTTTCTTATATGTACCATTTCTTTGATTGCTAATTTATGGTAATTAGAATCCTGGGTTAGTATTTTTGTGCTATTGAAGTCAAATTCATGGTGTTCCCTGGTTTCGTGTTTATGTAGGGCGGTGGACGCATTTTTTGTGTACTTGTGACCATTTAAGCGATTTTATAGAGTTTGTGTTGTCATACCTACATATTTCTTCGGACAGTTTAAACATGGTATAGAATACACTACGTTAGATTTTTTTTTGGTTTTAATTGAGCTTTTCAGTTTAGTGAACAATGGCGATAAGGTATTTTGAGTTCTGTGACATACGTTAATGTTGTGTTTAGATAAAACGTATTTCAGTTTTTCTGACAGTTGGTTTGTGTATGGTATTGATATGTATCTGTTATTATTTATTTGAGTTTGTTTTTTATTATTGTTATTATTGTTGTAGAATTTGTATGTGCGTTGTTTAAAAATTCGTTCTACGTTTTTTATCGGGTAGTGATTGTTTTTTAGGGTGTTTTTGATATGTTTTAAAACTTCTGGACGGTATTCAGGAGAAGTAAGTTTTATAGCTCGGTCCGTCAATCCAACAATTACACTGTTTTTTTGTGCATTCGGATGATTAGAATAGTAATTAAGATATCGGCCGGACCATGTCTCCTTTTGATATAGTTTGGTTTTTATTTTGTTGTCATTGGTTCGAATTAATGTTAGGTCCAGAAAATTTATTGCATTGTTCTCTGTTTCGATTGTAAATTGAAGTTTTGGATGGAAACTATTAAAAGAATTTAACAAATTATCAATTTTATCTGACGGAATAGCCGCTATGCAATCGTCAACAAATCGTTTAAAAAACAATACATCAAAATCTAAATTCCCTAGTACGTCTTCCTCCAGATGTTCCATTACTAACTGTGCTAACGTTGAGGAGATAGGAGAACCCATTGTACAACCATCCAATTGTTGATAATAATTGTATTGATAGTAATTATTATTTTGTATTAGTAATACTCCTTCTATGAATTCATTGCATGACAGAGTTGTGTGTTCTCTTAGTAAGTACCATTTTGTTTTTAGAACAGTTGTTATTAACTCATTTGGGATGTTAGTGTACATTGAGATAACATCCAGTGATATGATTTTATAATTATGAGGTATATTTATAGTATCTATAAAATGTTTAAATGAGAATGAATCTTCAATGTAATAATTATTTTTTCCTATTATATTTGACAGACAATCTGAAAGGTATTAAGATAGATTATAGAAGGGGGATCGGATATATGAAACTATTGGTCGTAGTGGTACATTTGGTTTGTGAAGCTTTGGTAGACCATATATCTTCGGTGCTAAATCGTTGTTGATTTGTAGTTTTTTAGCCTCAGATTTATTAATAGAATTATTACTTAATAATTTTTTAATGAATTTATTGTTTTTATCTTGAAAAGATTTTGTTTGATCAGATTTTAGTGGTTTATAAACTTTTTTGTCATTTATCATTTCCCTCATTTTTTTATCATAGTCAACTGTATCCATTACGACAGTTTTATTGCTTTTATCAGCCTGTAATATTGTTATTTGTGGATTATCTCCAATAAATTGTTTTGTTTTATTAAATCGTTTTAGTATATTTTTTTGTAATTTATTTTCTTTAGTTTTTTTATGGTGGAGTTTTGATTTTATGATTAGTTATGATATTGACTGAATCTGCTCTAATTTCATTTTTTATGTGTTCTGGTTTATCAAAAATTGCTGTTTCAATACAGGCTATGTATTCTGAATATGGTAGTTTATGTTCGTTGTTAATGGGAAGAGCAAAATTTTTTCCTAACGCTAAAACCTCAGCTACATCATTAGGTATGTCAGTGTTTGATATATTTTTCAGCCATTGAGATGTATTTATGTTTATTTCATTTTGTGGTAATTGTGTAATCAAGTTATCCATTTTTTTTGTATTCTTTTCTTTAATTATGTTGAATTGTTTTTCATATTTATTTTTTTCTAAATTTTTAAAGTTGTCAAAAATTTTTTTAGGTAGAATGGTATTTATATTGTTAGTTTCACTTTTAATTATTAACTCTAATCTTTTGATGTTTTGTGTTGTTTCAGTTATGAGTAAATTTATAATTTTTGATTTCATGTTGTTTAAAATATCGTTAAATTTATTTCTAAGGTACGCACCTGTAAATGTTACATGTGACGTATTAAAATTTAAAAACTTGGGTTGGATATTGTCGTCTTTGCATCGTAATAAAAATATTCTTCGATTTTTCTGGTTGGCTAGTTTTGTGTATGTTGTCGCTATAGTTTTCATTGACTTCTTAGTGTTGTTTCCATAGTTATTGGAAATATCTTCGAAAAATGGCATTTTTGTCGTATGATTGCAGTTTTAACCCTTGCAATTTATAATAATTCTTAATTTTCTTAGACCATTTAAAATATTTTTCATTCCTTGTTCTTGGGTTTAGGTCATAAATAAATAAAAAACTAAATATCGTCTACATACTTTGTAGAAAAGTATGTAGACGATATTTAGTTTTTTATTTATTCATGACCTAAACCCAAGAACAAGAAATGAAAAATATACATATATATATATATATATATATATATATATATATATATATATATATATATACTGAAATCCCCGTTATCCCCACCTATATATATCGTATATATATGTATATTTATATATATATATATATATATATATATACATATATAAGTTTATTACGAAAATCCAAAATATATTTCTAATGAACATTATTTTTTATTAATGGTAACGTTAATAATCCTCAATAAATTTATGTTCATTCACTTACATAATAATTATTGATAGCTACATTACAATTGTTAAAATTCATGCCCGGAATAACTTTGTCAGTCATCTGAGTCTGATTGAAAATCGTGGGACTTGGACTGGCACTAGAGCTAGTACAAGGTTTTTCATTGTAATTGGAGCTAGTAAAATGTTTATTAATTTCGTTTGAAATCTGATTTCCTTTTTTCATTTCATTGGTTATGTTGTCATCTATATAAACTTCGGCAACTGTGGTTGATTTACATCCCCCTAACTGCTTTACTGCTGTAATCTCACCTCCTGCGCTAACGCAAATCGTTGCAGATGATCTTCGGAACGAATGTCCTGTGTACAATTCGGGATTTTTCCATTTTAAAAACATAGCAATGTGCTTTCCCGTAGATGATAATTTGTTAATGCCTACTCTGAATACTCTGAATAGTACATTTGCCATTTTGATAATTCAAAAATAATGATGGGCATTTATCATGAGATGGGCGAAGATTTATACACTTTTTGCAAATATCGTAAAATTCACCTGATACAGTAAATGATCTAGGAATCTTTGTTTTTGTGAAAAGTATTTTCAGTAGTAATACCACAAGTGATTGAATTTTCGCGATAAGTCTGTCGATTCATTTTTGAACGAAACTGAATTGTTTCGAGAAAACACCACGAGTCCGCAGGACAAGTGGTGTTTTCTCGAATCAATTCAGTTGAGATCATAAATGAAAGACAGACTTATGAGATAAATTCAATCACGAGTGGAATTTTATTAGACTATTTCACAAACAGCGTTGCTTCATCTAATAGGTATTTTCGTTCATCGCAAAATCTGGTAAATTGCTTCCAAATGTACTCCTTCGATTTCCTCGTATTTTTCGGTACATTTTCATCGATTTTTTCGTTGATTGATTCGATAGAATTCATCCCAAATCTACTCATTTTTGAATGCGTGCACAGCGTAATCACTTATATTTGACGTTTAACTGTCACATGCACTGTAAACAAATCTGAAAACACCGAACTTGATAGGCCAATCAGAGTCAAGAGTCAAGTTTGGTATTATCGGTAAGCCGAACTTGACTAGAGCTTCTGATTGGTTCATTTCGTAGGTAAGTGAAATAGTCACTATAAGAGCTCCATTTTAGGCCTCTATATATTCAGTTTTCATAGAATATAATTCATTAGATCGGCACGCTGCCATTAGCCCCATGATTGAGGTTACCTAAAAATAATTTGATTAAAATGGAAAGTTCTAAGAAAATTACGTTATTGTAAGAATACCTTTGTCATTAGATATGTGTGATCTGGCGTTTCCTTAATAAATTTACTGACTTCTTCGGGCGTAAAAGTTTTATATTTTAAGGGTTGATAGCCCTCGGACTGACATTTTAAAATTGTCTGTAACTTCATGTAAGCCTCTAGGAAGATACTATGGTAAATATTCAATGTACTTTTCAGCAAAGAATAATATGCCCACAATGATGATGACTTGTATTTTCCAGCAAGTTCAACAAAATACACTAGGATAACATTTTCAGATAAAATAGTATATTAAAGTATAAGTGGATAAAGAGGGCTTTCAAACAGGCGCGATTTTTCGAGCACGACGGCGCAGCCGAAGTGCTCGAAATAGAGCAAGTGTTTGAAAGACCAGTTATCCACAAATACTTCATGCTATTTTTTTTTATTGGTGTTCTTTGAAATCATAAAATATTATTATTATATTATTACTACAAAAAAATGGAAATCCGTCCTCGATGCCCAGCCAAGTTTCGTGAAAGTCCATCCTAAATAGTATTTACTTTTATTTGACGTTACAAGGTACTGCTGTCAGATCAATAATCAAAAAGTTTCTTGATTTATATTTAAAAGGATACAATATATATATATATGAATATATAAAGAAATTTTGCAGAAAAAACCAAATAAGACATTGGTTCACAATGAAAATATACAATTTAAAAACTAATACTTACGTTTCTCGAGTTGTTGTTGTTACCATAGGGACTTTAAAAAACGCGCGTGTTTGAAAGTTCGATTTAAACACGCTGAGGGGTGTTTCAAATAGATAATATTAGGCATCAATAAAAAAACGATGTTTTTTGTGCCAGTTGCCAATCCATAAAACTTTTGTACACTGCATCATATTCACCTTTTGACTTGTTAGGTAGGAGATTTTCTGTAGCGTCTGGCGGTGTACAAGACATATCTTCTAAATCTGATTCACTATTAGACATTTATCTAATGATACCAGATATAAGAATGTTTACACCAAATAACTCACAAACCGACTGACAGTATATCTACAAATACAATTACAAGTAAATTTACAAATTGTCAAATTTGACGCAACGATTGAGTAATATTATTCCATCGATTTGTCATTATTCAATCCTATATGGTAATGCATGGCATTACTTGATAAAAATCGCGTATTGAACAGATATCTTAATTAATAATTATGGATAAAAATATTTTCACTCGATAAAGTTGATTGACAAATCGTAGTTCACCTACATACTAGAAAAAGATTAGAATTTAAACTAACTTTTCCGCATATGTGGCGTTGAGCAATATTCTATCATAAAATTGTTACACTTCGGGGGATGTATCGTGCTAACAAACCGAAATTTCACAAAAATGTAGTATATTTGGATTTATAGGACCCGCTGTACTCTCTAGTCAACTGAAAATCAACAGGGTACATCTGTGAGACACATTGAACAATATTTAATCATAAAATTGATCAATCGTATACTCTCTGGAAACTGTATCGTTCTAACAAACTGAAAATTCTCCAAAAATGACAAAAATTTGGTACTTCGAGTACCATAGCACCCGTTGTACCGGCTTTAGTGAGCTGAATATCAATAGGGTTCATCTTTGAGACGCTTTGAATAATATGCGATCATAAAATTGGTCATTTGTATATACTCCGGAGGCTGTATCGTGCTAACACACTGAAACTTCTCCAAAAATGACAAAAATATCGTACTTAAAGTACTGTAGTAACTGTTGTATTGGCTCTGCTAAGTTGAAAATCAATAGGGTTCATATGTAAGATGTCCTGAATTATATTCAATCATGAAATTGGTTACTTTTTGAACTCGGGAGGCTGTATCGTGTTAGCAAACTGAAATTTCTCGAAAAATGAGAAAATGTCGTACTTCAAGTACCATAGCACCCGTTATACTGGCTCTGGTGAGCTGAAAATCAATAGAGTTCATCTGTGACATGTCCTCAATAATATACCAACATAATATTGGTGACTTATTGCACTCCGGAGGCTGTATCGTGCTAACAAGACATGTAAGGAAAAGTGGCCGACGACAACGACGACGACATACACACAGGATTTTTTTTTCTGAAAACCGTTTTTTTGTGTTGTCGTTGATGGAAAACGTGGAGATAACTAAAAAAAAAATTTGGAAATTCCAACTTTTTTGGGGTAAACCAATACTTTTCTCGCATATTAGATAGGTTGGGCGGAAAAGTAATAATTGAAGATTTCATATTTTCCTCATTCTGAATTTTAGAATAATTTTGGTTAATTCCTACGTTAGATTTATTTTAGTTTGTAAAATTAATATTCGTATATTAACATCACTATTTCGTTCCTAAAGTCAAAATGTTAAATCGCAGAGATCTTGAGTTTGATATTGCTAATATAATTATTATTATTTGCATCTCGAGCTGCCTCTCTGATTCCGAAATTTAATTGCTTTAATTTTATGATGAATTGCGATATGATATTGCATTTTATTCACCAAACAATTAACTTCGCGCATTATTTAGGAGCAGGGATGTTTTACAGGGCATTCCATTAAATAGTTAAAGACACAAAAAATGTATTATGAAGCTTAGTTTTTATTTATAGCATATTTGAATAAAAATAACGCTTTTATTGTTTCATTCATCAGTCTCTGTACTATTGAGATTGGAATACGAAATTTACATGTTAAATCTATCCGTTGCTATTGTTATTATTGTTATTCTCTTGCAAATATACCTTTAAAGATTTGAATTACGAGTTCTGTATTTCCCTTTGTAATACTGAATAATAACACCTATCCTAACGATTATTATTCAAAACATTTGCGTCTTCGGCGACGAGAACTGAGAGGGTACGTGATAAACGATGTAAATTCTGGGTTATTACTACGTAAATAACGAACATGTTGAATGGATGTCTTTCCACAATGACGGATTACTAATGGAGAGGACTGAACCGAGCAATACCAAATCAACATCACCCAAAAATTATCCGTCAACCGTCCAAGTGAAAAAGAGAAGCTGATTTATGTTGCGATAAAAACATTTTCATTGAACGTATTGATTATTGGGTCCAGAGATGGTTTGCTACCAGAATTAAACTAAGTTGAGAATATTTTTTATAATAAACGGTTTTATTGCAGAAAACAAAAAATTTATGTGGATTATTTACTAAACGGTAACACTTTCCTGATCAATCTAGGGCATTGATCACACAAAAAAATATACGGTTTTAAATATTAATACCAACTTTTCAACACTTATACACGCCGGAGGCTGCATCGGGCGTAACAAACCGAAATTTATCCAAAAATGACCAACAATGTGGTATATCTAGATTCATAGGATGCCTTCTACTGGCTCTAGTGAGCTCACAATCAATAGGGGGTTCATTTGTGAGACGCCCTAAATAATATCAATTGTAAAATTGATCACTTGTATACATTCGGAAGGTTGTTTCGAGCTAACAAATTTCTTCAAAAATTACCAAAAATTTAGTATATATGGATTTATAGAACCCGCTGTACTGGCACTGGCGAGCTGAACATCAATAGGATTCATCTTTGAGAAGCCCTGAACAATATCCAATCATAATATTGGTGACTTGTATCTACTCCGGATGCCGTATAGTTCTAACTAGACATGTTACAAAAAGTGGCCGACGACAATGTCGACGACGGCGACATACACACAGGATTTTTTTTAAATCAGTTTTTTATGTTTTAGTAGCTGAAAAACGAAAAAATAGCCAAAAAACCACGACTCCGACTTTTTTTTGATAAAACAATAACTTTCTCGTATCCTAGATGAGGTTGAGCGGAAAAGTAAGGAAATCGTGGAGTGTAACTTAATGATATGAGCGATTGACTGTTCATGAAAATGTCACACGCCCTACGATTTTTTTTCTCCCCTCGTGGGGCCTGAGAGGTAAGTTTTTCTTCCCCAATGATTACACGGGGTTGACACTCCCGAGCTACTCCAGTCACGTTTCTGTCGTCCTAAATTTGTCCTTGAATGTTGGCAATCTCAAGGTGTGAGACACCGTGCCGATGGATGCTTGGCTCTGCCTCCTCCAGATACCGGGCATCCTCTGGATGAAACTTAACCTTATCGAGATATCCAGGCTCACCTTCGATGGACCGAATAATTCCAAGGCTACTAGTGGGCTACACGGGTCTCAAAAAAGACCTCGAATATATTCACCAGAAATATATGAAAACCCAATATTTTATGAAAAGTACTATATAATCACCAGAAAAGAAGACAGTTTTGTTGAGAAAGTATCACCTCTCACAATCCATAAATCACTTACCTCTTCAATAGGAGAAACTCAAAATACGAAAATACTAAAAAATGGATCAGTACTGATAGAAGTTAAGAATCAAGCACAATCTTAGAAAACAAAATTAATAAACAATTCAAATGATATGGCAGTTACAGTCGAACCCCATAGAATACTAAACGTAGTAAGAGGAGTTATCACCTGCAGAGATTTATTGATCTGTGATACAGAAGAAATACTAGAGAATTTGCAACCCCAAGGTGTGATAGAAGTTAAAAGACTAAATAACAAAATAGATGGAAAAATAGCGCTATCAGCTACCTTACTATTAACCTTCAAAACCTTAAAATTCCCTGAAAAAATCAAAGCTGGATACATAAACATAAAGGTCTGCCCTTACATACCAAACCCTCTCTGCTGTTTTGACTGTCAAAGGTGTTAATTGTCTAGAAGAACATTATCCGCGGTACAAAGGACGCCAAATATTCAAAATATTACTTAATATACCAAAAATCAGAGTAACAGAAAAAATACCATACTTTGAAGCAAAAAAAGAGACAAACTACAAAATCCAGCTTTCAACACTTCTTTTTCAGAAATCTTGAGGAAAAAACCCCTATTTCTTCAACCTCATCCCATACCCTTAAACCCAACCGCCCAACATAGTCCCTAAATACCAATAACACTTCCCGACAATCCCAACAAACCAACCCATCTCCCTTCCAACCCCTTAAAACCCCACCGAAAATAAAACAATATCCACCTTTCCCCAAAAATGTCTCAACTGCTACCTCTAGTAGCAAAACCACAAGCGAAACAAATGACAAACATATTACCTTAAACAAAGAAAAATCCTCTTCCTGTTTATCCTCGAAAAGTAGCTCTCCCAGTCGCAACAGCTCTATAGGTCGTGAACTGAATAAACCCAATAAAAATGAATTAGTTATTCCACTGGAACATAAACGATATTAAAAATCACTTAGAACTCAAACTACTTACTAATACTATTCAAGAAACCAATCTTAAAACCACTGACCAACTTAAAATAGCAGGTTTCAATAAAGAGAGAAGAGACCGCACTAATTTCCTCAGAGCCTCAGGAGGCGTAGCTCTATTCATAAAAGAAAATTATCCCTATAAAAGAATGACTTAGACGCTCTTGCAGTCACCATCGTCGGAAATATAGAAACTACTATTTGTACTCTCTACCTTCCATCATCAGCTAAAATCAACGCAAATGACATCACAAATATAATACATCTTGATCGGAGATTTCAACGCCCACATCACCATATGGGGTTCAACTCATACAGATCAAGGAGGCAGAATTATAGAGAATATAATCGAAAATGAAAATCTTCATATATGTAACGATTACTTTCCCACCTATATATCTTCCTCTATGTCCTCACTTTCATGTTTACACATTACACTATGTTCCCAAATTATCTCAACAAACTATCAATGGAGCACCCTAGATAATACACATGGAAGCGATCACTTCCCGGTCCTCCTAGAAAAATTAATATGGGAGAACTCCCCTAATCCATGTATTAGATTAAATCACAAAAAGCAGACTGGGAAAATTCTAAACCACAGTATACGGCCCCCTACATTGACCTTCTAGGGACTGATGAAGCCGCACATATTTTCACTCAATGTATCATTAAAGCATATGATAACAACACACCAGAAATAAAAATTATTCCGAACAAATCTCCTGTGCCATGGTGGAATGAAGACTGTAGAAAAGCAATAAAGGTAAGAAAAAGCGCATCAAACATGTTTAAGCGCCAACCAAGAAGCAACAATTTCATAAATTTTAGAAAGTCCAGAGCAAAAGCAAAAAGAATTCTATCAACTCTATGGCCAGTTCAAAAGATATATGGGACAAAATAAACAAATTAAAAGACACACCTAACAAAAACGTATCAGGCCTAATAGAGAACAATCTATGGATCAATGACACAGTGCATATAAGTTAGATATTCGCCAGTCAATTCTCTACAATATACAACAAATATCCGAGCTACCATATTGTCACAAAAAAGCAAATACAACCGGTAAATATGTTATACAACCTGCCAATCTCGATAAATGAACTTACCTATATATTGAAGAACAAAGACAACATAAAGATATCTATGATAAAAAATCTACCGGGAAATGGAATACATAGCCTACTTCAATAACACAATAAAATAAGGTAAAACGGCCAAATTCCCAGCGCATAGAAATAATAAATACTCATTCCAGTCCACAAACCAGGAAAACATATATGCAGAAAAGAAAACTACAGACCAATAGCTCTCACTAGTCATACAGAAGCATAATCTCCTCATCCCTGAACAACCAGGCTTTAGAAAAAAATATTCAACTAACCATCATCTAATAGGCTTTGAAATTGAACTACAAGATGCCTTCCTACCCCAAAGACACACCAACGCACTATTCCTTGATTTGAATAAAGCCTTCGACATAATAAACAGGCGAAGTATAGTAAATGCGCTCGAAGAATTTAATATAGTGGGATCAATGCTTAACCCTTCAACAGCTAGCGTTACCATATGGTAACGCTTACAACGTTGTACATCAAGCGCCGCCATATATTCTTGAGGTTAGAAATTTGAACTCTGCGAGAGGGGATTCTTAATACCTACGTATCGCTACTCGTTAGTACTTATTCGACGTTCGTAGTGGCTTGTTGTGCGTTTCGAGCGATCGTTAAAAACGACTTTGTTTGCAAATCATGGATTATGGCGACCTTCGATTACAGTAAGTAACTTTCAAACTCCTCCGTTTACTTTTATTTGTTTATAGTACGTACAAATTATAGGTAAAAGTGTATTTTATAGGATGGCCAATAATGATGTGTGCTATTTTATTTTCAAATAATTAGTTAGGTTCGTTTTTTCGACTGTTATCATATTGTAACGCTAGCTGTTTATGGGTGTCAATTAAAAGATTACGTGATTTTTTTACAGGGAGAGGTTTTACCTTGGAAGAAGCTCTGCAAATGGTGTATGAAGATGACTTAGATGTTCAAGATATATTTATAGAACCTCCGGAGGCAAACGTTTTGACCGATGAAGATTCAGGCGACGAAGAGGAGGGGGGTTTAGTCGATAATCTTAGTGGTCAACAATTATTAGCTGGAGCAGAACTAAGAGTGAACCAAGCTATAAATGAAGAGCCAGACGAGCCTGTTCAAGATAATGAAGGTCCGTATACCAAACCAGGACAGGAAAAAATCACTTGGATAAAGAAGGGCGATATATTTCCAAATAAAAAGCTTTTCCCGAACCTGATGACTCCAGATTGGAAAATCTAGCAGATGTAGAAATGAGCAGTTTATTGATCAAGAAACTGTTGACTTACTTGTTGAGCAGTCTATAAAATATGCTATCTATTTAAATCATTCAGATCCTAAAATCACTTCTGGGCGCCATCGCCATCATGATTCTAAGTGGTTATCATGAATTGCCTGAAAAAGACATGTACTGGAGTACAGAGAAGGACTTGAACGTATCCATTGTGTCAGATGCTATGCGAAGAGATCGGTTTAGTCAGATTCTAAAATATCTACACTGTGCTGATAACACGAAACCTAGAATAATGACAAAATGTGGAAATTACGACCTCTGATGGATAAACTACGAGCAAATTTCATTAAAAATTTTGACCAACACCTAAATTTTGATGAATCCATGGTAAAATATTTTGGAAGACATCCGAGCAAACAATTCATACGAGGAAAACCAATCCGATTCGGCTACAAGGTATGGTGTTTGAATGCTGTGTCGAGGTATCTTGTAAATTTCGATGTATACCAAGGGAACAATCCTAGGGGAAATACTTTCTATGAAAATGGATTCGGGAAATGTGCAGCACCTCTTATCAACATGATTAACGACTTTTCTCCTGATGTGTCCAAACTTCCATTTCGATTTTATTTTGATAACCTTTTAACTGGTTTCAATATTTTACATTACCTGAAACAACGCGGCTTTTATGGAACGGGAACAATCCGTGACAACCGTATCCCGAAAAGCTGTCCTTTACCTGCGAAAAATATGTTATCTAAATCTAATTCTCAGAAAAGGGGTGATTACGTATCAGCTATTGATAAAGAAGATGGAATCATTGTTGTGAGGTGGCTGGATAATAATGTTGTTAGCGTAGCCTCTACCTGTCATGGAGTAAATCCCACTTCTTTAGTGAGAAGATTCTCTCAGAAGGAAAAAAAATTATACAGGTATCGCGTCCATCGCTTATAACCGAATACAACGGCTTTATGGGAGGACCCGACCTGATGGATGAACATATTTTAAGATATCGTATATCCTTCAGAAAGAAAAAGGGGTGGTGGCCCATTTTTACTTGGTTGCTGGACACAAGTGTAGTAAATGCATGGTCTGTTAGGCGAAAATGCAGAAGCGCAAACCATCAATAAGTCAGCTAAATTACAGAAGACAAATCGTTTTGCATAATCTTTAGAAATACAAAACAGTTTCGAAAGGATCAGGAAGGCCATCTATTTCTAAAAACAGCGTTACTCTAAACCGGGTGTCTGATAATATTAGATATGACCAGGTTGACCATTTACTAGTTCCAACTAGAAATAAAAAAAGAAAGCGTTGTGCCGGTGAAGGTTGCTCCTCAAGCATCCGAACAATGTGTTGTAAATGTAATGTTGGTATATGTATATACTGTAACTATATTTTTCACACTGAATAAACATTTTTGACAGTTTGCAACAGATATTTGAATTTCTATTATTTTGTACATCACTAACGGCTAGTGTTACCATATGGTAACGGCACTTATATCGCAAAGAAGAATAGGAAAAATATTAAAAAGTCATTGAAAGAGCCTAACTTAATCATAATAATCAGGAATTATAACCTGGCACAGCATATTTGTAGGGAAAAAAATTCCGCCGTTGAAGGGTTAATTTTATACTCAACTTCCTCAATGAGATAGTATTTCAGTTACGAATAAAAAACAAAACATCAGACATACTTTGCCAAAGCTCAGGAGTACCTCAAGGTTCTGTCTTGAGTCCATACTTGCAACTAATATTATAAAAAAATGTCATGCCACCTAATATAAATTTAAGACTTTATGCAGATGATTTACTTATCTATCATACAACTTCTGACCCAGAAATAAGCATACATAATCTACAAAACTGGGTATACCCATTGGACAAATAATAACAATCTAGAATTCTCATCAAACAAGTCAACTAGGGTTCATTTTTATCGCAAAAGAAACTGTACAAAAAATATTACCATAACCATCAACAATCAATACATTCAGAGTAATACACACCACAAGTTACTAGGCCTCACTTCCGACTCAACACTTAACTTCAAAAATCACATAGAAGAACTACAACAAAAATGGTCAAAAGACCTCAGAATGATACGCATGTTATCAAATACAAAATGGGGAGCAAACGAGGAATCTTTAATGAATTATACCAAGCAACAATAAAATCTAAAATAGATTATGGTTCGATAGCATACTCATCTGCCCCAAAAAGTTATCTACAAAAACTTGCCCCATTAGAGAGCTCTGCAATTGGAATGGCCATAGGAGCATTCCACATAAGCTCCATTGACAGTATCTACTGTGAAGCAGAAGTATTGCCACCAGAACACCGACAGACGCTACTAACTATTGAATATGCAAACTCTTTAACATTCAAAAAACAACATCCTCCCTTCAACAAATTTTTCAATATCCGTTACCCAAATATCCAACCCACAAACAAAAAATAAAAACCTGGAGCAAATTATCGATGTAAAGAATTTCAACATAAACTCAACTTCAACTTCAACTCTTATGACTACAGCACTTACAATTTCCCACCATGAAACACCTTCAACATACAAATAAATAAGGAAATGACAATACACATAAAAAATTCGACACCTCCTATACCGTTCAATCAAAAATTTCATCAGGGGACAGAGAACTACAAAGAACATCAAATTATATACACATATGGCTCCAAATGGAATGAAAAAGTAGGCACCGCTTATCACACAAAAACATCAGAAAACAGTTTCAGCCTCCATAAATCAACTGAAATACTTACAGCGAAACTTTTTAGAATACATGAAGCAATATATTTCATCACAACTACTAATTATCGCAAATGTCTGATAGCAACAAACTCCATCAATGCATACAACCAGGTCACCCTCTTGCCAAGGAAATAAAATATCAGTTAGAGGAAGCAAAAATTAAAAATAAAGAAATCATACTCCTTTGGATCCCTAGTGATATAGGTATTAAAGGCAATGATAGGGCAGACTTCCTGGCGAAAGAACAAATGCATACCATAAACGTGATAAGTATACTAAACATAAAAGATCTGAACAATCATTCAGTTAAACTAACTAGCAACCTATTTCAGTTACAGTGGGACCTTCAAGAAGGAGATAATAAACTCTACGAAATCAAAGACATTCACTTTAACAAAATGCAAATACATAACATACCAAGAGAAGATGAAATAGTCCTCACAAGACTAAGAATTGGACACACAAAATTAACTGATGAATATTCACTATCAGCGGAAGAACCACCAATATGTGAGACCTGCAACTCTACAATTACCAATAAACATATAATTATGCATTGCAGGAAGTATACACTATATAGAATCAAATATAGTCCACCTACGAATATCAAAATATTGTTCTCAGAAAAACACTTCGAACCACTACTAGAATACTTAAAAGATACCAACCTATACCGGTTAATGTAAAATAAGAAAACACTCATATAACATCACATAGAGTTAAGACGCTAAAAAGTCATAGATACCGATGCGTCTATAATCCATATCTATCTATCTATCTATCTTTTTTGCCTGATCAATCTTCAAGATTGATGAGGAGAGTGGTGTGTTGACAGGTACTTATGACCTACCAAGTTATTTGATAGCATTTAGTATATTATCTACATCATTATCATCTTCTTTTCAATACAACCGTTTAATTTGAAAACATTTTTTACCTATTTAATTTTCAAATTTCTGTTTTATCATTATTATTATTTGTTACCATATTGTTTCCACGAGAAACGGACGAGCATAACGGGCAACCCTCCAGAGGTTCAATAGAGTTGCAAGGTTTTTAATACAACAAAATGTGCCCAAGTCTTGAGGGAAAAACGATAACGACATATCATTTTTACTCACGCTTATGCCATACTGTTCTCAGCACGTTTCAACCCTTCACTTTAACTTGGGAACTTGGGTTAACGACGTATCATTTTTAACCATCCTAACGCCGCACATTCCGCAACACAATAGGAAATCTTGACTTGGGTGGGAGATCCAGAACATTTTCATTTGATAACCATTACCGATATTGAAACAAATGTAAAATCTGGCATCTTGTGCCTTCGTTCATCCTAGATTTGAAATTTGTCGTAATGTGCAGTAATTCCTTTCATTTGATAGGGTAAATTAGAATAAGTGTACGCACTTAGTAAACAAATGACAATACACGCCTAATTTTCCAGCTTGAGTTATTCTTTTTAGATCAATGATAGGGCATATCATTATAAACCACGTATGGAACTTGTGACATGATTTGACAATAACGAAAAATAAATATTTGGTTCTAAAGTGCGGGCGGCAATTGCGTACTCTTATACACACATTAGTGTAAGAGTACGCATCTGAATGTCTAAGAGTACGCACGTCTTTTTACAGTTTACTATAATTATTATATTAGGTGAATTAAAAAAATACAGTATACACCAGAAATTTTTATTTATAAACTCAAAAAGTAATAAGATAAGGTAATCAAAAATTCGAGAATATCCAAAGCTAACGTGGGTAAATATCATTCCTCACAGTCCGAACTAACGAATTCGCCGATTACATAGGTCGTGCATGATTTCATGCCACCACTTATTGCAACTAGAACATAAAATCCAGTCTTTATCGGACCTAGAATATGAACCAGGGTACCTTGGACAAGTCGTATTATCTTGCTGCTTATTTGAATTATTGTTTCCTTTTACTTTTTTTTGTGACTCCGGTGAGTTCTATTTTCTCTTTACCGATTCCACTTTCGTTTTTCACTTTTTTTGACTTCAGCTTCATCTTCTAGTTCTTTGCTGAATAGTGTACTGGAGAGTATTTCATTTCAGATTTCTGGGTTTTACATCTGCGGCGATTAGGCTCCCCTTCCACCTTCGGCAAAGGTAATATTTCTGATGCTGACACGGGTTGATTTAAAGAATTATCTCTGGTGATTTGAGACGTATTTGCAATTATAGTACCATCTTCGCAAACGATGTCAAGACTGGTGATATCCGAAGATGATGGGGTGTCTGGAATAACCGATGATTCTTGCTCAAAATTATGGGGTGTGGTAACATGTGGCGGAATTTCCATCTCTTGTTCTTCAATTCCATCATTACGATGACAGCTTATTGAAACTGCGTTAACAATGTCTTCATTTATATACCGATTCACTAGGAGGAGCAAGACTGTCGTTTGACATGAGACATATTGTTCGAAACAGTAGTACAAGTACGCTGGCCCATCATAGCATTTCCACCCTGTACTAGTTTTTTGAACAATCACATTCATCAGTCTTAATACCATGTTTATCACACTTGAAGCAAAATGATTATCTTTTCAACAATTCCAACGTGAAATAGTTCGATCAACTGAGCTAGCTTGATCAGCACTAGTTGGCGGTTGTTTAAATCGGTTTAATAAACTTTTCTTAATAAACTTTCTATAATGGTTAGAGTGGTTAAACTAAGATGAGCAATGAAGATTGTAACTTCTTGTCTATTCTTTTGCTTCCTTTGTCGGATCACTTCCCAGATTGTATCATCAATATCCGGAAGTTAGAAATTGGTTTTCAATTTTAGTACTAACTCATCCCAATAGTTAACTAGCCCTTGTATACCCTTAAACCAAATAATCGCATTATCCGTATATAGTTCTATTGCCGAATTAAACAGTTTCTGTTCATCTGCTCCCCTGGATTTAGCTAAGTCAGAAACCTTTTGTAGTATATTTGATTACCTGGTTATTAAGAGTTTAGCGTTTTTAACGGTTCTTGTAAACACATACTTAGTTTTAATATTTGTCTCGAATGTTTCTCTACTTGACATAATAATTGTCTACATTGTCGTTAGTTATCTTGAATTATGTTGAATAAAGTTCATGTATGGAGAGTTCAGGTATTTCTGCTCCGAACACCTTCTTAAGAAATTAAAAAAAATTTGTTGACTCAACCGAAAATTATACACCCCAATCTGTTATAAACTCATTCTTTGATCTACATGTAGTTATTACCGTGGGTACGTTATAGGTTGATTCACCGTATTATTAATGTGAGTTAGTATGTGAGTCTACTACATTTTCAACTGATTGTGCTTTTTCATGAAGTTCGGATTCTAACACCAGATGAGTTGTATAGGTTTCATTTTGGCACCCTTTTTGTGGACTAAAATTATCATTCAACTTCTAGACTATAGGCATAGGTCTAATACGTCCCATAACATGAATTAGTCTAGATTTTAATCTCAAGAATAAACTATCTGAAGTGTTTTCTTCAAAATAAACTGAATGTCTTTGAATTGAATCAATAGTACCTTCTATAGCAGCTTGATCATTACCAAAATTAAAATTATAACCGGACAAGTCAATTTTCAGACCAAGTCTATCTGGTTCTCTATCTATGAGTCTAGCACTTATTTTTCGTTTCTAGTTTTGATTTTTCTGACTAATAAACGACATCAGACAAAACGGCGTACAGTGAAACAAACAGATTATTCAATTGAGACTGTTGGATTGTAAAAGAGGAAGAGCCAGAACGTAAATAATATGGACAGATGATCTGAAAAAACATGTTGGATCTAAATGAATGAACATCGCAAATAGTAGGGAAGAATGAAAGCATCACAGAGAGGCCTATGTTTAAAAATGGACGGATTAAGGCTGTATAGGAAGATAGATTGAACAAAAACAGAAAATAATTTCAAAAATAGTAAAACTATACTTTATTCAAAACTAATAATAAATAATGTGTAGTTTTAGTCAAATACTTTGTAAATAAATCTTCATTACTAATGAGATAAGAACCATATAAAATTGAGTTAAAATAAAGGTTACAAATCTGAACAAATGAAATGCAGCGAGAATAAATACACTTACACTGGATGTGAGCAACCAACAGCCATATAACACGAAGCCTTCTCTTTCAAATGGGGTACAAACAAACTAAATTGACACTGTTGTCAGTTTATATCAAAGTTCTTTAACATAAAAATTACCTACCAATAAAAAAAGTACGTACATGTGAGGCGGATGAAATTGACGAACAAATCCGACATTGTCAGATTTATAAAATAATTAGAACCGCTAGAAACTTAAAGAATTTAGAATTTTTGATATTTGCGGGAAATAAAAGTAGATATTTGTTTAATTCTTTTGTGAACACTGTTTTATGTTTCCACTGTAAAAAAGTGCGTAATTCGCAAAATAATTTAAATCGTCACTTGTCTGGAAAGCACCTTGTTGACGGAAATATTGTATCATTAGAAAAAAATAATTTCCAGTGTTTAAACTGTGATCATGATTCAATAAGCTTCAAAATAATTACTTAAGAATGCACTTACAAGTGAAGTATGATATTATAGAAAGCAAAGAATTCAAATTTTCCTCAAGTGATGGCAAGTATTTAACAAAAAAGTTTCCTGTACCTACCTATATAATATAAATTCTCTCGGTACTGTTATTTTGTACATAGGTATTGATAATATATAATTTTAGAAAATGAAGAAATTGAAAAAGAGCTACAATCCACTGAGAATAGAATTGCGCAGCTAGAAGAAGAAAACAAAGCTAACAACATTGTTATACAGGGACTACCCTTAGATACAAACGATCCAGATGCACTCAAAGAAGGGATTACAAGATTTATAAAACAGAATTTAAAAACAGATGTTAGTATAGAATCGGTCCATAAAGTAGAAGTTGAAACTTGCCTAGTCAAATTTGGAAATAAAGGCGAAAAATTGAAAGTGATGAAAAATAAATATAAGTTGAGAAATATGAAAGAAAATAAGATTTATATAAATAATGACGGAACAAAAAACGAAATTGAAGGAAAAATAAGAGCTAGACCAATAGAAGAAAGGAACAATGGTAAATCGGTTAGAATTGGATATCAAAAACTAACTATTGAAGGTATTTTGTGGAAATGGAACAAAAACACAAATATGCTAGAGCTCAGCACATCCAAAACCATGTCTCAAAAAACTCTACGAATTAGCAACGATTTCGACGGCCCAATTAAAACGGTGAAGAAAACAAGTATGAAACCAAACAAAGGGAGTAAGAAAAAATGTAGCATTAAATTAAACTACCTTCAAGTACTATTCTGGAAACTGCCAAGGAATAAACACCTTAAATGATTTTGAAACACAGGAGATTGAATATGTGAATAGCTTTCCTATCATTGGCCTCGTGGAGATATGGATCGCACAATCGGTACCTAAGCTGCCTTCATATTTAACAAAACACAATTTTTTCCATAGTCGAGCGATGAAAGACAAACAAAGAGGAAGAGGGGGCATCTTACTCCTTATAGCAAAAGACTTTCCGGGTCTTGAAACTGTAAATATTGTGGATTTAAGTAATATGCGGATATTTGTAAAATTAAATTTATGTAATGCTTTTATTATGTTAGGTATTGTTTATCTCAAACCGGGGCTGGACGATTGCACCTGCATAGAAATGTACCCTAATTATCAGTTTATCATATATGGCGACTTCAATGGCTCTGAGGAAAGCAGTCCTCTGAACTTCGATCTTCCCTTAGAAGCCCGCGAAACAATAGACAAAGTGATTAACATTACTAGTAGAAGCACTGGAAAATTTGGGCTTTTCTGTTTTAAACGGCAGGTATAATGATTACCAAGGTAAATACACTTACATTGGACACACAAGGCTGCAGTGTGATTGACTTTGTTTGGGCTAATTTCAATAACCAAAATTCTGTTTTAAACTTCTCTACTAGTGGAACACTCATTTCTAATCAACTAGGCGGCTTAGTGACCTTAGAAAATAATTACTATCAAATCAGCTCGACCCCACGCAGCTATAATAAACACCTAATTAGATGGGATCCTACAAAACTTCGATCCTACAGAAACATTGTAGACAACTTTGATATAAACTTAAACACTGTGGATGATTTGGATAGACAAATACATGATGAGCCAATAAGACCGACAACAAGATTTCTAGATATGGAAAAAACACAAACTTTCAACCCTAATAATAATAAGTCTATGGCTAAACCGTGGTGTGGTATAATAAACTATGTAGGGATTCTAAAAAATTATTAAACGTAACAAAAAAAAATTTAGTAGCATCCAATTTTAGTAAAAACATTGTAATAACATACAAGCAAACTAAAAAAGTATATATCCAAATTATTAAAAGTAAAAAACAGGCGTATGAAAAAAATATGAGATATAAATTAACAAATCTAGGGTGCTAGGGAAAAAGAGTCAACAAATGGTCAAAATGAGTGACCTTAGAAAATAATTACTATCAAATCAGCTCGACCCCACGCAGCTATAATAAACACCTAATTAGATGGGATCCTACAAAACTTCGATCCTACAGAAACATTGTAGACAACTTTGATATAAACTTAAACACTGTGGATGATTTGGATAGACAAATACATGATGAGCCAATAAGACCGACATCAAGATTTCTAGATATGGAAAAAACACAAACTTTCAACCCTAATAATAAGTCTATGGCTAAACCGTGGTGTAGTATAATAAACTATGTAGGGATTCTAAAAATTTATTAAACGTAACAAAAAAAAAATTTAGTAGCATCCAATTTTAGTAAAAACATTGTAATAACATACAAGCAAACTAAAAAAGTATATATCCAAATTATTAAAAGTAAAAAACAGGCGTATGAAAAAAATATGAGATATAAATTAACAAATCTAGGGTGCTAGGGAAAAAGAGTCAACAAATGGTCAAAATGAGATATGTCCATAAATCAAACGGTAGTAATTAGGTCCACCGTCTGGTGAAAGGAGAATAAGTCATTTGTAATAAAACAAGGTAGTATTACACTAAGTAAAGAATAGTATAACTATTCTATTCGAATCAATACAGTATAGGTTGACTTATTTTATTTAAACCTTTAGCACGAATAATATAAATCTACTTATACTTTTGCGACCACTCTTGGTTATTGTGACTTGTCAGGACTTGTACATAAAATACCTAACCTCTAATTTTTTAGTAGTTCGCTTAAAAGATCGTGCGCGGTTTTTCGCTGTTTACAGTTAATTTTTACGTGCAACTTTATGAAAAAACTATATAGTGTGTGAGTGACCAATGGCGAATCATAAAACCCAAAAGATTTTTGAACTTCTTAATAAACAAGGTAAGTATTATATTTTTAGGTATCATTGTTTGTGTTACTACTGAATCTCATTTTTAGAAAAGTTATATCAGTAGATTAGAGTGGGGGAGAGGCATATTTTTGGTATCAAGCGTTTCCAAGATGACTGAAAATATTTAAATTTTGTGTAGCTGAAGCTTCATGTGGTTTGAATCGATGTTTTGTAGAGTTGTTCATGATCGGTAGGGTAGGTTAGGGATAGATATTGAAATAATATATGATGTAATAACTACTGCTACATTAAACGGCAACATGAGCTGGGTTTTTGAAGGGGAAGGAAAAATCGTAGAAAAAAAAACTGTCGTGTAGAGGATAAAAATGATAAACATTGTCGTAAAAATGGAGCCCCTAAAAAAATCTGATGGGGGGGGGTCAAATACTTATATAAAAATTGAAGTGCATACACGTGTATTGATTTGCTTCTACAAAATCAAATATAATGTGAGCACCTGAGTGAAACTTATATGGTGAAAATTCTAAAATTTTCGTTAACAATCTGGTAAAAAAAAATTGTGAGTCATCATTAAGACTTTGTTGATAATCTGCTATAAACATAAATAATTAATTTCACAAGTGTAAAGACTGCCAGTTTAAAGTCCAGTTTTTATTATTAATCAAAAACAACTAATTAGCTTCTAAATGTTCTTTCCACCACAAGTAAAGTCAAAATAAAATGAATGACAACAAGATCTCAGAAGATATAACAAATGCTGAACTCTACACTATGTTACTAAAAGCTATTAAGGACCAAACAACGGAGATAAAGTCTGAAATAAATAATAGCATTCAAGAAATATCTGATAAAGTAGATGTTGCTGAAGTAAAAATAAAAAATTACAAAATAATGTATTACACCTTAAACGAAGATTTAGACGCAATAATATAATAATTTTTGGTCTAACAGTAAACAAAAATGATCTACTAAATAAAACTTTAGAATTTATAAATAATACTTGTAATACGAATATACAAAAGAATAGTATAAATAACATTTATGTTGTTGAGAACAAAAATAATGGAAAGTCCCATATTGTCCTTGAGTTTATTTCTTATATAGAAAAACAAAACATCTTTAAAAATATAAAACATTTAAAAAATGCTCGTGTTTTTATTACCAATGATATGTGCTATGAAGATAGACAAACACAAAATGTATTGAGAGAACATCTTAAAATCGCCAAAAAACAAAACTTACAAGCAAAGATTAAAGGGAATAAATTGGTAATTGATGGAAAAGTGTTTTCGCTCCAAGATCTGAGAATATCGGAAGATGAATCTGAAGAAGGAATTAATGATTTGGAGGAAGATACAAAACAATCTGAAGCAACAGAAACGAATATACAAAAATCGGAAGAAAATATTGAAAATCAAAAACGCAAAAGGTGTAAACTTAATTATAGTCCACAATTCGAGCGCAACTTAAGAAGTAAAAAATAAGCATAAGTATTTAGTATCTAAATATTGTATTTTTGTTTTTTCCCATTAATTAATTAGGTTAGTATTCTCTCAAATAAATTTTGTAAATCGACTATTGAATGATTTGATCTGTTATTAATCTTAAGAAGGAGCTAGTTTTGTGAATTCCTAATATTATTTGTAAAAAACATGTCCAAATCTATGAAAATATGTCATGTAAACACACGTTCGATGATTAGTAAATTTCAGAAATTTAAAGATACTGTTTCCAATAAATTTGACATTATTACTGTTTCGGAAACTTGGTTGAAACCAGAAATTGCAGATCAAACTATATCTTTGCCAGGTTAAAAAGATCGTCTCCAGGGTAGAGGAGGAGGCGTGTCAATTTATTTGAAAAGTAATACTAAATGTAAACTAATTCATAATATATGTGTCTCCACTTAACAAATATGGATTGAAGTCGAGTTTAATCATAAAAAGGTAGCCATTAGTTCACTTTATTCACCTCATGTTCGTGAATCTCAGCTGTTTATTGATGAACTAAAAAATGTAGTAAGTGAGATTATTCACAAGTACGAATATTTAATGTGTTCAGGCGATCTCAATATAGACAATCTAGATCCAGAAAGTATAGAATGTAAGTATCTACAAAAATTCTTAGATTCTTTTGATCTAAAACAATTAATATTTGTCTCGAATGTGTCTCTACTTGACATAATAATTGTCTACATTGTCGTTAGTTGTCTTGAATTATGTTGAATAAAGTTCATATATTGAGAGTTTAGGTATTTCTGCTCCGAACACCTTTTTAAGAAATGAGAAATTTTTGTTGACTCAACCGAAAATTATACACCCCAATCTGTTATAAACTCATTCTTTGATCTACATGTAGTTATTACCGTGGGTACGTTATAGGTTGATTCACCGTATTATTAATGTGAGTTAGTATGTGAGTCTACTACATTTTCAACTGATTGTGCTTTTTCATGAAGTTCGGATTCTAACACCAGATGAGTTGTATAGGTTTCATTTTGGCACCCTTTTTGTGGACTAAAATTATCATTCAACTCCTAGACTATAGGCGTAGGTCTAATACGTCCCATAACATGAATTAGTCTAGATTTTAATCTCAAGAATAAACTATCTGAAGTGTTTTCTTCAAAATAAACTGAATGTCTTTGAATTGAATCAATAGTACCTTCTATAGTAGCTTGATCATTACCAAAATTAAAATTATAGCCGGACAAGTCAATTTTCAGACCAAGTCTATCTCGTTCTCTATCTATGAGGCTAGCACTTATTTCTCGTTTCTCGTTTTGATTTTTCTGACTAATAAACGAACGAATTTTCGATTCATAAGGTAGCTCATCTATGAGTAGGTGATTAGGTTTAAATATGTCCTCCATCATAATAATATAGACAATAACAAACTATTCGTAAAACGTGGAATATGGAAATTTTAACCAATTAACTAAGAAAAGTTCAACCCATACCTAACAATATTACTCGGGCACAATATAACTACTAGTCATTTCTGTACTGTACTGTACTAATCAAATTTTGCAACTTAACGATTCTACAATTTTTATTCAGTTCACAAACTTGCATAGTTGAAAAATTTAAGAAATTCGGGCCCCAACACGTTGGTCAGCACTTTTTGTAGCCTTTTTTTTCTGGCTGTTAATAAGAATTTTTGAGGTTACAAAGCCGAAGGCAGCTTTTCGTCAGAGCGCACTAAGTTCTTGAGTTTAGTTTAATTTATTTCAAAAGTGATCCTGGTTTGTTTATCGGCGCCACTTGATTATAAGGAGTTTCATGAAAAACTTACTGATTAATCAAGAAGATCAATAAGGTAAGGTAAATTAGC
Organism: Galeruca laticollis; assembly: GCA_963921935.1. NCBI lineage: Eukaryota > Metazoa > Arthropoda > Insecta > Coleoptera > Chrysomelidae > Galeruca > Galeruca laticollis. The sequence continues at coordinate 42,976,756 of OY998176.1, forward strand.
TAGAAAAATCTTCTCAAATGACCTAGTTATTAGATACTTGGCTGTATGTTTTTAAATTAAATCAAACACTCAAACCCAATAAATAAGTTTAGTAATTCCTGGGAAGTTTATATTGTTCATGTAAAATAATGACTCCAAAAGTATAAAGTTGATAAGTGGAAATGTATCAAAGTTAAAAGTAATAGCTACATTATTATATGTTATATATGGATTACATGGGGTGTTTAGGGGATAGTGATGTGCAAGTTACAGCCTCTCCTACTAAGTCAACCTCACCCATCATTCGGTACACACTGTTCTGGCTAACGAGGCTCTGACGAACCGAGCAGGGGCGGTATAATCCTATATCGCAAATAGGGTAAATACTAACTGCCTGTCCTGTAAACAGATTTCAGGAAACACCATCCCTACCAACCCATGTTGGCGTGCGCGGTAGGATTATTGGCCAAATTACCCCGTATGCGAAGAATCTCCAGGTTAGTCCAGGCTACCATGGATTACGAATGAATATTGCTACACTTGCCCTAACACTTCCAACTCCCGAAAAATTACATGGACTAGAATCTGCTTCGAAATATGTGCGAAATATTCCGCCGTCACCTGTTCTGATGAGATTGCTGTGCTTATTTACCTCATAGGTACCTATACTCTGATGTTCTCCCAATTGTAGGCACCTGTGACAATGAAATATATTTGTTCAAAATTCCTTTTAAACTTAGTGATTCTCTTTCTACAAATCTAACATTTCATATATTTTCAATATCGGCTGTTACAAACGAACCCGAAACGAATAGGAAAAAACGCTAGTTTTTTGCTAGCCCTAGCCGGCTGACGCTTATTTCACATTTCATACACTCTTGAACCGTCTAACAGTGAACATGTAGTTCGCAACCATAATTATTTAAAGCAGTGTTTTTAGTGTGTTAAGGAATCAAGCAAGTAAGACTAGACATTTTTCTTTAGTTGTATTCACTCACATAAAATTGATGGCAAATGAACATTCAACAATATTTTTATATAATCAAATTAATTTCATTTTACATCTTTGCCGGCTCTCTTCCATCAGTGTTACTCGATTTCTGTGTTTTGTTTTAACATCCGGTCACTTCTGGTTTTTGTATACCTCTTCCTGTATCCTAGTCTATTGATCGTAATATAAGGTATATTTATAGTATGTCTCGCTTTCGCATTAGTTTCCAATTACTCCCGTTTGACTTTTAATCCGTCTCTAACGGTCAATTTAGAGTGGTCCTTCGAGAACAAGACACATCTAGCTATCGCATCGCCCAAGGATATGTAGGAACGGAAAAAGATGATGTTGGATTCCTTCTCATACCATCGAACCAGCGCAGAATAAATCGAAGTATTTTATTCCCTTCCTCTACAATATTCAAATAAATTCATTACATATTAATACCTACTGTCAGAGCGTTGATTTGATTTATTTAGTAAACAAATTGTTACTTATTTATATAAGTTGAATCTGCTGATATCTGTAACAAAAATATGGAATATTCATCAGACGATGAAACTGTAGATTCTATTTCCATGGAAGTCCCTGATTTAGCAAGCGAAATGACGAAAGAATTGCTACCGGAAAAATCAAAACATAAGTATGATCTTGCGTATATTAATTGCGTGGCAGGGGAAGATGGAAATAATACGAAAAGCTTCTCCGAGTTTGTTTTATTGGTCTACATGGGAGAATTGGGAAATAATTACAAGCCAAGTACTGTCTGGACAATATTACTCTATGCTACGGACATCGTTAATCGCTAAGCATTACGTGAATATTGGAAATCATCAAAAATTTAACGCTGTACTGAAAAGACGCTCAGATGGATATGAACCAAAGAAATCAAGAACTTTGAACCATCAACAAATTAACCAATTTATTGCGACTGCTACGGATGGGGTAAGTATGTGATAATCAAGCTAGGTTTATGTTTTAATTTGTAGATTTGATTAACTTAGGATGAGGATATTTATGAAGAGATTTTTAATTTGACCAACTTACTACTCATAAGTTAATTGAAGATAGGTATATTGGATATTTTATAATTCAACGATGAATAATCATTTTGTGTTCATAAGTTACTATTTCCAAAAGTTATTAATATTCACCGGTGGCTCAATTCGTCGAAAGGTATACCCAATTAGTAGAATGATGAAGATCGTAGGTTCTAATCCCCAAAATAGCATTTTTTTGTTAAATTTTTGCTACTAAAATTTTCCACATTTGAAGAGGGATTGATCATGATCATGTAACTTCATTTGATTTACGTATACTTATATAGATTAAGTTCTAATTTTTTTTCTTAAAATACAGTGCTCACTACTCGGAAAATAAGAACTTAGTCGTTCTAAGTTGCCTTAGCATTCTCTTTAAGTGGAGCTTAGAGACGAGCTGAATTAGCCAGCATCAAAATATGCGATTTAACTGATGTAACATCTGCATTCATTGTGAAGATTCCTAACAACAAAAATAAAGTGACACGCACTTTTACATTAACAAGAACATTTTATGAAATGTACACAAAGTATGCTGATCTACGACCCAAAAGTATGGTGAATAGAAATAAGAGATATTTCATCAATTTCCAAAAAGGAAAACGTACCTCACACTTTGTAGGAGTAAACAAGTTTGGTGCAATGGCCGAAGACATCGATACCTTCTTGAAATTACCAAACCCAGAAACCTACACTAGTCATTCATTCAGGCGCTTTTCTGCTACAATATTAATAAGAATTAATAAGAATTGGAATTAGGAATTGAAATTACCAAACCCAGAAACCTACACTGGTTATTCATTCAGGCGTTCTTCTGTTACAAAATTAGTGGACAGTGGCAGTGACTTATTGACTTTGGAAAGACATGGTGGTTGGAAAAGCAGCACAGTTGCAGAAGGTTATATCAATGAATCAATTGTTACAAAAATGGAAATATCCAATCGTATAACCCAGTCTATAGAACATGCAACAACCTTCACAGAGGAACTTCCATCAAGATCATTCACATCTAGTTCGGAATTACAATCAGTCACTGCGAGACCATCAACTTCGAGTACAGTATTTGAAACTAATAATGTGACAGGAATTAATGTTCAGGCAGTTCAAAGTGTAATTGAAGAAAATGGTCATATTCCATTGGTGTTAAACAATTGTTCACAATTAATAATTACTATTCTTATAGTACAAGTACAAATTGACTGTTAACCACGAAGTAAAACTAAGTTTACTTGTATGTGGCAAAAACACATTTAACAATTAAACTGTATATAATCCAATGTAATATAACTTATCAATATCTTAAATCTAACCAGAACTGTAAACTATAAACAATATGGAATTTATAAGAAATATAAAATTGTAAAAGATATAAAAATAAAAACACTGAAGATATAGGATGGATACTATTTTCACTATAACTCTTTTCTATATATATATAGCCTTTGCTTCATTTTAATCAATCAAGTTATTTATAAAATCTCTCGGCTTACTGCTCACAAAATCTCTTAATTTTCTTTTGTATAATGATAGTATGGCGACTTTCCTAACTTCACTTGGAAGTGAATTATACAATTTAGGCCCTAAATGGGTATAGTTTTTTTGACCAACCGTTTTTTGCGTATGTGGTGTAATAAATGTTGTTTTATTTCGCGTTTCGTATTGGTGGCCTGGAGTTCTCAGTTCCATCTTATGTGTATGTTGAATAATACATACATTTATAAAAAATATTTGCCTAGTACCAAATATTTCGCTTTTCCTATATAATATGTTACTTGGCCAATCATAACCTCGGTGAAGAATTGTCCTAAGAAAACGTTTTTGAAGGATTTCTAATGGTAGTAGGTACGTCTTAGAAACTCCGCCCCATCCAATCATTCCATAATTAATGTATAACTATTTTTCTTTGTTTTAAGTTGAGTATTTTACATATTTCCTTGAATTTAAATAGAATGCAACGTAGCTTCTTTAATATATATGGTATATGCTGATCCCATCTCAAATTATGATCTATCATGATACCAAGATACTTTACTTTGTTAACTGGTGAAATTGTGAGATATTCAATAGTTAAGTCATAATTTGGCACAGCATCAACGTAGGAACTGAATGGTAAGTATACAGTTTTATTAATATTTAATGATAGAAGTCTATTGTCAAACCACATCTTAACTTGTTGCAGATCTTTCTCTAAATTATGTTTTAGGTCAAACCAGTTGCGTCATCGTAAAACAATACTGTGTCATCTGCAAAACTAACTATTTTGCTGTTTCCAGCATAAACAGATTATTCATATATACATGAAGAGAATAGGTGCTAAGACCGTCCCCTGAGGTACGCCACATGAAATGACTTTTCCACTACTATAGGTATCTTTTATTTTCAGATTTAGTATTCGATTGGTTAAATAAGTTCTGGATAGGTCATGTGCAATACCCCTAATACCCAAGCCTTCTAAAGTGCTTAGCAACATCCCATGGTCGACCGTGTCGAACGCCTTCGATAAATCTAAGAAGACTCAAATTGAAAGCCTGGATTTATCTAGTGCATTATAGATATTTTCTGTTAGTTATCTAACGGCATCTTGTGTGCATTTATTTTGCCTAAACCCGAACTGTGCTGAAGACAGCAACTTGTGTTGTTCCATGAATTTATTTAACCTTTTTTGTATTATTTTTTCACATATTTTAGCCAGACTATTAACTAGGGAAATTTGTCTGTAATTGGCTGTCTCTTGTTTTGTTCCATTCTTATAGATTGGGGTTACGATTGGAAGTTTAAAAGCAGAGGGGAAGTGTCCCTTTTTTATAGATTTATCTATTAAATATGTGGTTTAGCAATATCATCTTTCATGATTAGTTTCTGCTTTTATGTTGTCATAACCAGGAACTTTTTTATTTTTTAGTTGTGTTATAACATCTTTAATTTCGACTTCGTCCGATGGATACACAAAAATGGAATGGTTGCAAGTTTAATTTTTTTCAGTGTAATTTATATTTTTGTTAACATTACCAGCCAATTTTTTACCTACTGATATGAAGTAATTGATAAAAATATCTGCTATTTCTGAAGGTTCAGTAATTGATTCATTTTTAATTGAATTTATTTTCTCGGTTTCTGGGACCGTCAGGAACTCATTAATAGTTTTCCATAGATTGGTTGATTTATTATCGCGTTCAATGCGGTTTCTGTAATATTAATTTTTTATTTGTTTTATTAATTTATGTTTTTTATTTTCATTATAAGTTCGTCTTAAAATTTCGTTACCTTGAGATTTTTTAAGTTTTTGATACATATTATTTTTTTATTGATTATGTTGATAAGTTCAAGGGTTATCCAAGGTTTCCGCTTTTTTTTCTTGTTAGTAACTCTTTTATATTTTGTAGAAACACTTATACATTTTTGAATTATATCAAAAAAATGATTTATTCCAGTTTCGATGTCAACATCGGAGTTAAAGATTGAATCCCAATTAACTTGATGAATTTCATTTCTTAATTTATTTTCGTCTATTATTTTTATTGAATTGTTACTTGTAATATTTTGTTTTTTATTTGTGAAAGGTAGTACAAGTTGAACTAATATTGAATAATGGTCTGTTATATCGGTTTCCAAAGTCAGTGGTAGTATAGTGTCATAGTTTAGGTTTTTATTTTTGATGAAAATGTGATCAATACATGTTGCGGACCGATTTTCACTCTAGTTGGCGAATTGATTGAAGAAATATATCCATGTTCACTCATAATATCGAGATAGTTTTGTGATTTTTTAGTATTTGTTAATAGATCTATGTTAATATCCCCTATAATTATACTGTAGTCACCCGATTTGTTTTTCTGACTTAGGAAAGAATGCAATCCATCAACAAACTCATCCACTAAAGTAGATGGTGACCTATATAAAGCATTTATTATAAGAACTTTATTGTGGAAATGTATTTTCACTTGCAAAAGAAAACTGTTATTGAAACGAGTTGTTTCATGAGAGTCATAAATGTTGGATTTCACAAATACAATAACACCGTCATTTTGATTTAGATCTCCGTGGTTATAAATTGTCTTATATCCTGGTGACATCAGGGACACGTCAGGTCTCTGTGAAAACTATACAATCAAAAGAGATCTATGTCTTCCAGTAGCAATGTGAATTCGTTAAAATTGCGATTATTGCTACTAATGTTGTTATGAATTATGTTGAAGGTTTTAGATGAATAGTTAACTTCTAGAACACTTTTGGCTTCTTCAGTGCTAAGATGAAAATTTTCAATTGTTTTAATACGGAAATCTCTAATATATTGATCCATCCTATATATTTGCGATTAAAATAAACACTTTCTATTCTGAATTAAATGTAAAGGGTTTTCTTTATATCCTAATTGACAAAACAGTTAAAAGACTATGTAAAAACACTGGTGATTAAATTGTTATTTGAAAAGTAACTAAAACTGGATGGACAGCTTTAAATAATATTAGTAGTCCAGACAGTGGGTTTTAAAAAAGTTTAATACTTAATTTTCTTGGTCTACTTCGTAGAGTTTTTCCGGGTTACACGGGTTTCAGCTTGTTGTATATTTTTTCTGCCAGTAGGGAGAGTGTTTTCAGTGAGTGTTGCAGAAATGTTGATAATTTTTATGATTTCACCTTGGGTTATAACTGATCCTTTGAAATTTTTGATTTGAGCGGCTGCAGTTTGAGATAGAACAATCGTTTTTATTCAAGCTTTAGTTTCGTTTCCGTGTTGTTCTTCTTCTATTTCGCCAGGTTTGGTTGTTGGTGTAGGTGGGGCAGAATTATATTTTTGTGGAAGGTCGTATTCAAGTTCAACTATTGGTCCTTCGTTATATGTACTTTCTAACTCTTCAGCGGTGTATGATACTCCATCTACGTACAGTTTGAATTTTTTTATGACATGTATATCATATGTTGTTTACTCCTGGCTTTTTTAAGATGTTCAACCAGTATTGTATTAGATGCTTGATCCTCTGGTCGTAGGTCAATTGAAATAGATATTCCACTACCTTCAAGCTTTTTCAAATTTTGGAGAATTCTCTGTTTGGTCAGATAAGATACAAAATCAAGGATTACCGTACCTTTTTGCACAATAGTAAATAAAGTTATTTATATCTCTTTCTTCAAAGTCGCATCCGAAAATTTGATTTAATTTCTCAATCGTTACTTCAATAAAAAAAATTTAGCATTTATTCCGAAAATTACAATATTATTTCGCTTATTTGATCTTTCAATATATGTAATTCTATTTTCAATTTTTAGACAGCGCTCTTCAATATCTTCTATTAGTTTACTTATATTATTGTTCAGATGTATATCTTTTCTTATTTCAGCGGAAGTGTTCTTTATTAGTTCTTCCAATTTTACTAGCAATTCTTGATTAGTTAGTTGGTTCATATTTATATTTTCCACCTGTTCACTGGACTACGAGTTCCATATATGTACATGTGCGAAGAAAGTAACTATTTTATTATTATTTTTATCTTCAAAGCTTTATTCATGGAATGTTTTCATAATTTTTCTAGCATGGTTTTTTACTTAGATTGTATAAACTTGAAGAATTTGGCTTAAATTTCTGTGCAGACCGATATAAATTTTTATGCTAATACTACGGTATTTACCTCATAGTACCTCAATACAGACTAAAATGTACCTAAATATGCATGTAGAATGTTCAATAATATTTGATATATTTCCCTGTTCAAATACTTAATAATGCAATTTACATGTCTATGAGTGAAAACTTGTATTATTAGTGGATCAAACATATTTGTAAAATCCGATATATTCTGTTTTTCAGGTAGGTCGTCGGAAAAATATAGTGTACAACTCGTGCGGAAACTGGATATTTCGTACTCGTGTGACAAGATGATGAATGGTTCATCATCTTGTCACACTCGTACGAAATATCGTATTTTCCGCACTAGTTGCACAATATACTATTTGATTTGTTAATCAACCAATTAAATGCCGAAATACAAAATCGAAAACACCCTGATTTTCGATTATCAAAACACATTTATCCACCAATTAATATCATGCGTGCTGTATCGTTGGATAATCGGTATAATCTAACAGTAGAGATTTCATGTTTCAAATTTTCAGTGAGCCATTTATTATATGCACAGTTTTTATCGCCACCTTGGCGGATTTGAGAGAATATTAGGTTATGTGCAATTAGGTTTGGTAAACAGACTATATTGTCAAATTCTTCCTCAAAAAATTGTACCATTGAAAATGCTGTTGCGTTATCTCTTCAGGCTAGTTCTACTGACGCTATATGCATTTTTTTATTTTGAAGTCTATCTGTCGTGTTTTCATCCCATTGTAAACATCAAAATATTTTTCTTGCACTTATTTTGCAGTAGTGTTCCATATAGTTTTGATAACACTCTGCCTGTAATCACTACCATCAATTTTTCGCAAATTTAATGCCCAGTGGCTCAAAATTAATTCTAGTTTTTCATTGCTATTATCTGCATCTAATTTGTAGTTGTGTTCCACACAGAATGTCACAAATTAGCTCCATATCTTTGATTACGATTTTTTTGGTATTACCTGGTATATTTTCATTTATATCTTCCTTTAAAATCATACCGAAGCTACTCATTTTGTCGTATGCAACTTATAATTATTACTTTGGCATTGTATTAAACTGACCGTATCCATGGTTACGTCGTTGAAAACAACAAAGTTGTTTGACCAATCGTAATATAGACAGGTGGAGTTTTCGTGATTGGTCAGATATTGTGAAAATTTTGTTGTGAGTGGAATAGAATGTCACATAGTTAATTAGATACTTTTTGTCTATTTTGGCAGCTCATTTATTTTAGATTCTAATGACTCCTATATTGATGGCAACAATAAGAATGCAATTTCAGAAAACATAACTAGAAAGAGCGTGGCAGTCAACAATCGAACTGCTATAGCAATCGAGAATATCACTATATGTGAATTTTCAATAAAAAAGTTATGTTTAAAGTCTATTTATTCTACAACATGACCTCAAATGAACAGAATCACACTTCATTTTTGGATAGTCGCAAACTTATCAATCATATACGAGATTTGTCGAAATATATGAAATTTCAACTCTTATTTTTTATATTATTTTGATAAAATATTCTTTGATGAGATGTGATATTCAAATACGGGATTCTATAAATGCTTCTATAAATGAGGAAATGATCTTTTGATTGCTTCTCGCGATGAGTTTCAAAATTACTGTGACGAAAAAGGAAAAAAGAACTAATAATGAGTTCGTATCTTTTATGGTCCATCTGGAATTACAAACAAGAAAAAAGAATGTGAAATAATTAAAAACAGTCAAAGGGATGAAGCGTTTTTCAAGTTTCCCGTTAAACCTTGAATATAAAAAAGAGAAGCTATACAAAAAGAAAGTTTGTTTTGGAGAAAATTCGAATGAAATCCTAACAAAGTTTAGTTGATGTAACTTTTCTAATATAAAAATGTTTGGAAATTTACCCATATGGGGATTTATAAGATAAATTTCATGAAGTTTTTCGCGGCCGAAAATATTGAAGTATCAAGTAGTAGCCATTTAGTAAAATTTTAAAGTAGACAAATATACCTGAAAAATAGATTTTTGAATTCTTCTGAATATCCTATGGTAGTAATGAAACTGAAATATATTATTAAATATTTGATACAAAACTTTCATTTAATTGTTTGAAGGAGAGTTTCAATTAAAAGTTGATTCAAATTGGAGCCTTAACGAGATATAACGAAAATAGTGGATCTTACGGTCAACCCTTAACTTACTTGAACGTTTTTTTGACTCATTAAATGATTGAAAAATATACAGAGCTTTTCTTTGAAAACAATATACAACAGTTCCAACATTCACACCTAACTGTTTCGTAGGTACATAAAAAATTAACTTTTCACAGCTAATAACGCCAAAAAAAATTAAACTAATGTGGATTCCATCATATGTGGGCATCGCACAAAATCAAAAAGCAGATGAAGTAGCTACTAGCTAAAAGCTGATCAAAATGCTGATATTGGGAATAAGACCTGTATGTTAGGGTGGAATGAAGTTATAGGGCAAAATATTTTTTTACCATTCTAATAGCATTCAAAACTTGCGTCTTTGTATCACAAACAACACTATAAATTTTAATTTTTTTTATATCTATATCTTGAGGTGCCGCAATAGCCCTAAAAATAAGTTTTTTTTAAGGAAATCAAAATTTTCTAATAAATTGAAAAAAAAATCTGCCCATTCTGTTCTTTTAATATATTTTTAAATAACAGTTAAAACAGTTTTCTTTGTAAGAAAAGTAAAGGCATAAGGATTAGTAGTGATATATTTATTATATTTGTAATTGCTATATTGATGATTTGTCCTAAAACGTCAAATTAATGAGAATTTAATATCAAAATAGAAAACTCACCTTAGAAAACTCAATGATATCATTAACTTTACCTAAGAAATGGTGCTCAATAATAGCTTTTAAATTACAATATTTAAAACTAAATTATGGAGGAATACTAATTGTAACGTAATATATTTAAAATAATTGTAGTTTTTTAGCTTTATAGGGATTTTAGACAGGGATAAGAAGCGCATGCTACAAAACATTTCATAAACTCTTTTATATTTTATGGAGAGATACATAAAAATTGATGCTAAGATAAAATTCATTGAAGGAAATTAGACATGTAATAGATCAAATTACTTTCATTTTATTTCAGTACTTTTAACTTTCTTCTGTTATAAACTTCTTCAATTCTTCGCAACCAAGAACTGGTTTTTGGTCTCAAATTTAGGCATCATCTTCTGTGATTCAATTCTTGCTTTAAGAAAGCCGTCTCTTGCTTCAGGACCGCAGACATTTAGTGATGACTATGTTACAAGTTTTATTTCTCTTTCCACGGCTTGAGTGTGGCAGGGAAAACGAGGAAAGTCTATCGACCGAATTCGGCAACCATGTTCTTTTGCCTCATTGATATACCCTTTTAAAGCCTCATCAGTTATGCGTTTGGTCATCGGAGGCTCTGTGATTGTTAAGTCCAACCAATCAATCATATCAATGAAGTCTTCAGCCTGAAAATTGATATTGGGGGTCACAAATTTTCTTACACCATTTACGTTTTCTGATCATGCTTTCAGAATTATGCGAAGACCTAGCTCTCTTACGTGTTTCCTTTTATCAGATAACATACAGAGAAGCACATTTTCAGGATGAGCATAGTAACCATTACTTCGAATGACAGGATCAATGATATTTCGATGCTGTTCACAGAGGTAACGAGAGAATTTGATCAGTCTCCATAAATGTTTGAAACCATTTACACATGATGGTTTGAGTTTAATATGAAACCAGATGGGGGCATACACCTTCACGACATATTCTGTTAAGGTTTTAAGGTTGTTGGAGGGATTCTCTGTTCCAACATATAACCGAAATATGCGACTTGCTAACGTGAGCCATCGTGAGTGGGCCAACTTTCCTGGTTTCCTTAAGGAGAGGTCTTGAGAACATTCACTACTTGAGATTGCAATGCACATTTCAAGTAAATATTTTTGGTCTGTGCTTAAATCTTTTTTTTATTTCAAGATCAGGAAGATTGTGTTGTATTGGAGAAAAGTCAACCACTGGAAGCTCATGACATTTTTCAAGCTGCTTTCCTATTACACCTGCAAATTCATTAGGACCTGTGGATTTCTCATCTAATCCACAAAAAAGATAGCGCAAAGGCAACTCATTACCATGAAACAAACAAATCAGCCACTGTAGTGGTCTATTTAGGGTTTCTTCCATCAAAGCAAATACACAATTATTAACTCCTGCGTTTGTTGACGTTCCATCACATCCGATAGCAGTTAAGCTGGATAAATCCAAACTATTGTTACCATGAAAATACTCTATGATGCTATTTTCTATGGCTTCGCCTGTTCCAGAAGCTGGAGTTACATGCCCAAGAAAGAATGAACCTGGCTCTTCTACTAATGAAATATGCTCTTCGACAATAGTTTTCTTGTGAAATTTGTTTCCTTTTTTTTCTTGCAATATTGTTTTATCCTTTGTTTCCATTAATTTGGTTAAAACTATTTACAATAGCTTTTTTTCGATACTTGGACCTCGCTCTTCGCATTTTCATTCTATCAATTACTTTACTTTTATCAACACCTGTAATCATTCCAACATCTTCAAGAACTGCACTTGCAATAGCAGCAGCAACCCTATCTGGAACTCCAGTTCTGTCACAGATAGACGCAACTGTTGGTAATTCCACACGCATTTGATCGCATGTGGTTGACGCCTGAACGGAAGTGGAGGGACGGTCTGGGTTGTTAGTTGGTTCTTCATCAGAACCAGGGTCAGTATCAGACTTTTCGCTAATATCTGCAGCATTGCTATGAAACGCCTTACCAGCTGATTGTTGATTATACTGTAACTGTTGCTGCATTGATCTATGCTTTCTTCCTTCTCTTTTATTTAAAACTTTTGAGACAGCCGTATTAACACTACTTATAGTCATCTTTCTCGTAGTTCTCTAGTCGGTTAAAAAGGATTGCTCAATTTTCGGTACCCTTTTTTCTTTTTGACATTTACAGTCTGAAGATTTTGCACTTACAAGCCGCTACGTCAAAAAGGCGATTACTTCCATTTAAAAAAGATGTTACGATAGAGTCATATCTTTCTGTACCTTTTCGACCCTTGGATCTTAATATATTTCTATATTTGTCGTGGTATGTTTTTCCCATTTGTAACATGCGGGTTTTCGAAACTACAGGTATTGAAGCCTTTAACCAAATAGTTTGTACTTTATTCATAACAATATCTAATATTTCACTTACAGTTGGTTCCTTTGAAGTTGCCTCTGGTTTTAGTTCATGTCGTACAAATAGGTAATATTTCATCACATACGTTGGCAAACTTAACTCACTTCATTCTTTGGGATGTCTGAATATTGGACATTCTAACTTTAGTCTTAATTGGTTTTGACAATGCCATCGCACTAGTAATAATCAAAATACATTTATATAAAAAATATACTTTCACGTTAAACTCATACCATTAAAAAACTGACAGTTCGACACTTTAACCACGCAAGATAACCGCACTTGCTACTCACTCAATCACTTCAGCAGTCAGCACTGAACTGAATGACAGGGGCTCCCTGCCTAATACTGTCACCATTGTGTTTATTTGTTATATATTTTAACAAAACACAACATTATTTTGATAGGTCGGTTTTCTCTAAGAATACCTAAGAAGTAAACTTTGTTACAGTTGCTTAATCATATTAAGAGGATTATATCTAAAAATATATATTGTTTGTAGTGTTATTTAACCTATATCAGTTTCTTTTACTTATAAATTGTTTGAATTAAACAGTATAGAAAGACAATGCATAATTATAAAGTTAAAATATTTTTAAGCTATAAGAAAAAAAATGTTCAAATATGGTTAAATTTGCCTACAAATACATATTTTCTACAGCTTTGCGGTACCTGAAAATATATTATTAATCCAACCACATTTTAACTGGGTTTTTTAAAAGGCATTATTCAACTTTGTATCACTATTACATTTAAAAATTACGACGAAAATAATTTTTCGGTATATAAAAAAAATATTCAAAAATATAAAAATTTTCATATTTTTAACTGATTTGCGGATTCATATTAATACCAAATTTTAACAGTTTCTTTTCAAAGGCAATAGGCAACTTTTTATCACTATCACATTTAAAAATCCAGAAATATCATTTTTCATTCCACCCTACTGTATGTGAACCATGTCAAAAGTATATGTTGCTATAAAATTTTCTTGTGAGGTCTCCCTTATTCATAACTGCGACAATACACGTTGGCCAATAGAAACTTGTTATTGATTGCATTTTATTATTGGAAATAAACATCTTACACAACTTTACTTGGTATTTTTTATTATTAAATACCCCAAAATACCAAATTGTGTAAGGTGTTTATTTGCAATGGTAAAACGCAATCAACTACAGGTTATGGGCCCAGTTGATAAGTGAAGTTAATAAACATAACAAAGTCAACAAGTTACAGGAGGTTGAAAGTGAGGTTAGATTACCGCCAAAAAGTGAAAAATGTAGACAGGATGAAAAATGTTAAATTCAGTTTTACTAGACTTGATAATAGTAATTATCAAAACTGGAAATTTAGAATCAAGATGCTTCTAATAGAAGAAGGTAACTGGTGTGCTATTGAGGAACCTGTAAGAACAGTGTTAAGGCTCGCACGCACTAGACCGGGCCAGCCGGCAACGGACCGCACAGCAACGGAACGGGAATTATTTTTCCCTGGTGCATAAAAGAAGCAGCGCGCACTCGGCCGGTCGTCCGTGGAAATCTCCGGCGAGAATACATTCGCCCGTAGTTCGTTGCGTTTCGTCGTGAGGGGAAGTAGTGCGCGCTGTTTTGTGGGCACAAAAGAGAATGGACGAAGAAAAATTAATAATCTTTGTTAGCGGCTACAAGGAATTGTATGATTTTTCTGTTAAAAATTATTCCAATCAGGAACGCAAAAATAACTGCTGGGAAGAGATTTTGACAACCAGGTAAGTTCAAACATTTTATTTATTATAATACAGTTGTTATCATAAAAATCATTATCTATTTATTAAACAGCTTGTGGAAAATATACCTTATAATGTAATATTATATTCACTGTTGATTTCTATAACCTTGTCGTACCATATCCGTTTGCCAATCTACGGCCCGTATAGTAAAGAAGTAATTTTGAATTTTTTCCCGGTTATGCAATGCTTCTTCAGTAGCTTTACCTCCAACATTTCGTAGGTCTTGAATTGTCGACACATGAGTGGTTTGTATATTATTGTCACCCAGATCAATTTCTGTCATAGGCGAGTCACCCCGAAGGAAGTTATGTAGACAACAAGTAGCTAATATTACATTTATATGTTCTGGCGACATTCGAAGTCTCCTCTGATAAATTCTAAACTTCTGCGTCAATATCCCAAACATATTTTCTGACAGCCGACGAGCACGGCTCAGTCGGTAATTAAAAATTGCCTTGGTCTCATCATGTCTTGTCTGTGTTCCTGGATAAGGACGCAAAATATGTTTATGTGAAGAAAAAGCTTCGTCCCACACAATAACATGTGGTGAAGTTCCAGGAAGAGTTCTATTAGGGGATATTGATAGGTTTCCATTTATCAAGGCTTTTCCTATAACATAATTGCTGAATATGCCGCCACACTCTTTTTTTCCATAAGAGCCGACGTAGCTATTATCATTTTATAGTTAGCGTCCACTAATGTCATTAAAACTATACTAAACGTCTCTTTGTAATTGTAGTTCAGGGATCCGCTGTTATGGTGTGCTTCAATGACTACGTGCTTCACATCTATAGCTCCCACATAATTTGAGAAGTTCCATTTTTCGCGAAAATCTTTTTCAATGGTTCTCCATAGTTCTTCTGTTGGAGTGGGCATTTCAATTGGCTGCAGTCTTCTCCAAATCGACAAGCATGTTGAATGGACAATTCCTTTTACAGTGGTATGACCTAGTCTATAACTTAAAGCTATCTTTTTAAATGAATCCCCAGTTGCCAAAAACCTACAACAATGAAATATCCCAACTAGCAATTTTGGTAAAAATTATGTAACGACTACACTATACAGACAACTTTTTGATAAATTTTACCAGGGAAAAAACACATATAATTTACGGATTTACCTCCTTTTTTGAAACAACCAGTATTTCTCAAAATAGGGAATATTATTAGGTATTAATACGTAATTATTACATTTTTTTCAGTATCCGCTTACAAAGAAACATGGTCGCTGTTGCGTGGTAATCATAGAAAGGTAAAAGTGAAGACGCTGCTGTTAAAACGAGGCCATATGAATTTGAAGCAGAGATGTAATTCCTGAACAAATATCTGCCATATCGAGAACAAAAAACAAATGTTACCGAACCGTATATGTCTGCTGTTAATAGCACAATACCTTTTGAAGATGGTGAAGGTGATCGGATGGGAAACTCTGAAAATTTGAGTGATTTACAACCCCTAACACCAGTCTCAACAGCTTATTATAACAATACAATATTTCGAGCAACACCTCCTGCAGCTCTGAGATCGGTTCCAACGAGAGAGAAAGTGCAGCCCGAAAATACACAACCCAATTCAGTTGCTGGCGTCTTTGAAAAATATTTACAACTACTACAGCTACTAATTCAGGAGGCAATAGTTTGAAACAATTTTTCCTTGCAATGGCTGAGACAGCTCAATAATTTCCACTCTAAGTTCAAACTGATGTTAAGGGGAAACTTTTCAACATCATACAAGAAGCAGAGTTAAAATGCTTACAATCCAAAAACACGACGCAGTTTAACAATGCTCATTCAACTGGAATACACTGCAATCAAACTGTATATCCACATTTACAATACACTCAACATTCGCAAGACATACAACATTCTTACCCAAAGCACATGCAATATTTGGGAACACAACCTAATATGCCGGATTTAAATTTACAGCACACACCACGTTCCCAAAAGACGCCACCACCTTCACATACACAAAGCACGCCACCTCCACAACCATATCAATATTCGAAAGACATTCAACTTTCATACACACAGCACATGCCACCTTTGGGAACACAGCGTAATATAATATATTTAATGCTGCATATTTGTGAAAAGAAACAAGAAATGGATTTCCTTGAAGAATTGGAAATAAGAAGACATTTAAGAGACCCACAATATGAAGTTGTCAATGAACAGTTAAATCTAGGGAGTTCTCCACTAACAAACTGTCTTCTTAAGTGATAATTGTAAATATCAGCAATATAGTTTTCCTTTTTTTCCATATCATTGCACACTTATACTGATCTTAATTGGAAAAATGATATCCAGGATATCACCATAGGGCTAATAACATCTAAGCTTCAATATTTGTAATATCACAACTTCTTCTTTTTTCTATTAACATATATTAAGTCAATCACAAGTTAGGTCACGTCTTGGTCTAGCCAAAAATAACTACTAAACATCAGGTAGGCATCAAATGAAATGTAACTTCAGTCATTCTGACGATGATATTGATTTATCGAAACAATTGTCAATTCTTTAGAATTTTCAATAACTTTTATTATATTGTGGAATTAACTAAAACACTAATATGGGCAGATTTCACGGAGTAAGGGTCAATACAGTTAATTTCATTTAATATATCCAAACTTACAGCACACACAACATTCCAAAGACACTCAAAACATGCAACCATTTCCTCTACAAGAAGTACAGCCAACATATTTGCCAAGATCCACATCTGTTGTAGGTTTTCCAGAATTACAAAGTAACAACTATTCTCGCATGTAATATACATTAAAAAGTTGGTTGAATTGGTATTTCATTAAAATATAAAAATTTATAAAAAAGATCGAAATAAATATAACCGAGAAAACTAAAGACATGATAAGAACAGTAAATACGATAGATACCTAACTAATAATAATAACTTACCTTATGGTCGCTGCTAAGCGTTCTATTGATGGAATGGGGCTTCTGAACGTTGTATTTTGTTTTGTCAGATCAGGTTTTATAATACTCAAAAATTCTTCAAATTTTTCGTACTCATTCGGAAATAATGAAAAAAAATTCTCTATGTTCTACTAATTGAGGAAATAAAGTGGCAAATTCACTTTCGATTTTCCTCTTTTTACAGATTTCGTCAACCCATTTTCGTTTTTGTTTAACTACTGTATACTGTTTTTCCTTTTCCTCACACAGTGAACTTATAATTATAATCTTTGGATCCATCGTACCTGTGCGACAAGCGGCCAGTCTGACTGGCAAAAATTATTTACCGGCTTGTGCGCGTACCCTAAAAAAATTGCCTGCCGCCGTTGCGCGTTCCTTTCGGGACTGTTGAAGTCTAATGAGCACAGGCCTTTGAGTTATGACTGGAGGAGCAAATAAGAAAAATCTAAGGCTACTATATCTTTGAACGTAAATGACAATCAAATAATCCATATTTCTGAATCAAAAATGCCCGTGAAATGTGGACGAAATTCCAGAAGGTACATGAAAGACGCAATTTAGGTAATAAGTTATACTTACTGAGAAAGATTAGGAGGTAGGTCAGTGTCAAAATGCATAAAAGAAGCGTTAGAGTTGATAGAAAAATATTATATGTCTGAACAGTCACTGGTGCTAGTACACTGGTATGCGACTGTACTCGGATACAACTCAACTTTTTTGTGCTAGTAATGAGCTGGGGTTCGAAAGCACCAGTGTACTGGCAAATGTAAACGACTACTAGCACGTTTCTTGTTTACGTTTCGTGTCGTTTTCGAGTATTGTGGTGAAATGAAAATGAGTGCACAGCACAAGTGGAATGAAAGAGGAACTACTAATTTCATCGATTTGTACATAAACGACAAATGTTTGTGGGATATGAAAAGTGATGAATATAAAAATAACCATAAGCTAGAAGCTGCATATATCGGATTGAGGGGTTCTGCAAAAGTTCACAACCCAAGCTTACCTAACTATACAAGATGTAAAACATGAAATGAGGAACATTTGAATTTCTGATTACTATCAGGAATTAAAGAATATTAAAGAATCAATGGACACTGGCATGGGGGCAGAAGGGTGCAGGAGGTTCCCAGAGAGATGAACGTCGAGTGATCTAATTTCTGACCCACGCTCTATTTCTTCCATGTTTGGCTCCTGTTCACGCAATATGTACTCCAATATGCCAATTCATCAATTAAAACCGTTGTTAAGATGTCTATACATGACTTTATCACCTGTTTACTTATATTACTTATTTGTATTCAAATTAATAATCTTTATGGGATCTGAGATCAATCTACGACATTAAATTCAAAGAATCACAGTGTTAAGAAAATGGCGAGCGCGCCGAATTCTGAGAAGGTCTATTGGGGTTTTTTTGTGATGGTTTTTCTATAGACATATTCTCCGAAGCTCTTCTAAGGATTGAGTAGGCATTCTAGAGATGTCCCGAAAAGGCGATTGTTTTTGTGTAAGTGGCAAAATAGAATTATCTATAATAAAGGCCACTTATATATAAAAAACCGATCAGCGGGAGGAGAGTTCAGTTTATAAAGTGATCTCGACAAATAAACAAGAATACACCGAAATAGCGAACAGCGAAGTGTTGATATAAATTAATAATTAAGTTTGTGTGTATATGAATTAAATGTAAGTAAATAGTTAAGTGTATATAAACTAACTGTTAGTGAGTGGTTTAGTGTTCAAATAAATTCGTAAGTAGCCATACCGTGAGTTTAACGTTTATCCCACCCGTTTATTCTTTAAATAAATGAGAAAAAAATTACATTGGTGTCAGAAGTGGGTTAATTTAAATAAATAAGACGTAAACATGCCCAAGAGACTTAGTGACCTGAAAGTGACAATGCTAAAGGCAGAATTGGAAAATCGCTAGTTGGAAACGATCGGTAAGAAGAGTGAGTTAGTAGAAAGACTCAAAGTGGCATTGGTAAGTGACGGCTTGGATCCAAAAAAATTTTTATTCAATGACGACGCTTCCACCTCAAACTCGTCAGTTTCTGCTAATATTGAAAACGATATTTCTGCCATGGAAGAGGAGATTTCAACTATTGAGGACGATATATCTGCTAACATGGACAAACTTTCTGCCGAAATATTATTAATGAAAACCGACATTGCGGCTGACGTTGAGAATAAAAGTTTGTCTCTAAACCGAATATTGAGAATAAAATGACAACGATGGACGAGAAAATCAAGGAGTTAGAAAGAAAGATGATACATTCAAGAACACAAGACGCGCCAGCAGAACAAAATAAGATCGAGATATGCAAGCCAGAAACACAACCCAAGGCAAAATATATTAGCAGTTTTGCTCGAGTCAATGCTTCAACATTCAACGGAAAGAGATCGCGGACCAATTATGTGGAAGAGTTTCAAGCAGCCGCTAGAGTGAATAATTGGTCCAATAGGGAAAAGGCAGTAAACATAACCATCGCGCTTCGGGAGATGCCTCAAATGTACTTCAGACGATACCGCTGGAAGAAACGGATGAAATTGACCAGCTGAAGAAGAGGTTGGACATGCGATACGGTCACGAACCTTTGTACCAATCCTAGCTGAAGAACCGAAGGCAGAAATTGGATGATACCCTCCAAGAGTACGAAGTGGATATTACCCGACTAGTTCGATTTGCTTATCCATCAGCACCAGAGAATATGATGGAATGTCTGGACATATAGGCCTTTATTGAAGGCCTACGTGATCCCTATATGCAGAGGACGCTTCATTTACCCCATCACAAAACATAAGTAGACGCATTGACAGCTGCACATGAATATGAAGCAGCAACAAAGGCTTCGGGTTATAACAAAGATAGGACCATCCGAGAGGAAGGCGATGATAACAGATTTGACTAGATTGTCAATTTGATAAAAAACATGATGGATGAGAAGCCGTGAGAGATTCGATGCTGGAATTGTGGCTAGCTAGAGCTTGTACGCAGTTATTGTGAGCGCCCCAGGACTCCTGCAAACGAACAACCCCAGCCACAGGAAAACTAGAACGGGTCGGCTACGAGGGGGCAGCACCGACCCATGATCGTTCCAAAGACCCAGTCATACTTATAGCTTCTCTCAGATGTCGCAACCACAGTGTATATGTATATGGCGAAGTAAATGGCAAAATATATACCCTGTTAGTGTTTTTAAATGAAACTCAAGGTCTCTAGTTAATTCCACAATATAATACAAGTTATTGAAAATTCTAAAAAATTGACAATTGTTTCGATAAATCAATATCATCGTCAGAATGACAGAAGTTACATTTCATTTTATGCCTACCTGATGTTTAGTAGTTATATTTTTGGCTAGACCAAGAAGTAACCTAACTTGTGATTGGCTTAATATATGTTTATAGAAAAAGAAGAAGATGTGATATTACAAATATTGAAGCTTAGATATTATTAGCCCTATGGTGATATCCTGGATATCATTTTTCCAATTAAGATCAGTATAACTGTGCAATGACATAGAAAACCAGGAAAACTATATCTGCTGATCTTTACAATTATCACTTAAGAAGACAGTTTATTAGTGTAGAATTCCCTAGATTTAACTGTTCATTGACAACTTCATATTGTGGGTTTCTTAAATGTCTTCTAATTTCCAGTTCTTCAGGGAAATCCAGTTCTTGTTTCTTTTCACAAATATGCAGCACTTCTAGTTCTGTGTTAGGTGTCAATGAATGATTGGTGTCAACTAGAAGTGCTGCATATTTGTGAAAAGAAACAAGAACTGGATTTCCTTGAAGAACTGGAAATTAGAAGACATTTAAGAAACCCACAATATGAAGTTGTCAATGAACAGTTAAATCTAGGAAATTCTACACTAATAAACTGTCTTCTTAAGTGATAATTGTAAAGATCAGCAGATATAGTTTTCCTGGTTTTCTATATCATTGCACAGTTATACTGATCTTAATTGGAAAAATGATATCCAGGATATCACCATAGGGCTAATAATATCTAAGCTTCAATATTTGTAATATCACATCTTCTTTTTTTTCTATAAACATATATTAAGCCAATCACAAGTTAGGTTACTTCTTGGTCTAGCCAAAAATATAACTACTAAACATCAGGTAGGCATAAAATGAAATGTAACTTCTGTCATTCTGACGATGATATTGATTTATCGAAACAATTGTCAATTTTTTAGAATTTTCAATAACTTGCATTATATTGTGGAATTAACTAGAGACCTTGAGTTTCATTTAAAAACACTAATATGAGCATATTCCACGAAGTAAGGGTCGAGACAGTCAATTTCATATACTCTGTTGCTAGACACTGGACAAACTAGAACCATTATACGACCAGAGATAATAAACTCCAAGAAGATGCTTTACCAACGAGACTGCGACTGCGAACCGCCACAGGTGAGAGTGCCAACGTTTACGGGGAGACACAAATCCAATTGGGAATTGGCGCAGGAAAGTTCACGCATACTGTAATCATAGTTGTCATTGAAGAAGACTTGATTCTTGGAATGGACGTAATGAATCTACATGGTTTCCAGTTGGATTTTAGAAACAGAAACATCAAGGTGTGTTCCAAGGAGGTACTCCTTAATCCATATGATAGCAGCACGGTGTTGGCAGCTGTACAGAAAGGAACCATGATAGTAGCGCGGCTACAGGGCAGCATGAAGGATAATACACCATTTATGATGTAGCCAAGGAACCACGACGAAGAAGTTGGCAAATGAGCACTAATTGGAGAAGGATTGGTTACGTCGACGATGGAGATCCATGTGCGATTGATAAACGTGAAAGATCACCATCACCATCCAGAAGGAAACCAAGATTAGATCCTGCGTACCAGTGACGTCTATAGTTCGTGAAACAACGACCACTGATAATTCTGATTCTAGATTCGAACAAATGTTATCGATAGCTGGTCAATCCTTGAATCGAATTGAGAAAAAGGGAATGAGAGAATTTCTCTTGCAGTATCGAGACCTATTCGTAACAAAAGGAGGAGAGACTGGTAGAACATCAACCGTCAAACACAAAAACGATACTAGTGATACCAAGCCTATTAGGCAATCAGATCGAAGACTACCACGAGCGAAGAGAGAGGAAGCTGAAAGAACAGTTAGAGAAATGGAAGTAATAGAACCATCTACTAGTCCATGGCTGTCTCCAGTGTTGCTCGTCAAGAAAAAGGATGGAACTACGAGATTCTGCGTGGACTATCACCAGCTAAGCAACGTGACGAAGGAAGACAGCTATCTTCTGCCTCGAATCGACGATACGCTAGATACTTTGTCCGGCAACAAACTGTTTTCCACCTTGGACCTGAAGTCTGGATATTGGCAAGTGGAAATGGATCCAGAAGACAAAGCGAAGACTGCTTTCACCAACGGATCGATATTTGAAAGACTCGTGGAAAATATCTTGAGAGGGTTATCTTGGAAGACATGCCTGGTCTATTTGGACGACATCATATTACTTGGGAAGACATTCGACGAATTTGGAAGACGTATTCAAACGACTCCAAGCTGCCCAGCTCATGTTAAACCCAAAGAAATGTCAGCTATTCCAAAACCTAGTCAACTACCTAGGTCCTATAGTGAGCAATGAAGGAGTGGCGGTGGATCCAGAGAAAAATGCTTCCATTCAGCAATGGCCGCGACCAACCTTTTTTTTTCTTTTTTTTTCCAAATAGGTTTAGGAAATCTGCTAGCAGACCCCCCAGGCATTGGTATTTCGGCGCTTGGGGGAGTGTGGGGATGGGGTGACTCCCGACCCACTAAAACCCTTTCCACTTCCACTTTTAAGAACTTCCACTTTCCTTCTTGGACCCGCCGTTAGGACATCTCCTCAAGAAAGAAATGAGTATTGCCTAATACTGTGCATTTGCCTGGGCTCGTTCCTCAACTGTTTCTCTCGTGCTTATTACATAAGTTATGAAATCTGTTACCTTATTCCACCCATTTTCACATTTAAGCATCTTTTCAATGACGTTGCTTGTACTTATTTCCCCTAAATCTGAGCACAGTTCTTGGCGCTTCTCTGCCCATTGAGGACATTCGAAGAAAGTGTGATTTGGGTCATCCACAGCTGCCCCGCAGCATATGCAACTTTCGTCTCTTTTTTTTTTAATTTTAAAAGTAAATGTGCCGAAAGTACCGTGGCCTGAGAGGAACTGAGTAAAATGGTAGGATACTGTCCCCCATTTCCTATTGTGCCAAGGTCGAATATTCCTGATAAGGCGTCTGGTCCAAGTTTCAGGGCCGCTCTGCCACTTTTCCTGCCATTGCTGCAGAGTCCTCTCCCTCTCTATCTGTTTCTGGGTAACAGAAGCTACACCAGCCATGTGGAATATTCTCCTCCTCTCTTCCGCCAAAAGGTGCAGCGGATTGAGACCAGCAATAACCATTGCAGATGCACCTGAAACGGTGTAGTAAGCAGAACAGACTCTAAGCACAATGCTTCGCTGTGTCTTCATAAGTCTCATTTTATTGACTTCTAAATATGTCTTTAAGGCCCAAATTGAGGCACCGCATAAGATTACACTTTGACACACCATCTCCAGAATACGCCGCTTCGGTGCTGTTGGTCCTCCTATATTTGGTAAAAGACAATTTAGAGCCTTTGTTGTTTTCTCAGCCTTCAGACAGGTTTCTCGGATGTGGTTTGTCATATTTAGCCTTCGGTCTAGGTGGAATCCCAAATATTTGACTGTTCCCTGGGGTTTTATTCCTTGGCTCTGCATTTTAAATTTTATCGCATCGGTCTTTCTTTTGTAGCTAAGAAGAATAGCTTCGGTTTTTTCAGGAGCAATCTCTAGATGATGTTGAGTCATCCACTGAAATACAAGATCAAGATTATGGTTTCTCTTATCAATCATTTGGTTGGAGGTCCGAGAAGCTACGAATACCGCTAGATCGTCGGCATAGCACAATAATACAACTCCACTTGGCGTTGGAAGGTTCATCACTTCGTTATATAGAATATTCCACATACTAGGGCCGAGAACCGAGCCCTGTGGAACACCACCAAAAACTTGTCTTTCAAGGTCCCTCTTCAGTATAATTACTCTTTTATCCATGTAGGAATTTAAAATGTTCTTAAGGTATGCACTCATCCCTATTCTGTTAAGCTGGTCGCTGATGACTGTCCAGGATGCGATGTTAAACGCATTTTTCACATCCACCAAGATTAATTCACAATGTTTTCCTTTGTTTGCTGCTACCATGTCTTGAATCTTTCTCATTGCATGTGAAGTAGACCGTCCTTTACGGAATCCAAATTGGTTTTCGTGGAAGCCGTTAATTTTGTTTTTCAATTCCGCAATCAACCGGGTATTTAAGAGTCTTTCGTAGACTTTTCCAATTTCGTCTATTAAGCAAATTGGGCGATATTTTGTAGGGTCGTCAGGTGACTTTCTTGGTTTCTCGATAAGCGATAGCTTGGTTCTTTTCCATTCTCCTGGAAAACACTGCCTGGTTAAAAACGAATTATAAAAATTTACAAAAAATTTGACATTACTATTAATCACAGATTTTATGATCACAGATGGTATATTATCTGGGCCTGGGGCTTTGCCAATCTTGATACTATCACAAGCATCCAATATTTCCTGGTGTTTGAGCATATCACAGTCTTGTATCACAGTTAGTTCTTTTTGTCGCTGTTTTCCATTTGGGTAGTTGGTGACAAACAACTCCTTAAAATGTCTCTCCCTTTCCTCTCTTGACATTCCAACACGAGCCGGCATTTTTTGCAATTGAGCTTTTGTTATTTGGAATCCCTGGCCAAGTATGTCGTCTTCGAGGTCATTGCAAAGGTTTTGCCAAGCTCGCCTCTTTAATGTTTTGATTTCAGTCTTTAGCAGATTTTTTGCAGTCTTGTATTCTCTATATTTTTCTTCACGCTGGTTTGGGTCATTTTTTATTCTCTGAAAGAGACGCCTTTTATGATGAACCTCTAAGATGGCCTCTTGTATTGACTCGTTCCACCAGTAAGGCAAGCGATAGTCCTCATTGCAGCAAACCCTCGGTGTGCATTCTTGGTAAGCCTTGCGGATGCGACTCACCAGATCAGGAACACTCGTAGGATCCAGCATATCTCTGGTCTTTTCTCTAAACATGTGAACTAGTAATTCTTCATTCGGTTCACCAAAACTTGTTTTCCTTTTCTTGACTACAGGCTTCACGCTTAAGAGTTCGGTTGAAATAAACCTGTGCTCCGTCACGTCAGGATCCACAAGCACCGTCCACTGAGGGTATTGTCGTTGTATTCGGTCTCACACCACAGTAAGATCGATGTATGATTGTCCAGTGTCTCTAACAAGCGTGGGGACAAGTCCATCATTAATGACATTTCAGTTCATAGCATTGCACCAGGAGAAGAATTCTTTGCCCCTACGGTTTGTTACTCTGCCCCCCCCAGACTTCGTTCTTTGAGTGGAAGACATGCCTGGTCTTTTTGGACGACATCATAGTACTTGGAAAGATATTCGACGAACACCTGAAGAATTTGGAAGACGTATTCAAACGACTCCAAGCTGCCCAGCTCATGTTAAACCCAAAGAAATGTCAGCTATTCCAAAACCGAGCCAACTACCTAGGTCATATAGTGAGCAATGAAGGAGTGGCGGTGGATCCAGAGAAAAATGCTTCCATTCAGCAATGGCCGCGACCAACCGACAAACATCGAATTGGGTGTTTCTTTGGACTTTGCACATAGTATAGAAGATTTATCAGGAAGTCTGGAGATATTGCCAAGCCTCTAACTAGACTTACAGAAAAAGCAAGATCTTTTCAATGGGACGAAAACTATCAAACGGCTTTCGAAACCTTCAATAGGTATTTAACCACGGCGCCGATATTAGGATACCCATTACCTGAGGGCGACTTTTTACTTGACACTGACGCAAGCAACATATGAATTGGAGGAGTGCAAGAAAGAGTGCTGGGATATTTCAGTAAAGTCCTCTCCAAACCAGAACGAAACTTCTGCGTCACAAAAAGCGAATTTTTGACGGTAATGAAGTCCGTGGAACACTTTTACCAGTATCTCTATGATAGGAAGTTCTTAATCCGAACTGATCATGCAGCACTGAAGTGGTTATTGCAGTTTAAGAATCCCGAGGGCCAGATCGCTAGATGGATTGAACGACTGCAAGAGTACGATTTCAACATCGAACATCGAGCTGATGTGAGTCAGCAAAATGCCGACTCCCTGTCCAGACGGCCGTGCCCAACATACTGCTCCCACTGCAACAAGGCGGAATCTAGGGAAGCTGCAGTTTCAAGAACTACTGTAGTCAACAAAGAATGGTCACCCACTAGAATCAGAGAAGATCAGGAGAATCATCCTCACCTAAAGAAGATTCGGCAATGGAAGGAAGAAAATCGGCGACCTACCTGGCAAGAAGTGTCACCGACATTTAAGGCGTATTTGACTCAGTGGGACTCCATTGTCCTGGAAGAAGGGCTGTTGAAAAGAGGCCTTGAAAACGATGATGGTTCCGAGATGAGTAGACAACTAGTTACACGATTGTCCATCGGGAGGTCATGTGTGAGTGAAGGAAACAGTCCAGCGAATCCGTGAGAGGTTTTATTGAATTAACATAGGAAGGCACCCATGAAACAATATAATGTTGGGAGCCTTTTCGAAAGGATTGCTTTAGACATCGCTGGACCATTTCCGATGAAGAAAATGGTAGTAAATACATTCTGGTTATAATGGATTATTTCACAAAGTGGGTGGAAATTTACGTGATCCCGAATCAAGAGGCCACAACTGTCGCAGATGTATTGGTGAACGAAGTTATCAGCCGATATGGAGTGCCCTTGGAAATCCACATCGACCAGGGAAGAAATTTCGAAAGCCATCTATTCCAGGAAATTTACGACAACATGGGAATGAAGAAGACAACAACAGCATTACATCCACAGTCAGATGGAATGGTCGAGATAATGAACAGAACTATTGTAAAATACCTCTCCAAAGTAGTTTGAACCCATCAGAGACATTGGGACCAGTATCTTTCCCTATTTCTATTTGCTTATCGATCTACCGTCAATGAGTCCACGGGTGAAAATCCTGCTTGGACGTGAGTTTGGCTGCCGGCCTGGAGAAGATCTAGCAGGAGAAGACTACGTGACAAATTGAGAAGAAAGCTGGACGATATTCATGAATTAGTTCGAACAAATCATCAAGTTGCCAACGACAGAATGAAAAGTCGGTACGACACGCGGGCCACAGTAGGCGGTTTTAATGTAGGGAACAAAGTATGGTTACACAACCCGACGAGGAGAAAAAGATTTTCTCCAAAATTTCAAAAATCCTGGAAAGGTCCATACTCAAGAAAATGATCAATGATTTTATATATCGCATAAGCAATATCCCCAACGGAAAACCAAAAAGTAGTTTACCAAAACCGACTAGCGCCATTCGAAGGAGACCATGATCTAGAGAACGGAGTAAACCATATTCGATATGTGTCTGACCCTACCTTCGATGAATTTATGGACCTGTATGGAGGTACCGGGAAAGCTAGATATGGATTTTTTGGTATGTGGATGCAGATTTTTCCAATGACATAAATGATATAAAATCATACTTAGGCTACGTCTTTATAATGAGCAATGCAGTTTTATCCTGGTAATCTAAAAAAAAAATTTGTGTTGCACTTTCTAGTACTGAATCAGTCAGGCTAGTAAAGAAGCTGTTTTCTTCCATGTTTTTCTTAATGAGTCAATTCAAGAAGACAGGTCAGTCATACTTTTAAATCATAGCCAAAGTGCAGAAAAACTCATAAGAACCCCAGTGTATCATGCCAGAACCAAACATATGGATACCAGATATCATTATATCAGAGAAATAATTGAAAAAGGTTTTATATCAATTGAATATACTTCAAATGATAGATTATATCTTAACAAAAGGATTGCATAGTCCTAAGCATAAAAAATTTATTGAAGATTTTGGTGTTAAATAATGACTGGATTAAGAGGAAGTGTTGTGAGTAGTAATCGAATAATTTAGTTTTGTGGTTTAAGTTTATGACTTTTGGCATGTCAATTCTATGTCGCTTATCAAAAAAGTTATGAAATAAAAATGTCCTAATGTTCTTCAATTGATTTTGTATTTTGGAGTATTTGATAATAAATAATACAAAGTAAAATTGTGTTAGGTGTTTGTTTGCAATGGTATAACGCAATCTACAAAAAAACTGACATAAAATTAGTTTTAGGGGAACAGTGTAACATTGTGCATATCTTGAAACCATTAACATGTTTGATAAAATCTGAGTAATAATTAGAAATGTTAATTGTACATAATTGTCTTATATTATATTGTGAAATAAATACAGCAGCCGCTAATAACTCTTTAGGTGGATGCGATTGTAAACAAAAAAATATGTTGTTCTTCGAAAAAAGTGTTCAAATTCATAGTGACACAATTCAATTTGAGCAGAAATCTATTTCATTCGAAGTATTAACGGTATTAAGTTTCCACATCTATCCAGGACATGCAGATAGGAAGTTAGTTGGCAGGAAATGGAGGATTATTCTACTTCAAATCTGCCCGTTATAAGGCATCAGAAACATAATATTATGAACCAGAAGCCCCGCGAAATATAAAACTTGTATCTAATCTGAATGATTAATCAATGAAAATAGTTTCTCCACGACCATTAGAGAATGTCATCATTCCGAAATCAATATTTCAACAAAAGAATGTAGAATGAGAATAGAGAATATTTATTGTGACTCACTTTCTTTCTATGTGTTTTGCATATATTATCAGTGTTAGAATGATTATACAGGGTGATTCATAAATGATGGGCCTAAATGTAACTACAGGTCCAGATGGAAAAAATAATATTTTCCTTAATGAGATACACGATGATAAATTCAAAAAATGAAATAGATTTTTGTTAATGGAAGAGCTATATCTCCAGATAATAATTTGAAAATTGGGTATGAGCTAGTTTCAGTAAGGGCAAATAAGAATATGTGATATGATTTCAGTTAACTCGTAGATATCACCAGATGCGCCATAAAAATTACATTAAATTAGCTACACATTTATTGTCACTCATTAACATACCAATGACTTATTTGATTTTGTTAGTCTCATCATTTCTGCAGAAAAAGGGTATACTTCTTTGATCATCAAAATATTAACCGTTTTCGAGATACTCGAATTTTACTGATCACTACGTTGTCGACGTTTCATTTAACCGCACAGTTCAATATTCCTTTGATGAAATTTATAAAAAAAACCCATTCATAAAATTAATATTAATAATTAATAGGCACTCCTATGACGAGTGAATGTAAACATAGTGTCTGGAATTCTTCGTAACATTGAAAATTTTCATTTTGTTTTAGAAGATAGTGTAATTATGTCATGTTGATATTAGATATAAATGACACAAAGATTTAAAGTACATAATGAAACCAACTTTGTGAATTTGGATGTTATTGAAAAAATAATCAGTACCGTAAAAGTTCTCATACTTAAGTGTAAAAGGAAGCTCACAATACAGTAATTTCAGTAGTGAGTACATAATATATAACATTTATATCTTAGGACACAAGCATACCATGGAATGTATTTAAGAAGTCGTCTGCGGAAAATAATATTTGATCCTTATTGTGAAATGTATGAAAATCTCTTATGATTTCTCTGAAATTATCCGAAGAGATTAAACTAGGGTGTACTGTATATAAAATGGAGAAACTTATTGCATTTTCTATATCTGCTAAAAAGCTTAAAACTAAGTCTAAACTGAATTTAATTTGATCTAAAATATCTCTGATTTCTAAGTATTGATAAGGGTTACTTCTAGTTTCGTTCAAAATTATTTGTATTTCTTTTATTTCATTAGCAATTGACATTTGGTTTCTGTTTATTGTTAAAAATGTGTCATTTATAGCATTCATTGATTCCTGATTAAGTGAAATGTGATTATTAAGTTTACTTATGATATTGTTTTTGACTATTTTGTAATTGAGAAATACTATTGTGAATTTCTATAGCATCTTGTTCGTCTAAATTAGCTGAAATAATTTTTACAAGAGATACTAGAGAATTAAATAATGCTCTTTTACATAAATTATTAGGAAGAATTGAAACCATTTTTTAATTTATATTTTCAACTTCAAAACGTAAGTGTTTGTATATTGTGAAAAGTGCAAGTCTATTAGGATGTGTTGAATTGTCAATTACGGTTCTTAATTGTTTATATGTAAGCGTTAGAGAATATATTTGGTCTTGGATATGTTTTGCTGAAATATAATGGAGGAAGGTATGGGTTGCAATTTTAACTTTAGCATTTCCTAATTTGAAGAGTAGAATACCGGGATTGTGAACTTCAACTTTCTGGTTCATTGTCAGTGGGAGTATCGTCATCCTGTAAAGTAACGTTAGTCAGTTTTCTAGGAGGTTTAAACAAAAGTTTGTGGTACCAATTTTGGGGAGTTGTAACAGTAAGTCCTTCTGATTTGGGAACATGTTCAGGATTGTAAGGGGGTTTTGTTTTTGCTTGTCTGTGTGTTTGTTTTTTGTAACAAATAATACCGGGCTCGATGATAGGAGAATCGGAGCGTTTCTTGTTTTGTTTTTCGATAGTCTTCGATTTGTTTTTCGATAGTCTTCGATCTGTTTTCCAGTAAACTTTTATATAATTTGTCATATACTGTTTTCATTGTTTCTTTGTGTTCGTTTAGTTGGTGATTAATAAGTTGTACATCAGAATTCATATCTAAAGGGACTTTAAGTTCTAAATGTCCAAAAAAAGGTCTATTGGCTTTTGTTTTGTCGCGGTGTGTATGGAATTATTATATCCTATAACTTCATAACTAAGTTTTTCGAATGGAGTGAGCTTTGGTTTGGTTATCGAAAGAGTTCTCATATGTTCTAAGAGAGTTGAATGAAATCTCTCGGCAATTGCATTGCTACTTGGGTTGAAAGGAAGAGTAGAGTGCCAATTTATTTTGTATAACTTGGCAAATTCTTTGATTAGGCTCTAACTAAATTCAGTTCCATTATCTGAAATTATATTTTCGGGTATTCTAAAGCGGGAGATAAACTTTAATAAGGATTGGTACACATGAAGAGCTGAAAGTTCTGGGATGATGTAAGCTTGTGCAAATTTAGAGAAGCTGTCGCAAATTATGAATGCCATAGTATTTTCAAATTTGAAAACATCTATATGCACAGTTTCGAATGGTTTAGTAGGTGTTGGAGTTAATTGTAATCTAATTTAAGGTGGGTGTCTTTCATATTTCGCTTGTTGACATATGTTACAATTATTCATAAAATTTTTAACATCTTCATTTAATTTGGGCCAAAAAGATTTATTTTTCAGTTCTTGAATAGTTACATTTATACCTCTGTCATTTGTGATGCCTTCGTGACAAGTTTTTATCAGATTCTATTGCCTGTTTTGATTAATTACATCAAAAAGGAGAATATTTGACTTAATTAATTTGTAAGCAGAATGTTTGAAAATTTCTGGTATGAATCTACACATATTTTTATAGAGAGATTCGTTGTCATCATTTTGAAAGAAAAATGGGTATTGTTTCTTAGGAACGCCATATTCTTTGAGAAGTGTTATGATTTGAGATTTAAAAGATTCATTAGTAACATATAATGGCTATCCAGTTCTAACATTTTTATCAAAAAGCTTTTTTATTTCTTGACGAGGATTTTTATATACTTTTATTATAACAATTTGAATAGGAAAATTTTCAAGAGGTCTATCTGTAATATGTATTCCTAAAATTGGGTCTTCTTAGCTTGTATGGATTGTTTCAATGTCATTATCAGGATCAGGATCTATTTGGGCGATCATAGAGGAATTGTCCAAATCGGAAGGTTGGTTAACGTTTTCATTAAATTCTTTCATGTTTTCAAGAAATGGTGTAGAGTCAATAGGGTGAATTTCTGTTCTGCTTAAGGCATCTGCGTTGCTATTCAACTAACCTTTTTTGTATAGAATTTTATAGTGGAACTCTTCTAGTTTCAGTCTCCAGAGGACTAATCGCGAATTTGTTTCTTTTAAGGACATTAACCACTGCAAGGGTTAGTGATCCGTAACAATTTTAAATTTTCTGCCAAAAATATTAGGTCTAAAATATTTTGTAGCGTAAACTATAGCTAAAAGTTCCTTTTTCTATTGTAGAATAAGATGTTTTTGCATCATTATGTGTCCGTGAAGTGAAAGCAATAGGTTTATCTTGGCCGATTGGGCCTTGTGATAAAATCGCGCCGATAGCAACATTGCTAGCATCTGTAGTTACAATAAATTCTTTATTAAAATCGGGATGAGCTAGAATTGGTTGATTTGTAAGTGAAACTTTACAGTCTTCAACAGTTTTAATGTATAGAGGATCATTTATATTTATTTAGCGCCTTTCTTTAAACATAATTTAAAAGTTGTAATTTTTTTGGCGAAATTATTAATAATTTCCTAACAATCCTAAAAATGATTTTTTCTCCAAATGACATTAAAAGCGGCCTTTTAATGAGACATGGCAGGCTTAGAAGTTGTACTTTTAATGCCTAGGCAGAAAAAGTCCACTTTTACTGCCTAGGCAGAAAAAGTTCGTTGCTTGGCAACCTTCCAAGTAGTCATTTAAATCAAACTGGTTATTAAAATTGACAATAACATTAGGAAAATTCAAAATGATGCTGATGATAAAAAAACTGGTTTTATTGCATTGAAACTACAAACTACAACACGAAATTTTTTTTTATTAGATATATTTATGGTGAATTGTGAACAAGTATTTAATACAATTGAACTCTGTCCACTTCCCTCCTTTCCAGTAAAATTAACAACTTAAGTATCCACACTTGATACTCCGGAAACGCCGGAAAATATTTTATTGCCGATGTTCGACTTAATGGCTAGCGAGTCCTCAATATAGCCCTCCGCGACAGCGGAAGACTTCCATCCTCCATGTTTCTTCAACATTGTTATGTCCCCACCAGAATGCACCAGCAATGTGGCCGAAGTTCTGCGAAAGAAGTGCCCGGTATACTCTTTCGCATGGGATAGTCCCAGAAAAGTAGCAATTTCTTCTGGCATTTTACCGAATTTGTGAATGCCAATGAATTGATGATGTGCTTTATCGTTCGCATACTTATAGAAGACACTCCGATTTTTTAAATTCGAGGATCTGGAGGCTGCATATTTTCTGTAAACGCTTAAATATTCTGTTACTACAAAAGATCTTTATCTTTTGGTCTTAGTATTTGGTAGCATAATTAGTAATTTGTCGCCCATATCATTTATATCATCTGTTTTCATTTGCAAAAGCTCATCACATCTACAATCGCCAGCGACTGCAACAATAAGTACAACCTGAAACATAAATTGAAAATTAGTTCTTTATTCCATAATAGATCATTTCCAATATATTCCTACACATACAAATACAGTTCATCTGGGGCATCTGATAAAAATTTCTCGATTTCTTCTCTTTGAAAAACTCGGGACTTTTTTGCATGGAAACCGTCTGACTGGCGTTTCAAAAAAGCCTGTAACTTGAGGTATTTTGTTGTTATTTTTTATGTTCAGGGTAGCTTTCAACATCGAATAGGTAGACCATAACGTTGAAGGCTTCATTTTCTTTGGAAGATCGGAAAAATAGACAATCAGCATTTTCAGAGAGAGATCCTATATTTTTCTTCTGTCTATATTCCATGAATCTGCTGTATGTGAGTTCATATACAGTTCTTGATTTTTCCGGTAAAAGGTTAAATTCCACATCTCGCGCCTGGTCTCTTATCTCAGGTGGTGTTAATTGCATCAATTCATCCTCACTTTGCAGTAAATCAATTTCTAACATGACAACTTCTCAAAATTGACAATGACAAAGTAAAGAGTAAACAAACATATTCAACAAACGTCATCCGCGGTAAACATAGTAACGCAGGGCCCAGTTACCTTTGATAAAATAATTTAGTTATTTGGATATTGATAATGAAATGCAATTTAAATATGAAAAAGTCGATTTTGCGTGGAATTGGAATAAATTTGAAGAGAAAATTATATGTTTCACATGGCAGAAAAGCAGATATAATGCCTTGGCTGGTTTCATAGCCTCGCTACACACGGCTGTGAAACACCAGCCGCGGCATTAAATCGTATGCTTCTATGCCTTGTAAAACAAATAACTATTATTTCGCGAACAGCTTTTGGAATCGGATAATTTTGGATGGCTTCAATTTTTTCTTGATTCGGTCTTATACCGTCTGGTGTAATTATATGGCCAATAAATGCAACTTCCTTTTTTAAAAACTCGTATTTGTCTAACTGAAACTTTCAAGTTACTTTCTCGTATTTTTTTGAACATTTTCTTTAGGTTAACAATGTGTTCCTGAAGGGATGTAGAAAAAACAATTATGTCGTCCATATAGACGAAGCAAATTTTATTAATAAATTCTCTCAAGACATTGTCCATTACACTTTGAAAAGTTGAGGGTCCGTTTTTTATTTCAAATGGCATTCGAACGTATTCATAATGTCCGTTTTCTACATTGAAAGCTGTTTTTTTTTATATCATCTGGGTGCATCTCTATTTGGTGGAAACCACTTGCTTAATCAAGGGTTGAGAAAAATTGACAACGGCCAAGTCTATTAAGAATGTCACTTATGTGAGAAATGGGGTAACGATCATCGATAGTTTTTTCATTGAATTTGCGATACCTACAAAAATGCGCCTTTTTTTCTACCAGAGGCATCAAGTTTTTTTGCTAACTATCCAGATCGGGCTACGCCAATGAGAATCGCTTGGGAGTATGATTCCTTTTTCTAGCATATCATTTATTTATTTTTCAACTTCGGGTTTATATATGAAAGAGTATTTGTATAGACGGGAATTTCGTCAGTTGTTTTTATTTGGTGCTTGACTTGATTAGTAAAAGTTAACGGAGAGTTTTCTCTGTAAAATGAACCTGAATATTTTCTACAAAATTTGATAATATGAAATTTTTATCTTCATTTAAGTGGGAAGTATACGTATTAGTTCTGTCACGTCATTTGTGTTGGTATTATTGTCGGGAGAATGTGTTACTGATACATGAACAATTTCGTATTCATTTTCGATAGGATGGGTTTTGATTGGTTCGTATAGATAGATTTCTTCGATATTATCCGTATTGTTTATAATATCGACAGGAGCATAACCATTTTCTGCTTGAGATATTCCATCTCTAATTAAACAATTGAATAATTTGGTTGGCGGTATACCAACAGTACCGCTACGAAGATCTACTGGAATTTTTACAGATTCGATACAATTAGGTTGGATTCTGACAAAAAAAATAATTTTCTTTTACTTTTGTAGTGTGAAAGAGAAAGTTGGGCATCATTTGTTTTAAGGAGTAAATTTTCGAGATCTAGTTCAACACCTAAATGTTTTAGTGTATCATAGCCGATAAGGCCATCGAAAAAATGATGAAATTTGGAAATACAAATATGTATTGTTTGATTTGTATCGAATTCTGGGAATGTAAGAGTTTTAGCACAATAATCTCTGGTCGTCGTTAGGAATAAAGAGCAAATAGTGAAAGGCTCTTTCACGATATATTCTGAAAAATAATTTTCGGCAATTTCAGGATTAATGAATGATCTGGTAGCACCTGTGTCGATTAGAAGTTTCAAAGGTGGGTTATCAATTTTCATATAAGGAAGGTGTGTTCTATTATAGATAGAATGTACTTCTATGTGGTTGTTAGATTTGGTTGTTTCGTGAAAATTTTTGTATTGAGGGTTGTCACAAGTTTCGTTATTTGTATTATCGAAAGTTTTTTCGTTATTATAATAAAAATATTGGTTATCTTCTTGTTGTAAATTGGATGAATTGAAATCATAATTATTTTCTTCTGAGTTTTGGGAAATATAAGGATTTTGGGGTATGTCATATGGATTTTGGGAATTATCTAAATTGTATTCTTCTGATATGAAATTTCGCTGAGGTGGTGCTGGATGTCGATATGCAGATATGGATGGGCAATTTACTGAATAATTTGAAATTCTGCTCATAGGAATGGGTCTCTGAAAGTCATTTGATGGTTTTCTAAAAGTGTTGTTCGATATTCCACTCATAGGAGTGGGCCTTTGTTGTGGCGTTTGAGAGTCTGGCATGAGGACATTTTGATTTCTTTGAGGACCAAACAGTTGATGATTAGTGAAGTATTTTTGATTTGGAGGCGGACGTGGTTGTATATGAATTGGGCCACGGGAGTAGTTAATACACGTATGTTCTGTGACACTTTATCGGATGAACAGGTGGATGGCCTATGGGTGGTTACCGATAGGAAGAAGTTTCCAGAGGGTTTACAAGAAGTAGAAGAAGTCTCTAGATGGTTAGCAAGTGATGACGGTAGCGTCTACGGGGGTTATGCAAAAAGTAAATAAGTGTGTATGTTGTTACGTGTATAAGGTATCTAGAGGGTGGTTTAGAAGAAGCGAAGGGGTTTTTAAGGATAGCGTCTACGGGGGATTACGCAAAAAGTAAGGGTGTATACAAGAACGGGGGTTATGCAAAAAGTAAATAAGTGTGTATGTTGTTACGTGTATAAGGTATCTAGACGGTGCTTTAGAAGAAGCGAGGGGGTTTTTAAGGGTAGCGTCTACGGGAGAGGGTAGCGTCTACGGGGGATTACGCAAAAAGTAAGGGTGTATACAAGAACGGGGGTTATGCAAAAAGTAAATAAGTGTGTATGTTTTTACGTGTATAAGGTATCTAGGGGGTGATTTAGAAGAAGCGAATAGGGTTTTAAGGGTAGCGTCTACGGGTGAGGGGAGCGTCTACGGGGATTACGTAAATAAGGGTGTATACAAGAACGGGGGTTATGCAAAAAGTAAATAAATGTGTATGTTTTTACGTGTATAAGGTATCTAGGGGGTGATTTAGAAGAAGCGAAGAGGCTTTTAAGGGTAGCGTCTACGGGGGGGTTGCGTAAAAAGTAAATAAGGGTGTATACAAGAAGTAATTAGAAGAAAGAAAATATATGGAGGATTGTGTGTGTAAGAGATGAGGGGTAGTGCTTACGAGGGGGAGGGGCTATGCAGTTAGCTGATTTTTTGAGGGTTCTATATTTTGAAATTCTCAAAGGAATATTATTAGATTGATAACCAACATTTTTTTTAAAACAGATATGTGTGTGAATTCATGAATTCATATCATTTTATAGAAGGTTTTTTTTATATTGTAATAAATGAAATCTCACATTATATTAAATTCGCTTAGTAGGTAATATTTATGCGTTATTTCTATAGTTAGGAAGCACGTGCAGGCCAAATCATTTATTCAGACAATAGTGAACTTGTTTCAAATATGATTAAATTGCAATGTCATGATTTCTGGTTTATAATTGTTAGTTACTTTATATTACGGAATATTACTTTAGTGTCTTTTAAAAAATATATGATATCTACATGATATTGTATTAGTCATTTACGATAAAATCTAAACTGAGTTTATTCATGAAACAGCAGAATTTAGTTTTCTATCAAATTAATAAAAATAGATTTTATGTTGCAGTCTTTTTAAAATCATATTTAACTGATGTCTTTTTCTTATACAGGGTATTTTGAAAGTCTTGAAAGCATGCGCATGATTTTTTTTATAATAAATGAATGAGAGAATTGAGTGTTTGTATCACAATGTCATCGGAAGAGTATAGAAGCAAATTGGAGGAATTTTCTAAAAGCGTTCGAGAATTGAGTGAAGATATTTCAATTTATGAAAATAAGATTAAACTGATAAAGCAATTGGAGCGAATGTGCTTGGAGGATAACGTCTTCAAAAATCGCCGCCTACAAAAAATATCCACAGAATTAAACCGACTACAATATGATGAATAATACAATTCGGGAACAACAGGTTGCCATCAAGGATGAAATTAATAATGTTTTTGCAATGACATGTATAATTTTAACATCAGTATTTATTTTAATATTGAAAATTATATTGAATATTGTAAAACGAAAGTTTAAGTCTTCATGTAATATAGACATAAATGAATATACAATGTGTTTCAATAAAACAACTCATCAATTTTTTCTATTTATTTAAGTGAAATTACAATGGTATTACATTTAAAAACCAATATCGTAATCGTTCTACATTGATTTGTGTACAATTGAAAGTCCCATCGGCATGACAAGCATTCGAATGTTTTTTTAAACTTTCCATGGCTGAGGATGTTCCATCAAACTTGCAGACATCAACAACAGTTGTCGTAGAAATTCCATATTCTTCACATTCCTTTTGTAAAAATTCATATTTCTGATTACCGCGAACGTAAATACAATCGACATTAGACATTGTACTTTTCAAAATCTCGTCCAATTTTGAATAATCAACATCGCCAGAAGAATGCTTGATTCCATGGATATGGTGTTCCAAAAAGTTGTTTGTTTTTTTATCTTGATTGTTTAGCAAATGAAAGGGTTGTGGCGGCTTGAATATGTAGTGTCTATGTTTATATCCGATTTCGATGGACAATTCCTTAGGATGGAATGTACCCTCGATAATGAAGCCTTGAATGTCAATGAATGCTATTCTCATCGTGGTTTATTTGTAACTGTCTCGCTGTGTATTTCAACACTGGTATTATATGATCGTTTTGATAATTTCCGTTAGAGGGTAATACTCCAATAAACAGTCATGTATAATTATACAATATGCTCTAGTATTTGCAGGAAATCCTACACCTACTTCAATTTCCACTTTTATATCAACTGTTGATGAACTGTTGATGCCCTCATACCCTCCTCCTGTTTGGAACAGTCTATGACAAAGAGAGCACGATCTTTGAATGCTTCATAGTCCAATGTTGGATGTACTATGCTGAAATTGGTATAGCTTCTATAGCATGAGGCGTAATTATGATAGGCAAGAGTATAGTCGTTTTTTCCGAAATCCATCTTTAATCGTTCGGTGGACCAAAAATATCCGTTCAAAGCCAATCTAACATTGTTGGTGTTCAAGTGATCGAATTGCGAAGGATCGTTTGTCTTCTTGTTGCGTCTATCTATTTGAAAGCATACGATAACATATCGAGGTCTCTCGACAGACGAGCTCGTTTTAACTGACCAAATCTCATTTTTAGCGTCTTCCGTTAACGTAGGCAATACACAAAGTTCCCATTTTCTGAACGGAATGAATATTGGTCGATCACTTTTTATTTGCTCCATCATACGTAATTGTATTCCATCGTTAGGATAGACGTGTTTAACTTTCAATGCCATGCTATCTATAATAAACTTTATTGTAGTGTTAGATATCGTAGTACCTGTTGTTACTTCATTTACTATCACAGCATCGTTATCATGACGAGCACGTATGAATCGAAAAGTTTGTTTTCCATATGTGACTTTAGTATAGTCATTGAATACATTGAAAATGTGTTTTAGAGGAATCAACAAACTAAACGATTTATCAACATCATTCAATAGCGGTTTATTGGGATAATTCCAGCCAGTTAAAGCCATTTCTTTCGATTGTGGATTAAAACACAACAAACTTCTTGCGGTACTTACTATACCGGGATCTCGTACTAGTCCTATTTCGTTTCCACTTTGAATGTAGGAACAAGAATCGAAGAGGAATGCACCGCAATTTGGCGTTAGATAAACATGTCCTCCTCCGCCACTAACTTCTAATTTTCCCTTAATTTCAAGTTGAGTTTCGTACATGAGAAAAAATGCGTCAGTTTGTTGGATGTCAAATTCCACAGAATCGCTGTTATTGAATGATTTCACATAAGGACCATAGGTGTGAAAATCTTCTTTTCTTATCGACTCTTCATATTGTGGATCTCGGTAAAGGTCAAATATCGAAGATATTTTCGTTGATTGTGGTGTCCTATCAGAACGCACGTATTTTCTTTTTAGTGTCATTCTCCTTCAACTTTAATCCGATTGCTTTGAGAAACGCCCGATTTGCAGGAGTTAGATGAAGCTTCGTTCTTTTGAACGATCTGCAAGAGACTAATTTTGTTGTAGATGATGAGGGACTTTTATAATAGTCGTTGTTGATAAGTAGACCCATTAACGTTCCAATAGATGTAGAAGTAACGTGCTTTTTTCTTCTCGAAAATTTACTGGTTCGAGATCTTGATTCAACACTCTCACGGTAATGTTGGTGATTTCGTTTGTGCTGCTCACAGCTAGGTAAATCGGATTGTTCGGTCGTTCGTTGATTGCATAACCAGGGTCCACTGTAATTGGGAAACTGAATATTGTATGAGCAGGCTTATCTCCGTCAAACGATCCTTCAGCAATATTGCAATCGAATAGTAAAGTTGATATTTTACAAATCTTAACAGGTAGATCGGAACGGTGGACATTACCAGGATCTAGTATCTTTGGAGAAAATCCTAGTATTTTACTCAAATTATCAGAGTATTCAAAATCGATGGCGTGCTGTCGACTGTAAATTT
Organism: Galeruca laticollis; assembly: GCA_963921935.1. Lineage (NCBI taxonomy): Eukaryota > Metazoa > Arthropoda > Insecta > Coleoptera > Chrysomelidae > Galeruca > Galeruca laticollis. The sequence goes on from OY998176.1 coordinate 43,017,780, forward strand.
CACACTGAAGAGTGTTGTTGTTGGGCTTCAAAGATATATCGGCCACAGTTGTATCCGTCTTCAATTTGAATTGATCGATGAGATAAGCTTCAATATCTGTGATTTCGTAACATCCTGACGGGAAGTTAATGGTGATGAGTCCTTTCTTACGATCATTTTTATTGTAGAAATAAAATTTCTCACCATCGATATTCGGTATAGAATGATACGAATGAAACCCCAACACACCAATAAAGTATTCTTTTTCAGGTTTCAATATTATCGGTGTGGGAGGAGTGAAGGAGAATTCATTCGATGTGGACGTTAAGTTCAACAGTTGAGACATGACTGTGATGTTTATGGGAGTGGTGTATTCAAATAATATTACTAGATTAGAAAAAAACAATTTTATTTTTTCAAATAATAATTACATGCATGACAGTTGCGTTGTGAGCTAACCGGACCATCGACATGAGTACGTTGATCCGGTCGATTGTAATGCACAAAACAAGGCAAGCAAATTTGCAAGTTGAAATTCGATTGATATTATTTTGGTAATTTATGCCAATTGTCTAATAAATCCCAAAGTTTAACTCCCTCTACCAAATACTTTAGATAGTTTTCAATTTGGCACTTGTAAAATACAACAACAATTGTGTTTCGCCAACCAACCATGCTTCAGACATTATAGAGGAATTGCAAACACAAATGTCCACAGTTGATCTGATTGTAATTTTGGTATTGCTCGTAATTGTAAAATATTTTACTGCCAGCAATATAAGTGACAAGTTCTCTCGGAGGCTTCAGATTACCAAATGAATCGAAATATTCGACGCAGTCATTCATCTTCCTATATGCTACCCAATGCGTGCCTGAGTTTTTAGACACATCCAAATTTAGTATTGCTGATTCACATCGTCGAGGTCCGTTTTTCAGTAGAGAATCGCGCATGTACACATCTCGAAAATATTATATTTTCAATAATTTGGCAAACTTGATTAATTCATAGTCGAATAATGCTCTATTGGGTAGCTTCAATGGTAGTTTTTTTTTCAAGAATAATCCATATCCACCTTTAGCGTTCTTTGGCAAATACAATCCTTTACCTATAGGCTCCATAGCTTTATTATGACGATGATCTTCTTCCAATTTCTTTTGAGCATTTTTTGCATCGATCACAGTTTTCGCAATTCCCGCAGCACCGCCTGATAATGCTCCCAAAGCTGAAAGTCCAGCGACAAGAGGTATTAGAGGTAAAAATCCTCCAGATTTAGCTACAGGTATTATTCTAGGTATTGGAACATGTTTTCGGCCTCCGGATTTTTGAATAAGAGATTTTGCTGCTCGCAATGCAAACATCGCTGTATCTGACAGCGAAGATCCCTTTTTCATGGATTTCTTCACCTTCATAACCACATCACGATGAAAAGATTGACGCTTCTTCATACCCATTCCCAACTTGCGTTTAACCTTCATTCCGTTGGTTACGAACCAGGCGGCTGCCTTTTCACCTTATTTAGCGTCTTTTGACTTTACTCGCTCCCAAGCGGCGTTTTCTAGTATCAAATCAGCTTTATGACGATCTGTGAGTGACTTGTTAGATGCGTATGCGATATCGTGATTTTTGCAAGCTGCGTCGAGAGCGTTGACACCTGTATCTCCTCGTAGTAGCCGTTTTTTCAGACGCGTTCCAGCTATATAAATAGAGGATTTAATATTGTGAAAAAATAAAAATAGTAAAACTTACGTCCACAGTATTGGTAGCCAGGAAAATGAAGCTCAAAAGGCAAATTGTTTATGAGTGAATTTAGCACACCTTCACCTTCGTGAATCAACATGAAGACTGACTATTTGCTCACGATGGAACCTATAATTAAAGCTGCACTGTTTGAAAAAGTATCATAAGATGGAGATTGTTAAACAAGAGCAGTCATTACCGATTGAAAATGTCGATAGCGTTTTGGAAGATAGACGTAGTCGAAAACATGGACTTTTATTACCTGATTCGTTTCGTGCTATTATTTGTGGCCCCAGTGGATGTGGGAAAACAAATATTGTGCTATCATTGCTGTTCAATCCAAATGGTGTAAAATTTAAAAATGTCTACGTTTATTCTAAATCTCTATATCAACCAAAATACCAACTGCTCGAAGAAGTATTGACTGGTGTAAAAGGTGTGGGATATTATCTGTTTAAAGAAAACGATGAAATTGTAAGTCCTACACAATCCAAACCCAATTCGATTTTCATTTTTGACGATGTGTCATGTGACAAACAACAAACAATTCAACAATATTTTTCCATGTGTAGACACAGAAGTATTGATGTCTTCTACCTATGTCAGATTTATTCGAAAATACCAAAGCAGCTAAAACGTGATAACTGCAATATGATTGTAATGTTTAAACAGGATGAAATTAACCTTAAACATGCCTTCAACGAACACGTTTCCCCCGACATGTCATTTGAAGAATTCAAGAAAATGTGCTATGAATGCTGGAATGATAAATATGGCGCTTTGGTTATTGTTAAAGACTTTGATTTACAAGATGGTAGATATCGTAAAGGATTCGATATGTATATAAAAATATAATAATTATTTAACCATTCATTTTTCATTATGATGTCATCTGATGCAGACGCTGTGCGAAAACGAAAAATTGCAGATCTGAAACGAATTACTAGAAAAAGTGTTCATCTTTTAAACTGAACAAAACTGAGCATGATGAGACACTAAGTAGAATTTTCAAACCTATATCTAATCCACTCAAAGATATCGTAAATGTTATGAATACATCTAAGGCAAACAAGCAGATTACAGCAACCCTACCTCCACCACCACCACCACCACCACAGCCCACATCATCTAAAGAGAAAAAAGACCATGTTCCCAATTTTATCAGTGATGAAGAATTATACAGTTATGATCCGAAAATTGAATCAGTATTTACGGATGATGATGATGATGATGATGATGATGATGGTGAACCTCAAGTGAATACTAGTGAACATTTCTCACCACGAACAGTCAACGCGTACATCGAACAATATTCTACAATGGGTCGACAATGTGTCAACGATCAGTGGACTCTGGGGAATAAACGCATAAACTTCGACGCAAAAAACGGAGATATATTCGTAGAAGGAGATAAAGGATGGGATAGAATACCTGCTACTCCAGGTCTTTACCAATTACTTTTCTACCAACATCCCAAATATACCGAAGATGATTTACCTACATACAAAATATCATTGGAACGAACGGGGGTTCATTTAAAAGAAGATAGAACACTGAAAGGTTCTCAGCGGTGGAAGTATATTAATATTATTAAAAAGCAATTTATTATAAGACGAAACACTACCACTAACATCGTAGGTAAAGGATTACCTGATCACATCATGACCTATAATGATAAAGATATAGAGTACGTTTACTGGGACGATGTAAACGAGATTGTTGAAAGACTTAGAGAGTTAATAGCTTCCAAGGATGCAGGTAACACTTCCAATAATAATGAGATTGTTGCCATTATACATGAACTTCGTAAAGCCGATTATATATATTAACCATCGATTGATTTATGTTCATTTTCAAAATGAGTCTCGACAAGTTTGGTCGACATTCTGATGCATATAAAAAGAAGTATGAGACAAATCTCGAAGCACGATTTAAAAAAATCGAAATAGCTCAATTGTCGTTGAACACAAGTATTCAGCAAATAAGTGATAAAATAAAATCCTTGATAAATAATGGATCAACTCAAAAGTATGTAGATAATGCTATAGAATGAAATAGAAAATCTATACTAAACATACTTGACATAAAAAATGAAAGATACATTGAATGAAATACATACAAACTATGATTCAAGGATTGCTACTCTCAATACAATCATTCCGATAAAAAAATATGTCGATAATCTCGTTTCATCGACAAATATCAGCAGACAGATACACCAATTCGCAGAAAAGTATCACACAAAGTGTCTAATCAGCTTTAGGGGCACGAAGAAATTCAACAAGAACTTTTACGTTTTGGATACGGAAGGTACGGCTTTTGTATTCCCTTTTGATTGTAAAATTGAAAATTGTAAACATTATGCTTCTGGCAGCGTTTTATTGAAGAATAATATTGAATATCAGTATCAACAGTTACACGGCCTTAGCATAAAGAAGAACGATAAAATAGAATTCAAATTGGGTAGTAGAGATTATTTTTGTATGGATCTTCTCGTACAGTGTAATTTAGAAGAAGAACAATGATTGACCTTTAGAATATATAGAATATATATATATATATATATATATATATATATATATATATATATATATATATATATATAACAAAATAACCTTCTTTGTTCACTATACATCATGTCTGCAGACAGGATTCAACTTGTTAAAGAATTGCATGAACCGATTCGACAAACAATAATCAAAGGTCTTGATGACTTATGGCAAATGGATTTAGCCGAAATGAGACCTTATGCAAAGCATAATAAAGGATCTAAAATGATTTTGGTGGTTATCGATTGTTTCTCGAAATTCATGTTAACTCGTCCACTCAAGACGAAAACAGCCGAAGAAATAACACGAGCATTTTCGAGTATTATCACCAAAAAATCTATAATCAGATCAGGGAACGGAATTTTACAATAGTAAATTCAGATCTCTAATGAAAAAACATAATATCAATCATTATAGTACATTTAGTACGAAGAAAGCTGCAATTGCAGAAAGAGTTATTAGAACGCTCAAAACGAAACTCTATAAACATTTCAGCTTAATTGGGAAATACCAATGGATCGATATTTTACCTCAAATCACAAAGGAATACAACGACACAAAACATATTAAAACTGGATACAAACCATCAGAGGTGAATCGAAGTAACGAAAAATTGATTTTAAATAAGAAATCCAGTTATTTGAAAATCGCCGGACCCAGAAAATTAAATGTGGGAGATATTGTGCGAATAAGTAAAGCGAAACATGCTTTTGAAAAAGGTTACACTCCCAATTTTACAACTGAACTATTCAAAATTACGAAAGTCAAAATAACGAATTCTGTAACGTATTTGATAGAAGATATGACTGGATCGCCTATTAGAGGTTGTTTCTATGAAGAAGAATTACAAAAAACCAAAAATCCCCACATTTATCTCGTTGAAAAGGTGTTGAAGAGGAAACGTAACAAAATGTACGTTAAATGGTTAGGATTAGATGAAAAACATAACAGTTGGATTAACACTGATGACGTAGTAGTATAGATCACCAGCAACCAATCAATTTTAATTGAGTGGAGGACAGAGATAAACATATAAATTGATCGACATTAGTTTAGAAGTCATCATAATGAGTAGTCACGATTCTGGGTATTATAGTGTTACAATGTCATGTAGTGATAATAGTAGTTATGATGAAGAACCAAATTATGATCGTGATTTAGATCAAATTGTACTTAATTATGAAATTGCAATAAGAAAAGAAAGACATTATTTATTGCATACAGTTTTCAATGTTGGTCATCGATTTGAAGTTGGATGTTGCCTGAGTCCTGCCAGAACTTTTGCACCTGCCATCATTTTATCATCGTTTATCGCGGAACCTTCAAAAATGTCATTCAATACTTCAGAATGGGATGAGATCATATAAGTGCTGCATAAAAGTAACGAGTTATTCTCCAATTCTCCAGATGATGATGTTGTAGATTCTAATCCCATCATGTTGTACCAAGATTTTTGTCAACTAAAGTTATTTATGATAATCAAAAATTTGTGAAAATTCAGAAAGATGATGTAACAGTTTTCCTCGATGAATAAGAAGTTGTAGGAATTCAACGTGTTCATGAGAATTTGCTTCAACATCACATTTTAAATAAAGTGAACTTTTGCGATTTTTATTATAATATCATTAATTTATTGAAAACATTTATATCGAATCCAATATGTGGCTTTTCCAATTGTTTAGATTTAATGTATGCTGTTTGTGATATTTATTCTTATGACAACAGCAGTTTAATAGGAAGAGCACTTAGAGAATATCTGTACTATTACAAAGTCCATGTAATCAATGATTTAACATTATAAAATTATGAAAATATTCTTTGTTCCATTTCACCTCTAACACAAGTAATGCTGATGATGAAAACTTTTATGTTGATTTGGAATCAGTATTGAACATCGAGAGTGAAGGATGTTTCTTTCACTATTAATAATAATTCTACCTTTAGTGGCATCTGAGAAAATTGATGTAAATTATCGAAAGATTTGGATATGTTAACAAGTCGGAACATGATATCACAAATATGTCATCGATTTTAAAAGCTTTCCAAGAGAAATTAAATTTTCCTGTAGATGGGCACTCTAAATCCTGCAACTATTCAACTATTAGAGCGACCTCGATGTAGTGTAAATGAAAACGATCATGATGGTGAACATTCGTATCGCGTTAGAACAAAATGGGAAAAAGACTAACCTAAATAGGTATTTTCCTCAAGCATCACCGTCATATGTTGCTGAAAAGGCATATTTGGCAACAAAATTCCAAATTTACAATTTAAACACCAGTCTAAAGGAACAGCACTTCTCACTCATGTACTACTTATGAAACTTCAAATCGACGTCATAACGTTAAAAATTCTTGAAAACCTGTGGGGAAGGAGCTAGGATAAAAAATCAAGTTTCAAGGTTATATGAATATTGTTTTAATAATTGTATTTATATACATATTACATCAAATAAAAAAAAACAGTACATATTACATTAAAGGCAAAATGAAAATTATGCATTTGACAGTACATATTAAATATAGTTATACAGATAAAAGATACAGTGAAATCAGTAGGGTAAATCTGCTGCAGCCTCTAGACACTCAAAATATTCTCGTAATATGAAAACAACTGCCTCAAAATCATTTTGACACCAATAGTGTTCAGAATTATAAAATCCTGTTAAATTTTCTGAAGTGCTCACACTAATTTCTTCGTGAAATGTGTAATTTATATTAGGCATAAGTTTAAAATATTTCTGAAAACACTCTTCGCAAACTTTTAGACCCAAAGGATGAATGTGGTAATATTTACTAATTAGGCAGTAGAGATCGTGTTCAGTAAACACATCTAAATAAGTGAAATTTAATAAGGTATCTCGAAGCTCTGGTGAAATTTTTGTTTCATATTCAAAATCAAGCAATTTAGCATCACTTTCTCCTTTTATCTGCAACCATTTATAGGTACGAAATTCTCGAGAAATTTTTATTTTCAAAAACTGAGGAATTTGAGCTTGTACAAGAAAACTTGAAATTCTAGTAATACGATTACAAATTATCTTAATACATAGATCTTCCAAACTCTTCATCTGAAAATAAATTCCAATCAATTTATTGTAACTCCATATTACTATAATGTCCCCACGGAAGAGTGTCGTGTGAACCAGGTATCAAATATATTTTATTATCTGATGGGTTTAAAGCAACTTTTGTCTGTTCAATGGTGTATACATCATGTAACTTTAATAGTATACAACGTTGAGTTGCATGCATGAAACACTCTTCTTGAGGATTTTCTATAAATTTCTGCAAACAGAGAATATAATCATCAAAAGTTATTTTTTTCTTCACCACATTAGACTTAATACCTTTAGCTTTTTTTACATCGTTTTCCTCACCTAACACTCTGAAGGCATACTGTTTAGAACGTAAACCTACAAAATGTGTCATAATTTTTAAGTTATTTTCATCCTCCATAATTCCGGGTACTTTCTTATTAGCTAGAGGAATATCCCACACATTATTTACAGGATAATCACTAGTATCAAAACGGTGAATATCCGCCTTTATTACTTCTTCATATATGTTATTACATTGAATTTCGTATACTAAACTATCAGTATCGGTATAAAGTAATTTACATTGTTCAGGTGAAAATTTGGTCAGCATATAATCATAATGAAATTCATAAACACATATTTTTGAAATATCTAAAATTGCTAATCCTATATAAAGAGGTTTGTCAAATACAATTTTAGTTTTCTTGAGCTCTATAGCCAATAAAGGATTCTCAACATCATCGTTAAATATACCACGACTATGAAATGTGGGACTTGCAATTAAATTTCTAGCTCCTCGTTTGCCATACCACGTTCGAACTAATTTCACTAACCGATGTTTACGCAAATTTTGCATCGTTTTCCCGAATACTGCATTATTCATAAGTTTATACAAATTTTTTTCAAAATTATTTTTTGGGTGGGATCTCATCAAAGTATTTAATTCTATATCAGGCTTCAACCAACAACTTTGCTGAAATTTTAATACACTATGAACTTCCTTAATAATCCATGAGCTATAGCTTGCTTTAAATTTTTGTAATGTATAATATAATTTTTTTTATTATACAGAGTAGTCATTAATTTCTTTTGTTTAGAATTTGGTGGTGAAATATGTTCTGCACAGAATGGCAGATCTTTGTGTAGATCGTGTTTATTTTTTGGATACTCTAAATCAACCTCGAGCAGGTACCCTTCAGGGGAATCATCTGGAATTTGAGTTATATCAATATTATGATCTACCCATTTAAATCCTCCGTAGGGAAGCTCCTCACTCATAGCCCAACCATAAAGATTAATAATATCTGTATATAAAAGATACTTCACAGGTTTGTTTTCATTATACGTAGGCATATACTTTTTGTTAGCTTCACCGTATCGATTACAACACTGAGATATTCCACCCCTTATACCTCTTTCAAAAAATAGCAGCATGTCAATATCTTGCACTGTCTCTAATTAACAATGAGTATACTTGAGCATACAATCCCAAGTATAACCAGGAACTGAATAATAATGACCAGGATCCAAACCATATGTTTTCCAGCAAGTATCACGAAATGTTTCAAAAACAGACGCTAGGAGTAAAATATCTGTTTTCATATACAAGTCACTGTAATCAGCAAGGGTTTTCATACTAAATGCTAACCAAACTAATTTTGCATGCCTATAGTCAATATCTTTTATATGTTCATCGTTAAGTTTGATGTAAAAATATTCTTCACTAGGTAATGCAGTTTCATCTAATCGCTTTATATCATCTAAATAATCATAAAAGAAAACACCTTTTCTAGTTAATAAACTAAATTGTTCAGTATTCAGATTAGAAAATTCTTTTCTAAGTGGAACGAAATTTTCTGGTTCTAATGTTGATACCAATGAATCTAATGAACATCCCATGAATATAAAAGAGTCTATAAATCTAAACCTAATATTTGTATTATTATCCCAGATTGTAAAACTTATGTATTTTTCTTTATTAACAGGTAAAAGTTGAACATAATTTCGGTTAGCTAAATCTCTAATTATGAAATGTGAATCATAGCCACTTAGGTTGTGAAAAACTACTGGAATGACAAATGATTTTTTATAATTAAGATTACAGTGGTTGTGAGCAAAACCTCGAAAATTACCTGTTAGGTGACAATGTTCCCTAAAAATCTTATCACCTTCCTTAAATATCTCCTCACAAATATGACATTTATCTGAAGCATCTTTTAAATTCACTTCAACATTCATTGGTTCAACATTTTTTAATTTTGACATTACAAATTTTGCAATATTTTCAATACTATCTACAAACCATAGCATACAATCAGAACTTCGATTACTATCATAAAATGACCAGTTATCGTTAAAATTACATTTAAAATATAGTCCAGTACTATAAGCTTTATGTTTTTGATACCTAGCACTTCTCGTTACCGACTGTGAACCATATCCCTTTCGAGATTTTATTCTAGCATCTACATCAATATAAGGAATAAGTAGTGATTCAAAATCTGCATAAATAATAAAAGGTACTTTTTCTTTGTATACAAAATTTTTAAACTTGACATATGGATCTTTAGAAAACTCAATTTTACAATTATTATCAATTTTTTCACAATATTTGAAATGGTAATCCAATTTTTCTTGAGAAACAAAATAATTCAAACATCTATCACATATATATTTTTTTCTAGTATTTTTAGAGAGTTGCTTGGATAAAAGTCTTGACAAGTCTTATATCCAAATATAGTGATACTGTATATCATCACTAAAATCATAATCATCATTATCTGACTCTGGTTCACAATCATTCTTTTTAGGAAAATATTTATTTTGAATAATCAGTAAATTGACATGCTTTTCTCTTTTTTGAGTAGTTGATACACGTATGTTCTGTGACACTTTATCGGATGAACAGGCGGATGGCCTATGGGTGGTTACCGATAGGAAGAAGTTTCCAGAGGGTTTACAAGAAGTAGAAGAAGTCTCTAGATGGTTAGCAAGTAATGACGGTAGCGTCTACGGGGGTTATGCAAAAAGTAAATAAGTGTGTATGTTGTTACGTGTATAAGGTATCTAGAGGGTGGTTTAGAAGAAGCGAAGGGGTTTTTAAGGGTAGCGTCTACGGGGGACTACGCAAAAAGTAAGGGTGTATACAAGAACGGGGGTTATGCATAAAGTAAATAAGTGTGTATGTTGTTACGTGTATAAGGTATCTAGAGGGTGGTTTAGAAAAAGCGAAGGGGTTTTTAAGGGTAGCATCTACGGAGGAGGGTAGCGTCTACGGGGATTACGCAAAAAGTAAGGGTGTATACAAGAACGGGGGTTATGCAAAAAGTAATAAGTGTGTATGTTTTTACGTATATAAGGTATCTAGGGTGTAATTTAGAAGAAGTGAATAGGGTTTTAAGGGTAGCGTCTACGGGGATTACGCAAAAAGTAAGGGTGTATACAAGAACGGGGGTTATGCAAAAAGTAAATGAGTGTGTATTATTATTAATGTATGTTCTATGTTTTAATGTATAATTTTAAAGTTTACCTTCTTCCTTTTTTTTACGAATCTCCTTGTATATTTATTATGTTTTATATTTTTCTTATCCGGCTAGCTATAATTATGGTTGAGATTCTTGTTCTCAGGTAGCGGTTCCCTTAATGTAACATTTATCATTAAAATAAAAAATTTTTGTGTGAATGATTTTAATATATCAAATACAAATTGTCATAACATCAATTAAACTTTATAAACCTCACCTCAAAATTATCAGTATTCCTCTGCAACTCAATATTAATTACCTTTAGATGTTATTTGTAAATATTCAATAAATACTATTTTCATTATTCTCAAATTTATTTGTGTTAAGTGAATTACTTTGTAACGATGTTCCTTTTTAATGTTTTCATTTCCAGCAACCATGCAGTATAAATTTCATTTTATTTAATAATTAAATCGCCTCTCTTTCGAAATTTACCTATGAATATTTATTTTTATATAAATGTACTGCTTTTGAGACATCCGGTATATCCTTTTGTCAAGTTCACTTAAACCAGTCTGCTAATGTGCGCGCATTTTCAAAATTTTAAGGAGGAGACTTCGTAAGTGGGGTAGGAGAATTTAATAAAAGGACGTAGCATACAGGTAAACGGGGCTTTTTCTTTCTGTTCCTGCTTAAAAATTTAATTGTGTTTACACCGAATACTGTGACTGGTTTTTTTTTGTGAACCCGGTAAGTGGATATACATTTTTCTTTTCTCTGTAAATAGCTATTATCATCCAACGCTTAGCCGCTTTTATTAGCCGCTTTTATTTTTACGTTTGAATTCATAGTATTTGTGTACAATTCCGAAGATATAACATATAGAGTCCGTTTCATCTGAATATTTAACCCCGCTCAACAAGCCGTTGTACTGTTAAAATTTAGTTTCTTTTGCATTTGCTTAGAAAAATCTCGTCTAGATTCGCTGCTGAGCAGGGATCAATTCGAGAGGCCTCCAACGCTTAGCCGCTTTTATTAGCCGCTTTTATTTTTACGTTTGAATTCATAGTATTTGTGTACAATTCCGAAGATATAACATATAGAGTCCGTTTCATCTGAATATTTAACCCCGCTCAACAAGCCGTTGTACTGTTAAAATTTAGTTTCTTTTGCATTTGTTTAGAAAAATCTCGTCTAGATTCGCTGCTGAGCAGGGATCAATTCGAGAGGCCTCTAAGGCAGTTTAATTTACGAGATACGAAATAATCTCAAAAGTATTCGCTGCTGAGCAGGGATACCCGAGAGAGGCTTTCGCATTCTGCTAGTAGTTGTCATTATCTGAGAATTTGATTTCGTACAATAGGCGGTTGTTTGTTAGTAAAATCATAGATATAACATATAGAGTCTGTTTCATCTGAATATTTAACCCCGCTCAACAAGCCGTTGTACTGTTAAAATTTAGTTTCTTTTGCATTTGCTTAGAAAAATCTCGTCTAGATTCGCTGCTGAGCAGGGATCAATTCGAGAGGCCTCTAAGGCAGTTTAATTTACGAGATACGAAATAATCTCAAAAGTATTCGCTGCTGAGCAGGGATACCCGAGAGAGGCTTTCGCATTCTGCTAGTAGTTGTCATTATCTGAGAATTTGATTTCGAACAATAGGCGGTTGTTTGTTAGTAAAATCATAGATATAACCTATAGAGTCTGTTTCATCTGAATATTTAATCCCGCTCAACAAGCCGTTGTACTGGTAAAATTTAGTTTCTTTTGCATTTGCTTGGAAAAATCTCGTCTGGATTCGCTGCTGAGCAGGTATCAATTCGAGAGGCCTCTAAGGCAGTTTTGATTTAAGAGATACGAAATAATCTCGAGAGTGTTCGCTGCTGAGCAGGGATACGAAGGAGAGGCTTTCGGATTCTACTGTCAATCTATTTTATCTGAAAAGTTTAGTACGTACAATAGGCTGTTGTTTTGCCAGTAAAACTTTAGTTAGAACATTTAAAGTCCAGTTTATCTGAGTATTTAATCCCGCTGAATAGGCCGTCGTACTGTTAAGAAAATTTAGTTCGTTTGCACCTGAGTAGAAAAATCTCGTCTGGATTCGCTGCTGAGCAGGGATCAATTCGAGAGGCCTCTAAGGCAGATTTAATTCAAGGGATACGAAATAATCTCAGAAGTATTCGCTGCTGAGCAGGGGTACCCAAGAGAGGTTTTCGCATTCTGCTAGTAGTTTTCATTATCTGAGAATTTGATCTTGTACGATAGGCCATTGTGTTGATCAGTAAAACCTAGTTTAGTTGAATCTAGTGAAATCGCTAAGAAATTCCGGTGGCTATTGAGATTAACCTAGCCGCCGAGACTAGTTAATTGATTATTTTCTTTCGCTTTATTTGAAAAGGTACACAAATACTAGGAACCGATATAGTACGCTCTGTTAGTGCAACCATAACGCTTTCTCTGTGCATTTTGACTTATTATTACTAGGAACTTTGTACTGTTTTCACCTGCTACGTACTAGTAGAATTCTGCACGTTATTTTCCGCCTCCGTTGTAAAATAGCTAGAATATTTATTGCTTGGTGTGAGTCCGCTTTTGGTTTGATTAGTAACGTAAATATTTAGTAGTAGATGTTGATATCTTTGCAATTTCTCATTTATGTAAAATTCAATTTTATTTGTGGAATTAAAATTGACAATTTCTCCAATAACGAGTAGTTTATTTTGATATTTTTGCAATGTCTCATTTATGTAAAACTCAATTTTATTTGTGGAATTAAAAGTAATAATTTCTCCAGTAGCGAGTAGTTTCATTTGTTTGATAGTGGTAAGCAATTAAAGCCTGTTTGCACACTACATATCCGGAAAGGTCCATAACAACAGACCCCTGGAATTACTGAACCTCCATCTGTGGCTACCTTGGTAACTCTCGACGCCGTATTTTTCGAGAGTTCGGTGGAGTAAACCACCCCAAAAATCTGGCGCCCGAGGAAAACTAGGAAGTACCGAAGCCGTGGGTGTCTTAGTGACGTCCGTGATTCTTTTTGAGGAAAGAAAGCACGTCACACATGGCGCCCGAGCAGGGACCTTTGTTGTAAAGGAATAATCGTTTTTTTTAAGCAATAGAGGAAAGCGTGCAAAAGGGCACAACAGAAACCGTTGTTTTGTTTTATCTATAAGCGTTGTTTGGAAAAGAAAGAAAAGCCGTGCAACTGCCGCTGTAATAAGAATATTGTTCTGTATACCGGGATAACCCTGTATTTGAAATTAAGTAAATTTTGAATATAAAAGTACAAATCCGAAGTAATTGAACCTGAAACGTACTGTGATTGTTTAAATCGACTTAAATCTGGAATTACATTTTTGGTCAACAGTCCGAAAACCACCTGGGATTGATTTATTTTAAAAATTAGGTATCTATTAACAATTCTTTCATTTCTATAAGCGAATAACGACGTGAAAGTTTATATTTTGAAGTTACAATAAATATTTCCAGCTGAATTTTTTTTCTTATCAGATAAGAAGACCAGTTTTGTTTTGTGGGCCAGTTCTAGATAACAATCAATAACATTTTTTTATTTATTTGTGCGAACTTAATGGAATTTTAAAAAGTAATTAGTGTTATTGAAATAAATTTGATAGATTTTACATGCTAATATTTTAATAATTTTGGTACCGATTGTCCCACAATAATTATCATCTTTTATCGTTAGCAATAATATTTTGAAGTGAAAACTATTATTTCGTTTTAATTGTAATTTTAGTATAGATTAAGAGGAAAAGAAGCTGGTTTTAGACTTTGTTTCTTTTAGAAAATATCGTAGAGACTACCTTTTCCAAATTTATATTTGCATTCTTGTTTATATATATTTTTTTTACGGGAAAGTATTTTCTAGGATGCATTTGCCTGGTCTTCATTGGTTTTAATTGTTTTATTTAATTTGAAATCATAGATTGAATTGTTGTTGATTAAAATTCTCTATTGTTGATCAACCGAACTGGACTTGTTTTATTTTGATTACTGAACCCGAGTGGACTAATACTACAGCTTTCTCTGGGTTTTGGTTTTGTTCGGATATACCGTCCGTACCGGTTTAAGGATTTTGAATTGATGACAGCTAGTGAGGATAGTGATTCCTCTGTTAATAACGAACACCGTACATACGAACAGGTAGCTAAAGACACACCGCTGGTAGGCTGGATATATACCCTTAAGAAAGGAGAACTCGCTGCCGAATTGAATAAGCGACAACTATCTTCATCTGGATCTGTAAGAGAACAACGAAGACGACTAGTGAGTTTTCTCAAGGAATCTGTTGCTGTAGACCCGGAAGTAGCCATGACTACTACTCCTCCAGTTACCCCTCCGCTGAACGTCCACGATTGGAAAGTATCTTTTGGAAATCGCGATGATCCGGCAAGTTTCTTAGAACGACTTGAAGAAATCTGCACTGCTAAGAAGGTGAAACAGGATAATTTACTCCCGGTCTTACCCGAGTTCCTGTCTGGAGAACCAGCACTGTGGTTCCGCAACAACCGGCACCGATGGACAAACTGGGATGATTTTGAAAAGGCTTTCCGCATTTTCTTCTACCCTGTTAATTACGAGGTGGACCTAGAAGCGGAAATCAGTAAGCGTCTGCAAAGGAGAAGCGAGGCAGTATCGGCATACATCACTGATCTGCAAACCTTGATGCGTAGACATGGGAAGCTATCTGACGAGCAACAGTTGGCTTGGTTATATCGCAACCTGCTACCAGAATACCGACAGCAGATTCGTAAAGCTGACTTTAAAGATTTTACTTCTTTTTGCCAAGAGGTAAAGGAATACGAGTTGCTGCGAAAGGAACTCCAAAATATTCCTAGCACCAGTGGATGGCAAAGAGGGACAAATGGACGTTTTCAACCAGCAAATACATCACGGAATACGAATGCAGCCCCCAGTCCGCCCCGAGAACCCATAGCTAGTACCAGTAGCTCTCGCCCAGTTGATCCAGTTAGTCGAACACCCATACCGAGAAATTCTAGTACACTGTGTTGGCGCTGTGGTGAGACAGGCCATGTCCGAACAAACTGTAGAAACCAGCCCAAAATATTCTGTTCTCGCTGCCGTAAGGAAGGAGTCCTTACCACAGACTGCTCATGCTCGAAGCAGGAAAACTAGACCGAAACTGTCCCGAAGGGAGGCCGTCACAGTTTCCTAATCTTTTAGCCTCTCAAGAACATCCGACTTCCGAACCGTCAGATCCGCGACCCCAAATTGACGTCCAAATGGAACACTTCAAGTTTAAAGCCTTGATGGACACTGGAGCTATTAGATCGTACGTGGGTGATTCGGTAGCGAAGCAATTTTCCCAACGAAAGCGAACAGTCAGTCATTCGACAAGAGCACGTTTAGCTAATGGAAATTTGGTTTCTATCACAGACATCTATGATCTGCAGCTTATGGTAAATGACGTCACCATGGAAGAACCGTTGGAACATTTTCCAGGTTTAGTCGCTGATATGGTTCTTGGTCTTGATATCCTGAAGAAGTATAATTTCTGCTTAGAACTAGGTACAGGGAAGATCTACCAGGACGGAAAGCTAGTTAACTGTCAAGAGCCAGATACAATGTTCTCTCCCATAGGAATTATAGACGTAATAATGCCACCGCCAGGAGAGAACAATCCTGGGTTGTCATGCGAAATGATTGTTGCTGATACCGCTAGAACAAATTGTATGATTGCTGACACCACTAGAACAAACTGTATGGTTGCTGATACCACTAGAAGAAATGGTATGGTTACCGAAACTGCTGGAGAGAATCTGCCTGGTGTTGGCCCTGCTACAATAAATTTTTCTGTTATCGACCCCACTAGAAGGACATCTGGAGAAATCCCGAAGAAGGAAAGAGGATCTGATGCGAAAACTCCTCTAGAACTGGACACTGCTAGTAAAATCTCTGAAGATGTAAAGACTGTTAAGGATATGAACTGTTATAACACGAAATACCCTCTGGAAACAACTGATAGGATATTGACCGATATCTCCCAGTCAGCCGTGGAAGGAAACCAAGGTGATAGGAGATCTAGTACTGAATATCCTCTAGGAAAAACTGATAAGGGTATGGACTGTTATAACGCGAATTACCCTCTGAAAAAAACTGATAGGATATTGACCAATATCTCCCAGTCAGCCTTGAACGGACCCGAAGCCGAAGGTGATGGAGGGAGATCTGATACTGAATATCCCCTAGGAGAAACTGATAGGATATTGACTGATATCTCCCAGTCAGCCTTGAACGGACCCGAAGCCGAAGGTGATGGAGGGAGATCTGATACTGAATATCTTCTAGGAGAAACTGATAGGATATTGACCAATATCTCCCAGTAAGCCTTGAACGGACCCGAAGCCGAAGGTGATGGAGGGAGATCTGATACTGAATATCTTCTAGGAGAAACTGATAGGATATTGACCAATATCTCCCAGTCAGCCTTGAACGGACCCGAAGCCGAAGGTGATGGAGGGAGATCTGATACTGAATATCTTCTAGGAGAAACTGATAGGATATTCACCAATATCTCCCAGTCAGCCTTGAACGGACCCGAAGCCGAAGGTGATGGAGGGAGATCTGATACTGAATATCTTCTAGGAGAAACTGATAGGATATTGACCGATATCTCCCAGTCAGCCGTGGAAGGAAACCAAGGTGATAGGAGATCTAGTACTGAATATCCTCTAGGAAAAACTGATAAGGATATGGACTGTTATAACAAGAAATACCCTCCAGAGATAACTGAGGGGATGTCGACCGATATCTCCCAGTCAGCCTTGGAAGGAAACCAAGGTGATGAAAGGGGATCTAGTACTGAACATCCCCCTGGACAAACTGAGAGGATAATAACCGATATCTTTCCGTTAGCCTGGGAAGAACCCCCAGGTGATACAGGGAGATCTAGTTCTGAATATCCTCTAGGATCCACTGATGGAAAAATCTGCGAAGAAGTTAAGACTGATAAGATTACTGACTGTCACAAACTCAGGACATTCACCGGCTTATCCCGGTCTGATTTAGAAGAATATGACGAGAATATGGAGTTAGCTAGGGAAGAATGTCCTCTAGAAACTATAACACCGTTACATGACCGAGATTTGACTGTAATAGAAGAGAAAACGCTGAGAAAATTTCTAGACATAGAGTTACCGAAATTCGAGAAAGTTCAAGGACCGACAGACCTAGTCCATCACGAGATTCGCCTCTTGCACTCAACCCCGATTAAGCAACGACACCGTCCGCAGAATCCAAAGATGCAAGAGATTTGTAACACCGAGGTGGATCTGATGTTGAAAGAAGGAGTAATCGAACCCTCAAACAGTCCGTGGAGTTCTCCGGTGGTTATCGTTAAGAAGAAGGATGGAAAAAACCGTTTCTGTATTGACTTTCGAAAAGTCAATGAGGTCACAAAGAAGGACGCCTACCCTCTTCCATTCATAAATGCTATTCTGGATAAATTGCGACGCGCAAAGTATATCTCTAGTTTAGATCTGAAGAGTGGATATTGGCAAGTCCTATTAGCTCCAGCAAGCAAACCCATCACTGCCTTTACGGTACCCGGACGTGGACTTTTCCATTTCACAGTTATGCCGTTTGGTCTACACTCAGCGCCCGCCACATTTCAACGCCTAGTAGATCGAATTATCGGTCCTGACTTGGATCCGAATGCATTTGCATATTTGGATGACATTATCGTATTAGGGGAAACGTTTGAAGAACATCTGCAAAATCTAGCTGAGGTTTTCCGCCGTCTCCGAGACGCCGAGCTGAAAATAAACCCAGAAAAATGCCATTTCTGCCTACCGTCGATGAAATATCTAGGCCATGTTATTACCGGCGAAGGTATCCGTACCGATCTCGAAAAAGTGGAAAGTATTTTGAAGTTTGCAGCGCCAAGAAACGTCCGAGAACTACGAAGATTTTTAGGAGTGGCCTCCTGGTACCGCAGATTTGTGCCCGCATTTTCTCAGACAGTAGCTCCGCTGACCAAGTTACTCCGTAAGGCGCACCGTTGGAAATGGACCGAAGAGCAGGAGGGTGCTTTCGCTAAAATCAAGATATGTCTGTCTGAAGCGCCTGTACTAAGTTGCCCGGATTTCAGGTTACCGTTCACGCTGCAGACCGATGCGTCCGAACACGGTTTAGGGGTGGCCCTGACACAACAGATAGATGGCAATGAACATGTGATAGCTTACGCGAGCCGAACCTTAAGTCCAGCCGAAAAGAACTATTCAGTGACCGGAAAAGAGTGTCTTGCCATAGTATGGGGGATTGATAAGATGCGCCCCTATCTGGAGGGATATCATTTTACGGTGTTAACTGACCACCAATCCTTAAGATGGCTGCATTCTATATCTAGTCCGTCTGGCCGTATAGCCCGCTGGAGCATCTTTTTGCAACAATACGATTTCGAGATCCAATACCGACGAGGTGCCATGAATCGAGTGGCCGATGCCCTATCTAGGAACCCGCTGCCGGACACTCCTGAGCAATCAGCGGAAGTGTGCATAGCCGATATTCCAGAGGAATGTTCCTGGTACCGAAACAAGAAAGAGGAAGTGCTAAGAGACCCAGGTAAATTTCCGGATTACTGCATCAAGGAAGGACGACTGTACCGACATTTTTGGGACCTGAATGATCTGAGTGAGCCTGAACTGTCTGACCCGTGGAAGCTATGTGTGACGAAGTCACAAAGATCCCGTATTTTACAGGAAAATCACGATGCCCCTACCGCCGGACACTTAGGGATAGCAAAAACAATAGCGAAGATTGCTAAGATTTACTACTGGCCAGGAATGTTTAGAGACATAACCAGGTACGTCCGTGGCTGTATGCAATGCTTAAAATACAAACCGTCTCAACAGCAGTTAGCTGGGAAAATGCAACCGTCTCGAAACCGACGTCCATGGGAAACTGTTAGTACCGATATCGTTGGACCGCTGCCTCGCAGTAAAAAAGGGAACTGCTACATAGTCATGTTCCAGGACCGTTTCACAAAATGGGTACAGTGTAAACCGATCAGAAAAGCGGCCGCTAGCTCGATAAGTAACGCTTTCACGAAGAAGTTCTGACCACGTTTGGATGTCCACGTACCGTATTATCAGACAATGGGACACAATATGATAGTAAACTCTTTAAGGAAATGTTGAGAGGCTTGGGAATCTACCATCGATTCACCCCACCGTATACACCACAAGCTAATCCCGTCGAAAGAGCTAACCGTACCTTAAAGACCATGATAGCTCAATATTGCGAACAAGACCACCGAGACTGGGATCTGAGATTATCCGACCTGAAGTTTGCCATTAATAATTCTAAGCACGACTCTACCGGCTTTTCTCCCGCCTTTCTCAATTTCGGAAGAGATCTCGACGTCCCGAATACACTACGCCGAGAAGTGGAACAAAATCAGACGACCGAAGAATCTGAAACACCCAAAGACGCTGGAAATACCGATGAAGAATTCGAAACACTCACTGAAGCTGGAAATACCGAAAATGAAGTCTCTGAACAGTACCTACTTCGCTTGAACAAATTACAAGAGTGTTTTGATTTAGTCCGGTTGAATCTGTCTAGAGCCTTTACGACACAAAGCCGATATTACAATCTACGCCGCCGTGACTGGAGATGTACAGTAGGTGATTCAGTAATGAAAAAAGAACATACCCTTTCATCCGCCGCCGATCATGTGGCCGCGAAACTTGCCCCGAAATATTCCGGTCCGTATAAAGTGGTTAAAGTTTTATCTCCTGTTGTGTACAATTTGAAAGATGCACAAGGGAAGCGTGATAACCGAATACATATTAAAGACTTGAAACCGATTTCAGAGTAACGCTAGTAATTAGAACTTTTCAGGATGAGACCGAAACGTGATTCCCCGCCGCAAGAGAACGATCCCTTACTTTCCTGGGACTCCGAGCACCACCGACCGACCGAGGAGATAATAGACCTAACCTCCCCCGCCGCTTCCCCGACATTTTTTTTGTCAGACCGTCCCTGTAGCCCCCCCGCAGCCGTGCCCCATCCTGACCCTTCGACTTCCCCTGTCTCCGAAGAATATTCACTACCTTGGGAGGACGTGGTAGACTTCGCTATCCCCGACGAATGGACACAGAATGTCGAGCCCGCCTCTCCAGAAGACCTGATGGCCCTGGAACTGTATATACCGGGCAACACGCCGCCGCCATCACCTCCCGGTCCTGAACCCGGCACGTATCTGGAAACGGTTACGCTGGAGACTGTAGTCCGAAGAGAACTATTCATCCCACCCGAAGAAGACTGGATCAGATACAGCGAGACGATCACCAGACACACCGACACCCATTATGGTTTTGAACCAGTGTTTCCGCCAACAACCGCCCCGGCTGCCCATCCCCTAATGGTTGCTGGGCCATCCGAACGGCAGCTTGTGATCAACTTCGCATGCCGACAACCCAAAGATCATCCTTGGCCGACCGAATGGGTTGATAGGAGCCGTCCGTTCCGGCCCACCGGCTCCGATCCGCGCCGCTGGTGTCGAGTGTACCTACCCGACGACCAGGGTCGCTACTGTAAAGTGTATCTACCGCCCTGCAACGGACTCTAGTAATGTTTTAGTGCCGAGACTGTAAGCTTTATTTTTTTTTGAGTTCACTGCCATCGTAGAAGGCAGTGTAGGATTTCTTTTATTTTTGGGTGAAACCGCTTAAAACTAGTGTCGCTAAACCTAGGCGAAGTGTGGTGCTCTCCGCTCGCGCAGTTTTGCTCGTGCCTACTATCGCTACTTGATTATAAAACTGTTTTTCATTTCTAGATTTCCGGACTGCTTCTTACAGCATGGCTTCCGAATCGTCAATCGAAATACTAGACATATCCGAGGTGGAAAGTTGGGATGAGGATGATCTCCCATCCAAATCAGTGCGGCGATCCGAGGAACCAGCTGCCGATCCTGACCGATCTGACTCCAATCCTGGTATGGCCGAAAGCTCCCCAATTCCAACCAAACTGTCAATGAGCTCGTCATCTCCGGTTAACGAATCAAGTTCAAATACCCATGTGAGATCAGGAAGGCCGGTAGTACTAGAGGGTGTCCCGAAGAAGATTAGACGAGAAACACGGCCAGCGCCAATCCACACCGGCAGGCTATCTGATAATCGACCATCCGATGACATTTTCTTGCCCGTTGAAAGGGACTTATGTTGGAGATGTGGATACCCTGGACACCGTCGCGATACCTGTAACCGTGGAAAAACCATATTATTTTGTTCCCGCTGCGGACGTTTTGGTAAGATGTCCCGGGACTGTTTCTGTGCGAAGCCGACTCTCAGAACCACCTTAATAGAGAAGACTCTTAAGTGTCCCAGCTGCGGTCGTTCCGGACGGCCGACGAAAGACTGTACCTGTACCAGCCGAGAAATTTCCAGACCTACACCGGAGCCAGGAAAATGCTCAGTAGAAATCCAAGCACCACAAGTATCCCGAATCCGGCAAGATGTTGGCACTCAGTGTGACCTCTGTGAATGTGCCATGAAAATTCCGGACTACGCCACTAGGGCCCATCCGCGATATACAATCCTGCGGAACGCCTCCACCGTAAGAAGAGTGAGGACACGTTCTTCCCGGCGGTATCCCAGCCTAAGTACGAGGAGCTCTAGGCTCCAGTAACCCCGTGAGGAATTTGGATAGATGTCCCTGCCGCAAGATCCGATACTGTTTTTTTTATTGTTGTTGAATAATCTTTTATTTTAGGTGGTAACGATTAGTTTTAAGAATGAGTGAAAAAAAAATATAACAAATGCAAGCTTCACTTTCATTTGTCAATTTTTTTTTAACCGAAGAAAGAGGGGGATGTAACGATGTTACTTTTTAATGTTTTCATTTCCAGCAACCATGCAGTATAAATTTCATTTTATTTAATAATTAAATCGCCTCTCTTTCGAAATTTACCTATGAATATTTATTTTTATATAAATGTACTGCTTTTGAGACATCCGGTATATCCTTTTGTCAAGTTCACTTAAACCAGTCTGCTAATGTGCGCGCATTTTCAAAATTTTAAGGAGGAGACTTCGTAAGTGGGGTAGGAGAATTTAATAAAAGGACGTAGCATACAGGTAAACGGGGCTTTTTCTTTCTGTTCCTGCTTAAAAATTTAATTGTGTTTACACCGAATACTGTGACTGGTTTTTTTTGTGAACCCGGTAAGTGGATATACATTTTTCTTTTCTCTGTAAATAGCTATTATCATCCAACGCTTAGCCGCTTTTATTTTTACGTTTGAATTCATAGTATTTGTGTACAATTCCGAAGATATAACATATAGAGTCCGTTTCATCTGAATATTTAACCCCGCTCAACAAGCCGTTGTACTGTTAAAATTTAGTTTCTTTTGCATTTGCTTAGAAAAATCTCGTCTAGATTCGCTGCGGAGCAGGGATCAATTCGAGAGGCCTCTAAGGCAGTTTAATTTACGAGATACGAAATAATCTCAAAAGTATTCGCTGCTGAGCAGGGATACCCGAGAGAGGCTTTCGCATTCTGCTAGTAGTTGTCATTATCTGAGAATTTGATTTCGTACAATAGGCGGTTGTTTGTTAGTAAAATCATAGATATAACATATATAGTCTGTTTCATCTGAATATTTAACCCCGCTCAACAAGCCGTTGTACTGTTAAAATTTAGTTTCTTTTGCATTTGCTTAGAAAAATCTCGTCTAGATTCGCTGCTGAGCAGGGATCAATTCGAGAGGCCTCTAAGGCAGTTTAATTTACGAGATACGAAATAATCTCAAAAGTATTCGCTGCTGAGCAGGGATACCCGAGAGAGGCTTTCGCATACTGCTAGTAGTTGTCATTATCTGAGAATTTGATTTCGTACAATAGGCGGTTGTTTGTTAGTAAAATCATACGAGTAGATATAACATATAGAGTCTGTTTCATCTGAATATTTAACCCCGCTCAACAAGCCGTTGTACTGTTAAAATTTAGTTTCTTTTTGCATTTGCTTAGAAAAATCTCGTCTAGATTCGCTGCTGAGCAGGGATCAATTCGAGAGGCCTCTAAGGCAGTTTAATTTACGAGATACGGAATAATCTCAAAAGTATCCGCTGCTGAGCAGGGATACCCGAGAGAGGCTTTCGCATTCTGCTAGTAGTTGTCATTATCTGAGAATTTGATTTCGTACAATAGGCGGTTGTTTGTTAGTAAAATCATAGATATAACCTATAGAGTCTGTTTCATCTGAATATTTAATCCCGCTCAACAAGCCGTTGTACTGGTAAAATTTAGTTTCTTTTGCATTTGCTTAGAAAAATCTCGTCTGGATTCGCTGCTGAGCAGGGATCAATTCGAGAGGCCTCTAAGGCAGTTTTGATTTAAGAGATACGAAATAATCTCGAGAGTGTTCGCTGCTGAGCAGGGATACGAAGGAGAGGCTTTCGGATTCTACTGTCAATCTATTTTATCTGAAAAGTTTAGTACGTACAATAGGCTGTTGTTTTGCCAGTAAAACTTTAGTTAGAACATTTAAAGTCTAGTTTATCTGAGTATTTAATCCCGCTGAATAGGCCGTCGTATTGTTAAGAAAATTTAGTTCGTTTGCACCTGAGTAGGAAAATCTCGTCTGGATTCGCTGCTGAGCAGGGATCAATTCGAGAGGCCTCTAAGGCATATTTAATTTAAGGGATACGAAATAATCTCAGAAGTATTCGCTGCTGAGCAGGGGTACCCAAGAGAGGTTTTCGCATTCTGCTAGTAGTTTTCATTATCTGAGAATTTGATCTTGTACGATAGGCCATTGTGTTGATCAGTAAAACCTAGTTTAGTTGAATCTAGTGAAATCGCTAAGAAATTCCGGTGGCTATTGGGATTAACCTAGCCGCCGAGACTAGTTAATTGATTATTTTCTTCCGCTTTATTTAAAAAGGTACACAAATACTAGGAACCGATATAGTACGCTCTGTTAGTGCAACCATAACGCTTTCTCTGTACATTTTGACTTATTATTACTAGGAACTTTGTACTGTTTTCAACTGCTACGTACTAGTAGAATTATGCACGTTATTTTCCGCCTCCGTTGTAAAATAGCTAGAATATTTATTGCTTGGTGTGAGTCCGCTTTTGGTTTGATTAGTAACGTAGATATTTAGTAGTAGATTTTGATATCTTTGCAATTTCTCATTTATGTAAAATTCAATTTTATTTGTGGAATTAAAATTGACAATTTCTCCAATAACGAGTAGTTTATTTTGATATTTTTGCAATGTCTCATTTATGTAAAACTCAATTTTATTTGTGGAATTAAAAGTAATAATTTCTCCAGTAGCGAGTAGTTTCATTTGTTTGATAGTGGTAAGCAATTAAAGCCTGTTTGCACACTACATATCCGGAAAGGTCCATAACAACAGACCCCTGGAATTACTGAACCTCGATCTGTGGCTACCTTGGTAACTCTCGACGCCGTATTTTTCGAGAGTTCGGTGGAGTAAACCACCCCAAAAATCTGGCGCCCGAGGAAAACTAGGAAGTACCGAAGCCGTGGGTGTCATAGTGACGTCCGTGATTCTTTTTGAGGAAAGAAAGCACGTCACAACTTGTCGTACTGACCCTGTATTACGAGTAAACATTTCTACAGCTCCATTCGACAACGATCGTCATCGTTGGTAGCTTCTCTCTCTCTTACTACTGATTGAAATATCAACAATATCTACATGTGTTTCTAAATCCTAAATGTTGGTTATGTTATCTATTTTTCTATATGGATTAATATTGTGTTCTTTGGAATATTAAGTAAGGTAAGCTTCCCTCTTTAATACTAAATTCAACAATCCTATCTAACTATACAAAACCCTTAAAACTATTAAATATACAACTAACAAATAAATGCAAATTCAGCCGACTTATGAGTGTTCATTTGTAGGTTAATTCTGATTCATAATATAAATAAAGTTCACCAAGTCTTTGTATGGGACAAATAACATTAGATCTGTATACAGATGTTATATACACTTCAGTGGAAAATTAAATGTTCCTTTCTTTAGTAGGAATAAGTATAGCAATTGATATAATTTCCAGTCAATAAATATGATAAATATCTTACCACTTTCTGGTTTAAAATTACATAGGATGTCACTCACAGGTTAGTTTTCTTCACTATATTAATATCCTGCTTTTATTTCTGACTTTTCATTTTTTAATTTATAACTTTTTAAAGAGAATCAAATTTCATGACTTCCCCTGCTGTCTTTTTCATCTCATCCTCCTCAACAACGCCGTTTTTCAAGTTTTTTGTCAACAAACATTTTTGTTTTATTTCTGTCATTGTAAAGATAATGTCACATGTTTATTCGCGGCTACTATCTATCACTTCACCAATTAAAATTAAGGATTTATTTGTTTAGATACAATGATTATTTACACTATATGCAAACATTGTATTAAAATTTAAACTTTTTGTATAGGTTTATAAAGATAATTCTGATATATCAAATTTGCTATTGCCTCTAAATCTTTGCCTTTTCTATTTTTAAATGTTGTTAGACTTACTCTATACTATATAGTGTGTCCCAAAATCAATAATTATTATAATATTCTCTAACGGAAATACAATAATAAACTTATTACCTATATCCTTTTTTAGTTATGTAACCTTCAATTGGGCTTACCAACTTTAGATGGTTTTAGTATGTTTTGACGTGTATAAGGTATCTAGGGGGTGATTTAGAAGAAGCGAATAGGGTTTTAAGGGTAGCGCCTACGGGAGAGGGGAGCGTCTACGGGTATTACGTAAATAAGGGTGTATACAAGAACGGGGGTTATGCAAAAAGTAAATAAGTGTGTATGTTTTTACGTGTATAAGGTATCTAGGGGGTGATTTAGAAGAAACGAAGAGGCTTTTAAGGGTAGCGTCTACGGGGGGGTTGCGTAAAAAGTAAATAAGGGTGTATACAAGAAGTAATAAGAAGAAAGAAAATATATGGAGGATTGTGTGTGTGTAAGAGATGAGGGGTAGTGCTTACGAGGGGAGGGGCTATGCAGTTAGCTGATTTTTTAAGCGTTCTATATTTTGAAATTCTCAAAGGAATGTTATTAGATTTATAACCAACATTTTTTTTTAAAACGGATATGTGTGTGAATTCATATCATTTTATAGAAGGTTTTTTTATATTGTAATAAATGAAATCTCACATTATATTAAATTCGCTTAGTAGGTAATATTTATGCGTTATTTCTATAGTTAGGAAGCACGTGCAGGCCAAATCATTTATTCAGACAATAGTGAACTTGTTTCAAATATGATTAGATTGCAATGTCATGATTTCTGGTTTATAATTGTTAGTAACAGATTAGATTGTACGAATTCGTAGAAAATATAGTTTTCTGGAAATATGATGATGATATCAAAAATTACTCATTGGACTTGTGCATCCCCCTCTATAATAAAATATTCTTTTGAATAGTGCTCACAGTAAATACTAGGCAATAGACTGTACTTAGTGTTCCAGTGAAAAGTTGTCGTTTAAGGTTCCACAATACATAGTTAGTTATTTATAAGTTTACTATTTTTTTTTCATTCATCTTTAATTATTTAAAAAAACAATAAGCACTGCTTTTGCAGAAATAAAACCCGTTATAAAACTGAAAGATTTACCAAAGGATACACCACATAGAATAAACAGCGCAAAGGTGCGCCAGGGGCAATTTGGAGCCCAAATACTTCTGGAGCTGGAAGAAAGTATAGTATCTCTCCCCAAAAGAGTGACGGATGCATTTGCGTCGCATGTAAATCAATTTACGCCGGGGAAGTTCAGCATTACATTCCTGGAACTCCAAACTTTCCAAAGGGTTTCCCCTAGGACCCTCTTCAAAATAGAGGAGAATGTATAAAAAACATAACAAAAACATTACATATTGAATTTCAACACCTTGAAAAATAATCTGGACACAGGTGAACAGCTTCAGTTTTCAAAATCGTAAGTTTTTATAATTTTTTGAAAATGAATTCTGAGGAAATAGCTCTCCTAACTGATAATATTGTTAAAAAGTTTCAAGCAATTGAAAATATTTTATTTCAAAAAAAAATTGTACTATTTATGATATAGAAAAATGGTCAAAACAAGCTAAATGTTACATTAGACTTTGCAACTTAGCAATAAGTGATGGGGATCTAACCATTGGTACATTACGTAAACTACAAACCAACTTGGGTCACTTAAAGCGGTTTAGAATAATAATTCAGAATCTAAGTAAATCTGGAAAGGGACTTACTATTAATAAAAAAAGAAGTAATAGAGTAAAATGGGAAGATATTAATTCAATTTTTGAAAGTAGAGTTCGAACCGGGGTTATTATGAATAAACCTCATAAAGATATCTTACATTTTTTTGATGATTCGTTGTTTCTTTTCAACACTAGAATGAAAAACGCATTAAAAAAATGCTATGTGTTGAAAGTAAATACTTGTTTTTGTGCAGAATTTATTAGAAAATCAGGTGATACTTAAATTACAGAAAATAAATATTTTTCAACAAAAAATGAAATAATTGATAAGACAACTGACTTTAAAAAATGGTTTGCAGTTAATGTAAGAGATGTCATTTTAAGAAAACTTTCAGAATATGCGGAGGAAGGATCGGGGTGGGCCTTAAGTAAAATTATATCTCTGGAAATCAATATAAATAAATACGAGGTGGCTAGTGGAATATCATCATATATTAAATTACCAGACATAATAGCTAAAAGATAGGCGTGTATCAACGTTCAGAATGACGATAATGCATGCTTTGCTTGGGCAATTGTTTTAGCTTTGTTCCCTTGCGTTATTAATAAAAACCCTACACGTACTTGTTCATATCCTCATTATAGCAAAGTTTTGAACATTAACGGTCTTACATTTCCTGTACACCCGAATCAGATTACAACTTTCGAAAAAAATAATGTTAATATTTCGGTTAATGTTTTTGAATTGGAAATTTTCAGACAATCAAATATTAGTGTTGTGCCAGTACGTTTAACAAAACAAAAAAGAGAAAAGCATGTCAATTTACTGATTATTCAAAATAAATATTTTCCTAAAAAGAATGATTGTGAACCAGAGTCAGATAATCATGATTATGATTTTAGTGATGATATACAGTATCACTATATTTGGATAAAGACTTGTCAAGACTTTTATCCAAGCAACTCTCTAAAAATACTAGAAAAAAATATATATGTGATAGATGTTTCTCAAGAAAAATTGGATGACCATTTCAAATATTGTGAAAAAATTGATAATAATTGTAAAATTGAGTTTTCTAAAGATCCATATGTCAAGTATAAAAATTTTGTATACAAAGAAAAAGTACCTTTTATTATTTCTGCAGATTTTGAATCACTACTTATTCCTTATATTGATGTAGATGCTAGAATAAAATCTCAAAAGGGATATGGTTCACAGTCGGTAACGAGAAGTGCTAGGTATCAAAAACATAAAGCTTATAGTGCTGGACTATATTTTAAATGTAATTTTAACGATAACTGGTCATTTTATGATAGTAATCGAAGTTCTGATTGTATGCTATGGTTTGTAGATAAAATTGAAAATATTGCAAAATTTGTAATGTCAAAATTAAAAAATGTTAAACCAATGAATGTTGAAGTGAATTTAAAAGATGCTTCAGATAAATGTCATATTTGTGAGGAGATATTCAAGGATAGTGATAAGATTGTTAGGGAACATTGTCACCTAACAGGTAATTTTCTAGGTTTTGCTCACAACCACTGTAATCTTAATTATCAAAAATCATTTGTCATTCCAGTAGTTTTTCACAACCTAAGTGGTTATGATTCACATTTCATAATTAGAGATTTAGCTAACCGAAATTATGTTCAACTTTCACCTGTTAATAAAGAAAAAAACATAAGTTTTACAATCTGGGATAATAATACAAATATTAGGTTTAGATTTATTGACTCTTTTATATTCATGGGATATTCATTAGTTTCATTGGTATCAACATTAGAACCAGAAAACTTCATTCCACTTAGAAAAGAATTTTCTAATCTAAATACTGAACAATTTAGTTTATTAACTAGAAAAGGTGTTTTCTTTTATGATTAGTCAGATGATATAAAGCGATTAGATGAAACTGCATTACCTAGTAAAGAATATTTTTACAACAAACTTAACGATGAACATATAAAAGATATTGACTATAGGCATGCAAAATTAGTTTGGTTAGCATTTAGTATGAAAACCCTTGCTGATTACAGTGACTTGTATATGAAAACAGATATTTTACTTCTAGCGTCTGTCTGTTTTTGAAACATTTCGTGATACTTGCTGGAAAACATATGGTTTGGATCCTGGTCATTATTATTCAGTTCCTGGTTATACTTGGGATTGTATGCTCAAGTATACTCATTGTAAATTAGAGACAGTGCAAAATATTGACATGCTGCTATTTTTTGAAAGAGGTATAAGGGGTGGAATATCTCAGTGTTGTAATCGATAAGGTGAAGCTAACACCAAGTATATGCCTACGAATAATGAAAACAAACCTGTGAAGTATCTTTTATATACAGATATTAATAATCTTTATGGTTGGGCTATGAGTCAGGAGCTTCCCTACGGAGGATTTAAATGGGTAGATCATAATATTGATATAACTCAAATTCCAGATGATTCCCCTGAAGGGTACCTGCTCGAGGTTGATTTAGAGTATCCAAAAAATAAACACGATCTATACAAAGATCTGCCATTCTGTGCAGAACATATTTCACCACCAAATTCTAAACAAAAGAAATTAATGACTACTCTGTATAATAAAAAAAATTATATTATACATTACAAAAATTTAAAGCAAGCTATAGCTCATGGATTATTGCTTGAGAAAGTTCATAGTGTATTAAAATTTCAGCAAAGTTGTTGGTTGAAGCCTTATATAGAATTAAATACTTTGATGAGATCCCACGCAAAAAATAATTTTGAAAAAAATTTGTATATACTTATGAATAATGCAGTATTCGGGAAAACGATGCAAAATTTGCGTGAACATCGGTTAGTGAAATTAGTTCGAACGTGGTATGGCAAACGAGGAGCTAGAAATTTAATTGCAAGTCCCACATTTCATAGTCGTGTTATATTTAACGATGATGTTGAGAATCCTTTATTGGCTATAGAGCTTAAGAAAACATAATTGTATTTGACAAACCTCTTTATATAGGATTAGCAATTTTATATATTTCAAAAATATGTGTTTATGAATTTCATTATGATTATATGCTGACCAAATTTTCACCTGAACAATGAAAATTACTTTATACCGATACTGATAGTTTAGTATACGAAATTCAATATAATAACATATATGAAGAAGTAATAAAGGCGGATATTCACCGTTTTGATACTAGTGATTATCCTGTAAATAATGTGTGGGATATTCCTCTAGCTAATAAGAAAGTACACGAAATTATGAAGGATTAAAATAACTCAAAAATTATGACACATTTTGTAGGTTTACGTTCTAAACAGTATGCCTTCAGAGTGTTAGGTGAGGAAAACGATGTAAAAAAAGCTAAAGGTATTAAGTCTAATGTGGTAAAGAAAAAAATAACTCTTGATGATTATATTCTCTGTTTGCAGAAATTTATAGAAAATCCCTTAAGAAGAGTGTTTCATGCATGCAACTCAACGTTGTATACTATCAAAGTTACATGATGTATACACCATTGAACAGACAAAAATTGTTTTAAACCCATCAGATGATAAAAGATATTTGATACCTGGTTCACATGACACTTTTCCGTGGGGACATTATAGTATTATGGAGTTACAATAAATTGATTGGAATTTATTTTCAGATGAAGAGTTTGGAAGATCTATGTATTAAGATAATTGGTAATCGTATTACTAGAATTTCAAGTTTTCTTGTACAAGCTCAAATTCCTCAGTTTTTGAAAATAAAAATTTCTCGAGAATTTCGTACCTATAAATGGTTGCAGATAAAAGAAGAAAGTGATAAATCTGATCACTGTGATGCTATATTGCTTGATTTTGAATATGAAACAAAAATTTCACCAGAGCTTCGAGATACCTTATTAAATTTCACTTATTTAGATGTGTTAACTGAACACGATCTCTACTGCCTAATTAGTAAATATTACCACATTTCTCCTTTGGGTCTAAAAGTTTGCGAAGAGTGTTTTCAGAAATCTTTTAAACTTATGCCTAATATAAATTACACATTTCACGAAGAAATTAGTGTGAGCACTTCAGAAAATTTAACAGGATTTTATAATTCTGAACACTATTGGTGTCAAAATGATTTTGAGGCAGTTGTTTTCATATTACGAGAATATTTTGAGTGTCTAGAGGCTGCAGCAGATTTACCCTACTGATTTCACTGTATCTTTTATCTGTATAACTATATTTAAAATGTACTGTCAAATGCATAATTTTCATTTTGCCTTTAATGTACTGTCTTTTTTTATTTGATGTAATATGTATATAAATACAATTAATAAAACAATATTCATATAACCTTGAAACTTGATTTTTTTATCCTAGCTCCTTCCCCACAGGTTTTCAAGAATTTTTAACGTTATGACGTCGATTTGAAGTTTCATAAGTAGTACATGAGTAAGAAGTGCTGTTCCTTTAGACTGGTGTTTAAATTGTAAATTTGGAATTTTGTTGCCAAATATGCCTTTTCAGTAACATATGACGGTGATGCTTGAGGAAAATACCGATTTAGGTTAGTCTTTTTCCCATTTTGCTCTAACGCGATACGAATGTTCACCATCATGATCGTTTTCATTTACACTACATCGAGGTCGCTCTAATAGTTGAATAGTAGCAGGATTTAGAGTGCCATCTACAGGAAAATTTAATTTCTCTTTGAAATCTTTTGAAATCGATGACATATTTGTGATATCATGTTTCGACTTGTTAACATATCCAAATCTTTCGATAATTTACATCAATTTTCTCAGATGTCACTAAAGGTAGAATTATTATTAATGGTAAAAGAAACATCCTTCACTTTCGATGTTCAATACTGATTCCAAATCATTATAAAAGTTTTCATCATCAGCATTACTTGT